>BSBN01001509.1:12535669-13803504 GCA_027924645.1 Cunninghamia lanceolata | reverse complement strand
GATAAAGCAGTCAGCCAACAATATTTTCTTCATTCTCTTCTTTTCAACTTCATCAAACTACAATGCCTTCTCATGAGAGAGGTATGTTCTCTATCTTTACCACTAATTTCCTTTATTACCTTCTTCCCAATCGTGGGAAAAGCTTAAAAATAGCTAAAACTGACTGATTTTCCCCTAAAAAGGATAATGACTAAAATAGACTGTCACAGTTTTAAATGGACTGCAGACCACTAAGGAAAACTAACTATTCTTAATCTCCACTACATGTTTATGCCATGAAATGGCTTTATTACAAATTTAAAACTAAATCCACTATGTCTCTTATTAATGAGACCATTACACCAAAAATTTGACTAAGGAACATACTAGGAGAAAATGACTAAAATCATGAATTTGCGAGAGAGAGAGAGAGAGAGAGAGAGAGAGAGAGAGAGAGAGAGAGAGAGAGAGGTGATGTACATAATGCACTTGCATTATTTATTCAATTTTGGTCTTGCCTTTTTTTTAGGTTTGGAATAGGCTTGGATGAACAAGCCTAAGGATTGGACCTCTATGATACCTCCCAAAGACACATTCTTCATAGTCAATAACATTTTTGAATTTCAACGCCATCAAATTTATTCATTTATAACAAAATTTGATGAAACCACCACAAAAAAATGAGCCAATTCTTAGCTTTCTAACCATATAATTTTTTTAAATAGTTTTGAATAAGTTAAGATATTTATTTTATTTTTCTTGAATAATATCTTCATATTCTTCAATCACATATGCATTTTTTTTTTTATAACTTTTGATCCGCTTATCGAAATTTAAAAAATCATATAGGATTGTTCTACACTTTATTTTTTATGCATTCAAACAAAATTTACATTTTTGTGCAAGTTATGTGATGCACACACTCAATGATGTAATTTTTAGGATGCATCCACTTTGAAAAATCATAAAAAAAATTCAATAAAAAATATGAAAAAATACACTTTAGTACTCACTCTTAACTATATTTCTACCAACTAGTTTTTTAAAATATTGAATGCAATAAAAAAATAGGGGTGCATACCATACACTATGTTATATTTCAGTGAGAAAAATATCAACACTTTTGTGTGCGTGCAACATTTCACCCTCTTATCTCAACCATTTAAAAAAACTTAGTAGTTTAGAAACTAAATTCAGAGTACTACAATTCTTGTTCTTGCTGTATCTTCAAATTTTGAGTCATCTCAAATTATTCATCCAAGTTCAGGTTTAGCTTATTTTAAGAAAAAAAGTGGCCACTTTTGACCCTCCTTTTGTCCCCCATTTCTATGCACTTAAACCCATTTTTCCTACACTAAGCCAACAAAGTACATGTTTTGCAAATTTTGATTTATGTGCTTGTATTTAAAGACAATCATCAACCTTCATTTTACACATCCAAAATCTACAAGTTTATCTCTCATTCTAGGGCATTCAAGGAGCAACCAATAGCAAAACATTTAGATTTGTTACTCTAAAAGGAGTAACAAATCTACACATATCATCCTAAGGTGCTTGCCTATTGCTTCAATCCTTTACACACACTTCTTGGGGTTGACCTAAGAGAAAACATCTCCTTGTAACACAATGACCAACCCTTCAAGATATTTCTAAATATTGCCATTCATCATACATTAGAAAAGAGTAGACAAAGGTCAACTAGTCGAGTAGTAGAGTAGAAGTATACATTGCATAAGGTTAGATCCAAACATAGAGGACAAATCTACGATTGTGGACTTGATCCTAGATGGAGCATAGATTCATTGTAGGGTTTGAAGCATTCCATTAAGAAAGAGATCACATTTTCAAGGGAGAAGTAGTCATGGTTAGAATCGTCTAGATAGAGCATAGATTCATTGTAGGGTTTGAAGCATTCCATTAAGAAAGAGATCACATTTTCAAAGGAGAAGTAGTCATGGTTTAGAATCTTCAGCAAATAACATTCACTCTTTGATCATAGAACTAAGCACTCCTTTCCGTTACATTTCTTTTCTTAATTTAACATTTAATATCAGAAAACACTAACCCACAATTCTTACTCATTAAATCTAAATTAATTATACTTATATATACACATTTCATTGAAGTTGTCCAAATTACCATATTAAGGAAAGTTCATTTTTCTTTTACTACATTATCACATATAGGCTGCATACAAGGTTATGTAGCTGTCACCTATTCGGTTTATTATTGATACCTTGTTATTTATCGAACTTCATGACTAGTAAAAGGTGGGTGTCTTACCATTTACAACAATAACCTTATTTATCACATTCAAACAAAACTGTAATTGGCAAAGACTCTTTTCTCACACAAGTCTTGTTGGTCATTTAAAATAATAAGGTTTTTCTTTTTTTTATTATTATTATGGGTACACGAGGGACTTTGAAAGGGCTCACCTTTTTAGAAAGACCAAGAAAATATGTATAGAAGCCCATGCAATGATAAGGAACAACATCATGGATCAGATAACACAAAGACTGAAATACAACAGCAAAACAACAGCACCCCACCCACAATTAGTTTCATGACTAGCTTCTAGTTGTTTAAATAGTTTTATTTTCATAAGGCATCTTTGTTTTATTAAATATCTCAGTTATGGTTAATGATGTGTACTATATAAGGATTTATGAAACCAGTTGGAAACAAAAAAAACAATCATAATGGATTTCTGAACCAGTTGGAACCCCCAAAAAAATTATAATTTAGAATTCCATTTCCTTCTGATTCAGCTGAATCAGATGATGTTGTGCACTGTGTTTCTGTTCAGCATATGTATTTCTAGTATGTATTACTACTGTAAATTTCCAGGTTATGTTGCAGCCCTGATTGTTAGAATTAGTAAATTATGATACTAGAGATAGGAAGATCAATATTTCCTATAGTTTTGCAAGACTTGACATGTTTTATTACAATATTAAAAGTACTTATGTTTAAACTTGTAATACATGATAAAAAATCTCATTTCATAATAACCCAGTCATGGAAGAAAAACAACTAAACCATTCATTTCATGAGATATGGGTTCTTGTGAACAGATTGCCTTGAAACCATGGAGCTAAATTTTCAAAAGTCATTTTGATGCAATGTAAACGGCTCTAATATAAAAAGAGAATATCTATACAAGATAATCAAAACATCATAGACAACATTTTGTTTACAAAAAACCTTGAAATACTGATGAGAAGAGTATACAGTACTTCTGATTGGAAAGAATTGATGCTCCAATATATGTAAACTATGTCAAGTAATTTCTGATATCTATTCACATGATGCAGATGGGTTTAGCAGATCCCACAACATTAAGGCCACCCACCTGGCTTTTATATGCTAAATCATTCATCAGACGGACATAAGAGTTCCCTAAATTGGAAATGGGGTGCCACAATAATTGTGTTGATTTTGGACATCCTCATACACCATACATTCTGAACATTTTTTTGAAGCTTATTGCTCCCCATTATCTTCACCAAAAGGGAAGAAGAATCAACCTGTGATCTGGGGGAGGGCTCTTCCACAATTGTTTCAAGCTTGCCTTTCAGTATTTCCTCTATTGTTCTATAAGAATCTGTCTTCATGACTCGTCTCTCAAGCAAGGATTGAACCTTAACAGGCTGCTTTGTTTCCTTCTGGCCATCTATTCTTTAAATTACAGATCCCTTTTGAATCTGTTGAATATCGGCAGTGATTCTTACTGCTAATCTTCTTTTTAATCTTTAAGCCAAGGCCCAATTGGATAAAGGTGAATTCCTTTGTTGGGAACACAAAGGTGAAACTATTGGCCTTTTACAGTTGGCAAGTCTGAGGTGATTCTTCCTCTGATTACTTGCAATCTCTGGATTGAATCTCAGGGGGAGACCTATATGTATCCCCTGTTGAAGAACACTAGAAACTGAGCTAGAAGACTAAATTTGAACCCTGAGCCTCACCGACTTAAAATCAAACCAAGAAGTCCTAGCTATTGACTATCACTAATAAAGGGATTCAACACAACCTAAAGCTTTGAATCAAAGGGATGGTGTCTGAACCTCAGGCCTTTAGCATCATCAGATTAATATTAAAAAGGACTTCAATAACAACAAACTAAATTAAAGCATAGATGCTAAGACCAATGTTTCTTGCTTCATGGACTAGTTAGAACAAGAACCTGGAACTCTCCATGGACATATGGCAGGGACTCAATGGTACATACTACAGAGTGTATGATTGTTTCTTCTAAAACCCTTCAAAAGCCACACTTTTGTTATAGATAGATCAGCTAGAACATGAACTTAGAAACTCCTGACAATCATCTGTAAATTATTCTTTCCAACAGCTTACTAGCCTGCACAAAGCAAAACTGCATCTAAACATGAAGGTCTTATGCAATATGTAGAATGCATGTTTTTTAATTTGCCTTGTACCTACCAAATATACCCCTCATGAACTGGTCAAGGATGAATGTTTCTAACCATTAGTAATCCCCTTGTTGAGAAGAAAAAGGAATCAATGATCAATGGACCAATGATTTCTATGAATGTGCTTCATTCTTAATCGGGTTGAGGGTCCCTTAGTGGTGTCCTCTTTTGGAGTTATACTACTCTTGAGTAGGATATTGAGTCCATTACAACTCTGATCTTTGACTTTGTACAAGAAACAAATTACTCACTCATTTCATCAATCAAACGGTGAGCTTGAAAGGAACGAAAACAACCTATACAAAGGAGAGATGGTCAATGAGGATTCTTTTGAAGAAAATAATATCCAAGGCTTTCCCTGGTCAAATCTAGATAGAGTCATAGACTATAAATATTATGTTGTATGCGTTCAAAACATGTTTCAAACAATTTTTTATTAAATAGTTACAATTTTATTAAATAGATGAGTTTGAGACTTTAAAGTCGTTTGGTTGAATACGCTTCAAACAATTTTTATAACCAAGTGAGATCCATTCTTTTATGAGTCAGTTTGACTGAGTTTTTTTTTTTTTTAAATTGAATGTATATATGGGCCCCTCTTTTCTAAGAAGGAGCAGGCGAGCTAAGGGCATAGGCGTTACTAGTAGTAGCTATTGACTCATACCCATAAACTTACCCTGTAGGCATGAGTAGTTCTAGCGGTTGATTCCATGCACCCACCATATTTATAGTCCACCCAGTCAAGGCATCAGTGGAAGAATTAGTCGTTGATGCAATTGACTAAGTAGTTGAAAAGTCTGTAGATCCAATTAAAGACCCAATCCTAGGTTATGTGGATCAAGTAGACCCAATCGATGTTGTCGATTGACCTTTGTGATATATATACATATATACATACATATATTCAAGACTTAACTATAGTGACAAGAGTTGTATATACATATATACCTACATATAATCAAGACTTAACTATAGTGACAAGAAAGTTGTAATGGTGTGAGTGTGTTGAAATAACACTTTTGATGTGTTGGGAAAAAATTTCGAACCCAAAATCTTCATCCATAAGATCCATTTCCCGCCATAAATAATCATCTATTTGCAAAACTGAATCAACACGCTCGTAATAAATCATCCATTGTATTCGCCTTAGACCCACTAAATTCATGTTACCTACACCGTAAGTCAAAGTCTTAACCCTCGCAGACTTGTTGAAAAAAGAACCCTTAGTGTATTGGTAAGACTTCTTCAAGGATCACTTCGACACCCCGAAAAGATGGTAAGAAGCAATCAGGGAGATCGGTGTGACACCTAAATGTGTCATACCGATAAATTGATAAAATTAAAAAATTGCTTGTCACATATTTCGAACTAACATTTCAAGTTCGAGGAGACAGAGAGATCAGAGAGTCGGGATGAGTCTTTCAAGAGCCTCTTCGACATTCCGACCCGTTAGGAGCATATCGAGGAGATTGCAAAATATCGGCATAACATATCATTTCGACAGGACGAGGGGTGACTTAGAATGCTATCTTATCGAAAAGCCGATTGAATTTTGGAGTGTTGAAGAGAATGCATATTCAGTCTGTTGTTATATGGAGCCTAATCAAACTCGGAGGTTAAATGTACCCCACTTTTATCGGCGCGGTTTCCCCCCAAATTCCTACGGGGTTAAGGGGGCAGCGCCCCTTGCGGGGGTTTGGGGACAGTGCCCCCAAGACGGGATCAAGGGCAGCGCCCCTTGCGGGGTCCAGGCATGGTTTTTTATTATTTTATTAAGGCGTCGGGAGTTATTTTTCATTGGCCGACATAAAAAAACCCTATTTTGTAACCGACAAAAGTCGTGATAAAAATGGTTAAGGGTTAGGGTTTCTGTTAAGATGTATTGTAGCATTTTGCAGCGGTATTGAGTTGCAAGGCTTGCTAGTTGTAATCAATTTGATTTACTGGATAATAATATTGGACTCTCTGTTCGTGGATGTAGCCCGAGTTTGGGTGAACCACGTTAAAACTTGTCTCTTGCTGTTATTATACCTGTGTATTTTCATTCCTCTATTTAATCTTTATTTGCATTTAATTGATATCTTCTACTGGCTAACCCTAACACAGTCTTCCTGAAAAAATGAACATGTCGATAATCAAGAAGGCAACAAAGGGAAGCACATATATCGAAAGGAGGGGATTTTGGCAAGACCATCATTTGAGCCACAACGAAATCCCAATGAAATAAAGAAATAATAAAACTCCTTAATGAAATGATTATTTCGGCGAGGTGACAGAAGGTGCTCTATTGTGAGAAATAAATGTTTTCCCAATGATTTGAAAGCTGCCATTAATGCTCAGAGTAGAGTAAATCAAGGAAATCTTGAAACATTTGGTTCAGTACGGCAAGCATAGGAGTTGGGTTAAGCATCTGCAACAAATACTATTCGGCTTTCCAAGTACGTGTTCTGAGCTTAAAATCTAAGCTTTCTGAATTGCATTTGAAAATTCTCTTGTATTACATTATGGAAGAAACACATGAGAACCCTAAGGCTGAAAGGTAGAAGTTGAATGAGAGGACACCTAAACGAGGATCTAATAGACCAGTGTCCGAAGTCCGGACAAAAATCCTGGAGGAATGCCCAGCTAAACCCAAATGCAGAAAAATTGGAAGATGAATACAGACAAGTTGGAGATGTATGGACTCCCATAAGGAGTTACAACCTCTTCATCTACCATTATAAGAAAATGCATAGGCGTTCCCTTGTTTCGAACCCATGGAATTTGAATTTAGGGAAATTGATAGTACCAAACATCTTTGTGAATGTTGAACTTCTAAGACTGCTAGCTGGAAGTTATAACCCACAGAATTGTATGATTGAATTAAAGGATGGAATAGGGTTTATCCCTGTCACCTGGGATTACATAGCGATGGTTTTCAAATTAGATACTGGCTTTGATGTACAACTCAGGATTAGGAATTTGATCAGTGAATATTATAATTTGAGTAACAACTACAAGAGATGGACATTGCCTATGCACAGACCATGATCAAAACAACAAGATAAGGGTTTTCTCAGTCACATAAGATCCCCCATATTCCATTGAATTGTTTCAAGAATATTCCACAATACTTATTATTCTATGTGCCAATTGTTAGGGGATGAGGCTTCTATGTTATGGAAGTTGCTCCTATGATCCTAACTGCTGATATTCAAAGCCAACAAGCCATACATTTTGATTATGCTAAGTCCTAGCAAGAACCCTTCACAATGAACTGGTCTCCATCAAAGGAGAAGGGAGTAAATTCAAGCATTACTCTCTGTTGGTGATGATGTTAGTGACAACCAAGCACACAAAACAAAAGTCACACAACAACCCTTGTTTATCCTGAAAGATACGATGAATTCAAAGAATTCATGATCCCAAGTCCCTGATTAGTTCATAATCTACTGATGTTGCTCTGTGGTTGATGTGTGTTGCTGTTTTCTATTTTTGGGGCTTTACGTAGATCTGTAGATTCTGTTTCTGCAACAATGCTATACAGGGAAGTTACTCTACATAGCATATATCCCCAAATGATGTGTCTAAGTTGATATTTGCATGAGTTCTACCCTTATTTGTGATTCTCTGCATGACATTTTCAATGCTACATGCATTTGGCTCAAAATATGCTAATAATATTCATTTATCTTCGAGATGTTGGCATATTTCTCTGTTCTGCTTAATATTTATCATGATGTGTAGTTTATGAAAGTGATTTCAATGAAATTAAAATGAGCAAAAGGGTTAGAGAGTGAGATTCCTAAAATTACTTGACTGAGATCATTGATCCACATACATGTTCCCATACAACAATGAAGAGAAGAAAACTAAAATCATACTTCACCAGGACAGTCCACGAATCCATATGATTCAGTGCGAATCTCCAAGGGGAAAGTTGACAACAACATGCAATGAAATGAAAGCACTTCTATAGAACACAACATTCACTAGTACATATCCAGAAATCAACTTGAAGACTACTTAAGTTTTACAACAGGATATAGTTTGAAGCTTCATCTCCATGTAGTATGTTCATAAAATAGGTACATTTACAATGATCTGAGGAGAGAACCTTGAATATTTCAACAGTTCAGTCCTTAGTAGTCTTAGTAATCTGATCTCTTGCATAAAATTGCTACAGGTCTGATATTGTATGAATGACCTCCCCCCTTTTTTTCAGCATAGGGGCTCCATATATACATGACTCTGACTTGCCCCAAAATGGTTCCAAAACCCTAGGGGATAAACGGTCTGCATCTTGAAATGCAGCATCCAACGGTGAGAAATGAATCCCGCCAAGAATTCGAGCAGCATACCCAGACAGGGCGCCGCTCCAACAGTAATGTTTCCACCCGCACAAATCCTCCGTATTGAAAGCTTCGTCCCCTTCTGGTGTGTTAGGCTTCTCGGGATCCGGTGCCATCCTGCCATTAAAGCTCTGTCCTTATGTTCACCTGCACGCCACACTTGTGTCGGCAACTCTGCTTCTTCAGCTACTCCACCAATCTATAATAAATAAGTAGGAATAAGCATCATCGTTTGGTAAGTCAGAAGGAAAAATGAACATTTATATTAAAACAGGTTCCAAATGCACAAACACAGCCATCGGGCCCTGAAATTATGAAAATTGCGCATCAAAAATGCATATACAGCATTAAAATCAGTCGAGTCAACCATCGTTGACCAAAAACATGCATTCGGGCTCCAAAAATAGATTCAAAAATCCAATCGCTCCGCTTTCCCGCCCTTTTTGCTTGCTTAATTCCTTGTATCTTCCAATATACAAGCCGGACGTGATACATCGGATTAATCGGATTTCAAACTGCTTGAATTCCGACTTGTATATGAGCAATGCATATCGGTTTGTATATCGCAACATACAAATGCATATGCATACAAAGAATTATCTATATTAGACTTCCATTTCGAATCCGGCTTGTATGTATAGCAATGCATCTTTGATATACAAACTGGAATTATACAACGATTAACTCCTTATCACTTCCTTTTCGCGTCCGCGCAATGTATAAGTTATTGCATATCAGCTTTGTATGTCGAAACATACAAAGCACAAAATATACAAAGACTTAACTCCTTTTAAACTTCTTCTGCGTTTGCGGCTTGCATGTTGGCAATGTATAAAAATGTAATGTATGTTACGAAATATACATTGCGGGGAACTTACAAGCATTTTACTTTAATCTATAACATTTGGGTTCCATTGCTTGTATATAACACAATGTATATTTTGTAATATACATTGCGGAGTTATGCAATGATTTAACTAATTCTGATAAATTTTTCAGGTCCGGCACAATGCATAAGACACTTGTATCTCGCCAATATACAAGCCCGCCTATATACAAGGACTTTACCTTGTTTAAGAACTTTTCGGGTCTGGGACTTGTATATGGACACTTGTATATTTGCTTTGTATGTAAAAACATACAAACACCAAACATACAACAATTTAACTCCTTTTCATGGTGCTTTCGGGTCCGCGGCCTGCACATTGCAAATGTATATATCAACATGTATGCCGGATACATACAAACAAAAACATACATGCGATGGACCTAAACAAACATTCATTTCAACTCTTAACTATTTCAGGTCCACCTTGTATGTACAAATATAACATTAACAAATGCATGCAAGGCAAAAAAAGACATAGAAATGACTTTGTATATGAACCCGACTGCTAATGCGACCAAGTATAAAATGACCTTTTGCATATACAAACGACTTTGTATATGGAAAGCGATATACAAAGGCCTTTGTATACAAGCGAACTTGCATACAAAGGGCCTTGTATATGCAACCCGATATACAAACAGACTTGTATATGCAAACAACAAACACTTCCCTTGTATATTTTACCAAAATGCTCATAACTTGCAAAATATGGCAAATTTTAAGATGGTTCCATAAGCAACCCTAGCTCATTTTTGACAAGGAATCCAACCATACTATGCACTGGTACTAGAAATGCATTTTTCTCTATTTTTAACGAGGTTTACAAGTTTCACTCACTTTTCCCTTTACCACCAAGCAAAATGACACACACAAGCAAAAAAAAAATAAAGCCACAGTAGGGGTCCTTATTTGCCAAGGAGTAAAATGGGGCGTGTTGTGAACATCACAACAACTAGCAACCAAACAAAACAAACAAATTCAACCCATTTAAGAAAACTAAATGAAATAAATCCATAACTTCCAACTATTTTTCTCGCAAATTGTTATCCAACTTGAGACCTAAGGTATTCAATAAGGGTGCATGAATTTTCATTTTAGTTTAAGTGGATGCACGTGATAAATAAGCCTCATCTTGAAGATCAGTTGAACAAACCAGTGACTGATATTAGACTATGTAGGTGAGTACATTCCCTCATAGCCAACCAGATAGAGCCTTCCTGCCAACGAGCGTCCATAGCCCCGGCAAGGTTATCGTTACAATTCTCCTAAGTAGAGCCCCACTGCCAGCGAGTGTCTATAGCCCTGGTAGAGTTACTTAGATGGCTAATCTGGATTTTTAGGATAATCCATTTTATTCATTATTATTATTTTTTTAATTTCTAATAGAGATTTCACAAGATATTGCATTTGTAACTTCATGATGCAAGGAGTGGTCACTTGTAGAAATTAAGCTGAGAATTGTAATGGTAGCAAGGGTGACCTCTGATTTTTCACCTAATACCTACACTGGTAAGTTCAACAAACCCAAGGATTTTAGGTGTGTCCTTGTGAGAAACATTCCTTGAATACTCATCCCATTCTTATTGAATACAAGATTTCACAAGTCAACAACTCTCTACATTCATGACAGTCACAACAAGTTATGCATAGATTTCAACAATTAACCTTAATGACCTAAATTTTCCATTGTTTTCAGTGGTTGTTAATCTGCTCCTATATACTACAAATCAAAATAAACATCCCCGCCGAGGAAACAAAGCAACCAAAACAAAATAGAACAAGCAAAACAAAGCCACTGTACAAACAACTATACAAAGAAAGTGCACTATGATACACATGACTGTCATGATGCAACTTCAGGCCTGAAAATAGTGTTTGAGGAATCGTCATTAATTGGTGATGGAACATCCTCACTGTTAAGGACTTGAGCCTGTAGGTGTTGTCTCCTAAAATTTTAGAAATTTGAAAGGGGCCTATCCAGAGTTTGTCAAATTTACCATGATCACCCTTCCTTTTCGTGTGCCTTGTCCCACATCAGGACTAGGTCTGAGATCCTAAAAGCCTTGATTCTGGCTCTCTTATCAAACCAGCGCTTGACAACAGCCTGATGTTTAGCAAATTGGTTAATTGCTACACTTCTTTTTTCATCTAGGTGCATTAGTTGTAGCAATCTAACTTCCTGTTTATTATCTATGCCTAGGTACTCTTGTGCAAACTGCTGTGTAGGAATCTTTAAGTTGACAGGGAGGATGGGATCCACCCCATATACTAAGTGAAAAGGTGAATTTCCCAATGCAACTTTGTTCCTGGTTCTATCCACCCACAAGGCATATTTCAATAGAGTGTTCCATTCCCTTGGGTTCTATCTATCAGCTTTTTATGATGTTCAATAAGTTCTTGTTTGTGGATTCTGCTAATCCATTCCCTTGGGGATAGTAATTTGAGGAGAATTTTAAAATGACCCCATGATAAAAAGCCCAACCTGACAATTTAATTGAAGCAAAAGCAGGTCCATTATCACATACCAAAGCATATGGAACTCCATACCTGGTCACTAATTTGGTTTCCAAAAACTTAATGACATCTTCAGCATTGCATGTCTTGCTGCTGACAGCCTCAGTCCACCTGGTGCAATAATCAGTAATAGTTAAAACATACCTGTGGCCTGAGGATGATGGAGGATTGATGGGTCCTATGAAGTCCATTCCCCATTGTGCAAAGGGGTGCATCTCCATCACTAGCTACAAAGGTTGAGCAGCATATTTCTCTCTATTTGCGGCAACCTGACACCTATGACAGCATTTGATGTGCCCAGCTGTGTCTTTAAAAATTGTGGGCCAATAATACCCCGCCCTGAGCATAGCACGAGTGGTGGCTAAGGACGACCCATGCGCAGTCCCAAATTTATCATGCAATTCTGCTAGCACCTTATCTGGTTCTGATCTTTCTAAGCATCTTAGGTATATCCCCTCATAGTTTTTCTTGAAAAGGGCTCCTCCTTTTAGCATATATTTCAGTGATCTTATTTTGATGGCCCTCCTCTATGAGGCATGCAGTCTTGAGGGACATCTTCCAGTGATCAGGATGTGTTTTATATTTGAGTACCATTCTCCATCATCTTTTGCATTTACAACGTACTGCTGGCTCATGATATTGGGATTGATCTCTGATATCATTTGGCTCAATGCCTGTCCTCTTACCAACTTCATAGGTGTTATGTCCATATCGTACTCCTGGAGGATAGTGATCCATTCAGCCCTCTTTTCTCCTGGTTCACTCTGCATTAACAACATTTTCACTACTGCATCAGGTACTACAACAAGCACCTTACTTCTCAGGATGTAGTGCCTGAACTTCTTGACTGCCCAGACCAACGCAAGCACCTGTCTTTCAACATCCATGTACCTGAGCTCTGCATCTCTAAAAGGGCAACTCATGAAGGCTATAGGCTTTTCTTCCTTTTCTTCATTTTTCTGTGTCAGCACCGCTGTAGAGGTATGTTCTGAAGCAAATGAATAGATGTAGAAGTCCTTGGTGTAATCTGGATTGGTTAGAACTAGAGCATTTGATATGGCCTTCTTAATGTCTTCAAAAGATGCTCTAGCTTCCGGTGTCCATTCAATTTTAGTGTCCTTCTTGAGCATGGCGTTCAAGGGCCTGATAATCTCTGCAAAGCCAGTGATAAATTTTCTAACAAAATTAATCTTACCAAAGTAAGATCTGAGCTTTGTCTTGCTTCCAGGCAGTTGTATCTTCATGATGGATTCTATTCTATCAGGATCAATGATGATCCCATTCTTAGTTATCAGGTGGCCTAGCAATTTCCCTATGGTCATCCCAAATATGCACTTCTTGGGATTCAAGGATATCCCGTATTGCTCACATTTCTTCAGCACCTTTCTTAGGTCTTCGACATGGTTTCCTCTATCTCTGGAGAACACCGTTAAGTCATCCATATATATTACTATGCACTTACCAATCAAGCCTCTGAAGGCTATGTCCATTGCTCGCTGAAATGTGGCTCCAACGTTTATCAATCCAAACGGCATGTGCCTGTAGGTGAAGATCCCCCATTTTGTGGTAAATGCAGTTTTCAATCTATCAATTCTGTCCACCATCACCTAGTTGTATCCAGAGAAACCATCCAAGAAGGACATCATCCTGGTGCCGTTCACAATCTGCAGGACTTCATCTAGAGAAGGCAAAGGATAATTATCCTTTTCAGAAGCTCGATTCAAGTTCCTAAAGTCCACGCACAGTCTGATGTCACCATTCTTCTTCCTCACTGGGACCAAGTTCACCACCCACATGGAGTGCCTCACAGGAAAAATAATCCTAGCATCGAGCAGCCATTTAACTTCTTTGAAAATGATTGGCTCCAGCAAAGCGTTGACGGGTCTTTGCTTATGTCGAAAAGGTCTGGCATCTGGCTTCAACGGTATCGTATGAGTGATGACTGATGTATCAAAAGTTTTTAGCTCGTCATACATCCAAGCAATGACATGGATGTAATCTTTGAGGGCCTGAGTTATCCCTTTCAACTCTTCTTCTGTACAGACCTTCCCAATCAGAACATTTTTTCTTTTATCACCTTGCCCAATGTCAACCTGCGAATGTTGTCCCTCATCAGCCTTTTGAAGATCTTTCTGTTTTAGCATGCTGTCCAAATCAAATGCTCTTTCTAGCTCTATCATTCCCCTAGGGATTTTGTTACTTGGCAGCTCCAGGATTTCTTCGTCCTCCCAGACGTGATCTTCTAGATTCTTTTCATCAATGATCTGTGCTTCAAAAACACCTCTATTGGAAATAAAATCCAATATATGCTGATCATCATCAAATACTTGGAGATTAGTTACATTATCAGGTACTGAGGGCACTGATACCAATTCAACTGAGAATCTTTGTAAACCTGACATGGACATTAGCTCTAGAGTACTGGCAGCCTGGGCTAAAGCATCCGCTCGGTGGTTTTTCTCTCTGGGTACATGGGTGATATTGAATTCGTCAAACTCTTCTATTAAGTTCCACACCCTATGTCTGTAATTGGACAACCTTCTGTAATTGCAAGAGTATAAACCTCTTACCTGTCTGACAACTAATTCTGAGTCTTCATAGACATGCAGAATTTTTACCTTCTTTCTAAGTGCGAACAGTATCCCATGAATTAGAGCTTCATACTCTGCCGCATTGTTTGTACATGGGAATTGCAATCTATATGCTGCTAAGTAGGATTTTCCAGATGGATCAATGAGGTCTATTCCTACTCCAGCTCCTTGTTTTGACTTGGATCCGTCAAACCTGAGGATCCAAGGCCTATCTTCATCTAAAAGCTTGTCTAGTGCTTCTTTCTTTCTTTTGGCTCTGGCAGCTGCACCACTTGATACCCACTTTAATTTTGGTGTCCCAGCCTTCTTAGGCACCACCCTATCAGCTTTATGAGAAGCTGATATTTCTTCTTTTCTCCTATCATCGGGATGAACATTCTCTGGACCAGGCAGCGTATGCCTTCTCAAGATATGCAGGCACAACGAGCAAGATGTCTCCGAGTGAGGTGCCTCATGCAACCTGCACCACTTCTCAATCAAGGCATCCTGGGGAGGCCTATGTTGCTGTGTCATCTTTCAAATTTATTTTGACAGAAACTCTTTGAATTTAGATAGATTTCTGCCCCTATCCTCATCAGATAACTCATAATCTGACTCCATTAAACAATCACTCCCAGGGGTGATTTTCTTCTTGTTCTTATCATTACCCCTGTTGCATACCAGTATCTCTCCTGTCATCTGAACAGAACTTTCATCTTTCCGTGTGCATCCTCCTGTTCCTGTAGAAGACAAACAAAAATCGGTATCACTATCGTTATCTGTGGAACTCACCACGGATGATGATACTTTGCTATACGCTTGTTCCAACTCCAACATGTCTAAACAGACATCACAAGTTTTTTCAGAATGAGCCTCATCATGCAACCTGCACCATCCATCAATCTGAATATCATGAATAGACATATTTAATAATTGACATCGTTTCACCTGCCTAAATAAATGCATCTCAAATTTCTTGAAATGATCCAGTTCTATTTCATTTCCAAGGTTACAATCAGGCTCTGAATTTATCTCATCACTCCAAAGGTCACCATTATGATCATGTATGTCAGGCACCAAGATTTCTTCTATGCTGGCGGTTTGAGGTCTGATGGAGTAAACTCCAGGTTCCACATCCACATACATGATTTCATTGGTTTTGTTATATTCGGTGATCATGTGTCTCATGCGAGGTTTAGCTTCGATCTTTATCTGATTTGGTGTACCCTTCCAAGGCAGCCACATATGACTGAAATTGGTTGACATATATCCATTGAGGGTTTTTGACCAGTCTCTGCTGAGTAACATTCCATATGTATTGGGTATATCAACTACTTGAATATCAATATAGTGCTAGATTCTGGGATCTGATGCTAGCTGCATGTGAATGTGAGTCAGTTCCCCTACCACACTTACTTCTGTTTTGTCCAATTGTGTTACTTTCTTTAATGATTTAGCAGGACGTAACCCTAAAGCGTTGCATATGGATAGGGGCATCACATTGGTGGATGCTACTGAGTCTACTAAGCAGTTGTGCAAATTTTTACCAAACATCCTTATGGTAAGGAGGAAAGGAGGCGACTCATTCTTGTCTTTGTATAGGGTCATGTGGGAGGTATCTGTGGCTTGAACGGTAGCTGAGGTTTTAGGTTTGGCATTAACATCCTTGGTAGCATGATCTTTATTTCCAAATTGTCCTGGGGTATGGCTATCTTCCTTTTGAGCAAAACCATCCAATGACTTCATGAAATCATTCTTGATAGCAGGGGTTTGAAGTAACTTTGACATCTGCAGGTTGATCTTTATTTTTTTTATTTCATCTGCCAGATATGTAACCAATTTGTCAGATTCAAGAAGTAGATTTGTAGCTTTTTGTGCTGTGCTATGTGGTGCCAAATACTGAGCATTGACCTTGGGAAGTCCAAGGTTATTGCTTGCCTTGGGATCAGGTGGAGTATTGAAATTGTTTGGAGGCAATGAGGTGGTCAAAGGATCAGCAGATTTGCTTGGGTTATTCCTTAAGTTGCAGTTATGCCTACCCTGAGGTTGCTGTTGATAAGCATTGACTTCCTCATGCTCAATTGATGGCTCATTCTCATCCTCAAAGGGGAAAACATAGTTAGACTCGAAAGCCGTGGCTGATTCCTCACATGTTGAAGTGTAATCCTGATGCGATGATATTGTCTGCTGATAAGGACAATGCATGAAGCTTTCCAGCATTAGGGCAGAATCGTACTCACAGGGGACAATTTCATTTCCCTCTGCATAATGTGGGTTACCTGAGGTACTAGCCACTTCAGCTTGGAATATGCTAGCATCAATCCTGAATTGGGGACAATCCAACTCTGCATGAGCGTTGGTGTTATGTATCCTGCACCAGTTTGTAAGTGCTACCTCTGCAAGGTTTACTTTGGTGGTCTGTTTAGGTTCACCAAGAGGTTGATTGTCTAGGGGTGATGGTAAGGAACCATTGTTTGGCCTGGTGTTCCACACTCTAGGCTGCTTAGGAGGATTGTTGTTGCCATTGTTGTTATTGTAATTGTTGTTGTACCCCATGTCAGGATAGTTAGGTCTATCATTGGCATAACCTCTGTTTTGATTAGGCTGAGAGTAGAAGTTCTGGTTTCTCAGATGAGTGACCTCAGTAGTAAGTTTCCTTAATTGAGCCAATATTTCTTTGATTTCTTCTTTCTCTTCCTGAACCTTGGCCACTACAGTCTCCGTCTGAGGCTTGAAAAAGGAAGACCCACTGTTATTGTTGGATTGTTCTATAGCGTGAGGCATTTGTGTTTGATATAGTAACATCTGGTTATTCTCTCTTGGTTGGGGCATGACACTGAGTGGTGGTATTTGCAAGGGGGTTGGTATCACAACTGAAGGCATCATGCCTCCATTGGTCTGTTGGTGGACAGGATATGTAGGATAACCAGGGAGTGTAGGGAAGGTAATGTTTGGTGTGGGGGCAGGAGCCAATTGCTGACTAACTTTGATAGCTTCCTCAAAAGCCTGTGCTAAGGTTGTTACACCAGGGTGAGTCCTTCTGATAAACATGGAGGTTAGGGGATCTAAAGTTGAATAATAAATGCTCCTAGTAGCTTCATCTATTACGACGTAGGGAGCAATTAGTTTAGACATCATCTTATGGAATCTAGCATTGAAGTTTGCAATAGGTTCCCCTTCGCATCTCTTGATGGTGGCAAATAGATGATAGTTCATTGAAGGATCTATAGGCACCTTGAACCTATCCTTGAAAGCTTTCTCTAAGGCATCCCATGAATGGATTGAACCTTGACCTAGATTGGTGTACCAGTTATAGGCCTCTTCCCCTAAGGAGAATGGAAACAATCTGCATACCACATCTTCATACTCAATTCTAGCCCTACAAGAGGCTTCCTTGAAGGTTCTAACATGATCATTAGCATCTTGATACGGATGATACCTAGGACAAATTTTATCTAGATTTTTAGGCAAAGCATGATATGCATTGAAGGCCAGTGGTGACTCTGCAGCAAAGAATGACATTGGAAAGGGCGGGGGTTGAATCTGGGGTACGATAGGCTGAGGCTGGGCCTGAGGTGTGACAGGTGGTCCTGTGGGTATTTGAAAGCCAATAAGGGTTATAGGAGCACGCTTTGGTGAGGCTCCTATAGCACTAGAATCAGGGGTGTGGTGAATGTCCACAATTCTGGGTCTGAATCCCCTAACAGGTAGTTCTTCAAAGATTCCACTAGATCTGGACTTGGTATTTGGCCTGAAAGCCAGGATTTCTCTAGTTTTCAAGGCAAAAAATGGTGGTTTATGGCCAGATTTTGAAACTGACGAGACATTTAAGTAATGTATGCAGGAATCTATAGTTCCCCTTTGTTCGGCCCTCCTAGCGCTATTTTTTTATATGTTGGTGATGATGTTAGTCACAACCAAGCACACAAAACAAAAGTCACACAACAACCCTTGTTTATCCTGAAAGATACGATGAATTCAAAGAATTCATGATCCCAAGTCCCCGATGATTAGTTCATAATCTACTGATGTTGCTCTGTGGTTGATGTGTGTTGTTGTTTTCCATTTTTGGGGCCTTACGTAGATCTGTAGATTCTGTTTCTGCAACAATGCTATACAAGGAAGTTACTCTACACAACATATATCCCCAAATGATGTGTCTAAGTTGATATTTGCATGAGTTCTACCCTTATTTGTGATTCTCTGCATGACATTTTCAATGCTACATGCATTTGGCTCAAAATATGCTAATGATATTCATTTATCTTCGGGATGTTGGCATATTTCTCTGTTCTGCTTAATATTTATCATGATGTGTAGTTTATGAAAGTGATTTCAATGAAATTAAAATGAGCAAAAGGGTTAGAGAGTGAGATTCCTAAAATTACTTGACTGAGATCATTGATCCACATACATGTTCCCATACAGGAATGAAGAGAAGAAAACTAAAATCATACTTCACCAGGACAGTCCACGAATCCATATGATTCAGTGCGAATCTTCAAGGGGAAAGTTGACAACAACATGCAATGAAATGAAAGCGCTTCTATAGAACACAACATTCACCAGTACATATCCAAAAATCAACTTGAAGACTACTTAAGTTTTACAACAGGATATAGTCTGAAGCTTCATCTCCATGCAGTATGTTCATAAAACAGGTACATTTACGATGATGTGAGGAGAGAACCTTGAATATTTCAACAGTTCAGTCCTTAGTAGTCTCAGTAATCCAATCTCTTGCATAAAATCGCTACAGGTCTGATATTGTATGAATGACCTCCCCCCTTTTTTTCAGCACAGGGGCTCCATATATACATGACTCTGACTTGCCCCAAAATGGTTCCAAAACCCTAGGGGATCAACGGTCTGCATCTTGAAATGCAACATCTAGCGGTGAGAAATGAATCCCGCCAAGAATTCAAGCAGCATACCCAGACAGGGCGCCGCTCCAACAGTAATGTTTCCACCTGCAAAACTCCTCCGTATTGAAAGCTTTGTCCCCTTCTAGTGTGTTAGGCTTCTTGGGATCCGGTGCCATCCTGCCATTAAAGCTCCATCCTTATGTTCACTTGCATGCCGCCACTATGTCGGCAACTCTGCTTCTTCAGCTACTCCACCAATCTGTAATAAATAAGCAGGAATAAGCATCATCGTTTGGTAAGTCAACAAGAAAAATGAACATTTATATTAAAACAGGTTCCAAATGCACAAACACAACCATCGGGCCCTAAAATTATGAAAATCACGCATCAAAAATGCATATACAACGTTAAAATCAGTCGGGTCAACCAGCGTTGACCAAAAACATGCATTCGGGCTCCAAAAATGGATTCAAAAATCCAATCACTCCGCTTTCCCACCCTTTTCACTTGCTTAATTCCTTGTATCTTCCAATATACAAGCCAGACATGATACATCAGATTAATCAGATTTCAAACTGCTTGAATTCTGACTTGTATATGAGCAATGCATATCGGTTTGTATATCGCAACATACAAACTCATATGCATACAAAGAATTATCTATATTAGACTTCCATTTCGAATCTGGCTTGTATGTATAGCAATGCATCTTTGATATACAAACCGGAATTATACAACGATTTAACTCCTTATCACTTCCTTTTCGCGTCCGCGCAATGTATAAGTTATTGCATATCAGCTTTGTATGTCAAAACATACAAAGCACAAAATATACAAAGACTTAACTCCTTTTAAACTTCTTCTGCGTCTGCGGCTTGCATGTTGGCAATGTATAAAATGCAATGTATGTTATGAAATATATATTGCGGGGAACTTACAAGCATTTTACTTTAATCTATAACATTTGGGTTCCATTGCTTGTATATAACGTAATGTATATTTCGTAATATACATTGCAGAGTTATATAATGATTTAACTAATTTTGATAACTTTTTCGCGTCTGACACAATGCATAAGACACTTGTATCTCACCAATATACAAGCCCGCCTATATACAAGGACTTAACCTTGTTTAAGAACTTTTCGGGTCCGGGACTTGTATATGGACGCTTGTATATTTGCTTTGTATGTAAAAACATACAAACACCAAACATACAACAATTTAACTCCTTTTCATGGTGCTTTCGGGTCTGCGGCCTGCACGTTGCAAATGTATATATCAAATGTATGCCGGATACATACAAACAAAAACATACATGTGACGGACCTAAACAAACATTCATTTCAACTCTTAACTATTTCAGGTCCACCTTGTATGTACAAATATAACATTAACAAATGCATACAAGGCAAAAAAAGACATAGAAATGACTTTCTATATGAACCCGACTGCTAATGCGACCAAGTGTAAAATGACCTTTTGCATATACAAACGACTTTGTATATGGAAAGCGATATACAAAGGCCTTTGTATACAAGTGGACTCGCATACAAAGGGCCTTGTATATGCAACCCGATATACAAACAGACTTGTATATTGAAACAACAAACACTTCCCTTGTACATTTTACCAAAATGCTCATAACTTGCAAAATATGGCAAATTTTAAGATGGTTCAAAAAGCAACCCTAGCTCATTTTTGACAAGGAATCCAACCATACTATGCACTGGTACTGGAAATGCATTTTTCTCTATTTTTAACAAGGTTTGCAATTTTCACTCACTTTTCCCTTTACCACCGAGAAAAACGACACACACAAGCAAAAACAAAACAAAAAAGCCACAACAGGGGTCCTTATTTTGCCAAGGAGTAAAATGGGGCGTGTTGTGAACATCACAACACTCTCTATTAATGCATCTTGTCTTGTATGAAGGCCAGAACTTGGGGTTGTGGAATAGATGATTGGGAGTCAGGGAATTGGATAAGAATGGAGATGTAAAACCCATTCAAAGATGGATTGCTATATGGGATAGTAGGTGTGATAAATACCATTACATCTATTTTGAAGAATATTTTGTGAAACCAGTATATAAGCACCTAGGTTATTCTTGGAATACAATCTATCACCAGAAATTCAAAATTTTTTAAGGCTAACACATAAGCTTGAGCCAGGTAAATTCACTCATAATTGGGGAGATTGGTATTCCTACACTGATTGTACAAAAATAATGGTGTTCAGATTTGAAGGATCTCCTCTGCTATTACCAAAGACCTGTCCTGACAAAGTTGCTTATCTAGAGATTGTAAGACAACTTGCTCTCTCTAATTTTATGCATCTAAAAAGATGTAATAAGTAGTTGTTTATGCCAGGCACTTTGTGTTTTGGGGATTTTACAATCATATCAGATAAAGGATACCAATTAATTGACAAAAAATTAGAGCATTTCAGGCTACCATCAAGCAATTACAGAGAGAAATTTTTAGCAGGTACCATGGATGTGTCAAAACTGATCATGAAGAGGATGACTTTGCTAGACCTATGGTCACAATCTACCACCGATGAATAACCGAGCACAGTGTTGATCGCCTTGTGTATTTGCATACTACTTTCTTATTTTCTTAATTATTGCATTAGTTAAGAATACAATTATGAAAAGACATATCTTTTCGTCTTGAAGCTTGTTTCGCATCCCATAAATAAGGGATACCAAGGCCTTTTCAAATCATCAAATGAATTACAAGACTCTTATCTTATATATGAAAGTAAATCCTGGACTATTTATGTTATTTTAAATTTCCACGTGCTCTGAACTTATAAATTAATGCAAAGGACTGGAAGTTACTTGGTGGGTTAAATATTGTGTTCAATTGTTGCGTGGAATTTCATGCTTTCAAATTACATAGTTGTCTCCAGAATGGTCTATTGAATTTGTTTAAATTGATACATCAAGGGTGTTTTCAATTTATTAGTGCACAATTACTGTTACTGTGTGACTCAGTTGATTGGTTTCATAAAGAAGTTGATTTAATTCCTACTAAATTGGTCTGTGTCCATTGGTTTCTGCCTCAGATATAAAAATCCTTTGAACAAGTTTGTTTTATTTGGTTTCCTTCCCATCTAAATTAAATCCTTTCTTCTGATAATAACAATTTAGGAGAATATCATTGGGATCCCATAAGAATAACCTTGTAGCCTAACATCCCTACACAATCTGTATAAGGTACATGTTCCCATAAGTGCCCAACAATTTGAGTTCAAGCCAATCTAGGAACCCATACACTATTAATTTTGACTCCTCTTGCCCAATAGATAAAGCACTGGTCACACTCATTTCTAAACTTCATATAAACCTTATTCACATTTTCAAACTATAAATATCAACATTAGGAACAACTCACAACCTTACAGCTACTTCACACACACTTGCCATCGTGAAGGTCATACAAGTTTGCTTTAATAGTCAAGGTACACCCACCTAGGTCTGGCAGAGCCTAAAGTGAAAAGGGTTTAACCATATTAACCCTGTGCCTATTAGCCAAAAGCGTGAAGAGAGATTGGCAACCTTTTAGGGTTAACGACCCACGTTTTTGAGATCTAACAGAATTGGTGACTCTACTGGGGAACACACAGAGAAACCTAGTAAGAGACCATATCCTTAGAGTTAAAAATTTGAAAAGCGTAACTCTGCTGGTCAAGGAGAACCCAAAAGATTAATCAATCCTGTTAAGTGAGGTGGCGACTCTATACAGAATACAAATTATTGTATGTTTGGAGTATAGTAATTTCTTAACATGGATGGTAGGAGATCTAAAGCTGATGGTAAAAAAATGCAATCATCCCCACCTCTAAGAGCTCCTTCAAAGAAAACTAGGTTATCTAACTAATCTAAATGCAATAATGACCAAAATACTCCAGAAGATACATCAGAACAACCAGTCATAATTCATAACCGTTTCACTCCCCTACATGAATTAGAAGAACCCCAATCCAAAAGATACCATACCCAGTCTGATGATAGCTTAGCATAGTATAGACCTAACCCTCATAAATAGCTTGAATATGATTCCCAGGTTATGAGGGAAATATATCAAAGTCAGGCAGCATATGATTTCGAGATGTCATTAGAGCAGAGTGAAGAAACTCAACAAGAATTTGTGGATCAAATGGATGCTACACAAGTACATAATAGTCCACCAAAGGATATGAGAAATAAGGATGAGATGCAACAAGATCTACTCAAATTACAGGAAGAATTTGAGTTGGCCAAATTGAGAGAGGAAGAACGGTTGAAATAGGAGATACAACAAGTAAAGAATAGAACTAAAAAAAGCAACTCAAAGTATCTACCCCCTCATAAACAAGGAAGGCATACTCTAATAAATACACAACAGAGTTCCCACCAGAATGTAAGTAGCTCATACAATTCGCAATCACCACCTGGAAACCATATCCAGTAGAATATTCCTCCATGAAATTTAGGACCACCTAATACTCATAATATTTCTCAACATACAGTTAACCCTTACCCACCCCTTGGTCAACAACATATTCCACCACAACATCAAAATATGAACATGAACCCACACCCTAATCCACAACAACATCCCCCTCATAATCATATCCAATCGAACCAACAACCTCAGAATCAATACCATCCAAATCAACACCTACAAGGACCTTTGAATATCAATAGATACATACATCTTGATCTATCTAGGTATCAAATATGTCCTGACCCTATTGATAATGATATAAGGAATGATCTCCCAAAATTTGTTGGGAACAATGCCATCTCTGCAGAAGAGAACATTAGAAGTTTTGAAATAGTCATGGATAATTTTGAAGGGCAATATGAAGATGTCAAAATGAAATTATTCATGCTATCCCTTGTTGAGGATGTTAGGGATTGGTGCAAAAATTTACCTGATGCATCAATTTGTTCTTATGAGGATTTCAAGGACCAATTTAAAGAACAGTATGGGAGTCAATTTGATCCAAATTTTGTTGTCCATGAATGGACAAGTATTCAGAAGGATTATAATGAATCTGTGATGGATTTCAATCAAAGATTTTCAAAGATCTATCATACGATTCTATTAGAGCTAAAACCTCCAGATCACATGGCATTGGCTTTATACCTAAATGGTTTTGATCCTAAAACTAGATACAAACTTAGAAACAAAGACCCTGTGACCTTGGTAGAAGCTCATAAGGCAGCCATCAGTATTGAGAACAACAGAAGAGCAACATGGAAGCTTGGGAAAAGGGAAAATCCAAAGATTGCACCAAGTCCAAATAATAATAAAACAAAACAAAACAATTATTAAATAGGAATGAGGGGCCAAGACTACATGACATGCCTTATAACACAAATTGGAAAGATGGAAGGCCTCTAGATAATAATAGAAAGAAGAATTATGGAAAGGATACTCCTGACCCCCTGAAAAGAAATGGGACACATGTAGTAGAAAATAACCCATGGTGCCTAGCATGTAATTTGCCCCATTCACTTGACTATTGTGTTGTGGCCCAGTCAGTACAGGAAGAAGAAACATCTTATGGCCAGGAGAGAGATAACCATACCATAAATATGCTAGAAGTTAGACCCCACCAAATTGATGAAGAATATTCATCTGCAGAAGAAGATGGATATGAATATGATGTGGGAAATCAAAGGTATAATATTAATAGGGGAAGACTAGAGGTGTTCTCAGATCAGGAGGATAATTATGAGCAAACTATTTACAATCCTGATATGCCACCACATCACAAATGGAGGAAACCAACTAAGGAAGAAAGGAAAGCTCTCACAATAGCTGCAGTGGCACAAGCAAAGAATAACTATAATTTGAGAAATAGGGTAGTAAATATAGACCAAGGAACACCTAGGAGTGTGTTTGTAAAGAATCAAAATCACATTAAAGATAACATGAGGTCTACACATAAAGAACCGACAAAGACTAAACAGGGTAAGGAAAACGATAAATTACCAATTGAGGAAAAAGGGCATACAAAAGTAGAAAAAACTGATCAAACAATGATCCCTTCATTTGACATAGCCCAAGCAATATCCCAAGTAAAGATATCAGTGCCACTTCTTGAGATGATGAAAATAGATCAATACAGAAACACAGTGATCAAAATGATTTCAGATGCATCAAATAAGAAACAAGAAAAACCTGAAAGCAAAATAAATAGTGTTGCATAAGAGACCATTAGAACTCCTAAAGTATACCTTGGTGATACCTTGACAAAGAATCCATCTCAAGTAGATCCTTTCTACACTACTCTGTTGATAAGAAACAAATTGGTGAGGAATTGTATGATTGATTTAGGGGTAGCCATGAACATTATGCCAATGGCAGTCATGAAGGAGTTAGGCATGTGGGTTGACACCACATATGGTAAATGTTATGCAATGGATAATAGATCTATCCCAATCGTGGGCATTATGTGGGATGTGGAAATAAGATTAGCCTCCTACCTTGAGGTAGTATATAAGATTGACATCATTGTGGTAGATATCCCACCATATTATGGAATGCTGTTATCTAGACAATGGACTGCCATAGTTGGAGTAAATGTCGAGTTGGATCTATCTTATGCTACCATACCAGTAGGAGGAAGAGAAGTTAAGATTTGCAGAGAGCCAAGGTTGAGAATATCATAGAACACATTGATCAAAACCAAATAATTTTTTTTCTGTGATACAGACCTTCGTACATTTAAAATTGAAAAAATCTAACCAGAGCTATAAAATACTAATCCTATACATCAAGAAGCCCAACTCGATGAGTCTGGTGTATGGAGGATGTACTTTGATGGTGCATGTAGTAAAGCTAGTAATGGAGCAAGGGTATTATTTATTTCACCAATTGGTAAGACTTTCAAATATTCATTCCTGCTAACATTTGAATGCACCAACAACATAGCAGAATATGATGCATTGCTCATAGGATTGAACATTGCTATAAAACATAAAATAAAATTCATTGCTGTGTACAAAGATTTAGAACCAATCGTCTCTCAATCAGGGGGAGGTATTCATCAAAAAACAAGAGATTGAAACAATATAGAAATGTTGTTTGGGATGATATTGAGCTATTTGATGCATTCTCTATAAATTGGGTGGATAGATCCAAGAATATGATGGTAGACTTCCTGGCAAACATAACCCTAAAAAAGAATGATATCACATTGGCAGGCATCACTGAAGTGGAATTCGAAGCCCGACCTGTCATCCCTCATAACATATATAATTGGCAAATATTTGAAGATGACAATGATTTGATCAAATTCGTACATTGTGTAGATCAGTATGAATCTCAATAGATTGACTTCAATGCATATGTGGATAAAATTGATGGCAAGGAAACTCTTTTTGGGAAGGAAGTGGTACAATTAAAAACAAATAAGATACCCAAAGGTCTCATAGCACTAGAGAGGGTGTTCAATGCACATGACTGATTCAAGGCAAAAGATATACCAATCAAATAGAATGACCTTGAGGAAATAAATCTTGGAACACAGACAACCCCAAAAAATGTATACATTGGGAAAAAACTCAACCCTAAAATTAGAAGTATGCTCATTGATTTGCTTAGAAATTACAGACATGTATTTGCATGGTCTTATGATGATTTGAAAGCATACCAAGAAGACCTCTTTCAACATGAAATACCATTGAAGCCAGATGCCAAACCGTTTAGGCAAAAACAAAGGCCTATAAACCCCACATTGGCCCCTAAGATGCAAGAGGAACTTACAAAGCTTAGGGAAGGAGTTATTATCAAGCCTATTAGACATTCTTCCTGGGTTTCAAATTTGGTACTTGTAAGAAAGAAAAATGGGGACATAAGAATGTGTGTGGACTTTAGAAACTTAAATAAATCACTCAAAGATAATTACCCCCTCCCTAATATGGAATTAATGTTACAAAGGGTCATAGGATGTGAATTGCTGCCCATGATGGATGGTTTTTCAGGGTACAATCAGGTGAAAGTAAAAGAATCAGAACAGTTTAAAACTGCCTTCACCACACCTTGGGGAACATATTGATGCAGAGGTATAGGTAGTAGTTGATGAAGTTCACATAATGAATCTAGATTCCAAGGCTTCCTTCAAGAGTTTTATAAAGGTAATGTGATATAAGCCTACACAAGGCTACTCAGGAGATTGACCTAGCCTAGGACCACACCCCGGTGTCCACCACATAGGCTACTCAACTCTCACTTTAGGGAGTCACTGCTCAACCCAACCTATATGCACAATCCACCTTCAAGAACTCACAACCTACTATCAACACCTCCACCAACAGGGTCTTCATACAAAAATTAGCATATGCTTGTCTAAGAAATGAATAGAACAAGGTCTCTGACCCAAAATCCAAATTTTATACCAGTACTGATAGAGAACAGTAAACTGTGGTATGACTGTCCTAAAAATAGTGTTTTAAATTGGCTCACTCCTTGTAATCCTAGAGAGGAATTAACACAAGGATAACTATTGAAATCCACAAAAGACTATCTAAACACATTTCACATCCAAATACCCAATATGAACATGTAATCATTCACCCACATGCAGGTCCGTACTGTACCAGAGGTGTTCAAGACAGCGGACTGTCTTTTTTCTAGGAAATAGGCCTAGTTGAGGCTATGTGAAGGAAATGTATCAAACTTGCTTATTAAAGAGCACATAGGTACCTACACAGGACTATCATCACCTGCAAACACCGAATTCATCAACCATTTGATCAAATACTTGACTGTTTTGTGCATTTTCAATGCTGTCCATCCATTGCATGCTAACTAGTCACCATGCAGACTAGCTAGAGTCATGCCAAGAGGCTAGGAGAGTGGAATGCAAACATAATAAACAACAAAAACCTGAAATAGATGCTTTCTCCTTTCATCCTCCTGAAGAAAGATGATGCCTTTCAGAGGACAGAGGAGAAACTATGCATTTTTCCCCAAAACCCTAGTTTTTGGAGGGTTTAGAACAGTTTTCACAAATCGTATTGATTCTCCCTCCACAAAAGGTGTCAAGAAGGCTAACTAGACTCAAAAGAAAGGTAATTCAATACATTAACAAGTTTCACAACTTTCAGACCCTGCTCTATTCGTACCATGCCATACAGAATGACTGTCTTCAGCACAAAACGCAGAAATCACTATTTTTCACTCCAAAAAGCTTCTCTTCTCATTATTCTCGGCATGTTTTTTACAATATTTAGACTATAGAAGGTTTTAACAACCTTTCCTCTTCTCTTCCAACCGTACAACTACCCACCAAGGGAAGTGAAACATTGGAGATTGCCTTTTCACAAGAAACACTATGTTTCAAAAAGGAAAATACCTTGAAAACAGGCCTTATTTAACACTATAATGGACTAGTCAATCAAAATGAACTAAGTCCTTATTACAAAACATGAGAATGGCTTTCAAAGCCTTAGAGGAAATCAAAAATAACAAGACCACAAAACATGACATAGCCAAAAATGACTAAAACTGGGAGCTCCTACACCATACTCCCCATGTAGGAAGAACTCAAGTCCCTTGAGTTGCCAATTGTTGAAGTGTCATGCCATGCTTCAAGATATCTACTTTAGTCATCCAGGTGGCCTCTAAATCAGGAAGATCTTTCCATTTCACCAAGTAGTCTTTATAGACACCTCTCCTAGTCTTCTTTACAACTTTTGAATCCAGAATGCATTCCAACTGTAAAGGTTTGCTTGGAGGCAAATCCTTGATCCAATTAGCATCTTCAGCCACCACATCTGATCCACTTTCACCAGGCAATGGAGGTCTGAAAGGAAAAAGAGAACAAACATTGAAAATTGGTGAGATACCAAGGCCGGATGGTAACTCAATCTCATATGCATTTGGACCGAATTTGTGCACTATTTTGCATGGCCCAATCTTCTTCATCAGGAGTTTACTTGGCTGACCTTTTGGCAGCCTTTCTTTCCTCAGATATGCCATAACCAAGTCACCAACTTTGAATTGCACTTCTCTTTTCTTCAAATCTGCCTTTTCTTTGTACTTTGTGACTGTTTTTTCTAATTGCAACTTGACTTGATCATGGACTATTTTCATGGAGGCAGCAAACTCTTCACTAAGTACACTCCTTCTATCCCATCCTTGGAGATCCTTCAGTTCAAGTGGCCCCCTTGGGTGAAAACCATATACTATCTCAAAAGGACTTTTACTAGTGCTTCTATTCCTTGAATCATTGTAGGCATATTCCACCTGACTGATGACCAAGTCCCATGCCAAACCATGCTACTTTGTAAGGCATCTTAGAAGGTTTCCAAGTGATCTATTAACCACCTCAGTCTGACCATCAGTTTGTGGATGGTAGGCTGATGAAAAGGACAACTGTGTGCCCAACTTCTTCCACAAGGTCCTCCATAAGTGACCTACAAACTTAGAATCTCTGTCGGTTACAATGGACAATGGCAAACCATGAATTCTTACTACCTCTCTGAAAAATAGACCTGCAACATGAGATGCATCATTGGTGCATTTACATGGCACAAAATGAGCCATCTTGCTGAACCTATCAACAATAACAAACACACTATCCACCCCTCTGGCTATCCTGGGTAACCCAAGCACAAAATCCATGCTGATACTTTCCCAAGGTCTGTTGGGAATGGGAAGGGGCTGGTATAGACCTGCATTTGAAGACACACCCTTGGCCCTTTGACAGATTGCACAACTAGCTACATACTTCCTCACATCTGATTGCACCTTTGGCCAAAAATAGAACCTTGTGACTTGTTCTAGTGTCTTGTCTAAGCCAAAATGTCCTCCTAACGAACCGTTATGCTTCTTCTTGATGATGTTGTCCCTCATGGAACACTTAGGGATATACAACAAATTGCCCTTAAACAAGAGACCTTCCTATAAAACAAAATCTGCATACACTCCATGGGATGTGTTAGCCAAGTTCACACAAACCTCATAAGCCTCTTTGAAATCTAAATCTTCTTTATACAACTCCTTTAAACAGTCAATGCCCATGCTTTCTAACTAAATTTCATGAACAATAAGTAGCCTCCTACTTAATGCATCAGCCACCTTGTTAGAAACACCTCTTTTGTGCTTAATTGTGAAGGTATAAACTTGTAATTGTTCCATCCATTTAACATGTCTATGGTTCAATTTTTCTTGACTGTCTAGAAAGCTTAAAGCATGATTATCAGTAAACACAATAAATTCTTTGGGCAGCAAATAATGTCTCCATTTCTTAAGAGCTTGCACCATTGCATAGAGTTCTAAGTCATAGGTAGAATACCTTTGCTTGGCTTCATTCAACTTTTCTGAAAAGAATGCCACTGGATGTCCTTCTTGGCTGAGAACAGCACCAATAGCTTGCTGACTTGCATCACACTCAACAACAAACACCTTATCAAAATCAGGGAGTACTAAGGTAGGCAACTCAGCCACCTTTGTTTTCAACAACTCAAAACTATCATCAGCTTCCTTTGTCCATTGGAATCTACATTTGACTCCACCCTTGATGGTGTTGAGGATGGGAGCACTGACGTGACTGAAACCTCTGATAAACTTCCTATAAAAAGTAGCCAATCCATGGAAACTTCTCACATCTCCCACTAACTTTGGAGTAGGCCAACTGAGAATAGCCTCAACCTTAGAGGGATCCATCTTCAAACAGCCATTAGAAATGACAAATCCAAGGTATACAAGTTCAGTTTTCATGAACTCACATTTGTCTAAGTTGATCATCAACTTGTGCCCACGTAGCTTCTCCAACACCTGACCAACATGCTTTACATGGTCTTCTCTTGTCCTGCTGAAGATTAGTATGTCATCAAGATAAACAATAACAAATTTACCAATGAATTCAACTAATACCTCATTCATCAGGCGCATAAATGTACTTGGCACATTGCTAAGACCAAATGGCATAACAAGCCATTCATAAAGACCCTCATTGGTCTTGAAAGCAGTCTTCCATTCATCTCCCTGTCTGATCCAGATTTGATGATAACCAGATTTCAAATCAATTTTTGAGTAATAGCATGATCCTCCAAGATAATCCAGAAGATCTTCAATCCTTGGCATTGGGAACCTATATCTTATGGTGATCTTGTTTATGGCCCTTGAATCCGTGCATAGCCTCCACTTTCCATCCTTCTTAGGAGCAAGTACACTTGGGACTACACAAGGACTTAGACTCTTCCTAATCAGCCCTTTCTCCAAGAGATCTTGAATTTGCCTTGCCACCTCTTCATTTTGCTATGGTGTCAACTTATAGGCAGCCTTATTAGGCAATGTAGCACTAGGTATTAAGTCAATCTGATGACTTATGTCCCTCATGGGTGGTAAGGAGTTAGGAACTTCCTCTACCACAAGGTCTTGAGACTTATCTAGAAGTTGCTACACTTCTAATGGAATCTCCTTCTGTTTTTGTTCTTGCTGATCTGATCCACTCTTAGGCTTCATGACCAAGGCATACCCCTGGGTATCCTTCTCCTTGATGAGGTTTAAAAACTCTTTGCCATTCACCACCATGACACTGCTGTCATTTTTATTCCCCCTGGTCTGCTCTAGCATAGGATCCATCTTGTATGGTCTTCCATTCTTGGTGATGACATAAGTGTTCTTCTCACCATCATGCTGTGCTTTGACATCAAATTGCCATGGGCAGCCAAGAAGTAGATGACATGCATCCATAGGGATGATTTCACATAGCACTTTGTCCTTGTGGTCACCAATTGCAAATTCAACCCAAGTTTGTTCTTCCACCATGAAACTTTGGTTCTTGTTCAACCAAGAGATCTTGTGAGGACTGATATGAGGCAGCCTCTTCAACTTGCACTTCTCAACCATCTCAGTGGATACCACATTCTCAGTAGATCCTGAATCTACTATGATTTTGCAAAGCTTCCCATAGGCTAGGCCTTGGGTTCTAAAAAGACTCTTTCTCTGAGGTGGCTCTTGTTTCAATGGCATCTTCAACATGGACCTTTTGATCATCATACTCTCTCCATCTAGAATAGGTGCAGCACTTCCCATTGGTGAATTTACATTCTCACAATCATCATACTTTACTAATTGATTTCTCTTTCCACTGTTATGAGAGCTGCTGGCTTTCTCTGGGCATTTGTTCATTGTATGGCCAACTTGGTTGCATCCATAACACCTTCTAGTGAAGACTCCTGGTTCTCTACCTCCTCCACCATTTCTGCCCTTGCCATTAGGCCTTCTCAAACCTCTGAAACCTCCTCTATGCTCTGTCTCAGGTGATGTTTCTTGCTGACTGTTATTTTTAGTTTTGTGGAACTGTCCATGGCCAAAACTGCCTCTTCCTCTTTGGTTTCTGCCACCTCTTCCTCTGGCACTTTGTTCACCCTTCCTTCTTAGCTTTTCCTCTGCTCTAGAGGCCAATAAGAAGCATTCATCCACTATTTTTGGTATCACTAAACTGATCTCATCTTGCAGATTGTATTTCAGACCATTTAGGTACCTAGCCACCATCCCTTTTTCATCTTCATTATGATTGGCCCTCATATCGAGTCTATGAAATTCTTCTGTGTAGACAGCCACATCCATGTCTTTTTGTCTCAAATTCTGAAATCTCCTTATGATTTGAATCTCATAGTCAGGTGGCATGAACTTGCTTTTGAGCATAGCCACCATTCTACTCCATTTAGTGATGGGACTCTTCCCAATCTTCTCCCTCTCACTTTGCATGTAGTTCCACCACACAAGTGCAGAACCTCTTAGCCTTGTCTTGGAAAACTTAACCTTTTTGTTGTCATTGAACTCCTTGTAATCAAAGAAGTTGTACATAGCTTCTATCAAATCGGTGAGAGCATCTCCATCCAACTCGCCATGAAAGGTAGGCACATCCATCTTGGGATCACCACTGTCTCCATGAGCACCCTTAAGTGCATTCAAGAAAGCTTTCTATTCTATAGATATGTCCTGCTCTTGAGGACTCTCTTCTGCCTCTACTTCTTCATTTGTGTTAGAAGAACTTCCCTCTTCTTTGGTCTTGCCCTTAGACTTCTTTTCTTCTTGCAATCTTGCCTCTTGCAACCTTGCTTCAACCATCTCTTCCACCAACTTCTTGATGGCATCTTGACTCATTGTCTTGGGAGGCATTGTACTAGCCTCTGTTTCAATCTCCTTGTCTGACATACACTACTTCCAATCAGATATTGGCTCTGATACCAATATGATGCAGAGGTATAGGTAGTAGTTGATGAAGTTCACACAATGAATCTAGATTCCAAGGCTTCCTTCAAGATTTTTATAAAGATAATGTGATATAAGCCTACACAAGGCTACTTAGAAGATTGACCTAGCCTAGGACCACACCCCGGTGTCCACCACACAGGCTACTTAACTCTCACTTTGGGGAGTCACTGCTCAACCCAACCTATATGCACAATCCACCTTCAAGAACTCACAACTTACTATCAACACCTCTACCAACAGGGTCTTCATACAACAATTAGCATATGCTTGTCTAAGACATGAATAGAACAAGGTCTCTGATCCAAAATCCAAATTCTGTACCAGTACTGACAGAGAACAGTAAACTATGGTATGACTATCCTAAAAACAATGTTTTAAATTGGCTCACTCCTTGCAATCCTAGAGAGCAATTAACACAAGGATAACTATTGAAATCCAAAAAAGACTATCTAAACACATTTCACATCCAAATACCCAATATGAACATGTAATCATTCACCCACATGCAGGTCCGTATTGTACCAGAGGCGTTCAAGACAGCAGATTGTCTTTTTTTAGGAAATAGGCCTAGTTGAGGCTATGTCAAGGAAATGTATCAAACTTGCTTATTCAAGAGCACATAGGTACCTACACAGGACTGTCATCACCTACAAACACCAAATTCATCAACCATTTAATCAAATACTTGACTGTTTTGTGCATTTTCAATGCTGTCCATCCATTGCATGCTAACTAGTCACCATGCAGACTAGCTAGAGTCATGCCAAGAGGCTAGGAGAGTGGAATGCAAACCTAATAAACAACAAAAACCTGAAATAGATGCTTTCTCCTTCCATCCTATTAAATAAAGATGATGCCTTTCAGAGGACAGAGGAGAAACTATACATTTTTCCCCAAAACCCTAGTTTTTGGAGGGTTTAGAACAGTTTTCACAAATCGTATTGATTCTCCCTCCACAAAAGGTGTCAAGAAGGCTAACTAGACTCAAAAGAAAGGTAATTCAATACATTAACAAGTTTCACAACTTTCAGACCCTGCTCTATCCGTACCACGCCATACAGAATGACTGTCTTCAGTACAAAACACAGAAATCATTGTTTTTCAGTCCAAAAAGCTTCTCTTCTCATTATTCTCGGCATGTTTTTTTACAATATTTATACTATAGAAGGTTTTAGAAACCTTTCCTCTTCTCTTCCAACCATATAACTGCCCACCAAGGGCAGTGAAATGTTGGAGATTGCCTTTTCACAAGAAACACTATGTTTCAAAAAGGAAAATACCTTGAAAATAGGCCTTATTTAACACTATAATGGACTAGTCAATCAAAATGAACTAAGTCCTTATTACAAAACATGAGAATGGCTTTCAAAGCCTTAGAGGAAATCAAAAATAACAAGACCACAAAACATGACATAGCCAAAAATGACTAAAACTGGGAGCTCCTACACCACATATGTCTATGTAATGATTTTATTTGGACTCACTAATGCCGGGGCAACATTCTGTTACATCCCCAATTTTTGTCTTGCTAATACTTTTTACTTTTACTTGGATATAAGTAAATATATTTTGATGTTTAGATTAATGTCAAGGAAAGACATAGATTCTATTGAATGTCATTTATGGAATTATGGAAATGAATATGTTATTATCAATTTAATAATTTCATTATGAGAATTTAGTTTATTATTTGAATAATGATACATTGATTGTAATTTGTTGATTTCAAGTTTTACACAGGATTATAGGTTTTAGATGACCCTCAGAGAAAAGAGAGAGAGTATCTTTTGAGGCGAGAGATATAGACCTCAAGTTACAAGTGATTATTTGCCAAAACAAGTATAAGTGTTTAACAAAATTGTGAACCAGTATCGATAGAGGTAAGTCATGTTTGTCAGTATACTTTTGAATCTAGTCGACATGAAGTCGATAGCTTCAATTCTTTTCTAAGTCAAGTCATTTGTGTGTCGACATAGTCGTTTGTAAAGTAAATGACATCATCTAAGTAGAACTGTGACCATTTACGATTAATGTAAATATTTCGATGTCATTGTCATAAAATGGTTGTGTTATTAATCTTGAATCACTTAATGTTTTATTGTCAACATTTAACGTCAAATGACGATCTCGTCAAGACAAGTTGACGTGATTTAACAAAGGATTGTGAAGGGGAGACAAGCTTAACCCATTCACATTATCTGTAAGCCTTTGGCTTATTATTATTATATTTATTGATCAAATCATAAACTATCAAATAGGATTGATATCATGTAAACCATATTTGATATAAACAAATATATATATTTATGCATCGATTTGAGGATAATACCTCATAATTGTTATTAATGCTTACTCTAATGAGCAGCCATAGGCAAATATATTGGAATTCCTTTATTGTATTAAGTGATGGATTAGATCACTTAAAGTGATCATTAATGATCAAACGATGGTTTAATTGATTATGTCGACCTCTTCCAAAGAGGAGTTTGTGGTATTAACACTCCACTCGATGAGTTCCCCACGTTATGTGTCTTCCTGTAACATGTGTAAGATTTTTCTAATTATGTGGTTTCGGTTAAAACCAAATCGGTGGTTGATTGCATCGAATTCAATTGTGTTTCCAACTGTGTTAGTGGAGAAGAGCAAATATAGGTGAGTCATTAAAAGAGTTGAATAGAAGTCTTTAAAGGTATGACTCATTAGGAGTCGAGGACAAGAGAGAATCGGTTATACACAGAGAGGGGATCACTGTTAGCAACAGAGAATAGAAAACCAGTCTTGAGAAGAAAGCGTCATGGGTTCTAGGTGTGGATTAAACTGTCCAATCTGCAACTTCTTTGAATACCGCTGCCACTAGATATCTTTCTTGCATCATGTACGATGATAGCACTAAAATATCAAATGTTTATCTGTGTTATTCACTTTATGATTGGTTGTAAATATTCAATTATGCCATTTAGCTTTATCATTCAAGACCAAGTTCAAACCAATAGGAGTCGGTGATGATAAATTGCTGTTGATATTCATAGAAAATTGTTTATAGTCTTTAGGAGGCTCAATAGTATCTAATTAACCAGGTTGGTCGATACTTGGTAATCGTTGAAATCTATTTATCAGTGCCTGAGCCAAATACAATATTATAGTTTGAGGACTGTGTAAACATGTCATATTACTGGTAATGATTGAATGATCATTGCATAAAATATATCTGTAGAAGGATATTTTAAAGTTATCTAATGCCTTGTAGATCGGTCGCTCCAATGAATGAGTCTCATCATGTATTAAGTCAATGATATAGATATATGTAAAACATGCAAAGACTTTAGGGGAGCGAGAATGTGCGAAGGAGACTTCGCAAAAAACCATGGCAGCGAGAAAGCTAGGGCAGAGATGATTGGTGAAGTAGGCAAGAAGGCTTGAAATGGAGCAAGCAGATGAGGGCGTGCTCCCTCTTAGGTGAAGGGTGGAGGTGGGGGGAGGCGACACTACCAACTGTGGTTTGGCTCTTGCGAGGACGGGGCCACTGGTGACTCTGCGCCCCCTCCCCCTCTGATCTATTTGGTGACCCTATATAGGTGGAGAAAAAATCATTTGAGGCTTGCAAAATAGTGGAAACCCCTTCCACGAATGCATTGATTTTTGTTTGACTCAGATTCGGTCATCAAACCTTGACTTGCCGCCTCCCAAGCCGCCTGATCCAGCTTCTGTTTCAAAGGAGTCAAATGCTCATGGTAATTTTGACCTGTCTTTTGATGATGTGAATGTTACCATTATAGAAGAACTTGTTTCTTTTCACATTTTTGATGATAGGTTAAATTCGATCTCTTCTGATGTGGGGAGCCATTCTTTGGTTATCCGACTTCTTGAAAAGTGGCCTTCGTTGGAGGATATTAAGGTTTGGGCCTCTTCCGTGTGGAATAACCTATACCCCGCGGAGGTCCAATTCTTGGATTTCAGTTTCTTTCTGCTAACCTTCTCTTTTGTTGAGGATTGCATTTTTGTTTCTCAAAACGGTCCCTGGTTCATGAAGAACTTTGGCTTGTTCCTCACTCCTTGGACTCCCTTCTTCGATCCCGCTATGGCTGTAATTTCAGAGTTCCCGATCTGGATCAGGCTTTACAACCTTCCCTTGGTGATGCGAAATGATGAGCTTTTAGGGCAGATGATCAATCAGTTCGGGTCCTTCGTCAAGATCGACACTGAGGATTTGGCTCCACGAAGATTTGCAAGGGTCTATGCTGTTGTAAACATATCTAAACCCCTTCCTAGTTCAATTCAGATTCATTCTTCACTTGGCACTTGGGTGCAATTCTTAAATTTCGAGGGCTTGCCTTTTAGATGTTTTTGCTGTAACGCTTTGGGGCATAAGATTGGGACCTGTTCTGCTCCAAAACTGCCTAGCTCCAGATGTTTTAGCCAGAAGAATTGGATTAGAAAACCTAGATCTCCGAATGCAGACTTCATTTGGCGCAATCACAGCAAGTTCTTTGACCCCCTTTCCTCTTCAGGGAGTGATCCGGTGGTTCTTTTTGATCCTTCTTTAGCACAAACTTCAAGTCCCTTTGATCCTCCTGTCCTTAATTTGGATATTATTCCTACTATGGAGGACTCGGAGGACTTGGAGTCAGATGGTACTTTCCCTTTTATGGAAGATCTAGATGATTCTATTCCTAATTTTTTCAATCAAGAATTTTCGGTGGCTCCTTCTTAGAAATTGGGTCTTTTACAGATTGAATCCAAAAAGTTAAAGCCTGATTGTGGGGATTCAAAGCGTAAAAAAGGAAGGAAATTGGAGGCTGAAAAACTCCTCATCGAAGGAAGAGAAGTCGTGGAAGAGGGCTCTCAATGGACCATGGAGGCTCTCTTTTCTCAAAAAAATAGTAAAAAGTAGCTTGTTTTGGCCTGATTGGCCTTTGTTTTTCTTCCTTCTGGTTTCGAATCTTCATTTCACTTCTTTTGTAGTTTTCTTTGGATTGCTTTGGATTTGCTGCTTTTAAAGTTGTAGTATTGTAGTTGGTGGTTTGATGTTCCACCAGTTGGTTTGTTTATGCTCCCCTTACTTGAAGGGCTTGCTTTATGCTTTTTGATTCTATCTTTCCAAATACAAAAAACCCACTTATGAATAAAAAAAAACATGCAAAGACTTTTGAAGATATTAGTGTAAACTAAGAATATGATAGGTATATTCATTAGTTGTGAGTAATACATTTTTCAACATTAAGCTAGGTTATTGTTATTTTAAAACCATTCTTGGTTTAGACTATATATTTATATGTCAAAAATGATTATTCCTAGTAAGCTGTTGAAAACTATCTTTTATCCAATCAAGTGATAGAACACTAGGAATATTTGGATAGAAGAAATATGGTCTATAGAACGAATCCTTATTATCTATTTTATTAATCTTGTTTAAGGTATCCTTTGAAAACCATTATGATGGTATAGACTAAGTCTATCTAGAAATGACCTTGTTTGGAATCATATATAAGTATATATATTGTGATTGTTAATGACACCATGTTAAGGAAAGTAGAAGGTATTCATACTCCTTTGTGTAGGAGGTATTATCTATTACAAAACCATATTATTCTTAAACTTGAATTAGTTAAACCAAGCGTCGTATATAAACCTTAGTGTTGTTGATTTGAGATATGATTTATTGTATTGTTCCAGAGTTATTATGAAAACTCTAGAATCGAATATGAAACCAAATGATTAGTTATGTCATATGGACTTATCTAAGTCATGAAGACTATTACCATGACAAGATCTTAAAACTATCTACGTAAACTTAGTTGGTGAGAATAAACTATGAGAATACAACAATATCCAAGTCGAGTAAGGGTGGGTGAACACTATGACCACGTTCATTATGAACGTTATTGATATTGAAACTTTGGCCAAAGTAATGTATTTGTTTTTTGCATGCATTATCAGTTCACTGTATCTAAATTGCATAGCCTATCGAAAATCATACTTAGCTAGAGGGTATCTAGGGTTGTATGGTTGATAGAGTTGTGTAGGATACAACACTATGTACTCGGGAAGGCAAATTAACACTGGTCACCTTTGGTCCATATTCCTCGTGAAGGGTAGGGCCAATTCCTATGTGGAATATGTGTGGGAGACCGCTGGTCTGTGGATGGAGGTTAATCACTGGGAAGATACTCTCTCTCTCTAGCAGAAAACATGCTAGAGCTTGTGATAAAGATGTCAAATATTCAGAAGTAGTAATTATTCCAAATTTGTTTATGTAATTGATTTACTTTTGCAAATATTGTAATTGAGAAAGACAATATGATTTATTGTATTTTGTAAGAGAATCTTGCAGTTTGTTATTACTTGATTATATGTTAAATAAAAGAAAAATTTTCTCTCATTTTTACCTTGTTGAATTACTCTATGGTAAATTTCAGGTTTTACTATGTTTTTAGAACTTGGATGTTACACATTCCAAAGGGCAATGGATGTAGCTTTTGCTGATCTAATTAATGAGACTATGGTGGTCTATCAAGATAATTTGACAGTATATTCCAAGAAAGTTGAGGATCATTGTGCACCTTTGGAGAAAATTTTCATTAGAGCCTTGGAATATGGGATCTCATTGAATCCAAGAAAGTGCCACTTTGTTGTAACAGAAGGAAAGTTACTTGGTCACATAGTTTCAAAAGATGAAATAAGGATTGACCCAACAAGAGTGGAAGCTATTGATAAAATCCCTATCTCCAGAACTGTGAAGGCCATACAATCTTTCTTTGGTCAAATAAATTTCGTCAGGAGGTTTACACCAAATTTTGTAGAGATAGTTAAGCCCATTTCTAAAATGCTGAAAAAGGTGAAAAGGTGGACTGGATAGAAGAGGTTGTTGAAGCTTTCGAAGCTATTAAGAAGGTAATCAAAGAAGCTCCTATGTTGAAATTACCTGAGTTTGACAAACCATGTCAGTTATTTTCCTTTGCATCATTCCACACTGTAGCTGTAGTAATGTTGCAAAAGAACAAAGAAGGGTTTGAGAAACCAATTTCATTCTTCAACAAATCACTCCAAGGGGCTGAACTGAAATATGGCATAACAGAAAAATAGGCATATGCTCTAGGTAAAGCTGTCAAAGGATTCAGACCTTATCTGGTAGGAGCTCAAGTAATAGCATATGTACCTAATGCTACAGCAAAGGATGTATTTGTTCAATATGAGGTCACTGGGTGAAGATGTAGATGGATTAATAGAATCCAAAAATTCAATATTGAAATCCAAATCACTAAACTTTTTAGAGGACAGGGCCTAGCAAGATTAATGGTAGAATCAAATTTGGAAGCAACACAAGTCTGTAATATGGATGACAAAGATAGTGACAATATTTGTTGCAAGTATGAGGATAACCAGTGTTGTCATTGATGTCAACATACTCATACTGCATTAATGAGAAGGTTTGGATGAGCTGTGTGCTGAGGATATTGAGAAAATTAGTCTCAATCAGGAACAGTGAAGAACAGTGATGACTTTAAGGTAAAAGGCCAAGATAAGATGAAGATCAGAGGATGCGGTTTAAAGGGTTTTCAGATATGAGTCTTGAGATGCTCCAGTCAAGATTTCAAAGGTCCGCATGAAGATATGAAGAAGTTATGGTCGCTCTAGTAGAACCGGTTCCGGCAGATGTTCAGTAGTGATAGAGTGTCACAGATTGGTTCGGTGAGCTCTAGAATTGTATTATCTCATTCTACGGATTGGAGGGAGTGTTGAAGAAGTCAGTGTGAAGTGACAACTAGATTTGTTCATGGTTTGGAGGTCCGGAAGCACCTTTCTCATTGTGACAGTGGCAACAGATTATGTTCTTGAAGTTCCAGATGAAGAAGAGAAGAATTCCAGTAAGCTGATAAAGTGCGGATGTTCTTGGTGACTTAGGAAAGGTTTTTGGTGATCCTTGGATCATGCACAATTATTATTGGTAGTCCACATTGAAGTTAGAGTTTGGATTTGATGTAAAGACCACTGGTTGTTGGTGTTCTTCCTGAGACTGGCTGACCCTATGTATTACACGTCTTGCGAATGATCTTATAGGTGTTTGCCGACTTAGATGATTGTTCCTAAGTCAATGCCTTGTATAAATAAAGGTTTGTGAATTCATTTTATAGTGTGTCTTGAAGCGGATGAGTGTGGTATAGTGAAAGAGCGAAAGGCAGAGCAGAGGTCTTCGGGCTTAAATGGAACTGATCCAGGCATGGTAAAGGTGTCAATCTCTAGTTCAATTTTGTGATACTTGTTACTTTGTAGACAATGTGTCTCTTGTAGGCAATGTGCCTCTTGTGAGCAGTGAGCTCAGGCAGTGAGCCCTACTTGGCATGTGCCATCTATTTTTCTTATTCTTCTAACAGAGAATAATCCTTGGGTTAATCACCCCATGGTTTTTCCCTTGACCGGGTTTTCCATGTCAAAATCTTGGTGTCTTATGTGTTGATGTGTATCTGCTCTGGTGTTTATGCTTTATGCTTTCATGAATGATTAACTGCTATGCTATTAAATAACAAAGTGGATTTATGTGTTTGAATTGGAAGCAAATTAGGATAACTGATTCACCCCCCCTCTCAGTTATCAATAATTGGTATAAGAGCCAAGTTCCTCTAAAAGGAGCTTAACCGCTTGAGGAGATCCAGGATGTCGTCATACAAGAAGGATAGTCCGAAGTTTGATGGAGCCAACTTCTTTCTTTGGAAAGGTCGCATAAAATGTCACTTGGAGTGTATGGGAAAGGCATACTTATCCATGTTCACAAAAGCATATGTACCTCCACAGGGTGGTCCGACAACTCTAAATGAAATCGCAGATACTGAAAATAATCTACGGACCAAAGAGGCTCTTCTAAGCGCATTGACTGACTCAGAACTCTCAAATGTTATTGACCTACCAACTGCCTATGAGATCTGGGTTAAACTAGAACTTCTGCATGAAGGAGATGAGTATGTTAAGAGTGCAAGGCTGCAGAGTCTCAAAGGGAAATTTGAAAGATTGAAGATGAGAGATGATAAAAATATTACTACCTTTATGCCAAGAGTAAATGAGCTGGTGTGTGGAATTAGGAATGCTGGTGGAGTTTTGGATGAAAATGAGATTGTTGGCAAAATTCTTAGATCCCTTCCTGCTGTCTACAAAATCAAGGTTGCTGCCATTGATGAATTAAAAGCCCATACAACTGTCACTACAGACCAATTGGCTGCATTTGAAATGATCGAGTTTGGAGATGATCCCCCCAAGACTGAATTTGCATTCAAATCTAGTGCCTCTGTGAAAGGCAAACAAAGATTTGATTCAGGAGACAACTCTTCAATGAAGCTGTCATGGTATGATCAAGCAAGAAGAGACATGGAAAAAGAAGAAGCAGAAATAGCTCAACTTGAAGCCCTCATTGCAAAGAGACTGCCAAGAGGATCCAGTAAGTATGAAGGAAAATTACCCTTTAAATGCTTCAACTGTAATAAGATTGGTCATTTTGCTTCAAGATGTCCGGAAAGGTCTGCAAGGTCAAATTCTAATAGACAAAGGTTCCAAAAGAACTGTTATTATGTTCATGAAGAAGATGATAATGAAGGAGTAACAGATGATGAATCAGAAATAGGTAACAAATCCAGAAATGAATGGGTGTTTATTGCCATCAAGGAAGAAGATCCAATATCCTCTAAATCTGTCAATCATAAGGTTGTAGAAAGAGCTTTGGCTGCCCAAGTTGAAGAAAAGGATGATTGGGTTATTGACAGTGGGTGCTCTCACCATGACAGGTGACAAAAACAAGTTCCTAGACTTGGAAAGGTATGAAGGAGGAATGGTAAAGTTTGGTGATAATTCTACAGGTAGAATCAAAGGTAGGGGAACTATTTCTTTTGATGGAAAGAGCAAAACTGGTAATGTACTGTATGTTGAAGGATTGAAGCACAATCTTCTCAGTGTTGGACAGTTGGTAGACAAAGGTTATGATCTTCGGTTCAAAAATGGAAGATGCAGGATCTTTGAAAGCTCCGGAACTGAGATTGCATCCGGTACTCAAACAAAAGGTAATATCTTCCATCTAGTTGGTTCTAATAAAAGTTGTTTGTTTGTTCAAGTTGATTAGAGTTGGTTATGGCATAGAAGGATGTGTCATGTAAATTTTGATAACATCATCAAGATAAGCAATACTCAGGCTGTAAGAGATCTTCCAAAATTGGTGAAACCTACAAATAGCTTGTGCAAAGAATGTCAGCTGGGTAAACAGAGCAGAGTCTCATTCAAAAGTAAGGATCAGTCCTCTACTAGATTATTGGAATTAATTCATACTGATCTATGTGGTCTGACAAGAATCAAGAGTATGCAAGGTGATAGATATTTCATGTTACTGATTGATGACCATTCCCAGATGATGTGGGTTACCTTTCTGAAAGAGAAATCAGAAGCTTTTGAGAAGTTCAAAATCTTCAAAGCTATGGTAGAAAATCAAACCGGACTAAAACTGAAATGTCTGAGGTCTGATAGAGGTGGTGAATTCACATCCGGTGAATTCATAGATTTTTGTGAGAAGCATGGTATAAAGAGACAGTTATCTGCTCCTAGGACTCCACAGCAGAATGGAGTAGTAGAGAGAAAGAACCGGACCATCCAGGAAGCATCCAGGACAATGATGATGGAAGCAAATGCTCCCCAGATGTTTTGGAGAGAAGCTGTCAGCACTGCAGTCTATACTCTCAATCGAGTTCAAATCAGAAGCAATACCGGTAAGACTCCTTATGAACTTTGGTTTGGTATAACTCCTACTATGAGATATTTCAGAGTATTTGGTAGCAAATATTACATTAAAAGAGATGAAGATCTAGGAAAGTTTGATGCTAGAAGTGATGAAGGAATTTTCTTGGGTTACTCCACTCAAAGCAAAGCATACCGGTGTTACAATAAGAGACTGAGAAAGATGATAGAAAGTACAAATGTGAAGGTTGATGAAGGAATTGAGAAGCCCTCAAGGTTTTATGAATATGATGAAGATGATCAGAATGGTTCTCTGGTTCAAGGAGCTCAATCCTCCTCTGAAAGTTAGATTCAGACTGATCCGGTAAATCAGGAAGAAGAGGTTGGTCTAAATGAGCCTGATCAAGAAATAGAAGTGCAAGAAACTCCCAAAGTTCCAAGGTATGTAAGACTGAACCACTCTGAAGATCAGATCATAGGTGACAAAAGCAAAGGTGTGCAAACTAGAAGGAAAATTGCTCTAAATTCAGATGAATGTTGTCTGATTTCAAAGATTGAACCTAAGACAATAAATGAAGCCTGCAATGATGAAAATTAGACCAAAGCAATGGAGGAAGAGTTGATGCAAATTGAGAAAAATCACACTTGGGATCTTGTTTCTAGACCTAGAAACAAGAATGTGATTGGAACCAAATGGGTCTTCCAGAACAAACTAAATGAAGTTGGTGAAGTAATCAGAAACAAAGCCAGATTAGTCTGTAAAGGCTACTCTCAAATAGAAGGGATTGATTTTGAGGAAACCTTTGCTCCGGTGGCAAGAATTGAAGCAGTCAGACTATTTCTTGCATTTGCTGCCTTTAAAGATTTCAAAGTATATTAGATGGATGTCAAATCTGCTTTCCTGAATGGTGACTTAGAAGAAGAGGTGTACATTGAACAACCGGATGGATTTCAATTGTCTGATCATGGTGATATGGTTTGCAAGTTGAAGAAAGCACTGTATGGATTGAAGCAAGCCCCAAGGGCTTGGTATGAAAGGTTGGATAAGTATCTTGTGCAGATTGGTTTCAACAAAGGTACTGTTGATAGTAACTTATATTTTAAAATTGATCGTGAAAACATCTTGATTGTTGAAGTATTTGTTGATGATATCATCTTTGGAGGAAAAGATAGCATGTGTAAAACTTTTTCAAATCAAATGAAAAGTGAGTCTGAGATGTCCATGCTTGGTGAAATGAATTTCTTCTTGGGTCTGCAAATTACTCAAACAAAGAAAGGGATCTTCATTTCTCAGACCAAATATGTGAAAGAATTGTTGAGGAAATTTGGGATGGAAGATTCAAAACCAATGAATACTCCCATGGCAACCAAATGCAAGTTGAGCAAAGATGATGACTCTCCCAAGGTGGATCAGACAAAATATAGGTCAATGATTGGAGGACTGTTGTATCTCACTCAAACTAGACTAGATATTATGCAGGTTGTTGGTCTTGTTGCTAGATTCCAAGTTGATCCTAGAGAATCTCATGTTATGGAAATCAAGAGAATTTTTAGATATCTAAAGGGGACAGTTGAGTATGGTCTATGGTACCCTAGAGATCATGATTTCTCTCTTCATGCATATACAGATGCAGATTGGGCAGGAGATGTGGATGACCGGAAGAGCACCAGTGGTGGAGCTTTCTTTTTGGGAAAAAGATTGGTTTCTTGGCTATGCAAGAAACAAGAGGCAATATCTCTGTCTACAACTAAAGCATAATACATTGCAGCAGCAGGTAGTTGCACTCAAATCTTATGGATGAAGCAGATGCTAAGAGACATTAAAATAGAATATGAGGAGCCTATCACAATTTTCTGTGATAATTCAAGTGCAATAAATATTTCTAAGAATCCGATGTTGCATTCTAAGACCAAGCACATATCTATCAAGTTTCACTTTCTGAGAGAGCAAGTGAACAAGGATGAAGTCAGATTGGAGTATGTGCCCTCCAAGGATCAGATTGCAGATATTTTTACTAAACCTCTTCCCAAGGACTCTTTTAAGTATCTCAGGGAGAAGTTAGGGGTCATTGCCCCTCTGGTGATGAACTAGGATGCACTAATGTGCATCAGTCCGGTGGATATCACAGTCATATCTTGTGATCTGGATTGGTGATGGGGAGTTGCTACTCAGGGGGAGCAACTGGTATGATTCTGATATGTTAAAATTGCAAGTATGAGCCCTTTGCCATTGATGTCAAAGGGGGAGAGAAGACATGTGAAAAACAAGTTGTTGATCAAAGGGGGAGCAGTAAAGCAAGAGAAGACATGTGAAGAGTTGTTGCTGATAGGGGGAGCTGTGACAGAAAGGAGAAGTTCTTGTCTTGATGGTTTTTCACATCATATGTTGCCATCAATGACAAAGGGGGAGATTGTTGCAAGTATGAGGATAACCAGTGTTGTCATTGATGTCAACATACTCATACTGCATTAATGAGAAGGATTGGATGAGCTGTGTGCTGAGGATATTGAGAAAATTAGTCTCAATCAGGAACAGTGAAGAACAATGATGACTTTAAGGTAAAAGGCCAAGATAAGATGAAGATCAGAGGATGCAGTTTAAAGGGTTTTTAGATATGAGTCTTGAGATGCTCCAGTCAAGATTTTAGAGGTCTGCATGAAGATATGCAGAAGTTATGGTTGCTCTAGTAGAACCGGTTTCGGCGGATGTTCAGTAGTGACAGAGTGTCACAGATTGGTCCAGTGAGCTCTGGAATTGCATTATCTCATTCTGCAGATTGGAGGGAGTGTTGAAGAAGTTAGTGTGAAGTGACAACTAGATTTGTTCATGGTTTGGAGGTCTAGAAGCACCTTTCTCATTGTGATAGTGGCAACAGACTATGTTCTTGAAGTTCCGGATGAAGAAGAGAAGAATTCCAGTAAGCTGATAAAGTGCGGATGTTCTTGGTGACTCAGGAAAGGTTTTTGGTGATCCTTGGATTGTGCACAATTCTTATTGGTGGTCCACATTGAAGTTAGAGTTTGGATTTGATGTAAAGACCATCGGATGTTGGTGTTCTTCTTGAGACTGGCCGGCCGGATGTATTACACGTCTTGCGAATGATCTTATAGGTGTTTGCCAACTTAGATGATTGTTCCTAAGTCGATGCCTTGTATAAATAAAGGTTTGTGAATTCATTTTATAGTGTGTCTTGAAGCGGATGAGTGTGGTATAGCGAAAGAGCGAAAGGCAGAGCAGAGGTCTTCGGGCTTAAATGGAATTGATCCAGGCATGGTAAAGATGTCAATCTCCAGTTCAAGTTTGTGATACTTGTTACTTTGTAGACAGTGTGTCTCTTGTAGGCAGTGTGCCTCTTGTGAGCAGTGAGCTCAGGCAGTGAGCCCTAATTGGCATGTGCCATCTATTTTTCTTATTCTTCTAATAGAGAATAATCCTTGGGTTAATCACCCCGTGGTTTTTCCCTTGACTGGGTTTTCCACGTCAAAATCTTAGTGTCTCATGTGTTGATGTGTATCTGCTCTAGTGTTTATGCTTTATGTTTTCATGAATGATTAACTGCTATGCTATTAAATAACAAAGTGAATTTAAGTGTTTGAATTGGAAGCAAATTAGGATAACTGATTCACCCCCCCTCTCAGTTATCAACAATATTGCCGGTATAGAACATACATCTTGGTATACTCATATAATGTACTATTTAAATAATTTAAAGTGTCTCGAAGGCCTAAATGGTAATCAGAGAAGAACACTTAAACTTCAGGCCTCAAAGTATGTCTTTATGGATGGAGATTTGTACTGGAAAAATAGAGATGGTATTTTATTACTATGCCTAGATAAGACACAGGTTGAAAACATACTACAAGAAATGCATAAAGGTGTCTATGGAGGACATTTCTCAGCCAAGACCACTGCCCACAAAATACTGAGAGCTGGGTACTATTGGCCTGAAGTATTAAAAAATGCACACAATTATGTTAGAAGATGTGAAGCTTGCCAAAGGTTTTTTGGTAAACTCAAGTATCAAGGAGCCCTAGCACTAAAACCAATGCAAATAGAAGCTCCATTCCACCAATGAGGACTTGATTTCATTCGAGAAATTACTGAGAAATCAAGTAGAGGGCATAAATGGATTCTGGTAGCCACTGACTACTTCACAAAATGGATAGAAGCCACTCTGACAAAACAGGCTACCAGCAAAGTGGTGATAAAATTTCTCATGGAAAATATCATTACTAGGTTTGGAGTACTAGTAAGACTTCTCACAGATAATGGCATGTGTTTTAGATATGAAGAATTTAGATCATTCTGTGATTCTTATGGTATGGCAATTTCATATGCTTCACCATATCACCCTCAGGCAAATGGACAGGCTGAGTCCAGTAATAAAACTATTATCAAGATAATCAAAAGAATCTTGGAGAATAACAAAAAAGCATGGGTTTCCAAATTAAGATTAGCTCTATGGGCATATAGGGTTACTGTAAAAAAGGCTACATGGAAATCACCATTTGAACTAGTATATGGTGCCCAGACTAGGGTACCCATACATAATCTCATACCAGTCTGTAAGTTTATTCTTCAAGAAGATCTAGATATCCCTGAGCCCATGGAGGAAAGATTAGAACAATTAATTGAACTTGATGAAATGAGGACTGAAGCCTAGAAACATAATGAGAAACTATAGTTGCCGATAAAGTACCTCTTTGACAAGAGGACCGGGGAAAGAAAATTCAAAATAAATGATATGGTCCTCATGTGGAATGCTAGGGCACAAGATAAGGGAAAACATGGCAAATTTGAGGCATTATGGGTAGGACCATTTGTCATTACTGACAAGTGTGGTGAAGATTCCTATTATTTACAAAACATGAGTGGTGAAGAACAGGAATTGCTAGTGCACGGACAATTCTTGAAACATTTCTTCTCATAAGATATTTCCATGCATAGTATATTTAAGGAGGACAGGAAATTGCCAGTGCATGGACAATTCCTGAAATGCCTCCTCTCTCTCTAAAAGATTTATTCCATGCATAGTAGATTAGGATTCCATTCTCTACATCCCACTACCATTGGTCTGCAGCCCAGATTCTGGATTATTGCAATGACCTCACAGTCATTCATCCCTAGCTAGAGCCATTGTTGGGACAAAATTTCAAACCCACAAAATTCATCCATAAGATCCATTTCCTACCATAAATAATCATCTATTTGCAAAACTAAATCAACACTCCCGTAATAAATCATCCATCATATTTGCCTTAGACCCACTAAAATTCATGTTACCTACATCGTAAGTCAAAGTCTTAACCCTTGCAGACTTGTTGAAAAAAGAACCCTCGGTGTATTGGTAAGACTTCTTCAAGGATCACTTCGACACCCCAAAACAATGTTAAGAAGCAATCGGGAGATTGGTGTGACACCTAAATGTGTCACACCAATAAAATGATAAAATTAAAAAACCACTTGGCACATTGGTGCAGGAACACCTTGAGAATCTGAATATTCCTTACATTTTGTTCAAATGTTATGATGGCCGAGTAACGACATGTAAAAGATTAAAAGAAATTGTAACCAAACTAATGTGAATTGTAATCGTTTGAAGGTGGTTGTTGGTGGTTCACCTTCCACCATGTGTAACTCTCAATTATGAGTCATTAAATAGTTAGACTCTGTTAGTGTAGAGGGACAGACAGATTCAAAGAAGAAGATTGTATGTATAAATTCTGAGGAATAAAAAGATTTTTGTGTTTCTAGTCTGATTACAAGAACATCGATTTGGAGTCATTCCACTGGTTAAGATTTCTTCAAAATTAGTGGAATGACCTCTGTAGTGTTAGTTTATTTTGGTTCTGTTAAATTTTAGTTGTTTCTGTGGGTGCTGTTTGGTTACAGCTGGTGCAAAAGGAGGTTGTTAGCATAAGGTTCATGTTTATGCAAATTGTGAATATATCACAAATGTATGCGAAGACATTTTGTAGGAATCCTGCAAAGTAATGGTTGTATGAGGGTTAGTGCATCAGTGCATCGACCGAAGGTGAAGTTTGGAGATAAGTATATCGGCTTGTATGGACAACAGTCGTTAAACATATCGGGTGAGTGTCATTTTATGTATATCCTGCATTTGTATGTCACAGACATTTTATGTGTATCCCATCATTTTGTGTGTATCCGTTATTTGTATATTGGGGGGTTGTATGTTGCCTATGTATGTTGCAAATATGCATTGGTGTAGATGCAAGTGATGACCAGTTGTATAGGTCAAAAAGGAAAGAGATACAAAATGATACCGACGATAGAAGGTCAGGTAATGTATATACAAAGCCAAAGTCTTATGTTTCTACATATCGGTAGGAGATGGTGGATATCAAAGGGAGAATTTTAGAGTTGGCCGAAGAGTATGTGTTGCCGATGGTTGAACCAACGGTTGAACCAGTTCAACGGTTCAATATAATACGGTTCAACGGTTCAATGAACTCGGAGGTTCAATTGGTTCAATCGATAAAATCTATGTGATGGTGTGTGTGTGGTCAAGCCGATAAGGAAGAATGAATGTATTTCGGTGTTGTCAGGACATTAAGAAGGTTTTGTATGTGGGTTTTAATGGGTTTTCACCCTTGCTTTAAGTGCTTCCACTGCGCTCTGCGTCAAAGTGGTATTAGAGCTGGCGAAAGATTTGGGTGGTGTGTATTTGTTTCCTATCACTGAGAAGGCAAGTGAAGAACTAAAGAAAAGCTGAAGAATTGTGTTGGTGACCATTATTTTGTGTTGCTAAGTTGCTTGGTTGTAGGTGCTTGTTCCATCTAGCTGTAGAAGGAGGTTTCTAAGGTTGTGGGAAGACAAGATGAGGTCTGTCATGACCATTCTCCAATGGAGATCAGGCTGGAGAAGGATGTAGAGAGAGGCCACTGAGGAGAGAGTGGTAGGTGCATCACTAGAATCTGTTGTTGGGTAAGATGAATGGTTTGGTGAGTTGGTGTTGTGAAGCAGTGAGAAAGATGGATACCCGATTGAAGAAGCACTTGGGGTTGCAACCTAAAGAGTACTCCACTGATGGGAGTAGAAGGAGCCTGAAGATGCTTTGAAGAAGATGGTAGTTTGATTTTGTTGGTTGGTTGGTCACCATTCTAGTGGTCTGAAGATTGGAAGTCTGAAGCTGAGGAGACTAAAGATAAAGCCAGAAGAAATGCAGAAAATGGTTTTTGTTGCAGGTACATTTCCAAGGGACTTTGAAATTTTATTGGTTGGTTGTATGGTGTAGGAGCACCTCGAGAATCTAAATATTCCTTACATTTTGTTCAAATGTTATGATGGCCGAGTAACAACATGTAAAAGATTAAAAGAAATTGTAACCGAACTAATGTGAATTCTAATCATTTGAAGGTGGTTGTTGGTGGTTCACCTTCCACCGTGTGTAACTATCAATTGTGAGCCATTAAAGAGTTAGACTCTGTTAGTGTAGAGGGACAGATTGATTCAAAGAAGAAGATTGTATGTATAAATTCTAAGGAATAAAAAGATTTTTGTGTTTCTGGTCTGATTACAAGAACATCGATTTGGAGTCATTCCATTGGTTAAGATTTCTTCGAAATCAGTGGAATGACCTCCGTAGTGTTAGTTTATTTCAGTTTTGTTAAATTTATTTGTTTCTGTGGGTGCTGTTCAGTTATAGTTGGTGCAAAAGGAGGTTGTCAGCATAAGGTTCATGTTTATGCAAATTGTAATATATCACAAATGTATGCGAAGACATTTTGTAGGAATCCTGCAAAGTAATGGATGTATGAGGGTTAGTGCATTAGTGCATCGACCGAAGGTGAAGTTTGGAGATAAGTATATCGACTTGTATGGACAACAGTCGTTAAACATATCGGGTGAGTGTGATTTTATGTATATCCCGCATTTGTATGTCACAGACATTTTATGTGTATCCCATCATTCTGTGTGTATCCATCATTTGTATATCAGGGGGTTGTATGTTACCTATGTATGTTGCAAATATGCATTATCAATATGCATTGGTGTAGATGCAAGTGATGACCGATTGTATAGGTCAAAACGGAAGGAGATACAAAGGGATACTGGCGATAGAAGGTCAGGTAATGTATATACAAAGCTAAAGACTTATGTTTCTACATATCGGTAGGAGATGGTGGATATTAGCGAGAGAATTTTAGAGTTGGCCGAAGAGTATGTGTTGCCGATGGTTGAACCGGTTCAACGATTCAATATAATATGGTTCAATGGTTCAATGAACTCAGAGGTTCAATTGGTTCAATCGATAAAATCTATGCGATGGTGTGTGTGTGGTCAAGATGATAAGGAAGAATGAATGTATTTCGGTGTTGTTAGGACATTAAGAAGGTTTTGTATGTGGGTTTTAATGGGTTTTCACCCTTGCTTTAAGTGCTTCCACTGTGCTCTGCGTCACACATATTTCAAACTAACATTTCAAGTTTGAGGAGACAGATATATCAGAGAGTCGGGATGAGTCTTTCAAGGGTCTCTTCAACATTCTGACCCGTTAGGAGCATATCGAGGAGATTGCAAAATATCGGCATAACATATCATTTCAGCAGGACATGGTGACATAGAATGCTATCTTACTGAAAAGCTGATTGAAATTTTGGAGTGTCGAAGAGAATGCATATTTAGTCTTCCTGAAAAAATGAACATGTCGATAATCAAGAAGGCACCAAAGGGAAGCACATATATCGAAAGGAGGGGATTTTGGCAAGACCATCATTTGAGCCAAATGAAATCCTGATGAAATAAAGAAATAATAAAACCCCTTAAGTGAAATGATTATTTTGGAAAGGTGACATAAGGTGCTCTATTGTGAGAAATAAATGTTTTCCTGATGATTTGAAAGCTGCCATTAATGCTAAGAGCAGAGTAAATCAAGGAAATCTTGAAACATTTGGTTCAGTACGCAAGCACGGGAGCTGGGTTAAGCATCTGTAATGAATACTATTCAACTTTCCAAGTAAGTGTTCTGAGCTTAAAATCTAAGCTTTCTGAATTGCATTTGAAAATTCTCTTGTATTACATTATGGAAGAAACACATGAGAACCCTAAGGCTAAAAGGCAGAAGTTGAACGAGAGACACCTAAACAAGGATCTAATAGACCAATGTTCAAAGTCGGGACCAAAATCCTGAAGGAATGCCCAGCTAAACCCAAATGCAGAAAAACTGGAAGATGAATACATACAAGTTGGAGATTTATGGACTCCCATAAGGAGGTACAACCTCTTCATCTACCATTATAAGAAAATGCATAGGCATTCCCCTGTTTCGAACCCATGGAATTTGAATTTAGGGAAATTGATAGTACCAAACATCTTTGTGAATGTTGAACTTTAGAGACTGCCAGCTGGAAGTTATAACCCATAGAATTATATGATTGAATTAAAGGATGGAATAGGATTTATCCCTATCACCTGGGATTACATAGCGATGGTTTTCAAATTAGATACTGGTTTTGATGTACAACTCAGGATTAGGAATTTGATTAGTGAATATTATAATTTGAGTAACAACTACAAGAGATGGACTTTGCCTATGCACAGACCCCGTGACAAAAACAACAAGCTAAGGGTTTTCTCAGTCACAGAGGATTCCCCATATTTCGTTGAATTGTTTGAAGAATATTTCCAGTATACTTATTAGTCTGTGTGCCAATTGTTAGGGGTTAAGGCTTCTATGTTTATGGAAGTGACTCCTATGATCCTAGCTACTAATATTCAAAGCCAACAAGCCCTACATTTTGATTATGTTGAGTTCCTAGAAAGAACCCTTCAAAATGAACTAGTCTCCATCAAAGGAGGAGGGAGTAAATTCAGGCATTACTCTCTATTAATGCATCTTTCCTTGTATGAAGGCCAAAACTTGGGGTTGTGGAATAGATGATTGGGAGTCAGGGAATTGGATAGGAATGGAGATGTAAAACCCATTCAAAGATGGACTGCTATATGGGATAGTAGGTGTGATAAATCCCATTACATCTATTTTGAAGAATATTTTGTGAAACCAATATATAAGCACCTAGGGCATCCTTGTAATTACAATCTGTCACCAGAAATTCAAAATTTTTTAAGGCCAAAAGATAAGCATGAACCAGGGAAATTCACTCATAATTGGGGAGATTGGTATTCCTACACTAATTGTACAAAAATAAGGGTGTTTAGATTTGAAGGATCTCCTCTGCTATTACCAAAGACTTGTCCTGATAGAGTTGCTTATCTAGAGATTGTAAGACAACTTGCTCTCTCTGATTTTATGCATCTAAAAAGACATAATAAGCAGCTGTTTATGCTAGGCACTTTGTTTTTTGGGGATTTTATAGTCATATCAGACAAAGGATACCAATTAATTGATAAAAAATTGGAGCATTTCAGGCTACCATTAGGGAATTGCAGAGAGAAATTTTGAGCAGGTACCATGGACATGTCAAAACTGATCATGAAGAGGATGACTTTGCTAGACCTATGGTGACGAGTCTAACCCTGATGAATAACTGAGCACAGTGTTGATCGCCTTGTGTATTTGCATACTACTTTCTTATTTTCTTAATTATTGCATTAGTTATGAATACAATTATGAAAAGACATATCTTTTCATCCTGAAGCTTGTTTCGCATCCCATAAATAAGGGATACCAAGGCCTTTTCAAATCATCAAATGAATTACAAGACTCTTATCTTATTGATGAAGTGGGTAAATCATAAAACACATAATAACAGAAATTGCACACAGAAAATAGAATAATATTTTATTAATATGGGCAAAACATTACATTATAGAAGCTCAAATACCATTAAAGGATGAATCCCCTACAGGCTGCAACACATTACAGCTTCCTCTCTCAAGACTCTGGAATCTTCAGCCTCCTGTAACCCCCAAATCAGCTAGGGTTTCTATTTTCCCCACCTTTTCTTGACTCTACACTTTCCCCCTTAACTCTACTATTGCCCAGGGTTCCCAAAATAGTCATAAATAGCACTTTTTGGTGGCCACCGGCTTAATTTTGAAATTTGCATCTACCTCCAAAATAGGTCAACTTCGCGGGGCCATAACTTTTGATCCGATTGTTGGATTTTCAATTATAATACCTTTTTGGAGAGCTCTCGAAAAGATGGTTGTGGACAAGCAATACCTAAAGGTAGACTGCTTGGGTTTCCCACCAAATTTTGGGCCCATCCGGAGCCTCTAATTGCCTCAAATTTGACTTTGAATATTTCAATAGGATTTTTGGAATTTGAAATTTTAATATCTCACAAATGACAAATGATATTGAATTGTTTTCTTCACCATTAGCTTCAATTCACCATTCTAGAGGTCCGTGTAAGATTTTGTATCCAACCGTGCACAAATGCAAACTTACTGAAAATAGCAACCCTGCCAAATTTAGCCCTTATTGAAAAGAAACAACTTTTTTTTTTGGTTGATGCAAGATTGCTCTTACACCCTGGATGCTCCTGCATCACTTATATATGAAAGTAAATCTTGGACTATTTATGTTATTTTACATTTCCATGTGCTTTGAACTTATAAATTAATGCAAAGGACTGGAAGTTATTTGGTGGGTTAAATATTGTGTTCAATTGTTGTGTGGAATTTCATGCTTTCAGATTACATTGTTGTCTCCAGAATGGTCTCTTGAATTTGTTTAAATTGATACATCAAGGGTGTTTTCAATTTGTCAGTGCACAATTGATGTTACTGTGTGACTCAGTTAATTGGTTTCATAAAGAAGTTGATTTAATTCCTGCTAAATTGGTCCGTGTCCATTGGTTTCTACCTCAAAATTAAAAATCTTTTGAACAAGTTTGTTTTAGTTGGTTTCCTTCCCATATGAATTAAATCCTTTCTTCTGATCATAACAATTTAGGAGAATATCATTAGGATCCCATAATAATAACATTGTAGCCTAATATCCCTATACAATCTGTATAAGGTACAGGTTCCCATAAGTGCCCAACAATTTGAGTTCAAGCCAATCTAGGAACCCATACACCATTAACTTTGACTCCTCTTACCCAATAGATAAAGCACTGGTCACACTCATTTCTAAACTTCATATAAACCTTATTCACATTTTCAAACTGCAAATATCAACATTAGGAACAACTCACAACCTTACAGCTACTTCACACACACTTGCCATCGTGAAGGTCATACAAGTCTGCTTTAACAGTCAAGGTACACCCACCTAGGTCTGGCAGAGCCTAAAGTGAAGAGGGTTTAACCATATTAACCTTGTGCCTGTTAGCCAAAAGCGTGAAGAGAGATTGGCTACCTCTTAGGGTTAACGACCTGTGTTTTTGAGACCTAACATGATGTTCATATACCAAAACAATAAACATATAATGAGTAGCTTACACAACTATGCTATAGATAGATAGATATGACAAATTACCCTTTAAAATTAATATATAATTATAGTATTGAAATATACATATAAGACATAAATCTTTAAATTATCTTTTGTAATTATAGAAAGAAAAAGGAAAACACTAGAGGAGCTCAAAGCTAAGAGAGTGACAAAAGGAACTCTATTGAATTCTTCACTACAAGCAACATAATTTCTCCTACCTTGCTCATGATGAATAAAAATGCATTTGTCATTGATATATTGGTGCTTCTTAGGTGGCATGGTAAGGAGTTCAGGTTTCAGAGCATGAGCATTATTAATCTTTCCTAAATAAATTGACATAGTGGTTGATGAGGTTTCTTAATAGTGTTGGGGAAATTTGTATGCAAGGTCCCACTATTAGTCCACATCAATAACTAGGCTTCCTTTATTGATGCATTGTTATATTATATATGGCAATCCCCACCTTTTGTAAAGTGCATAGTGTTGGTTAAGTTATTAAGTGTTGAATTCCACGTGGTGCCCTCTTAGAGATTTACAAGACAAGGCCTTTGTTCTTCTTAGAACTCCCACATATCATTTGATGTACCATCACAAATTCATCTGGCGACCCACATGATGTGCGACCATTACCATACAAAAGCTCCAATGCAATGGCCCAAAATTACATAGTTTTGAATCCATGGCTTCCCCATGGCATGCATGCAACATTCCCTCATTAGTCAACCAATTGATGGTATTCACTACTTTTTTAAAGTCAAAATCATCTAAATGATAGGTCTAATATTTGAATTTTTTAAAAACATAGATGCTTGGAATGCTAAGATGGAGCTTGACATTGTAGTAGTGTTTTTTTTAGAATAATTTCTTAAAATTTGTGAACCTAGTGGAGAGCATGCTTGAGATTTGTGTTTTTTATATGTTTCCCAAAAACATGGATTTGAGCAACCAATAAGAAATCCAACCCTTAGGCTTGAATGTCCAAGCTAAATCCAAGCCTAAGGGTTGGTAATACCAAAGAAAAAGGAAAGTATGTGTACGTGTTATAATGTAAGCACTTTATATAATGTGATCACATTAAAATGCATTTGCATTATAACATGCTCGCATTATTGTTCATATGAAAAACACTATAATGGATACCAAAAGACAAATGGTCACGAGTTTGGTCCCACAAATAGCCTTTTACTCTATTCTTTGCATATTTTAGTGCATGTGAATGATTAGTTTTATTATTTCAGAAATTCTATATGATTGATTAATAATTAAACATATTTTTATGTTTCTAACATTCCTAGGACATTAGAAGAACATTTTTTTATTTTTGATCTTATATTGATATGGGTGTTAGAAATGTTCCTAAAATTTATCCTCGTATTCATCCTTAAGGGTTTTTGTACTAAACACTGCTTTAGGGTTTATCTCTAAATTATGTCCAAAACCCTCATTGTCTCGAGGTCTTTTACCTTTTCTAGGTTTGCGCTTCTATTTTATGTTGGCTTGCCCAGTCGGTTAAATTCACTTAAGTTGTTCCTTGAGGTCCTTGTGATCATTTGTTCACTGCCCCCCTCAAATAGGTTATCGAGTGTCACTCATCGCCTCATGTTTTAAATACCTTGAATTTTAAATATGATAAACCTTTTGGCGGGTCTGAGTTAGCCTACACGTGTTCACACATTATTCCATTGTGGAGGTTCAGTGCAACACATACTCTTTGGTTTGGTCTTTTAAAAGTTTGTGAGCTTGCGCACTTGTGACATGTGTAAAGGTGGTTGTTATGCAATTCGATGCTTCATAAGTGAATAGTCTCTGCCAGGTGGTACCTTCTCATTGCAACACTATATTACTTCACAAAACAAACCTAAAAGATGGGCCCACCTATCTGTTTGTGATGTGTGATATCCAGTCACAAGGGTTTATTCTATGTTCTTGGAGTACATGTGGTTGAGTTTCATTGTATTGCATCAGTTTTAGTGCATCACAGTCTTCAGAATTTGCTCTTATGGTATGGAGGTGATGTGCAATGGATGTTTAAATAAGAAGGGTGGCCCACGGGCCCAAACCCTATTGTTGAAATCTAATTGGGCTACGTATGAATTTCTAGATCAAGGGGGTTGATGTGTTGCTGCCAAAGGTAAAATTTGACACCTATCAAATATCCTTTCAAGTGACTCAGGATATTTGCGCACCATTGATCTTAGGCATAGATCAATGTCCAAAATTTAAAATTTTATAAAAGGACAATGACTGTGCCACCCGAAATATGAGGCACAAACAAGCAATAAATTCGAAGGGTGGTGAAATGTTTTTACAAATAGTCTTGATTTTCCAAAAGCATTTTTGCACAATTGCCCTAGCCATCGACAAAGAATTATGCTAACATCCACCATTGCCGATAGTTGATACTCAATGGAGAGATACTCAAAGAATGGAAGGAATTGGTGTTTCCTAGGTGTGTTAACGGGTACATACTTTATAACTTCCTAAATTTCTCTTTCTAAGGATGGGTTAGGGTTAATTCAGTTGGATTGAATATAGTCAAGTAGGGTTTTGGTTGTGAACATAATCCTTGAAGATTATTAGATGTTAAAATTTTTGTCACCCTATAAGAATTATAATTATCACCATGAGTTAGAGATCACTCGATTTGGAAGGGCAAAAAGAGGCTTAAACCAAGGTGTCCTTGATTTATTGCCTGGCTCTTCAAAAAGGGCCAAGAAGGCCTAGGGTATTGGCATCCCCACCCAAAAGATGACAGATATAATGGAAGATATTAGAGACCCTAGTATCCCTATCACTGGCTAGGAATTGGTCAATCATTGCCATAAATGTGCTTTGCAATGTGATCCTATTTCAAACATATGGCATTTCGATGTAAGTAAATTAGTTGTCCCAAATGTGTTTATAAGTGTAGACACCTAAAAATGTCTTAACCGTCTAACTATCCTCCGACATCACCCATATCACTAATTTCTCATCTAATTAATTAATTAAATTTTTATTTAATTAATTACCTCATCCAACACATGAATTATTCACTTTTTCTTCATCATTTAATCCCTAAAATTGAATTAATTTAATTAATTCTTGATAGTCACACCTTCTAACAATTTTCTGATTAATTAAATAAATATGACAAATATTTATTTGATTAAATTCTCCACTTCCCTAAACCTAATTAATTAGATAAATTATGTTTATCTGATTAATCAAGCCTACTAATTAGCCTACCCCTAACCGAGTTGATTAAATACCTATTATTTAATTAGCTACCCTAGCCTACATGACCCCTAGACCTAGATTAATTAAATAAATTATTATTTAATTAATCCTAAACATTGATTACCTCATCCACTAATTTACTACAGCCACATTAACTAAGTTAATCACCCTGATTAACTTGGTCAAAGCCTGATTAACACCTTCTCCCACACTCCAAAAATTAAAAATTACAAAATATTCACAACACTCCACCTTTTTATTACCACATTTATGAAAAAACATCAGCCTCTTTTTTAGCTTACATGTGTAAGAACCCATAATTACACGTGTCCTTGGATTTGCACATGTACACATAAAATGGAATTTTTTATTCCGCCTCCTCTAAGGAAATTAATTTTAAATGTTCTCATCCATCTAATCTCATTTAATGCTAAGTCCTCCTCCAAAATGAATAAAAGATTCATTTTTATTCTCCACCCTCCAATCTTGTTGATCAAATCCTAGCCCTCCATCTCACAATCAATCTTGTCCCTTGATCTCAACAAGGAATCTCCACCGTTGGATCAAAATCCCTTCCAATTTGCCTATAAATACAAGCTCTCACAAGCCACTTGATCATATAATTTTTGTGTAGTGTTATCATGCCCAAATTTCTCTTATCCATCTCCATTCTTAACTAGGCTATAGTGATTTGTATTTGCATTGAGAGCATTTTGTTGGTGCCTGCATGAGCAGTTAGTTTTCAAGCATATAAACATGCAGGCACCCTCCCAAAAAATCCAAAAATATTCTAAGTCTCTGGGCCTCCTCAGCATGTTTCAATGTCAGCATCATATTTTCTTCGAGGAGGTCATCATCATCATATTTCCAGTCATCACCCTTTTGTTTCTCACAGGGGTCATCATCATATTTTCTGTTAGCCTGATCTTTCGCTCCAGGGTGATATTTAAACATCGAGTGATCTTTGTTAAGATCATCCTGATGTTGTTTTATCACTTCATGTTCATTGTTTGCTCACCCTAATGATGCTGACGTCATTCTTATGTTAGGGTGATATCCACTTTTCTGCCTGTCTGCATGATGATATTTCCAAAGGGAGATATCCGCCTGTCGGCTTCATGCATTGTCTAGTGGGGGGTGATCATTTCAAATATCCATCATATTCATATATCACCTTGATCTTATAGTGGAGCTACAGTGCAGCATGATATTTGTGCATGAGGGTGATATTTCCAAATATTCGGTTATCTTCCGAATATCATCCTGATGCCGATATGGCGGTGACGTCATCAAGGTCTGGGGGGTCATATTTTAACATTAGTCATTTTGTGGAGATCCCCCGATATTTGCAAATATGATGATGACATCATCCAGATATGAGGAGGTGCACGATAGGTAGATAAGCTGATGACGTCAGCAGGATATGACGGTGACATCATCAGGATGTTCATCGGCCAGACATTTGGTATCGGCTAGGCAGGAGGATCTTCCTCTGATGCATCAGGTTGTGCCGATGAAGGTGAATATTAGGTTGATATTTCATGTGAAGGTAGGGTTGGTCATCAGGCTAATATTCAAACGTCAGGGTGATATTTTTATCAGGTGATGAGGTCCGGATATGCTTTCCCGCAGGGTGATATTTTCTGCGGGATGATTTTTCACATCAGGGTGATGTGAATTATCAGGGTTATTATGTAGGTGATGTTGACGTCAAGGTGATATTTTATATCGAGATATCATGCTGGAGGATGATGATGATGAAGGTCTTATACTAGGTGCCATCGGGAGCAAAATCACTGACATCATATATGCTCATGACCTAGTATATAAGATGATGAGGAGGTTGCCGCGGGGTGCATGTGGGATATTTTGATCCTGCATAATTTGAAATATCAGGATGATACATTTTGGCGGGAAGGGTTTGCGATGCACAGTATGATGTTTTTTCCAAGGCCGTGGGTTGGTACGCCATTAATGGTGGTTGTCACAGAGGTATGGTCGATGGCATGGACGGATCTAGTACCCGACTGAAGATGTGAATCCCTAGGCGGCGGCGCAATGCTCGAGATCTCTTCCTGTCTCCTCCCCTACCTGCTGCATTCAATGCGATGAGCACCATTTTCTCAATGTACTGTATCTGGTGAATTTTGAGTTTGCCTGGTGGTTAGGGCTGAGCACCTCCTTGTTGTATAAGTAGGGCTGTGTTGCTCATTTGAAGGTTGTTGAAGGCCTGAGGCATTTTTGTGTAAATAACGAAGAATAGGGCATGATCCTGGTTGTTCTATCCCATTTTGGAGTTTATGAGTTGCAACATGAGCGTATTTTGCACATATTTTTAGTTTCAGTGTTAATGTTATATGAAAAATGCTTATTGCATGTGTTTATCTGCTTGTCTCCATTTGCTGCATGTCATCCTTCTTTTGAATCTGGTTGCTAAGGGTTTCATAGATTCTAAGGTATAGATATCTATACTGCATGCTTGATCTGTAACTTCCATTCAAGGAGTGGATTAAACTGTTTTAGGTCAATGTATGGAGAAGGTTGCATGTCAGCAGGGATATCTGTAAGTAGAGGCAGTTAGATACCCATTCTTGGGAGATGTTTGTAAGGCAAGCATCAGTCCAACCCCCTGAAACTTGAGTGAAATTTGCAAACCATCTGTTGTATACGTCTAGTTGACTCCTTGCCCAATGGATAGGCACCAGTCTGCTCCTGGGTCAGTAGTTATGAGCCAAAACCCCTTGTCTTGCATCCAGGACATTATGTCCACCCATTTCATCACCTCAACCTGTTAGTTGTAGGAGTAGGATTAGGAACCCCCTGCATACTCTCATACCCAACCAGACAATATGTCCAAGAATGTTGCCAACCTTGTGATCTATCATGTAGATCTTGGTCCATACATGAAAGTATTCTGCCTGTTGTTGTCAAAATAAATCTTTATGTCTTTGAGCTAGTCAAGGTTACATCTTGAGTTATAGGGATACCCCCCTTGGTGCAGCGGAACCAGAAGTGAAGGGGAGGCAGCTCATGCAACCTCCTGTATTAGTTGGCTGAATCTGCCTGTGCATTAGAACTAGGAAACCCTAATGCTGATTCAGAAGAAAAACCAACACATTTCACATTGAAGAATATAGTCATGGGTAAAGCTAGAGCTTGTGGGTGCTAAGCTCTCGACCTTATCAAGGAGAAGGAAGATCTCAAGGTGTAGCTTTCATGTTTTATGCATTTTAGTTGTGTTTTGAACCTTTAAGATTTTCCCAATCTTCAATAAGCACCAACATGATAGATGCTATTAGCAGAGGGTATGACTCAAATACTAGACAACTAAAAATGCCCAGGGGTAAATTGTTGCTTACATTGAACTGAAATTTTATTGGAGAGGTTTTTTATTTGAACCCCTGGCCGATGTCAAAATTGAGCTTAGTGAGTTACATTGTGAGTATAGAGTAGATAGAAGTAGCTACAAGATGAAGTGGTTGCCACATCGCATAATTGGTGAAAGGTATGAAGACAAGAAGATCCACTTGAGTGAAAGTGAACTATTTGATGTGGACACATTTAAAGATTACTTTAAGTTCACTTATATGGCACTGTGTCAAGCATTAGGAGTGGATCATAAGTTGCAAATACCTATAGATACAATGATGTTAGCTGCATATATTTAGCACCGACATATAAAAAGGCTTTTTGATTTTGCTTCTTTCATAGCAGAATAAATCCATGAACAACTAGTACCCCTTAAGAGTAAGAATAGAACCCCTTATTTAAAATGGTATTCTATATTGTGCCATATCTTGTTATACAAAGGGAATGACATTTGGTACCCTAATTTGGGAGTGAAAATTACAAGACCAGGTGGTTCACCTATTCCAATTCAATTTAGGATACACATAGGGGACTCCCATTGTCATGCATCCTGGTGGTGCCTGCATAAACATTTAGGTTTTGAGCATTTTATATTCACAGGCACCTTCCAAAAATTCAAAAAATTCTAACACTTTCGGCCTCTGCAGTTGTAAAAAATGCAAAAATCTATTATATGCATGTCATTTTGTATATACAAAGAGGTTTGTATGTACAAGAGCAAATATACATTGGCGGGCTTGAAGAAATTTCCATTGGTCTTCAAAAAATGGTGAAAAAATGAGTTACATGCATTTGCTATAGTGCAAAGGATGCATCAGCCGATGCATATGCAAGCAAAAGATACAAGGGCCGATATACAAATGATGGGGCCCGCAGACATGCAAAGGTTTTTGTATCTCCAACATACAAGTCGCAATGTATATGCGACATGCAAGCAACAAGCGAAAGGGGAGATACATTTGGTGGGGCCCGCGGATATACAAGTGAGATTGTATGTTTGACATACAAAGGAATATGCATTCCAAAGATGCATTGGCCGGGCCCGAACAGGTTTGCAATCTGGTTGATAAAGGATAAAGTCCGCAAGATGTATATTTGGTGCTTGTATATGCTAATATGCAAGTTGATATACAAGAAAATAAGATACATGGCTCGGATCTGAAAATTGTTCCTATCTAGTTGATAAAATGGCTGGGGTCCGTAGTATGTATATTGCATTTGTATAATGCGATATGCAAGGAAATATACAAATGAAGACATGCATACCAGACCCGATTTAAATTTTAGAGTGCTTCATAAAATTTGAAATCTGCCAAATGTATATTGCGCTTGTATCTACAATATACAAAGAAGATATACAAGGGAAATGAGGTACAAGCTAGATTTCAAGGTGGATGCAACGTGTTTCATAATTTTTGAGGTTCGCGCCTTGTATGTATATGCACATATTCAAAGTGATAGATGCAAAAAAGAGATGCAAGCCGGACCCGAGTTGAATTTCATTTTGTTCTATAATATTTTGGGGTCCGCCTTGTATATTAAACAGTTGTATGTATATGCTCTCGCATATACAAAGGTTTTAAAGGCAAGAAGCAGACGGTTGTATATGCATTTGAACATGCATATACAAGGGTGAAAAAGGCAAAATAGGTACAGGAAAAGTCAGCGATAGAGGAGTAGAGTGCCTACGTGGCACGTTCTGATTGATTGGCAACTTTTCAACATATTTTGGGGCCATAGTTTTCAGCAATGGAAGGAGATTGACGGTTATCTTTCAAATTCGCAGCAGCAATAGATTTCTTTGTATCTGTGGCTGCATTTTAGGTGCGAAAACTCTTTATGGGTACGCTGCTGCAATTTTCAAGCGAATTTGCTGGGAGGTATGGGTAGCTGGGCATTGATGGTGGATTTGCAGCTGTTGGGGTGATGATTGACATACCAACCACTGTACTTCATGAGAAAATCCTCAGTTGGCTGTGCAGACCCTGATCTCACCTGCTCCTTCCTTTTTGTCCCTCTACCACATTCATGATTTGGGCGCCATTCTTGGTGCATTGTATCTAGCAGAAATTTTGATTTGCCATGTAAATTTTGCTGGGTACACAGTCTTTCTATAAAATGCAAACCGTGTTACTCATTTGTGGTCGTTGAAGACTTGGGCATTTTTGTGTGAATAGCGAAAAATAGGGCATTTCCTTGCTGTTTTATCTCATTTTGGAGTTTATGAGTTGCATCTAAATGTACATTGCAAATATTTTCAGTTTCATTGTTGTTTTATATGAGAAATGCTTCATAGCATGTGTTTAGATGTTTGTCTCCTTTGTTGCATGCATTCCTTCTTTTGAATCTAGTTGTTAAGGGTTTCATAGGTTCTAGGATACAAGTTTCTGTATTGCATGCTTAATCTGTGACTTCCATTCAAGGAGTGGATTAAATTGTCTTAGGTTAAGTATGAAGAAAGTTGTATGTCAGCAAGGATATATGTAAGTAGAAACAGTTAAGTACTCATTCTTGGGTGATGTTTGTAAGGCAAGCATCAATCTAACCCCTTGAAACTTGAATCCAAAATGCAATCCATTCTTTTGTATACGTCTAGTTGACTCCTTGCCCTGAGATAGGCATCGGTCTGCTCTTGTGTAGTAGTATGATCTAAAACGCCCTGTCTTGCATCCAAAACATCAATACCAGTCATCTTAAAATTCCAACCTGTTAGTTGTAAGAGTAGGATTAGGACCCCTACATACTCTCATCCATAACCAGTCAGATATGTCCAAGAATGTTGCTAACCTTGTGATTTGTCACACAAATTTTGGTCCACACATGAGAGTATTCTACCTGTTATTGTAAATCTAAATCTTTCTGTCATTAGGTAAGTCAAAGATAAATCTTTAGCTGTAGGGATACCCCCCTTGGTGTGGCAGAACCAGACGTGAAGGGGAGGCAGCTCATGCAACCTCCCATATTTGTTTGCCGAATCTACCTGTGCATTGGAATTGGAAAACCCTCTACCAATTCAGAAAGAAAACCAACAAATGGTGACTCTGCTGGGGAAAGAGAGTCAAAATATTGTAAAGCCTGGAAAATCTAGTTTCTAGTGAAGTTGTTGCAGCAAGATCCAAAATGACCATGTGGTGCCCTACTGGCGTGATGAATCCAGAAAATACAAGTGCCTTGTTGATATTTTGTCCTCTCTGTGAGAGGTGGCAATTCTGTTGATTGAACCTATCAATACTACAACATATTTCCAGGTGTTCACCTTTTGATTCAAATGATGAGTTTAGAGCAGCAATCCTGGTCGTGCTCTCAAAGAAGACCATTTTTCCTTGAAAGATATAAATCCCTAAATTTCAAAGGAATATATGGTTACCCAAATGTTATTCCCAATAAAATTAGAAAATGATTGCTGAAATATAGTGGATCAGATTCTGAATCAACAAACATCTACAAAATTTTTGTAATTTAATAGAAGATTATGAGGTAGAGGAGGAAGATGTAGTGATTTTACTCTTTGTTTAGTCATTAGAGGATGATGCTAGGGTCTGGTTTTCAGACTTGCCTGTGTGTTCAGTTTCTTCATGGGTAGATTTAGAAGTTGCCTTCCTAGAACAGTTTGGTGAAAGATTTGATTTGGCCTCATTGATCATACATTTCATGAATATTCAAAAGGAAGATGAGGAACTGGTTCCAGCCTTTAACCTTGGGTTTATTAAGTTACTCAAGTAGATTCCTGAATATATGAGACCTAATAATGCATTGTGCTTGATGATTTATTTGGCTGCATTTGATAAAAAAATGAGTTATAGATTGAGAGATAAAGAACCAGTCACACTTCACCAGGCCTTCAAATTTGCTATGGATATTGAAAACAATGAGAAATATGGAATGCCAGTGGGTTTCATGGCTACAAGTTGTTAAAACAGTTATCAAAGTGAATATATTTATGCTTTTCCACAATGTTCATTAAAAAGATGATTATGTGGAGGGAAATATATTTTAGAATAGTAAGTGCAGTCATGATGTGATGCATAAGCATGAAGAAAATATTACAAAAAATGTAGGTACATCCTGTGATGATGGAAACAAAGATTGTTATCAGCCTCTAGAAGAGAAGCTTGTAGACACAAAATGCCCTTCAGGTGATGAAATGAAAAATATACATGAGGTTGTGTCCTGCAGCAATATGCATATCCCAGTTATTCCTGATTATTTATGTGAGGTGGATATGCAAAGCTTCACTTTGAATATAGAAGATGCCATTTCAAGGGACAATAGTGAATATGTTAGTCACTGTTAGCATTCAGATGCATATGTGAGTCTTTCAGATGATGAAATATATATGGATGCTGAATATGAATGTTTCCTTGAAGATTCTGACCACCTTCACAGTGCAGAGGTTGAAAAATTTGCTTTTGATTATCGGTGCATTGGTGAAGAGGAACAATAGGGTCACTATTCAGAGGTGGATGGACAAGTTGCAGATGTGTGTGCTCATACAGTTGGGGATAGTGCTGGTTGCAGGGGTAACTATGAGGTTTTTGACATAGGGCTACATTCTGAGCTTTTTATGCCTTCTTTTGAGACATTCTAGGTGGACATTAACGATAAGATTGCTGAGCACAATAATGATGAATATCTGCATGCTTATAAAAATGAATATGATTACGAGATGTTGCTTGTTCCTAAATATTGCATGTTTGATACAGAGGAGCTCTTATTTTTTGAAGAAGAGCAAAATTCTGATATGGATTCATTTATTTCATGTGAGTCTATTATTTCTCCAAGCAACATCGGTGACTCATATGATGATGATAGTCTACTGCTGAAAATGGTAGATGCTTATGAATTTTGTTGTGGACTTGTTGAAGGAGAAAGGAGCAGCAGCACAATCAATTGCAATGCTGGGTGCTGTAGATAGTTAAATTCTTTCAGGCTTCATTTGAAGAAATCAAAAGAAAACAAGGTTTTTGACAAAGGAAAATTCTAGTTTTTCCTTTTTGGTGGCCCTGGGCCACCAAGTAAATTTTAAACTAAATGTGTTTTGTGATGCAGGTTGGTGCAATGTTCGACTCTGTTGCCCAATGGATAAGGCCCAATTTGTGAAACCAGAGATTCTGAAGTTCTCGCCATGCCTACAAGAGGCATGCATCCCCAGACAGAGCCTATGGTGGTGCCTACATAAACATTCATGTTTCAAGCATTTTATATTCGCAGGCACCTTCCAAAAATTCAAAAAATTCTAACACTTTTGGCCTCTGCAGTTGTAAAAAATGCAAAAATACGTTATATGCATGTCATTTTGTATATACAAAGAGGTTTGTATGTACAAGAGTGTTGTGTGGTTACACAACACGCTCCATTTTGACTTGACAAAACAGGGACCCAACTTTTTTGGCTTGGCTTGTTTTGTGTTTTCTGGCGATCTGGTAAAAGTAAGTCATGTAGGTCATCATGCATCGAGAGGTTGGGTAAGTCATCATCATGAGGTTAGTTTGTCAAAATTCATATTTCATTCTAATAACCTCATATTCGGAAAAGGCATCAAATTTCATGCAGGTTTGCCTTTTGCATCACCCTAATATTCATCAGGATGTGAGAGTTATGAATGGTCAAAATCTTGGTCAAACCTGATATCCACAAGGGGAGGATCATATTTCGTAACATCAGTCATATTACAAAAGATCACCCTGATCTAATTTATCACCTGATAAATCATGCGGTCCAAATGTTCGGACATCAATTTTAGGTGATAGCGACCTTTACCCGTCAACAACCTTATGTATTTCACGAAGATCATATTTCTCAATGTAACTCGATATTTCTCAATATCCTCCTGCCGCGAAATATCCCCCTAAGCCATTATCCTGATGATGTCATTCAAGTCTGACAAACAAAGAAACAAATATGATGATGACGTAATCATCATCTTTACCTCTCGGAAGCATATTTCCTAAACATGATCCTTCTCGCATAACATGACGATGACGTCACGATGCCTTAGCGATACACTGAGCAAATGTCTGGATGACATCACCTCGATATTCTGAGAGAGAGACGTATAATTTATCCGGTCATCATCATTTTTTCAAACATCACCCGATATGTTGAAGTATCCTCCTGACGTATAAGGTATGACCTAAGGGTGCGTTCATCGCCCAATCTTGTCAAGATAGTTTTTCCTCTCGAGGAGGATGATCACATTGCACTTGGGGTGATATTTGAAAATATCACCCGATATCAAAACTACCATATTTTTGAATATATCCTGTCATATGGATATCACCCCGCTCCTATTGCCGCCATTGACATTTAATGTGCGCGGATGTGGTAGGTAGTTCCCACCGACCACAAAACCCGATCAAACACCTGGCGAAATCTTGAGTTTCTGTGAGAAAAGATCAACGATTAAAATCTAATACGCCTGTGTTTGCCCTAATTTTGCCCTAATTGCAAAGTTAAAAGGTAAATTCATCATCATTTTCACACTTACCTTGCGACAAAATCATTTTTACATAGCACTAGCTTCCAAACCCTCATACAGGTGATACTTGTACGAATGGAGCTTACAAGCAGGAAGAAGAGCAGGATTATCATCAGGATTATGAGCATTTCCAGAAAACCACTGGTATAAAGGGATCTGCATAACCAGGTAAGTAATTGAAACCCTCATCCTATTGTTTCTGCATGGTCAAGTATGATGTTGTAGGTTCCAGTTTATGCATTCCATGATAAGTAAATGCTGAATAAGTACAGTATGCATGATGCTAGTAGAGATAAAATGTTTTGTGCATGCTTGTGAACATCATTGTAAGACAAGTCTTGTTAATTGCAGATATCCATGGCTGACAAGAGGTTAGCTAAGTGTGAGGCCGAATTTAGTAAGCCCATGTTCGCATCTCCTAGAGGAATCTTGTTCAAATATGGTGCCATAATAGATACACATCAGGGAAGTACTGATTTGGAGGCCTGGTCTGCCAAGATGAATGACGAAAAGAACAGGAGCACCTTACTGGACGTAGTGTTCATGTCTGGAATGTGGAATGCGGCTGGTTTTACGTACTCCATGGAGTCCCCAGAGCTGGTTATTGAGTGTACACGGAACTATAATCCAGAGACCAGACAGGTGGTAAAGCATGGAAGAATATATGCAGACTTGTCCATCAAGGGTCTTTCCAAGACATTTGGACTGCCATTGGGCAGGAAGGTTAATAGCATAGATTTGAAGAAATCTGAGATTGAATATGAAAACAATAAGAAGAAAGAAAGAAAGACAATGTATTAGTAGAGGGCCAAGAATAGCACATATCCTGCAGCTGCCAAACTTCTTGTGCACTTGTACAAGTATGATTTTGATGACGAGTATCAATATATGATTGCATTACTTAGTAGGGTGACAGGCCAGCCTGATGCTGGTAGTTTTAAAGACTGGATGTATGGTGTCATCATGATGTGCATATATGCAGATACCAAGCCACTATGGGGCCAATTGATAAGTGATGCTCTACATGAGCAGCTGATGAACCTGGGAGGTTCAAATTGTTCCTTTTACATGACATCCTACCTTGTCTACTCCTGTGCTTACAAAGGCACATTTGATGCATTGGTTACAGATGGAAAGGTTACAGGCACAATCAATGCTGTGCACATATGGGATCATCATCCCCAGTTGCAGAGGGTTAATTACCTCCATGATTACAAATTGGTAAATGATGCATTCTCTATGCATCTGGTGAGGACCATGGAGGAGGACAGGACAAAAAGATTGAGCATGGAGGCTCAAGAAATAATCTATAGGCATGGAGCTTGGTATATTCAATTTGCCACATTTTCTTATATGAGAATTGAGGGTTTTGAAGGACATCCCCTCATGCTGCCAAGATACCCCACTGATGCAGTGGTTTTAATGGAATTCATAAGGCCGAGCTCACCATGCTGAAGACATACAAGGATGCTCAGAAAATTCCACCAATTTTGTTTCCAGTAACCATTGGCTGGTACATGTGCCCAGATTTAGAAAGTATCAAGAAGGTGATGGTCAGTTTGAACAAAATGCAATTGCAGCCATTCCCACTGATAAGGCCATATGATCCTTATGGAAGGATACAAAAAATAATAGGGAAACCTATTCATCAGAGACACTTAGAAGACTTCTGGGCGGATTGTGAGGATGAAGCAGAAGCCAGAAGAAGAAGATACCAAAGGTTGACATTGAATAAAATCAAAACCTTTGACTGCATCCCCATTCCTTCACAGTTGAGAAAGGATGATGGTAGGTTAATGGCAAATGAGTATGAGGAAAAGAAGATATATAATGATACAATATCTGCGCCTGACCTAACCATACCAGAAGATATATCTTTAGATCCTTTCATTGCCAGGACCTTACACCTAACCCAAGCTTGGGTTGATAAACAAATTGAGGCATTGAAGAAGAAAGGTGCTGCCATTACTATGGACAATAAAAAGAAAGGACAGGATATTCCTGATGAGGAATGTGATGATTTTATAACTAAAAAGAGGAAATCAAAAGGGGAGAGGTTGCCTCCACAACAACAACAAAGGAAAAGACCTCCTAGGGGTAAGAAAGTTGATAAAGAAACCAAGGGGGTGATTATTGAAAAGGCAATGTTTCCAGCTGAGGATGAAGCAGCATCAAGATCAGGATCAGGATCAGCATCACGTCCATGGACAGGTAAACAAAAGTCCAAGAAACATCAGATGAAGGAGGCGGTAGTTACTGAGACCCAAGAAGAGGGTCAGTCCTCACAAAAACCAGTAGAAGAAGATATTCTTATGGAGGAAGACCCTGAGGAAGAGGAGGCCCCTTTATTATTCAAAAGGAAAAGAAGAGCCCCACAGGTGATGGTAGCTACCACACCTAAGAAACCAAGAACCTCAATGGGGGGTGAGATAAAGCAATCCCCTGTAATGTTGAGAGGGGCAGGTAGTGAAGTTTTCCACAAGGAATTCCAACACAATGTTCTGCTTCCTACCATTATGAAGTTCAAGACTGAACATGTGGAAGAGTAGATGAAAGAAACCTCTCAAGGAGGTCATATCTCACTAGATGAAACAATTAATCTATCTGATGATGAAGTTGTGAAGGAAGTAGCTTCACAAAAGATGGAAACCCTTGCTGCAAGTACTCACATGACTCCTCACGGGACTCCATTAGTTCAAACAATATTGGAGGAGATGAAGCAAGTGGAAGCTGAAGCATAAAAGAGTCCAGAGAAGATAGCCCAAGAAATGGGGCTGGATACATTAATTGCACAGGTGACAAGTCTTGCAGTAGTGGATTTGACATATAGACAGGATGTGAGTCCTGAACATCCAGCAGGTGCACCTGATAAAGGAGAAAATATAGAAGAAGTGAAGATGGCTGAACCAGAGGGCCATGCTTCAGAAATAAGCCAACAAAGCCAACAGGACACATCCGTTAAACCTGTTATAGTAGAAGTTTAGGAAAAGAAGGCTGATGACAAGGATGTATTAGAAGATCCTGCTTCTAAGGTTCAGGAAGTAAGTAGTGCAGGTGCAGAACAAATAGTGGTTTCAGAACAAACACCAGCACCTAAGGAGGATTCCACAGTATCCACAGCTATAAATATGCCTCAACAGGAGGAAAAGTCAAAAGTGGATGAAGTAATAAAGGAGAAGGATCATGATCATCATGATCATCATATCGACGCATCACAAGATCCTCCACCTCAGGATGATGCTCCTCCAGAAGAGGAAATTCCTCAGTAGGAGGATGTGCCACAAGATCGCCCCCAAGGTGAGCATCATGAAGAAGAAATGAGGAATTCACCTTCTCCATCGCATATGCTGACCGATACCGGAGATCAAGGTGAACATCATGATGATGCTGAGAAACATGATCAGGTACCTCAGTGGTTGGAGAAGGAAGTCAACACAGAGGTTGGTTTTGAGATTCAAGAATTTGATGTGTCCACCTTATTTTCAAAAAATATAATAAAGCCAAAGAGGAAGGCCAGAATGACTTCAGCCATTAAAAGAGACCCAACAATTGGAAGAAGGATTGCACAAGTTGCAATTCCCACCGTAGATAAAGAAAAGGGTAAAATTACTCTGGAAGAATTCCAGATTAATACAGTTGACTTAGGATTTGCAAATGAAGACCAGGAGGGTCAGGAGGGTAACGATATCATTGATTCCTTAACTCAAAGAATTAAGAAAGAGAAAGAGAAGAATAAGCAGCATAAAGAGCACATTGCTCAGCTGGATGCATACATAAAAGGGTTAATTAACCCTAATGATACGTCAACTGATCATGCAGTCCCATTGACTGCTATTTCTCAGGAAGAAGTAAATAAAATAGATCTCATGAAGCATGAGTCATCTATAATGAGAAAGTGGATGTTATCCACATTTGATGAAGCAGAGAAAGTGGTAAAAGCTTCTTTAAAGAGATGGAATTCTTTAAGTGTCTCCAGGAGAAAAGTTGACAGATTGCAGATGGAGATTGGGAAAAAGTCTTTCCAGCTGGAGAAAATTTTGGTCATCTTGGAAGAAATAAGCAGAATTGACCCTCAGGTTCTAATAAGCAATCAGGTGCTAAATAATAATAATGCACTGTTGGTTGACATATGGTATAAAGATACCAAACTTGAATGTGAGGTACTTAAAAGATGCGACACTAAATTAAGAGACATCAGCATAAAGCTACATGATATGATGGCGTATGAAGCTGAACTTTTAGAAGTGCTGGAAGGGAAGGTGGAAAGGAAGATAGAGAATCAAGATGAGGAGTTTGCAATAAAAGCTATACATGGTAACTTCCAACAGGTAGCTGATGATCCCCTAAACAATCTAACAGAGGAAACCATGGACAAAATTATGAGGCTCAGGGTCAAGATGGAAAATTATCATGAGACATCCAGCAATAGGAGAAGTAAATTAGAAAATCTCCGAGGCAAATATCAATTGCATAAGCATGCTGCCATCAAAACAAAAACTCAGGATGGTGGGGAAATAGAGAGAATAGTACAACTGTATGAAAATATCAGGACAACTATGCAGGTCCATATCAAAGAGGACCATCATCATGATGATGAAGAGAGCGAGAGCGGCGATGGTGATGATGATGACAAGGAGCATGATGAGGATACATCATAAAAGGGAATATAAGCATCAGTTACTTATGAAAATAAGTACTCCAGATGGTTGCCAGCTGGCAACTTGTGCCATTTGATAAAGTTGACAAAGTCAAATGAAATACTGACCGTAGATATTCATAGATAAATCAAGATCGTAGATCTTTTGTAATGGATTCCTCACCTTGTTCTATAAAAGGTGCAGGAATGCCTTATTTCAAATATTCAAAACTTAATTGAAATCTGTCTGCTGAAATATTCAGGGCTCATTTCAAAGCTTTTTGTATACATCTATATCTTTGCATACTTAATGAATGAGAAGACTGTGTTGATTACAATTCATAGTAAATCTTGAGTAATCAGTGCGTGAATTCTGGATATATGTGGTGATTTGTTGCGTCCCTTGGAGTGCATGTCTACTTGCATATGTTGTTTTCATACTATTCCTTAGAAGTTAGCATCAACTGTATCTAGCTATGGAATGTCCTGGTGAACATATGGTTTGGTTTTCTTCTCTTGATGACTATATCTGATGTACATGTGGTTCAATAGCTGAAGGTTCAACATTAATTTGAAACATTTCTTTCAATTTCTTTTAAATTTTAAAGCAATTCACCATCATAATTGCAAATAATTGATAATCTCAAGCAAATAATGCAAATATGTGGACATCTCGTAGATAATTGAAAATATTTAGCATATTTGAAGCTAAAGCATGTATAATTGATAAATATCATGCAAATATTTGAGTATAACTGTATTATTTGATCAAACAACTATATAAAATGACCTCTCTATGAAGGATCTTTGCAGAAACAGTGTCATGATGATGAACTCAACGTAAGGCCCCAAAATTGAAACAGCAACACACATCAACCTCTGAGTAACGTCAGATGATTAAGACCTAATCACCGGAGACTTGGGATCATGAATTCTCTAAATTCATCGTATCTTTCTAGATGAATAAAGGTTAATGTGTACTTTTATTCTATGCTTGTTTGTGACTAACATCATGACCAACATAAATTGGCACTAGAAGGAGGGCCGCCATTTGAAAGAAGACGATAATTATCATCATTATTTTTAGGTTTGATGATGCAGAGAGTAAGGTAACCCCGAGTGCATTTGTGAAGTTCAAATATTGCCTAAATATTTACTGTAGCAAGCTTGTAGATGCTCATTCTTGTGTAAAGTTTCTAGTTTCTGAAATCAGTCATAAATATTGCAAGCTTTACAGTAGATCATCATGAATTCAAAAATATTGGCCAATGTTAAGTAAATCCGTTCAAGCTTTGAAGAGTTTTGCCTTAGAAGCCTGATATCTTGTGGTAAAAGTCATCATACCCCCGTTATCACCTCATATTTGCACTACCTTTGCAAATATTTCATAAATATCCAGTCAGATCAGTCATCCGACCGCAAATATCACCTCAACTGGTGAATTTCAACTAATATTTGCAAAGTTCTAGCCAATTTGCCTCAAAATTGAGAAATCCTGGCTCACAGGATAAATACCAGGTCTAGGCCTAGTGGAATCTTTGAAGAATTACCTGTTAGAGGGTTCAGACCTAGAACTGTGGGCATCCATCACACTCCAGGGTCTAGTGCATCAGGAGCTTCACCACAACCTCCTCCTGTAACTCTTGTTGGTTTGCAAATACCTTCTGGAATATCTGTGACACCTCAGGTCCAACCTTAACCAACTGTACCATAGGCTCAACCTCCTCCGGTTGCAATGTCTTTCTTTGCAGCAGAGTCACCTCTGACCTTCAATGCATATCATGAGTTGCCAAAGAATCTGGATAAGCTTTGTCCAAAATATCATCCTTATCAGGATGCTGATGATCATATCAGGACCTTTAAAGAAGCCTGTTGTAGGGTCAGAATAGAACATCAAGATGTTGTATGCAGATTATTTCCTTTTTCTTTAGGGGAAGAGGCTTATAATTGGTTTATTAGTCTTGGTCAGAGTTTTGTTGGTTCATGGGCTGTCCTAGAGAAAGCTTTTACTGATAGGTTCAAAATACCAATTGATCCCTCAATGAACTATCACTTATTTGCCACTATCAAGCAGTTTGAAGGAGAACCTATTGCCAACTTCAATGCTAGGTTCCAGAAAATGCTATCCAAGCTAGTTGCCCCTTATGTAGTAATAGATGCTGCTGCTAGGAGTATCTATTACTCAGCTCTGGATCCATTGACTTCCATGTTCATTAGGAGGACACACCCTGAAATTACAACCTTGACAGGAGCTTTTCAAGAAGCTATCAAGGTGAATCAACAGTTAGTCCCTGCTCCAACTCCAAATGTTGCATTCCCTACATTGCCTGGCATGTATCCAATTTATCCTCCACAATATCCCGCATATCCGGATCAGCAATATCTGGCACAGCAATATCCTAATGGAGCTATGATGCCTCCAACAATCATGCCAGAACCCTTGCAAGTGCCTCCATTAAGTATCATGCCACCTCCTAATGGGAATGGCCAGACGCCACAATATCCTGCACAAACTCAGACACCTCAGGGTGTTGACCTATCCAACAATAATCATGGATCCTCTTTCTTCAAGCCTCAAAATGAAAATGTAGTGGCTAAAGCTCAAGAAGAGAAGGAAGAAATCAAAGAAATCTCTGCTCAGCTAAGAAAACTCACTACAAAAGTGACTCATTTGAGAAATTAGAATTTCTATTCCCAGTCTAATCAGAATAGAAGTTATTCTAATGATAGACCAAATTATCCTGACAGGGGGTACAACAACAATTTCAATAATAGTGGTGGAAATAACAATAATCCTCAGAGACAGCCTAGAGTATGGAACTCCAGGCCAAATAATGGCTCACTACCATCTCCCTTAGATAATCAGCCACCTGCTGAAGCCAGATAGACTACTAGGGTCAATCTTGCTGAGGCAACCCTCACTAATTGGTGTAGAATCCACAATACAAATGCTCATGCAGAGCTAGATTGTCCACAATTTCAAATTGCTGCTAGCATTTTCCAGACAAAGGTATTTAATACTTCTGGAAATCCACCTCAGGTGGAAGGAAAAATAATCGTCCCTTGTGGATATGACTCTGCATTTGTATTGGAGAGCTATACTAATCAGCATCATCAGTAGATTGAGTCTTCCCACCAGCATTATACCCAGGCATGTGAAGAATCTGCTTTAGCCTTTGAGTCAAATTATGTCTTCCCCTTTGAGGATGAGAATGAGCCTTCCACTGAACATGAGGAGGTGTATGCATACCAACAACAATATCCTGGTAAGCATAATTACAATCTGAGAAGTAATTCTAATAGACCTACTGGTCCATTAACTAGCTCCTTACCTCCAAATAATTTCAATACACCTCTTGATCCCAAGGCAAGTAACAATCCAGGATTTCCCAAGGTGAATGCTCAATATCTATCACCTCAGAATACAATGTCAAAGACTGTTGGCCTACCTCATGAGTTTGATAAACTTGTCACATATCTGGTAGATGAAATGAAGAAGGTAAAAATTAGCCTGTCTCTATCAAAATTGTTGAAAACCCCTGCAATTAAGAAGGCATTCATGAAATCACTGGATGATCCTGCTCCTAAAGAGGATATTCATCCTCTAGGTCAGTCTAGTAGTAAAGATCATGTTGCTAGGGATAGTTATATCAAACATAAAGTGCCGGCCACTATCCAAGCTGCAGAAACCTACCACATGACATTATACCAAGATAAGAGTGAGTCACCACCTTTCCTCCTCACCATAAGGATGTTTAGCAAGAATTTACACAACTGTTTGGTAGATTCAGGTGCATCTACAAAGTGATGCCCTTGTCTATATGCAACGCTTTAGGACTGCATCCTGCTAAATCCCTAAAAAAGGTGACACATCTAGATAAAACAGAAGTGAGTGTAATAGGAGAATTAACTCATATACACATGCAGTTAGCATCTGATCCCAGGATCCAGTATTACATTGATATTCAGGTAGTTGACATACCTGACACATATGGGATGCTGCTTAGTAAAGACTGGTCAAAAACTTTGAATGGATATATGTCTACTGACTTTAGTCACGTGTGGTTACCTTGGAAAGGTATACCTAACCAGATAAGAGTAGATGCTGAGCCTAGAATGAAACACATGATCACCGAGTATAACAAAACAAACAAGATCATGTATGTAAATGTTGAACCCGGAGTTTATGCCATTAGACCACAGACTATCAGGATAGAAGAAATCCTGATGCTTGACTTTCATCATCATCATGATGATGATCATCAGGAGGACATACCAGTTGTAGAACCCGATAGTAATCTTGAGAATGAGAATGAAGTAGATTGCTTCAGAAACTTTGAGATACATCTATCCAAACAGGTAAAACGTTGTCAGTTGTTAGATATACCTGTTCATGATATTCTGATTGATGGTTGGTGCAGATTACACGACGAAGCACATTCAGAGAAAACTTGTGAAACATGCCTAGATATGATGGAGCTGGAGCAGACATGCAGTGAGGCGTCATCATCATCATGTTCCGAGGAACATTCTACACCAGGTGATGATGATACTAATTCCTGTTTGTCTTTTGTAGGAACCACAGAAAAGGTGACAGATCATGATAGAGATCAAATTCAGACAACAGAAGAAATTCTGGTCTATGACCAGATAAATGTTAAGAAGAAAGAAAAGATCACCCTTGGAAGTGATTGTCTGATGGAGTCAGATTATGAACTGTCTGATGAAGACAGAGGTACTAACTTGACTAGATTTGAAGGGTTTTTATCAGGAGAAATTAAGAAGATGATAAAACAAAAGAAACATCCATAGGATGCACTAACTAAAGGATGGTGTAGGCTGCATGAGGCACCTCACTCGAAGACTACCTGTTTGTTGTGCCTACATATTTTAAAGAGACATACAGAGCCTGATCCAAAAGATCATCCTCCTGATGATGGAAAACAAGAAGAAGAATTAGTTTCCCAGGAGAAAGAAAAGATGAAGGATGAGAAGGCTAAAATTCCTAAGTTAAAATGGATATCAGGTGGAGCAGCTACCAGAGCTACAAAGAAAAGAAAAGGTTTAGTTAGGCCTCATGCTGAAGATAAGTCCTGGACTCTAAGATTTGATGGATCCAAGTCCAAACAAGGAGCTGGAGTAGGGATTGATCTTATTGACCCATCAAGAAAATCCTACTTAGCTGCTTATAGGTTACAGTTCCCCTGCACTAATAATGTGACAGAGTATGAAGCTCTGATTCATGGGATACTATTTGCTCTCAAGAAGAAGGTAAAAATTTTGCATGTCTTTGGAGACTCAAAATTAGTTGTCAGACAGGTAAGAGGAATCTACTCTTGTAACTATAAGAGATTGTCAAATTATAGACACAGAGTGTGGGATTTGATTGAAGACTTTGATGCATTTAATATCACCCACATTCCTAGAGAACAAAACCACAGGGTAGATGCCTTAGCACAGGCTGCCAGTACATTAGAGCCCTTGTCCATATCAGGCTTAAAGAGATTTTTAGTAGAACTAGTATAAGTGCCATCAATACCTGATAATGTTACTAACCTCCAGGTCTTTGATGATGATCAACACATCCTTGATTTCAACTCTAATAGAGATATATTTGATGCTCAGATCATAGATGAGAATAGTATGGAAGATCAAGTTTGGGAAGAAGATGAAATATTAGAGTTGCCTAGCAACAGGATTCCCAAATGTATGATTGAATTAGAAAGAGCCTTTAATTTGGAAAATATGCTGAAACAGAAGGACCTTCCCAAGGCTGATGGAGGTCAATATTCTCAAGTGGATATTGGACAAAATGAAGACAAGAGAAATGTCTTGATTGGTAAAGTTTGCACACCAGAAGAGTTAAAAGGAATAACTCGAGCCCTCAAGGATTACATCCATGTAATTGCATGGACTTATGATGAGCTGAAAACATATGACACATCAGTCATAACTCACACTATACCTCTCAAGCCAGATGCTAAACCTTTTAGATAGAAGCAAAGGCCAGTCAATGCTTTGCTTGAACCAATAATTTTTGAAGAAGTCAAGAAGCTGTTAAATGCCAGGATAATCTTTCCTGTGAGGCACTCCACTTGGGTGGCAAATCTAGTGCCAGAAGAAGAATGGAGACATCAGATTGTGTGTAGACTTTAGGAACATGAATAGAGCATCAGAGAAGGATAATTATCCTTTACCCTCATTAGATGAAGTTTTGTAGATTGTTAATGGAGCTAAAATGATGTCCTTCCTAGATGGTTTTTCAGGATACAACCAAGTGATGGTTGATAAGATTGACAGATTAAAAATTGCCTTCACCACCAAGTGGGAGATATTTGTGATGCAGAGCATCTACAACAGCAGAAGCATATTCACAACTTCAACATGACCAACACATGGTCTCTGACCCAATAACTCCAATCTACACCTTCCAAGATGTCAACTCCATCAAGATTCCATCAAGGTTTCTTGCCAAACCACTATATAGACCTTGCAGAACAGTAACATCCATCATATCCCTCATGGGCAGTCACAATCTCTTAACTCCAAGAGCATGACAATCACACTATTCATCTTAGGGTGGTCTCTATCAACACAAATTCAACTTCATGGTAGCATACCAGCTCAATAACCTACGAACTCTTAATGTCTTCAATGGCCAAACAACAACATGATGAATAAAACTCACTACCTTCTTGATATGACTGTTGTCCTTCACATGGTTCTACAGGGTCTCTTAACATGCTTAACTCACACTAGACCATTCTCTTGCCTTTCCAATCCTCACAAGACTCTGAAACAATTAAAATACAATCCATTCCATTGAGCAAAGACAGAAAATGGTAATGGAATGGGCAAAAATCCATGAGACTAGCAAAAGAGCCTTAACTAGGTTTTTTAAACCTACTTTCGGAGGAAAGAGAAATGCAGAGACCAATAAGAAGGTCAAAAGCCCAAACTAATACCAAGTGGGAGCTACTTCATCAAACTCTATTTCCAAACATTTTTTGGTTTTATGACAGGGCCGTACTATTGAATGGTACGGACTGTTTCAATGTGTAAATTCAGAAAACAGTCTCTACAAAGTAGTTTTGGGAAAACCTGAATATCTCTACCTCTACCTACTATCAAGACTTCTAAATAGGCTCATATCAAATCTACTTCAGACCTCTTTCCATCCATCATAGACTTGTGCCATAACAGTGCCGTACATGTACAGAAAACAGCAAAAAATAGTGATTTAAAAAAAGGAAACAACAATGAATAGTTAGGGAAGAATAGAAGATATCTATCATCTGATTTAACATCAAGATCTCCAAGTTTGCTCCAAACCAAGCTCACACTCCATCCTCCACTTCCAAACATTCATCCTCCCATGATAGTGTCGTACGGTGCAGTAGTACGGCTTCCAAATCTTGAAAACACAGAAAACAGGAAAAAGATAGCAAAACAGTGGTTTTTCTTCTATTTTCTTCAAATCCTTTGAATGGAATCCATGCTACCAATCCTTCCTTGGCTTAAACCAGACTTTTTACAATGCATGAAAATGAATGAGAGTCCAAGATAACTGATCACCATCGAATTCTTTCTTGTTGTGTAACTGCAGCTTTTTAAAACTGTTTTAGAAACTTGTGTATTTTTGGATTGCCTTTTCATTTTTTTATGAGATTTAAATGTTTTCTAACCTATGGTTAACCTTTGGACAAGGTTATCACCCATCTACAAACCTTTGACATGCCTTTTAAAGGCTTTACAAACATGAAGATTAACATGACTCCCTAAACAAACATTTAAACTTAAATGACTATTGCACATTAGAGAGACGTATAATTTATCCGGTCATCATCATTTTTTCAAACATCACCCGATATGTTGAAGTATCCTCCTAATGTAAGGTATGACCTAAGGGTGCGTTCATCGCCCGATCTTGTCAAGATAGTTTTTCCTCTCGAGGAGGATGATCACATTGCACTTGGGGTGATATTTGAAAATATCACCCGATATCAAAACTACCATATTTTCGAATATATCCTATCATATGGATATCACCCCGCTCCCGTTGCCGCCACTGACATTTAATGTGCGCGGATGTGGTAGGTAGTTCCCGCCAACCACAAAACTCGATCAAACAACTGGCGAAATCCTAAGTTTCTGTGAGAAAAGATCAACGATTAAAATCTAATACGCCCGTGTTTGCCCTAATTTTGCCCTAATTGCAAATTTAAAAGGTAAATTCATCGTCATTTTCAAACTTACCTTGCGAAAAAATCATTTTTATAGAACACTAGTTTCCAAACCCTCATACAGGCGATACTTGTACGAACAAAGCTTACAGGGAAGAAGAAGCATGGGATTATCATCAGGATTACGAGCATTTCCAGAAAACCACTGGTATAAAGGGATCTGCATAACCAGGTAAGTAATTGAAACCCTCATCCTGTTGTTTCTGCATGGTCAAGTATGATGTTGCAGGTTCCAGTTTATGCATTCCATGATAAGTAAATGCTAAATAAGTATAGTATGCATGATGCTAGTAGAGATAAAATGTTATGTGCATACTTGTGAACATCATTGTAAGACAAGTCTTGTTAATTGCAGATATCCATGGCTGACAAGAGGTTAGCTAAGTGTGAGGCCGAATTCAGTAAGCCCATGTTCGCATCTCCTAGAGGAATCCTATTCAAATATGGTGCCATAACAGATACACATCAGAGAAGTACTGATTTGGAGGCCTGGTCCGCCAAGATGAATGACGAAAAGAACAGGAGCACCTTACTGGACGCAGTGTTCGTGTTCGGAATGTGGAATGCGGCTGGTTTTCCGTACTCCATGGAGTCCCCAAAGTAGGTTATTAAGTGTGCACGGAACTATAATCCAGAGACCAGACAGGTGATAAAGCATGGAAGAATATATGTAGACTTGTCCATCAAGGGTCTTTCCAAGACATTTGGACTACCATTGGGCAGGAAGGTTAACATCATAGATTTGAAGAAATCTAGGATTGAATATGAAAACAATAAGAATAAAGCAAGAAAGACAATGTATCAGTGGAGGGCCAAGAATAGCACATATCCTGCAGCTGCCAAACTTCCTGTGCACTTGTACAAGTATGATTTTGATGACGAGTATCAATATATGATTGCATTACTTAGTAGCGTGACAGGCCAGCCTGATGCTGGTAGTTTTAAAGAGTGGATGTATGGTGTCATCATGATGTGCATATATGCAGATACCAAGCCACTATGGGGCCAATTGATAAGTGATGCTCTACATGAGCAGCTGATGAACCTGGGAGGTTCAAATTGTTCCTTTTACATGACATCCTACATTGTCTACTCCTGTGCTTACAAAGGCACATTTGATGCACTGGTTATAGATGGAAAGGTTACAGGCACAATCAATGCTGTGCACATATGGGATCATCATCCCCAGTTGCAGAGGGTTAATTACCTCCATGATTACAAATTGGTAAATGATGCATTCTCTATGCATCTGGTGAGGACCATGGAGGAGGACAGGACAAAAAGATTGAGCATGGAGGCTCAAGAAATAATCTATAGGCATGGAGCCTAGTATATTCAATTTGCCACATTTTCTTATATGAGAATTGAGCGTTTTGAAGGACATCCCCTCATGCTACCAAGATACCCCACTGATGCAGTGGTATTAATGGAATTCATAAGGCAGAGCTCCACCATGCTGAAGACATACAAGGATGCTCAGAAAATTCCACCAATTTTGTTTCAAGTAACCACTGGCTGGTACATGTGCCCAGATTTAGAAAGTATCAAGAAGGTGATGGTCAGTTTGAACAAAATGCAATTGCAGTCATTCCCACTAATAAGGCCATATGATTCTTATGGAAGGATACAAAAAATAATAGGGAAACCTATTCATTAGAGACACTTAGAAGACTTCTAGGTGGATTGTGAGGATGAAGCAGAAGCCAGAAGAAGAAGATACCAAAGGTTGACATTGAATCAAATCAAAACCTTTGACTACATCCCCATTCCTTCACAGTTGAGAAAGGATGATGGCAGGTTAATGGTAAATGAGTATGAGGAAAAGAAGATATATAATGATACAATATCTGCACCTGACCTGACCATACCAGAGGATATATCTTTAGATCCTTTCATTGCCAGGACCTTACACCTAACCCAAGCTTGGGTTGATGAACAAATTGAGGCATTGAAGAAGAAAGGTGCTGCCATTACTATGGACAATAAAAAGAAAGGACAGGATATTCCTGATGAAGAATGTGATGATTTTATAACTGAAAAGAGGAAATCAAAAGGGGAGAGGCTACCTCCACAACAACAACAAAGCAAAAGACCTCCTAGGGGTAAGAAAGTTGATAAAGAACCCAAGGGGGTGATTATTGAAAAGGCAATGTTTCCAGCTGAGGATGAAGCAGCATTAGGATCAGGATCAGGATCAACATCACCTCCACGGACAGGTAAACAAAAGTCCAAGAAACATCAGATGAAGGAGGCGGTAGTTACTGAGACCCAAGAAGAGGGTCAGTCCTCACGAAAACCAGTAGAAGAAGATATTCTTATGGAGGAAGACCTTGAGGAAGAGGAGGCCCCTTTATTATTCAAAAGGAAAAGAAGAGCCCCACAGGTGATGGTAGCTACGACACCTAAGAAACCAAGAACCTCAATGAGGGGTGAGATAAAGCAATCCCCTGTAATGTTGAGAGGGGCAGGTAGTGAAGTTTTCCACAAGGAATTCCAACACAATGTTCCACTTCCTACCATTGTGAAGTTCAAGACTGAACAAGCGGAAGAACAGATGAAAGAAACCTCTCAAGGAGGTCATATCTCACTAGATGAAACAATTAATCTATCTGATGATAAAGTTGTGAAGGAAGTAGCTTCACAGAAGATGGAAACCCTTGCTGTAGGTACTCACATGACTCCTCACAGGACTCCATTAGTTCAAATAATATTGGAGGAGATGGAAGCAGTTTAGAGTCCAGAGAAGATAGCCCAAGAAATGGGGTTGGATACATTAATTGCACAGGTGACAAGTCCTGCAGTAGTGGATTTGACATTTAGACAGGATGTGAGCCCTAAACATCCAGTAGGTGCACCTGATAAAGGAGAAAATATAGAAGAAGTGAAGATGGCCAAACCAGAGGGCCATGCTTCAGAAATAAGACAACAAAGCCAATAGGACACATCCGTTAAACCTGTTATAGTAGAAGTTTAGGAAAAGAAGGCTGATGACAAGGATGTATTAGAAGATCTTGCTTCTAAGGTTCAGGAAGTAAGTAGTGCAGGTGCAGAATAAATAGTGGTTTCAGAACAAACACCAGCACCTAAGGAGGACTCCACAGTATCCATAGCTATAAATATACCTCAACAGGAGGAAAAGTCAAAAGTGGATGAAGTAATAAAGGAGAAGGATCATGATCATCATGATCATCATATCGACGCATCACAAGATCCTCCACCTCAGGATGATGCTCCTCCAGAAAAGGAAATTCCTCAGTAGGAGGATGTGCCATAGGATCGCCCCCAAGGTGAGCATCATGAAGAAGAAATGAGGAAATCACCTTCTCCATCGCATATGCTGACCGATACCGGAGATCAAGGTGAACATCATGATGATGCTGAGAAACATGATCAGGTACCTCAGTGGTTGGAGAAGGAAGTCAACACAGAGGTTGGTTTTGAGATTCAAGAATTTGATGTGTCCACCTTATTTTCAAAAAATATAATAAAGCCAAAGAGGAAGGCCAGAATGACTTCGGCCATTAAAAGAGACCCAACAATTGGAAGAAGGACTGCACAAGTTGCAATTCCCACCATAGATAAAGAAAAGGGTAAAATTACTCTGGAAGAATTCCAGATTAATATAGTTGACTTAGGATTTGTAAATGAAGACGAGGAGGGTCAGGAGGGTAAGGATATCATTGATTCCTTAACTCAAAGAATTAAGAAAGAGAAAGAGAAGAATAAGTAGAATAAAGAGCACATTGCTCAGCTACATGCATACATAAAAGGGTTAATTAACCCTGATGATACGTCAACTGATCATGCAGTCCCATTAACTGCTATTTCTCAGGAAGAAGTAAATAAAATAGATCTCATGAAGCATGAGTCATCTATAATGAGAAAGTGGATGTTATCCACATTTGATGAAGAGGAGGAAGTGGTAAAAGCTTCTTTAAAGAGATGGAATTCTTTAAGTGTCTCCAGGAGAAAAGTTGACAGATTGCAGATGGAGATTGGGAAAAAGTCTTTCCAGCTGGAGAAAATTTTGGTCATCTTGGAAGAAATAAGCAGAATTGACCCTCAGGTTCTAATAAGCAATCAGGTGCTAAATAATAATAATGCACTGTTGGTTGACATATGGTATAAAGATACCAAATTTGAATGTGAGGTACTTTAAATATGCAACACTAAATTAAGAGACATCAGCATAAAGCTACATGATATGATGGTGTATGAAGCTGAACTTTTAGAAGTGCTAGAAGGGAAGGTGGAAAGGAAGATAGAGAATCAAGATGAGGAGTTTGCAATAAAAGCTATACATGGTAACTTCCAATAGGTAGCTGATGATCCCCTAAACAATCTAACAGAGGAAACCATGGACAAAATTATGAGGCTCAGGGTCAAGATGGAAATTATCATGAGACATCCAGTAGCAGGAGAAGTAAATTAGAAAATCTCTGAGGCAAATATCAATTGCATAAGCACGCCGCCATCAAAACAAAAACTCAGGATGGTGGGGAAATAGAGAGAATAGTACAACTGTATGAAAATATCAGGACAACTATGCAGGTCCATATCAAAGAGGACCATCATCATGATGATGAAGAGAGCGAGAGCGGCGAAGGTGATGATGATAACAAGGAGCATGATGAGGATACATCATAAAAGGGAATATAAGTATAAGCATCAGTTACTTATGAAAATAAGTACTCTAGATGGTTGCCAGCTGGCAACTTGTGCCATTTGATAAAGTTGACAAAGTCAAATGAAATACTGACTGTAGATATTCATAGATAAATCAAGATCGTAGATCTTTTGTAATGGATTCCTCACCTTGTTTTATAAAAGGTGCAGGAATGCCTCATTTCAAATATTCAAAACTTAATTGAAATCCGTCTGTTGAAATATTCAAGGCTCATTTCAAAGCTTTTTGTATACATCTATATCTTTGCATACTTAATGAATGAGAAGACTGTGTTGATTACAAGTCATAGTAAATCTTGAGTAATCAGTGTGTGAATTCTGGATATATGTGGTGATTTGCTGTGTCCCTTGGAGTGCATGTCTACTTGTATATGTTGTTTTCATACTATTCCTCAGAAGTTAGCATCAACTGTATCTAGCTGTGGAATGTCCTGGTGAACATATGGTTTGGTTTTCTTCTCTTCATGACTGTATCTAATGTACATGTGGTTCAATAGTTGAAGGTTCAACATTAATTTGAAGCATTTCTTTCAATATCTTTTAAATTTCAGAGCATTTCACCATCATAATTGCAAATAATTGATAATCTCAAGCAAATAATGCAAATATGTGGACATCTCGTAGATAATTGAAAATATTTAGCATATTTGAAGCTAAAGCATGTATAATTGATAAATATCATGCAAATATTTGAGTATAACTGTATTATTTGATCAAACAACTGTATAAAATGACCTCTCTATGAAGGATCTTTACAGAAATAGTGTCATGATGATGAACTCAACGTAAGGCCCCAAAATGGAAATAGCAACACACATCAACCTATGAGTAACGTCAGACGATTAAGACCTAATCACTGGAGACTTGGGCTCATGAATTCTCTGAATTCATCGTATCTTTCAAGATGAATAAAAGTTAATGTGTATTTTTATTCTATGCTTGTTTGTGACTAACATCATGACCAACAAAGAGCAAATATATATTGGCGGGCTTCCATAATTTCCATCGGTCTTGAAAAAATGGTGAAAAAATGAGTTACATGCATTTGCTATAGTGCAAAGGATGCATCGGCTGATGCATATGCAAGCAAAAGATACAAGGGCCGATATACAAATGATGGGGCCCGCAGACATGCAAAGGTTTTTGTATCTCCAACATACAAGTCACAATGTATATGCGACATGCAAGCAACAAGTGAAAGGGGAGATACATTTGGTGGGGCCCGCGGATATACAAGTGAGATTGTATGTTCGACATACAAAGGAATATGCATTCCAAAGATGCATTGGCCGGGCCCGAATATGTTTGCAATCCTGTTGATAAAGGATAAAGTCCACATCATGTATATTTGGTGCTTATATATGCTGATATGCAAGCCGATATACAAGAAAATAAGATACATGGCCCAGATCTGAAAATTGTTCCTATCTAGTTGATAAAATGTCTAGGGTCCGTAGTATGTATATTGCATTTGTATAATGCAATATGCAAGGAAATATACAAATGAAGACATGCATACTGGAGCAGATTTGAATTTCAGAGTGCTTCATAAAATTTGAAATCTGCCAAATGTATATTGCGCTTGTATTTGCAATATACAAAGAAGATATACAAGGGAGATGAGGTATAAGCCAGATTTCAAGGCAAATGAAATGTGTTTCATAATTTTTGAGGTTCACGCCTTGTATGTATGAGTTGTATGTATATGCACATATACAAAGCGATAGATGTAAAAAAGAGATGCAAGCCGGACCCGAGTTGAATTTTATTTTGTTCTATAATATTTTGGGGTCCGCCTTGTATATTAAACAATTGTATGTATATGCTCTCACATATACAAAGGTTTTAAAGGCAAGAAGCAGGCGGTTGTATATGCATTTGAACATACATATACAAGGGCCGAAAAAGGTAAAATAGGTACATGAAAAGTCAGCGATAGAGGAGTAGAGTGCCTACATGGCACGTTCTAATTGATTGGTGACTTTTTAGCATATTTTAGGGTCGTAGTTTTCAGCAATGGAAGGAGGATCGACAACTATCTTTCAAATTCACAGCAGTAATAGATTTCTATGTATCTGTGGCCGCATTTTAGGTGGAAAAACTCTTTATGGGTACGCTGCTACAATTTTCAAGCGAAGTTGCTGGGAGCTGTGGGTAGCTGGGCATTGATGGTGGATTTGCAGCTGTTGGGGCGATGATTGACAGACCAACCACCGTACTTCATGAGAAAATCCTCATTCGGCGGTGCAGATCCTGATCTCACCTGCTCCTTCCTTTTTGTTCCTCTGCCGCATTCATGATTTGGGCGCTGTAGACACCCAAATTTGTCCTAAATTTGTCCATGTATTGCAACACCTTGTCAAAAATATTATCTAGACATCATGTAGCATTTTGTCCTAAATCCCACTCTCAATCCCATTTATCCATTAGTTAATTAATTAAATAAATTTTATTTATTTAATTAATATCCCAATCATATCCTAATCCCACTTAGCCAATTAATTAAATAAATTTTATTTATTTAATTAATTTCCACATCATATCCTAATCCCACTATCTAATTAATTAAATAAATTTTATTTATTTAATTAATATCCAACTCATATCCCAACTAATTCAAATATTTTATTTGAATTAAGTTCTCATCATAAGCCGACTTTCCAATTAATTAAATAAATTTTATTTATTTAATTAATTTATCTTATCATTTAGCCGACATGTGTGCCTCTTTCATTTAAAAAGATAAGTGGTACTACATACTTTATTTAATATCTTTCATATGTAGTACTTTTTATGTACACAAGCACACATGAGCCCTATTCTCCTTGACACTTGTCAAATGACTACAACTCCCTTGAAGAGTGGGATAACTAGTCAATCCTAGCCATCCACATCAATCATTTAGCTTTTTAATCTCAACCATCAATTTGAACCAAGCCTTTCCTATAAATCAAACCCCTCACAAGCCATTAGCATGCATTGAGCCTCAAACACCCTTATTCTGCCAAATTTTCTAAAATGCATTGAGCTTCAAGTAACATTATTCTGCCAAATTATCATTAGCATGCATTGATCCTCAAGTATCCACATGCTGTTGAAATATCATTAAAGCCTTTGCATCCTTTATTCTAGCATCTTCATCTTAATGTTATGCTACAGAAGTGAGCACCCAACATTCTTCCAACAACAATCCTTCAAAATCTTGCATGCTCATGCGAGGTGGAGAAGAGCAATGGAGATAAATCGAGCATAGCGTGGAGATCAGTTTGCATTTACATTTATTATTTTGATTTTCATGTTGTCTTGTGCTTCATTGTGCATTGCTAGGGTTTTTATCATTGTTGTTTATTCATTTGCCCTGATTTGCAATTTTACCCTAACTACATTTGGCACGCCCGGTGGGACTCACTTTGCTTGATCTTTTTTGTAGGTTTTTGTAGTAAAAATTTGCATTCATATAACCCCCATTGTTGAGTTTTGCAGGTTTAATTAACTTTTTGTTGCAGATCTACTACTTTTTGGACAAAACCCTAGGTTTTAAAGATTTTATCATATCTTCCAAACGGCTATGAATTTTTCTACAATATTTTAGCAGAAGTTTGTCCATGATATAAGGAAGCTACAGCCAAAACATTTTGGGCTTATCACAATTTTTGCAGGATTTATCACATTTTTATGTTTTTTCATAAAATCGCAATTCTGGGCGCAAATCAGCAAATTTTTCAAAAATGTTTACATTTATGGAAAGCTCTTAAAATTGTAATGGGGGTCTATGTTTTACAGATTTAATTTGGAGGTCGTTTACATTGTGAAAAAATTAGATCTTTGCCGACTGTACCTTTTTCATAAATCCATATTTCTAGGCGCAAATCAGGGAATTTCAGAAAGCTCTCTAAAAATTAATAGGGGTATCTTCTTTGATTTTTTAATTTTTGAACCAAAAATATATTGAAATAATGAAATCTAATTCGGCCATGCATCTAAAATTATAATTTTTCTTGCCTGATGAGCCTATTTTTTATGCCTGCATTATAATATCATTTTTTTATGTTGTAGGTGATCATAAGGAGCTGAAGCAGTATTGGCATCAACATCTACATCAATTTGGATAGCGAATTAACCAGGTGCAATCATTTCATTTCTCATGTTCTAATCATTGTTTGCAAACACATTTGGATTTTGGGCATAAAACGAATAATTGTTTGCAAATTCACATCAAAAAATTAGGCTAAAACAAACTATTGTCTTTCATCACATTTGGATTTGGATCTAAAACGAACAAGTGTTTGAATTGTCTTCCACATATTTCATTTTTAAAGGGTCAATTAACAAGTGCGAGTGTGAATCAAGTGATAGCTCACTTGGTTTGCTTTTGTAAAACCCTGTCTTAGGAGGCCTACTTGGAGACACACCACTCCAAGGGATGACCTCAATCGAGGCTGAATCGAAAGACACCCTCATTGGGAGTTGTAAATCTTGTCACTCTTGGCTAAGCCCCAAAGAACTTTATACCTTTGGGAAGTGAAGGTGAAGGGTGGGTTACCCCTTTCTCCCGACTGTGTGGCAGGATTTCACTTTCAAATTCCTAGTCAACCTCGTGTAAACATAGCCCAAAACCTAATTTGCCATATCCATTTGACTAGACATTAGGCTTGTTGATGTGTCTTCCATGTGTGCTTGCTTAATCATCACATTTCATTTTCAAAATCAAAAACTTGCTTATGTGTCTTGCGTGAGTGATTCATGTGTGTATATGCATAATCATTTGTTTGAACATTGCCAAATCAAGCTCTAAACACCAAACACACAAACAAATCAATCTAAACATTCATCCTAGTCAACACACATCATATCTAACTTAATTTCATCCACTTCATCCAAACAATCCACATCATCATCCAAATCCCTAAACAAGCATTTGCTAAAAACATACACTTGGGTGACAACATGTCTACACTAGAGGACCTAGAAATCAAATCCCAAAGATTCCTCCAAAATCTTTATCAAGGATCACAACCCCTAAACCAAGATGCCATTGAAATATTACAATTCTTCCTCCAAAGAGCTCAACCCCACACAAGCCAATCACCTCAACTGCAACACTTCGTAGCCCAAGTCCGACACCTTTTAGCCACTAGTCAATCTTGACAAGTACATCAATCCTTAGCCACTCCATATCAACCTAATCCACCTCATAGCCACATGTCATATCCATCCACTCCATATCAACCTAATCCACCTCATAGCCACATGTCATATCCATCCACTTCATATCAACTTAATCCACCTATCCACCAAGTCAATGCCACATCAACCTATGAACATCCACCTCAAGCTTATCCAATCCCTCATACCACCATTCCAATGCACTACCAAGCCCATCCACAAGGCAATCAAGGGATATCACAAGAACAACATGCAAGTCCAAATAGCCCTTTGTACATAAATCAAGCAAGTCCAAGTACACCTTTTCAACAAGACCACCAAGCACCATTGATAGACCTAAGTCCACCTTTCCAACAAGAAGCACATGCAAGTCCAAGTGGTCCCTTGTACATAAATCAAACAAGGCTAAGTTATCTTATGCCAAATCTAATAACCTTTGACAAGGGAGATACCAATCTAGAGTGGCCTCAACCATCCAATCACATGCCAACACATGAGCCAATTAATCCTATCCCAACACCACCATGTGATCCTACTCCTAGTCCATTGGTCCACCAATCTTCCAAACCACCAAGCCCTTCATTACCTTCATCACCATGTCATTCTAATCCTTCACCAAAGGATGTGGTTGAGATAGTTTTACAAAGAATGCTTGAACAAAAACTCATTGAACTCCTTGAAGTCAAACCATGTGAAGAAAGTCCTTATGATGAACATGATTATTGTGCGTACCATAGGACCAAAGGCCATGATACAAATACATGCCCCATGTTTTTCCCAATTGTTTACAAGGTGTATCGACATACAATAAGAAATCATGTCACCTCATCCCAATCCCATGTATTACCCTCATCCAATCCAGATCTTAGCCTATCAAACTCAATTATCCTTTCATCCAACCAATGTCCTAATCATAAGCCTACAACACCATCTACTATTATCATCCATCCATTATATTGCCCATCCACTCATACCCTTGCGAAGGATGTGATCCATTGGCTACTAGCTAGGAATAAACTACCTCTATGTCAAACACCCATTCATGAGCCCACCAAAGAACTTCCAAAGGTCATGTCCAATCATATAATCCCATCATGTGGTTCACATATCCTTGAGCCTCTTCAAGAGCCTTCCATTAACATACCTAGCCCTTCAAGCCCATCATGTGACCTACAAGCCATCAAGCCTATTCAAGAGTCTCTTATTATGAATCCAAGTCAAGAGTCATCATTTTCTCATGTTGTTGACCAAAAGCCTATCCAAGAGTCTTCAACTTTCATTCAAGTAACCCAAGAGGTATGTCAAAGGTTTAATCCTAAGCATGTGGAAACATTAAGCCCTAGTCCAACTCAAGATCAATACACTTTCATGCAACCCATCCATAACATTTACCTTCTTTATGATCAAGATGATACCTATGAAGAAGCTATCCATGAGCACCTTGATCCTATCCATAATCCTATATCTATCCATGAGCGAGATATCACAATTGCTCCTAGTCATTTGCCATCTAGCCCTATCCATAATGAGCAAACATCAACTTGTCATGATGAGACACTTGTCCCCCAAGTAAGCATAAAAGATCAAACAAATAGCTTGGATCTTAGTAAACACAATGCTAATCAAGATCCTAATGATCATTCATCCACATCTACCATCGATTCCACTTCTAGTCCACCATCATGTCCTATTGGTCTATCCACCCTTATACATGAGTGTTCTTCCTTAGGACAACAACGACCTTTATCCACTTCAGTTTCTCCATCCAATAAAGAGCTCAAGTCTAGTACTCAAAACACATCTAGTCCCATAGTCCATCGCATCCTCCAAAACATGAACTACAAAGGCAAAGGTCTAGGCCTTTATGAACACGGTATTTTGGAGCCAAACCATGTCAAGATCCCTTCATGCTCATATGGCCTTGGATACACACCCCAAGAAAAACAAGGCCAAGATGTTGGTAATCCCTTCATTCATCCTAAACCTACCACTTTCTATCGTACCCCCCGTCATCTACCCAAGACATATGTAGCCATTCCATCTCCATCATCTTATAAATGTCAAAAGCATGTGACCATACACCTTCCACCTTCAAATTTACCACCACTTTTACCAACTCCAAATATCCCTCCATCCACCTTGCCACCATTGCTTCCAACACCTAACATACCTATCATTCATACGTATCCTTACATCCCTAATCATGACCATCAAAAGCACACATCGTTTAAGCATAAAGCTTCCAATCATTCCATCCACTCCACCCACCCCATGGGATTCAAAAGCAAAAATTTTGATGCCTCTACTTATAAAGCCAAAAATCCAACTAAAACTCTTAAGGACCCTCATGCCTTAGGGCATCAATGTGAAAAGTCTCTAAATTATCCATCTTCTAAGCAAAGTACATTCACAAAGCTATCCAAGCCCATACCTCCAAAAGCAAAGCCCAAAAGCAAAATGGTTTGGGTTCCTAAGCAAAAAGCTAGCAAAGCGAATGAGGCATCCTCATCCACATCTCAAGAATCCCAATCACCTATCTCCATCCAAAATCCTACTTCCATCCAAAACTTCCATTCCCTTCAAAAATCCCACAAGCAAAGCAAAAGCACTAAAAATACTAAATCTATGTGGGTTCCTAAATCACTTTGTCAACCATCCCCCAAGAAAACAACCCCATTGCTTCCTACACCACCATCTCATCAAAAGCTTCAATGTTTATCATGGTGTGTGGAACTGTTTGTCATGGTTCCCTTCCACTCCGCAACACCTCCACATAACTACATCTCCCCATCTTCCATCCATTATCCTACATATCTCCCCCATGCTATCCCTATGGTCCATGCTTTTGCATAAGCCTTTTATCCATCCATCCTTGCATGAACCTTCCATAATCCACATCGTAATCTATTATCCACCTAATCCATCTCCCATCCATGCAATCCCTTATCAACATCTATGAGCATAATGACATGGTCCATGCGAAGACATCATCAATCTTTAAAGGGACACTATCAACCTTCATAGCACTAGCCACTTGAGTCCCTCCTATCCATTACCATGGTGAAAACCTGGCAAACAGGCGCCATGTGTAATTGTCAACCCATCTAAAAGCAAAAAAAAAAAGCAAAAAAGTGAAAAAAAAGAAAAAAAAGTCAAAAAAGTAAAGAGAAATCCCTTCGTCCAATGGTGAAAACCTGGTAAACATGTGCCTTAGATAAGTACCATGATGAAAACCTGGCAAACAGGCATCATGTGTAGGTTGATCTTCTATGTCACTTATACTTGGGGGCACATTGTCTCATCCAACCTATCCATTTCCAAACTATCTATCCCATTATATCATTTTCCATCCTATCCTATCCTACCATTACCATACCATCCTGCCATCCTTAGCCATTACATAAACATGCCTATCCTATTTATCCATTCTTCTGCCTTTTGATGTTAATGAAGACATAGGGGCAAAAATGTTAAAATATGTTTGGATATTTCTTGACATACCTCCTTTCCAAACCAAGTCCTATCCATTGACTGTTCATCCATCCCATTTAAACCAATCCATCATGTCATCCCTTGGTCATGAACTTTGTCATGTAAAAATCCTAAGCATTACCACCTAGAATGGGGCACGTTATTCTTCCTATGCGACATAGCCTTTGAAGATCACATCCTAGCTCCCATATGATCCATCCACTATGGCATATCCTTATCATGAGCTTTTCGTCTTATAGCTTATCCCCATCTATTTATCATGAGCTTTCCACTATAGCCTACCTATCCGTTTATCATGAAGCATGCATCCATCCCTTATACGGCCTATCCTCTTATCTATCCATCTATCATGAGCCTTTCATCCCATTTACTATGAGCCCATCCTTTTATCCATCCAATCCCATTCATCCATCCTTTCACCTAGACTTGGTCTTCCCTTGTCATTGGTATCAAGCACAAAGGCTACCCAAATTGTAAATCCATTGATGTTCCAAAACATTCAAAAATCCAAAAAAATCAAAATATCCCAAAAACTCCAACAAAAAAATCTAAATATGTCAAAGAATCCAAAAAATTAAATATCCAACGAAAAATCCAAGCAATAAAACCAATCACATCATCCAAAAAAATCCACTCCACCAACATTCAATCAAAATCAAATCATCATCATCATCAATTCTTCCTATCAATAACATTCATTCATCCATTTCAATTAATCGATTTCCAATCATATTAATGAAATCAATCTAAGCAATGATCTTAAATCCAAGTCACGCTAATCGATATGAAGCAAGCTAATTAATCAAGGAACATTATCCAATCAAATCAACAGGTTTTGATCCTAATCTTGTCATGAGCCCAATCAATCATCATCAATGGGATATAGCATTCCCACATCCTTGTGTTGATCTAGGGATATAGCTTTCCCCACAATGACAACACTATCTATCATCATCAATCAAACAATCAATCATCGGTTTATGACTTGACAAGGGCAATACCTTGTTTGTTTTGCATCCTTTGAGCACACTGAGAACACTTGCTTATGCTTAGATTGAGTGGACACTCTAATCATCATAGCATCACTATCATTATTCAAAATAATCCAATCATCAAAACAATCAACCCAACAATAGAAAACATCAAAACCAAAGCACATCAAGCCAACCATCAAAACAAATACTATCAATCATCAGTATCAACACCAACACAAATCAACTCAATCACATCAAGCCAACTATCAAAATAAATCCAATCACTTTAGCAAATCAAAAGTAGCTCAATCCACCCCATATCATCCCATCAATAACATCAAGCTCAAATCAAATCAATCCATCAAATTCATCAATCACATTCATAACAATCCAATTCAATTCATCAATCCTTTATCAATCTTTCATTTTCATCAATCCTTCAATCATCAAATCAATCCAAAGAATCAAAGCAATAATCCAAGTGCAAGCACATCCTTAATCCATACCAATCAAGTTAATCAATCAAGCCAAGTTATCCAAACGCAATCCATGGTCTTGATCCTAGCCTTGTTGTAAGCCAAATCAATCAATCAGCCAACCAACTCAACAAACAACCTTGTGTTGATCTAGGGATATAGCTTTTCCCACCATGACAACACTCTCAACTATTATCAATCAAACAATTAATCATTGGTTTACAGCTTGACAGGGGCAATACCTTGTTTGTTTTTGAATCATTTGTGCATGCTTGCTTGCTTGCTTGTGTGTGTTATCATTTTATCTTGCATTTGCATCATATCGGTATCAATCCAGCTAATATTCATATCTTGTATCCAGACAAGGTTGTATTACACTGGGGCATAAGACACATCATCACCTTGGTCCTCATACCTTGGTGCATAACGTCTAGTGCTATATCAAACATTATGGTTGCTCACCTTCATTGCAGCATAACGCATCATCCTTTTATCTATCTACCCCCTTATCTTTCTTTTTTAGCCAAGCCATTTCTTTTCGAGAGCATACCCGTGTTTGTCCAACCCACCTATCCTCTCGAGGGGGCATCATTATCCCATTTCATCCTTACATCATCATCACTATCCTATCCTCTATCCATACCATAGCTTCTTTGAAATGATGTTACTCAACATAAAGCTTATCATCTCGAACATCATCTCAAAGAGGGGCAAAATGTAGACACCCAAATTTGTCCTAAATTTGTCCATGTATTGCAACACCTTGTCAAAAATATTATCTAGACATCATGTAGCATTTTGTCCTAAATCCCACTCTCAATCCCATTTATCCATTAGCTAATTAATTAAATAAATTTTATTTATTTAATTAATATCCCAATCATATCCTAATCCCATTTAGCCAATTAATTAAATAAATTTTATTTATTTAATTAATTTCACATTCATAATCCTACTTAGCCAATTAATTAAATAAATTTTATTTATTTAATTAATTTACACATCATATCCTAATCCCACTATCCAATTAATTAAATAAATTTTATTTATTTAATTAATATCCAACTCATATCCCAACTAATTCAAATATTTTATTTGAATTAAGTTCTCATCATAAGCCGACTTTCCAATTAATTAAATAAATTTTATTTATTTAATTAATTTATCTTATCATTTAGCTGACATGTGTGCCTCTTTCATTTAAAAAGATAAGTGGTACTACATAATTTATTTAATATCTTTCATATGTAGTACTTTTTATGTACACAAGCACACATGAGCCCTATTCTCCTTGACACTTGTCAAATGACTACAACTCCCTTGAAGAGTGGCATAACTAATCAATCCTAGCCGTCCACATCAATCATTTAGCTTTTTAATCTCAACCATCCATTTGAACCAAGCCTTTCCTATAAATCAAACCCCTCACAAGCCATTAGCATGCATTGAGCCTCAAACACCCTTATTCTGCCAAATTTTCTAAAATGCATTGAGCTTCAAGTAACATTATTCTGCCAAATTATCATTAGCATGCATTGATCTTCAAGTATCCACATGCTGTTGAAATATCATTAAAGCCTTTGCATCCTTCATTCTAGCATCTTCATCTTAATGTTATGCTGCAGAAGTGAGCACCCAACATTCTTCCAACAACAATCCTTCAAAATCTTGCATGCTCATGCGAGGTGGAGAAGAGCAATGGAGATAAATCGAGCATAGCATGGAGATCAGTTTGCATTTACATTTGTTATTTTGATTTTCATGTTGTCTTGTGCTTCATTGTGCATTGCTAGGGTTTTTATCATTGCTGTTTATTCATTTGCCCTGATTTGCAATTTTACCCTAACTACAGGCGCCATTCTTGGTGCATTGGATCTGGTAGAAATTTTGATTTGCCGTGTAAATTTTGCTGGGTACACAGTCTTGCTATAAAATACAAATTGTGTTACTCATTTGTGGTCATTGAAGACTTGGGCATTTTTGTGTGAATAGCAAAAAATAGGGCATTTCCTTGTTTTATCTCATTTTGGAGTTTATGAGTTGCATTTAAATGTACATTGCAGATATTTTTAGTTTCATTGTTGTTTTATATGAGAAATGCTTCATAGCATGTGTTTAGATGTTTGTCTCCTTTGTTGCTTGCACTCCTTCTTTTGAATCTAGTTGCTAAGGGTTTCATAGGTTCTAGGATACAAGTTTCTGTATTGCATGCTTAATCTGTGACTTCCATTCAAGGAGTGGATTAAATTGTCTTAGGTTAAGTATGAAGAAAGTTGTATGTCAATAGGGATATCTGTAAGTAGAAATAGTTAAGTACTCATTCTTGGGTGATGTTTGTAAGGCAAGCATCAATCTAACCCCTTGAAACTTGAATCCAAAATGTAATCCATTTTTTTGTATACGTCTAGTTGACTCCTTGCCCTGAGATAGGCACCGGTATGCTCTTGTGTAGTAGTATGATCCAAAACCCCCTGTCTTGCATCCAAAACATCAATACCAATCCTCTCAAAATTCCAACCTATTAGTTGTAGGAGTAGGATTAGGACCCTTGCATACTCTCATCCATAACCAATTAGATATGTCCAAGAATGTTGCTAACCTTGTGATTTGTCACACAAATCTTGGTCCACACATGAGAGTATTCTGCCTGTTATTGTAAATCTAAATATTTTTGTCATTAGGTAAGTCAAAGATAAATCTTTAGTTGTAGGGATACCCCCCTTGGTGCGGCAGAACCAGAAGTGAAGGGGAGCCAGCTCACGCAACCTCCTGTATTTGTTGGCCGAATCTGCCTGTGCATTGGAATTGGCAAACCCTCTACCGATTCAAAAAGAAAACCAACACATCCAACTATTGTTCTTTTGAGCAGCACTTTTTGCAACAAGTATTGTCTTTACTGGGATACCATAGGGATAGGTTATCCCCTATCTTCAAGAATTTTATAAGGCCATTGTAGTTTGATCTAGGAAGGAATTGGGACCATAATTTTGGAGATTGGTTCTTCATAATGATTACATGATTATTAGAGTTTATGGAGCTGAAATAGAGCCACACATCCTCCCTATTGTCATACCAAATAGGATAGTTTTCCTGGAAACTTTATGATAGGTAATGAATTTGATAAGCCGCATCTCAGGAATCAAAAGAAAGGATCATTTCTCCCATCCAATATCACGTTTTTTGATTTCGTAGTCACCACCAAGGAGGGACTTGACCTTCTAAAGACCAATGGATTATAGGATGGCATTCGGTGAAGTGAGAAAGTATGACCTCTAGCATTTTATTAATCAAAATAGGAAATTAGTGGGGAGATCAGTTTATGATCACCATTTTGGTGTTGAAGAAGATTTGATTAGAAATTACTGGACTCGGGATGAGATTATCTCGAGGAGAGAGCATTGGGCACAAATCAATGATTGTGAGGAGAAGAGGAAGGAGGTGGAACCTACATACATAGGAACATTCAATACCATAAGAGATGACAACATTGGGATGGAATAAATGCTAAAACATGTTGATATCTTAGGGGTCATGCTTCCTAGTGTTATTAGAACTATGGTGCCAAGGGGTGAGGTAGGAGAGGTCAGGCCTACATTTTCTCATGCCCCAACTATAAGTACTATGATAATGATAGAGGGGCAAGACCCTAATGAAAGTGAGTAGTAGGGTAAGGGTCAACCCTTAATACCTATGATATAACCAAATGTACTTAGGGGAACCAAGCTAAGCATCAAGAGATATTGAATAGTATTGCTTCCCCTTAGAGGTTGGTTGAGGATGTTGTCCCTTTTGAGAGGTCATTACTAAAATTATCAAAAGGGGACAAGGCTATCTAAGGTGTTGGGGCTTTGGCTTGTAAATAGTTTCTTTCTGATGATGCATTCATCAAAATTGAGGAGTTCAAAATGTTGTTCAAAGGAGAGGTGAATGTTAATTTACAGATGAAAAGGGCTGTGGCACAACAAGTACAGGGATACAATGAACAAGAAGTTATCCAAAGTATTCAGAAGCAGATAGAGTTTGATTTGTCAAACATGACACCTGAGGAGGTAAGGATAATTGTTAGAGAAAGTGGTTGCCTATTGTTACCAACATGGGACATTGCTTCTACTATAGCCTTAAACACCGTCCGAAGGCAAAATGCTAATGAAGATGTTTTGGGAGATGAAGAACAGGTGGGAAGCTTTATTTTGGGTCTAGTCTCAAAACCAAGCATAGAACTCTATCCATTTGGACCTTGGCCCTAGAACATAACAAGCCTCAAGTTATCAAGGGCATCGGTGAATTAAAGGGAAACTTAATTGTTAAGAGTCTAAGTGATACACCAGCTCCATAGGCTACTTCCTTGGCTGTTAGTACTACCCTGTTCAGTGAAGTTGCAACCAAGAAATTACAAGCAGACTATGATAAGCTACAACTTGAATGTACTAGGTTGATGTAGGAGTGTAATAAGTTGAGATCAATGGTTTATAAACCTAATATCACCGTGACAAAGCATGTTTCAGCCCCTATCTCTTCAAACACAACATTCCAACAAGATAGAGACACTTTTACTCTCAAGATTGAAGCCTTAAGGGAAGAATTGAAGAAGAGTTAGGAAGAAGAGGCCGCTGCACAGGCTAAAGGAGTGCAAGACATTTATGAGTTAATGAAAATCATTTTTGACCATAGGATGCCTATAATATTGGGGAAGGTTGATGATACATGGTAATATTTTGATAAGTTGAGAGAAGCGAGAAATGTCCTAATCAGGCAAGAGTCTACCTTAAAGAAAGTTTTGAATACATGGATTCCAAGACTGTCTTCTATAAATGTTGTCCATGATGTGGCAAGATTCAGTCCAAATGCCCCTTAGGAAATATCAAATACTTATGAGATGGCAAGTCTTTTAGGTGATGTGTCTTCATCCCAAGGAAAATATGATGTGATGATCAAGGAGAAATTCAAAAGTTTCAAGGCTCTAGAGGAATGTCAGCTGCCATCAATTGTAGAAACCCAAGGGGATATGAAATCATTGTATTCATGGAAATTAAAGTTCCAAGTCATGACCCTAGCATTGGTCACATCAGTCACTCAAGGTGGCAAAGTAGACCCAATTTTATGTAACGCCAGATTGGATAACTTTCTAAAATTGGAGTCTAGCTTAGACAATTTTGTAAAAGGCACCAAGGTACTACAAGACGCGAGATATCAAACTCACATGAATAAGATAGAAAAGATAATTGACTACTCCTAGCCATCTAATGAGGTGTTCACAAACTAGGTGCTCAAATTTTCTTCAAGCTTGGTGTGAAATGACATTTTGGTGTTTGAAGGAGACATTAAGACGTGTCATTTCTACTTTCTTTATTTGTGTAGTATTGATGAGATGGTTTTATGAATGGATGATGTGTTTTGAGTTTTAATAAGCTGGATTAAGACATAATCATGGAATTAAACATTATTGGTCTTGGCTATAAAAGGATGGAGAAAGTTGCATATGATGCTCAACTTTATTGTTAACCATTTCAGGTAATCTTTCAGTTAGAATGCAGTCCTTTTTAGTGAAAGAGGTCGTTAGAGTGGCAGCTCAGTTAGGTTGTTACAAGTACCTAGAGGGAGAAAGTAACTACAAAATGAAAAGCAAGAATCTCATTGCTATAGGCATGGGAAGATCTGGTAAGATAACAATAGGCTACCCGATCCACGAAGGCAAAGTAGTTAGGAGATTAGCGTCCTCTTGCCACTCAGTTGGATAGCCTGTGGAGGGGTGAACTTGTCTCAAGTGAATCCAACTAGTAGTTTCAAAAGGAATGTAAAAGGTTGTTATAAAGTGTAAAAGGTCATTTGTAAAAGTTGTTATAAAGTGATAGATGTCACTCATCTAAGGAAACCTTTCTCATAACCTTTTCCATAAAAGGATGTTGTCTTTGTATTAAAGGGGGGGTTTGATGTGAGGGAAAACTCTATACTAAAGGTCTTTTAATTGAAACACCATTGTTTATCTTGTAAATTGTGTACTCAGTAACATCTATTTTCAAAATGAAATATATGAAAGAATGCTTTTCTATTAACACTATCTTCAATTGATTCTCTTATTTCTTTGAGTAAAATAGCTAAGGGTTATTTTATTTGTTTCACATGTTTACTATGTTTAAACAATCATCATTTTTAGTTATTTGTTTAAGGAACAATGTAAATCTTTATTTGATGATTGTGGGAAATTTGGGATGTGAGATGGATCACTAAGTAGAGTGTTGAACTAAAAGTTTATATACATGAGTCAAATTGTTGTAAGACAACAATAAATGAAAACCTCTAATATATGTTATTGTTATAGAAATACATGCATGCATGGATGACTTTGTAGACCCTTTCCAAGGCACCAGTCCCAAACTCTAAAACTCCTCATTTCACTCATTTTAAAACTAAAAATACCAAAGCGAATGAATAACTTAATCCTGTAAGTTATTAATCCCCATTCATATTGAACCATTAATGATCTGAGGAACATGATTGTGAAAGTCATTGATTTTGAGAAGCCTCACCATATTGTATGAATTTATCATATGCTTCTATATAATCTGCAAATACTTTGTATATCTTAAGCCATCATACTATATAGGAACACCCATCTTGGTCTTGTAGAGCCTAAAGTGCAGGGGAGAATAATCCTTTATTTCTTATTTTTTGGTCAACCCTTTTGCAACCCTAAATATAGAAATTCACAACTTCTTAGAGATTGCAACCAACTGGTTGGAGAACCAACATGGTGAATCATTGTTTTATTCTTTTGAGAAATTCCTTGTCATTGTTTGATAATTGAGAGTTCTTTTAACGTTTCTTATATGTTCCTAACATGCATAGAACATTCTTATTGCATAAATTATTTTATCTATTGATATAGACTTGAGAATTATGGAGCAAAAACTATCAAAAAAGAAAACACTTGAGGAGCTCAAAGCTAAGAGAGCGAAAAAAAACTATAGTGAATTCTTCACTATAGGAAACATAATTTCTCTTGACTTGCTCATGATGAATAAAAATGCATGTGGCATTGATGGATTGCCTTCAAAATCAATTTTTGTGATTTTGGTGCTTCTTAGGTGGTATGGTATGGAGTTCAAGTTTCAAAGCATGAGCATTATTGATCTTGCCCAGACAACTTGATCTAGTGGTTTGTGAGGTTTCTCAATAGTGTCAGGTAAAATTTATATGCAAGGTCCCAACATTAGTCTACATCAACAACCAATCTTCCTTTATTGATGCAATGTTATATTATATATGACAATCCCCACCTTTATTTAGTGCATAGTGTTGGTTAATTTATTAAGTGTTGAATGCCATGTGGTTCCCTATTAGAGTTTTATGAGAGGCAATGCCTTTGTTCTTCTCCAAACTTCCATGCATTGTTTGATCTACTATCACAACCTTATTTGGCAACCCACAAGATGTGTTAACATTACCATACAAAGCTCCAATGCAATGGCCCAAAATTACATAGTTTTGAATCCTTGGCTTCCTTGTGGCATGCATGCAACATTCCCTAGTTAGTCAACTAATTGATGGTATTCACTACTTTTTCAAAGTCAAAATCATCTACAGTGATAAGTATAATATTCATGACTAGTGATTCTTGTCCTTCATGATGCACTATGATGGAATTACTACCCACCTAGTGCTACACAGTGTTGTCCTATGTAGTGGATTTTAATGGCGTTATACCAAAATGTCTACACACTAGCCTCCAACCATTGGTAGAGGAAGTAATGATGCTAAACTTGAAAAGAGATCACATCCTCCTCAACTAGCCTGCATATTTCTATTTTTCTTTTGAGGGGAAAATGTATAATTGTGGCTGGGGAATTTTTCTATAAATATTGGCTTGCATGCCCATTCTTAGGTTAGATGATGTCTTCTATAGCTAATCTATTGAGCCTAATGTAAGAATCAATTCTCAAGTTGAGTGGTTGGTAGCTAAGATTTTGAGCTTGATGCTTGATCTTGGTCTTGACTTCCTAAGAGCTATATAGAGGAGCCTATATGTATGTTTCCATAAGAGTTGTATTCATGTAATTGTCAAGTGATCAATGAACTTAATAAGAAGCAAGTTATTTCTCAATGATTCTAAGCCTTGTCTTTTCTCATTATTAGCTATTTATGTGTATGTATTTCTATTGATTATTGCATCATGAAATATTAAGCTCTATTATAGTTCTTAGGATATATTTGTTTAGTGTGAGCCTCTTTTATGTTTTATTTTCTTTCTACAATCTCTTCCCTTTTCCTTGCATTCTAGTTTAGGATTAGCTTAGGATAGATAAGGATCCTGTTGGGACCTAAAATTTTCCTCATTTTTTTGCAAAATTGTAGGCTCCCATGATGTGAAATTTGATTGCAACACTCAGAAACACCTGAAAAATCTGTCCTAGTGACCTATTTTGGAGGGTCATAATTCAAAGCCTATTCAGTTTCATGCCAAATCACTTGACAAGCATGTTTATATACAATATGTGAGTGTGCATATCTAATTTCAGCCTCCCATGATCATATTTGACTAGGTTTTCAAGCATCAATCTTGAAGGTTCTGGGAAAGTTAGCTGTCTGCACAGTATTAAATCTGCCCAAGAGGTCAACTTTGGAAGCCAATATCTAGCAACTGGATAATTTTCATGGCGAACTAATTGGTGTCCTAGATTTTCCCTATGATAATTTAATCCCATGTCCATTTTCAAGGCCCTAGCACCTCATTTTCTATTTTTCAAAATCAAAAGCAAATTGAATTTTCACTATTTTGATGACTGCATTTCCAAAAAAGTTTCACGGGGTCAACTTGGGCTTTTAATATTTCATGAAAGAAGTGGATTGGAAAGAAACCCATTTTCACACATGCTCAATGGGCCTAAATGATCTAGTGTTTCCAGTGGCAGCTTCCCAGGAGGTGATTTTGTATTTTTTCAAAATGGTGATTTGGTGAGCCCTAATTGGTTTTTGACAATTACAGTTCCAGAAAAGGCTAAATGATCTACTTTGACGTTGAATATTTTTCACATCAAGATGGGTCTTGCCAAACTATTTGTTGCACTGAATTCTTGATTCAAAAGTCTACATGCCTGTGCATTTTCATGACTCCAGGAGATGGTTTGACTAGTTTTCCAAGTTGATTCTGGAGGCTACTTGGACTGTTTTTGGTCACTGTGCAAAGATATTAGAAAGCAGATTCTAGTGACAACCCACTTCAAATTTTCACCTCAGAAGCATATTGAGGCATTTTCAGGACAATTGAGGGAAAAACTTGTTTCAAAATGATTTTTTTTAGCCGGGCCCATAAGGGGACCCGACTTGTGTCACACAATTAATGTTGTGAGAGTTGGCAATTCAAGTTGCAGAGGAGATTGAAACATTAGGGTTTGGTATTGTTGACAAATGTGCATTGAGTACAGAGTACATATGGTACTACCTACAAGACCTTTGATACTTTGACAAGAAAAACTGTTGTAGTGAAGAAAATTCATCTTGGGGGTGCCAAGGAAGGTGTTCACATGACTGCCTTGTGAGAAATAAAATTGTTGAAGGAGCTAAAGGATCCAAACATAATACAGCTAATAGATGCTTATCCACACAAACAAAATTTACATATTTTGTTTGAGTTCATAAAAGACCGAAACATACATCTCTCTCCGGCTGATATAAAATCATTTATGAATATGACATTGAAAGGCCTTACTGTTAGCTATAAAAAAAGACCCCACGAACAATCCAAAGGACTCTATATTATCATTACATTCCATTATCATCTTGAGGAACTAATGGCAATGGCATTGTACATAGAAAAATCATTCTTTCTTGTTCACAACTCCAACAACACCACTCTATTCTCCTTGCCAAAGACCCTCCCCACCTACTCATTTCATTGCCATGCAATCTCAAATACCCTATCTACAACCTCTTCCTCTAACAATCACCTTTGAACTTCTTAATAGGAAACTTGAGCAACAAATAGTTCAAAGAAAGTTGCTAGGCATTCCCACCTTCATTGGATGACATGCTTTTACTTGGGCAAGCCTCTCCTCAAATTGCCAAAGATTTGCCAATACGCTTAAAGATATCTCTAAAGCCACAGGCAGCAAAATCAATAGCACCAAATTGACTATCTACTTCTCCAACTCTCACCAAAGGGATGTAGCTGAAATTTCTAGAATTCTTGGTTTTAAGATGAAGGTGCTACCACTCTAACATAAAGGCACAGACCTTTGCATTTGAAGACACAACAGTCTAAAGATTCAACACTGCCACATAAGGACCAAAGATCAACCACTATTGTAAATGTGCAAGCATCATATAAAGAAAGGCTTGGCCTTATAATCTAAGGCGTACATCCATATTCTATGGTTGGAAACAAAGAACACTCTATGAAACAAAAGCTTGGCCTCTTATAGAAGTCTCAGCAAAACAGAGAGTGAAACACAACCAAAGAAGAGCCTCCAAGCATTAAGATTATCCTCCACATGATGTCTTGTTGACCGAAAGTTGGATTTGAGTAAAGTGTTTTGAAACTGGCAGTGACGGTCATAGCAACTATACTTCTGGTCAACATTCCCACGCCATACATGGCAAACACAGTGGCCATGAAAGTTCCTCTGCTCTTTTTTTGCGTGTTTGGTCATGATTGTGGCAAAAACTAGATAGTCTTCCCTGATTCCAACGCTGAGCCAGAACTTGAAAAAGCAAAGGAAGCCACTACTGGTATGCATGACTTGCCCACTGAGAATCCAGAAGGTGAATAAAATATTTGATAAATGCCTCGAGGAGAAACCCTAATGTGAAACAACCTTTATCAGGTAGACTATAGAATATCGGAGTAAGTCATTTTCAAGTCTCTTCGATCTACCGATGAGGTGGGTCCGAAAGACTTTTCATGCCAAGATAAAAGAGTATAAGGTATAAAATGGATATCGGAGTGACTTACAATACATCGAAGTGAGTAATTTTGAGTCTCTCTAATATGCCGTTATTTAAACATAACCCTAGCATTACATAAATGAAGCGATGAAAATATGGAGTGAAGGAATAAAACCATAAAGTGAAAGTAAAATATGTACAACATGAATATATTTCACACATATTTATGGGGTAAATATATTCACAGGAGAATATATCAAAAAAATTTCCCAAGGTGAATAAAGTGAACATTTATTTTAATCACCTCTTGACATAAAATGAATATTTTCACTGGAATATTTTCACCAAAGGGGTTATAAGGTGGATATAATAAATCAACCAAGTAAAGATTTTAATAATCATAATTGAGAATGACAGAGGCAAAATATTTTTTGGAGGAATTCACCAAGTAGGTAATTATTTTACCTAAATTTTTTTTTTTTGAAAGTACATATAATGGCTAGAAAACCTTTTCACCGAGAAACTCATGGAGGGGGTAATTATTTCTTACTTGAAGGTTATATTTTCTAGAATTGAGTGAAAATGCATACAAGAGGGGATGACAATAGTTATTGTTGCAAAATACATTGGAAAAATTCTTTTCTTGGGATATGAAAACAAAAGGGAGATTAAATTAAATATTTGTGAAAGTGGGAAAACAAAAGTTAAATCAAATAAAAGGTCACACCGGATGTATGTGAAGGGTCATAACCCTAAAATTACAAAATATTTATGAGAGATGAAAATCAAAGAGGAGAATTATGGAACAACAATATTAAGCAAGAATCAATAATCAGAGCAAGCAACAATTAGTAGATTAGGAAATAAATAAAGAAAGACTTCCAACATGAATTGTAAAAACTTCTGAAGCAATTTAACGGAGAGGAATATTATAATCTGATGTCCAAAAATTTTGGTGTTCAATTATTTGTTAATGTTCATTCATATGTGTTATCTGTGTTGTCTCCAGAATGGTTTTTCTTTGTTATTTAAATTGGATCTATCAAAGATATGTTTAATTTATCAGGGCACATTTGCTGCACTTGTGTGACTCCCTTGATTGGTTTCTGTGAGGAGAGAATTAAAATCCTTTTATGGAATCAAGTTTGAATAGCTTTTCGCTCGGAATTAAAGTCCTTTTTGAGTTGATTATCTTAATTGGTTTCCTTCACATAGAATTAAAAGTCCTTTCAATTGATCAGAGTAACCTGGGAAAATATCATTGGGATTGATAAGAAGAGCCTCATAACCAATATTCTTGCATGTGTAGACAAGGTATAAATGTTTGAAAAGTGCCAAATAATTCAAGTTAAGCCAAGAGGGAGGACACATCTATCATACACATCCTGACTCCGTTGCCCATAATAGATAAAGCATTGGTCATTACAAAATAACATTTCAAAACCTTATTCACATATTCAAAATCTCACACATTAGGAGTAGGAGTAGTTATTAAAGCTTATATCTATCTCACACTTACATGCCACTGTGGATAGATCCCTAAGTTCAACTTTTAAATTAGCATTAGCTATCAAGGTACACCCACCTACGTCTGGCAGAGCCTAAAGAGAAGGGGGTTCAATCATATCAACCCTATTTCATTAGCCAAAAGTGTTAAGAGAGCTTAACATCCTCTTAAGGTTTACAACCTACATTTTTGAGACCTAACAGATCCAACCTTCTAATCTTGGAGATTGACTTGCTGGTCACATCCCACACTAGCTGGTACAAGTTTAAAGAAAAGTTAATAGGTTGCTAATGAAAATAATTGGGCCACAAATCCATCAGCCCCTTTGTTAATATTTTTTTGTATTTGAGAGCTTACCATCTATGGGGACTTTGCATGCAACCCTCTTAGTTCAACTTGTTATGTTGTAAAAAGTGTCCCTATGACTTTTTACCTCCTAGTTTAGCTCCTAGGTCCCCTTAATTCCATTATGCATGTTTAAAACTTATCCCAGAGCAATTTCCCCTGAAACCCATGTCAAATGGGACTTAGGGGCCCAATTTAAATGCTTAATCATGACTCAAATTAGCCTTGGGACTTGGGTGCCCGCGTCCTAGTCTAGGCTGACTTGTTGGTGGTGGCACCCTCAAATTTTGTAAATTTGATATGCTGATATTCTTTTGAGGTGTTGACAAAGGCTTGGTTGACATGCTGCTCAATCTACCCCGAAGGCCACCTTCGCCGATTAAAATATTGCAGGTCAGAAGTCATATTATAAATCCGTTTGGCAGAAAGTTTTTTGGCACATATGGTAACATGCTTGTTTAGTTTCGTGCTCTCGGGATGAGTTTTGACGGGGTATTTAATTATTTTCTGACGGCAACCGGGCTAGATTTGGCATTCCAGAAAGTTACAAATCTTGCAAATCTTAGGGCGACCCATTTCGCGATTTGGTCTCAAACATCTCCAGTTCCAGTTTCATCAAAATTGGAGACCATTGGATGTGGTATTTTAATGAAATTTAGTTGCGGCGAAGGCATCTAGCGGGCCAGTTTATAAAAGAGGTCCCTGAATTTGGTCCGCGATGTGGATTCTAAGGATATGGGTTTTCTTGAAATAATTAATGATGCCCCTACGTAAATTTTTGCGGTCATCGCATGCCCAGTTTGCCTGCAGTGAAAGAACGCCATGTGCCCGGTAGGAGAACTTAAAATAAATAAATAAATATATATATATATATATATATTTGATGAAAATGCAATTTATCTATTTAAATAAACAAACACTTCACAAAAAAATAACGGGTGGTTAAAAGGCACACCCCAAGAGTCACATGAGTGAAGCCCAGAAATATTAAAAAACAAAGTATCAAAGTATCAAAGGGTACAAAACTTAAAATTTGCCTAAGTATTAAAATCAAAATGCAAATATTAAAAGCAAAATACTAAATAGCATTTGAAAAGGTTTGAATGAGATGAATTGAAGTCAAATATTAAAGGAAAAGGTTTATTTAAACCTTAGGCTAAAGTTTATTAAGGGAGAAGAAATGACTTTTGGTGCATATCGCACCATCGCATCTTGAGACCCTTGCGATGGTGCGAAATGTCCATCGCAGGGCATTTTTTGCCCTCCTCCCTCCTCTACAGGGTTATTATCGATGCCTCCTTCGCTTATGAGGTTGTTTTTGATGGGTTTTGAGCTGCTTCAGGTGGATTTAGTTGTAGAGTAAAATGCAAATCACGTTTTTTCACTTTTAGGCATCTTTTGGAGGTCATCTTTGGCCCAAAATTGTTGTTCTAGGTTGCAAAATTACCCTACAATCATTCTTGAGGCATTGGCAAATGTTTTTTGCAGATTTGCATCGATTTTTGGCTACTAGAAGATTGGAAAACGCCCCTGCATTGTGAAAAACGACCTAGTAGGAATGAAAGTTTAAATTGGAAGCTGCTCCAGTCTATTTTATGTGGTTGAATGCAATCTGGAAGCCCTCCATTGTGTCCATGCGATGGTGCGATGGGCAGAGTTGATGCCGGGAATTGCAATGGGAAAAGTGGACAAAGTCAAAAAGGGGAAAATTGATTAGAAATAAATAATTAGCTCCATATTTTATATTGTATTTTATTCCCCTCTTTTTTATGTATTTTATATTTCCCAGGCTCATTGGAGGAAAAATGTAATAAAAAATATCTTACCTACCTCCATGCTGTATTAAATTTTAGGGCAACATGTTCTTGTGCCTTTAAGAACATGTTATTCCTCATTGTAAGAAGGAGGTTGGACTTTGAACACAAGGTGTTCTCATGTTGGGGAAATAACATTTTGTAGGAGCAAATGTTTGGTTTTGGGTTGTAGATTGCATTCTTGCCTTGAAGTGAATCATTTTCTGTATGACAGTGTTTCTATTCAGGTTGAAATCTATGAAAAACACTTTGCAGTGTGTATTTTTTGTGATTGTCTCCATGAATGCATACATTTTCCTCTTAAGAAAGAAGATTAAGGATCTTTGAGTTTATCTGTTCACATTTGCTAAATTTGCATGTTCCATTTGTTGCTTTCAATGCTTTAGATGGGATATGGGGGATGGTGTATTCTTTTAGGGATTTGCAAGTAGAGTTGCATAAAATAAGAAGATTAAAGATCTTTGAGTTTATTTGTTCACATTTGTTGCTTTCATTCAAGGAATGAATTAAAATGCTTTAGATGGGATATGGGGGATGGTGTATTCTTTTAGGGATTTGCAAGTAGAGTTGCAGAAAATACTCTCTCTTGGGCCACTGCTGCAAGACAGTAATAATTTATATTAAGCCCTCTGGATATGAAGTTGTGATGTCATTAGGAAACATTTGCATAGGTTGAATGTATGACTTTGTTACCCAAATAAGGCACCAATCTAGAATTTTATTTGCCCAAAGGTCTAGGAAATCCAACAATTTAAAAGCTAATCATTTGAAACAAACCATTTTATGTTTTATTTTGTTTTAGGTTAGGTTATGCATGTTCTCATATTTAACCAATGTGATAATCCAATAATATTGCTAGTCTAGGGTTTATCCAACAAATCTTGGTGCATGCCTGAGAACATTCTGCCTAGTATTGAAAAGCTACATCTATTGATTGTGAAAGAGGGATACCCCCTAGGTGCGGCAAAACCCAAAGCACTGTTGGGGAGACAAGTGCAAATAATCTCCCGTCTTTGTTGACCAAGTCCTACAGTAAACCTGATCATAAGAATTGGCAAACCTTTCAGGGTTTACTGTCTACTGATTTGGGGACCAACAGCTAGGACCTAAATTTTAGGATGTTGGCATAGGATCTTTAAAAATGTTTCCCTCTGTCGGACTTTTCAATTTGAATTATGAAAGTTAGTGGGAATGCATATATAAGTGAGCTTATGTCTTCATTTTACAACTAGATGGAAAATGCGAACTTGTGATATTGAGCTAAGGGATTTCTAATGCAGGAGCATCCCTGGTTCAAGAGCAATCTTGCATCAACCAAAAACATTTGCATTTCAATTTGTTTGTAGTTTAGTTTGTTTCTTTTCATTTTCTAGTTCAGTTCAGGCAATCCAGTCAGTAATAGTTTCTGTATTTTGGTCTGCATTCTGCCGCAGTTACATTTCACATCTTACGGAGTTAGACTTAGCATCTAGATTCATTTATCTACATCATATCCAGAACTTAGAGCATTTGAATCAAGTATCGGAAAGTTATCGCTATCAGAAGATCAATTGTTTTCTCAAAATAGAGCATCCTAACAGTCTTGGACAATCAGCTAAAGGAGAAGACTTATGAAGAATTCATCAACTTGTGAAGCACAATTGCACATCATTCAATGATCTATGGTTTGTGGCCAACCTTCCCCGAGATCCACACATCATTCCATTCATTTGCGGAGGTGTTCTATGCATTTAGGTCCAACCTATCCGTGTACACACATTACAACTCTTCATTGGAGTTTGTGACCTTCCTTGGCTGACGCGGAGGAATCTTATGATTTGGAGATGATATATATTGATGTATTAGATCTCTAGGAAAGCATTTATCAAGTTCATGGTAATAGAGATAGTTGATAGTTTAGCTCTTTTGCAAGGGAACTTCAAAGCTATATCTTGTGCTTATCTTGATATTCTATAATCAGGCCTGTGAGCCCAATTGTAAGCCCGCATGTTGCCGGCTGATCTATATTTCAATTCTATGATATACTGAATGACTAAATCTGCATTTTTTCCATATCTTTGAGTTGTTTCCATTATGTTTACTCTTGCTGCACGGTCTGGACAATTCACTCTATGAACCCTCCTACCATGACTGCACCAAGTGGTATCAGAGCGAAAGTTCAAATCTTTGGGAGAGAATTGAACAAAGTTGGCGAAGGAATTCTATAAGATCTTGCTGTGGATAGATCATTGAATTGAGGTAGGTTACTTGTGTCACAATCGATCGCCGATTGTGAGGCAGTTGTCACCCTGTAGCCTGATCACTGAACTTGAGGCAGTTTACACTTGATCCTAGGAAGAATGCCACTGAGGAGAGTTGTTGGAACAATGGCTGGTAGAATGGATGAGATGATGGAAATGATGAAAACAATGAGAATTTGATTTGATGTCATTGAGGAAGATAGGCAAAGAGGATTGACACCTAGACCTAATGTTGAAAGTGATGATGAAGAAGAATTTCAATCTATTGAACAAATTAGTGAAACCCTAGGAGGTGATGAAGAAGAAGAATCAAATCAAGTCAAAATGTTGCGAGCTATTTCAAAGATTGGAAAGAGACCTAGAGTTGATGTACCGAATTACACTGGTAATTTGAACCATGAAGAATTGATTGACTAGATAAACAACATGGAAGAATACTTTGAGTATGAAGAAGTTGAAGATTTGGAGGAGGTAAAATTTGCAAAGACAAAGTTGAAAGAACATGCTGCTATATGGTGGAAAGAAGTTTAGTTGGATAGAAATAGAAGAGGAAAAGAAAAGATTACAAAATGGGACAGGATGGTGACAAAATTGAAGAATCAATTTACACCTGATGACTATGAGTTGGAGCTATTGAAGAGATTACAAAACCTAAGACAAAAGGAGAAATCTGTGGACTATACTGAAGAATTTCATAAGATGATCATAAGGACATTACATAGTGAAGAAAGCAAGGAGAAAGTGGCTAGATGCATCAATGGACTGAGATTGAACATTCAAGAAGAACTAAGTCTGGTGAGGATGACATCCTTGGAGGAAGCATATCAGTTTGCCCTAAAAGTTGAAGAAAAGATGAATAAGAGAAATGATCAGAGACATAGAGGCAGAGGAGGTAAATTTCAGAGAGGTAGAACATTTTCCAAAGGTGAGAGATCATTTGCAGAGCAAAATAAACAAGAGAACACATTCATGAAGGATGATAGAGATAATAATGCTTATTGGAGATATGACAAAAAAATTTACTGGAGAAAAAACCCTAGTGCATACCGGAATGAAGGATACAGAAGAGAAGGAAGAGGACTTGATAAGAGAACATTCAGAGGCACTTGTTTCAAGTGTGGAGGTGAAGGACATAGAGCATTTGAATGTAATCAAGGGAGTACAAGCAAGAGAACAGAGAATAGTGGAAGAGCAACATATGTGGAAGAAGAACCTATTGGATCACCAAGTTCAGTTGGTAAACCTGAGAAAGAAGAATCACTGATGATGAGGAGAGCACTATTTCAAGCAGAGACAAATGAGGAACCACCGCAGAGGAAACATTTGTTCAGAACTAGATGCAAATTAGGAGGTAAATGCTATAAAGTTGTAATTGATAGTGGTAGTTCTGATAACCTAGTTTTAGAGGAGATGGTGACTAAACTAAAGTTGGAAAGATTGAGACACCCTAAGCCCTATCAGATAGCATGGATTTAGGATGATCATAAGGTACTAGTGAGTGAACAATGTTTGGTGAAATTTCATATTGGATCTTATCATGATGAAGTCTTGTGTGATATTATGCCTATGGATGTATGTCATATTTTGTTGGGTAGACCTTGGCAGTATGATAGAAAAACTATACATGATGGGAGAAAGAATACATACACTATAACATCAAATGGGAAGAGAATTACCTTGATTCCTTTGGAGGATGATCCTAAGGGTGAAGTATGTGGGAATGCTAGAATCTACTTGGTAGATGGAAGAAAATTTCTAGATGGTTTGAGACATGAGAATATGTGTTATGCTTTGATTCCTAAGAAGCCTGAAACATTGAAGAAGGAGACTGAAGAACCACAACCGAAGGAGATAACAGAGTTGCTGACAGAGTATGAATACATCATATCAGACAATGTACCTGAAGGATTGCCACTGATAAGGAGTATCATTCATCACATGGATCTTATACCGGGAGCTAGTTTGCCTAATAAAGCAACACATAGAATGACATCGGCAAAGAAAAAAGAACTGAATAGACAGATACATGAATTGTTGAGGAAAGGTTTGATCAAAGAAAGTTTGAGTCCTTGTGCAGTACCTGCAGTGTTAGCACCTAAGAAAGATGGACAGTGGAGAATGTGTACTAACTCTAGAGCAATAAACAAGATCACAGTTAAGTATAGATTTCCTTTACCTAGGATGGATGATATCATGGATTGTTTGAGTGGAGCAAGATATTTCACAAAGATAGATTTGAAGAGTGGATACCATCAGATCAGAATCAGAGATGAATCAAAGACTACTTTTAAAATGAATGAAGGATTGTATGAGTGGTTAGTGATGTCGTTTTAGACAAATGCACCAAGTACTTTCATGAGATTGATGAATGAAGTCTTGAAGAAATTCTTGGGTAATTTTGTTATTGTATATTTGGATGACATTCTGATTTTTAGTAAGACAAAAGAAGAACATTTGTGGCATATTAGACAAGTTTTGCAAAGGTTGAGAGAGGAGAAATTGTTGATAAACATTAAGAAGTGTAGTTTCATGAAGGAATAATTGGTATATTTGGGATTTGTGATTTCTGTGGAAGGATTGAAGATGGATCCTAAGAAAGTAAGAGTAATTATTGAATGGCCTACACTAGAGAGCATTGCAGAGGTTAGATCATTTCATGGCTTAGCTAGTTTCTACTAGAAGTTCATTAGAAATTTTAGTTCAATATGTAAACCTATGATAGAGACAATGAGAGGTGACAGAAAAGATTTCAAGTGGACATCAGGAGTGGATAAAAGTTTTGAGTTGTTGAAGCAGAAGGTGACAAAGCAACTTGTTTTAGCATTACCGAATTTCAATAAGATATTTCAAGTAGATTGTGATGCAAGTGGGAGTGTAATTAGAGTAGTGTTAAGTCGAGAAGGAAGACCTGTAGCATATTTCAGTGAGAAGTTGAATGATGCAAGGAGAAGATATTCAGTTTATGATCAAGAGTTCTATGCCATAATTTAAGCCTTGAAGAAGTGGAGACATTATTTGTTGCCTAAGGAATTTGTGTTGTATATAGATCATCAAGCTTTGCAATATTTAAACAGTTAAGGTAAGTTGAGTTAGAGACATATGAGATGGGTAGAGTTCATGTAGAGTTATACATTTGTATTGAAGCATATGAGTGGTAAATCAAACAAAGCTGCTGATGCATTGAGTAGGAGAAGAAACTTGTTGACAGAGATGAGAGTTGAAGTGATAGGTTTTGATGAATTAAAGAACATGTATGAGGGAGACATTGATTTTGTAGAACCTTAGAAAGCATGTAAGGAACCTATTGTGATAGATAGGAGTAAGTGGTTGGATTATTTCATTCAGGAAGATATGTTGTTCAAAGGAAGTCAGCTATGCATACCTAGAAGTTCAATGAGAGATAATTTGATCAAGGAGAAACATAGTGGTGGATTGGCAAGACATTTTGGTATTGATAAGCCATTAGCTTTGGTGAGTGAAAATTACTTTCAGCCTCAGATACATAAGGATGTTAGGATGTTTGTGCAGAGTTGTAGAGTTTGTCAAGTTGCAAAAAGGAGTAGTCAGAATACTGGATTACATAAACCTTTGACAGTATCGAAGAGACCTTGGGAAAACATAAGTATGGATTTTGTAATGGGATTGCTTAAGACATAGAGAGGACATGATTTTGTATTTGTAGTGGTGGACAAATTTTTGAAGATGGCTCATTTCATACCTTGTAAGAAGACAACTGATGTGGTACATGTAGCAGACCTATTTTTCAAAGAGATTGTGAGATTGCATGGATTACCTAAGAGTATAATTTTATACAGACACACCAGATTCCTTGGATATTTTTGGAAGACACTTTGGAAGAAGATGAAGACAGATTTGAAGTTCAGTTCAACATTTCATCCATAGACTAATGGACATATAGAGTTAGTGAATAGGAGTTTGGGAAACTTGTTGAGATGTTTGGTTGGAGATAAGACAGGAAGTTGAGACTTGATTCTTTCACAAGCAGAGTTTGCATACAATAATTTAGTGAATAGGAGTACCAGAAAAACACCGTTTGAGATTGTTACTGGAGTGAATCCTAGAGTGACAGAATTGAGAGACATGGGTATGGAAGAAAAGAGAATTGTAGGATACATGGAGACAGTGTATAATTAGGTTAAGAAGCATTTGGAAGATATGAACAACAAATATAAGGAGCAAGCAGCTGGAGATGAGGTGATGGTATACTTGAGAAAAGAAAGATTTCCAGTTGGGACATATAACAAGTTAAAGATGAAGAAGTTTGGGCCTTGTAGGATACTCAAAAAATTTGATTTAGGAAATGCATATGAAGTGGAGCTACTGGAGACATTGGGTATTTCACCTATTTTCAATATTGCAGACCTATACTAGTATCATGAAGCAGAGTTTAGTGAAAACATGGCAGAAGACTTGAAGAAGTAGTTACCACAACAAGCACCGGAGCATATTGAAGACATTTTGGACATCAGAGTTAGAGGCAACACCAGAGGAAGACAATACAAAGAATACCTTGTAAAGTGGAAAGGCAGATCGGAAGAAGATTCATCTTAGATTTCTTGGGCTAAGGTAGACCATCTTGGTTCTCCTCTAGCCCCAACAAAGTGAGGGACTCACTTTCTCAATAACCCCAGATGTCTGATGCAGAAGCATCCCTAGTTCAAGAGCAATCTTGCATCAACCAAAAACATTTGCATTTCAGTTTGTTTCTTTTCATTTTCTAGTTCAATCAGTAGAAGTTTCTGTATTTTGGTTTACATTTTACCACAGTTGCATTTCACATTTTGCAAAGCTAGACTTAGCATCTAGATTCATTCATCTACATCATATCCAAAACTCAGAGCATTTGAATCAAGGATCGGGAAGTTATCGCTATCAAAAGATCAACTATTTTCTCAGAACAGAGCATCCTGACAGTCTTGGACAATTAGCTAAAGGAGAAGACTTATGGAGCATTCCTCAACTTGTGGAGCATAATTGCACATCATTCAATGATCTATGGTTCATGGCTAACCTTCCCCGAGATCCGCATACCATTCCATTTATTTATGGAGGTGTTCTATGCATTTAGGTTTGACATATCCGTGTACACACGTTACAACTCTTCATCAAAGTTTGTGACCTTCCTTGGCTGACGCGGAGGAATCTTGTGATCTAGAGATGATATTTATTGATGCATTAGATCTCTAGGAAAGCATTTATCAAGTTCATGATAATAGAGATAGTTGATAGTTTAGCTCTTTCGTAAGGGAACTTCATGTTGCGAGTATGGGCCTAACCGGTGTTGTCATTGATGTCAACATACTCCTGTTGCATTAATGACAAGGATTGGATGAGTTATGTGCTAAGGATATTGGGAAAATTAGTCTCAATCAGGAATAGTGAAGAACAGTGATATCATAAGGTAAAAAGTCCAAGACAGGTTGAGGATTAGAGGGTGCGGATTAAAGGGTTCGAAGATATGAATCTTAAGATATTGCAGTAGAGATTTCAGAGGTCCGCATGAAGATATGAAGAAGTTGTGAATCACTCTAGTAGAATTGGTTCCGGTAGATGTTCAGAGGTGACAGAGTGTTACAGAAAGGTTTGGTGAGATCTAGAAATGCATTTTCCTATTCTGTGGATTTGAAGGAGTGTTTGGGAAGTCCTTATGATGTGTCAACTCGATTGGTTCATGGTCTAAAGGTCTGTAAGCATCTATTCCCTTGTGACAGTAATGGTAGACTGTGTTCTTGAGGTTCCAGATGAAGGAGAGAAGGATTTCAGTAAGTAGAGGAAGTGCGGATGTTCTTGGTGATTTAGGTAAGCTTGTGGAGGTCCTTGGATCATGTTCAATTCGTATTGACAGTCCGCATTAGAGTTGGAGCCCAGAATTGAAGAAATACTTCCGGATGAAGGTGTTCTTCCTTAGGTTGGCTGACCGGATGAGTTACTCAACTTGCAGATGTTCTTGTGGATGATTGCCGACTTAGATGTTTATTCCTAAGTTGATGTCATGTATAAATAAGGGATTGCAAAGTCATTTCAGAGTGTGAAATGTGGAGATGAGTGTGTGGTAGAGAAGAGGAGAGCGAAAGGCAGAGCAGAAGTATTGAGCTTAATGGAACTGATTCAAGCATGGTGAAGATGCTATTCTCTAGTTCATGTATGTGATACTTATTTCCTTGTAGACAGTGTGTCTCTTGTAGGCAGTGAGCCTCTTGTGAGCAGTGTGCTCGGGCAGTGAGCCCTAATTGGCAGGTGCCATTTTGTTCTTTCTATTCTTCTAACAGAGAATACATTATTGGGTTAATCACCCCATGGTTTTTCCCTTAACCAGGTTTTCCATGTCAAAATCTTGGTGTCTTATGTGTTGATGAGTTTTTGCTTTTGATTTGAATCTATTATGTTTGTGTTTAATATACTGCTAATCACTAAGAGGATTTAAGTGTGTAAATTGGAGAAAATTTTGCACAACTGATTCACCCCCCCTCTCAGTTGTGTGCCCTAAGTCTAACAATTGGTATCAGAGCCAAGTTCCTCTAAAAGGAGCTTAACCGCTTGAGGAGATCCATGATGTTGTCTTACAAGAAGGATAGTCTGAAGTTTGATGGAACTAACTTTGCTCTTTGGAAAGGTCGCATGAAATGTCGCTTGCAGTGTATGGGAATGGCATACTGGTCCATGGTTACAAAAGTGTATGTACCTCCACAGGGTGGTCCGACAACCCTAAATGAAATCACAGATGCTAAAAACAATCTGCGGACCAAAGAGGCTCTTCTAAGCGCATTATTTGATTCAGAGCTCTCAAATGTTATTGACCTACCAACTACCTTTGAGATTTGGAATAAACTGGAACTTTTGCATGAAGGAGACCAATATGTTAAATGTGTAAGGTTACAGAGTCTAAAAGGGAAATTTGAAAAACTAAAGATCAGAGATAATGAAAATATAACCACTTTTATGCCAAGAGTGAATGAGCTGGTTTGTGGAATTAGAAATGCTGGTGGAGTCTTGGATGAAAATGAGATTGTTAGTAAAATTCTCAGATCTCTTCCTGCTTCTTACAAAATCAAGGCTGCTGCCATTGAAGAATTTAGAGCCCATACAACTGTCACAAGAGATCAATTAGCTGGAAAATTGGCTGCATTTGAAATGACAGAGTTTGGAGACGACCCCCCCAAGACTGAATCTGCATTCAAAGCTAGTGCCTCTGTTAAAGGTAAACAAAGGTTTGATCCGGGAGAGAATTCTTCAAGGAAATTGTCATGGTATGAAAAAGCAAGAAAAGATCTGGAAGAGGAAGTAGAAACTGCTCAACTTGAAGCCCTTATTGCAAAGAGGCTGCCAAGAGGATCTGGTAAGTATGAACGAAAATTACCTTTTAAGTGTTTTAACTGCAATAAGATTGGTCATTTTGCCTCAAGGTGTCCGGAAAGATTTTCAAGGAAAAATCCTAACAAACCAAGGTTCCAAAAGAACTGTTACTATGTACATGAAGATGATGATAATGAAGGAGTAACAGATGATGAATCGGAGATAGGAAACAAATCCAGAAATGAATGGGTGTTCATTGCCATCAAGGAAGAAGATCCATTGTCCTCTGTATCTATCAATCTTAAGACTGTGGACAGAGCTCTGGCTGCCCAAACTGAAGAGAAGGATGATTGGGTCATTGATAGTGGATGCTCTCACCATATGACAGGTGACAAAAATAAGTTTGTAGATTTGGAAAGGTATGAAGGAGGAGTGGTAAAGTTTGGTGACAATTCTGCTAGTAGAATTACAGGAAGAGGAACTATTTCTTTTGATGGAAGAAACAAAACTGGTAATGTACTGTATGTTGAAGGTTTGAAGCACAATCTTCTCAATGTTGGACAGTTGGTGGACAAAGGCTATGATCTCCAATTCAAGGATGGAAAATGCAAAATCTTTGAAAGTTCTAGAACAGAGATTGCATTTGGTACTCAAACTAAAGGTAATATCTTCCATTTGGTTGGTACTGGAAAAAGCTGCTTATTTGTTCAAGTTGATCAGAGTTGGTTATGGCATAGAAGGATGTGTCATGTGAATTTTGATAATATCATCAAGATAAGCAATACTCAGGCTATAAGAGATCTTCCAAAATTGGTGAAACCTACTAACAGCTTGTGCAAGGAATGTCAGTTGGGTAAGCTGAGCAGAGTCTCATTCAAAAGCAAGGCACTGTCCTCTACCAGATTATTGGACTTAGTTCACACTGATCTTTGTGGTCCGGCAAGAACTAGGATTTTTCAAGGTGATAGATACTTCATGCTGCTAATTGATGACTATTCTTGGATGATGTGTGTAACCTTTCTAAAGGAGAAATTAGAAGCTCTTGAGAAATTCAAAATATTCAAGGCTATGGTAGAGAATGAAACAGGATTAAAGTTGAAATGTCTGAGGTCTGATAGAGGTGGAGAATTCACATCCGGTGAGTTCATAGAGTTCTGTGAGAAACATGGAATTAAGAGACAGTTGTCTGCTCCTAGGACTCCATAGTAGAATGGAGTAGTGGAGAGAAAGAATTGGACCATCTAGGAAGCATCTAGGACCATGATGATGGAAGCAAATGTTCCTCAGATCTATTGGAGAGAAGTTGTTAGCACTGCAGTCTATACTCTCAATCGAGTTCAAATCAGAAGCAATACCGGTAAGACCCGTTATGAACTTTGGTTTGGCATTACTCTTACAATAAGATATTTCAGAGTCTTTGGTAGCAAATGTTACATCAAAAGAGATGAAGATCTAGGCAAGTTTGATGCTAGAAGTGATGAAGGAATATTCTTGGGTTACTCTACTCAAAGCAAAGCATACTGGTGTTATAACAAGAGACTAAGAAAGATGATAGAAAGTACAAATGTGAAGGTTGATGAGGGAATAGAGAAACCCGCAAGGTTCTATGAATATGATGAAGATGATCATAATGGTGTTCTAGTTCAAGGAGTTCAATCCTCTTCTGAAAATCAGATTCAAACTGATCCGGTAAATCAGGAAGAAGAGATAGGTCTGAATAAGCCTGATCAAGAAGCAGAAGTGCAAGAAGCTCCCAAAGTTCCAAGGTATATAAGACTAAACCACTCTAAAGATCAGATCATAGGTGACAAAAGCAAAGGTGTGCAAACTAGAAGGAAAATTGCTCAAAATTTAGATGAATATTGTCTAATTTCAAAGATTGAACCTAAGACAATAAATGAAGCCTGCAATGATGAAAACTGGACCAAAGTAATGGAGGAAGAGTTGATGCAAATTGAGAAAAATCACACTTGGGATCTTGTTCCCAAACCTAGAAACAAGAATGTGATTGGAACCAAATGGGTCTTCTGGAACAAACTAAATGAAGTTGGTGAAGTAATCAGAAATAAAGCCAGATTGGTCTGCAAGGGCTACTCTCAAATAGAAGGAATTGATTTTGAAGAAACTTTTGCTCCGGTGGCAAGAATTGAAGCAATCAGATTATTCCTTGCCTTTGCTACCTTCTGTTGGTTTTTCTTCTGAATCAGCATTAGGGTTTGCCACTTCTAATGCACAGGCAGATTCAGCCAACTAAATACAGGAGGTTGCGTGAGCTGCCTCCCCTTCACTTCTGGTTCTGCCGCACCAAGGGGGTATCCCTATAACTCAAGATGTAACCTTGACTAGCTCAAAGATAGAAAGATCTAACTTGACAACAACAAGCAGAATACTCTCATGTATGGACCAAGATCTGTATGATAGATCACAAGGCTGGCAACATTCTTGGACATGATGTCTGGTTGGGTATGAGAGCATGCAGGGGGTTCCTAATCCTACTCCTACAACTAACAGGTGGAAGTATGAAATGGTTTAGTTTGAATTTTGGATGCAAAGCTGGACATGGTGTATAACCTCAACACAGAGCTAGATTGGTGCCTATCCAGGGCTTGGAGTCGGTAGACATACACCTGTGAATGATCAGCATGAATAGCTAAAACTGGATTTCAGGGGGATACACATGATATCTGCCTTACAGATATCTCCCAATAAAGAGTGTTAAGCTGTCTATACTTATGGCATCCCTACTGCAGTATACCCTTCCCAATGTTCAACCTGAAAATAGTTTAATCTACCCCTTGAGCAGAAGTTAAAAGATCAGACATTCAACATAGGAATTCTATGCTCTAGAATCTAAGCATTGCCCAAACATCCAGATTCAGAAGAAGAATACATGCAATACTGGAGACAGAGTCAGCAAAACACATGCTAAGACAGTATTATTCATATAAGATTAGCCATGAAATCAGTGGATTCATGCCAAAAACATACAACAAGAGATACATAAACTCACAAGTTTAAGCTGTACAGAGCAACCAGATCAGCTTGTTTTGAATTACAGAGCCAAAAAATGTCCAGTTTTCAACAACCACAAAATGAGTAACACTTCCTGCTTATAACAGCCAGGTAGTGTACCACAGCAATTAATTACATGGTTGACCAAAAATCCCGCCAGATACACAGTATCAGCAAAATGGCGCTCAACGCAGTACCAGATTGGCGCCCAAACATGAATGCAGCAGGTAGGGGAGGAGACAGGAAGAAATCTCAAGCCCTGCGCCACTGTCCACTGATGTACACCTTCAATCTGGTACCAGATCCGCCCATACCTCTGTAACCTTCGCCATTAATGGCGCACCAACCCGCGGCCTCGGGAAAACGTCAATTCTGCATCGCAACCATTTCCTGCCGAGATTCATCATCATGATATTTCGAATATGCAGGATATCAATTATCCCACATGCACCCCGCAGCAACCTCTTTAACACTTTATATACTAGGTCATGAGTATATATGATGTCGGTGCTTTTGCTCCTGATGACACTAGTATAAGACTTCATCATCATCATCCTCCAACAGCATGATATCCTGTTGCTTGAAATATCACCCTGACGTCAGCATCATATCGCAATATAACCTGCATGATAATCGCCTTCATCCGCACAACCTGATCCATTGGAGGAACATCCTCCTGCTGAGCCTATACCAAAAGCCTGGCCGATGAACATCCTGATGACGTCATCATCATATCCTGCTGACGTCATCATCATATCTGCCTATTGCGCACCTCCTCATATCTGGATGACGTCATCATCATGTTTGCAAATATCGGGGGATCTCCACAAGATGATCAGTGTTAGAAATATGACCCCCCCGGACCTTGATGACGTCATCATCATATCGACATCAGGATGATATTCGGAAGATAACCGGATATTTGGAAATATCATCCTGATGCACAAATATCAGGTTGCACTGTAGCTCCACTATAAGATCGGGGCGATAGATGAATATGATGATGCTTGAAAAGATCACCCCCACTAGATAATGCACGAAGCTGGCAGGTGGATATCTCCTTGATATCAGCATCATCATGACGCTGGAACAAACATACATCCGGGTGATATTCAAAAATGAAAATATCACCCCCTCCTTCAGAAATATCATGATGCAGATAGGCAGAGAAATAGATATCACCCTGACATAAGAATGACGTCAGCATCATCAGGATGATAAAACAACGAACATGAAGTGATACAACAACATCAGGATGATATTGACTAAGATCATCCTGACGTTCAAAATATGATGACCCCAGTGAATATCGGGTCACACTTAGAACTCTTCAACAACATCATCAGGATGATCATAACCAAGATCACCCGATGATAAAAATATCACCCCGGCGAAATATCATGCAGGCAGAAAATATGATGACCCCCGCAAGCAACACGGCGATAACTGGAAATATGATGATGATGATGACGACCCTTAAGAAAAAACAAGTCAGGTCGAACAACTCAGAGAATAACCCCTTCAGAAGATCAGGGTGACATCATCATCATGTTAGGGCAAGGTGATAATTGGAAGATCACCGGATACTTGAAAAATCACCCCCGCAAGCAAATCAGGGCGCACTGTAGCTCATCAGCAGGATCAGGATGATATCCAAACATCACCCGATATTGAAATATGATGATCCTGATGAAAAACAAGTCGACAGAAAACATGATGATGCTGACCACCATCGAAGCAAACATGATGATGATGACCTCCTCGTCAAAGAAAATATGATGATGCAGCTAAAAAATGCTGAGGAGGTCCAACACTTTAGAACATTTTTTGGATACTTAGGGAAAGTGCCTGCATGAAAATTCCTCAAAAATTGCCAGTCAATTTAGGCACTAACACCTTCAAGGATTTCAAGGTGTATTAGATGGATGTCAAGTCTGCTTTCTTGAATGGTGACTTAGAAGAAGAAGTGTACATTGAACAACCAGGTGGATTTCAATTATCTGAGCATGGTGATATGGTCTGCAAGTTGAAGAAGGCACTGTATGGACTAAATCAAGCCCCAAGAGCCTGGTATGAAAGATTGGACAAACATCTTTTGAAGATTGGTTTCAACAAAGGTATTGCTGACAGTAACTTATATTTCAAAATTGATCATGAAAACATCTTGATTGTTGAAGTATTTGTTGATGATATTATCTTTGGAGGAAGAGACAATATGTGTAAAACTTTTGCAAATCAAATGAAAAGTGAGTTCAAGATGTCAATGCTTGGTGAAATGAATTTCTTCTTGGGTCTGCAAATTACTCAAACAAAGAAAGGAATCTTTATTTCTCAGACCAAATATGTGAAAGAATTGTTGAGGAAATTTGGAATGGAAGATTCAAAGCCAATGAATACTCCCATGGCAACTGGATGTAAGTTAAGCAAAGATGATGACTCTCTTAAGGCAGACCAGACAAAGTATAGATCAATGATTGGAGGATTGTTGTATCTCACTCAAACTAGACCAGATATAATGCAAGTTGTTGGTCTTGTTGCGAGATTCCAGGCTGATCCCAGAGAATCTCATGTCATGGCAATCAAAAGAATTTTTAGGTATCTAAAAGGAACAGTTGAGTATGGTTTGTGGTATCCTAGAGATCATGATTTCTCTCGTCATGCATATACAGATGCAAATTGGGTAGGAGATGTGGATGACCAGAAGAGTACCAGTGGTGGAGCATTCTTTTTGGGAAAGAGATTGGTTTCTTGGCTATGCAAGAAACAAGAGGCAATATCCCTGTCTACAACTGAAGCAGAATACATTGCAACAGCAGGTAGTTGCACTCAAGTTTTGTGGATGAAGCAGATGCTAAGAGATATTAAAGTAGAGTATGAGGAGCCTATCACAATCTTCTGTGAAAATTCAAGTGCTATAAATATATCTAAAAATCCAGTGCTGCATTCTAAGACCAAGCATATATCTATCAAATTTCACTTTTTGAGAGAGCAAGTGAACAAGAATGAAGTCAGATTGGAGTTTGTGCCCTCCAAGGATCAGATTGTAGATATCTTTACTAAACCTCTGCCTAAGGACTCTTTTGAGTATCTAAGGGAGAAATTAGGGGTTATTGCCCCTCCGGTGATGAACTAATGTGCACTGAGGTGCATCAGTCCGGTGGAAATCATAGTCATATCTTGTGATCCGGATTGATGGGAGCTGCTACTCAGGGGGAGCAGCAGGTATGATTCTATAGTGTTAGAATTGCAAGTATGTGCCCTTTGCCATTGATGTCAAAGGGGGAGAGAAGACATGTGAAAAACAAGTGGTTGCTGATCAAAGGGGGAGTAGTCAAGGGAGAGAAGACATGTGAATGGTTGTTGCTGATAGGGGGAGTTGTGACAGTAAGGAGAAGTTCTTGTCTTGATGGTTAAAACAGTTTTTCACATCATATTTTGCCATCAATGACAAAGGGGGAGACTGCTGCAAGTATGGGCCTAACCAGTGTTGTCATTGATGTCAACATACTCCTGTTGCATTAATGACAAGGATTGGATGAGTTATGTGCTGAGGATATTGAGAAAATTGGTCTCAATCAGGAACAGTGAAGAACAGTGATATCATAAGGTAAAAATTCCAAGACAGGTTGAGGATTAGAGGATACGGATTAAAGGGTTCGAAGATATGAATCTTAAGATATTGCAGTAGAGATTTCAGAGGTCCGCATAAAGATATGAAGAAGTTGTGAATCGCTCAAGTAGAACCGGTTTCAGTAGATGTTCAGAGGTGACAGAGTGTTACAGAAAGGTCCGGTGAGATCCAGAAATGCATTGTCCTATTCTGCAGATTTGAAGGAGTGTTTGGGAAGTCCTTATGATGTGTCAACTCGATTGGTTCGTGGTCTAAAGGTCCGTAAGCATCTATTCCCTTGTGACAGTAATGGCAGACTGTGTTCTTGAGGTTCCAGATGAAGGAGAGAAGGATTTTAGTAAGTAGAGGAAGTACGGATGTTTTTGGTGATTCAGGCAAGCTTGTGGAGGTCCTTGGATCATGTTCAGTTCATATTGATGGTTAGCATTAGAGTTGGAGCCCAGAATTGAAGAAATACTTCTGGATGAAGGTGTTCTTCCTTAGGCTGGCTGACCGGATGAGTTACTCAACTTGCAGATGTTCTTGTGGATGATTGCCGACTTAGATGTTTGTTCCTAAGTTGATGTTGTGTATAAATAAGGGATTGCAAAGTCATTTCAAAGTGTGACATGTGGAGATGAGTGTGTGGTAGTGAAGAGGAGAGCGAAAGGTAGAGCAGAAGTATTGAGCTTAATGGAACTGATTCAAGCATGGTGAAGATGCTATTCTCTAGTTCATGTATGTGATACTTATTTCCTTGTAGACAGTGTGTCTCTTGTAGGCAGTGACCCTCTTGTGAGCAGTGTGCTTAGGCAGTGAACCCTAATTGGCAGGTGCCATTTTGTTCTTTCTATTCTTCTAACAGAGAATATATTCTTGGGTTAATCACCCCATGGTTTTGCCCTTAACCGGGTTTTCCATGTCAAAATCTTGGTGTCTTATGTGTTGATGAGTTTTTGCTTTTGATTTGAATCCATTATGTTTGTGTTTAATATACTGCTAATCACTAAGAGGATTTAAGTGTGTAAATTGGAGAAAGTTTTGCACAATTAATTCACCCCCCCTCTTAGTTGTGTGCCCTAAGTCTAACACTTCAAAGCTATATCTTGTGCATATCCTAATATTCTATAATCAGGCCTGTGAGCCCAATTGTAAGCCCACATGTTGTCGGCTGATCTATATTTGAATTCTATGATATACTGAATGATTGAATCTGCATTTGTTTCATATCTTTGAGTTGTTTCCATTGTGTTTACTCTTGTTGCACGGTCTAGACAGTTCACTCTGTGAACCCTCCTACCGTGACTGCACCAATTTCAAAGCATTCATTGTTTTGTAGAGAAGAATTGTGTTGTTATTGTGTTTGTTTGTTGTAGATTTGGCTTCATCAATCCATCTCCTCATGGTTTGAAAGATCTTCATCTCTGTGAGGGCTTCACCTCTAAGGTGATATCTATTTATGTTTCAGTCAATCTATTTCATCATTTGATTTGGCCTTTGTCCTCAAAGGACACACACTCTATCTAACAACAATGTTGGAAGACTTGAATGCCATTTTGGGGCTTGACCGAGGCAAGCTCTTAAACACCAGAACCCCCAAACCCATCTCTTTGTGATTGTAGGTTACAGGTGCGGGATTTGGCAAAGTGGAGTTGTAGAGAAGCAGAGCAAAGGATATAGATTTGAGATTTGAGAAGAAAGTGTGGAGAATCAACCCTACTGGACTAGGGTGCCTGCCCCATAGTCCTCTCGATTGGCATCTCCAGAAATTCTGAAGCAGGTTGTAGTCTTACACACCTCACTATTCTAGATCTACAAAAAAACTGCCCTATTGGACTTGGGCACACGCCCCACAGTGCCCGAAGTTTCTGTCTTTAAAAATCTAAATCCTGGTATGTTTCTAATCTGTATTTAGTTCCTTCCTATGTGATCATCTGTCATATTTTGTTCGCCTGTACCCAATTTCATTACAATTAGGGTTTGCGGCTTATTGGATCTAGGGTTTGAAAAAACTATCAATCTAATCAATCTTTCCATATCATTCCTAAGTGACATCAACTCGTAGCTGAGTCCTATCCATCTATAGTGACTTGGCTTGGTTGTTTTCCTTAAATGTTATTGTGAAAAGAGGGTTTGATTGGACACCTTTAACACTATCTTCCATCTTTCCCACCTTTTCATACATAACATTTTGATGAACCCATGTTTTTATTGAACTTGCATCTTACTGAGTGTTGTAATTAGTCTTTGCATTCATTCATATCATATTTATCATTTGGCATTGAAAATTTTTGCATACATTTGAAATTTTTTGAAAAAACAAGCATTCTAGACTTGTATTAAGGCATAGTTTTGCATATTTTGTATTGCATATCATAAAAAGATTTAATTTTCTGATTTTTGCATCAGATCTGATATTTATTACAATAATTCATCATTGCTTCATATAAAATCTTGCATTTAAAAGCTTCATTTGCTAGGGTTTTGCTTAAAATGTTGCATTTTTTCAAATAACCTAGTCTTTGCAAAACTAGGGTTTTTAGTCAAAATTTTATTTTTAGATTTTTCTACTCCTTTTCAACATTCATTCAAATCTGATTTTGAAGTGTAGTTGTTAACCTTATTTCCCCCTGTCCAGAGCCAAATAGTTAACCTGGTATTTTCCTTGAAAATCCCTTTGAAAGGGTCCCTATAAAGCAAAGTGCCAAAATTCCCCAGAGGCCTTGCCTAATAAACCTTACCATTGTAAAGAGCTTGAAAAAATAGGTAGGTTTACTTTTTATGGCACCCTGAAATTCGTCCAAATAAAGAAGTTATGCATGGTCAAAGTTTCAGTCAACTAACAGTCCAAATGTGCATTTTGGCAGGCTTGCAAATTCCATCAGCATTTAAAATTGATCGCCGCGGGTTGCGACACGTGTCAGCGGTGGAGAGTAGTTTCCTAAAAGTTTCAATGTTGCCACGGAGGGCACCACGTGTCAGCTTCTGCCACAGTTTCATTGCAGCTTCTTTGAGTTTCATCGCAGTTTCTTTAAGTTTCATCATAGTTTCTAATAAAGTTTCTGAGAGTGGCGCAGATGGCACCACGTGGAGCCACCTGAGGGACACATAAAAGGTAACTCAAGAGCCCCACGGATGGAGACAGGTGGCAGCCCCCGCTTATGTTTCTACAAGTTTCACGGCCTCCGCCTAAGTTTCGCGAGCCCTTTTTGTAAAGTTTCTCAGTTCGCGGAACATGCCAAGTGTCAATGACAGAGAGTCTCATTATTGTTTCTCAGAGTCCTGCAGAAACTGACAAGTGTTGCTTTCCACTGAAGTCTCTTCTATGTTTCTAAGATGGGGCAGAACGCTCCACGTGTCCCTTGCAGTTGCTACAAAAGTTGACAAGTGTCAGCTTCCGCGTTGAGTTTCTATTTGTTTCGGTGTGAGGCTAAGAGAAGAGGTGGGCCCCTTTGTTGTTTCTCAGAGTGAAGCAGAACCTGACATGTGTCGACTTCCGCGTGAATCTTAGGTGGGTCTCAAAAAAGTTTCTATCTTGTTTCCCTCTGTGCGTAACGTGCCAAGTGGCGGGTTCCGCCGAAGTTTGAAAGGGCCCCTTTATATGTTCTAGGTGTGCGCGGAAAGTGCCACGTGTCAGCTGTAGAGGGTCTCTTATGTTTCTCAAAAGATAAGTGGATAGCGCCAAGTGTCGCTATCCGTTGCAAGTTCAAGACCCTGTTTATGTTTCAAGAGTAACGCGGGGGACGCCACGTGTTAGCTTCCACTTAAGTCTCAGCTAGCCTGTATTGTTTCTCATGGCAACACGGAGCTTGCCACGTGTCGCAGTCCGCTAAGTTTCTAAAAAGTTTCTATCTGCTGCAGAGGATGCCGCGTGCCCCTTAAACGTTTCCGCGAAAGGTGACAAGTGTCGGCCTCTGCAGTTGTTTCTTTTGTTTCAAAGCTTGGCACAGGCGGGTGGGTCCCAGTTAAGACCTCTGTTACTGTGGATGATGCCGCGGGTTGCGACACGTGTTACAAGCGAAGGGGCAACTTCAAACTTTTGATACAGTTTTACAAGGTATCGCGGGGCTCGCCACGTGTCGGCCTCCGCGCGAGTTTCCGGCAGGGGCTTCTCAAGGGGAAGTGATACAAGACGGACCCGATAGGAAAATGAAATGTAGCTAGGGGTGATTTTTTGGGTCTGCAGCTTGTATGTTCACATAGACAGAAGGGGAGATGTGATTGGTGGGGTCCGCAATGTGCAGGGGCTTTTTGGCGCCCAGATGTTGATACACACACAGCCCAGACCCGATGGCATTTTTTAATAGTTTCATAATGAGCTTCAGGTTCGCAGCTTGCATTTAGAGTTGTATATACCGAGACATAGTTAAAGATACTAAAGCGATATACACACAAATGCAGAAGTGATATACACAGGCAATTGACCAAACTTTGACCGCCTGTATCTCCTCCGTTTTAGCAAATTTTCACATGTTGTAAGAGGCAAAGTTGTATGTTTTCATCCCCTCTTTCATTTGGCAGGCTTTTTAGGAGGTTTTGTGACACTTTTTTGACAGATAAGGATTTTTGGGGGCATTCATTACAGCAGATATGGTAAGCAGCTGTCAGCATTCAATGCTAGGTTATCCTCCGCCATTCTGAGGATCAGATCGATGACGCAGCTGTTTGCATTCAAGACCCAAAATATCTCCCACCTGCCCCTGTTCCTGAGCTTTTGCGCCATTACTCTAGGCAGGTGGACGTCCCTTCAGGAAGATATTTTCTGATTGCAGCTCCCCGCGTGGATTTTTGTAACCGATCTAGGTCAGTTTTTGCAGTGCTATATAAGCTGAGGCTTATGATGTAATAAGGGTTGGATTTTTTTTGGAAACATTTTGTTCTCCTATTTCCAAACAGAACTTTTCATACTGTAACCTTGCCTTTCTTCAGATATATGAAAGCTATCATGCCTTTTGCTGATTTTTCTATCTTTGTGTAAATCTGCATATGGTTGTCTGTGAATACTGCTTGTTCCTCTCAATCATTTTGCTTCTTACCTCTGTTAGAATCATCTATTCTGTGTATATTTGCTTGCTGTATCTGATTATATTATGCATGCTTCAATCTTTGCAAAGGTTCTTTAGAACTGTCTGGTGCATCACCCTTTCATGCTTTTAAGTATTGTTGCTTTCATTTTAGCACGTTTCTTCCCCTTTTCACCCCAAAATACAGTAGTTTTAGGTGATAACTAGACAAGGAAGTTGGCCTTCTCCGGAGGTTTGATCTCATTTAGCAAAGTCCCACACTTAGAGATCAATCCCATTGTGTCATTGGAATGCTTGGAATCCCATTCAAGCAGGGTGCAATTTCATGTGACAACAGTAGTGTTGGATCATAGTGCATACTTTAGCATCCTAGCTTTGAAACTTTCATCTTTTGCATTTACACATTGTGTATTTCCACATCAAGGGTTTTATACACTTTCTTCAAACTTCTTTAAGAAAACTTTCAAATCACTCATCTTGCCTTGTTGTGTAGCACTATTTCCATCTTACTCACTTGGTTTGCTATGAAATTTGTGTGTTTTTCTATTTAAAAATCCGATTTCCTCAAACAAGTGTTTTGGTGCAAAATAATCTCACACACATGGCTTCTCATCACAAAAATACTATGGTCCCTCCTAGAGTTTATATGTAGAGGAAGACTCCTAAACCTGAATTAGTCTTTACACCACATGATAGAACAACTGGAAGCATTGAAGGACCTCTTTACATCGCAGTGAAAGTAATGAACAATCCTACAAGGGGAGCGCTTATTGATCCTAACTGAATGACTAATGTGGCTATTGAAGAGTTCCTTTATTCACATGATTTGATACAAGAATCTTATGAACCCACCGACATGATGATTAAAATGCATACTAGAGATTTCCTCCTGGCCATAGGGAATATTACTTTATTGATCACAGTATTTGATAAATCTTTGGAACAATCACTCGATATCATACCTACATTTGACCTCTTCCATATAAAATTAGGTCATCCATGGCTCAAGGCCATTAAAGCTATCCCCTCAACAATTCACAAATGTCTAAAATTTCCTCTCCATGGAAGCATGAATACTATTCATCGTAGTAAATGGCAACCTATGGTTACTTGGAAAAACTTCAACCTTGATTACTTTTGGCCACGACCTACTAAACCTCATGAACCATGACAAGATCAAATATTCTTGGGATACCAATGATACATTAAAGAAAAATTGATAATAAAATTGGCTAGACCTCCTCCCAAAAAAATCATAAGTAAAGAGACACTTGAATTGAAAGAACCTCCTAGACCGAGAGGCAAGGGAGTCTTTGTTGAGGTTCCTCCTCTGTCATCCTTACAAGGATCAAGAGATACCTGTAAAGAACAAAACACTTCATCACAAAAGGTTAATCTAGCACAAGCTTCCTCCTCTGAGATGTCAAAGATTGTAGAAATCATGACAAAACTTTTGCAAACATCACCAACAAAACAGTAAGGAATAGACAAGCAAGAGAAAGGAGGAAGAGAAGACAAGCCTTAGCTTGAAAACCAACACCTCAACAAGAGAACATTCCACCACTTAACATTGAACAAACTAGAGAAGAGCTTAAGGTTGAAGAATTAAAGGATGATGATCTAAGTGAGGAAATCATACCCTATGTGTCTATTTCCTCTTACATTCAAGATTGGGAGGAAGATGATTTTCTCGACGACAACCCTTAGTTCAGTTGTAGAAACTAGTAAGTATTTCTAACCCTTTTTTTAGCCACCTTTGTCATAGTATACCTTTGATATCTTATGTGGCCTTCTCCTATGTGTTGTGTCATGTTCCCCCCATAATGTGTTATGTGTTATTAAGGTCTCTTAGGATGACACTTGATACTCTTGTACGGTCAAGGATACTGGGAGATCACTTATATTGTGACCATTCTTCTATTTGTTTCATCATTCTTCTATCCTTCTATCCTCTATTTTATTGTTGTGTGTCATGCCTTAGGAGGCGCATGGCGATGAGCCTCCTCCACATTTGGGTCTTTGTTTGACATGTCAACCCCTGAGTGTGGTCAAAAGGCATGTGGCGATGAGCCCCCTCCACATTTGAGTCTTTGTTTTGCATGTTTTTGGCGGTCTAAAGGCACGTGGTGATGAGCCCTCTCTGCCCCTTATTTTAGGATTTATTTTAATGTTATATCAATGTATTCTTCGTGTATTGCATGACTACTCTTATGTCTTCTCTGTGTTTTTCATGTTTTTGGCTGTCTAAAGGCATGTGGCGATGAGCCCCCTGTACACCTTAGTTTAGGATTTATTTTAATGTTATATCAATGTATTATTTGTGTATTGCATGACTGCACTTATGTCTTCTTCGTATAATACATGCATCCACTGTATTATTCATGTTTTGCATGCTTCTTGCCCCCTTCTTTGTGTCTTGCGTGACTCTCATGTGTTTTCTAGTGCTTACCTGAGATTGGGGACTAGAAATAGTCCTCCAACCTTTGGGTATGCCCTAGTTTATGTGCCTGGTGTGTTTGATGTGTTTTCAACCATACTTTAATGCATGTATGGATTGTAAGATCATACATACATTAAAGTGGGGGCTAAATGTTATGTCGTAAAAAGTTTTCCTATGACTTTTTACCTCCTAGTTTAGCTCCTAGGTCCCCTTAGTTCCATTATGCATGTTTAAAATTTATCCCAGAATAATTTCCCCTGAAACGCATGTCAACTGGGACTTAGGGGCCCAATTTAAATGCTTAATCATGACTCAAATTAGCCTTGGAACTTGGGTGCCCGCTCCCTAGTCCAGGCTGATTTGTCAGGACCTAAATTTTAGGATGTTGGCATAGGACCTTTAAAAAGGTCTCCCTCTATCGACCTTTTCAATTTGAATTATGAAAGTTAGCAAGAATGCATATATAAGTGAGTTTATGTCTTCATTTTACAACTAGATGGATAATGCAAACTTGTGATATTGAGCTAAGGGATTTCAAAGCATTCATTGTGTTACAGAGCAGAATTGTGTTGTTATTGTATTTGTTTGTTGCAGATTTGGCTTCATCAATCCATCTCCTCATGGTTTGAAACATCTTCATCTTCGTGAGGGCTTCACCTCTAAGGTAATATCTATTTGTGTTTCAATTAATCTATTTCATCATTTGATTTGGCCTCTGTCCTCTAAGGAAAGCCCCTAAACACCACAACCCCCAAACCCCTCTCTTTGTGATTGCAGGTTACAAGTGTAGGATAAATGGCAAAGTGGAGTTGTAGAGAAGCAGAGAAGAGGATAGAGAATCAAGATCTGAGAAGAAAGTGCACAGAATCAACTCTACTGGACTAGTGCGCCCACCCCATAGTCCTCCTGATTGGCATCTCTGGAAACTTTGAAGTAGGTTGTAGTCTTACACACCTCATTGTTCTAGATCTATAGAAAAACTACCCTATTGGACTTGGGCACCCACCCCGTAGTCCCTGAAGTTTCTGCCTTTAAAAATCTGAATCCTGGTATGTTTCTAATCTATATTTAGTTCCTTCCTGTGTGATTATCTGTCATATTTTGTTCATATGTACTTGATTTCATTACAATTAGGGTTTGAGGATTATTGGATCTAGGGTTTGACAAATCTATCAATCTAATAAATATTTCCATATCATTCCTAAGTGACATCAACCCATAGCTGAGTCCTCTCCATCTATAGTGACTTGGCTCGGTTGTTGTCCTTGAATGTTATTGTGAAAGGATGGTTTGATTGGACACCTTTAACACTATCTTCCATCTTTCCCACCTTTTCATACATAACACAACTATCCTTACCTTTGAGTGAAATCTCATGAATAGTCTTTGGAAGTTCATCTCAATTGCCCCCAATGTAGTAAATCACTCTACTCTAAACATAATATCTATTGCACCCATGGGAAAAACAAACATTAGACAATAAAGTTGATATTCTCCCATGGTCAATTTAATGCTATGGAATTTTCTTGAACAACTGATAGTACCCCGATTTGTAATTTGGACCTAAATTCTAGAGCTAGATATATAAAATGAAGTTGTGAGTGCTTCTTGAGTTTATCAACATTGTTACTCTCTCTTTCTTCAAGAACCCTACTACCTTGAGAGTCTACAATGTGCTAATTCTACAAAGTGCATGACAAGAAATGGTTAGTTGGGGATCTCTTGATTCATCCTCTAGCTCATTGCCCAACACTAATATTTATTCTTCTTCATCTTATTCCAAACTTAGCCCTTCAATGTAGAACAATTTCTTTTCTACAAATTTATGTCCTCTATTGTACTTTCTAACACAATTAAAACATAGCCCTTTTACCTTTTTCTCTTCAATTTGTTGGGGAGTCAACCTAGTGGGTTGAGGGAATAGTTGTGCTAAAAATCTCTTCTCTCTTATGCCACTAAACCCTTTCTTTCTATGAATTGAAAACTTCTCTTAGAACCTTGTGTGCTAGGACAAATGACTCGCGTATAGAATTAATGCTAAACATGCATAAATCATGTTAGATGTGATCCTTCAGATTGCCTAGAAATAAGTCATTCAAGTTCTCTTCTAGAATTGTATCTACTCTAAAGGAGAGGTTTTGGAATTGCTGAATATAATTCTTAACTAATCCTCTTTGATGTAATCTAGCTAACTGGTTGAAGTAGTTGTTTTCCAAACTATTTCCATATTGTGACTGTAACTCCTCTTTAAAAACTAACCATGTGAGAGTGAGAGCCTTTTTATTTCATTGCACATAGCCATGTCGATACCAAATGAATTGCTCTAGTTCTAGATATAAGAGAGACAATGTCATTTTTTGCCCACTTGGAATTTGATGCACATCAAAAAATTCTCCATTTGATTTATCCAAGTCAATGGATCATTGCAATCAAAATTGTGCATATCCTCCTTTGGTGTCATGTTCCTAGATCCCATATGAGTTTTAGTATTTGGATCACGATCATTTTGACCTAATGATCCACCTTGATTGAATGTATTTTGGGGTTATTCCTTTGGTCATGAGAATGATATCTTCTAGATTGATTCTTGGATACAATTAAATACCTTTTTCCTTTGCTTATTCATTGTAGACTTGATGCTATCCATTTCTACTTACATATGGTGCATACCTTCTATTGGTGCTCAAAGTTGAGATCCCTAAATCCTTAAAGCCAAGAAACTTCTTGAGTGCCAAGGGTACCATCAACTTATGTTTAGGATGAGGCAACTAAGGACAACATTTATAAGGCGGGTAAGATCTTCTTCTTTTGGCTTTTCTAGGCCGAGGGGGTATTCCCTAAGGTGTATGAGAACAATAACTAATAACAATGTGAAGCTAAACCTTAAATCAAACCATACCCAATGCACATGAAACTTGAATTTAACTATCACTAAGTGTCTATATGGTGGTCTGAGGAACAAAATGTTGTTACACCTTTAATAAGTAGATACACAACCATGTAAATAACCTAAAAATGATGCCTTGATAGCCCCTAATGTAGAATCATACATCCAGACATAGATGTGGGTAATAAAAACAACACAAATAATTAAAAGATTGAGATTTTGTTATATTTTAAGTGTGTAGGGGAAAGGAAGTCAAACAGAATGAAGATCATTGCTTTTATCGAATGGGAAACAGAGTCTATATTTTGAATCAAAGGGGACACTAATGTAATAAAACTATGATATCTTAACCAAGATACCAACAAAGACCATAACTGAATGTTTAATGCATATGCTAGGTTCTACATATATAAACAAGTAGCTAGAAAGAATTGCAGAACATCAACTCAAGCATTCTTTAATAATCCATAAAAATCCTACAAATTTCATGTATTTTCATGAAAAGATACCTTACAAAAGCATTGCAAGGTGTTTTACAATTTCAAATTATCAACTAATCAAGAACAATACTCAAATCAACAAATATAACTAGGGTAAATTGCCAGAATACCATAAATTTATAGAGTGTTCATAGAGACAATTGAAAATATGTTGAATATGCAGATTAAATTTGTTCTTTGAGGATTACAATGCCCTCTCATAACCTATAAGAGAAAACCCAAAAGAAATTATAGTAAAAATTCTTTTTCCATAACCACTGAAAGAAACCCTAGATATTTAATCTTGTCTTCTTCTATTTATGCTCTGCAACCAAAATTCCATCCCGTGAAATGAATGAAAAATGCATTATATATCTCATTCAATCCATCAAACATCTTTGGAAGGAGGGATTTGACATCTTAAAATGAAAATGAGTGACCATGCTTGCTTGCATCGTAACCACATGGGCTATACCATAAAACCATGCATATTTGGAGTGTTTTCCCATGCTTTGGTACAAAGATTTCATCATTGAAGGGTCTAGAAGAGTCTTGAGGCATATGGAGTCCACCTACCATTCTATTAGACCTCAAAAATATCATTAATGGTAGTCCTAAGAGTTGTTGTAGTGTCCCATTGCATATTTGATCATTCACAAAAAATAGGGTTTTTTCAACTATTGAGGTTTAGGGTTTTAATGGAATGTGGGACTTGGGGGTAGGGAAATTCATGGAACCTAGAACAACCCTATATCCATGAAAATCTTGAAATCCTAAAATGCAAAAATACACTTGGGATTTGGGAATTCTAGAGAAAATAAGGAAAGGAGAACATAGGGACATGAGGGAATGAATTTTGTGGGAACATGGATTTTTGGGGAATGGCAGTTCTGGAGGAACTTGGAACTTGGATACTTTGAGGAAATACATTGAGGGAATGGGGATCCTAAAGGAATCAAGAACATTGGAACATTGAGGAAATACATTGGGGGAATGGGGATCCCAGAGGAATCAAGAACATTGGAACATTAAGGAAATACATTGGGGGAATGGGGATCCTAGAGGAACTTGGAACAACCACCTACGCCAACTCGTAGCCGTGACTGTAATGATGCTACTAGTCAAAGAAACTAGAATAGCCATGATGGTCACTGCTGGAGGAAGCCCAGTTGCTTCTGCGGGGTGATTGATATGCCCCCCACCCTCGCTTCCCCCATGCTTTCCATTGGTAAAAATTGACCACCCAAATTCCTATATTTTTGGTTTTATCTTAACAGTAGTCTCTTTACTATTCTTTTGCATTGATTAACTATTCATATGATAGTTCTGGATATAGAGAGAGGAAATGGAACTAGAGCAATGATGCCCCAACTGGATCAATTCACTTATTTCCCACAATTCTTCCAGTGTTGCCTGATCTTGGAACTTGAGAAAATGGTTCCAATTTCCATAAAAAAACCAAAAAACCCAAAGTGAGAAAAATAATCAAACGAAAGTCCCACATAATTCAAAGTGCTAAACATAACCTCAATCAAAGTTGGACATTGAAAATTCCAAACTTATGTCTTTAAATTACACCATGAGGGAAGGGGGGCTGGGAAGGAACTCAAAACTAGGAATATTTCAAGGCCCACGGAAAACTTGAAATCCCCAAATGACCAAAACACTTGAACAAAAGGCCCATTTGATGCAAAGTGACACACATAACCACAAACTCCAATATGATCCCAAAATTCCAAACTTCAAATTACATCATGAGAGAATGGGGGCTAGGAAGGAACTTAGAACCGAGAATATTTGAAGGTCTACATAAAACCTAAAATCCTCAAATGACCAAAACACCTAAACAAAAGTCCCATCTATTTCTAAGTGACAAACATAACCACAATTGCCAATTGGACCCCAAAATTTTGAACCAAAAGACACCAAATTATTCCATGGGGTTTTGGGGGTTTTGAAGGAAATTGGAACCAAAGACCAATACAATGGGGTGGGGAAACTCATGGAACCTAGAACATCCCTATGTTCATGAAAAATCTGAAATCCCCAAAAATGAACAAAACACCCAAACAAAAGTCCCAGTTGTTTCTAAGTGACAAACACAACCACAATTGTCAATTGGACCCTAAAATTTTGAACCAAAAGACAACAAACTATTCCATGGGGTTTTGGGGGTTTTGAAGGAACTTGGTACCAAGAACCAATACATTGGGCACAAGGAAACTCATGGAACCTGGAACATCCCCAATATAGCTAGAGAAAGACAAGGAAAGTGTCAAACTTTGAATTTTTCTTTTTGGGGATCTTTGGCAACAATAACACATGGCCAAGGCAAGAGGGAAGGTAAAGGACCATTTCAACACAAAATTGTGACCAAGGGAAACCCATGGAAGATTTTTCAGACCAGCTATCAGTAATGGGTGAAAAACTTTCAAGACAACAATGAGGCACAAAAACTTGAGGTTTTTTGCAAATTTTAGGCATGTGCCAACACCTTCTTCCAATTGTCCCTTCATATTACATATTCCTAATTCCAACTCACTCATCATGTCATCTAAGTGATAGAGTGTTACAACTGAAACCCCACCTGATATAAACTACATGTCTCTATCATTTTTGTTAGGACTCATTCCTGGTGTATAGGAATTCTTCCCCCTACCTCTAGTATGTGGCCTTGCCATGATGAGGCTTAACCATGCAAAATTTGATAATTTTTAATGACCAAACCTTGATCAAATGACCTTAGAATTTTTGGGCCCCAAAACTAAAATTTCAAAGTTCTAATATACCCCTAATGATTTTTTCCAATCTTTCCAAAAATGTAAAAAATATGAAAAAATCCACAAATTGTAGCCTATATAGCAAAGTTATGAAAAACCTAAAGTTGTAATAAATTACTAAAAATGACACCAAATTCCCCCAAATCAGGATTTTAGGTGGTTCAATGCACCCTTGTTCAACCCTCTAGAAATTAGGAAAAAAATGTTGAATTGCAGCACTGGAAGTGAAATTGGTGGAAACCCTAATTTTGCAATTGATAACTCCTTTAATTCTACTCCAATTTCCCTCAATTCAAGACTATTGTAGCTTCAATATAATCCTAACTAACCCTCCAAAAATAATGAAAAATAGCCAAAATGAGAGAGATATGTGCTTCACAAAATGACCTCCAAAATAAATAAATAAATCTCCTTATTTCTTGCCTTCATGGAATGCCAAGAACATGCCTTTGGTACCACTTGTAATGAAATAACTTACACAATAGAAGAATATAATAGGAAATATGCTGCAAATACTTGATAATATTAAGCCACTTAGAGGGGGCAAACCTCCATAAGTCTCCAAGAAGAACCCAATTCACAATATGATGATCAAATAACACTCACTGCCTCCTATATATACCCTACTTATGCCTTGGATATCATCCAGGATGACTTAGATACCAAAATATATTGTTTGGACCAGCCTTATAATCTAAATAAGAATATAATAATGGTCATATAACATAATTAAGAGTTAAGGTAGCCACAAGACAATGACTCATAACCCTATATACACTATTTGATTAAGGTTGTAGCAAACTATCTCTCAAGGTTCATGGTAGAAACTAGAATTTCACATTAGAATTCCACTAATCAAGTGTTGAGATATGTGCCTGGTACTCTAAATTATGATGTCAAGTATGTGCATAGTGTTAATTTCTTTTTTATAGGATGCATAGATGCAAATTGAGTAGGATCTATTTATGATTGTAAGTCAATATCTAGATATATATTAAACATAGGATATGGAGTTATCTCTTGGGTTAATTAAAAAAGTTGACTAACTATTTCATTTTCATAACCATAGTACAAAGCAACACAATGAATTGAATGTGAAGCAACATGGCTTCATAAAATCTTAAATGAAATGGACATGTCATTGTATCAACTCATGAATTTATTTTGTGATAATTAAAGTGTGTTGACAATGGTAAAAAACCTAGTTATGCATGAATGATAAAAACACATGGCATTTCATTTCGTGCACGTTATCAAAGAAAAGATATTAAAAAGATATACAACATCAATATTGTTCTACTCAAGATCAACTATAGATTGATTCACAATGGCCCTGGCCCCTCCTAAATTTGAAAAACATTAGAGAAGGCTTGAATGTAGTGAATAATGTTTACAAGTTTGATATTCAAGGGGAGGTGTTAGAAATTGCATATTAGACTTAGTTTATAATTTGTTTGGTAGCTAGATCTACTATAGAGTTTGTTCATTGGTTGCATGTGTTTTTACCTATATGCCCAAAATACCAACACAATTGGATAACATTGTATAAATACATATCCATATGATGACTACAATATGATTTTTCCATCATATTTGGAAGTAATTGATGAAGACTCTTTGGAATGATTCACTAATCAAGGACTCATCATGTTGATTCCTAAGGGAAGGAATGAAAATTTTGTTGTTGGTTGGAAGTTCATTACTCTACTTAACACTCTAAAAAATCCTTGCCAAGGCTATTGCTATGAGGATATCATATCACTCAAGACATTGTTTGACTAGAACAAACTGGCTTCCTTTGAGGTGAATTCATTTTAGACAACCTTGTTCTTTCTTGGGAGATGACAAAATGGGCCCAACAAATTGCTCAAGATGCCTCTTTGTCAAACTTGACTTTGATAAATCCTATACATAGATCAAATGTCCCTTTATTTGTAAGATACTTGAATGGCTTGGTTTTGGACCTAGACTAATCTCTCACATTAAAATCTTATTTGGTGATGCTAGTGCTCATTTGGTCATTAAAGGCTCACTCTCCCCTCAATTTCAACTTCAAAGTTCTACCAAATAGGGTTGTCCTTTAGCCCTAATCCAATATATGCTATTAGCAGATGCCCTCTATTACCTCCACTAGCATGTGCATTCTCATCAATTCATCCAAGGTATCTCTCTCCCATTGAACTCTCATGTCTTGAATTCACACTTCATTGATGACACTTTCTTCTTTCAAAACAAAACTGAAATTTCACCACCAACACCTTAGACATGCTGGATCTCTTGTGTTGTCATTGGATCTCAACTATCCATGATGAAAATAGATCACCTTATGGGTAGAGAACCCCCCTTGGAGTGGATCCTCAAAGAGTGGCATTTAATCAAGCACATGGAAATCTCAAGTTACCTGGGTATCCCCTTTGACCTTGGGATCTCACTTTCTAAGATGTGGAAATAATTTCTCAAGAAGCTCATAGTCAATTTTCTCTCTTGGTGCACCAAATGATTTTCAATGGTTAGTTGCATTTAGGTTGTCAATAATATATTTTTAACTAGTCATTATGAAGGTTCCTCCTATCAGCTACCCTCCAAATCTTATTATGATCTATTAACTAGACTCATTAGAAGCTTCCTCTAGATCAAATGAAATTATAGGAAAGGCACGGCAACTTCCTTGTGGACCCACTACATTGAATCAAATGATAAGGGTGGTCTTCATCTCATCGATCCTCACACTCTTGAGGCATGCCTTATTGCCAAATAGATTGTCATATCTCTACATGGAAACACTACGTAGAATATCCCACTTTGACAGCAAATTACAAATACCACTCCCCCTGACCCTAACATTCAATGAGTTGGAAAGACAAAGTGGTGCACCTTACTTCAAAACTCATTCTTCTTCCACCTTCAACAACATATAGAAGGCATGACAAGTGATGTCTTCACACCTCACTTGGTTTGATCAATCCCTACAACATGGCTCAAACTTCCTTACCTAAACTCCATTTGGTGGAATGGGTTAGTCCCATGCAATGACCAACCTCTTGCTCTCTTTAAATAGTTCAAAGATAATAAGTTATACTGCAAATGCATTTAGACATTTTGGGATCTATGATATCTTCCCAACCTTTAGTGGAAGTCATGGAAACAACTCCACAAATAATTCCAATTATTAATGCTGACAAATTGGTGCCATTAGATATTACTTCAATGATGCCTCAATCTCTTGTTAACAATGCTGACAAATTCCACCTTTTTCCTTTGTAATTTCCTCAAAGATTGGAAGTTGCCAAATGGTAGTAGACTCTCCTCTTCCTCTCTCTAGTTATGCACAAAATCCTTCTTTCTACTCTTCTATATGAAGAACTAATCAATTGCAAATGACATGGTTCCTTTCCTAACTCCAAGTGGATGAAACTCAATGCTTCCTTTGGTGCTCAAAAGTTGTTTCACAAGCCCAACCCACTACTTGGAAACTACTCCATTTCAAATTATCTATTGGTAGCCACATTCGCTTCCTTAAAATGCATTCCATCCTTTGTGCCTTTTACAAGAAAAAAGAGTCTATCAAACATAGCTTCTAGAATTGTCCTTGGATTCCATAAACATGGCAAGTTGTTTTCTTTTCTCTCCTTGCTATCTTTGGTCACTTCTCACTTGGAAACTTACTCTCCTTGGCCTTTTAGTTTCCCAAAACCCACTCCCTAAAACTTACCATAAAATTATTATCAAACATATTTGGAAACTAAGATGTATAGCTATTTTTAAAGATCTTGTATATGCAAAAGGAGTTTGAATGCAACATACTTCTTTAGATGGCTAACTTGGGTTGCCTTTTGCAAGAATCCCTCTATTCAATACAAAGCTTGCCAAGCAAATCACCAAAATTCAAATCCAACTAAAAAAACTAGAGAAAAACCACGCTGGGCTTGCCAAATAACTTGAAGAGATCACTTGCAATATTGTCAATCTATTTTCCAATAGCTCACTTTTCATAATGAATGTAAGCTCAACAAATCACTTATCAATATATCCAAAACATCCATCACACTCTCAACTAAATTGCAAACAAAGTGAACATAGATATTAGCACTCCTATTGTTAAGAAGTTTGAGTGATAGTTGTTTATGTTGACAACTACTACATTGTTCTTATTATGTTGAAGGCGTCCCCCTCTATGAGAAGGGGTGAGCTGAATTTTTAGATCAAGGATGCAAAACTTTCAATAAGGATGCAAGACAATAAAAGTAATCTTAGCTTAACACATTTCTGATTGTTAATTAGTCAAACATCGATGTGAATGTCATCCATAAGTAAGTTATTAGACCAATGATTTGTTAGAAAGGCAGCGGATTCGTTGATTGTAATGCCTTCACAGATCAAATAACCATTACCTCCATTACGACGGGCAATCTTGAATCATTCGGTTCAATGGTCAAACATTCAATAACAATTTTACACCTCATCCACAACAAATAAAATGGTAAACATTTGTCCTATTTTTATTGACCAAAATTAACCTTTAACTATTGAACTTGGTGATGTATTTGCTTAAACCCAAAAGGCATGAATTTAGGACGGTTATTTAAGATACATTGCAGCCACCTAGCGGGCGTATCTGTTTCAAAGACCCACATGCAGCTTATACCCCATTTATTGATCTGACAGAGGGCCAAAACATGCTTGTACATACCCACAATTGGCGAAGGAAACAAGCGTGGTAAACACAGAAAACAACTGGGTTGATGCCCCTTTCTCTGAGAGGCTTCTGTGAATCAGGATTTGTTTGCAAATAAATAATCAGAGATATGATTCTAACATGCTGAACGGCAATTAAGTAACAGATGATGATGTAGTTAAAATACTTGAGGGCCTGGGACTGTAGCTATAAGGCTGGATCATTTTTTTGGTGAGTCTCTTCAGGGTCACTGTTTTCTATTGCTTTACCTTATTTTGTGCATCAAGTCTAAGGCTGACAGAGTATATCACGTTCTTGGACTCATACAGCCTAAATTCCCTTGTATACACCAATTCCAAAACCAAACAGAAACCCGTCCTCCCAAAAGTATGAGGAAGATCAGCATGACCGTCTAAAAAATAGTAAAATTTGACATCCTGCGAGTGGCGAGGCTCTACAAAAATAGTTCCTGTCAGTGATGTTATTAGCTGCTCCTTTGAAAGACTCCTCTCACTTGCACAGATGCTTTCTTATCCTGGGAGTAGGGGTTTTATGAGAAGCTGATAGGATAAATTAGAATTTTGTATAAGAAAATAGGAGCCCCTACTTTTTAGATTTTAAGGGGTGTCTTTGGGTCTGGTGCCTACTTCCTAAAATTTTGTTATGGTATGTCATGAAATCTCCTCCTATATCTATGGGATTTATAAGGAACAAAACACCTATTCAAATTTGAAACCCACATTAAATTATAAGCCCTCTAGCCATAATTGCTCTTATGTTTGCTCCATAGGTTAATCTAAGTCGATATATCCTTTCATGTATTGCTTTCATTCTTCCTCTTGAACCTCCTCCTTAGTCTTTCTTCCCTTCTTACTTCTAAAGTAGACACTCATGATAGTCCCCATAGCTTTGTATTTCTCTATGCACCAGTTGTAGAGAAAAGTATCAAATATGTCCCCGAAATCTCTCTCATTCATTTTGAAATTACATGTGGTGAAAAGCCTTGGTTCTCAATTAGACACTCTCCATTTTCAGTACTGCCTCCACCCCATCAAAATGCTTTCCCATGCAAGACATGACTTGGAGCATAATGAATTCCAACATTTGTGTACATTTTAGCATATTTTGTGTCACCTTGTTTGTGTTCCCTCTCTAATATGGGCAAAGGTTGGATAAATCATCATCTTCACAAGGAGCTTGAATATCAACCAAGTCAAATTGTCAATGTCAATTTTACACTTCATCCAACTTAAAACTCTTAAATAGTTGTCCTTTTTTATTTGCTAAAAAATTACCTTTGTTTGCATCTAGCCCTATGCTTATGTGCATGCAATCCCAACCCAATTGGCTTATCTATCATTGATTTTACTCTTGAATTTACTATGGCCTTTTTAAGATTTGTTTTTTTGGGTTTGTACTCTCCTATTGTTGCCCATTAAAATAGTATGGGCCATGTCCCACCTTCATATATCACTAATCCATTGAAACAATCAACGAATACTCCACCTTTTTAATTTAAAAGAAAGATTGTCATTACGTTTTAATTGATATTACTAATCTATTTAAATAATAAAACTCATTTCAAAGTGAATCTGGCTGAAATCTTTCAATCGATCTAGTGTACATTTAAAAAAATTACACTCAATTATGCATACCTCACATTGAAGTGGATTACTAATTATATGGATCTTGTATAAGCGATTTTATTCATTTTAAATAAAAATAAAAAATTAACTTGCTAAAACAAGCTTTGAAATTGGTCATGTAGACTTTTTAAGTCGCATACCTGGTAGGACCTTAAGTTTACACGTCCATTGTTTCACAATATAAAGTTTTTCTCCTCGTTGAATTCTATAGTAATTCTTAATTCTTTGTATTTATCTTTGATATTGCCATGGTTTAGCAACCCAAAAACAAAAGTTGAACTTTTCCTAATTTTCACGAACAAGAAGAGCTGATTCAGCCTTAAAGTTGCCAATGGCTGTAACTATCATACACGTAGATAGCCAAATGTCATGCAAGGCCCTATAAAATGGATTTGTCTTTTTACAACAACAAACAAATGTTCGATTCTGATTGGGTCCCATATGCAACAAATTTCTTTTCTAGAAGTTATTTGCCTACTCACTATTTAGAGATATGTTCATTGGTGAACTACCTACCCCTGCCTCTGCAAGACCAGTCCATTGAAGCATATGATTTCTGGTGCACCATAGACATATACAGTATACACAGCAAGAGATACATCAGATTTTTGTGTGGGTTGTTTACAATGGCAGAGAACAAGAGGCAGGGGAATTACAGATATGGTCTGCTTCACTTATTCAGATCAGCTAAATCAAAGTCTTCTGCAGACATTGTCAAGCTGAAGAACAAGGAGGAACTAAAGGACAAAGGACCCAGTTGCAGTAAGACCAAGAAGAAGAGAAATTCATGGGGGGCAAGAATTGGTAAGCCTAGGAGAATTTTGGTCAGCTTTCTTCCAACAAGGCTCCAAAAACCATTTTCAAGGTTTGGGTTTCTGTCATCCTCAAAGTCTGCTAAAAATTTCTCTGGATATTTTTGTGGTTGTCATAGAGGTGTTCTAAAAGAACCTCAATGCAAATCACCTGATTCGGATCATTCAGATCCTGAAAATTTTTCTCAAGAGTATGTAAAAAGCTTGCTTGAGAGCAATGATTTCTATATGAATTCAAGGACTTAGAAGAGAGTTTGGTAGGAACAAAGAGGTGGTTATAGGCATGGTATTTAAATTGGTTGTGCACAGCATATTTGTGCAGAGAAACGTAGTGCCTGTTTTTCTTCACTAGAGAAATTTGATGCTGGATTTGGCAAAGATATCTAAGGAAAATGTGTTTGATGTTGATGGGTTCATTTGCACAGGCAGGTGTGACCTGAATATAATAGTTTTTAGGTGAATCCAAATAGCTGGCAACTACATGCATGAAGTAATTTTCTGTTTTCTTTTGACTACATTTCTATATCTGAGCTTGAAGCTATCCATTTACCCATGTTAGCTGTGCTTTAGATGGTAGATAATCCAGCCAAAAACTAAAAATCAAGTGCTATTTTCTATAAATCATGTTGATGAACAATTTTTTGTAACAAGGGCAATGCCTTAAAAACAAAGGGGTTTGTTAAATCAAAATGTCATTCTTTTGACATTTCAGTGTGATGAGACATATGATGATTTTGTTCTCTAAGGTGTTAAGATCTTGCACTTGTAATATGATGGTATCTGTATTGTTTGAGTGATTTTGTTTTTGCCACTTGCTCATTTTTGTGCTGATTGACATTGTATTTATCATTTACCAAAGTAATGCCGTAAACAGAAGCCTACAGTTAGAAGTGCAAATTGATCTTGAACAAACTGTTTTATGTTAATATTGAGGGGAAGTCTTCAATAATCTTTAACAATCTTGAAATGCACAATGATATCTTCCACCAATATTTTTTTTTTAGAAGAATGAAATAGTATTCATATAAGTAGACTCTCAAGGGGAACGCTTTTATATTAATATTTTTTTAATGATTTATTAATAAGTTTTGAGAAAAAAAATTGTTGAGAATATAAAACAATGCCAATGCAGCCTTCTCAAAAGTATAAATAAATTTTAAATAGTAAAAAATCTTTTAATTTAAAAGTTTTCTTACAAGTTTATGAAAAAAAATAGAGATTGAAAATTAGATTGAACCAATTAAATTAACAGATTAATGGAGAACAATCCCAATTCGAGGTCTAGGTTGAGTTCAAAGAGGATAACTATAACAAGCTTAAGGATACTTATGAGATTAGGAAGGATACATAAGGGTTTGACTCTCGATTGAATAGGATTGAAAGAAACCATGAAGATTTGAAAGTGTCTTGGAATAAGATCATCTTTTTCTTTTTTAAGCTCAACCATCATTTAAAAAATAGCCAGCATAGCAATGTTTTAGGAGAATATATAAAAAGAAAGAAGTTGGATTATCAAGGAGGTCCCAAGTAAAAGGCCCGACAAGGAGTTATATGTAAGCTATATGAGGTAGGAGGAGGGTATAGTTATTGACTTGAAAGAAGTTATTTATATGTAAGTTATATGAGGTAGGAGGGTATAGTTATTGACTTGAAAGAAGTTATATGTAAGTTATATGAGGTAGGAGGAGGGTATAGGTATTGACTTGAAAGAAGTTGGATTCTCAAGGAGGGCCCAAGTAAAAGGACAAGGAGCTATATGAGGTAGGAGGAGGGTATAGTTATTGACTTGATACTGATGTGATGGACGATCACCTAGAATTCTTGAGGAAGGAATGGAATGTAGTGAACTCCTTGAAGGAGATTTCTTTGTCTCAACTATAAGTTTGGTGGTATTGATGTTATTGTGTTGTCAATTTGCTAGTGTCTAGGTTTTTTTGATGTTGTTGTTGACTTGTAACCATGATCCTTTTTCACTTTTAGTGGGCTGTTGTTTTCATCTCAGGTATGTAATTGTTTAATGTTTACTTTTTAGTTATTGTAAAAGGGCTTGGGCCTTTTCAAAAACCTACTTTTACTTAATAATTAAAAAAAATCTCTTACAAATTAATTTAAAATAAACTTTATAAATATCTAATGAATTCCCATGTAGAATAGAATGTCTCTTTATTAATATTCACTATTTGAAAAAAAAAATTGCCATGCTATAAAGGAAAACAATGTTTACCTTATTAATATTCACTATTTGAAAAAAAATTGCCATGATATAAAGGAAAACAATGTTTACTTAAGCATAATCTAAGTGATCCATAAATTTGGGGTAGCTATGCTTCATTCTAATATATCAAATATGGATTTAAATTAAGATGCCCCTAATTACCTTTGCATGCCATGGCTATCTCAGCCAACCAACATCTACTTGGCTATCCATGATGGTTGGCTCTAGCTTATACAACTAAGCAATCGAACCCCTCAACACTATTAGTCAACAAGGCTTGGCTCTCACACAACCAACATGCTCACCAACTCTACCAAGTCAAAACATCCACTCATATGGTTTCCCTAACCATATAACAAATCCATTCCTCCCTAATCTTCATCTTCTACCTTTTTCATTATTGACTCTTCAATTTCTTGCACTTCCTAGGTCACTTGGACAACTACACTGTCCTCTTCAACTATTGGTGCTAGCTCTATGACAGTCGTAACCAAAAAACAAATACATGGTGTTACCCAACCAAGGATCATATGTCAATTAGGGTAGAGAGAAATGGCCTACCAAAAGCAAATGACTGCCTATAAAGAAAGAAATAGATGTTTGGCCACCAACAAGGAGTAAATTGCCACATGCCTAGGAAGAATAGTAGGCATTGCCAACACATATGCCCACATCAATTGTATCTACTCACTAAAGCATGCATGTGTGAGGAGCATTTATGAATGGTCACCCAACAATAAATTGCATACCAATGGAAAAGTAATAACCAGTTTCTAGCTAGAAGCCTAACCCTTATTAGTGCACATGACAACCACATGCCCCAAGGAAACACTCGCTATTAGAACAAAGAAGATCTTACAGCTATTGACCTCCTCTCTTCTTCTGCCACCTTAAACCTCTTATCTCAAACCAAACACTCACACATGGCAACTGTCCTCTTGCAACTACTAGATAGTACCAAAACTACTTGATCAAACTTGCCCTTTCCTTTATGTCTTGCTTGTGACAATTATTATGTGCTTCAATAAATCATGAAACCATGTTTGTAGCATTGGTACAACAATCTATCGAGTTTCTATGGTGTTATTATTAGTAATCAAAAGTAAGATAATCCTAGAGTAAAGCCTATTACTCCTACTAATACTATAGATGACTTTTGCAACATTTTGAGCACTTGTGGCATCTGCTTCATGTATGAATATAGTGTCATAGAGCTTAGCAAGATGCTACAAGTGACTTGTATCTTTGTTATGGGTGTCAACAAGCTCGCTATAGGTATATTTTAACCTTACTACAAATGACCTGCAACCTAGTACATGCATCTAGTAGCCTTGACTCGGATTGTTCACCTAAGACTGATCCATTTTTGAATCACTAGGCTAATTCAATAAAATACATACACATAAGCATAAACCAACTTAGATTAAATAATGATAAGTGGGACTAATATTATGATAATTTACAATAGCTATTTTAGGAAAGTGAAGTGCAATAAATGACAAATATTTAACTTTGTGACCAAAGAATGTAAACAATCTAGAATAGTATAGAAATCAGAACACTTTAGGATCTGAGATGAATGATGAAAGACAATTGTTGGCCTTGAGATCAGAAAACTCTGTTGACTCTATGTAGGGACAAATTTGAGAATTAGGGACAAGTTTGTGATTGTAGAATTGTCTTGCACTTGCAAACTTGTATTGTGAAATTTGCAAACTTAATTCTTCATTTTACCTAATTCACTTTAGTTTTTTCTACATATTGTAGATATCTAAGGGCTGACAATATTTATAAATACCTTGATATGGTTGCTAGTAAGTCACAAGGGGAGACGTTCTCCTAGGTCAACCTGCAATAATGTGTATGAATGATAAAAAACATCATTCTTCAATCATGTATATGCTCTTAGGAATGATTGTGCAGATCTAGATTCCTTTATTTACACCAATTGAAGTGTGAAATGTGAATGTAGACCTCAAGTCTAGATATTCCTTGATGTGTAAAATGAATGCATTGAATGTCTTGAAATACAAGGACATAGCAACACATTGTGCAAATTTTTGTTTAGTTGGCTCTAGGCAAGAAGTGTATAGGCGAGAGTCGGCCAAATTTGGAAAATCTGCAACCACAAGGATGTCCTCATGATTGCAACCAATTCTTGGAATATGAGAGGGGTCAAATCAAAGTGAGTAATATATGTGTAGGAATATATGTGATGGATAGATAGACACATAGTGTAAGAAACCAAAATGTATATAAAATTATTCTATTTATCAATATATCTATATATCAAAACACTCTCCTTAAAATAAATTAAAAATTAAAAATAACATACATATACAATATCACCACTAAACATACATATTAGTCAATTGAAAAGTTATATAATAACATCACAATAAAGAGCTCACTTAAAATGAGAATCTAAGATGGACATGCCAATAACAACTTTTCTTTCCAAAACTATATTTTATATGGAAATATTGAATAGGGTATAATAAGATCTCATGTTTAACTTTTTTTTTTTCCTTAAATCAATGATCTAGTGATTTTTTTAATTATTAGAAATTGAAAATAAAACTTAAGAGCAAATGAAGAAAGGGAAGGAAGAATCTAAGACCGAATTTTTCTATAGCAAGTTATTTGCTTGAGATGGACGCTATCTTTAACCCTAAGATTCATAAGAATAAACTTTACCTTATCTAAGGGTAACATAATCATAGTAACATCTTCCGACAAAGACAATACAATTTAATAATAATAAAAAACATTATTCCACAAGTAGAAGAGTAAAATATCCTTACTCCTTTCTCCTAAGGGGGGGTGGTGGTGGTATTGTTGCTGATTTAAATATCCTTACTCTTTAATGCAATAATTTTTTTCAAATCTTAGACACTAATATTGGGTCCACATTGAAAATGAATGGATTCTCAACTTTCATATTGAGACAAGAAAACCACATTCTCTCACTTCATTACACCTTATCTTTTAGGGAGTGAACTTTTGGGTGACTAACATATTTTGAATAAAATAAAGTAAGTTCAAAATAAATTGAATAAAAGAGTAAAATAATTTGAATAAAATTAAAAATATATATTAAAACTAATTTATTATCTTTATTATCTATAATTTTATACTACTTTGTGCTATCCTCTTTATGATAGTAGAAATGATTTCCATTAAAAAGTGAAACTTTTGAAAAAAAAAAACAAACACAAACAATTAATTTTGAAATAAGATAAAATACATTCATAAAAAAATTTATAAAATAAAATATTTAAATAATTTAAATTAAGTGATAATTAGGAGATATATATTAGTTAAAGAATTTAGTGTATTATAATTAATAATTAAATATAATTTAAACAAAATAAATTGATATATATATATATATATATATATATATATATATATATATATATTTTACAAAAGAAGTATATCTTTCTAGTTTAAAATTACATGTTATAAACTCAACTATTATATAGTATTTCTATATATAAGAACCTAAAATCTTACCCAAAATAGTCAATTAGGATTCTTAATGAGAATGGAAGAGTCATTACACTTGGTTGTGATGTACGAAGTTGAAATGAACAGTTAGATAAGGACAAAATTATTAAAACATAAAACAATTGTCAAAGTTATTTAATTTTGATCTCTACTTGTTGGGGTCACTCCTAACTTGTTACTCAAAATTCAAATTTTGTATAATATTAGAAAGATTAGGTGATGAACTGATCAATCTAGGTTTGACCATACATAAGTAGGGTCCAAATATCTCATTGTCAAAATTTTCTTCTCTAAAGGGCCTCAAAAATTAAAAAAAAATACAAAAACATAAATTAAAAAAAATACAAAAACACAGAGAATAACAAATAAATAGATTTTTGGAAATCTTTAGAATGTTGTCTAAAACTACCAGTTAGGTGATTTAAGATGTCTTTTTGGTCATCTACCCTTCCTTTAGATGCAATAGACCCCATCAGGGCTTAAATTTGAGTCAACCTTGCTTGTCAAGCAATTTTTTTATGACAGTTATCTATTCAAAAGTGCCTTTCAAATACTATGACATTCCTTAGTATAAGTAAATCATATAAAAATCAAATATATATATCATCATAATCCTATATAAATTTCGACAGTTTGTCCAAAATCTCTCTTTCATATGATAGTCTTTCTAAAATTTTGATTGTATTTTACAGCTAAAATGCCTAAATACAGCTATACAACTGTCAAATTTAAGCCCTGGACCCCATTGCTCCTAGTTTCTACATTAGATGACATGATTTTTTGATAAATATGGTTCCTAGTGAACCACTTGCCATATTATAGAAATGTCATGCCTTCACAAACTAATATAGCCCAATCTTTTGATTATCCATCTCCTTGCCTATAGGCACTAAAGTGGTATTGTCAAAGTTAAATTATGTGTTCTACAATTGTTATGCCCTTAACCTATAGTATGCATAGGGATATGTGTAGCCAACTTGTGGCTAGCATAAACCTTAATTAAGTTATATATGGTCATTTATTTAGTTTTATATAGGTAGTTAGGTTGGCATGGGTGACATCCATGGCATACATATGATATATAGGGAGTAGTGGTTAGTTTACTATCATCGTATTGTGAACTCTATTCTTATTGAAGACCTTTGAAGGTTTGCTCCCTTGAAGTGGCATATTAGTATCAAGTATTATCAAGCATTTGTGGCATATTTCCAATTATATTCTTCTCTTGTGCAAGTAATTCCATTACAAGTATTAGACCATGATCCTGGTATCCAAAAGGCAAGAAATAAGGTAAATTTTTTATTTAGCAGGTCAGATTGTGAAGTGCATATCTCTTTCAACTTGGAAAATGTTTTTTTCTAAAATTTGGAGGGTTTATCAAGGACACATTGAAGTTGCTACAATCTAGGATTGAGATTATTTGAAGTAGATTTGAAGAAGTTATTAAAAAATTAGGGATTTCACCAAATTCACTCTCAATGCTATAATTAGTGGATTTTTTTTTATATTTTTAAAGAAAAATTAGTTCCTAAAAGAGGTAAGTTATAGTCAAAATTTTAGTTTATTTTGATTTCTTTTGAGTAAGTTATTATGAAAACTTGTTTTACAACATCATGGTTGAGGCTTCAACAAGAGGCAATGGAAGGAATCTCATCACACCTAGAAAATTACTCAATAAAGATGATCCAATAATTAATTATATGGATCCAATAGATGTTTGAGATTCTATAAACAAAGCAACCACAAAGATTAAGGAGGAAATCTTATCTATAGTGGCTAAGAAAGAAGATAGCAATGTACTAGTAAAATATTCAATTCTCCTTTGAGTTCTATGGACTTTGAGAGGGGGGATTCACACAAGACTTGGGAAGAAAATGTGTCTTCTAAGGGACATGATGCTTTTGGGTTTGACTTAGATCTAAAGATGGGTTGGCGCTAATGCAGTTAGTGATGGGAACCCACGAAGCCAAACCCTGCATCCTATACACTCACAAGCTCATATATGCAACTTGGGAGTTTGAAAAATAAAAACTTAATACTTTTATTGATTTTCTTGCAGCTATATACAACTTGCAAACAAAAATAATTTTCTTCTACATAAACATTTTATACTTCCTATAGCCTACTACCTCACCCTATTACACAACTAGACTCTCATCATAGCCTTTCATCATTACAATCCCCTTACAATCCCCTCATCAAACTGTAGGGGTTTTACATTCTTTCTTAGAGGTTGTTTCCTCTTAGCTTCCTCTGTGCATTCTCTTCTTAACAAAGAAAAATCTTACCAAACCTTTCCTACAAAGGAAGTCTCTTCAATAATCCCCTCTACTCATCTCTCTAAAATCCTGCTCTCTAAAATCAATCAACGTCAAGCCTTCTTTCAATAGAAAATAAAACCATATAATATTGTTACCCAAGGGTCTTTTCAACTCCCATAGCCAACCCAAGGGGAATGAACAATCATGCCCAAAAAATGGAACGGTTGCCACTATGGAAATCTTGCTTGACTTGAAAGAAATTAAAAGTCACATCCAACAATTAGCTACCACATAAAAGATTGCCACAAATTTTGCTAAATGAATATGTCAAAATTTCCGTGTGTCACTGAGGATCATATCGATCACATTGCCAAAGACAAATATAATCATTGGACAACTCAATCCGTGCCACCTCTTTAAAGTTGAAAACTACGGCAAGAGATAAGAACTTTGAATTATACAGTCCTCTTGTAGCAGTGTATCAACACAGTCTTGAAGTAGTTTCTAAATCAATTCAATCAAAATTCATTCTGAAGCAGCTTTAAACGCATTAAAACTAATCTTAAGAAACTTCAAGAATCATAAGTTTTCCCTAGATATTTAACATTGAAAAATAATACACACACAGTCCTCCATTGGAAGTGAGCACAAGTTCTGTTATAGAAAACAAACAGTCCCTATAGTAGAAACTGCGCACTCCCTAAAGCAAAAAATACACAATAGTATAGTAGATTAGACACATTCCTCCTAAAGAAACTTATAAACACCATTAAAACTGATCTATAGTAACCTTGAGGATCATAAGTCATCACCAACACACACAATCCTCTTGGAGTAGCAATAAACAGGTCATGCAATAGAAATTAAATGTCCCTGTAACTGTAGTTACATAGTTCCTATAGAAAAAATAAATAATCTTCCTGTAGCTACAAACACACCAAAAATGAACCAAAAAATTGAAAGCATAACTTAAATTTTTTTGGTTGATGTGGGATTGCACGTGGACCCAAATGCTCTTGCATCAGTCACCCAAATAATTTATGGCTAGGCACTTCATGCCAAAGATGGATATGTGTAAGTTTGATTGTAAGCATCCAAACAATTGGCTCTACCAAATGGAGTAGTCCTTTGATCTTTATATCATGTTTCATGTCAACATAAGGTTGTAATAGAATCATTACATTTGGAAACAAACCAATTTGTTTGGTATTGTTGGCTATGTGAAGAGAAGAAAAAGAAGGGATGTGTTGTCACATGGTCTATTTTCCAAGAATAACTTATGACACATTATGGTGATAGTCTTATGGATAGCTACTTTAGACAAATTACCAAATTATAGCAAATAGATAAATCAAGGACTATACTCAATAATTCCAAACCTTGTATTTAAGAGTAGAGCATGTTACAAAGAGAAAATGAATGAATGATATTTAGGGAGTCTAAAAGACCACATCAAATATGAGGTACACATGTTCAATCCATATTTTGTGTTCTAATCAATGATTATGGTAAGATATGTAGAGAATAGGTTTTGGCCAAGAAAAGGCAAGGGTCTGTAAGCACAAGATATAGGAGCACTCTTGCACATTCATTTCCTCAACCTATGAGACTAACTTCTCAACAAATAGAGAAGAGAGAAAATATATTATGCTTTAATTGTGATAGCAAGTACAGTCAACGACATAAGTGTGGAGAAAAGAAATTATTCTACATTGAAGTTGCCAATGAAGAAGAAATGGTTGAAGACATGGCAAGAGAGGATGGTGAGGAGATAGGGGAAGAAACCAATCCTATGGTTATGAAGGTCAAGGCTACCAATTCTCCAGAGAAAGTCCCCTTTAAAGGTGCTAAGTTCAATATGGAAATTAGGCCTCAATCCAGCATTGGCATTACTACGAGTCCTCCTACCAAGGATGTAATTACTACTTAGGATGTTTACTAGACCCCTCTCCCATGTTCTATCCCTTCCCCCTCCCCCATTTTCTCAAACCCTAGAGCTCTATTTAATGTTATATTTGGTAAGGTGGAGACCTTGGAGAAGGTGCTTAACTCCCAGTTAGAATTAATGAAAGGGGTAATTAATGACAATAAAAGGTTAAACAAGGGCTTAAAAGACCTGCAACTTGGCATGTCCAAGGAGCAGAAGGAAAAGGATTCATTGAAATATCTCTTTCAATAAGATGCTAAACTTAAGCAAACTATGCCTATCCTAGATGCTAGGATTGGCAAGCTTGAGCTAGAGTTGTAGGAGATGAAAGGATTCCAAGAGGAAGTTGGTTTAAATGATAGCTAGGACACTATCAACACAAGGGAGGAATTCATCAATGATAAAATAGAAAGAGTTCAAATCTATAGGATGGGCAAAGAAAAAGGACTAGAGGCCAAAAGAATCTACGCAAGATGACAACACAGAAGACATTGATGAGGAGTCCCTTGCACTAAAAATGAAAGCCTTGCAAGAAGACTAGGAGGTTGTAGAGAGCCTAAATGATTTATCTATCCAGTAAGAATGTGGCTCTTGTTCTATCTTATTCCTATCTTTTGGTTGACTATTGACCACCCTTTGTTGATATAGGTTTGTCATTGATGTCAAAAGTTGGAGTTTGTTATGGTGTTCATGCTTGGAGTTGGTTGTGTTGTTTGAGTTGATGCTTCAGAATCATGCAATTCATATGCAATTCATAATTGAGAGATCACAATTCACAGTGGTGTTGATCATCCTTGATGGTGCTTGATGGTGTTAATGTGTTGATCAACTCAGTGTGTTGATTGGTAGGAGTTAGGGTCTCAGGAGGTATATTTTCTTCTCTGCATTAGAAGGTAGATCTGCATCTGTAGTCTATGATACTTCATGATGTTTGTCATGCTCCCTTGTTGATCATCTCATCTCATGGTTTGATATGTCAGTTGTTGATCTCTCTGTTATGTTGATCATTGTTATCAATATGGTGTTCATGTCATGTTGTTCATGCTTTATATCAATATGGTTATGGTGTTTGATGATTGATTTTGATTCATGTTTGTTGAATAAATCATTGGTAATGCAAAGGTTAAATGTAGTTGAAAGAAGTTTGTTGCATTATGTTATCATCAGGAGATTTCTATCAGGTTTATATCATGTAATGAGAAGGTTTTTATCATCAGCGATGAAGACACTCATGATCTTAGGTATAAAGTGATGGTGTATGTCATGGTGATGATGCTTTTTTTGAGTCATGACAAGGAACGCACTTTGGTGATGATATCTAATACATTTTGTCAAGAGTGGTGTTGATAAGCACATCTAAACAATACCTATTTATGTTCATGATACAAATGTAGTGCTTAGGGTTGAAATTTTTTTTATTGGCAAAGGTACTTGGTTCTTCATTATTTGCTCCTTCACAAAGGTCTTGATGCAATCTCTGATCTTCGTGACAAAGACAACATTATAATAGGTGCTTCAAGAATTGCCTCTTGTTCATTCAGGTATCAAATTTTAGAAGCCTATGGAAAGGATAAGAAAATAGGGTTTGTAAATGTTTTGTATACCTAAGTGTGAACTACAATCCTAAAAAACCCTAAGACTTAATGGGTCTAACTCTAGACTGTGAGTTACTAAAGTCTTAAGTGCTCGTCATGCACTTTAATTATGTTTTGATGTTGACCCTCTATAGGTGGTAATGGTCACTTAAGTGACTGGCTTGAGGATTCCTAAGTCATTCAATGACCACCCCTTTCTATCCAGGGGAACCGGTTCAAACAAGTAAAGAACCGCCAAAAGAAGATCAATGGTCTTCGTTTAAAATGATCAAAGGGGTGAAGGTCATCATCGAGGGTCTATATTCAAACATTGAAAGCTCTTCTCTGTGCTTCGAAATTGATAGTCTTTTGACCGTATAACTATCATGTAAAGAAGTTAAACAATTTTGCCATTTGTTTCTTGCTCGGAGATCTAAGAGATAAAAACCCTAATGAAAGTGTAAGTCTGTTGGACATAATGAGAAGGTTTTTGTAATGATTGTAGGGGTATTCAAGGGAGCATTCTAAAAGTGTGAGGAATGATGTTAATGTGAAGTTTCTTTGTGTATGAATAATGTGTGGAACAATTATCACTGTGTTGTAGATATAGAGAATAGTTTTAGCAGATATGCAGTTTGAATGAAAGGAGATGACAAAAGCAAACTAAGATGATTGACTTATTGCAAAGGTAGAGGATCAAGGAAAGATGACAGATAAAGAAACTGTTAAGGGTTGTGTTTGACAAAGTATGATGATGAGAGTATAATCACTATAGGGTATGTATATGGTAAAGATTTAATGTTCACAACATGATAACAATTCCTTTTAATATGTGTTTGTGATGGCTTTGTATAGTTTTGATAATGTAGTAATGACACAAGTACACGTGTCTGTATAGAGTGGTTGTTTGAGAGGTTTAGTGACAGAAAGATAATGTTGTATGTAAAGAAGAAATTCTTGATCTAGGTTTGAGTATATGTTGGGTTTAGGAGTTATTATAGTATTCTATGATTCCATGTACTTTTGTGATTGAATGTATGGTGATCTTGAAGAGTTATTCTCTTTTGCCAATCTAGGAGAGATAAGGTGTTTGTGTAAGAGTTATAGAACTCATCTATAACCTTTGTTTTTATTGTAAACAGAGTAGTACTCTGTATAACTTCTTATCTTGTGTTTGGAGTTGATGTGATCAGTGAGATCTTATGATTAGTGAGATCTTTGCTAGTGAGGCATGATTGTAATCTGTGAGATTTTGGTCAATAAGACCTAATAAAGAATTTGGTGAGGTTGGATAGTGGTTTTTCCCTATTTAGGGTTTCCACTTTAAATACTTGTGTCATTGTTTCATTTGAGAAAATGATTTTAAGTCAAAGGTCACTGTCAAACAAATCTGGGATAGGATATGAAGGAGAAATGAGATTGTAGTGTCCAAGGAGAGTGATGGAAAAGCACAAGTGAAGTTAGAAAACTCTTCAAAAGATGCAATATATGAACAAGGAGAATCAAGCTCTACTTCCCAAAAGCCTGCAAATCAGAATACTAATGAGGAAGGATACAAAAGATCTCATGATCCTAAGCAAAGTCTAAGAAGAAGGTCATCAGCAAGACAAATCAGGTACAGCTATTCACACTTCCATGGTTACTGTTATTCATGTAATGGTTATGGGCATAAAGCAATTGATTGTAGGAGTCAATTCGCATCTTATAGAAATATGAATGTAGTTTGTTATAGGTGTAACATAGTTGGCCACATAGAAAGAAATTGTAGAGTGCATGGAAGGTATGATCATGTATGGAATAATAATAGAAGTGCTCATAGGTTGTCAAAAAGAAACTATTATTCATTTGATCTAGACTGCAATATCATATGTTATAAGTGCAACACCCTTGGACATAGAGGACATTGTTGTAGAAAAGATTTTGTAAGATCACCTAATTATATCAAGGAGATGAATATGTTAACCAAGCAAAAGGAAGAGTATTTGAAAGGTTGGAAAAGGAAAGAGCTTGAGAAAGTTTGGAGGAGGAAACATGAACAAAAAGAGAAAGAACCTATGCCTATGCTTTATGCACAAAAGGTATCTCCAAGTGCATAAGAAGATCCATAAGTTTAGGGGGAGTAAGTAATCATTTGATATGAATTGAAGAGGTTTGCATGATTAGTTACCTTGGTGATAGTAGTATTTTTCTTTGTATCAGAACCATGTTGAATGTAAGATCAAATAGTCGTGTCTCAGATAGAGGGAGTAATGTGCCTGTGATATCTATGTTGCTTATGGTATTATGAGTTATGATCTTCATCTTGGTTTCATTTGTACAATGGCACTACATGATCTCATGATTTCATCAATCAGTGGTATTATGTGTTAACTTTTCTCTCTTTTTCTTCTAATAGTCATTGACGACAAAGGGAGAGTAGTTCTGTATCAGACCTTTTGAGCATTCAGATATGTTGATTTAGATATCAGTAATACAAGTCCAGAGTTCAGACATGATGTGCATCAGTGATTGTGATTGGTTTGTATGGTTACTTGCCTTGATGTTTTTTTGTATCTTTCAGGCATTTGTAGTTTATAGGTGGTTTGTGTCTTTCCTCAAAGATCAAATGCATTAGACAGTAGTATTTACCTCTGCATAAGAACTATGTTGGATACAAGATCAGATATGATCACTTAAAAGTGAAACATATGATCTTTGGATATGCAATGAATGCAAGGCACACACAAAGTAGATTTGTTGAAAAGGTTTTTCAAGAAAATGCAGTCGATAGGTGTAATTTTAGAATCTGCAATCTGTGTCAACATTCTTGAATTTGTGGAACAAGGTATGGCATCCATCAAAGTGTAAAAGCAGAGCATTGTTGTCAAATGTTGTAATTGCAAGTGTTGTGGTAGACATGTATGCAAAATGTAGAAAGGTAGACAAGGCACATGAACCTATTGACAAAATGCCTTAAAAGAATGTGGTCTAGTAGAATGATAGTCTAATATGTACAATGCAAGGATAATGTGTAGACAGATGTGCAGACAATATGCAAGTTGATCCTATCAAATGGATACAGAGATAAAGGGGGCAGGACAATGTAGAAGGTACTTGTATTACAGGAGTAAAATTAGTCATCAAGACAGTTAAGGAAAGTTGAAGACAGTCATCAGGGTCTGCAGGGTATAAGGACAATTTAGGGCACAGTGAAGGGAATACAATACAAGGATGATATACAGGGCAGTTGTTGGATAGTGAAAAATAGTTTTTTGTCTTCATTACTATGCTCTATGTTTAGTTCCTCTGAGACAGTCTCTCATTGAGTCAGTGGCATTTTGTTATTGTTTCAATAATGTCATACTATTGATAAATCATAGAGGTTGTATAAAGTACAGTGAAAGTATGTTGCAGACAGAGTGTATACATGACAGGTATGCAAGTTGATTTGGTCTCAAAGGTCATTAATGCATGGTGTTTGTAATATGATTTAGTATTGATGCAAAAGTAAAAGACAGTGGATTTCTTTCTAAGAGTATCCAAAGTAGGATAATATGATCAAATCAATATAGTAGATGAAATGATGGAAAATGAGATGTCAATAGTGATTTGCCTTCTCTGTGGTGAGATAGTGGGCAAGTGTTTTATGATTGTGAAGTTGTTGACAGTGATCTTGTTGCAAGGATACATTAAAGATATCATAAGGAAAAGAGAGTCATCCCTTTGTCCATGCTGTCAAAAGGGGAGTAATGTTGCACCTAGTGTTCTTTATAAGGTTATTGATGCAGAGAATGATCTGGAATAATATCAAAAGACATGCTTCTTCTTTTCCTTCTTGGATGACAAACTACTTGATGCGGAAGAGATTTTCCCTGTTAATCAACCATCTGCCATTAGCATCTTGTTTTAGTTGTGATGAGGAAAAATGAACAAATTCTACAGTTCAATTGTAATAAAATTGATGAATTGCATAAAATTCATTGTCATACTCAATCACTCTCCCGCAAACTCCCTCTTTCATTTATACTTATTCGATTCTTCACCATTTCTAGTCCCAATCGAAAACAACATCAATAATTCGTATGTAAGCATCCATTTTAACTGTATTGCACTTGCAATGTAGTGTGAATCATGACATATATAATTAATTTGATCCTTGTCAATGCGAAGTTATGTGAGACAACAATCTAAAACAACTTTTGAAACTATTTTTTTTTAATTTCAAATCACCACTGGATCTGTGGTACCCAACACACAAGAGTTTCAAAAAAGCAAAGCAAAACTTGAACTGCTATAGTTTCCAATAGTTTGATGGTTTTCCTGAAGAGCCCAAAATGATATGCACTGGCATCGACTCAGCTAGGATCCTTTCTGGTTGCTATGTTACCAAAATAATGCTATTTCAAAGCCAAATTTATCCTAGAAATGGCTGAGACCAAAAGACGTGCAAAGGAAGAGCAATCTGACGGCTGGGGATACACTATAGAAAAGCTGGTGCCCTATTAAAACACAAACTAAGACCACACTAGTTTGTGGTTCTTGTTGATTTCAAAAAAACATCAACACAGAATAAATGTTGTCACAAAACATTAATTTAGAAACAAAGAACTCTACACAGTTAGCATTCCATTACCATGATTGGACTCCACAAAACAATTCTCATTCTATTAGCATTCTCCTATTTTGGACAGGGCATTCTTTTTTTTTATGTAAAAAGATAGAGTAATCCCAATGCAGGAAACAAAACATAGAGGCTTCCAAGCTCCTTCTACATAACACCTTCTCTCACACAGAGAGAGATATGACCACACACACACCTCACAAAAAATAGTCTGCACGACTTTTTGTAAACATTTACAATTCTCCAACTAATTCTCAAATCCCTAACTAATTTATAACTTCCTCTCAATGGAAACTATTTATTTTTATTATTTTTCTTGATTTCTCAAAATACTAAGCTAAATACATTATTAACCCGTAAACAAAATGGGTGACAATGATATAAATTTAAATATTTTAATTGACCCACACAAAATTGCTCAAATAACTAACTTAGACTCAAAATTGACAAAATTGGAATTTAATCCCGAATTGAAATTTTACAGCTCTGATGCCCCTGTATCATACTCTCCAGGAGGAAGAATTTGAGCTCCAGCTCAAACATGAATCTTCTTTCTTGTCTTCTAGTTCTTTTGCATGCTTGCATTGTTTTCTTTTTGTTGGATCTCAACTACATTTGTGTCAACTGGTTCACTTGTGTTTTTCGCTCCAACAACATGCTTCTTGAGCCAAGGCCAACTTGGCCTTATATATCCATGGTTTTTTTCTTGTCTCCTCATTCCAGCTTTAGCTTTGACTGCAATTGTAAATTTATTTTCTCTTTCATCCACTTTGTCTTCTTTACCTACACAGGAAACAAACATATTAAAGAAATCATATTCTTCGTCTTCATACTTCACTTCTTCATCCACCCCATGTTGTTTTCCATACATTCGTTTCTCTTCATTATTCTCCAAAATCTTTGGCTTCACCTCAACCATACTTAGCCATTCATTTTTATTTTTGAATTGCTCATCCATTCTTTTATTCTCCTTGACATCAACATTCTCATCTCTTGGTTCTTCTCTTGAGAACCATGCTATCTCCTTATCCTCCATGACTATCTTCTCTCTTTGAACTATTCGTGAGTCGTCTACATCTTCTTTTGCTATTTCTTCTTCTTCTTCCTGAACATCATCCACTTCAACATCAACATCACTATTACTTTCATTAGTTTGAGCAAATTCAAAAGAAATTTATTCCATTTCTTTTTCAACTAGTTTTTCAAACAACATGTTGTTTTCAAAATTAATTACCTCAATCATTACCTCATTTGTCTTTTCTTCATACTGCGGTGCATCTGTCTTCTCACTTAACAACAAGCTTTCAATTCATGTGCACTCATCCTTCAAGGTTGCTAGTACATATTTCTTCCCATCCTTTTCCAATTGATATGTGTTGTCTTTGTTGTTATACTTCGTTGTCCTACTATAATGCCACAACCTTCCAAACACAATGTGACATACATCCAAATGCATAATATCACAAACTATTTCATCCTTATAATTGCCTATTTGAAATTCAACTTTGCATTACTCACTTATGGTTACCTGGTTACCTATTTGAAGCCAACTCACTGAATAGGGTGTGGGGTGTTGTATTCTTTTCAAACTGAATTTATCTACCATATATTTAGAAACAATATTATCCATGCAGTTATCTAAAATCACAACTTGACATCATTTACCTTTGGACTTGTAGGTAGTCTAGAACAATCTTTTCTTTGCCATCTTGCTTTCTTTCTTGGCTGCCATTTCTTCCTCCTGTAGCTTCTTTTCCACTTTGAACAATGTATTTAATAATATTGATGCCCCTTTCCCATCTTTCTTCTTATTAAGAGCCATCTTTAAACATCAAATCTAACTGAACCACATTAGCCAAAATAATAAATCATTTCCCAAAGAGCTTTCGGCTATGATACCAAAAATGATGCATAGAATGATCTGGAACAATATCAAAAGACCTGCTTCTTCTTTTCCTTCTTGGATGACAAACTATTGATGCAGAAGGGCTTTCCCTATTGATTGACCATCTGCCATTAGCATCTTGTTTTAGTTGTAATGAGGAAAACAAACAAATTCTGCAGTTCAATTGTAATAAAATTGATGAATTGCATAAAATTCATCGTCATACTCAGTCACTCTCCCGTAAACTCCCTCTTTTGTTTATACTTGTCCAATTCTTCACCATTTCTAGTCCCAATCAAAAACAATATCAATAATTAGCATGTAAGCATCCATTTTGACTGTATTGCACTTGCAATGTAGTGTGAATCATGGCATATAATTAATTTGATCCTTGTCAATGTGAAGTTATGTGAGACAACAATCTAAAACAACTTTCGAAACCAATTTTTTTTATTTTAAATCACCACTAGATCTGTGGTACCCAGTACACAAGAGTTTCAAAGAAGCAAACCAAAACTTGAACTGCTATAGCTTCCAATAGTTTGATAGTTTTCCTGAAGAGCCCAAAAAGATATGCACTGGCATTGACTCAGTTGGGATCCTTTCTAGTTGCTATGTTAGCAAAATAATGCTATTTCAAAGCCAAATTTATCCTAGAAATGGTCGAGATCAAAATACGTGCAAAGGAAGAGCAATCTAATAGCTAGGGATACGCTACAAAAAAATTGGTGCCCTATTAAAATGCAAACTAAGACCACACTAATTTGTGGTTCCTGTTGATTTCAAAAAAAACATCAACATAGAATAAATGCTGTCACAAAACATTAATTTAAAAATAGAGGACTCTACACAGTTAGCATTCCATTACCATGATTGGAATCCACAAAACAATTCTCATTCAATTAGCATTCACCTATTTTGAACAGGGCATTCTTTTTTTTTTTTTTGTGTAAAAAGAGAGAGCAATCCCAATGCAAGAAACAAAACATAGATCCTTCCAAGCTCCTTCTACATAACACCTTCTCTCACAGAGAAAGATATGACCACACACACACCTCACAAAAACTAGCCTGTATGGCTTTTTGTAAACATTTACAATTCTCCAACTAATTCTCAAATACCTAACTAATTTATTTCCTCTCAACAAAAACTATTTTTTTTTCTTGATTTCTCAAAATACTAAGCTAAAGACATTATTAACCCATAAATAAAATGGGTGACAATGATATAACTTTAAATATTTTAATTGACCCACACAAAATTGCTCAAATAACTAACTTAGACTCAAAATTGACAAAATTGGAATTTAATCCCAAATTGAAATTTTATGGCTCTAATGCTCCCTGCATCAGTTATCAAGTAGGGTTGTTACATATGAAAGTATGCCCAACAATATCTTATATGCATGTATCGGATGTAGTGAATAATGACAGGGGGAGCTTCACTGGATGGCAGATTCTCCTGCCTTTGTCTTTGATGTCAAAAGGGGAGATAAAGTGGAGAGTTTTTGCCATCAATGACAAAGGGGGAGTTTATTGATTTAGGTTTGTCATTGATGTCAAAAGTTGGAGTTTGTTATGGTGTTCATTCTTGGAGTTGGTTGTGTTGTTTGAGTTGATGCTTCAGAATCATGCAGTTCATAATTGAGAGATCACAGTTCACAATGGTGTTGATCATCCTTGATGGTGCTTGATGTTGTTTATGTGTTAATCAACTTAGTGTGTTGATTGGGAGGAGTTATAGTCTCAGGAGGTATATTTTCTTCTTTGCATCAGAAGGTAGATCTGCATCTGCAAGCTATATGATGCTTCATGATGTTTGTCATGCTCCCTTGTTGATCATCTCATCTCATGGTTTGATATGTCAGTTGTTGATCTCTTTGTTATGTTGATCATTGTTGTCAATATGGTGTTCATGTCATGTTGTTCATGCTTTATGTCAATATGGTTATGGTGTTCATAGTATGGTTTTTGATGATTGATTTTGATTCATGTTTGTTGAATAAATCATTGGTAATGCAAAGGTTGAATGTAGTTGAAAGAAGTTTGTTGCATTATGTTATCATCAGGAGATTTGTATCGGGTTTATATCATGTAATGAGGAGGTTTGTATCATCAGTGATGAAGACACTCATGATCTTAGGTATCAAGTGATGGTGTATGTCATGGTGATGATGCCTTTTTTGAGTCATGACAAGGAATGCACTTTGGTGATGATATCTAATACATTTTGTCAAGAGTGGTGTTGATAAGTACATCTCAACAGTACCTGTTTATGTTCATGATACAAATGCAGTGCTCAGGGTTGAAAAGATTTTTATTGGCAAAGGTACTTGGTTCTTCATTATTTGCTCCTTCTCAAAGGTCTTGATGCAATCTTTGATCTTCATGACAAAGAAAACATTATAGTAGGTGCTTCAAGAAAATTTCCTCTTGTTCATTTAGATATCAAATGTCAGAAGCCTATGGAAAGGATAAGAAAATAGGGAACCTTTGTAAATGTTTTGTATACCTAAGTGTGAACTACAATCCTAAAAAATCCTAAGACTTAATGGTTCTAACTCTAGACTATGATTTACTAAAGTCTAAAGTGCCCATCATGCACTTTATTTATGTTTTGATGTTGAACCTCTATAGGCAGTAATGGTCACTTAAGTGACCGGCTCGAGGGTTTTTAAGTCATTCAATGACTGGCCCTTTCTATCCAAGGGAACCGGTTCAAGTAGGTGAAGAACTTATACGCGGGCGCCAAAAGAAGATCAACGGTTTTTGTTTAAAATGATCAAAGGCACAAAGGTCATCATCGAGGGTCTATATTCAAACATTGAAAGCTCTTCTCTGTGCTTCGAAATTGATAGTCTTTTGACCGTATAACTATCATGTAAAGAAGTTAAACAATTTTGCCAATTGTTTCTTGCTCGGAGATCTAAGAGATAAAAACCCTAATGAAAGTGTAAGTCTGTTGGATAGAATGAGAAGGTTTTTGTAATGATTGTAGGGGTATTCAAGGGAGCATTCTAAAAGTGTGAGGAATGATGTTAATGTGAAGTTTCTTTGTGTATGAATAATGTGTGGAACATTTATCACTGTGTTGTAGATATAGAGAATAGTTTTAGCAGATATGCAGTTTGAATGAAAGGAGATGACAAAAGCAAACTAAGATGATTGACTTATTGCAGAGGTAGAGGATCAAGGAAAGATGACAGATAAAGAAACTGTTAAGGGTTGTGTTTGACAAAGTATGATGATGAGAGTATGATCACTGTAGGATATGTATATGGTAAAGATTTAATACTCACAACATGATAACAATTCCTTTTAATATGTGTTTGTGATGGCTTTGTATAGTTTTGATAATGCAGTAATAACATAAGTACACTTGTCTGTATAGAGTGGTTGTTTGAGAGGTTTAGTGACAGAAAGATAATGTTGTATGTAAAGAAGAAATTATTGATCTAGGTTTGAGTATCTGTTGGGTTCAGGAGTTCTTATATTATTCTATGATGCCATGTACTTTTTGTTGGTAGGTGGCGACTGATCAGGAAAGTACTGTACACTAGCCATGTATCCTCGCCGGGGTTCGGGCCGACTTAAAAAATCTTATTTTTATGACCGATATAAGAAAACCCTAATTTTTGTAACTGACAAAAATGGCTTGATAAAAAGTGGCCAAGGGTTAGGGTTTGAGTATTGTGTTGTAGCATTTGCAGCGGTATTGAGTTGCAGGGATTGCTGATTGTAATCAGTTTGATTTACTGGATAATAATATTGGACTCTCTGTTTGGTGGATGTAGCCTGAGTTTGGGTGAACCACGTTAAATCTTGTCTCTCGCTGTTATTAATTCTGTGTATTTCCATTTCTCTGTTTAATCTTTATTTGCATTTAATTGATATCTTCTGTCGGCTAACCCTAACAAGTGGTATCAAAGCGGGTTGTGTTCGATTATCGTCTGCAGGAAAGTCTCACGGTTGAGTGGGAGCAATGGCGGACGAGGGTAAAATGAAGGTTGATAAATTCAATGGGCAGAACTATCAGTTATGGAAGATGCAGATGGAGGATTACCTCTATCAAAAGGATTTATGGAGGCCGTTGGAAGGAGTAGCCAAGAAACCGGCAACAATGTCTGATGAGGATTGGAATCTTCTTGACAGAAAGGCACTAGGAACCATTCGGTTGTGCCTGGCACCATCGGTGGCATTCAATATAACGGAAGCGAAGACAATAGATGGTCTGATGAAAGCTTTGGCTAAATTGTATGAAAAACCCTCAGCCTCAAATAAGGTATTTCTCATGAAGCAGTTGTTTAATTTGAAAATGGTTGAAGGTGGATCTGTGACAGGTCATTTAAATGATCTTAATACGATTGTCAGTCAATTGACTTCTATAAATGTAAAATTTGATGAAGAAGTTAGAGCTCTCTTGATATTATGTTCATTGCCTGAAAGCTAGGATAGTTTGGTAATGGCGGTTAGTAACTCTATTTCTGGTTCAAATACACTAAAATTTGATGATGTTGTTGGTGTTATTTTGAGTGAGGAAATTCGTAAGAAAAGCTCAGGTGGATCCAAATCAGGCAGTGTTTTGAATGCAGAAAGCAGAGGTAGATCAAAGGAGAGAGGAAAAGGTTCTGGAGGTCATGGGAAGTCACGAGGAAAATCAAAGGACAAAAGATCCCAAACCAGAGGACAGAAGGATTGCTGGTACTGTGGAAAACCAGGTCATCTAAAGAAAGATTGCTAGTCTCAGAAAAATAAAGAAGGAGACAAACAAGAAGGCAATAAGGAAGCAAATGTGGTAAGTAATAAATCTGAAGATGATGCTTTGATTCTTTCCCTAGATAATGCTGATGATTCATGGGTTTTAGATTCAGGGGCCTCATTTCATGCTACGCCCCATAGAAGTTATTTTCTTGATTATGTCCAAGGGGATTTTGGGCTGGTTTATTTGGGAGATAACGAACCCTGTCAGATTGTTGGAAAGGGAAGAATCAAGATTAAGTTGCAGAATGGGAATCATTGGCTACTACAAGAGGTGAGGCATGTTCCAAGGCTCAGTAGGAATTTAATTTCAGCAAGGCAGCTAACTAAACAAGGTTGCACTGTTACATTTACTGATAAAAATTGGAAGGTTTCAAAAGGTGCCTTAGTAGTAGCAAAAGGTGTAAAAGTAGGCACCTTATATCTTTGTACAGGTCATACTGTTCCTTCTACTTTAGATGTTATAGAGGAAAAACAAACAGGTTTAGGAACAGTTGCTGCAGGTTTGCAGGAAGAGACTGGGAAAGTTGCTGCAGGTTCTGAAACAACACTGTGGCATAACAGACTTGGGCATATGAGTGAAAAAGGTATGAAGGTACTTCATTCTAAGAAAGTTTTACCAGGTCTGAAATATATTAATATGGATTTCTATGAAAGTTGTGTGTATGGAAAACAAAAGAGAGTCAGTTTTCTCAGAGATGGGAAGCAAAAGAAAAATGAAAAGTTGGAGCTTGTGCATACAGATGTATGGGGACCAGCTCAGGTATCTTCTTTCGGTGGCTCTCGGTATTATGTTACATTCATAGATGATGCAACTAGGAAGGTCTGGATTTATTTCCTTTGACAGAAATCTGATGTATTTGAAACATTTAAGAAATGGAGAAGCTTGGTTGAAAATGAGACAGGTAAAAGATTAAAATGTCTCAGATCTGATAATGGTGGTGAGTATTGCAGCAAAGAATTTGAAGATTATTGTTCCTTTAATGGAATTCGTAGGTAGAAAACAGTTCCAGGGACTCCACAAGAAAATGGAGTGGTTGAACGCATGAATAGGACAATAATGGAGCATGCAAGGACCATGAGATTGCATGCTGGACTGCCTTTAAACATGTGGGCAGAGGCTGTCAACACTGTTGTATATTTAATTAACAGAGGTCCTTCAGTTCCTTTGGGCTATGGTATTCCAGAGGAAGCATGGACTGGCAAGAAGGTGAGTTATTCTTTTCTGAAAACCTTCGGCTGTGAAGCATTTGCACATATAGATTCTGAAAATAGAACCAAGCTGGATGTGAAATCAAAAAAATGTACCTTCGTTGGATATGGCATTGATGAATTTGGTTATAGGCTTTGGGATTTTGAAAATCAAAAAATTGTGAGAAGCAGGGATGTTATATTCAATGAGAAGGTGTTGTACAAAGATCAGTTGCAGCAGCATGAGAAGAAACAAAAGGATTATGTGGTGCTGGATGATACTCCAAATAGTGATGTTCCAGTGGCTCCTCATGCTCCGCAACAGCAACCAAAAATACCACAAACTCCAGTGAATGTTAGACGGTCAACAAGGATAAGTAGACCTCCTGAAAGGTTTTCTCCCTCTTTGTATTCTATTTTGTTAACAGATGCTAGTGAGCCAGAAGGGTATGATGAAGCTATGCAGGTGAATACACAAGTTCAGTGGGAGCTTGCCATGCAAGAAGAAATGGACTCCTTGCTGAAAAATCAGACTTGGGAATTATGTAAGTTACCTGTAGGTAAAAAGGCTTTACCAAACAAATGGGTTTATAGGATGAAAGAGGAAGATGGAGGTAAGAAATGATTTAAGGCCAGGTTAGTTGTAAAAGGATTTGCACAGAAACAGGGCATTGATTTTGATGAGATATTTTCTTCGGTTGTCAAGATGACTTCTATTCGTACTATTTTAAGTATTGTGGCTGCTGAAGATTTGCATTTGGAACAGCTAGATGTGAAAACTACCTTTCTCCATGGTGATTTGGAGGAGGAGATATACATGGCACAACCACAGGGATTTGAGGTCAAAGGTAAGGAGAAACAAGTGTGCAGATTGAAGAAGAGCTTGTATGGCCTGAAACAAGCACCTCGGCAATGGTATTTGAAATTTGATAGTTTTATGGCTGAGCAAGGCTACAGTAGGTGTAATTCTGACCATTGTGTTTATTTTAAGAGGTTGGATAATGACAGCTACATTATATTATGTTTATATGTTGATGACATACTTGTAGCTGGGTCTAACATGGATCACATCAGAGAGTTAAAACATCAGTTATCATAGTCATTTGATATGAAGGATTTGGGGGCAGCAAAACAAATCCTTGGTATGAAAATTTGCAGAGATAGGAAGAACAGAAAATTGACTCTATCTCAGGCTGCTTATGTTGAAAAGGTGTTGCAGAGATTCCATATGGAGAATGCAAAAGCTGTCAGCACACCTTTGCCTAGTCATTTGAAATTGACTAAGGAGATGTGTCCACAGACACAAGAGGAGGAAGAAAAAATGTCCAAGGTACCCTATGCTTCAGCTGTAGGAAGTTTAATATATGCCATGGTATGCACGAGACCGGATATTGCACATGCTGTCGGAGTCGTTAGCAGGTATATGAGTCATCCTGGATTTGAGCATCGAAATGCGGTCAAATAGATTCTCCGATATTTGAGAGGTACATCTAATAAACACTTATGTTTTGGGGGCTCTAATACTAATTTAGCAGGTTATGTAGACTCAGATTTGGTAGGGGATATTGATACCAGGCGGAGTACTACAGGTTATGTCTTTATTGTAGGTGGAACATCAGTGAGTTGGATTTCTAGGTTGCAAAAAGTGTTGCTTTATCCACCACAGAGGCAGAATATGTCGCTGCAATAGAGGCAAGCAAGGAGATGATATGGCTGTAATCTTTCATGGAAGAATTGGGTAAACAACAGGCTTACAGTTCTTTGTATACAGACAGTCAGAGTGCCATACATCTTGCAAAGAATTTTGCCTTGCATTCAAAGACCAAACACATCCAGTTGAGGTATCACTTTATTCGGTCGGTGTTGGATAATGGACAGTTAAGGCTGGAAAAGATACATACAGCTGAAAATCCAGCGGATATGTTTACAAAGGCAGTGACAAGGGAGAAGCTGAGCTCCTCTTTAGCTTCGATTGGTCTTCTAGACTGAAAAACAATAAAAATTGAACAGTAGAGTCCAGGGTGCTTATTTCCAGTGGGAGCTGCATGCGCAGCGGTGTCGTCCAGGATCAGTCTCCAAGTGGGAGATTGTTTGGTGTGGAACCTGATCAGTCTCCAAGTGGGAGATTGTTGGTAGGTGGAGATTGATCAGGAAAGTACTGTACACTAGCCATGTATCCTCGCCGGGGTTCGGGCCGACTTAAAAAATCCTATTTTTATGACCGACATAAGAAAACCCTAATTTTTGTAACCGACAAAAAAGGCTTGATAAAAAGCGGCCAAGGGTTAGGGTTTGAGTATTGTGTTGTAGCATTTGCAACGGTATTGAGTTGCAGGGATTGCTGATTGTAATCAGTTTGATTTACTGGATAATAATATTGGACTCTCTGTTTGGTGGATGTAGCCTGAGTTTGGGTGAACCACGTTAAATCTTGTCTCTCGCTGTTATTAATTCTGTGTATTTCCATTTCTTTGTTTAATCTTTATTTGCATTTAATTGATATCTTTTGCCGGCTAACCCTAACACTTTTGTGATTGAATGTATGGTGATCTTGAAGAGTTATTCTCTTGTGCCAATCTAAGAGAGATAAGGTGTTTATGTAAGATTTATAGAACTCATCTATAAGCTTTGTTTTTATTGAAAACAGAGTAGTACTCTCTATAAATTCTTATCTTGTGTTTGGAGTTGATGTGATCAGTGAGATCCTGTGATCAATGAGATCTTTGCCAATGAGGCATGATTGTACTCGGTGAGATTTTGGTCAGTGAGACCTAATAAAGAATTTGGTGAGGTTGGATAGTGGTTTTTCCCTGTTTAGGGTTTTCCACTTTAAATACTTGTGTCATGGTTTTATTTGTGTGATCTTTTTGTCCTCCATGTTTATGTTGGCATTAATTACTTTTACAAGGTTGGTGAATGAAATAGTTTTATTAGATCATTGATTCACCCCCCTCTTAGTGATCCATTGTATTCCAACACCCTCTTGTTATATTTTTTCCAATCTCTATTTGGCTTGTGGTGATTTATAGGCCTAGACTCTATTTTATTTCTTGTGTTGTGCTTTTTATGGTTATTTGTTGACTTTGTATAAGGTTATGTGGCCCTTTCAAAATGCTTTCTTTTACCCTTATAAAAATCATTATCATAATAGTCAAATATGTAGCACGGTACAATGTATCCCGAAATGAATCAAAACAACATGGTCATAAAAGTTCCCCATAGGTAATAAAAATGAATACTACTAGTGCAACACAAGTTGCAATTAATTGGCTCTTACATCCTCCTCCCATTAAAATTGGACTTTTTCTTGGAAATCACTAAAGAGGTGTTGGAAATATATAGCCATAGAGACAAATTTCTCATAAGCCAATAAAATATTCAATGTGAAATAAATCAGAAATCCACATGCAAAAGAAATAGACAATCATACCATCAATGGTGACACAAGATATACCCTAGAAAACCCTCATAGAGGGAAAAACCTAGCCTCCAAAAGCATACATCTCTCACGTATTATTCAACAATAATCAACAAATACATATGCAAAGATAACCTCTAAAACATCAAGCTCTCTCTACCTGCAATCCATGTGAACAAGCATGTAACCATACATCCCATGTCATGCTTCAAACCCTCACATAGCCAACCTGCAAGAGAAGCTACAACCTAGCCAACAAGCCAAATGGCCAACTCTCCGTACAACAACTAACCTTGTGTTTGATTTTATAGACATAAGCTCACACAAATATAACATGTGGTATTATAATACCATTTTCCCCTGTAGACACCTAAAAATGTCTTCTACCATTGAACCGACTCCTGACATCCCAAAACATATGCAACTCCTTCCCTCCTGGATTGATGAGTTCATTATGAAGGTATAATCGTTGTATTTGGCATTTGATTAGTAATAATCTTTCATTTTGATCTCACCTATTACATTGGCATGCCTAGTCTCGGATCTAAGTCAGGATCAAAACACTTCCCTCTACCCCATCCATAACATATATCTTTTCCACGATCAAGATGATAGCCATAATGATGAATCTATCCATGAGAATCTTGATCCTATTCATACCCCAACAACTATCCATGAACAAGACACCCAAGACCTACATGCTTTATCTAATTAAAGTCTTGTTGACCTACTTCAGCATTCAACCTGTTTCATGGCCTTCCTTCAAAGAAAAGAGAACTCTTCCTCTAGCCATGATCCCACAACATCCACTTGTCATGATGAGACACTTGTCCCCCAAGTAAGCATAAAAGATCAAACAAATAGCTTGGATCTTAAAGAACATAATGCACATAATCAAGATCCTAATGATCATTCATCCATATCCACCATCAACTCCACTTCAAATCCACCATCATATCCCCTTGTTCTTACCACCTTCATCCATGAATGTTCTTCCTTAGGACAACAACGACCTTTATCCATTTCACCTTCTCCATCCAATAATGAGCTCAAGTCTAATGTTCAAAGCACACCTAGTCCCATTGTTCATCGCATCTTCCAAAACATGAACTACCAAGGCAAAGGTCTAGGCCTTTATGAACAAGGTATTTTGGAGCTGATTCATGTCAGGATCCCTCCATGCTCATATGGCCTTGGATACACACCCCAAGGTAAACAAGGCCAAGATGTTGGTAATCCCTTCATGCATCCTAAACCTACCACTTTCCATCGCACCCCCCATCCTCTACCCAAAATGTCTGTTGCCATTCCACCTCCATCAACCTATAAATATCAAAAGCATGTGACCATACACCTTCCGACATCCACTTTGCCTCCAGTTTTACCAACTCCAAATATCCCTCCATCCACCTTGCCACCATTGCTTCCAACACCTAACATACCTATCATTCATAATTATCCTTACATCCCTAATCATGGCCAACAAAAGCACACATCGCCTAAGCATACAACTTCCAATCATTGCATCCACTCCACCCATACCATGGGATTCAAAAGCAAACATTTTAATGCCTCTACTTATAAAGCTAAAAATCCTACCAAAAATCCTACCGGTCTTCATACCTTAGGACATAAAGAATCAAACTCAAAGCTAAGTTCATCTAAGCAGCTACCCCAGTCCAAACCTCCACAAGAAAAGACCAAAAGAAAAATGGTTTGGGTTCCTAAGCAAATAGTTAGAAAGTCAAATGAGGCATCCTCATCCACATCTCAAGAATCCCAATCATCTATCTCCATCCAAAAGCCTACTTCTATCCACAACTTCCATTCCCTTCAAAAATCCCACAAGCAAAGCAAAAGCACTAAAAATATTACATCTATGTGGGTTCCTAAATCACTTCATCAACCATCTCCTAATAAAACAACCCCATTGCTTCCTACACCACCATCCAATCAAAAGCTTCAATGTTTATCACGGTGTGTGCAGCCGTTGGTCCTGGTTCCCTTCCACTCCACAGCACCTCCACATACCTACATCTCCCCATCTTCCATCCATTATCCTACATATCTCCCCCATGCTATCCCTATGGTCAATGCTTTGGCATAAACTTTTCATCCATATTCATTCCATAAGCCTATATAAATCCACACCATAAGCCACTAGCCTACCCTACCATAATTCCACATTATAATCCATTATCTACCTAATCCATCTCCCATCCACGCAATCCCTTATCAACATCTATGAGCTTAATGCCATGGTCGATGTGAAGACATCATCCATCTCTAATGGGATGCTATCACCTCTCATAGCACTCGACACTTGAGTTCCTCCTATCCATTACCATGGTGAAAACCTGGCAAACATGTGCCATGTGTAATTGTCATCCCATCTAACAAACAAAAAAAAAATCAAAATCGTCAAGAGAAATCCCTTCATCCAACGGTGAAAACCTAGTAACCAGGCACCTTGGATAAAGTACCATGATGAAAACCTGGCAAACAGGCGTCATGTGTAGGTTGCTCTTCTATTTCACTCACACTTGGGGGCACATGGTCTCATCCATCTTATCATTTTCAACTTATCATTTTCCATTATATCATGCTACATCCTACCATCCTTAGCCATTACCTAAACATGCCTATCCTACTAAACCCATTTATCCATACTCCCTTCTGCCTTTTGATTTTGATGAAGACATAGGGGCAAAATGTTGAAACATGTTTGGATATTTCTTGACATACCTTCTTTCCAAACCAAGTCCAATCCATTTACCATTTAAACCAATCCATCATGTCATCCTATTGTCACGAGCCTTGTCATGTAAAACTCATAAGCATTACCACCTAGAATGGGGCAAGTTCTTCTGATGCAACATAGCCTTTGAAGATCACATCCTAGCTCCCTTATGCTCCATCCACTATGGTGTATCCTTATCACGAGCTTTCCATCTTATAGCTTATCCCCATATGTTTATCATGAGCTTTCCACTATAGTCTACCTATCCGTTTATCATGAGGCATCACATTTACTATGAGCCCGTCCTTTTATCCATCCTTTTATCCATCTTACCTCCATCCATGCACCTAGACTTGGTTTTCTCCCTTGTCATTGGTATTTAGCGCAAAGGATATCCAAATGAAATCCCATGTAGACATCTCATAATAAACAATTCCTTTTCAAAAAATCAGAAAATCCAAAAAAAAAAATCAAAAAATCCATAAAATCCCAAAAATATCCATCACAAACTCAACATCATTCCATCAACCTCTCATCATCTCCCAACATCCTCAAAATCACCAAACATCTCATCATCTCCCAACATCCTCAAAATCACCAAACATCTTGTCATCTTCCAACATCATCACATCTATCCTTAATGAGCTTACACTAGATTCAAGCATTGCATCACCTATCAAAGCATTGTCCCTTCATCAAAATCATCAACTATCAAATCAGCATCAACCACAACTTGTCACCATCATATCTTGAGCCAATCTTATAGACCATGATCCAATCATCTATCAATTCCTGCCTTAGGATATGTCTTTTCTCTAATAGGCAGAATCTATCAAATCATTATCCATTTTGGCAAGAGATACAATGGCTACTTGTTTGGTTTGTTGGTCTTTTTGTTTTTGATTTTTTATCTTTTGTCGTATTTGAAGATCACATCAAAGCTACCTTGATCTTACTATATCATGGTATGTGGCAAAAACATCTCGAATGGGGCATAGTCTTGCTTTTGTATGCTGTGCTTGTGGGTTGGTCTCATTACTCCAAGCTAGTATTCATATCTTGTTGATCATAGGGTCGGTTCTAGCATATTGATCTCCTTCTACATCTAAGGTTCATCATACCTTTTGTGTACTAAGGGCTTATGCTATGAGTCCCCTTCCCTCATCTAGACAAGGTTGTACTATCTTGGGCATGCATGGGATCATCCCTTTGTTTGCGTGTCTAGTCCATGCAAATGTTGGATTAACATCATCACCCTAGTCTTCTATACCTTGGTGAAAATATCCACTTTGCTATATCAAACCTAGGATTGCTCTAAATCATTTTCAGCACAATGATCATCCACCAATCATCTCCCAACATCATCATCCTTTCATCCCACCACTTATCCTCTGACTAGTTCAACCAATCTGTTCCATCCATTTCGAGAGCACAACCATGTTCTTGCAACACACCTGTCCTCTCGAGGGGGCATCACCCTTACCAATTATCCCCAAACCTTACCCGATTCTTCTAAGCCAAAATCTTTTTTTTCTATCCAATCCAACTCTATGTTTTAACTTCTTTGAAATGATGTTACTTAGCTGCAACACCATCTCAAAGAGGGGCAAATGTAGACACCTAAAAATGTCTTCTACCATCGACCTGACTCCTGACATCCCAAAACATATGCAACTCCTTCCCTCCTGGATTCGTGAGTTCATTATGAAGGTATAATCGTTGTATTTGGCATTTGATTAGTAATAATCTTTCATTTTGATCTCACCTATTACATCCCCAATACCATGTGTCTACAAAACCATTGACCCCACATTTGATTATTGGTACTAAGTTTTCCCAATTAATCAAATAATTACAAATAAAGTAATTAACTCAATGTTACATACAATGGTTACAAGTGGCATCCAAATAAATATCCAATGTGGATAAACACATCACATGATGCACCACAACTAAATATTTATTTTACATAATAAAATAATACCAATCTTATGCAAGGTGTACACCACACCTACTCCAACATTCTCCCACTTGTTGTATACATTGCATAAGGGATCAACATGTAAACTCAAAACATCCAGGGAAATGTACCATATAACCATCCATGTGCTCCATGTGCTCCAAGATACCTGCAACAATAATCAAGGTGTCTAGCATCTCAAACAAGAATCTCCTCATCCTCCATCTAGCCTCATGAACAATAAGATCCTCCAAAGAGATGTCACACTAAACTGTCACATAGAAGCAAGAAACCTGCATCAACTGATATCTAGACACAAACACCAAATCCAATAGTAACAAATAGGCTCGAGTAGCTGACAAGAATCGGTCATAGTTAAAATAGCAACCATAGCTAGTTGCTAATGCATCAACTAACCATACCTTCAAACCAAGGCATACAAAAGGTAATAAGTAGACCTTATGCCAACAACATATCCAACTCAAATCACAATGATAACAAGCACTTGTATATACGCAACCCTGCATAAAGAAGTCATCCAAGGTAACAACATAAAGTATGTGATAACAAACCTCAAGACCCTCCATACCACAACATAATGAGAACATCCAACAAAGGAATCATATGCATCCTAGAACTCCCACTGCATGAGTAAATGTTAAATGTGAAAATAGATCAAGGCATCCAAAGATCCACTAATAGCATGCACATAGAAGATGTGGTTGAATCCTCTATCACATAGTGTTAAAGAACTCACACATAGATATGCAAAATCTACAAACTAAATAGCTACAACATAACTCCAAGTCCATATCTCTCCCAAATCCTCCACATCATAAGAGAAATAGGCCAAAGAGACTCAAAAGCTCCATACACATCTTAACTCTAATGTCATGTAATCATAAATATCCAGGAAGAAGAATAAGACCAATCAAGAGAGAACCTGCAAATCATAACCATGTCCTATCCACACTAATGTGCTATAGCTGTGAAAAGTATGATCTCCTTTACAAACCAAAAGAAAGAATCCTCCACAACATCCTATAACAAGATGAAAGCCTCTCAAACCAAAAGGTAGATCAAACTCATAACCATACCAAAGTAGGAATAAGCCCAAAGCCACTAACCATCTCCATTACATACAATGATCTCATAACAACTCAAGATCAAACATACTGAGATAACCAATCATATCAATGCATGCACTCCTCAAATAAGTCCTCACAACCATAATCCATAGCTCAAGACTCAAACATGAGAAGACAACACACAAATGAAGAATGCATTTGAAAATAAGGTGGGAATACCTATCAAATCATTCACCACTAAGTAGACCAAGAGTGGGGATGAGATTCTTCCTCTAGGATGCACCAATCCTCGAAGGCTCTCTCCAAGAACAATCTCCTCAATGTGTCCATGTTGAAATCACATCCAACCAAGGTGTAGGCTCCTCAGTCTTGCTTCTGAAATCCTCATCAAAGAGTAACCATCTCAACACATGTCTCTAATCCAATAGAACTCAAGCCTCACCTAAGTCTCCAAGTATCCATGAGTACCTCCATGATCAATCCATGCTAAACTCCAAATGCAAAACTGCACCATCAACAATCTCCCAAACACAAGACCAATGTACCCAATACCAAGAGAACCATCAAGATCATAGTCAAAGCTCCCACTGCACATCTACATAACCTAGGAACATATCATGACATCGTGATCTAATCATCTCCTTAAAGGAAGATCACATGCACTAATGCACACATCCTATCTCAAGGGAACCTGTATCATGTCAAAACTCAAAATCAGTATCAAGAGTGAACCATGACACAATACCAATCATCTTGTAAGCAAGGATCACCTATTAAAACTGACAAACCATAACCAACACCTCAACCAAAGACTCCAAGAGTCCTCCATGGTACCAAGATGTCAACATCTCCAAATCACATGAAGATAGCCATATCTTGCCAAAGCTCCCACTGAAGTGTGATACCAAGCTACACATGGCAACAACATAAACATCAAACCATCAAACCATCATTGTCAAAAGCTCTCACTGAAACTTGTAGTCAAGCTATCCATGACATTGTGATAACCATCTCCTACATGAAGAACATCCATGGCCCCAACACAATCAAAGAATCCACCGTAAACAACACAGCTCCCAAAAGGTTGAGTAAACCATAATCTCCAAACCAAGAAGATGAACAAAACATGTAAACCAAACATCAATCCATTGAACCTGCACCTATAAAATAATCATGTCATGCCAAAGTCCCAACCAAACAAGGAACATTCATGACACCATGATCAGCACCCAATGCACTTGCACCAAACTCCCATCATGTCTCACACCATTGTACCATATAGTCAACAAACATAGGTCCCATATCATGACTATATCAGGTAATACCATCTCTCTCTATATCTCATATGACAAGCGAACCGTTGTAACATGTGACTAACCCAAGCCACAAATCAAAATCTACATCAACACTGAAACATCTATGGGCATAGACAACCCACATCCAAGTCATAAATGCAACCTATAAGCATAGACAACCTACAACACTACACAACCTGTAGATCTTATGTTGTCAACAAAGGATAATTAGAGATAAACATGTAAGTCTTCAATGACTCAAACACCAAATCATCCCAGATTCGATTTGCCATTGACTCACAAATGCACCAAAAGTCAAAGGAACCAAAAGTAGTTCAAACTGATATAATCCAAACAAACCTCATAATATCATCTCTAAATCTGCTTCACTGCATAATGCTCAAAAATACCATTCCAACGCCTATAATAAGTTTGAAATATGACTTCATATGCACCTGTTATGCCTAGTCTAAGCTCAAAACAAACATCTAGCTTCCAACTAGAAAAATTAGTCAAAATGGCAAAATCTAGAAAAATATTTGACACCACTATGTAGTACACGGATCTAAAAATCTGACTTGCTGGGCAAAAGTTATGTGTGAGGCCTACCTTTACCTCACCAGTTTTATTTTGCTTATGGTACTCTTTCGATGGATTTACTTTAGCCTTGTGTATTTTGGGGACTGTTGATCCCGCACTTGGATCTTGTTACCTTATCACTTACTAGATTAGATAGATGGATTATGCATTATGGTTGTTTATATGGCATGTTATAATGCATGTTATATGGCATTATGGTTGTTTATGATAGATTTCCTTGTTGATGATATGTTATTATATGCTACATGTCATTTGATTCTATCGATATGTGTTTAGATATCGAGACTGATGTTAGCTCCTTCTTATGTGATCCTGAATTCTACTTATGAGTAATGGATATTTTGAGAGACATTATTTTAGCATGGATTATCTTGATGTTGTATATTGCAATCATGTGTGTGAGATGCATGCTTTCATTTGCTTCGGCTATTATATCATGTACTATTGATGTGTGCTTGGAAGTGTGCAGGTTATTTTTCCATACCCATGGAAGTTCGGAGGTTAGACAACAACCATGTGTTATCCCCTGTTTAGCCAATCTGATCCTAAGTAGGACTAAGGTCACATGTGATTGAGAATGTTGATAATTGTTGTAATTGATTTATGACCTTTTTTTAATTTATCTCTTAAAGTGTTGTACAAATGTATTGTTGGGTTTGCACTAAATTAAAGTGCTAAATGTTTGAAGCCACTTTTATGTGATTGTATGTGTTTCTAAGGGTTCCTTATGGTCAAATTTTGACCCTAGGTCATACCCCCAAGGTCTATGACCATTTCTAGCCTATTTAAACTTGTTTTGGACCTTGTGTGGTAACCCAAACTTGACCCTAAGTTCAAGTGACGAGTTTGGGAAGTGTGTGGGTGGTTGGAAGGTCACCATCCCACTTAACCCCAACCTCACCCACTTGGGTAAGGTTACCCACGCTTCTCATGCTTTAGAAGCTTCTCCCATGTGTGAACCTCTTCCCCATGCTCTCACACGTGTGAGAGCACTTGTGGGGAAGAGTGTAGCTTAGATGAATGAGGAGGTGACAAGTACCACCTCCCCATTCATAAGAAGCTTCCCTTGTGTGCTCACATCCCCCTATGGTCTCACACATGTGTGAGAGCACTTGTGGGGGAATGTGTAGTCTTGTGAAATGGAGTGGTGACAAGTGTCACCACCACATGCATGTGGGGTTCAGAGAAGGGTCATGTGGATGGAGGAGAAGGTGACAAGTGTCACCTTCTCATCCATTAGGGTTTGTGAGCCTTGTCTTTACATCTCCCTCATTTTGATGAGAGGAGGGTTCTTGTTTCCATTTCTTTTGGGAAATTTTGGATTTGTGTGGGGAGAGAGGACTTGGAGATTTTGGGAGGCTTGGGGAAGCTCTTCACCAAAAAATCCATTGCATTATTGAAGCCTTGAAGTATTTCTCAATTTTAAACCATTGTTTTATTACTATTTCTTGTGAGTATGTATGTTTAAATGGTTCTGTAATTTGGATTTTATGTGTAAGGGTTTTAATGGGTTGTTTGAGTGACTCTCCTTATGAGAGAGTTCACCTTAGTGTGGGGTGAGAGAGGATGAGAACCTCTTCGGTTCCCCTCTTGATTATGGTGTGTGTTTTGTGGCCAAGGGCCTTATTATGGAGTTTGGAGAAGTTTTGGGTTATGGCAAGAGTGCCTTGATTTTTGTGATATGTGAAGTATGGCAAGAGGCCAAGTGATTCAAAATGTGTTTAAGAGTGTGGGTCTCCTTGAGTAGAGTGAGTCCACTCTCTCACCCTTTCAAATCCATTCCTAAGATGGATTACTTTTGTGAATAAATCTTGGGATGGGTGTAAATGTGTTTGGTGTGAGTGTATTCTTGTTTGTGGAATGATCCTTGGTTGTTGGAGGGCCTCCTAGCTTGGGGGTGGCCTATTTTAGGCCTAGGATGGGAGGTGAGCTTCCCATGGGTATGTATACCTAGTTTTGTGTGTTTTGTAGGTCTCATGGGAGCTTTGGAAAAGTTGCTTTTGGAGAAAGGATTTGGGGTTAATGAGTCCCCTATATATTTGTAAAAGATGGCAATGAGATGCCTTACCCTATGTTTAAAAAGGCTTGTAATATGTGTTCACTACTTTGGGAAGTAGATCTCTATTGTTGTAATTCTTCCTTAATGTAAACAATGTATATGGTTGAATAAATGAGTATTGAAAGTTTTCTCCATCCCCTTGTTTGGATAAATAAATCTCTCTCTCTCTCTAGTTACTATTTTTTTAGTGCAAAGAAATAAACCTTGGGAAGAAAAAGTGCATTTATAAGTTAAAAAAAAAAAAATAACATAATGCTCATAAGGTTGTAAGAAAGAGAAAAAAAATAATAAGTGATTAAATCAATTCTCCTTTGGGTTCCTTTAAACTTCTATTTAAATGGTATTTAAGAAATATACATATTAGAAACTATGAGTTATATTTTATCTATTCCTTTTTATATATATTTGAGTATCTATTCATAGGCATATTTATGGATATTCAGCCTATTGTTTTTTTTTACAATGAGCAAAGTTATTTACCAGTGAATTTCTTTTATCCTTTTTGATACATATATATTTTTGTAAAGTTAACATGCCTTAAATAAATCAAAGTTTTGTTTTATCAAAAGTGAAATCGCATGTTTGAAAGTCGAGTTAGGGTTTGGGCAAAACACAACCATTAAAGTTATTTTATTTTTAAAAATAAATCTTATGTGGGCGACGCAGGGATGAAGGCCCTATGCCGCTCCCCTACTACCATTGTTGCGACCTTTGGTGGGGGACCCCATCCCCCATCCCATAGTGCTTTAAGCACTGTGGGGTGGGAGGCAGTGCCCCCCCATCCCCTTCTTTGCATTAACAGTTGTGATTACGGTGCAGGCCGTGAATACTACTCGGCGTTTGGCACCTTAAACCCTGCGCTTAGCTTTAAGCTACCTACGATTTACTGTGCATTCGGCCCTTGTTTGGCCTATGTCTATTTTCATCTGGGTTTTTGAATGTATATATATATATATATACGCATTTTCTATATTTATAAATGTTAAAATAGAGCACAGGCTCCTTTGTGTAGATTAGTATTATTGTATATTGTAATATATTTATATATATGAATGAGTGAAATATATTTGGTTTTATATTTGGGCATTTTTAATTCTGTCATAAACCTATCTCTGTGTGTTAACCAAAGAATTATTTTATAGAAAAAGAGAAGATTATGTGTTTGGAGGTGAAGGAAAAACTTTGAAATTAAACCAAAAGCCTCTAAGGTTAGCATAGTCATTGAGATAAAATAGAAAATATGCAATTCCTGAGTATTGAAAGAAATGGATGTAAAAGTTATAAGCCAAAACATAGGTTAGAAAATAAAAAGATTAAATCCTAACTCAACCTGAAGCATGTTAGCAAATGTTACAAAACTTTAAACAAATCTTGATTGGGGATGATACCTCCCACTTGGGGAGGTACCATCCATCCTTGTGCCTTTCCTCAAAACCTACACAACTAATCAACTCTCAACAACTTGTATTTGTGAGCAAATAAGGTTTGTTGAGAGTTTATATAAGTTCCATTTTGGGGTTGGTGCCCTAACCCTATTAGTGAGGTTGTTTATTTAGTCTAGTTAAACCTAGTTTAGTGTAAGTAATTACACTTAGGGATTGTGGCTTTTTGTCCTATTAAAAAGGATGCCCTCGTATTCATTTAAATTTTATGTATTTACTATGTGTGTTTGCATCCCACTCCCTTGTTATGTTAGTGTTTTAATGAAATTTTATACTTCAAATTTAATGGTTAGAAAATTTATATGATTAGTAGGTAGTGTTCTAATTTATTTTATGCAATTAATTAAGTTGGGTTTGGGAAATTGTGTTGATCCTCACTATTTTAGTAATGCTTAGTTAAATGGAATAAATTTTAAAAAGGGGTGTAATAAAGATATTTTTTTAAAATTCACATTATTTGTATAGATGAAAATAAAGCCTTGTTGAGAACATTTATTTCTTTTAATTTCTTTTAGTAAAATAAGTTGTATAGAGGAAATTATGTCCTTTTAATTATTTTATTTTAGATTAAGTTATTTAGACCTCGTTATTTAAATCCTCAAAATTTTCTATTATGGTTGTAAAAGTAGATAATTAAATAATTACTTTTCGTAATGTATAGGATAGGATATTATCAAAATATGGCTTTGAGATTTATTTTAAAATGGATGAGGATTTGATAGGAATTTTATTTTAAGTCAAATTTGTACTCTCCTATAGCTGATGAGGTGGCATTATGCTTCTGAAATCACTATAGGAGGTTTCTTATTTTCATTTTATACCGTTATGCTGGCAAAATTTCCTTAGGGTATACATGGATTATTTTTGCTTAAGTATAGTTAATTTTCTTCTACCTTAGGGTGGTTGAGTGATCTAGATTGGATTTCAAACTTCATTCAAAATTGACCCACCTCATTAGGGTTTATCCAGGGTAGAATTTTGTGTTAGAATTCAACCCTCTCAATGTTGTCTTTTGCAACGTAAACCCCCTAGTGGCTAACATCATAGGGTTACGATTGGAGATCATATTAACCCGAACTTGACTGACTTCCCCGCCTTTGGGTGTTGCGCATAATGTTGGTTGTAGTGTCGACTGCATTGTGAACTTGTGTCACCGAGCATGCATGTTGCACGTGAGGGGGTTTTGTGGTGTTGGGGGGAAATTTTTTGATATTTCGTGTCATGACCACATGGAAAATGTGGTCATGACATGTGGTTATCATGTCATAACCACATGGCGAATGTGGGCATGAAATTTGGTATTAGAGCCCATGTTTAAACACTAGGCATAGAGGGCACATTACTTTATTCCGTATTTGTGTTATTTTGTTTTAATTTTAGGCACCATGTTTCTTGTAGGTTGCCACCTAGAACCAAGAGAGGGTGCCCGTGCATCAGTGGGCCTGGGGGAGCTGGAGCAGGGGTTGTTCCACCACCTATGAATCCTAATCAGGAGACGCCACCTGTACCTGACCTAGGTCCCCAAATCCTTCAATTTCTTGAGGCAGTGTTCCTCGGTTGCCTCCAGTTGTGGACGAGCCACACGTGGACATTCCTAATGCAACATCTGATGACGGTGCATCAGCTCATCAGGAGTGTAGTAGGAGTCTGCCATGCTAGGAGGATTGTGCAGTAGGGATTGGAGTGGAGCATATTCCACCTGACCCTTTGGTACCACGAGATGAGGTGGATACACCTGTTTGAGGTCCCCGAGACTGTGGAGACCTGATTCAGGATTTGCTTAGGCTAAATCCACCTACCTTCGTGGGTACGTCAGAGGGAGCTAAGGCAGAGGCTTGGCTCATCAGCCTTGATAGGTGCCTTGTGTTGCATCCCTACGAGAGCAACACGAAGGCATGAGTAGCAGTACATCTTCTGCCAGATGTGACAGTGACTTGGTGGCACACAGAGGATCATAAGCTCCACCTTTCATTGGACACTCTATCATGGGACACTTTTCTGGAGCGCTACAATGCACATTACTTAACGGAGCATTACAGACAGCGTCGCATTGATGAATTCCATGACTTACAGCGAGATGTTCCACAATTGCACAGTATGAGTGCAAGTTTGTGGAGTTATCATGATATACTGAGTATCTTCAGGATGAGAAGTTTCTCATGAGTTGCTTCATTAGAGGATTGAATCCTCACATAGAAGGACTGGTTTGCATGGCAGATCCACGGACTATGAGCGAGGCTACCGAGAAGGCGCTCATCACAGAGGAGGTTCATGGATAGGGCCAGAGGTCACATCTGTAGTTTTAGGACCATAGTCATCAGCAAGATCAGGGGTTTCACAGACCCCAGCCTCCTAATCACGGTGGATTTAGATCAGCATCTTTACCACCTAGACTTCCACAGTAGCAGCAGTACTAGTAGAGGTTACGACCACAGCAGAGGGGACATGGTGGCCCTAATCGAGGATGGTAGTCATAGGGTCCCCAGAGAGACCAGAGGTAGCAGGTACCCGCTTCAGGACCCACTCGATCATAGTAGTCCTTTAGGGGATCCCAAAGTAGTACAGTTTGATTTGGAGCGCAACAGTCTAGTAGGACTCAATCAGTACATGTTCAGTCACGTGGTCCTTGTTATGTTTATGGTGGTGCTAGCCACTTGGCTAGGGAGTGCCCACAAGGTTTCACAACTGGAGGATAGTGAGCTAGTGGTTCTAAGGCTACAGTTGGAGATATGGGTCAATCTCACTGAGTCTTTGCAGGGGTTGATAACCGCTAGTCTGACTTCTAGGCCTCCATTATAGAGACTCCAGGTACTATTGGGAATGTTCCCATTACTATATTGTTTGACTTAGGAGCCACAGACTCCTTTATTTCTCCATCATTAGTGAAGCGTTGTAGGCTGATGGCCTCTAGATAGGATGTTAGGTGGGAGGTTGAGTTAGCTACAGGGGCCAAGTTGGCAGTAGATGCCATGGTCAGAGATTGTGAGATTTCACTTAGTACCTTCACAACAGTTGCGGATCTGAGGGTTATACCCTTAGGGTCTTACGACATGGTGCTAGGAATGGATTGGCTTGCAGCTCATAGAGCCAAGCTAGATTGTTACCATAAGGTGATAGGATGCCTCGAAGATCACGGCATAGCAGCAAAGATAGTGGGCGTTTAGAAGCCCACAACAGTTCGTATGATATCCACTAAACAGCTTAAATGATGTATGTGAAAGGGATGTCAGTTGTTCATGATCACAGTTAGTGACAGATTGGAGGATGAGCTTGAGGCTATGCTTGATGATCACCCCATCCTTAGGGAGTTTGCTGATGTGTTTCCTCCCGAGATTCTAGGGATACCACCTTGCAGAGAGGTTGATTTTCATATAGACCTTGTACCAGGTGCCGAGCCAGTGTCTCATGCACCTTACAAGATGACCACGCATGATCTTACTAAGCTCAAGCTTCAGATAGAGGGGTTGCTAGTGAAGGGGCACATCTAACCTAGTGTCTCTCCATGGGGTGCACCAATCATCTTCATGAAGAAGAAGGATGGGTCTCTTCAGCTATGCATGGATTATAGGCAGTTGAATAAGGTGACAATGAAGAACCCTTATCCTTTGCCTAGGATCGACGACTTGTTTAACCAGATGTAGGGAGCTAGGGTGTTCTCTAAGATTGACCTGAAGTTTGAATACCACCAATTACGCATCATAGAGGTGGATATCCATAAGACCGCATTTCAGACTTGTTATGGTCACTATGAGTTCACCGTGGTGCCCTTCGGTTTGACGAACATTCCTGTAGTATTCATGAGTCTCATGAATGGAGTGTTTCGCACATACCTTGATCGGTTCATGATTATTTTCCTTGATGACATATTGATTTATTCACGGATTGAAGAGGAGCACGAGGAGCACCTTCGCCAGGTACTCCAGTGTTTGAGAGAGTAGCATCTTTATGGCAAACTAGAGAAGTGTGCCTTCTTTAGGTCAGAGGTGCAGTATTTGGACCACATTTTATCTGATGATGGTATCTCCGTAGATCCATCGAAGATCAAAGCTATCAAAGATTGGCTAGCACCTACCAGTGTCATAGGGGTTTGAAGCTTCATGGGGTTAGTAGGTTATTACTGTAGATTTGTTGAGGGCTTCTCCCGGATAGCACACCCCATCACTTCCCTTCAGCGGAAAGGGAAGAGCTTCTTATGGATAGAGCAGTGTGAGAGGGCCTTTGCGGTCCTCAAGGAGCATCTCACTAGCACTCCTATCTTAGTAGTACTAGACCCACCAACAGATTTTATGGTATGTACAGATGCATCATTAGAGGGTTTAGGTGTAGTGTTCATGCAGGATGGACAGGTGATTGCGTATCAATCGCGAAAGATCAAGACCCATGAGCTGAACTACCCGACACATGATTTGGAGTTAGCAGCGATAGTTCATGCTCTTGTTCATTGGAGACACTTCCTCTTAGGATGTCGCTTCGAGTTACACTCCGACCACCACAGCCTACAGTACATCTTCATGTAGCCGAATCTAAACGCCCGTCAACAGTGTTGGATGGAGTTTCTTTGCGAGTATGACTTTGATGTGCATTACATCAAAGGGAAGGAGAACGTGATCACCAATGCCTTGAGTTGGAGGGACCACAAGATCCTGACCTTGACCTTGAGTGTTGACTTGAGAGGGTGTATCTTGTAGTACCTACCAGAGGATGAGTGGTTTCTAGAGGTTCACCAGGAGTTGCAGTCACAGAGGGCCCATAGGGGCAAGTTTGCATGGTATACTCTTGAGTCAGATGGTCTTCTTTGACATCGTCAGCACATTTATGTTCCCCTTGTAGGTGATCTTAGACCATTGGTGTTTTCAGAGGCTCATCAAGCACCATATGCAGCATATCTAGGGGTGAAGAAGATGCATATAGATTTGAGACAGTTGTACCATTAGGCAGGTATGAGGAGAGATATTGCAGAGTTTATTGCTCATTACCATGAGTACCAGAGGGTGAAGGTTGAGCATCAACATCTAGCAGGTTTACTTTACCCGCATGAGATACCGGAGTGGAAATGGGATACCATTTCTATGGATTTCATTGTTGGTCTACCTTTGTCAGCTCATCGCCATGATGCCATCATGGTGACAGTTGACAAGTTGAACAAGGTAGCCCACTTTTCACCTATATGCACAATGTACAATGCACTCGCAGTTGCGAGAGTTTTCTTGAACGACATAGTGAGACTGCATGGTGTACCTCGTCGTATCACATCTGACAGAGATTTAGTGTTTACTTCAGCCTTTTGGAGGGCATTGCAGCAAGCGTTGGGCACTTAGCTAAACTTTAGTTCAGCTTATCATCTTGAGACAGATGGATAGACTGAGAGGGTGAATCAGGTGTTAGAGGACATTCTTTGCATGTTTGTTATGAATCACCAGTCTAGATGGGACGACTACTTGTATCTAGTTGAGTTTGCCTACAATAATGGGCATCACAACTCATTAGGTATGCCTCCCTATCAGGCCTTGTATGTGAGGCCATGCAGGACTACTTTGAGTTGGGATCTGTAACATCAGAAAATATCCCCTTGGGTCTTTTCCCTCATAAGGTTTAGCTCCCGGGTCATTAACATGCATTTAGGACATCTTAGTTCATATTTTGGCATCTCGATGGAATGAGACCTAGGTTCCTTGGCAAATTGGACCTAGGTGGACCCCTTGAGTTGTACCTTGCCCAAAATAGGGGGGAAGACTTGGGTGCCCGCGACCTAGTCCTACCCTATTTTGGGGCAACCCTAATTTCTGGGTGTCAGTTTGTGACCGTTATTAGGTCCCTTTGCCGACACAATAAGTTTGAATTTCAAATATCTTAGCAGGAGTACTTGTATTTGCATATATAAGCATGTGTAGGCATTCATTTGTAAAATAGATGATTACTGGCAAGCTATTGTGTTCTCAAGGTGATTCAAGGCTTTCATTGTGTTGCAAGAGTAGACTTGTTTAGTTTATATGTTTGTATTTGCAGACTTGAGCATTCATCTCCTCATGGAATGAAGAGCATCTTCCTCCCATGAGATCTTCACTAAAATGTGATATCATTGTGCTTTTTATCATTGTTTCATTTGGATTTGGCCTCTGCCTCAGAAGGTCATGCCCTCTCTATCTGACAAAGGTGTTGGAAGACTTAAATGTCCTTCTGGGGCTTGACTGAGGCAAGCTCCTAAACACCACAACCCCCAAACCAAGTCTTGTGATTGCAGGTTATAGGTGTCGCATCTGAAAAAAGTAGAGTTGTAGGAAGGCTTGGCAGGCATCAAGGATTTAGGATCTAAAGAAAAGTTGGACAAAGGAGTACTTCCAGGACTAGGGCGCTCGCTCTAGTGTCCTCCACAGACAGATCTCAAAAAATAGAAGTTACAGGGCTGATCAGTGTTGGAAGGAGGTCTAGATTCCCCGAAAAAGAAGGTACCTTGGACTTGGGCACCCGCTCCAATGTCCCCGGCTGTTCTGCTTCAGAACCCTAAAAATAGGTACTCTGTAACGTTGTATTTTGCTTCCGTCTACAAGGGCTTTTTCCATAATTCATTGATTTGTTGTTGTATTTGCATAATTAGGGTTTTAATGGTCAATTGGACATAAGAGAAGGAAAAATTGATAATTAATTCCCTAATCTAAGTTTCTCTACATCTGAAAGTGACCTAGGGTATGATAGTGCTTGCCACTCAACCCTAGATCCTTCAATGTTTAGTGGAGAGGTGGATTTTAACATCTAAACAACAAAAGATTAACAAAATCCAATTTTACCCTAAACATTTTGGTGAACCCGTGTTTTTAGACTTAAATTACAACTTTTTGAGTTTTTTTCTGTAGATTTGGTGTGATTTCATTCATTCATTTGGGCATTTACTCTATTGCATTGAGAAAATTTCAAAAAAATTGAAAAAATTAGAAAAATACAAAACAATTGCATTGTTGGGCTTACTAAATTGCATCAATTTTTCCTAAATTTTCCTAATTCATGATTTTTGCATCATATCTAACATAAACTACAGAAAAATACAAAAATTCAAAATCTTGCTTTGCATTTTCATCATTTAATTGCTAGGGTTTTGTGGAAATTTTGACAATTTTTTAGATAACCTAGTAATTCCAAAATCTAGGGTTTGCAGGCAAAATCTTTTATCAAATTTTTCTACTGATTTTAGAGGCTCATTCAAATTTACATTTGGCTTTAGTCTTACATTTTAGTGTGAATTTGCATTTTTGCATTGAAAAATTCAACAAAAACTAGCAATTTTGGTACATTTTCATTAAATTTGCATGGGAATTTTGCATGTTTAAACTTGAAAATCATTTTCAGATCTGAGAGTATTTAATTTCCATCAAAAATTAGACTTCAAAACATTTTCATAGCATTTTGTCCCAAGACCTCAAACCTAGGGCTTCAAAAATAACAATTTTCACTAATTTTGGCCTTATCGACTTCATAAACTTGCACCATAGGTGTGTTGTGAATGATATTTTGGCATTATTTTTCTATTATTAGGGTAATAATTTTCTTCCCCTCATAAAAAACTTCACAACACCCTTTTAACATGCTCTTGTAGTGAAAATTTGGTGGAAAACTACACATTTTGGCTATTTTTGCCCTAGGGTTTGACCTAGTTTGCACTCCAAGTGTGTTGTGATAAATTTTATGGATTGAGGTGACTGATATTATTGATATTATTTTATTTCCCTCCTAAAATTCCTTACAACACCTCATTTACTAGGTCTTGGAGTTGAAAAACTGTGAAAAACATCCTATTTTTGCTATATTTTCACTAGGGTTTTACCTTAAGTGGCACTAAAAGCGTGTTGTGTTGGATATTTTGGCTCTAAGTGGCTGTTATTACTGATATTATTTTATTTCCATCATCATTTTCCTCACAACACCTTTTTTTATGCTCTCTTACATTGAATTTTGGTGAAAAAAGTGCCTATTTTGACATATTTTCACTATACTTCGACTTGGCATTACCTTGAAATCGCATCAAGAGTGTGTTGAGAGTGATCCTATTGCTGTTTTGGACAGATATCAGACATGTAACTCTCTTCCCTCGATCAAAATCCTTACAACATCCTTTGTTCCATTCATTTGCATTAGAAAAAGCAAAAAAAAAATCAAGCATTTGAGGCTATTTTTGCATATAGTTTGGCACTTGTCTTTGCATATCTTTTGAAAAACAATTAAAATATTATTTTAAATTGATTTGGAAACATAAATTTGATAACTTTGCATCAAACATTAATAATGGCACCCTTATGTTATTCATCTCTGAAATCTTTGCATGAGTATATCCTAGATTTTGAAAATTTCTCTAATTTCACTAATGAGAATCCTCATGTTCTAGAGCACATAGCTTCTACAAGTGGTTTTGATGCTTATATATGTTCTACATATGAGCTGCAATTACTTTTTTATACACATGATTTTAATAGCTTCACACTGTTCATAGGAACATACCCTTTGATATTAGAAGATTTAAGTAAATACATCTCTAGGAATACCCATGAGAAAGATGAGAACAAAAAGCCTTTGTCCGCCACAGAGTATGATGATGATGATGTACCTCCCTCTCATCCCATTGCTCTCCCTAGCCAAGATGTAGCATTAGTGGATGAGAAAAGGTCTCTCACATTAAATCCTTTGGGGATGGATATTGGTCACAATTAAGAGGAAAACAATGTTAATTCAATAATTGTTAATGGACTTCATAGCAATATTCCTAAAATGATTGTCTGAGGGGCACTTAGTGCACCCTCTCGCTTAAAACTGGTGATTATGGTTCAAGGTGTTCAAAATGTGCTGCAACAACCATACTACAATGTGATTGCTCACACATACAACACCCGTAATAACAAGCAACATAACCAAGCACCGCATGCACCTGTCTCTCTTCCATGTTCTCAACCTATGCTCCCTCCACCACCTTGTCTTACTCATAAAAGTGGTCAAGAGTATGATCTTGTCAAATAGCTTTGTGCCACTCTGGCTAAGATCTCTCTTTGGGATTTGATACAAACATCACCTACATACCATGGAATGCTACAAGAAGCCTTGCAAAAGGTGATTGTCCCACCTACTGCTAAACCTAATGATGTAGCAACTATATTAGATAGTATGCATGTGACAAAAATGGATATACTTTTTCAACTGCATGAATTACCATCAATCGAAGTTCAAAACCAATATGATCCTCTTGTAATCTTTGTCACAATAAATAAAACATTGGTTAAATGAGTTATGATTGACAATGGATTGGCTCTTAATGTTTGTAGCATTGACCTACTACACCAAATAAAAGCTGACACATCACAAATCAAACCAAATGGCATTAGCATTCATGGCTTTGATAATGTTGGACGACAATCTGTAGGCACTATAACTCTACCTATACAAGTAGGATCTATGCTTGTGCCCACCCTGGTTCATGTCATGCCTTGTTCTTTATCTTACAACATGATTCTGGGAAGACCTTGGATTCATGCATTGGGGGTAGTCCCTTCCACCTTGCATCGTTCAATCAAATTTATATTCAATGGTAATCTTCATACTATTCATGTTGATCCTGAACTAGATAACTACTTACACATTGAAAAGAAAAAACCAACTTACAATCTTACGAGTTTAAACAATTCACGAGTTGATTCATCAATAGATAATGATATACAAGATTCTAGAACATCGAATGCACTCTTTGGTGATGATTGGGGTCCATTAGATTTTAATCCTTGCACTATGGGGGAATATAAAATTAACAGCCTTGACAAGTCAAAAGTGACATCAATACCACCTAAACAATCTTTTCAAGCACCTAAGAAACCTAGAGTCCCCTTGATAGAAAATAAAAACAATATTCCCACTTATACCACAAATTATGACACTTATGAGGCTTCACCCTCTTCTAAGTAAATGACATCCCTTTATGGTCAAGGATTTAAAGTTCTTTATAACAATTGTGAATATGAAGGTAAGGGATGTGGTGTAAATCAACAAGGGATTCGAGTACCTATAGAATCTGCTTCAACACACTACTCAAGCGGCATTGGATATAATCTTTTTAAAGAAAAGAAAGCCTCCCGTCATCCCACACTACATGTTAATTCAACAAGATCAAAACAACATGACAAATATCCTAGAGATATATGTTCTTAACGATGGTGCTACCAGGTAAGTATCTCTAACCCTTTATCTCTCTCATGATGTGCTTCCCTCGTGATGTGTTATGTGTTGTCTAGGCCTCCTAGGATGACCTCAGATTCTCCTGTAAGGTTTGGGATACCAGGAGACTGCCTCTGTTGTGACCTTCTTCTATTTGTATCATCATTCTTCTAAATTGCCTCTCTCTAATTTCATCGTTGTGTGTGGTGTCTTACAGACATAGCATCATGGTTGGTGACCTGGGGGCACCCTCCTACATGACTGTCCCTAAGACACTTGTTTCTCCTCTCTTATTTATTGTTTCCCTTCTTCTAGTGTTTCCACCTAGCGGGTAGATGACGGCAAACATTTACACTGATGCGGACCTAGTGTCCCTTTCGAGAGCAATCAAAAAATGGACTATAGTTCCTAATATGACGATGGGGTTGTATATCTTATCCAACACTTGGCTAGTGGAAGCACTCGTGCTTTCCATGTAGTGGTGATTTTGATGGTGTTCCATCTCATTTACAAATCATAAACAATATTGCTACTTCGTGCACTTTGTCTACCTTGAATCTTGCATACCTTAGATTTCATATGCATTGATGTTGTTGTTTATCATGATGTTGTAGACACTAACATGTTTCTTGTAGGGACGTGTTTGTGGGAACATTTGGTGATCATGAAGTACATGTCACCTCCGAGGGGCATGGGCCTTACGAAATTCAGTGTTCCCTTGTGTGTTTTCTTCAACCACCTTAAGGTGGGGGCATATATAAGGTAAGCTATCTGTTATAGATGTTAACAATGTGCTTGTCCTTAGGTGTAGGCTAGTACAATGAGTACTTCCTACATCCTAAGTTTTTTTGCAATCAATCAATCTATCTATTGCATATACCTCCTGTTGATGTATAAAATTGTGTAGGTTCCAACACCAACATGGGAAGTTTCAAGAATGTGAGACTTGCTACTTGAAACAACCTCCAGATTTTAAAGAAGCTGGCTCTTCCTATTTCAATCAGGTTTAGGGAAAGAGATAAGCAGGATTACAAATACAATAAGCAAATCTAATTTATGGTGATGTGCCTAAGTAAAAAGTATTCCTTCAATTTAATCATAGTGAAGCTATTCTCAAGATACAGTTATATTAAAGAGCAGATACTGCATGATCAATATAAACTGATATAATGAATATTATCATAGGCTTATAACCAGATGACTTTGCAAAGAAATAGATGATATCAACCAAGGCACATAATAGAGTTCTTCTTATTAAACTTCCAGCAACATAAAAGGCACAGAAAAACATGCACAGATATATTGACTTTCTGATCAAGAACAACAAAATAAAGGCAAAATGATATAAACTAGTCTCAGCAAAGTCTTCGAATCCTTGAATTAGATTTCTTAATTGAAAACTTATTCAAAGTAAAGTCCTCAATCCTCTCTATTTGATTACAAATTATGCATATTTATAATCACTGATTTAACACAAGATTGCTTGCAACAACCTGAATCATCAATGGTCAAACAGAACTGAAGATTACTGGAAATCCATGGCAGTTACGATCTTCTGAATTTGTAATGGCCATCCCTCTTGCATGCTCATTGGCTGGGGTGAAATATTATGTGGCACACTAACTGTATCAAAACCAAGACACATGGCAGCACCTGTGCACATAAGGCTCAAAAGAAATTATGACAGATGGCAGCGTCCGCATATACTTAGAAACTCTTTTGCCTTCAAAGAAATTCACAAGAAATAGACACTTGTCGCATTTTGCAGTCTCCAAAATGACACATGTCCTGCCCCGCCAAGCCTTTAAAAACCTGTCTTCCTACCTGGGCGCCCTTCGTTGTGACATCTGTCGCAACCTGCTTCACTTAGAAACTGAGACACAAATAATAATGGACCCACTGCCTTCATAACTCATTACCCTCAAAGGGAATAAAACTGGGACAGATGGCAGCGCCCACGGTCATACAAGCTAACACGCGGCAACCTTTGCAACACTATCAAAACAAATGAAACTTTTGAAAGGTCCCTTGGAAGCTGACACTTGGTGCAGTCTGCTACAACTGTGAATTAAAAATGTTTCATGCTAAAAAGAAGATTATGAATAAAGTAACCCTTCTCTGCTGTCGCCACGTGGTACCTTCCGCAAGCATGAAACAAAATGTATTGTGGCCCACCATATTTATGTCGATATAAATATAAATTCTTAAAAAGGGACATTCGGGATCATCTGCATAAAACTCAAAAAGACACACAGCATCACCCGCAAGCATATAGCAAGAAAGGAAACTATTTGAGACTGCTTCCACTATTGACACATGGTGCCTTCCGTAAGCTTGAAACAAAATGAACCAAAAGATGTTACTTGATACGTGGCGCACTCCGCAGCAAACTCAAAAGGACATATGGCGGCCTCCACATAAAACTGAGTGCTTGTTTCATTGTTGTGACTTTGACACTTGGCGCAACCCGCACACAAAAACATTTGAGCGCAGAAAAATGTAGAGACACTCTACAGTTCTTGGCGACCATCAGGACTTTTGAGCCTACTCTGAAAGAACCAAAACTGACAAAAAGATATTGTATTGAACATAAAACTTGAATTATAGATTTTGCAACGTTGTTTGATATACAGACCATTCTGAATCTGAGATCCCCTGTCTACTCTGTAAATCTTGAAAAGCAAAATCAAGATTAATTATATCCTTATGGGAAAATGTTTACAAAATTTGTACCACAGCCTTTAATTGAAATTCCAGCTGGGCCATAGGTATCAACATAGTTTCAACTTCCTTTACTGTTGATGAATCACTTAAACCTTGGAAAATTGTCTGATCATTTTTCTTGGTCAAAAGAAGGGCCTTGATTTCATCTATCATCAACACTGTGTTACCATGTGGGAACGGTGAACGAAGTCCCAGTTGCACCAAATCTTCTATGTGTTTCTTCATATTCTTTACTCCTTCCTTTACTATATCTAGGAGCTCCTGACAATTTGTGGCCGCAGAATTACAACTCAAAACCTCATTAACCTTCTTAGTAGCAACCATTCTATCATTAATACCTACTGCTGATAATGTTTCATCTGTTGTGTCATACAATTTTTTTTAACAAAAGCTGAGAGTTTGAAACTCTTAATGAAACAGTGGACAAAGTGGCCTGTGCAGAAGTCTCTACCTTCTCACACAGCTGCTGAGCATTTAACAGAAAAGTTAAAGATGGATTTAACTGAATAATCTCCTTAGAGATTCTCTTCCATACTGAAACATACAGTTCTTTCACCAAATTTAGAACTCCTGCATTCTGTGGTCTATTAGCCAACTCCAGTGTTAGCTGCTTAGTTCTTTGTTTCTCGGCCATGAATTGTGCCTGAGCTACACTATTTGCATTTTGCTCACTCAAAAAATTTTGTTGCAACTGTGTTGCCTCTTGTAATTTATCCTGATACTTCTTTTCTATAGTGTCCTTTTCCTATTTTAAAACAGTCATTACAGCCTTCTCTTGTGCCAGTTCAGTCTTCAGAGAAGCAATCTATGCCTGTACATCCTGATGTATCTATAAAGAAAAAATATTCTACAATTGTTTGTTTAAATTATCAATCTCATTTATTTTAGACTGAATCTCCCTGGCAAGATTACTCCTATTCACTTTCTCTTGCCTCTTCCTTTTGCAACTTCTTCGACACTTTCAAATAGTCTGTAGCCACAGCACTTGCAGTTTCATTCATCAGCTCAACCCTACCTTGTGGCCTGAAGAGAGACATATCCATGGCAACATCATTCATAGCATAATCTTGGGGTTGCATTTGCTCATTCGGTTTTACCACATTTGGGGACAAATGTGTCACTGTCAATGATTGTTGAATAGGGTCATAGAGTGACCTCATGTGAGCCACATCAGGGCTTTTGTTTTCCTTTTTCCTCTTCTTTTCCATCCTGGCCTCTCTAGCCTTTTTTACTATGTCTGCTTAAGCTTGGAAGGTAGGAGGAGATGCAATATAACCTCCAGCAAAGGGGTGACCTTGAGGTAGGCCATAAGGAATAGAAGATAATTGTTGGCTAGGGGGTACTTGGGGAGGGGTCCGTTTAGGCACAGATGGAGAAAATAATGGCAAGGTAATGGCCTGTGATGACATGGCCGATGCACTGGCAATTAGGGCAGAGGTTTGTGTAAGTACAACAGGAGTGGCAAGGGACATGGAAGCCTGAATACTTGGGATTGCCACTCCTATATGAGAAGAAAGAGATACAAGAGAGAAGGCAGAAGAAGTACCTACTTGAGTCACAGAAGAGGTAACTGGCACTTGTTGTTGCTGTGGTGTTGCTTCTTCTTCTTCTTCTGGCAGGATCATTCTCCTTACTTTCAAAGGTCTCTCTAATGTTTCCTCTTTTTCTTCTTCTTCAATATTTACAACCACAGGTTGTTGCAAAGGGACCATTCTGGAACCCCCAGATGCTGAAGCTGTATGAGTTCCTAGAATTGGCGATGACACAACACCTTTTTTCTTCTCTAAGGTGCTAAGGGATTGAGGCCATGAAGATCTAGGATCAACAGATGACGCCTGTCCTGTTTCTTGCCTTATTGGGGCCGACTCTATTTCTTCCTCTGGTTCCTCACCCTTCCTCTGAATTTTACTTGTGTCTGGACTTGAGATTGGGGATGGATGCCACTCATCCTAGATTGACTCCCATGTCTCATCATTTTCAACATTCCCAAATGAATGTGTAATCTCAGAGATCTCTTGCCTATATTTCCAATAGGCTTCAATCTTTTTTGCTCTCCATTCTCTTGCTTTTAAAGATTTCCTTAAACCTGCGGTCATCTTTAGCTTAGGCTCATACTCTTTCTCTTTGACATAGAAGGTTTCCCATGGCCTAGGCCCCTCATAGGGCAAATCAGTTAATTCTACATAGAGATCTGGGCTATCTTCTTTTGGAGACCTCTTATCTTCCTAGAATGGACGTCCTTCATGTACCATCTTGGCACGAATCTTATGTTACAAGTATGGGTCTAACTGGTATTTTCATTGATGTCAACATACTTCTGTTACAAAAATGACAAGGATTAGATGAGCTATGTACTAAGGATATTGAGAAAATTAGTCATATCAGGAACAGAGAAGAACGGTGAAGATAGTAAGGTAAAGATCCAATTAAGATGACTATCAGAGGTTGCGGTTCAAAGGGTTTGTAGATATGAGTCTTAAAATACTCCAGTAAAGATTTTAGAGGTCTACATGAAGATATGAAGAAGTTATGGCTGCTCAAGTAAAACCGGTTCCAGCAGATGTTCAGAGGTGACAGAGTAACACAGATAGGTCCGGTGAGATCCGGAAATGCATTGTCCTATTCTGCAGATTTGAGGAAGTCTTGAGGAAGTCTCTGAGAAGTGTTAACTAGTTTGGTTCATGGATTGAATGTCTAGAAGCATCTATTCTTCTGTAACAGTGATGACAGACTGTGTTCTTGACATTCCGGATGAAGGAGAGAAGGATTCCAGTAAGTAGATGAAGTACAGATGTTGTTGGTGTTTCAGGATATCTTGTGGTGGTCTTAGGATTGTGTCCAGTTCGTGTTGGTGGTCCACATTGGAGTTAGAGCTCGCAATTGAAGAATAACCTCCAGATGATGGTGTTCTTCCTAAGACTGGCCGACCGGATGTATTACACATCTTGCGGATGATCTTATAGATGTTTTCCAACTTAGATGATTATTCCTAAGTCGATGCCTTGTATAAATAAGGGATTGTAAAGTCATTTCAAAGTGTGTCCTGCGGTGATGAGAGTGTGGTAGCGAAGAAGAAAGTGAAAGGCAGAGCAGAAGTTTTGGGGCCTAAATGGAACTAATCCAAGCATGGTAGAGATGTTATTCTCCAGTTCAAGTTTGTAATACTTGTTACTTTGTAGACAGTGTCTCTTGTAGGTAGTGAGCCTCTTGTGAGCAGTGTGCTCGGGCAGTGAGCCCTAATTGGCATGTGCCATTTGTTCTTTCTATTCTTCTAATAGAGAATACAATCTTGGGTTAATCACCCCGTGGTTTTTCCCTTAACCGGGTTTTTCACATCAAAATCTTGGTGTCTCATGTGTTGATAAGTTTCTGCTTTTTATTTGGTTGCATTTTGTTTTATGATTAATATACTACTAATCACTAAGAGGATTTAAGTGTGAAATTGGAGAAATTTTTGGATAATTGATTCACCCCCCTCTTAGTTGTGTGCCCTAAATCTAACAATTGGTATCAGAGCCAAGTTCCTCTAAAAGGAGCTTAACCACTTAAGGAGATCCAGGATGTCGTCTTACAAAAAGGATAGTCTGAAGTTTGATGGAACCAACTTTAATCTGTGGAAAGGTCGCATGAAATATCACTTGCAATGCATGGGTACAGTGTACTGGACCATGGCTACAACACAGTATACACCTCCACAAGGTGGTCCGAAAGTAGCAAATGAAATTACAGATGCTGAAAATAATCTGCAGACTATTGAAGCTCTTCTAAGTGCATTATCTGATTCAGAGCTCTCAAATGTTATTGACCTACCAACTACTTCTGAGATTTGGCAAAAACTAGAACTTCTGCATGAAGGAGACAAGTATGTCAAAAGTGCAAGGTTACGAAGTTTGAAAGGAAAATTTGAAAACCTGAAGATGAGAGAAGATGAAAATATCACTACTTTCATGCCAAGAGTAAATGAGCTTGTTTGTGGAATTAGAAATGCTGGTGGAGTCTTGGAAGAAGATGAGATTGTTTGCAAAATTCTCAAATCCCTTCCTGCTTCTTACAAAATCAAGGCTGCTGCCATTGAAGAATTCAGAGCCCATACAACTGTCACAAGAGATCAATTGGCTGGAAAATTGGTTGCATTTGAAATGACAGAGTTTGGAGATGAACCCCCCAAGACTGAATCTGCATTCAAAGCCAGTTCCTCTGTTAAAGGTAAACAAAGGTTTGATCCGGGAGAGAATTCATCAAGGAAGCTGTCATGGTATGAAAAATCAAGAAAAGATTTGGAGGAAGAAGTAGAAACTGCTCAACTTGAAGCCCTTATCGCAAAGAGGCTGCTAAGAGGATCCGGTAAGTATGAAGGAAAATTGTCTTTTAAGTGTTTCAACTGCAATAAGATTGGTCATTTTGCCTCAAAATGTCTGGAAAGATTTTCAAGGCCAAATCCTAACAGATCAAGGTTCCAAAAGAATTGCTACTATGTTCATGAAGAAGATGATAATGAAGGAGTAACAAATGATGAATCAGAGATAGGAAACAAATCTGGAAGTGATTGGGTGTTTATTGCCATCAAGGAAGAAGAACCAATATCCTCTGAATTTGTCAATCATAAAATTGTAGAAAGAGCTCTGGCTGCTCAAATTGAAGAAAAAGATGACTAGGTCATTGACAGTGGTTTCCCTCACCATATGACAGGTGACAAAAATAAGTTCATAGATTTGGAAAGGTATGAAGGAGGAGTGGTAAAGTTTGGTGATAATTCTACTAGTAGAATCAGAGGAAGAGGAAGTATTTCTTTTGATGGAAGGAACAAAACCGGTAATGTACTATATGTTGAAGGTTTGAAGCACAATCTTCTCAGTGTTGGATAGTTGGTGGACAAAGGCTATGATCTCTGATTCAAGAATGGAAAATGCAAGATCTTTGAAAGTTCCAGAATAGAGATTGCATCCAGTACCCAAACTAAAGGTAATATCTTCCACTTGGTTGGTACTGGTAAAAGTTGCTTATTTACTCAGGTTGATCAAAGTTGGTTATGGCATAGGAGAATGTGTCATGTGAATTTTGATAATATCATCAAGATAAGCAATACTCAAGCTGTAAGAGATCTTCCAAAGTTGGTGAAACCTACAAATAGTTTGTGTAAAGAATGTCAGTTGGGCAAACTAAGCAGAGTCACATTCAAGAGTAAGGAATTGTCTTCTACCGGTTTATTGGACTTAGTTCACACTGATCTTTGTGGTCCAACAAGAACCAGGAGTGTGCAAGGTGATAGATACTTCATGTTACTAATTGATGACTATTCCCAGATGATGTGGGTAACCTTTCTGAAAGAGAAATCAGAAGCTCTTAAGAAATTCAAAATATTCAAGGCTATGGTAGAGAATGAAACCAGATTAAAAATGAAATGTCTGAGGTTTGATAGAGGTGGGGAATTCACATCCAGTGAGTTCTTAGAGTTTTGTCAGAAACATGGAATAAAGAGACAGTTATCTGCTCCTAGGACTCCACAACAGAATGGAGTAGTGGAAAGAAAGAACCGGACCATCCAGGAAGCTTTTAGGACCATGATGATAGAAGCAAATGTTCCTTAGACCTATTAGAGAGAAGCTGTCAGCACTACAGTCTATACTCTCAATCGAGTTTAAATTAGAAGTAATACCGGTAAGACTCCTTATGAACTTTGGTTTGGCATCACTCCTACTGTGAGGTATTTTAAAGTTTTTGGTAGCAAATGTTACATTAAAAGAGATGAAGATCTAGGAAAGTTTGATGCTAGAAGTGATGAAGGAATATTCTTGGGTTAGTCTACTCAAAGCAAAGCATACCGATGTTATAACAAGAGACTAAGAAAGATAATAGAAAGTACAAATGTGAAGGTTGATGAAGGAATTGAGAAACCCTCAAGGTTTTATGAATATGATGAGGAATTTCATAATGATGTTTTGATTCAAGGAGTCCAAACCTCTTCTGAAAGTCAGGTTCAAACTGATCCAGTAAATCAAGAAGAAGAAACAAGTCTGAATGAGGCTGATCAAGAAGCAGAAGTGCAAGAAACTCCAAAAGTTCCAAGGTATGTAAGACTAAACCACTCTGAAGATTAGATCATAGGTGACAAAAGCAAAGGTGTGCAAACTAGAAGGAGAATTGCTCAAAATTCAGATGAGTATTGTTTGATTTCAAAGATTGAACCTAAGACAATAAATGAAGCCTGCAGTGATGAAAACTGGACCAAAGCAATGGAGGAAGAGTTGATGCAAATTGAGAAAAATCACACTTGGGATCTTATTCCCAGACCGAGAAACAAGAATGTGATTGGAACCAAATGGGTCTTCTGGAACAAACTAAATGAAGTTGGTGAAGTAATCAGAAATAAAGTCAGATTGGTCTGCAAGGGCTATTCTCAAATAGAAGGAGTTGATTTTGAAGAAATTTTTGCTCTGGTGGCAAGAATTGAAGCAGTTAGATTATTCCTTGCATTTGCTGCCTTCAAAGATTTCAAAGTATATCAGATGGATGTCAAGTCTACCTTCCTAAATGGTGACCTGGAAGAAGTATACATTGAGCAACCGAATGGATTTCAATTATCTGATCATGGTAATATGGTCTGCAAGTTGAAGAAGGCACTATATGGACTGAAGCAAGCACCAAGAGCCTGGTATGAAAGATTGGATAAACATCTTTTGAAGATTGGTTTCAACAAAGGTACTGCTGACAGTAATTTGTACTTCAAAATTGATCATGAAAACATCTTGATTGTTGAAGTGTTTGTTGATGATATCATATTTGGAGGAAGAGAGAGTTTGTGTAAAACTTTTGCAAATCAAATGAAAAGTGAGTTTGAGATGTCCATGCTTGGGGAAATGAATTTCTTCTTGGGTCTACAAATCACTCAAACAAAGAAAGGAATCTTCATTTCTCAGACCAAATATGTGAAAGAATTGTTAAAGAAATTCGGGATGGAAGACTCAAAACCAATGAACACTCCCATGGCAACCGAATGTAAATTGAGCAAAGATGATGATTCTCCTAAGGTTGATCAGACAAAGTATAGGTCAATGATTGGAAGGCTGTTGTATCTCACTCAAACCAGACCAGACATAATGCAGGTTGTTGGTCTTCTTGCTAGATTTCAGGATGATTCTAGAGAATCTAATGTCATGGCAATCAAAAGGATGTTTAGATATCTAAAGGGGACAGTTGAGTATGGCCTATGGTATCCTAGAGATCATGATTTCTTTCTTCATGCATATACAGATGCTGATTGGGTAGGAGATGTGGATGACCGGAAGAGCACCAGTGGTGGAGCATTCTTTTTGGGAAAGAGATTGGTTTCTTGGCTAAGTAAGAAACAAGAGGCAATATCTCTGTCCACAACTGAAGCAGAATATATTGCAACAGTAGGCAGCTGCACTCAAGTTTTGTGGATGAAGCAAATGCTAAGAGACATAAGAGTGGAATATGAGGAGCCTATCACAATATTCTGTGATAATTCAAGTGCAATAAATATATCTAAGAATCCGGTGTTGCATTCAAAGACTAAGCATATATCTATCAAGTTTCACTTTCTAAGAGAACAAGTGCACAAGAATGAAGTCAGATTGGAGTTTGTGCCTTCCAAAAATTAGATTGCAGATATCTTTACTAAACCTCTACCTAAGGACTCTTTTGAGTATCTTAGGGAGAAGTTAGGGGTTATTGCCCCTCCGGTGATGAACTAAGTGCACTGATGTGCATCAGTTTGGTGGATATCATAGTCATATCTTGTGATCTGGATAGATGATGGGGAGCTTCCACTCAGGGGGAGCAGTTGATATGTTTTTGAAGAGTTGAAGTTGCAAGTATGAGCCCTTTACCATTGATGTCAAAGGGGGAGAGAAGACATGTGAAAAACAAGTGGTTGATGATCAAAGGGGGAGTAGTGAAGGAAGAGAAGACATGTGAATGGTTGTTGCTGATAGGGGGAGTTGTGATAGTAAGGAGAAGTTCTTGTTTGATGGTTTTTCACATCATATGTTGCCATCAATGACAAAGGGGGAGATTGTTGCAAGTATGGGTCTAATTGGTGTTGTCATTGATGTCAACATACTTCTATTACAAAAATGACAAGGATTAGATGAGCTATGTACTGAGGATATTGAGAAAATTAGTCATATCAGGAACAGAGAAGAACAGTGAAGACAATAAGGTAAAGATCCAAGTTAAGATGACTATCAGAGGTTGTGGTTCAAAGGGTTTGTAGATATGAGTCTTAAAATACTCCAGTAAAGATTTCAAAGGTTTGCATGAAGATATGAAGAAGTTATGGCCGCTCAAGTAAAACCGGTTCTGGTAGATGTTCAGAGGTGACAGAGTAACACAGATAGGTCTGGTGAGATCCAGAAATGCATTGTCTTATTCTGTTGATTTGAGGAAGTGTTGAGGAAGTCTCTGAGAAGTGTTAACTAGTTTGGCTCATGGCTTGAAGGTCCAAAAGCATCTGTTCTTCTATAATAGTGATGATAGACTATGTTCTTGACGTTCCGGATGAAGGAGAGAAGGATTCCAATAAGCAGATGAAGTACAGATGTTGTTGGTGTTTCAGGATATCTTGTGGTGGTCTTAGGATCGTGTCCAGTTCGTGTTGGTGGTCAGCATTGGAGTTAGAGCTCGCAATTGAAGAATAACCTTTGGATGATGGTGTTCTTCCTGAGACTGGCCGACTGGATGTATTACACATCTTGCGGATGATCTTATAGATGTTTTCTGACTTAGATGATTATTCCTAAGTTGATGCCTTGTATAAATAAGGGATTGTAAAGTCATTTCAAAGTGTGTCCTGCAGTGATGAGAGTGTGGTAGCGAAGAAGAAAGTGAAAGGGAGAGCAGAAGTTTTTGGGCCTAAATGGAACTGATCCAAGCATGGTAAAGATGCTATTCTCCAGTTCAAGTTTGTAATACTTGTTACTTTATAGACAGTGTGTCTCTTGTAGGAAGTGAGCCTCTTGTGAGCAGTGTGCTCGGGCAGTGAGCCCTAATTGGCATGTGCCATTTGTTCTTTCTATTCTTCTAATAGAGAATACAATCTTGGGTTAATCACCCTGTGGTTTTTCCCTTAACCGGGTTTTCCACGTCAAAATCTTGTTGTCTCATGTGTTGATAAGTTTCTGCTTTTTATCTGGTTGTTTTTGTTTTATGATTAATATACTGCTAATCACTAAGAGGATTTAAGTGTGAAATTGGAGAAAGTTTTGGACAACTGATTCACCCCCCCTCTCAGTTGTGTGCCCTAAATCTAACACCTTATTAGTTATTATCCAGGAAGCTAGGAAACTATCTGGGTCATATTTCCATTTATCCTCTATGATAAGAAAACCAAGGGCAGCTAACTTCCTTAATAAGAGGCTCTCTACACCTCTAACTTCAAGTGTCATGTTTCCCCTGGCCCATGGGACATCATACATCTTTTTCTTTCATTTCTTGTGGCCAAAATTATTATCTACAACAGATACTTGACGAGTAACCTCTAGGAATACGACCCTAGGGGTCAATACTTTAGGCAATAGCATAGGTTCTCTGATGAAACCTTGGACTCTGATTATTGTAGTATGGGTTCCAAAGAAGTAATCATAGGGAATTTGGTAGTTGGTTAGAAAACCCCTTATACTCTGTGTCATCCTATGTTCCACAGGCTCAGGGCTTAACTGGCTAAAAGCGGGGGTGACAAAAAACTTCCAAAACTCATAGGGGTCAGAGGTTCCAGATAACACGTGTCCATGAGGACACAGGGATGGTTCTACCATGACCAAAATCTGAGTCATACATATTTAAGGGCATATGCTGTATAAAAAGACCAAAATTTTGATACAACATAAGATGGAACAGAAAGAGGAATACCTGAATACTCACTTTGTTTTGAAATTGGCAAGCTAGTCAATCATGGCTGCAACAATTTGCTCCAAAAAATCCAGCCAGTACTCCTGAGATTTATCCACAGTTTTCATTCTGAAAATGATTGCCAATTGCCAGTCATGAACTGTGTTGTCTTCCTTCATTCCAAAAATGAAAGCTATCATTGAGAGGGCGTCCTAAACATTAGGGTTAAATTATGCATGGCCAGTGGGTAGTGTGGGCATCTAAGTATTATCTTCTCCTAGATGCATCTCTGCATTCAGAAATTTTAGTGTGTTATGTAAATTGGCCCATGTGCCTTGCATCTTGGCAATAGTTGGAAATGTGGCCATTCTATCATACTGCAGGGCCAGCATGTCCCTTATGGTCTTGGGCGTAATCTGAACTATGAAAGGGCCATGTTGAATAGAATTTGATGGTGCATGAAATAGCTCCGCACATAATTCAATTAGCTCAGGACAAGGGTATACATTTGGAACTAGGAATTGTACCAACTGAGAAGTCCATATTCTCATACCAAAAGTCTCATACTACCCCTTGTTCGCTCGGATGAGGCACCTTTGATGTGCCCCCTCTCAGAGATTCTTGGTGTTCTTTTGAAGATGTGTGTCATATATGTCATCTACATAGTCTTTCACCTAATCTGGGTCAACAAATAATCCCACTTCAAGAACCCTTTTTCTTGGATAGGATCTCCTTAGTTGCGCAGGTGCTGAAGCATATGACTTGATGTTCAAAAATTTATCAGTCGACTCAAAAATTCCAAGTCCCTCCTATGGTGACTGTGTCTTAGACATATCTGTATCTTTGTGAGATGATTTAAGAAAGCTTTGACACAGAAAAAGGGCAAAACTATTTTAGCAGAGTGATACTTAGTGGAAAGGTACTCGTGAGGAACAGAGCTCGGATGCGACGGTGATTTAGAGCAAAAAGATAGAAGCAAATGACGCTCACAAGGACTTAAAACCTAGCTTATTGGGCCTTATGGAAACAATAAATAACACATCCCATCTTATTAATAATATTAATGCCGAGAAACAGTTAGTGTATCTTTTCAAAATCTGCATTGGACGGAGTGTCAAATATATTATGAGAGTGGCAATTTTTTTGAAAAAGCGTGTGCTTCCCTGGAATTTTGGGGATTATTAAACAACCTTAATAAAAGAAAGGGTTTAAAAGAGAAGGGCCTTTGCATTGCTGACACGTGTTCACTGAACACTTACTAAAAGGGAAAGTGGGAAAAGAAAGCGGAAAAAATAGAAAGCGAGAAAAGGAAACAAAAATAACTAACTAACTATGATACATGATGAGCCCCTGCTTAGGTGAAATGTTTCAGAAAGATCTCATTTACTGGAATCTCTTTAGGTTCTCCATTCATGGTTTCCAACTCAAATGAATTTTGTTGCTTGCAAGCACGAACCTTATAAGGGCCTGCCCACAATGATTCAAATTTGTTGTGTTGACCCGGCTTGACAGCTCTTTCATCCCACTTCAATACCAGAGAACCAACTTAAAAAATGGGATTAGAAGTCTTCTTGTCAAACCAACTCTTAACCATTTTTTGATGTTTCATCATTGATTCATGTGCCTTTTCTCTTTTTTCTTGGACTTCCAACAGCTCAGCAAGTCTGACTTGCATTGGGCTATTTTCCTCAATTTCTATCTATTTTAACAGTTGTAAAGTAGGAATCTCTAAACTTAGTGGCATTACTGCAGGTTTACCATAAACCAACTCATAGGGAGACATTTTAGTTACTTGCTTTGGTGTGATCTTGTCAACCCACAGTGTTGTATTAAGTAACTTATGCCTCTCTCTAATAATTATTTCCTATCCTTTTTATGAGTCTGATAAGGTTCTTATTGGTGGACTCTGCCAGACCATTACCTTGTGGGTAATAATTTGAAGAAGTCTTCAAATATATACCATTTCTTAAAGAAAACTTAGATAATTTGGTTCCCAAAAATGCTTTAGCATTATCTGATATGATGGTACGAGGAGGACCAAACTGAGAAGTTATGCCTTCTAAAAATTCTAGTATGACCTTTTCTGTTGCCTCTTTGAGTGGTACTGCTTCACTCCACCTGGTAAAGTAATCTATTGCTGTGAGAATCCATTTGTGTCCCATATTTGATACTGGATTAATCATACCAATAAAATCTAAACCCCATTGAGAAAAGGGTTCATCTACAACTATGGGACTTAGAGGCATTGTTGTGTTTCTCCTTTTGCCAGTATAAAACTGGCAAGCCTGGCATTCCTTAACCATCTGATGGCAATCTATAAATAGAGTGGGCCAGAAATATTCTTCTTGTGTCGCTTTGATTGTAGTAGTCCTTGCTGAAAAATGTCCACCTAAGGCTCCATAATTCATGTAATATTTTTTGAGCTTCATCTTTCTCTATACATCTTAAGAGTATACCATCAGTATTTCTTCTAAATAAGATCTGATCAATTAGTACAAAATGGATTCCTTGTTGCCTATAGTACCTTTTCTTATTACGGGAGAGTTCATTTGGGAGCACCCCATACTTCATAAACTGTATCTTGTTTCTGACCCAAGAATCTTGGTCAACCTCTTGGAGTTTCAACACATTTTCATTTTTTGTTTCTTCAGACACTGATCTTTCTATGTCTTGGGTCATGTATTTGGCACAGTCCTTTGCCTCTGACCAACTTGGTGGGTCTTACTTCTACATCATACTCCAAAATCTTTGTTATCCAATTGGCTCTTTTCTTAGTGATTTCAGCCTCTAGAATATATTCTCTTACACTGGGGTGAGCCACTAATATCAAAATTTTATTTCATGTTACCAAATGTCTAAATTTTTTAAGGGCTTTTACCATGGTGTATGCTTGTTTCTCCACAAAATTATATCTTGATTCATACTCCCTGAGAGTCCTGGAGAAGAACGCTATCGGATGCTCTCCTTCCTCTTGATCATCTTTCTAAGTTAGAATAGTAGCAACACTAAATTCTCCCCCATACACATACATAATAAATGTTTTAGAGAAATCTGGGTTTCTGAGTACTGGGGCTATTGAAATGGCTCTCTTGACCTCTTCAAAAGCCTATCTTCCTTCTGTAGTCCATTTGAAAACCAGATCTTTTTTAAGCAACAGTGTCATTGGTCTAATTAGACCTGCAAAATCAGATATAAATTAGCTGACAAAGTTAATTTTCCCTAAAGAGGATTGAACTGCTTTCTTGTTGACTGGTAGAGATAGGTTCATTATAGCTGTGACCCTTTCTGGATCAATGGAGACCCCTTCCTTTGACAATATGTGTCCTAGAAGCTTACCTTGAGGCACAACAAAGATACATTTCTTAGGATTTAGAGAGATCCTGAACTCTTGACATTTCTTGAAAACAAACTCTAAATGGTCAAAATGATCTTTGGCATTCTTAGAAAAAATAGTCAGGTCATCTAAATAGATCAGAATGATCTTATTTATAAGTTCCCCAAATGCTACATCCATTGCACGCTGAAAAGTAGCTCCTGCATTCGAAAGGCCAAAGGGCATCTTAGCATATGCAAATGTTCCCCACTTTGTGGTGAATGTTGTTTTATGTTGATCTCCATCTGTTAACCAAATCTAATTGTATCCTGAGAAACCATCAAGCAAAGAAAACCGTTCTGACCTACCCACAGTCTATAAAATCTATTCCATAGAAGGCAGGGGTTAATGATCTTTCAAAGATGCTTTATTCAGATCCCTGAAATCTACACAGAGCCTTATGTCACCATTCTTCTTTCTTATAGGTACTAAGTTTGACACCCAGGTTGAATTCTTAATTGGGAAAATAATCTTTGATTCCAGGAGCTTTTGCAGCTCATCCACCATTAGGGGTTCAATTCTAGGATTCACTAGCCTTTGCTTCTGTCGGACTAGTTTGGATCCTTCAGTAAGCTCTATGGTGTGCTAGATGATATCTCTATTATAGCCATGGAGGTCTTCATAGGTCCAAGCAATCACCCTATCATATTTGTCACAAAAAGTAATCAGCTTTTCTTTTTCCTCTTGGGTTGTAGTATTACCTATTTTTAACTTTCTTCCTTCACTAATTTGAATTTCAGGATAGTCCTCCTTATTTGCCTTAAACCTCCTCTTCTCTAGGCTTGCATCTTCTAGGTCAAACAAATTTTCTAGAGTAATCAGTCCTTTAGGGAGTTTATTTGACCTTAGCTAGATAATTTGATCACTGTATGCTTCCTTAAATTTTAGGTGTAACTGGTCAGCAAACTCTCCTGATTGCTGTAAAAATGAAAGTACTTGAAGATCACTGTAAAAACTTGCCAATTTTGATCATTGTCTGGAATTGTTGGTCTTACTATAACCTTAACTAACTCATTGTTAACTAATAAATCACTTGCTAGGTCAAATTGTGAACCAATTTGTGCCATCCTATCTGCTTTTAAATTTTGGGTTTTGGGCACTACCTCAATATTGAAAGCATTAAAACCATCTATCAGGTCCCAAATCCTATGTCGATAGGACCTCATTCTTACATTCTTGGCTATTGCTTGTTCTCTGATTTGTTTTACCACCAGTTCTGAGTCTCATTTCACTATCAGATTCTTAATTCCCTTTTTCTTGGCCAACATGAGTCCATGCACCAAAGATTCATATTCAGCGTCATTATTGGTACAGGCGAACTGAAAGTGAATGGCTCTTAGAATTTTCTCACCATTTGGGGTAATAAGGCAAATACCTGCTCCAGCACCATTCTTGCTCCTAGCCCCATCAAAATTTAAGGTCCAGATTTCTGAGTTTCCTTCAGATTCTCCACTTTTTGATACCTCTTTCCTTATAATATTTGAGATTTCTTGGTCTTCTTCAAAAATAACATAAGTGCCTAGACTAGTAGAATCATAGTTTCCATAAGGATCACTCTGCATCATGGTCAATAACTAATTGTTTTCTTCCTTTTGTTGGTCATGTTCAGTCTAATCACCTAGTTCTTCAACAAAGACTCTCTCCTCCTTATTCATCATGGCATGGGATGCTTCTATTTTTGGGGTTGGTTCATTAGTAATATGGTCTTTGGATAGTGACTCAGACAATACTTTCATCTTTGTCCCATACTTGGTTCTTTAGATTAGGTGTGACCAATCTAGTGACATGCAACCTCCTATTTTGGCTATGAAATCTTTGGACAAGCATAAACCAAATACAGGGGGAATATCTATGACTACCACATCCTGATTGATAGTTACATTGGGACAAGTATATAGTTGTAACAGAAGTTGTCTGATTTTTCCTATAGTTTGAACAAACTTCCCATCCAACAGCATGACCTCTCTGGTAAGTGGCTCATACTTAATCTTTAAAGCATCTGCTATCTTCTTTGGCATTACTGTAGTATTGGCTCCAGAATCTATCATTGCATTATGCAGCAATTTTTTCCCAACTATTAAGGTCAGATAAAAAGGATCTGGTTTAGATTTACGTACCTCAGGTGCATTGTTCAACAAAGTTGTTGTTTGTAGAGGTACAGTATCTTTATGTTCGATTTTTCCCTTATCAGTAGCTCCTTCTTTAGCACTAGTATATTTAGAGGCCTCTTGATCTTGCAGAGTTTCTTGAAACAATGTCTTCTGCTCGGGAATAGCCAACATATCTCAAATTGATACGTGTGCTGGAGCTCTTTTCAACTGGTCCACTACATTCACAGGTCCTAATGCTTGTGTCTTTGGATGATAAGGGTACCTTGTCTTTTCTAGTACCTGACCCGAGGCTACTTGATTCTGCACCGGCTGAAGCACTTCTTGCCTAGAGATTGGATTGTGATGATTTTGAAATGGAGGAGTTATGATAATCTCATTATTTGTGAGTTTAGGCTGCTCCATCATTCTCCTCTTTGATCTGGTATAATAGTCTGACTGCACCAATGGTTTCTTTGAAGTGGATGTCTCATTCAAGAACATTGAATCTTCCTCTTCAATCCATAAAAATAAGGCATGTTCAGGGGCTATTTCCTCTTCTTGTTGTATAGACATCCCATGCATCTGGGCAACCATTACTGCATTCTGGACACTAGGGGACTGATATGGTGGAGTATTAGATGTTGAGAATTGTCCTTCTAACCCTCTCTGTTATGCTATCTTTTGCTACAAATTACCTTTGGGATAGTTTCTGGGCATATGGGCATTGTTGCAAGGAAAGCACCAGGCATTTGTGTCTTCTGCTAAGTTATTTTGCCCTCAAACTATTTCTCTGTTGGAATTATGAGGAATGGTTTGTAGAAGTGTAGGGACTGAAACCAACTGGTTTGAAGGCTGAGGATTATTTTGCCTTTGAAGGCCTTGATATTAATTTAGCTGAAAAGGGGGTCTATTTCCTTGGAAACCTTGATAAGGAGGCTTTGAATAGGGATTTTGTTGTCTCTTTAGGTTAATTATCTCATTTGAAAAGGTCCTTAAAATATTCTTGACATCATCCATTTCAGATGGTTGAGTAGAGGTGGTTGTCATAGTAGGTTGTTGAGGTACTGGGAATGAATACGTGTACATAGGTGCAACTACAAGATTAGGAGCTTCTTGTGGTAAAGGTAGGGAGATTTCTAGGAACATGGGCATAGGAGGCCTTGGGGGCAATTTTCCAGCATCTATCAAGTTATTTTTAGCCTTGATAGCCAACTCATATGCTTCTGGTAGTGTCTAACCTCCTAAGGACTGAATCATTACTGATATATCAGAATTAAAATCTCTGAGGTAGAACACAATAGCCATACCTGATAATGGTCTTGTTGTAGCAAGAATTCTATCCCAAGTCTTTTGAAATCTTGAGTTAAAATTAGTCATGGCTTCTTGTGGTGCCCTTTTGATAGTGATTAATTGTTGCAGCAGGGAAGATTTATCACCTTTCTCTTCAAATCTTGCAAAGAAAGCATCACCAAGTTGATCCCAGGTAGATATTGTGTTTGGAGTGAGATCTATACCAGTCCAGAGCCTTTCCTTTGAAAGAAACTACTAGCAGTCTTATAGCCACATTCTGTTCAGTAATAACATGCACTGCACACACATCAGATACATCTTGTAGATGTTCCCCAGGTGTCTTGAAATCTTCTCCACCAAACTTAGGTAGAGCCTTCAAAGCATTGGCTAGTGGTATTGGGAGAATGAGAGGACTGTCGGCGTTCCAATTTGCATAGTTCCTTGGAGGTATAGGTGCTCCCATATTTGTTTCTTGTGTTATGGCAACCTGATTCACTCTTCTCCTTGGAGTAGTTGCTAATGGTGGTAAAAGTGTTGACCTATTTTCCTCTGCACAGAGTTAAATAGTTCACCTCGCATTTTTCTAGAAAATCCTTTAGGAAAACACTCCAAAAGGCTTGAATCCTTCAAATACTCATGCTGTGTCTTGCAAAAAATCTTAGAAATCTCACCTTGAGAATCTTTGTAGAAAACCTAGAAAAATCTAGAAATCTTTTAGCTTCAAGTATTTTCTATTGCAAGAATTTCTCAGTTTCATGTTTAGTATTTATGTATGCATTTTTCAATGTATATTTGCATATACATTCGCCATTGTATGTTCATATGTACAAGTGCAATATACAATGACAAAGATGCAAAGTAAGGATGCAAGTCATACATACAAGAGTGAATGAATAGTGCAATGTACATCGGCAGGATGCAACAGTGGCTTGTATATGCGATTGTATCTTTGTATATACAATCACACATACAAAGGAAATATACAAAGGCCAATGTACAAAGAAAATATACAAGGGGAAGTATGCATTGTGAAAGATACAGAGTCAAATGTACATCGGAAAACATGCAAGGGAGAATGTATGTTTGCATTTGTACATTGGCAAATGTACAATTGCACATACAAAGAAAATATACAAGGGGCAATGTACATCGCCGATGTACATCAGTGCAACATACAAAGGCCACGCATACAAGGAGTAGCATACAAAGTCGAATGTATATCAGCACATATACAAGTGAGGGAACATACAAAGGGTCATATACAATCGACATACAAAAGGTTACATGCATATGCCGAGGTAAAGTGTTTGCAGTATATAAGTGCTCAGCTTGCATGTTTTGCTTGTATATTCGCCTTGTATATGTGATATACAAGTCAAAGGTATAAAGACAATATGCAAGCCGGACCCGACCCATAAATCAATTTTGGCAAATTCAAGTGTTGAGTCCGTGGCTTGTATATTGAGTGCATTGTATATGCGATTTACAAAAGAAAATATACAAAGGGAAAACATACAAGGCAGACCCGACTGGGAAATCAAATACAGCTGATGGTCATTTTTGGGGTCTGCGAGTTATATGTATAAATGCATTGTATATGCCGAAATACAAGGAGAAGTGATACAAGCCGAACCTGTTGCAAAGTTACAAAATGGTTAATGATCTTTTGAGGTTCGTGCATTGTATGTATATTTGTGATTGTATGTTTTCATATACAATCGGATATACAAAGGTTTTTGTATACGCCGAAATGAAGTGTTTGCAATGTATAAGTGAGTCTACAATTTCCCTTGTATATTTCGCATTGTATATTGCGTTATACAAAGGTCAGATACAATGGTGATATGCAAGGCAGACCCGATTTGAAAATCAAATTCAGCATATTCAACGTTGAGTCCGCAGTTTGCATGTTGAAGTGATTATATGTTGGCATATACAATTGGATATACAAGGAGAATGTACAGTGACTTTTGGCAAGACAATATGCATCGGCCACCTTGTTTTTGGTCATTCCAATGGCCAATGGAGGATGTGATTGCTCAGTGATAGGCCTCAGGACTTCTCGGCGGTGAATCAGGTGGTGCCACGTGTTAGGGGTGCAAGATGTAAAAAAGGCATATACGCAGGGAAATGCATATGCGAATGAAGATTCAAAACACATACAAAGGGTACATGCAATCGCATATGCAAGACATTTTGAACCTGCAAAAAGAGGGAAATCGTATAAATGCATAAATGAGCCCATCAGTCAAGTGCAGGAGCACTTGTATATGCAATTGCAAAATACAGCACATACAAAGCAGTTTGCATATGAAGGCGATATACAAGTGCAATTTGACCATAGCTTTGACCGCCTGTATCTTCCACGTCCTGATGAATTTTGACATAATTCAAAAGGAAAAAGTGCTTATTTTTGCCTCCTCTTTCATTTGGCATGGTTTTCAGGGGTTTTTTCTCACTTTCAAATTTTGGATCTGGATTTGTATGCTCGGTCGACTGGACGTTTCAGTGACTAATTTGAGTGATGCAAATGCAGATATTTGTTGCATTTATCAGAGAGGGTCGATGATCTAGCTGCTTGCATTAAAGACACAGAATATCTCTCACCTGCCCCTGTTCCAGATTTTTCCACACCATAACTTTTGCAGGAGGACGTCCCTTTAGGCAGATATTTTTCTGATACAGATCATGGAGCAAATTTTGTAACCGACTTAGGTCAGATTGGAATGCTATATATGCATATAATGAGATGTAAATAGGGTTGGAAATTTTTTGGCTTTCAAGCTTTTTGTTTTCAAACAGAGCTTTCTACTACTATAACTGTGCCTTCTTATTGAATATATGCAAGTCATTTTACCTCTTTTTACTGATTTTCTAGTTTAGTGTGAACTTGCATATGGTTGTCTGTGAACATTCTGTTCCTCTCAACCTTCTTGTTTCTCACCTCTGCTAAAAAATTATTTGAATTTGTGTATGTCTACTTGTTGTATCCAGTTATTTTGTGCATTGTCTCAGTTCTATGAAAGTTTCTTTTAATCAGTCTGGTGCATCACCCTTACTTTCATTTTTCTTGTTTTCATCTTTCATTCAAAAAGCATTCCTTCTCCCTTTTCCTCTGAAGATTTAGTAGTTTTAGGTGATATCCAGTCAAGGAATCCGGCCTTCTCCAGAGGTTTGATCTCATTTCTCAAGGTCCCACACTTCGAGATCATTCCCATGTTACCCCAGATTGCTAAAGTTTTACAACTACAACAAGGGTGCAAATATAGGTGATAACAACTTTGGCATGCTCGATGGGACTCTAGGGTTAGAGAAACAATTGTATACTATCATTTTTTGCTAGTTTTGATGTGCAGCCAGTGATTTTCAGACCTATAAGAGGTTAAAACATGCACATTTGGTGACTCATACTAAGGAAGGACAAGCAGATCAGTGTTACTATTACATTTTATGAGAAAAATTCAAACTCGAAGTTCAAGTTCATTTGATTACTTGCAGTTGTCTCTACCTAGAAGGCGGGGTAGAGTTGTGGTAAGGACTCCAGTTTCTAAAAGAATACAATCAACTCCACCAAATTTCAGGCCAGTTGCACCTGTAGTTTCTGCACCAGCCCAAGCAAACCTACCTCTAGCTGTTGCAATGGCAAGAAATCAGCTATTTATGGCTTTTGATGGGGGCAGCCCATTGAATTTGACAGTGCATGACATTATACCCATGGAAGCTTTGAAGAGTCTGCCCTATTTTACAAGGGAGAATCAAACTACCCCAATTGAACACATTAGAGATGTAGCTTCTCTATGCGGTGTTCATCATGTAACCCAAGAGAATGTAGCCATCAGGCTGCTGGCTGCCTCTTTCAAGGGAAAAGCATTACAATGGTTTAGGAGTTTATTAGTGCAAACCATTGCATCCTAGGATGATTTGGGTGATAAGTTAAACAAGTAATTTTAAGATAAATCAGACAACTTGTCATTGGTTGAATAGATGACTACAATAAAGAGAGCTCCCCAGGAGCAAATGATGGATTTCAACTTTAGATTCCAGAAGACATGGGACAGAATTCTTGTCCGGTAAGACCTCCATCAGAATATGCTTTTTTGTATTTTCTGAAAGCTTTAAATAGTGATATTTCAATAATGATTCAATCATTGGGAGGTACAAGCCTACCTGATGCATATGAAATAGCTATTAGAGCAGAGAATAACCTGATTCAAGCTGGAAAAATAGCACCTAGACCACCAGTGCCCATTTTTCTTGAGATTCAAGCTTTAATACCTTTGCCCATCCCATATTTTGCCCTTTACTTGTTGTAGCAGCGTTGCCAAATACTGTCAATTCTGAACCTGTTGTTTCTAGCTCATCTCAAGAGTTAAAAGAGATCAAAAATAGCCAACCAAAAATAGAGAACATCCTGCAAACTTTTGGGAATGAGCTGGTAAACATAAAAAAATAGCAATCCTAGAACAGACAGCCTTATCAGCAACCCAGCCAAGGGCAAAATCAACCTTATCAAGGGCAAAACCAACCATACCAAGCCAATAGACCACCATATCAAAGTAATTATCAGGGTCCCAGGCAAAATGTCAACTAGAGGCCTTTCAGCCTGACAATCTGGCACCCGTTAATGTAGTTAGGGACCTTGTCCCTGTTCAGAATAACCTTGCTGCAGAGTATGAATAGTGTTTTCCATGCAATCAGCCACACAGTAAGGCAGCCTGCTCAAATGGGGTGATAAATCAAGCTCTAATGGTACAAAATGTTGCAGCCTCTCAACCAAATTCACCTCATGATGGGGCTCTTCAATAGCAGAATCAACCTCAAAATGATTATGCCTTCATAAATTGGCAAGAAGGTGAATTATGTGGTGTAAACAGCAATAATACTCTAGTTGCAGCAAATACAAGAGCCAAGAAGCCGGGTTATGAGGTAGATCAAGCAGCAAATAAAGGAAAAGGACATGCCGATGCTTCTACATCCCATGTTCCCCACATTTTACAAAGGAATACTTCAGCAATAGCAAGGGAATAGCCTCATTTGCAGGTTGATAATATTGCTGCAAAATCATATCAGAAGGTACATGTCACTCCACCTTTCAATATTATTGAAAATATGAAGAAGATAAATGTGACAATGTCTATGTGGGATTCTCTAGCCATCCCAGGCCAAAAGGACATATTGCAATCTGCCTTGTCTAATTTGAAGATGCCCAATGATGTAACTGTTGACCCAACTAGGGCTGTCCTTACCAATTCATCCCAGGACAACAATAAACAGCCAAACAAAAGTGCCAAACTACTTCCATTTTATGTGTCTTTAATAATTGGAGACAAGTTGGTACATAACTGCATGGTAGATAGTGGTGCAAGTAGTTCTGTGATGCCAAAGTAGATTGTAGATCAATTAGGGTTGAAATACTAGCCCCTTGAGAAGGGTGTACTCCAGCTAGACGGCACAGCTGTTAATACTGTGGGTGTGATCAAAGACCTAGGTCTCACTCTACACACTTGCCCAAATGTTTCCATTTCCCAAGAGGTGTTCATCATAGATTTGCCTCCCTATTTTGCCATGTGTTTATCAAGAGAGTTCACAGCCAAAATAGGAGGATATTTATCCTCAGACTAGTCCCACATGTTTTTCAGGACTAGATATGGCACAAAAGTAACCCTAAAATCTGAATTGCTTTCAAATCATCACATAGAGCCTTATACACCAAGTGTTGTTAATGCAAATTACATTATTTCTGATGATCGTGAGCTTGTAGCTGCTCAAGAGCTACAAACTAAAAGTATACCAGAGGTGTTGTTAAAGGAGTGGGCCTCAGAAAATTTTGTAGATGATCTTGAGGCACACATTCAAGAAAATGGTATGGGAGTTTACATACTCCATGAACCTGAAACATAAATTCTAAACCTTGTAAAGAATGCAGAACAACAGATAGAGCAGCAAGAGGAAGTATGGAAAATGTACTTTGATGGCTCTACAAACAGGAATGGATCTGGTGGTGGTGCAATGCTTGTGTCTCCACAAGGTGAAAGGTATTATTCTTCTTTCCATTTTGCCTTCTCATGTACAAATAACACTACTGAATATGAAGGGTTGATTCAAGGTTTGCAGTGGGCAAGAAAGAGGAAAATTGGTTGTTTGCAGGTCTATGGTGACATTGAACTCATTGTAAATCAGGTAAGAGGACTGCATGTTACAAAGAATGATACTTTGAAATGCTATAAGCATAGGGTATGGGATATGATTGAAGAGTTTGATGCTTTCAATCTAATCTCTATTCCAATAAATCAGAACTATCATGCAGACAGATTAGCTGCAATTGGGGCCTAGTTTGACATCCCCAGTGATATTCAAAGAGAAAAGGTGCAGCCTCATGTAAAAATAGTTGATAGGCCCTCTATCCCTGACAATAATATTCATTGGTAGGTTTTTGAGAGTGATGAGTAGATTATGTGGTTCCTGTTAGAGGAGGATGAATTTTCTGTGATGAATCAGGATAAACTCAAACAACAGTATGGCAATGATCAAATTGTTCAGTTGAGAACAAACAAGCTGCCCAAGGGATTGGTAACCTTAGAATCTATTTTTGGTATTGATGATCAGCTAAAGAAGAGCAAAACCGACATGCAGATAAAAGAGGAACATTATGAGGAGTTGTAAATTTTCAAGGGTAAGCTTCTCAAAATAGGTAAAATTTGTTCCCCTGAGGATAGGAGACCTTTTGTTGCTCTTTGTCAAGAGTTTGAAGATGTGTTTGCTTGGGATTATTCATACCTAAAGGGGTTTGACCCTCATATTGCCCAGCATACCATAGAGTTAGAACTAGGTACAAAACCTGTGAGGCAGAAACAAAGACCCCTAAATCCAAAGCTAGAGCCCCTGATGATTAAAGAATTGACCAAGCTGATCAAGGGAAAGATCATTTTCCCAATCAAGCATACTTCTTAGGTCTCCAACCTTGTCCCTGTGAGAAAAAAGAATGGGGAGATTAGGCTGTGTGTTGACTTCAGAGACCTCAATAGAGCCTCCCTAAAAGACCACTACCCGCTGCCCTCAATGGAGCAGATTTTGCAAGTAGTGGCTGGGTTTGAAAGATTCTCCTTGCTGGATGGATATTCTGGCTATAATCAAGTGTTAGTCAAGGAGGAGGATCAGTTTAAAACCGCTTTTACTACCAAATGGGGCACTATGGCCTACAAAAGGATGCCTTTTGGTCTGTCAAATGTTGGCTCCACTTTTCAAAGAGCTATGGATATGGTTTTTAAGGGTCTGTTGTATAAATTGGTGCTTGTATACCTTGATGACATTATGGTTTTCTCCAAGGATGCATCTAAACACTTATCCCACTTGAGGCAAGTATTTGAGAGATGCAAAGAGTTTGGGATATCTCTCAATCCCAAGAAATGCATTTTTGCTGTGCATGAAGACAAGCTTTTGGGGCACATTGTGTCAAAGGAGGGCATTACCATTGATGCTGAAAGAGTAAGGGCTATTTTGGAGCTGCCCTTATCCATTCACAAGAAGGGACTGCAAATTTTTATTGGAAGAATTAATTTTCTACGAAGATTTATACCTAACATCGCAGATTTATTAAAATAGTTGACCTCTATGCTAAAGAAAAATATAGTTTTCAGTAGGACGAAAGAGGCCAAACTCAACTTTGAGTCCATAAAGGAAGAGTTATCAGCTGCACCAACTCTGGTAAATCCTGATTTCTCCAAAGATTTTATCTTGTATGCTTATGGTGGTCTAGATACAATCTTTGTGATTCTGGTACAACAGCAAAGTGACGGTTTTGAACAGCCAATCACTTTCTTTAGTTAGGGGTTGGAGGAGTATGAGCAGAGGTATAGCTTCGTCAAAAAACATGTCCTTGCAGTGGTAAGGAGCCTCAAGAAGTTTAGGCATCTTATTTTTTATAATAAGATACATTTGAGGGTCACTCACCCTAGCGTGAAAGAGTTCCTGTTAGGTAAGGACGTGAATGAGAAAAGGGCTGGTTGGATCACCAAAGTCATGGAATATGATGTGGATATCAAGATAACCAAGCTGGTCAGAGGCAGAGGACTCAATGAACAACTTGCTACTAGTTCTAAGAATGAAATAGAAAAAGAAGAAGAGGTGCTTTTGACCATTGAAGATGCACAACAAGATGATACAACAGAAATGGGCACAAGTTGGGTTAATAACATGACTCAATTTTTACAAACTGGCAAATGTCCAGTAGGTTTAGATAGAACCAAGAGAAGGTATTTTAGACTGCAGTCTGTTCCATATGTTTTAATAAATGGCATCCTTTTCAGAAAAGATTTTAATGGTGTATTGTTAAGATGCATTGATAATGATCAGACTGACAAGGTGCTCCATGAGTTTCATGATGGAATAGCTGGGGGTCATTTTGCCCCAAAGACTACTACTTGGAAAATAATGAGAGCTGGATATTACTGGCCCAGCCTATTCAAGGATGCCCATGCATGGGCTAAAAAATGTGTAAAATGTGCCATTTTTGCAGGCAAGGAAAGGTTGCCAGCTTTACCTCTGTAGCCAATTCAAGTAGAACAGCCCTTCATGAGATGGGGCATTGATTTTGTAGGTCCCATTAACCCACCATCAAGTGCAGGCCACAGGTGGATACTTACAGCTACAGACTATTTCACAAGGTGGGCTGAAGCAGTGACTCTGAAGGAATCCAATGAAAATACTGTTTTGAATTTTTACCAAGATTTGATATTTAGATTTGGGGTGCCTGAGTCAATTATCTCAGACAATGCTTTAGTCTTTGCTGGATTAAAGATAACTAACTGGGCTGTTAAGAATGGGATCTATTTGAATACTTCATCAAATTATTACCCATAGGGTAATGGTTTGGCTGAATCTACAAATAAGAGCCTCATAAAGATTGTTAAAAGATCAATGGAAGACAGCCAGAGGACCTGGCACACTAATCTGAAATATGCCTTATGGGCAGACAGAATAACTCCCAAGGGGTCTATTGGGAACTCCCCATATATGTTAGTTTATGGGAAAGAAGCAAGATTGCCTATATCTGTGGAGCTGCCGGCACTTGATATCATGAATCAGCTAGAGATGTTTGAAGAAGAGGATCCCATGGCTGTCAGATATGCTCAACTTATGGAGCTTGAAGAAATTAGAGATAAGGCTATGAAAACTATGGAGTATCATCAGCTTCAGACCAAAAGAAATTTTGATCAGAAGGCCACTCCTAGAATCTTTAGGGAGGGTGATATGGTGCTCAAATGGGATGAGTTGAAAAGCAGGCCAAGAAAGCACTCCAAGTTTGACAACATGTGGAGTGGCCCATTTATCATTACTAAATGCAAGGAGCACAATGCATTTCAGTTATCAAATATGGATGGAGGAAATCTGCCTATCCCAGTCAATGGGATACACTTAAAGAGGTGTTAGTGAGGTATGACTTACCTTGTAAAGCAGTAGATTAGATTTCTTGCCTTCAATACGTGCTGTGACACAATAGTTTAGGTCCCTTTTTATTTTCCCTAAGTGTTGTCTAGCACAGTTTGAAGGGTTGCCTTCAACATTTTTGTCTTGGTTTGATCTTCCAAGTGTTCTTCATTGCTGCTGTGCTGAGTTGCTAAATTTAGGATTGTTTGTCAGGGTATATTTTTAGTCTCTATATGTCTCCATGCCCAATGGATGCTTAAGGCCATTGATCTAATTGTTTAGCAAGCAAACATCCCATAGAAGTCGCCAAATTGTTGACCTATTTTCCTCTGCCCAGAGTTAAATAGTTCACCTCACATTTTTCTAGAAATTCCTTTAAGAAAACACCCCAAAAGGCTTGAATCCTTCAAATACTCATGTTGTGTCTTGCAAAAAATCCTAGAAATCTCACCTTGAGAATCTTTGCAGAAAACCTAGAAAAACCTAGAAATCTTTTAGCTTCAAGTATTTTCTGTCGCAGGAATTTCTCAATTTCATGTTTAGTATTTGTGTATACATTTTTCAATGTATATTTGCATATACATTCACCATTGTATGTTTATATGTACAAGTGCAATATACAATGACAAAGATGCAAAGTAAGGATGAGTCATACATACAAGAGTGAATGAATAGTGCAATGTACATTGGCAGGATGCAGCAGTGGCTTGTATATGCGATTGTATCTTTGTATATACAATCACACATACAAAGGAAATATATAAAGGCCAATGTACAAAGAAAATATACAAGGGGAAGTATGCATCATGAAAGATACAAAGTCATATGTATATCGGCAAACATGCAAGGGAGAATGTATGTTCGCATTTGTACATTGGCAAATGTACAATTGCGCATACAAAGAAAATACACAAGGGGCAATGTACATCGCCAATGTACATCAGTGCGACATACAAAGGTCGCGCATACAAGGAGTAGCATACCAAGTCAAATGTATATCAACACATATACAAGTGAGGGAACATACAAAGGGTCATAGACAATTGGCATACAAAAGGTTACATGCATATGCCGAGGTAAAGTGTTTGCAGTATATAAGTGCTCAGCTTACATGTTTTGCTTGTATATTCACCTTGTATATGCGATATACAAGTCAAAGGTATAAAGGCAATATGCAAGCCAGACCCAACCTAGAAGTCAAATTTGGCAAATTCAAGTGTTGAGTCTGTGGCTTGTATATTGAGTGCATTGTATATGCGATATACAAAAGAAAATATACAAAGGGAAAACATACAAGGCGGACCCGACTGGGAAATCAAATACAGCTGATGGTCATTTTTGGGGTCCGCGAGTTGTATGTATAAATGCATTGTATATGTTGAAATACAAGGAGAAGTGATACAAGCCGGACCTATTGCAAAGTTACAAAATGGTTAATGATCTTTTGAAGTCCGCGCATTGTATGTATATTTGCAATTGTATGTTTTCATATACAATCAGATATACAAATATTTTTGTATACGCCAAAATGAAGTGTTTGGAATGTATAAGTGAGTCTACAGTTTTCCTTGTATATTTCGCATTGTATATTGCGTTATACAAAGGTCAGATACAATGGTGATATGCAAGGCGGACCCGATTTGAAAATTAAATTTGGCATATTCAGCGTTGAGTCCGCAGTTTGCATGTTGAAGTGATTGTATGTTGGCATATACAATTGGATATACAAGGAGAATGTATAGTGACTTTCAGCAAGATAATATGCATCGGCCGCCCTGTTTTTGGTCATTCCAACGGCCGATGGAGGATGCGATTGCTCAGCGATAGGTCTCAGGACTTCTCAGCAGTGAATCAGGTGGCACCATGTGTCAGGGGCACAAGATGCAAAAAAGGCATATACATAGACAAATGCATATGCAAATGAAGATTCAAAACACATACAAAGGGTACATGCAATCACATATGCAAGACATTTTGAACATACAAAAGGAGGGAAATCACATAAATGCATAAAGGAGCCCAACAGTCCAGTGCAGGAGCGCTTGTATATGCAATTGCAAAATACAACACATACAAAGTAGTTTGCATATGAAGGCAATATACAAGTGTAGTTTGACCGCAACTTTGACCACCTATATCTTCCACGTCCTGATGAATTTTGACATAATTCAAAAGGCAAAAGTGCTTATTTTTGCCTCCTCTTTCATTTGGCGGGGTTTTTAGGGGTTTTTTTCTCACTTTCAAATTTTGGATCTGGATTTGTATGCTTGGTCGACTGGACATTTCAACGACTAGTTTGAGTGATGCAAACACATATATTTGTTGCATTTAACAGAAAGTGTCGATGATCTAGCTACTTGCATTAAAGACACAGAATATCTCCCACCTGCCCCTGTTCTAGATTTTTCCACACCATAACTTCTACAGGAGGACGTCCCTTCAGGCAGATATTTTTCTGATACAGCTCATGGAGCAAATTTTGTAATTGACTTAGGTCATATTGGAATGCTATATATGCATATAATGAGATGTAAATAGGGTTGGAAATTTTTTGGCTTTCAAGCTTTCTATTTTCAAACAGAGCTTTCTGCTACTGTAACTGTGCCTTCTTATTGAATATATGCAAGTCATTTTACCTCTTTTTACTGATTTTCTAGTTTAGTGTGAACTTGCATATGGTTGTCTGTGAACATTCTATTCCTCTCAACCTTCTTGTTTCTCACCTCTGCTAAAAAATCATTTGAATCTGTGTATGTCTACTTGTTGTATCTGGTTATTTTGTGCATTTTCTCAGTTCTATGAAAGTTTCTTTTAATTAGTCTGGTGCATCACCCTTACTTTCAGTTTTCCTATTTTCATCTTTCATTCAAAAAGCATTCCTTCTCCCTTTTCCTCTAAAGATTTCGTAGTTTTAGGTGATATCCAGTCAAGCAAGCTGGCCTTCTCCAGAGGTCTGATCTCATTTCGCAAGGTCCCACTCTTCGATATCATTCCCATGTTACCCCAGATTGCTAAAGTTTTACAACTGCAGCAAGGGTGCAAATCTAGGTGATAACAAAAAGAATGCCTAGATTAGTAGTAAACTGAGCTCTTGTCGTAGGTCTACAACTCTGGCTCCTTGTCACTCTCTGGCTCATATAATCTTGATAAAAACTTCAAGAAAGGTCCCACTGGGCATGCCAAAAACTGTTGATGTATAAAATTGCACAGGTTCCAACACCAACATGGGAAGTTTCAAGAATGTGAGACTTGCTACTTGAAACAACCTCCAGATTTTAAAGAAGCTACCTCTTCCTATTTCAATCAGGTTTAGGGAAAGAGATAAACAAGATTACAGATATAATAAGCAAATCTAATTTATGGCGATGCGCCTAAGTAAAAAGTATTCCTTCAATTTAAGCACAGTGAAGCTATTCTCAAGATATAGTTATATTAAAGAGCAGATACTACATGATCAATATAAACAAATATAATGAATATTATCAAAGGCTTATAACCAGATGACTTTGCAAAGACACAGATGATATCAACCAAGTCACAAAACAGAGTTCTTCTTATTAAACTTCTAGCAACATAAAAGGCATAGAAAAACATGCACAAATATATTGACTTTCTGATCAAGAACAACAAAATAAAGGCAAAATGATATAAACTAGTCTCAACAAAGTCTCTAAATCCTCTAATTGGATTTCTTAATTGAAAACGTATATTAAAGTAAAGTCCTCAATCCTCTCTATTCGATTATAAATTCTGCATATTTATAATCACTGATTTAACACAAGATTGCTTGCAACAACCTGAATCATCAACGGTCAAACAGAACTGAAGATTACTGGAAATCCATGGCGGTTATGATCTTCTGAATCTGTAATGGCCATCCCTCCTGCATGCTCAGTGGTTGGGGTGAAATATTATGTGGCACACTAACTGTATCAAAACTAAGACACATGGTAGCACCCACGCACATAAGGCTCAAAGGAAATTATGACAGATGGCAGCGTCCACATATACTTAGAAACTCTTTTGCCTTCAAAGAAATTCACAGGAAATAGACACTTGTTGCGTTCCGTAGTCTCCAAAAATGATGCATGTCCTACCCCACCAAGCCTTTAAAAACCCGTGTCTTCCTACCCAGGCACCCTTCGTTGTGACATCTGTCACAACCCGCTTCACTTAGAAACTAAGACACAAATAATAATGGGGCCTACTTTCTTCATAACTCATTACCCTCAAAGGGAATAAAACTGGGATAGATGGTAGCACCCCCGGTCATACAAGCTAACACGTGGCAACCTTTGCAACACTGTCGAAACAAATGAAACTTATGAAAGGTCCCTCGGAAGCTGACACTTGGCACGTTCCTCTACAACTGTGAATTAAAAATGTTTCATGCTAAAAAGAAGATTATGAATAAAGTAACCCTTCTCCTCTATCACCACGTGGCACCTTCCGCAAGCATGAAACAAAATGTACTCAAAAAGACACACGGCATCACCCGCAAGCATATAGCAAGAAAGGAAACTATTTGAGACTACTTCAGCTATTGACACATGGCGCCTTCCACAAGCTTGAAATAAAATGAACCAAAAGATGTTACTTGATATGTGGCACACTCCACAGCAAACTCAAAAGGACATACGGAGGCCTTCACATAAAACTGAGTGCTTGTTTCATTGTTGTGACTTTGACACTTGGCGCGACCCACGCATAGAAACATTTGAGGCACAGAAAAATGTAGAGACACTCTACACCTCCTTTTCACTGTAAGGCATCTCCATGATGCGGGTGGGGTTGTATACTTTTAAGCTCATACCTCCTTTTCACTGTAAGGTGTCTCCGTGACATGGGTGGGGTGGTATTCCATGCTTCCCTTTCACTATAAGGTGTCTCCATGATGCAGGTGGGGTTGCATTTTCAAAAGTCCTTTGTGGAGGCGGGGAGTGGTTCTGTGACTAACTCAACCCTTAAGTGTGTCTTCGCCGATTGTTGTGGTGAAGCCCAATCATTGGTGTGTGCCTGTAATGTGCCTGAGATGGTCTTGGATCTAGAAATACGTACACTCCATCGCTTGTCTGTCATGTTTTCTCTATGTCTTCAAAGTGTGTGTGTTTGGCGTGCTTGCTTTGTTTGGCGTGTCTTTTACCCCATATGCATCCTACATTTTGGGAGGTTTTTCGTGTCTTGCTTGTGTGTTGCCCCATATATACAAAGACCTACACGATGAGTGCATCATGTATTATGGGAGGTTTGTTTACTTTCCAGTACTTGCATTTGCATTTCATATATATAAAAAGAAAAGAAAAGAAAAGAAAAGAATCATGTCTGTCTTCCATGCATTAGTGTATCTTCAATGCATTGACTGTCTTCTCCATGTTCTACGTGACTGTAGCTGTCTTCTCTGTGTTTTGCATGCCTGTTATTGTAATTGACATGTCTTCTCTGTGCTTGGTGTGTTTGTTGTGTTTGTGAACTTACTTTAATGCATGTATTGGCCTCACGTTTATACATACACTAAAGTGGGGGCTAAATGTAAGTCAAAAAATGTCCCCTTAGGGGTTTTTCCCTCATAAGGTTTAAGTCTTGGGTCTTTAACATGCATTTAGGATATCTTAGTTCATATTTTGGCATCCCAATGGAATGAGACCTAGGTTCCTTGGCAAATTGGACCTAGGTGGACCCCTTGAGCTGTACCCTGCCCAAAATAGGGGGGAGGGCTTGGGTGCCCATGCCCTAGTCCTACCCTATTTTGGTGCAGCCCTAATTTCTGGGTGTTAGTTTGTGACCGTTATTAGGTCCCTTTGCCGACACGATAAGTTTGAATTTCAAATATCTTGGCGGGAGTGCTTGTAGTTGCATATATAAGCATGTGTAGGCATTCATTTGTAAACTAGATGATTACTGGTAAGTTATTGTGTTCTCAAGGTGATTTAAGGATTTCATTGTGTTGCAAGAGTAGACTTGAGCATTCATCTCCTCATGGAATGAAGAGCATCTTCCTCCCATGAGATCTTCACTACAAGGTGATATCATTGTGCTTTTTATCATTGTTTCATTTGGATTTGGCCTCTACCTCACAAGGGTATGCCCTCTCTATTTGACAAAGGTGTTGGAAGACTTAAATGTCCTTCCGAGGCTTGACTGAGGCAAGCTCCTAAACACCACAACCCCCAAACCAAGTCTTGTGATTGCAAGTTACAGGTGTTGCATCCAGAAAAAGTGGAGTTGTAGGAAGGCTTGGCAGGCATCAAGGATTCAAGATTTGAAGAAAAGTTAGACCAAGGAGCACTTCCAGAACTAGGGCGCTCACTCCAGTGTCCTCTGCAAATAGATCTCGAAAAACATAAGTTACAGGGTTGATCAGTGTCGGAAGGAGGTCCGGATTCCCTGAAAAAGTAGGTACCTTGGACTTGGGCGCCCGCTCCAGTGTCCCTGACTGTTCCACTTCGGAACCCTGAAAATAGGTACTATGTAACTCTGTATTTTGCTCCTGTTTGCAAGGGCTATTTCCGTAATTCATTGATTTGTTGTCATATTTGCATAATCAGAGTTTTAATGGTTAATTGGACATAGGAGAAGGAAAAATTGATAATTAATTCCCTAATCCAAGTTTCCCTACATTTGAAAGTGACCTAGGGTATGATAGTGCTTGCCACTTGATCCTAGTTCCTTCAATGTTTAGTGGAGAGGTGGATTTTAACATCTAAACAACAAAAGATTAACAAAATCCAATTTTACCCTAAACACGATCGTATAGAGGACAGAGTGGCTATTGGACTAGAGTTAGTGCAGGATATGGATTAGCAGGTCACTTTGATCAGGTAGAGGTTATAGGAGGCACAGGATCGCCAGAAGAAGTATGTTGATGCCAAGAGATTGGATCGAAACTTCTTTGTGGGTGACAAGGTGTTCTTGAGAGTGTAGCCGCATAAGAGTCCAATCTGTTATGGAAAGGGCTCTAAGCTCACACCTCATTTTGTTGGACCTTTTGAGATCTTGGAGCAGATAGGACCCGTAGCTTACCGTCTTGCCTTGCCACCTAGTCTGTCACGCATCCACAATGTGTTTCACATTTCTGTATTGACATGTTATATTTCTAACATGTCACATGTTTTGGACTAGGATGCATTACAAGTAGAGTCTGACAGACAGCTAGCTTTGGAGCCAATCCGCATCTTGGCTTGTCGGATGCTAGGCCTTCAAGGCCGAGAGCTGGACCATGTCAGAGTTCAGTGGGACCGTTATGATGAGATCTCGTCTTCATGGGAACACGCAGCTAGTTTGAGGGCACTCTATCCCCACCTCTTTGCTAACTTCCAGGAGGAAGTATAGTCATAGGGGGGAGGATGTGAGGCGTACCTTTACCTCACCAATTTTATTTTTCTTATAGTACTCTTTTGATGGATTTATTTTAGCCTTGTGTATTTTGGGGACTGTTGATCCCACACTTGGACCTTGTTACCTTATCTCTTACTAGATTAGATAGATGGATTATACATTATGGTTGTTTAGATGGCATGTTAGATTTCCTTGTTGATGATATGTTATTATATGCTACATGTCATTTGATGCTATCGATATGTATTTAGATATCGAGACTGATGTTAGCTCCTTCTTATGTAATCCTGAATTCTACTTATGAGTAATGGATGTTTTGAGAGACATTATTTTAGCATGGATTATCTTGATGTTGTATATTGCGATCATGTGTGTGAGATGCATGCTTTCATTTGCTTTGGCTATTATATCATGTACTATTGATGTGTGCTTGGAAGTGTGCAGGTTATTTTTTCATACCCATGGAAATTTGAAGGTCGGACAACAACCATGTGTTATCCCCTATTCATCCGATCTCGTCCTAAGTAGGACTAAGGTCACATGTGATTGAGAATGTTGATAATTGTTGTAATTGATTTATGATCTTTGTGTATAGTTCTTACCTTTTTTATGTATCTCTTAAAGTGTTGTACAAATGTATTGTTGGGTTTGCACTATATTAAAGTGCTAAATGTTTGAAGCCACTTTTATGTGATTTTATGTGTTTCTAAGGGTTCCTTATGGTCAAATTTTGACTCAAGGTCATACCCCTAGGGTCTAGGACCATTTCTAGCCTATTTAAACTTGTTTTGGACCTTGTGTGGTAACCCAAACTTGACCCTAAGTTCAAGTGACGAGTTTGGGAAGTGTGTGGGTGGTTGGAAGGTCACCATCCCACTTAACCCCAACCTCACCCACTTGGGTAAGGTTACCCATGCTTCTCATGCTTTAGAAGCTTCTCCCATGTGTGAACCTCTTCCCCATGCTCTCACACATGTGTGAGAGCACTTGTGGTGAAGAGTGTAGCTTCCCTTGTGTGCTCACATCCCCCTATGCTCTCACACATGTGTGAGAGCACTTGTGGGGGAATGTGTAGTCTTGTGAAATAGAGTGGTGACAAGTGTCACCACCACATTCATGTGGGGTTGAGAGAAGGGTCATGTGGATGGAGGAGAAGGTGAAAAGTGTCACCTTCTCATCCATTAGGGTTTGTGAGCCTTGTCTTTATATCTCCCTCATTTTGATGAGAGGAGGGTTCTTGTTTTCATTTCTTTTGGGAAATTTTGGATTTGTGTGGGGAGAGAGGACTTGGAGATTTTGGGAGGCTCGTGGAAGCTCTTCACCAAAAAATCCACTCCATTATTCAAGCCTTGAGGTATTTCTCAATTTTAAACCATTGTTTTATCACTATTTCTTGTGAGTATGTATGTTTAAATGGTTATGTAATTTTGATTTTATGTGTAAGGGTTTTAATGGGTTGTTTGGGTGACTCTCCTTATGAGAGAATTCACCTTAGTGTGGGGTGAGAGAGGAAGAGAACCTCCTCAATTCCCCTCTTGGTTATGGTGTGTGTTTTGTAGCCAAGGGCCTTATTATGGAGTTTGGAGAAGTTTTTGGGTTATGGCAAGAGTGCCTTGATTTTTGTGATATGTGAAGTATGGCAAGAGGCCAAGTGATTCAAAATGTGTTTAAGAGTGTGGGTCTCCTTGAGTAGAGTGAGTCCACTCTCTCACCCTTTCAAATTCATTCCTAAGATGGATTAGTTTTGTGAATAAACCTTGGGATGGGTGTAAATGTGTTTGGTGTGAGTGTATTCTTGTTTGTGGAATGATCCTTGGTTTGTTGGAGGGCCTCCTAGCTTGGGGGTGGCCTATTTTAGGCCTAGGATGGGAGGTGAGCTTCCCATGGGTATGGATACCTAGTTTTGTGTGTTTTGTAGGTCTCATGGGAGTTTTGGAAAAGTTGCTTTTGGAGAAAGTCTTTGGGGTTAATGATTCCCCTATGTATTTGTAAAAGATGGCAATGAGATGCCTTACGCTATGTTTAAAAGGGCTTGTAATATGTGTTCACTACTTTGGGAAGTAGATCTCTATTGTTGTAATTCTTCCTTAATGTAAACAATGTATATGGTTGAATAAATGAGTATTGAAAGTTTTCTCCATCCCCTTGTTTGGATAAATAAATATCTCTCTCTCTAGTTACTATTTTGTTAGTGCAAAGAAATAAACCTTGGGAAGAAAAAGTGTATTTATAAGCTTTTAAAAAAAATAACATAATGCTCATAACGTTGTAAGAAAGAGAAAAAAAATAATAAGTGATTAAATAAATTCTCCTTTGGGTTCCTTTAAACTTCTATTGAAATGGTATTTAAGAAATATACATATTTGAAACTATGAGTTGTATTTTATCTATTCCTTTTATATGGTATTCTTATAGTTGTTATAGTTAAAGATGTAAATATATGTGTGTATATATATGGCTTCTATATATATATATATATATATGAGTATCTATTCATAGGCATATTTATGGATATTAAGTCCACTGTTTTTTTATCCCACTGTGTTTTTTTTTTACAGTGAGCAAAGTTATTTACCAGTGAATTTCTTTTATCCTTTTTGATACATATATATTTTATAAAGTTAACATGCCTTAAATAAATCAAAGTTTTGTTTTATCAAAAGTGAAATCGCATGTGTGAAAGTTGAGTTAGGGTTTGGGTGAAACGCAGCCATAAGAGTTATTTTATTTTCAAAAATAAATCTTATGTGGGTGATGTAGGGCCGAAGGCCCTACGCTGCCCCTTGTTACCATTGTCGAGACCTTTGGTGGGGGACCCCGTCCCCCATCCCACAGTACTTTAAGCACTGTGGGGTGGGAGACAGCGCCCCCCCCCCCCCCCCCCCCCGCGTCCCCTTCTTTGCATTAATAGTTGTGATTACGGTGTGGGCCGTGAATACTACTCAGTGTTTGGCGCCTTAAACCCTATGCTTAGCTTTAAGCTACCTACCATTTACTGTGCATTCGGCCCTTATTCAGCCTGTGTCTATTTTCATCTGGGTTTTTTGAATATATATATACGCATTTTCTATATTTATAAATGTTAAAACAGAGCACAGACTCCTCTGTGTAGATTAGTATTATTGTATATTGTAATATATTTATATATATGAATGAGTAAAATATATGTGGTTTTATATTTGGGCATTTTTAATTCTGTCATAAACCTATCTCTGTGTGTTAACCAGAGAATTATTTTATAGAAAAAGAGAAGATTATGTGTTTGGAGGTGAAGGAAAAACTTTGAAATTAAACCAAAAGCCTCTAGGGTTAGCATAGTCATTGAGAGAAAATAGAAAATATGCAATTCCTGAGTATTGAAAGAAATGGATGTAAAACTTATAAGCCAAAACATAGGTTAGCAAATAAATAGATTAAATCCTAACTCAACCTATAGCATGTTAGCAAATGTTACAAAACTTTAAACAAATCTTGATTGGGGATGATACCTCCCACTTGGGGAGGTACCATCCATCCTTGTGCCTTTCCTCAAAACCTGCACAATTAATCAACTCTCAGCAACTTGTATTTGTGAGCAAATAAGGTTTGTTGAGAGTTTATATAAGTTCCATTTTGGGGTTGGTGCCCTAACCCTATTAGTGAGGTTGTTTATTTAGTCTAGTTAAACCTAGTTTAGTGTAAGTAATTACACTTAGGGATTGTGGCTTTATGTCCTATTAAAAAGGATGCCCTTGTATTCATTTAAATTTTATGTATTTACTATATGTGTTTGCATCCCACTCCCTTGTTATGTTAGTGTTTTAATGAAATTTTATACTTCAAATTTAATGGTTAGAAAATTTATATGATTAGTAGGTAGTGTTCTAATTTATTTTATGCAATTAATTAAGTTGGGTTTGGGAAATTGTGTTGATCCTCACTATTTTAGTAATGCTTAGTTAAATGGAATAAATTTTAAAAAGGGGTGTACTAAAGATATTTTTTTAAAATTCACATTATTTGTATAGATGAAAATAAAGCCTTGTTGAGAACATTTATTTCTTTTATTTTCTTTTAGTAAAATAAGTTGTATAGAGGAAATTATGTCCTTTTAATTATTTTATTTTAGATTAAGTTATTTAGACCTCGTTATTTAAATCCTCAAAATTTTCTATTATGCTTGTAGAAGTAGATAATTAAATAATTACTTTTCAGAATGTATAGGATAGGATATTATCAAAATATGGCTTTGAGATTTATTTTAAAATGGATATGAGGATTTGATAGGAATTTTATTTTAAGTCAAATTTGTACTCTCCTATAGCTTATGAGGTGGCATTATGTTGCCGAAATCACTATAGGAGGTTTCTTATTTTCATTTTATACCATTATGCTAGCAACATTTCCTTAGGGTATGCATGGGTTATTTTTGCTTAAGTATAGTTAATTTTCTTCTACCTTAGGGTGGTTGAGTGATCTAGATTGGATTTCAAACTTCATTCAAAATCGACCCACCCCATTAGGGTTTATCCAGGGTGGAATTTCGTGTCAGAGTTTAACCCTCTCAACGTTGTCTTTCGCAACGTAAATCCCCTAGTGGCTAACATCATAGGGTTACGATTGGAGATCGTATTAACCCGAACTTGACTCACTTCCCCGCCTTTGGGTGTTGCGCATAACGTTGGTTGTAATGTCGACTGCGTTGTGAGCTTGTGTCACCGAGCGCACATGTTGCGTGCGAGGGGGTTTTGTGGTGTTGGGGGGGGGGGGGAATTTTTGATATTTCATGTCATGACCACATGGCAAATGTGGTCATGACATGTGGTTATCGTGTCATAACCACATGGAGAATGTGGGCATGACATTATGCCCCCTGGAAAAAATCTACCCAGTTATGCTATATACCCAGGCCCTGGTGGACCTCTGATGGCAGATGGGTGGTTGGCTAGTGGCCGGCTGGCGGCCCGTTAGTTGCCCGCCGACGGCGGCGGTGCCCAGGTGGCACACAGGTGGAGGATGGGTGGCGGGATTTAAAAATGTTTATAAAATGGTTTAATCACAAGTTTAATTATTTGAGAGAAAGGTTTTGAAATAATTTTTTGTTTTTATTACCCTTTGTGGGGGACCTGGGCTCTGCCCCCATTAGACCAAGGGTCGAGAGCCGGGGGCTAAGCCCTGCCAGCCCGGCTTCCCCACCCGTTGCGGGCTGCCTGGTGTCGGCCTGCCAGGCCATGCGGTAGGCCTAGCGCAAGCTGTCAATGCAGGCCTTGCACATGGGGTGGGGTCTACGTACCCCCCCCCCTCCTTTGAATTTTTTTTATTATTTTTAAATCAAACTTTGCAGAACAAGGAATTTTTTTAAAATAAATCAAATGCATATGCAGACATAGGAATTTTTTTTATATGAAAATTTGACCCATACTTGCGAACCCCTAACAACTATACCTACGTTGATGCAGTACATTCTGACGCGTTGTACCATCCCACAAATTCCATACAAAAACTTCTAGATTCCCTGCAAGATTCCCTAGGGCACAAAATAGGGTAAAATTTTCTATCTCCGAACATAGGCGAATTATATGTTTTTCTTCACCTGCGATAGCTTCTAAATCCAATGGCAGGGTCTGTTTTTGACTAGGAGGCTTTCTACAAAAGCTAACCTCCAAAACCCTTCATACAAAGAGCTCAAATTAAAAACCCACATGCCAAATTTCCATCAAACCCTAGATCTACAACAACCCAAGTCTACAAACAACCTTATAACCATGAAAATGCTTTCATTCCTTCCATGCAAGCCATGAATTCCACATACACAAAAAATCCACTCATAGTTAGGGTTATCAAACAGGGATTTCCTCCCAAATCATGGTAACCAAGCTCCAATACCAAATGTTGGAAATATACAACCATAGGGACAAATTCCTCATAACCCAATAAGAGATTCAATGTGCAATAAATCAGAAATCCACATGCAAAAGAAATAGACAATCATACCATCAATGGTGACACAATATATACCCTGGGAAAACCCTCATAGAGGGAAAAATCCAACCTCCAAAAACATACATCTCTCATGTATTATTCATCAATAATCAGCAAATACATATACAGAGATAACCTCTGAAACATCAAGCTCTCTCTACCTACAATTCTTGTGAACAAGCATGTAACCATACATCCCATGCCATGCTTCAAACCCTCACACAAGCAACCTGCAAGAGAAGCTACAACCCAGGCAACAAGCCAAATGGCCAACTCTCCATACAACAACTACCCTTGTGTTTTCTTTTATAGACATAAGCTCACACAAATACAACATGTGGTATTGTAATACAATTTTCCCCAATACCATGTGTCTACAAAACCATTGACCCCACATTTGATTATTGGTACTAAGTTTTCCCAATTAATCAAATAATTACAAATAAAGTAATTAACCCAATGTTACATACAACGATTACAAGTGGCATCCAAATAAATATCTAATGTGGCTAAACACATCACATGATGCACCACAATTAAATATTTATTATACATAATAAAATAATACCAATGTTATGCAAGGTGTACAACACACCTATTCCAACAAGAGGTGGGGATAAAGAACACACAAGTAAGTGACATCCTATCTTCCAACTTGTCATAAGGATCCCAATAGACCTTAGCTTGGTCTAGCTCATGACCCCAAAGGCCATACAAATTAAAACATGACTAGCTAATCAAGAAATGAATATAGTTCTCAAGAAAAGTTAAACATGACTACATAACCTTCAATCTTGCAAAAGAAAATTGTTGTTCTTTACCAAGAAGATGCAAAGTGAAATATACCTCTATTTAAGCTAACCAATGGTCAATGTTTTCAACATTTACTTAACCTTCATAAGGTTGAATCTCTAATTTGGCCTTCACTTTGAATGGAGGTTGAGCTTAGTGGTATGAGGTTGCTACTTCTCATGGCCTCAAGTCTTTAACTCTTCATTTTCATTTGAGATCTCCATAGAAAGTATTAGCTTACCCATAAGAGCCTATATAATCTTCTCCACCCTTTCAAGTTGTTGGTGCTCCAGGCTCGCTTCTTGTAATTATACATACTTAAAGAGATATTTCTAAGAACATGTCAAGCACATTCTAAGCAAAGATTCATCAAAAAACTAGAAGTAGAAATAGGCCAATCAACAATAATGGGTACTACTCTTCTATACTTTAGGCTCTATCAAACCTAGGAAGGTATTCCTATCAATGTCACTAGATAACCACAGAGAAATATTAAAAATACTTTGTAGATAATAACCAAAACTTAGTTGACATAAAGACAACTCAAAATTTGTCACTAATTGGTCTCTACATTAACCATTATGATTCCACAACTTGAGATCTTTTAGGTAGATGGTAAATTGCAACCTACATGGTGCTATTTGTTCAAGAACTTCAAGTGATGACTTAGACATAAGTTCTTCACTTTTTTTATGACAAATGTAGGTTTAGAGAGAATAAATTACAATGCTAAAGAGACATTCTTAAAATGAAAATTTGATTAATTGCATCATGGGATCAATGTCTTCATCTGTGGGCAACAAAGTCAAGTTTTGGAGCTAGCATAAGTGTAAAGCTACATGTTCTTTAACCCAATGATCAAATATGAGTCAACATTCTATGAGCTTAAACATACATTTAAAATACAACTTAAGATAAAAACAAATAATTCATTACATAAAGATTCTTAGTCATCCATTAACAATCCATAGTACTCCATATATTAAATTGAAAAGCTATTTATATTTGTACTTGCTTGAAGGCTAATCAATTACAATATAATAGACCAACAAATGTGGCCTTAGAGACAAAATAATCTCTTGAAACACTATGCTATTCATGGAGAACTTTCCATAAATCCTGTCATTTTGCATTTATATTTCTTAAAAGGACTTACAAACTCTCTCAAGATAAACTCTAAAATAAGACATACAAATTTGATTCCTACAAACTTACTTGGACATAATGACACTAGAGGCAAAATGATGACAAAAGATATTATAACTAAGAAAATAACCTTAATTTATAACAAGAAGGAAAAGCTTGCCTCATTGAATGATTAGAAATTGTCCTTTTTGTGTTACATCTCAACTATGGTTGTTAGTTTCTTGTCACAATACTTGCCTCCAAAAAGATATTAGAATCAAAATAAGAGACATGCTAGTTTCTTGTCCTAGGAGTTAGATAGGGTAGTGGGAAAGACACACCCATATGAATGCAAATTTTCATTAGAGTTGCATAGATACCTTCAATACAATGTTGGACATCATACAATATGGTTTTTTGGGTTTGTTAGTGCCTGCATAAACATTCAGGTTTCAAGTATTTAAATATGTAGGCACCTTCCCAAAAAATCCAAAAAGTTCTAAGTCTTTTGGCCTTTGCAGTTGAAAAGTGTAGAAAATTCAGTTGCATGCATGTATCTTTGTATATACAAAGGGGTTTGTATGTACAAATGCAAATATACCTTGGCGGGCTTGCAGAAATCTCAATCAGCCTTCAAAAATGGTGAAAAATCAGTTGTATGCATTTCGCAATGCATATCAGGCTTAAAAAAGGTGCATATACATTGAGGAATCTTTCACAGATTTTGGGAATATTCCTTGAATGTATATCGGGTTTGCATGCATATTTGTGTTGTATGTTTGAACATGCAACGGCTACATACAAAGGAGAGGACATGCATTCACTACAATGCAATGTATAAATGGTCTTGTATGTTCGGCATTATACAAGGCGGAATGTATATGCAATATACATTCGCTATGTGCAAAGTGAAAAGTGCAAGGGGCCGATATACAAAAGGTGGAGCCCACTGATTGCATGTTTTAGCGATTGTATGTTCGCACATACAATCAAATATGCATTCACAAATATAGAAGATGGACCTGAGAGGTTATACATTTTGGTTGATAAAGGTTTTAGTTCTAGATTGTATGTTTGTGATTTACAAGGCATTGATACAAGGAAAAGGAGGTGCAACCCAGATGCGAAGGAGAAATAAAATGCAGCGAATAAAATTTGAGGTCTGTGGGTTGTATAAAGTGCTTGTATATGCCGATATACAAGCCGATGTGCAATGAGAAAGATACAACATGGATTCCAAAGGATGTTCCAATCTAGTAGATAAGGTGTTGAGGTCCGCAGCATGTATATTGGGTGCTTGTATGTGCCGATATACAAAGAGAGATGTATAAGGCGGGACCCGATTGCAATTTTGATTTGTTCTATAAAAGTTTGGGGTCCACGCCTTGTATGTAAACAATTGTATGTATATGCATTTTCTTTTTTGCATATACAAGGGATTTTGTGGGCAGAAGGCAAAAGGCGAAAAAGGAAAAATCAGTGGCGGAAAAGTCTGCGATAGCAACAGGCTGCCTACGTGGCACATTCTAATTGGCTGGCAATTTTTCGAGGCATTTTGGGGCCGTGGATCTCAGCGATAGGAGGAGAAATCTACGGCCATGATTCAAATGTTCAGCAGGGGTGATTTCTTTGCATATGCAACCATTTTTGGGCGGGAAAAGTTCTAAGGCTCGCAGGCCGCCGCACTCCAGGAAGCCACGGGTAGGTGAGCCATTATTGGCTATTTGCAGAGGCATGGTCGATGGAGTTGATGGGCTAACTACCAGATTTATGAGGAAAACCTCCAAGCGGTTGCACATCTCCTGATCCCACCTGTTGCATTCAATATTTTGGGTGCCATTCTTGGTGCATTGTATCTGGCAGAAATTTTGAAATGCCATGAAATTATTGCTGAGTACACAGTCTTGCTATAATATGCAAACTGTGTCACTCATTTCAGGTTGTTGAAGACTTGGGCATTTTGGGGGGGAAAATAATGAAAAGCAGAGCATTTCCTATTTGTTTTATCTCTTTTGGAATTTATGAGTTGCATTTGAGTGCATCTTGCACATATGTTCAGTTTCTTGTCATTTTATATGAAAAATGCATTATTGCATGTGTTTATATGTCTGTCTCTGTTTTTTGTATGCATTTTCTTCTTTTGAATCTGGTTGCTAAGGGTTTCTAAGGTTCTATGATATAGATTTCCTGTATTGCATGCTTGATCTTCTAACTTCCATTCAAGGAGTGGATTAAAGTGTTTTAGGTTAAGTATGGAGAAGATTGTATGTCAACTGGGATATTTATAAGTAGAGACAATTAAATACTTATCCTTGGGTGGTGTTTGTAAGGCAAATACTAGTCCTAACCCCTTGAAACTTGAATGCCAGTTGCAAGCCATTCTCTTGTATACGTCTAGTTGACTCCTTGCCCTGAGATAGGCACCGGTCTGCTTCTGGATTAGTAGTTATGATCCAAAACCCCCTGTCTTGCATCCAAACATTAATACAAATCATTCCATTGTTCCAATCTGCTAGTTGTAGGAGTAGGATTAGGAACCCTGCATACTCTCCTACCTCAACCAGTTAGATAAGTCCAAGAACATTGCCAGTATTGTGATCTATCATGCAAATCTTGGTCCAAACATGAGAGTATTCTGCCTATTATTGTAAAGCTAAATCTTTCCATCATTGGGTGATTCAAAGCAAAATCTTTAGCTATAGGGTTACCCCCCTTGGTGCGGCAGAACTAGAAGTGAAGGGGAGGCAGCTCACGCAACCTCTCATATCTGTTGGTTGAATCTACCTGTGCATTGGAACTGGCAAACCCTTTGCCGATCCGGGCACCAACAGGGTTTATTCTTTCTTTTCTTGTACTTTAATATCATTTAGATCCTCCCTTATTACACTCACATAAAGAGTGTTCTTTCTTGCAACAGACTCCAACTCTTCCACCATCAACCTCAGGTTTGCACATGTAGACTTGATTTCATTCACATCTTCCTTAACCATAACTATCTCCCTCTTCACCTTCTCAATAGTGGACTTCAACCATCCTAATTAACTTGATGTATCAAAATCCATTTTTAATGGGCAATTTTGTTTTATAAGCTACAAGTAAATGACAATGTTTCTAGAGCCCTTGTTGTTTTATATCCAAGCTACATGGCTAACTTGCACCTAACTTATTGCCACATGTAGCCCATATAATTTCCTTTTGCTTCTCTTCAATATTTGTGTCAAACAAATTCTAATTGTCAAAATTGCTCCAACACACACACACACACAAACTATACATTATTTACACAAGGCATGTATAGTTTAAATTGCCCATAGACTAGGCACGTAAACCAATGAAATTTGAGGTGACAATCACCTCAAAGAGACCAAATAATTAAATAATTAAAGAACACAGAGCTCCACCTTTCCATAGGTCCCATCTAAGATTTACCACTCAACATTTCTAGGCAAATTTGCATCAATCAACTTATGTACATTTGCTAGAGTGCTCATCCACCTGATATCTAGCAAAGCTTTACTCTATTTGATGAATGTACCAATGTGAGTCTTTAATGTTAGAAATTCCTATAAAACTAGATGAAACTACTCAACTGTTAGATGATCATCTTGGAGGAAAGGTCCAAAGAAGACAAACTAAGGTTTGAAATTCATCCTTCCACTCCTCCAACCTTTTGAGCTCACCATTTTTATCTCTTGTATGTGGAAGTTCTAATACTAATAGTTCTTGGATAATTGTGATATCTTACTCAACCCATTTCCTATATACTCAACATTAGTTAATGTTTCCAATATAAGGTTGCAAGCCTCATACATTGATGCAAACTAATCAACTTCTATCACTTTATGTAATATTTGATGAATAACCCAATAGGAGCTAAGGATCACCTGCAACCAAAACAACCTTTCACACAAGATATAAGCAATGGAAATGCTATGAATCCAAAGAATTGATTAGATGCATACAAAATGGCATAATAATGCAATGATGAAACCCTTGTTATAAAGACAAGGATGAAACCCTAAGTCAAACTATGATCATGATAGGTGTCTTAATCTTATGACATGAGAAAAATAATAAGTGACCTAATTAGTAAGCTTAAGTATGCAAGTGTGAATAGGACCTAATATGAAACTAGTTAGGTAATACACCTTGTTCGTGCACCAATACCCCCCTTAAGTGCAACTTAGGGAGAATATGTAAAGATGAAATGGATGGGTCTTGGCTATGAGGCCATGTTATGTCCTCATGTACAAACAAATCTCTCATAAATGGAGTAAAGGAGAAAAAACCATAGGAAATAAACCCCTCTCCAAAAGAGAGAAAATATGCATATAAAATATGTACAAGTGAAAGAAGGAAGGAGGACTCACCATGACCCCCAAGGACTATTTTTGTCATTAATATATACAATCAATGGCCCCCCATAGGAGAGAAAAAGAGATACTATGAATCCCCCCCACAAAGAAGTATCTCATGTGCCAATGATGAATGCTCGAAGATGAATGATGAAGATGATCCAAAACTAGAAAACAACATTTCTCCCCTTGGGAAGAAACAAATCCAATGGTGTATGTATAAGAAACTCTTGTTCCAAGAAGAGAGATGAGGGAAGAAGCCTTATGATGTGTGCCTCTGAAAACTACTCAAATATCCACATGTTGGAATCAAAAGATGTTACAATGAAATGAGGTGACACCAATCCAAAAACCTATGAAGACACATGAACAATCTCCAATGACAAAGAATATATGATAACATGCATGCTATAAATCTCATTAAAGAGGAATCGATATCCTCAAGTGTGTGTTAAATCTACAAGATGTGACTCACAAAACAAATCTACAATATCTATCAAGTACTCATCCCAATGAATGAAATATGGCAGACTATGATGTACCACCTATAAATAATTAATCAAAGAAACAAGTGATGGAGGAGTTGTGATATCAACACAAGTCTCTAGAACCTTGGTTGATGAGAGGACATAAAGGTTCAAGTGACCAAACTAGATCTCCTAAAAAATATCCACACTAGATGCCTGAATATGAATATCAGTCAAAGAATCATTAGGGAAAAAATGTGAGGTGTATATTCTAGGCTTAGATTAGCCTCCCCAATTACAACAATCTATTTTCTTTGCAAATCTTGAATAATCACAAAATCTTGTGTGAACTCAACACTCTTCCCTATCCCACTATGTGTAATTTGATAGATAGAAAGGAGATTGGTTGACAATGAAGGAATGCAAAGAACATCATTGAAAGAGCCCTCACCCATGTCAATATATCATTTCCCACAAACACTCATATAGGTTTTGTTAGCCATCAAGATGTGAGATGTAGTAGAGGTGTCAAATGAATAGAACATACCCTATTATGAAGCCATATGGTGTGAAGCTCTAGAATTAAGAAGCCATCTCCTTGACTCAATAATTGTAAATGCAACAAGTGTCTTGCCCTTTGTGTACTCTAACTATGATTCCTGTGATGATGAAGAAGGAGAATAAGATGAACCACTTGACATAGATAAAGGTAATTTGATATTGTTCTTCTATAGAAGATGCTTCAAATCATCAATCTATTTTGCATAACATTGATGCTCATCATGTTCATGTTTCTTGCAATATGTACATGTGGGTTTCTCCTTCCTAGATGTTTTCCCCTTAGTAGTGGAAGATGACTCAAGGGTAGCCTATGATGTTGGTTCCTTGTCTTGCTCGTTGCTCTTAATGTCCCTATTTTTCTATATCTTTCCCTTGCTACTTGAAGCCTTTTGGTCTTTTGTGCTTTGATTAGCAATAAGAGCCTGTGGTTTTGTAGACTTCAGAGTACCCATTTGCACTAAGTTTACTTGCTCCATGGTGAGTGAAGTATAAAAATCATCGAGTGAAGGAATATGGAATGCAATACCAAGAGCATTCCTAGTAGCATAAAATGTATAAACACAAATTGAATAATTAGGACCAAGTTTGGCAAGGATGGAAAGAATCAATTGGGAGTCCTTTTTCTCAATACTACACTATTTAAACTATAATATGAGTGATTTTATCCTAGTGAAGAAGTATTGGATGCCATCAAAATTAATAGGATTCAAACCAATGAGTTCATTCACCAATTAAAAACCTCGCAAAGTATCCTTCTTTCCAAACAAACTCTCCAATGTAGTCCAAATCTGATTTGGTGTTGTGAAAGACTCAATGTGAAAAATGAGATCAAGAGAAATAGACACATGTATTGTTTCATAGGATTCATCACACCTATTATACCACTTTATATTTTCTACAATAGCTCCTAGTTCAAGTTCTATACCCATTATAACTTAGTATAACCCCAATTTCTTCAGGTGTATCTCCATTTATTTTTCCACTTAGAGTAATTGTATGGAGTGAGAGGAGAAATTTGGGATTTATCCATGATGAATAATGAAAATAGGAAAGAGAAACAACAATATACCCCTTATAATACAAGCAATCAACCCCGTCAACAAAGAAAAAAATCCACTTTGTTGCATTTTTTAAAAAACACAAGCCAAAGTACAAAATATGACTTCAAACTGAAATAAAAGGTCCCAACGGAAAAACCTAGAAAAACCAAGTGGATGGTTGCATCTAGTGCTTAGAACCAACTTTCCAATGCCTATTTGTTTGTGAAAATATAAAACAATGGTGAAAATTTATGGCCTCCAAAAAAAATTCCTCCTTTAGGGCATATAAAAAAATAGGTGATGTTGTTGGGATGGCTATAGGGTGGCATTGTCATCTTGGGTGAAGCTTTAGTGACTGGATGGTGGTGAAATTTGGTGAAGCCACCCCAACAAGGTGATGGTTGGGTCGAGTGGAGACTAGGTGGAGTAGAGGCCACACTGCGGTGATGATGGGGCAGTCCTCGGGAAACAACTAGACTTAAGCCCCCACAAGAAATAAACAACCAAGGGATTTGGACCCAATATAACCAAGGGTGACATAATCTATAGATGTTGGCATCAGCCTTGTGATTTCCATTGTACCTTATTGTTTAGGAGAAAATTAGATTTGTTAATGTTTTAGCCTTTATGTGTTTAAATATGCCTCTCCTCTAAACATTGAAGGATCTAGGGTTGAGTGGCAAGCACTATCATACCCTAGGTCACTTTCAGATGTAGAGAAACTTGGATTAGGGAATTTAATTATTAATTTTCCTTCTCTTGTGCTCAATTAACCATTAAAACCCTAATTATGCAAATACGACCATAAATTGACGAATGACAAAAAAACGTCTTGCAGACATGAGTAAAATACCAAATCACAGAATACATGTTTTCGGGGTTTCGAGGTGGAACAGTCGGGGACACTGGAGCGGGTGCCCTAGTCCAAGGTATAGTTTTCTTTGCAGAATCTGGACCTCCTTCTGACACTGATAGCCCTGTAACTTCTATTTTTTGAAACTCGGATGAGGACACTAGAGCGAGTGCCCAAGTCCTGGAAGTGCTTCTATGTCCTTTTCTTCAGATCTTGAATCCTTGATGTCTGCCAATCCTTCCTGCAACTCCACTTTTCCCAAATGCGACACTTATAACCTGCAATCACAAGACTTGGTTTGGGGGTTGTGGTGTTTAAAGGCTTGCCTCAATCAAGCCCCAGAGGACACTTAAGTCTCTGAACACTGTTGTCAGACAAAGAGTGCATGCCCTTGTGAGGCAGAGGCAAAAACCAAAGGAATCAATGATGCAAACACAATATTATGTCACCTTGCAGTGATGCTCTCATGGAGGAAGATGCTCTTCATGCCATGAGGAGATTGATGCTCAAATCTGCAAATGCCAACACACAAAACATACAAGTCTGCTCTTGCAACACAATATAAGCCTTGAATCACCTTGAGAATGCCTAAAGTTCACAATGATCATGTAATTGAAATCTAGTTTACAAATGAATGTCTAAGCTTGCTTATATATGCAACTACAAGCACTCCCGCCAAGATATTTGAAATTCAAACTTATTGTGTTAGCAAAGGGACCTAATAACGGTCACTAACTGACACCCAGAAATTGGGGCTGCCCCAAAATAGGGTAGGACTAGGGTGCGGGTGCCCAAGTCCTCCCCACTATTTTGGGTAGGGTACAGCTCAAGGGGTCCACCTAGGTCCAATTTTCCATGGAACCTAGGTCTTATTCCATCGGGGTGTTAAAATATGAACTAAAATATCCTAAATGCATGCTAAAGCCCCAGGAGCTAAACCTTATGAGGGAAAAGCCCACAAGGGGACATTTTCTTATGTTACATTTAGCCCCCACTTTAATGTATGTATAAACGTGAGGCCAATACATGCATTTGTTAGATCTAGGGCACACAACTGAGAGGGGGGGTGAATCAGTTGTACAAAAACTTACTTTTACTTCAAACACTTGATTCTTCTTTGTTATTAATAGAATATCAATTGGCAATTCATGAAAGCATAGAGCATAAACACCAGAGCAGATAAACATCAACACATTAGACACCAAGATTTTGACATGGAAAACCTGGTCAAGGGAAAAACCATGGGGTGATTAACCCAAGGATTATTCTCTATTAGAAGAATAAGAAAAATGGATGGCACATGCCAATTAGGGCTCACTGCCCAAGCACACTGCTCACAAGAGGCACACTGCCTACAAGAGACACACTGTCTACAAAGTAACAAGTATTACAAACTTGAACTGGAGAATGACATCTTTATCATGCCTGGATCAGTTCCATTTAAGCCCAAAAACTCTTGCTCTACCTTTCGCACTTCCCTTCGCTATATCACACTCATCACCACAAGACACACTTCAAAATGAATTCACAAACCCTTATTTATACAAGGCATCGACTTAGGAACAATCATCTAAGTCGGCAAACACCTACAAGATCATTCGCAAGATGTGTAATACATCCAGTCGGCTTGTCTTAGGAAGAACACCAACAACCGGTGGTCTTTACATCAAATCCAAACTCTAACTTCAATGTGGACTGCCAATAAGAATTGTACGTGATCCAAGGATCATCGAAACCTTCCTTGAGTCATCAAGAACATCCACACTTTATCAGCTTGCTGGAATTCTTCTCTTCTTCATCCGGAACTTCAAGAACATAGTCTATCGCCACTGTCATAATGCAAAAGGTTCTTCTGGACCTCCAAACAATGCACAAATCAAGTTGTCACTTCACACTGACTTCTTCAACACTCCCTCCAATCTGCAGAATGAGAGAATGTAATTCCGGAACTCACCGGACCAATCTGTGACACTCTGTCACCACTGAACACCTGTCGGAACGGGTTCTACACAAGCAGTCATAACTTCTTCAGATCTTTATGCGGACCTTTGAAATCTTAACTGGAACATCTCAAGACTCATATCTACAAACCCTTTAAGCCGCATCCTCTGATCCTCAACCTATTGAGTACTTTTGCCTTCTTCTCATCATTGTTCTTCACTGTTCCTGATGGAGGCTAGTTTCCTCAATAACCTCAGCACACAGCTCATCCAATCCTTCTTATCAATGCAATATGAGTATTTTGACATCAATGACAACACTGGTTAACCTCATACTTGCAACAACATTAAAGTAAGGTCACAAACACAACAAACACATCAAGCATAGAGAAGGCACGCCAATCACATAGAAGACAGTAACAGGCACACAAAACACGAAGCAGACAGTCAGAGTCACGCAGAACATAGAGAAGATAGTCAATGCATAGAAGACACATTAATGCATGGAAGACAGAAATGATATATTTTCTTTTCTTTTTCTCATATATATGAAATGCAAAAGTACTGGAAAGTAAACAAACCTCCCATAATACAGGATGCACTACCCTAGGGCGCAGGTCTCTGTATATATGGGCAACACACATGCAAGACATCCAAAACCTCCCAAAATGCAGGAAGCACTACTTGAGGGTGTTGGTCTTTGCATATGGGGCAACAAACATGCCATACAAAACAAGCACACCAAAACACACACACACTTGAAGACATGGAGAAAACACGGTAGACAAGCGATGATGTGTTCCCTATTTCTAGGCTCATCACCATCTCAAGCACATTATAGGCACACATTGACGATTGGGCTTCACCACAACAATCGCTGAAAACATGCTTAAGGGTTGAGTTAGTCACAGAACCGCTCCCCGCCTCCGCAGAGGACTTTTGAAAATGACAGGATGATGCAATTTGCTTTGAGAAATACACCATCCCCGCCTTTGCAGAGGGCTTAAGAAAAAGGATATGCTCGATATCTTGCCTCCACAGAGGGCTTACATGATTGATTGATTGATTGTAAACAAACTTAGGATGCATGATGCACTACCCTGGGGTGCAAGTCTTTGCATTTGAGGTCAAACACATTGCTAACATCTATAATAGACAACTTACCTTATATATGCCCCCACCTTAAGGTGGTTGATATCAGTTATCGATATCAAGCACGTTAAGGTAGGAAGAAAACACACAAGGGAACACCGACTTTCACAAATCCCATGCCCCCTAGAGGTGACATGTACTTCACGATCGCCAAATGTTCCCACAAACACATCCCTGCAAGAAACATGTTAGTGTCTACAACATTATGATAAACAACAACATCAATGCATATGATTAACCACACAAAGAGCCAAGGTTATACAACGAATTCAGAGTTTGAGGATAACCATGGAGCTATATCACAAAGCTCTCTGAATCAAGTACCGCCAAGGCTAGATTCAAAGGCAAACAAAGGTGCATAGAGAAGCAATATTGTTAAGGTTTATAAATGCGATAGAAACATCATCAAATTCACTACGCAGAAAGCACGAGTGCTTCCACTAGCCAAGCGTCAGATAAGATATACAACCCCATCGTCATATTAGGAACTAAGTCCATTTTTTGATTGCTCTTGAAAGGGACACTAGGTCCGCATCAGTATAAATGTTTGTCATCATCTGTCTACTAGGTGGAAACACAACAATAAATAAGAGAGGAGAAACAAGTGTCTTAGGGATAGTCATGTAGGAGGGTGCCCCAAGTCACCAACCACGACGCTATGTCTGCAAGACATAACACATAATGAAATCAGAGAGAGAGGCAATATAGAAGAATGATGATACAAATAGAAGGTCACAACAGAGGTGGTCTCCTGGTATCCCGAACCTTACGGGAGAATCCGAGGTCATCCCAGGAGGCCTAAACAACACATAACACATCACGGGGGAAGTACATCATGAGAGAGATAAAGGGTTAGAGATACTTACTTGTAGGGCCTTCATATTATATGTTGGAGTTCGCAAACCTCTTGGAGAGGTATTCAATCATGTTTGTTGCAAAATTTGAGTGGTTCTTATGAAATTCTTGTTTGTTATCATATGATGCTTGTTCTTTAAATCCTTGTTTAAATGAGGCTTTTTGTTGCTTATGAGGGGGAGAACGACTATTATTTCTGACTATTGATTGTCGTCTTGCTCTTTTCCAATTTTTAGAGAATTTTCATTGGTGAAGCTTTCTAGAATAGTAACAAGATTCATCCTATACCATCTTGCTCGTCTGTATCAGTTTTTGTTCTTTCTTTTCAAAGGTATTTTGATTATCTCCTGATCCATATAAGGATAACTGAGGGGAACCTCAGCGTAAATTCCATTTCTTCATGGACGAGGTGGGTTGTCCATTTGTTTCTTATCCACTTCAATCATTCCTACGATACTATCATAGTCCAAGTAATCATCCTTGTCTACTTCCACTAAACCCTGTTCCACCATATTATTTTCAATATGCTTAGGAAAGGGATTAGTGAAGATTTGTAAATTCTAATTTGGTAGAGCAACTGACTTATTTCCATTATCATTCACACCTGATACCTGGATGACATTTGAATCAATAAGGTCTTGTATCTCATGTTTAAGACGCATACATCTTTCAGTGTCATGTCCTTGTGTCTGGTGATAATGACAAAAGGCATTAGCATCGAAGTAAGGTCCTTGTTTACTAGGATCAATAGGCTTGATTGGAAGCTTTAGAATGTTATTACTCACAGCTTGATTCATGATAGAATGATAAGACTCAGATATCGGAGTAAACTTTCTTGGTTGATACAATGGTTTCTTTGGATTGTTTATAGCAGACACATTCATATTTGGTCCATTGATCTTGATGAAACTCCTATTATTGTTCCTCTTAAAATTGTTTTGTGATGATCCTCCCATGGATTGTCCAACTTGAGCCGATGAGTTTTGGTTTTCATACTGACTAGACAAAAGTTGATAATCACGAAGGGCGGTGCATAAATGTTGAAAGGAGTTGTACTTCATCAAGAGGATCTTATCACGAATATTAGGTTGTAGATTTGTAATAAATATCTTTTGAACATCCTCATCTTTCATCTGATATTGAATCTGTGCATAAATTCCTTGGTACCGACTAATGAATTCAGTCAACTTTTCCTTCGGACCTTGTTTGCATTGAACCAAGTCAATAAGAGTGACTTGGGGCCCAATGTTTGCTTGAAAATATTGTAAAAAATGATCAATCAACTGTGAAAAGGAGTGAATTGAATTCGGAGGCAAAGAGCAAAACCATTCTAAAGCAGTATCTTTGAGAGATCATGGGAAAAGTTTTGCTAACAAATCCTCTTCAAAATAGAAATCACTACACATAGCTGTGAATGCTGCCACATGGTTATTAGGATCTCCTTTTCCACCATATTTTTCAAAGCGAGGAGTCTCAAACCTCTCAAGCATAGGGGTTCTCAGGATTGCATAGGATAATGGATTACAGACATGATATGTCGGTAGACTAGGCTGTGAAGAATTTGTCAAATTTGTTACCTTTTGTTGCAAAGCAGTCATGCCCTGTAAAAGTTGGTTTAAGATGGCATCATTTGGAGATGCGGTTTGTTGTGAGGAATTGGAACCAAGGTGAGGAGGTGAATGAGCTTAAGATACAATAGGCAGAGGCTAAGAATATGTTAATGGTGGTTGGTCATAATGATAGGTGGAAGATGGTTGTGAATATGTCATAGGTAGCTGGTAATGAGTGGAATAGATAAGAGGTTGAGAACAATTATTCATAGAAGATGTCCCTTTAGAAATCAAATTCTGATAATTAAATCCCACAACTTTGTAATTTGTGCCATTAGATACTCCAATACCGGTGGTAGCATTACTACAAGCATTCGCATTAGTTGTTAAGATCATTGATGTAGAGGTAGATATTCCCGTAGTCGGTATAGGTGCCAAAACTTGTGTATGAGATGGTGATAGAGTGTTGTTTATCACTTGTGCACATTCGGTCACTGGCATAATGTTAGTTTGTACAATATATGTTAGACCACGAAGTGCATTAACACCATCTTGTCCTTCCTTTATGAATTCTCTTATGTTATGAATTGTAGGAACGACGTCTTCAACTATTCTCTCATTTTCCATACATGATTGAAATTGGGCTAACTCTCTATCCAATTTTTCAATTTTCTCATCTGATACATATCCTTTCACCTCAATAGTATCATCAACGTCATGAAAAGTTTGTTCTTCCATTGTACTTGTAATAGGTGCAATGTCTTGTAACATTTGGGTTTCTCCTTTTGTAAAGAAGGTGTTTAAAGTACCAACTTCTTCAAGAGCACTAGATCCCATGTGTCTTATGCTTCTTCTTAAAGGTATATTTCTCTTAGGGCAGCAAGTTATTAGACTCAGGCAGCAATGTGCCCAAGTTTTAGGCCTAGGATATGTTGTAAATGCTTGATTTTTTGATATGTTTTCAATGCAAATGAATGATCCAAAGTGTGTTACAAGGATTTTAGTCAAGGGAAGCAAGTTATATGTCTGATGTCAGTCCAAAACAGTGATAAGATCACTCTCAACACACTCTTGATGCGATTTCAAGTTGATGCCAAGTCAAAATATAGTGAAAATATGTCAAAATAGGCACTTTTTTCACCAAAACTCAATGCAAGAGAGCATAACAAAGGGTGTTGTGAGGAAAATGATGATGGACAGAAAATAATATCAGTATTAACAGCCACTTGATGCCAAAATAACCAACACAACATGCTTTTAGTGCCATTTAAGGTCAACCCCTAGTGAAAATATAGCGAAAATAGACTATTTTTCACGGTTTTTCAACTTCAAGACCTAGCAAAAGAGGTGTTGTAAGGAATTTTAGGTAGGATAGAAAATAATATCAATAATAACAGTCATCTCAATCCATAAAACTAGGCACAACACACTTGGAGTGCAAACTAGGTCAAACCCTAGGGCAAAAATAGTTAAAAAGTGTAGTTTTTCACCAAATTTTCACTACAAGAGCCCGTTAAAAGGGTGTTGTGAAGCTTTTTATGAGGGGCATCAAATTATTACCCTAATAATAGAAAAATAATGCCAAAATATCTTTCACAACACACCTATGGTGCAAGTTTGTAAAGTCGATAAGGCCAAAATTAGTGAAAATCGTTGTTTTCGAAGCCCTAGATTTGAGATCTTGGAACAAAATGCTATGTGAATGTTTTGATGTCTGATTTTTTATAGGAATTACATACTCTTAGATCTGGAAACTATTTTCAAGATTTGACATGCAAAATACCCATGCAAATTTAATGAAAATGCATCAAAATTGTTAGTTTTTGTTGAAATTTTCAATGCAAAAATGCAAATATTTTAAATCTAAATGCAAATTCACACTAAAATGCAAGACTACAGCCAAATGTCAATTTGAATGAGCCTCTAAAATTAGTATAAAAATCTAATAAAAGATTTTGCCTACTAACCCTAGATTTTGGAATTACTAGGTTATATAAAATTGTCAAAATTTCCACAAAACCCTAGCAATTAAATGATAAAAATGCAACCCAAAATTTTGAAATTTTGTATTTTTCTATATTTTATGTCAGATCTGATCCAAAAATCATGAATTAGGAAAATTTAGAAAGAATTGATGTAATTTAGTAAGCCCAACAATGCAATTTTTTTGAATTTTGCTCAATGCAATAAATTAAATGACTAAATGAATGAATGAATGAAATCCAAATCTGAAGACAAACACTCAACAAGTTACAATTTAAGTCCAAAAACACGGGTTCACCAAAATATTTAGAGGAAAATTAGATTTGTTAATGTTTTAGCCTTTGTGTTTAAATCCACCTCTCCTCTAAACATTGAAGGATCTAGGGTCGAGTGGCGAGCACTATCATACCCTAGGTCACTATCAGATGTAGGGAAACTTGGATTAGAGAATTTAATTATTAATTTTCCTTCTCTGGTGCTTAATTAACTATTAAAACCCTAATTATGCAAATACGACAACAAATTGACAAATGATGGAAAAAGCTCTTGCAAACAGGAGTAAAATACCAAATCACAGAATACCTATTTTCAGGGTTTCGAGGCAGAAAAGTCAGGGACATTGGAGTGGGCGCCCTAGTCCAAGGTATAGTTTTTTTCTTCATGGAATCTGGACCTCCTTCTGACACTTATCAGCCCTGTAATTTCTGTTTTCTAAAACTCGGATGCGGAGGACACTAGAGCGAGCGCCCAAGTCCTGTAAGTGGTCTTATGTCCTTTTCTTCATATCCCAAATCCTTGATGTCTATCAATCCTTCTTGCAACTCCACTTTTCCCAAATGTGACACCTGTAACTTGCAATCACAAGACTTGGTTTGGGGGTTGTGGTGTTTAGAGGCTTGCCTCAATCAAGCCCCGGAGGACATTTAAGTCTCTGAACACTGTTGTCAGACAAAGAGTGTGTGCCCTTGTGAGGCAGAGGTAAAAACCAAAGGAATCAATAATGAAAACACAATATTTTGTCACCTTGTAGTGAAGCTCTCATAGAGGAAGATGCTCTTCATGCCATGAGGAGATTGATGCTGAAATCTGCAAATACCAACACACAAAACATACAAGTCTACTCTTGCAACACAATATAAGCCTTGAATCACCTTGAGAATGCCTAAAGTTCACAATGATCATCTAATTGAAATCTAGTTTACAAATGAATGCCTAATCTTGCTTATATATGCAACTACAAGCAGTCCCACCAAGATATTTGAAATTCAAACTTACCGCGTCGACAAAGGGACCTAATAATGGTCACTAACTGACACTAGAAAACTGGGGCTGCCCCAAAATAGGGCAAGACTAGGGCACGGGTGCCCAGGTCCTCCCCCCTATTTTGGGCAGGGTACAACTCAAGGGGTCCACCTAGGTCCAATTTTCCATGGAACCTAGGTCTCATTCCATCGGGGTGTTAAAATATGAACTAAAATGTCCTAAATACATGCTAAAGACCCGGGAGCTAAACCTTATGAGGGAATAGCCCCTAAGGGGACATTTTCTGACGTTACACTTACCTAATTTTAAAAAAATTAAAAATATTGAAACACGTACTAGATGTTGATGCATAGGATGATGTAACTGGAAGGATGTAGAGGATATTCTCTACTTGGAGCTTGATGAAGGGGTAAATCATAAAACACACAACAATAGAAATTGCACACAGAAAATAGAATGTTCTTTTATTGATTTGGACAACTCATTACATTACATAAGCTCAAATACAATCAGAGGAATTAGTCCTCCACGGGCTGCAACACATTATAGCTACCTATCACCAGGCTCTGGAACCTTCTGCCTTATGTAACCCCAAATCAGCTATGGTTTTTGTTTTCCCACCTTTTCTTGACTCTACACTTTCCCCGTTATCTCTATTACTGCCAAGGGTTCCAAAAAATGGTTATTAATAGCCTTTTTTGGCGGCCTCCAACCAAATTTTGAATTTTGCATCTCCCTCCAAAAAAAGGTCAACTTTCAGGAGCCATAACTTTTGATCTGGGTGTCTGATTGACGAACTGTTTGAAGCGTCGTAAAGCTCGTGGAGTGCTCTACGCGCTAAGAACTCGCTCTGTCGATTTTGCCCATTTTAGGGCTCATACGAGGTTGTTTAATGCCTCAAACCTGAATTTGAATAATTTTTAGGCATTTTTCAAGAAACGTAAACTTTAATATCTTTTAGCTCACAAACGATCTTTGCGTGATTCCTTCACCAAATGTCTTATTTTTTATTTAAGAAGCTTCTTGTAAATTTTTGCTTCAATCTGTGCCCAAATGCAAACTTTCTAAAAATAGCAGTTTAGAAAAAACTGAAAGTTCTACATCCTTATTCAAGCGATTATGGAACTAGAAACACTAATTTTGAAAAGAAATGAGAAAAACATCAATGATTTTGAATCAACATCTTTTTTTGGGTGATGCAAGATTGTTCTTACACCGTTGGATGTTCCTACATCAGAGCTCAAGATTCTCTAATGGTGGTCATATAGTTGTAAGGATCTGTATGACTGTATGGACTAGTACAGTGGTGGCCTAGGCTAACCCCAAAAAAACTTTTAAAAAAATCATCACCAAACCCTATCATGCCTTATATAGATTTATAGGCTTTTGAGCCTTCTAAGCTCAACTATGAGGTATGTTTTGCACTAGGATGCGCTATTTGAAAGCTCTTGGATAAAACTCTCCAAAAAGAGGAAAGAGAATTACAGATCTAAAAGCTCTGTACCATGTAACAGTTGATGAATAACTCCACAAGAGCCAAGGATTACCTACAACCACAACAACCTTCTACACAAGAGAGAAGTAATGGAAATGCTATGAAGCCAAAGAATTGATTGGATTTATACAAAATGATACAATAATACAATGCTAAACCCGTGTTACAAAGAAAAGGATGAAGCCCTAAGTCAAACTAAGATTATGACAAGTGTCTTAATCCTATGACATGAGACACAAATAATAAGTGACTTAAGTAAGCTTAAGTATGCAAGTGTGAATAAGACCTAATATGAATCTAGTTAGGTAATACACCTTGTTCACACCAATTCTTTAAGCCACCTTGTACTAAGATATATCCTTTTGACCTTTTTTGTTCTAGACATCCATTTATTTCTCATTCTATGTATAGTTTCTTTAGTGGTTCTATGATTCTCCACTCCATCTTTGATATTTCTCAAAGGCTTCCCATAACTGGTCACATATTTTGGAAGGGAGTTGGATTCTAGTGTATATGGTCCCTTGGACTAGCTCCCTTATTCTTTCCCTTAATTTGTCAACCTCTAAATTTTATTTATCTCTTTCATTTCTAGCCTCATACAATAGATTTTTTAAATTTTTTTTATCTTTCTAGTTATTCCTTCCCCTCTATAGATCTTGGTGCAATTTGTAGCATAAGGGTTGGAGGCATAACCATTAGAACTAGGGTTTGTAGTTGTTCCTTCAACTTCTGATGTGCTACTCTTAGATTAAATAGCTTAGTCTTTTAGTTCCTATTATTTTCATTGAGCTTTTAATTGTCTTTAGCTAATTTTTGAGTTGTTGCTTAGCTAAATTGGGCAATGTACATTTCCATTTGAAAAATTTCTATTATTGACATATCCCCTACTCTTTTTACCATGAGTTTCCCTGCAAGTCCTTGGGAGATGCAATCCACTAGTGGCTTGGGACTACTAGCCATATTGCTAAGGTCTGCATATACTGGTTAAATGTAGATCCAAAAAAGAATTTGGTTGTTTCCAATTAATTTTTAAAATATTTTTAGTGCCCTCTCTCCTCATCATGCTATCTAATACCATGGCTTGGGTGATATTCCATCACAAAAGTAGCAAACAACTATTGGCTCTTACCATGGTTCTTCCATCCTTTAGAGTTATGTTGTCAACATTAATTTCTGCAATGAGGGAGGCCAATTTACTTTAAACTATATCTTCTTTTTTTAATGACTTCCAATTAGGCCTTTATCTCCTTGTACTTCTGGATCTAAGAAAACTTCTTAAACTCACTAGTTCTAACAAACTAGTCATTGTAAAACTCAATGTGACTCCACAAGCCAGGATCCTTGCAATCAAGACAACCTTCCACACAAAGATAAAAGAGAATATGTTAAAACAATGGAGCAATAGTCTATACAACAAATGTATGAAATTGTTATAAAATACAATGAGAGAGCCTTGCTTATAAATGCAAGGATGACAATCAAGAAGTTGTAGTCATGTGTCAAGTGTCACATTCCTATCACATGTGACAACTAGAGGATAGGATGCCAACTAGAGCACATCTATAGGATAAGACAACTCATTACAACTATCAACAACTAGAAACAACTAGAAACATCTAGAAGACTCACTAGGTCAACTTAACATTTGAATTATGTGTGATATGTGAATATAATTTAACTAATAAATAGTTAAACAATATGAATTATCCACACAAGGGAAAATTAACTAAACTAGTTAGGAAAAACCCCTATTCACACCAACAGTCATTGCCAAGAATTCTCAACAAGCTCTTTTTCTAATATCCTCCATATCTTCAATGCTTAGAGTATTCATTAATGCTAGTTCTATCTCAAGGGGATATTTTCAAGCTCACTTAAGTGCTTGGGAGATTGGATAGAAACTTGTTCTTGCTCATGCCACTCTATGCTCTCCCTAGTCATCTCACTCATGGAGTAGTGGACAACAAGGTGATAGGATCCCTTGGCGTCATTTGAGCACCCTCAATTGTGATGTTCCTTGAGTAATTGATGTTGCATGGGAAATAGGCTTTAAGGGCCTAGTCTCTAGGATTTGAGCTAATTCACTTGCAACAAGCCCAACCTCCTTTTCTTCCTCCTCTTGCACTTGTTCTTGTTTTGGTTGTTTAGGCATAACTCCATAAATGTGGGCATTGTCCAATTTTTTTGAATTATTTCAATCTTATTCTCGACCCATGAGATCACCCATATGTATTTTGGATTTATCTTTTTCCTATTAACCTTTACAAGTTTGATTCTCAACCAAGTTTCCTTCCTTAGGGCATTTTATTGATTTTTCTTATAGCTCCTAATAAGGTCTTTTGACTCATTAAATTTATGCTACACTCCAAATCCATCTTGAGATCTTTTTTTGAATGAATAAATCCCTCAGGGTTAGAGATTCTCCACTATGCGGGCTTGAGTTTCAAACAATCAATAAATTTAGAGGCCTCACCAAATACCTCTTCACCATGGAATGTAAAATCCTCACTTTTAATGGTAGGGAGTGAAATTCCCGCCTTGCTAGCATCTTTGAAGTGTGCCTTGTCAATTGATATCTTTTGCCTAAGTGCCTCCATGATAGCAACTTTGGGAGGGATTTCTCTAGCTAGTATACGAGGGGAAATATCAACTTTGTACATTCTAATTATAGTATGGTCATTCTGGAAGAATCAATCTTCCCAATTGTGGTCCAATGAGCCAACTTTCATCTACTTTGGACTATTGAAATTCATTGGTTTTTGAAGCATCTTCGGCATGCATTCACATGTACCCACCTTCTCTAACATGGGTGTTACAAAGCGATTTTAAAAGATCTAGTAGAACACATAGGGGTGGTCCCTATCCACATGCACTAGCCAAAGTTGTAAACTTAATTTCTCCATTAGGGTTGTTAGGAAAAGTTAACTTGACCCCTAACTACTTAGACCACTCATCCACCATACAAAATAGAAAGATGTAACACAAAATAAAACACCTACTAAATTTCTTAGGAGTGACCATCTTTTTAAACCCAACCAACTCATAATGAAGTTCCCTAGCTAAATATTCTTTGAAGCCATACCAACTATTATGTTCTAGATCAAGGGATGCTTCAAATGTCTTCTTCCCAACATCATGCCCTATTACTTGAAAAAGCTTGATGAGCATCCTAGAAATATGGTTGGAACTTCTTTGCACACAATGGCTCAACCTCTACAACAAGAATAACTTAATCAAGGGTTTCTCATTTCCATGAGGAATCGAATGATGCAATAACTGACATCCATTGATTGTGTTTCTCTTGCTTTTATACTCCAAGGTTAGTTTCTTTAATAGCAACAAAATTTTAGCTTCTAGCCTTAATTTGAATACTTTCTTAATAGTATTCTTATGTAATGTGAATATCACTTACTTGTTTCCCACATTCATTTCTCTAGAGATTTTATCATCACATTTTGAGGCCCATTCCACAATCTTAGGGGTAAGGAAACAATTGTGCACTAGTGATGTAGGCACATCCAGATCCATGAGCAATCTTGCATCACCTAGAAACAAAATAAGAGATGGCTGAAAATATTTTGGCTTTATGTATGTGTTTTCAATGAATTGGCATGAAGGGATGAGTCAAAAAGGTCTAAGAAATGTTTCATTTGATTAGCAGCAATTCAAAGCACTGTAACATCTTCAGTAGTAGTTCACTTCAACTTCAACAATAAACTTCTTGAGGCCACAACTCCTTTATACGGACTCAAAATGAGATGCCATTTTTTGAAATTAAATAACTTTTCAAGAGAAAGGTGAATATATGAGTGGCCTTACATAATAACACATTTCACTTGAACAACAATTGTGACCTTGGTAGCACAATAATGACTTTGGCAACAAAACGAAAATGATAATTGGTTGAGGTAACTTATGGTGGCATTGACCCTAGAGGGACACCTCACATTGTCTTTTGTGTAGATCAACTTATTTTATTCTTCCAACCTATCAAAAAATAAGTCATCTTTTGAGGGGAATTTGGGAAAAAGCAAATCTTATTTTAAACGACCCAACTAGAAGTCATAATAGTTTTGGAAGGTGAAGGTGAATAATTTAATGATTAAGATCACTTATCTAATCATTCTTGAGAGCATTTAGAGAAAAGAATAAAGCCAAAACCTTTACTTGAGTGGGAGGCATGCAATGATGCTCACAAACATTAACAATGAAAAAAATGACCAAGAAAGGAGAAAAATGATTGAAGTGGGTATATGGATGAATGGCATGCCATTTTGAAACTAGAAAAGCCTTTAAAAACCATTGGAGAAGATAAAAAATCAAGGGTGAAGAACAAAAGATTTTTGTGTTAATTTTCCTATAGATGTGATGGCCCACACATGTAGATTGGGTCGATTGGGAATATAATGAATGAATGAATGGATGGATGCTTTTAATGATGTCCACAAGACCGCAATCTATGGGACCCAGAGGTAAAACACGTTGCAACAAACAAGGAAACAAAGGACCCACAGGCAGCCCCCACGCTACAATTCATGGAATGGATTAGGGATAGGGGTTTCTTTTTGAATGTCATATAGAGTGTGTAGAGTTTGGATTGACGAGATTTCATCCATTCTAGATGTAGATTAGTGCACTCCCAATTTTTATGTGTATGTGTATTTTGTTTAGACTCATAATTCTATTATAACATATGAACATGGAGTTTGTTTTAATATAATGAAAATAGCATTGTTTGTGGCTTCCACTTGACATGTGATGTGTTTGTGTGAGTGGCTACTAGGTAAGGTTGTCCTTCCTTGGAGCCCCTTGCCTAGATTACTATCTTCCCCAAGTCCAAAGTCCATGTGTTATAGATAGGGACCATGACTTTCTTTTATGCCATGATCTAAGGAAGAGGTCCCTTCTAGATGAAAAAGTTGAACAAATGTTTCACCTATAGCTATTGATTTCTTGTATTTTTGTGTTGCCCAAGGGATTGAAGAGGTTGTAGCTCTCTTAGCCAAGGCCATCCGTGTCTCTGATAATAGAAAAAGGTTTTGTCGAGGGTTTATAGGGAATTGAATCTTGGTCATAGAAGCTCTTGTTCTCCTCAGCTCTGATAATTCACGCAGTGAGGAGAACTGAATTCAGATTTTACTTTAATAGAATAGAGCTAGGACTTCGCGAAGATTTTTGCATTAATGACGCTTCACATTAATGTCCAGCTGCCCATTGTTTCCTTTTTGAAATTCGAACATCAGTGACATTGTTGAACGCATTCAAATTTTGCCAATCAATGCCTAAGATCCCTTGTCTTTTAAGATCAACAACGTTGGAAGATCCATAAACCATAATGTGTTTGCCATTATGATCTACAGATCTATAGAAGTTCATCGCTAATCTGCTCCACTTGTCAGAAAATCAACAACTTCAATATATCAAAAGCTCACCAAGAGGGCCCAGATAAGTATTTTTGGATCTACCAACATAAATCAGAGCATGCGATGTGGCATAACCTGACCAGGTCTCATGAATGAATCAATGACCATCAGGAGATCTATAAACCTTCCCCAGGCCCGCACCTGTAGATCTACAGAAGCCAATAATATTCTGCCAGATTGCCTTTAATCTGTTGGCTGACAAGGGCCTGCCACAAATTTCCAACTGTACTTCTTTATGTGAAGCTGACTGCATTGTAATTCAATCAAATTAAAACCCATCAACACGACAAGTGCTGAAATACTCCACTCTGGATGTCCTTGCACTGATAACAGGGCACTTCGGAATATTGGAAGATGAGAGTGACTACTCAAGCTGCTCTATAGAAGTCTAGAAGCTAGTTGTCAGTAAACACAAAGCAAAGAATGCATAACACTTAAACACTAGGCAGTCTTCCCGGCTAGTAAATGATTAACAAGTGGCAAATTTGACCACAAAGTTTCAGACTTACATACTAAAGGACTGCCATGAAAGTACAAAATGAAGCTAAACTAGGATAACAAAGTAGAAAAAACCATAGTAGAGACAAAATTATGGACTTAAAGCTGAAAGGCCCAACAACACTACCACGAACCAGATTGGAAAGTTTCTCAGATCAGTGCTCAACACAAGCTTTTCTGAGGAATGAGAAATGTTTGCAACATCCTTTCTTCACATTATTGAATGTCTCATCCGCATCTAGAGGCACTCCTTCTTGGCTATTTTTAAACATCTTCCACTTCAATAGTCAAAAGTCAATTTTGGCCAATAAAAATAGGACAAATATTTACCACTTTTTGTTGTGAATGACATGTAAAATTGTTATGGACTGTTTGACCATTGAAGTGGATGATGTTTAAGTAGAGTGCTCTTTCTTCTTCAAAAGCCATGCTTCTGATTTCATCACTCCACCTTCTTGTGGATAATTCTTGTTGCAAAAGAATCAACAAACCTTCTCTTTGGACGCTAGCTGCTCCAATAATGAACATAAATTTGCGAAACTGTCTCACTACACAAACCACATAAAGCCACACAACAAGGAACACAAAAAACATGCCCTAATACCAATCTGATTCATTAGTATGCATATTTCATTACTTAATTCACCAACACAAATCTTGTTTATTTATATTATGTTTTGAATGATTAAGTTGTTATTCCTTATGCAAATGACAGAAAACCCAATTCCTATTTCTTTAGAGCTATGTTGTCAAGTGCACTTAAGAAAAAATGAAGAACATATGCTTACAACAAGAGCAAAGAAACAAAAACAATGGAGAACACAACAATATTTGACTCAGAGAAGCCTAAATAGGGAGAAAAAACCTAGAGAGGAAATTCCTCCTCATGCCATTATCTCCTTGAGTTATTGCAATTTTACTACCTTTCTAAGGCCTTCATGAGCATCCTTTACATGTGCAACATGCCCAATCACGTACACAAGCTGTGCAATGTACTCTCAGCTCCTCTCAATTATATTTCAACTCTCTAAGACACTAGGCTGTAGCAACACAACTCTTACTTCTGGTGTTGATCCTCCTGATTCTGCCCGTAATGTTGTTGCTGATGTTTTTCTTGGTGATGTGGGGGTTTCTGTTGATCCTGTTCTGGTTGCTGACAAAGGAAAAAGTGTTAGTGTGGCTAATTCTGGGCAGGTTAATGTTCAGGTCCCTTCTAGCAGTTTTGATAGTAAGAGTGATGATGCTTCTACTCCTTTTCCAGCTCTGCCTATCCATATGTATCTGGAGTCATGGTTGCAAGATTGTGTAGATTTCAGGATTGAGTTTTAAAAAGAATGTTCATACCTTTATTGACAGTTTGGAAAAGAAGAAGAATGGTAAAGATTGATAAGGTTTGGCGGTTTGGATTTCTGTTTGACTTGACTTCAGGTGGTTTATTGCTGTTTTATCTCTTGGTTCTTGCCAGTCTGTTGGACAGTGCTTTATATATATGTTCCTTTTGTTGTGCTGGGTTTGATATGTCTGCTGTGGCAGGGTTGGTGGTTAAAATTCCCATAGTGGTGCTCTTTTGATGGACATATATGTACGTTTTTCGCTTGATGGCATAATCCTTTTTTGTCCGGGTTGAGAGTGGTATGGCTATTGATTGGGTGGTCTGATCTTCATGCTCCTTTGTTATCATTTTGATCCCTTTTGTTTCACCAGGTATTATCTTTGTGAACAGTTGCCTGTATGAGCTATATTTATAAACTATTTCCAATATATTAAAAAAAAAAACACAAACTCTTACTCAACCAAATGAAACCAACCTCATTCCAACAGCCCCTTGAGGGTCATATAAGTTTCACACATCTTCGAAAATTCAAGAAAGAAATTGGCAAGACTCAGAAAGGGAAGAGAACACCATCTTCAGCCATTACTCTTAACTGTCTTTTGTTGCATGACAAAACCACTGCATTATTCAATTGTCATAAACAAAAATGCCGCATTATGCAATTGGCATAAACAAAACCACCACATTAAACAATTCACATAAATGAAACCGCTGCATTACATACATGACAAAAACACAACTGTTGGGGAGGCTGATGTAAACCGATTCCGGTGAATTAGTGGCCTAACCAAAACCACCACATTAAACAATTCACATAAATGAAACCGCTGCATTACATACATGACAAAAACACAACTGTTGGGGAGGCTGATGTAAACCGATTCCGGTGAATTAGTGGCCTAACCGATTCTTCTTCCTGTTTTATTGGGCCTGTTTGTAACTGCTCTAACATTTAGGGACAGTTGTAAATACGTGCCATTTTTGGTGAGTTAGAGGGGAATTAGGAGTCCTTTGCATGGCGTTTTGCCTGTATATAGGCAGCGTATGATTTGAAAAAGGGGGATAGTTATCTTCCAGATAGGGGAGTGTTCTGATGGTCCGAAACTGATTTTGTTTGGGTTCTGCAGACCGAATGATGTAAAAGCTCTTTCTCTGTAAGTGGTTGTTTGATATTCTCATGGATACTGTTAGGCTGAGATACCGTAAAACTATTAACTGTCTATCTGTTGGCTGCACGTTTTGATGATGAACATTGAATCTGTCTATGTGAGCTGTTAAAATTCTGCGTAGACCCGAGGCACTGCATCAGAGCAGTTTTGAAACCCCTCTTCAAGATACCTATGATTATGCAACTGCTGCATGCATAAACTGATGGTTACACAATTGGCACCTACTTGAACTGACAACTATGCACTGCCCCCTGCTTGAACTGGCAATTCTGCTACCATCCGCAGAACTCTATATTTTGAGGAATACACTAAACTAAATTTCACATCCAACTCGTCTTAAAAGTAACATTTTGGTCCTCTTGGATCAATATAACCCTACAAATATATAATTTGACAATATAGTGATATAATTTCAAGAGGAATGCTGTTTGATAGCAAGCACCTCTTACATCTTACTGCATATTTTTTATTCAAAGTTTATTCAGCTTGATAGATATAAACACCATTGCACTAGATAATTACGTGATGTCTTCTCTGCAATGGCAACCAACTCCTTTCAACTTGTGTTTTGTTAATGGAAATACGGACATAAATGAGTTGCTCAATTTTGATAAAAATTCAGTTACTGGTTAGTTATAGTTAGTCAAGGACTGTCTGTGAGTCCTAATAATTGAGATCTGCATGATTCCTATTTCAGACTTTTCATAACAATGGATGTAATTTCATTTAATGAATTTTTTTACTTCAATTAGAAGGCGGCACTTTCTACAAAGAACACATGCAATGTTCAGTCATAGAAACAAGCACACCATTAAATACGGCCTTTAAAATCATCTTCATATCCCAGGTTCAATCAGCATCTGCTGCAGTGGTCAAAGCCAGTCTAGCTGATGTCGGAATCAAATATCCAAATACAATGTACAGTGTAATGAGACTGCTTAAGGTACAAAATCAATGATAAATGTTACCTTGAAAGATCAGAGAGAAGGGGTTAATATACAAGAAACATAAAGGATGGGGTTAATACACAAGAAACATCACAGTTACAAAAGAACTAGATAACATCCCGTTTTGAAATAGATTAATACGTACAATGAATGAGTTCTAGATTTTGATTGCAAAAACTGATAAAATGGAGTTTATTTGTCATCTGACAGACATCCCGTTTTGAAATAGATTCCTATCAATTTTGTGAGTTGATTTTTATCATTTGCATTAGAAGTATCAGCCCCATATGTGGCTTGTCATTTACAGAAATATAGAAAGTTGGATCAAATCATCATTGAACTTGCTCTGCTGTTTTCTACAAAATTATCACTTAACTGACAACTCTTAGATGACAGACACATAAGGGGGAAAAAAATGAATTCAACTGGAAGGCACCGCTTCACTGAAGTTTGAAAAGCTTTCTTCATAGGAGGGTTGCATCCTTATAGCTATATTGGAAACAAGTGATTTTGAATTAAAACAAGCAAATAGGAAACAGAGATGGAAGACTAAAATGTGTGCCAGTTGATAGGGAAGATCAGTTACCTCATCTACGTTTGATATGAAAAATGTGTCAAACTCAAGGTCAAAGATGAAATTTTGCAAAAATAAAATTTGAATTATCATGTTGCTTGGTGCTCCTGCATCAGAACAAAAGAAAAGCCATGATTCTCTCAACTCGCACTTGTCCCAGCAGCATAACTTGAACATTGAGGCCACAGTTCTTATCATCAGGAGTTATAGTGTGCACTTTATCAAATTCTGAATCCATTAGATGCATGTGGCCCTATATTTAGTATGAATGTGTAACAGCACACTATATTACCTGTGATAATGGAATGAAGTTCTCAATTAACAGCTCATTGTCAGATACCTTGCAGGAACTACCCACAACTTGAAAGCAATTTTATCCAGATCCGTACATCCTTTAGATCCGCAAATTGCAACAACCTTCAGCACTAGACTCAAAGTTCTTTCATGGACATAGAACCATGAGGTCACAAGTTCCATTCTCAAGAGTTTGCTAGCATGGAATCACATATCTGTTAGGTGCATCCCCCCCACTATTAGGTTACTGCCTGTATAACTATAAATCAAATGAAGACTCATTTGAGAGATGGTTCAAAAATCTTCCCTTAGAGGAACCAGTCAACAATTTCAAAAAAGCTCCATCGAATTACCTCCACCAGACATCCTCTAACTTTAATAATGAAAACATATCCACTTCATTCAACTGATCACACTTAAAGACAGATATAAAAGGAAAAGAATGACAGTATTTTGGATGAACAGATTCACACATTTGGACATTTCACCCTTCAACATATCAGAAGCACACACAATATTGCATGGTTACAAAACAAACCAACCAAAAATTGAGGAAATTAAACTGTCTACCAATTGATAGGGAAGGATTGTCACCCTACCTCTGTTTGATATCTACACCATGTTGAACTCATTACTATGAGACCAAAAAAGAGTTTTTTGCAAGGTCAAAATTTGATAATTTGATTTCATTGTTTCATGGGGTTCCTGACTTATTACAAAAAAAATGTTCTAATGCTCTCAGCATAAATCTGTGTCAGCAACATAACTTGAACCATGGGGCCACAAACCTCTTCGGAGTACCATTTCCATGAATGGAATCTCACATTCCTTAGGTGTCAGTCAAAATTTGTGTAAATCAGGTATAACTAAGCATTATACTAGCTGTAATAATAAAATAGTTGTCTCAAATGAGAGCTCATTGCATGAAGCTCGGCTCTCTTACAGGAACTACAATAAAACTCACAGAATTGAATCCAATTCCATCCTCCTCTAAACTGCAAATCACAGCAATCTTCAGAACAAAATCCTTACTTTGACTCAATGAACAATGAGGTCACAAGTCCCATTCTCAAAGAGTGTGCATGAAACAAGTTTGAGGTAGGCCTCAATCAAACCCTAAGTGTCATCACACAAAATAGGATATAAACTTCAGCACTGTCACACAAAATTCTTGCTTGAATAGAAACCTATTGCCACATATTCATTGTCTTGGGACACGGGATAACATGTACACACTTCCTCAATTTGACTGTGGGGTTGTTTGAAATGAATCTCATTATGCTTTGTACAGACAAAAGTGGCCATGAATGGAGAGTGGGACTGAAAGACAAGTATAAATATGAAAAGTAAACAATGGGAGTGCTCAGTGCATCTCAGTAAACTATCTTCATTGCAAAAAAACAAACACAATGATGCCGAAAAATCTAAAGAAACTAAAGCATAAAGCAGCAAGGGCAATGCCTAAAAACTCAGAGCTACGTTATGTCATCGCTCTCCTTTGACATTTGACCTTGAGAAGAAATTGATGATGCGGTTCATATGTACTTGTGTTTGGTTCTGCTGAAATGAACTGTCTGACTGATCCCGTACCTGTTTTTTAGTTACAACTTAGGACTTCTGTGGCTTCAGCCACTCCACAGTCTGAAACTAGGAGGTGATCTGGAACTGGCAATAGTCTAAATTAGACCATCTCACGAATAAACAATGCCAGAATATTAAAGCCTCTACAGTGACAATGGTGTCTCCCTTGGATGTCATAGTAGACGAGGCATCTGAAAATGAAATGATTCTCAGACTCAGGTTCTGGGAAACAAAGTCTACATTTATGTTCTTCTCGGGGAAGGTAATGATCTGAATCCATCTGAAACTGATGGGAACAAACCTCAAATGTAAGGCTAAGTTCTGATCTCGAATACAGAGCTACTGTCAAAAGAAAGATAAGACTAGTTCCTTTATAGTCCTGGAAGAATCTTGGATTCACATAGATTTAGGGCACATGCCTATTGCTGAATAAATCATCAACATCAAGTACCTTTTCACCCCCATATGAACCATCAAATTGCTGCACTTATAAAAAGAGCCATTTACTTCCTGCTAATCTGCACAAACATGTTCTCAAAAACCAATCATATACTATGTCTATTAAGATCACTTCGTTCCTGTTCCTGCTGAATTCTCCTGTGGAGACTCGAATTCATATAGAAATCATTGTTCTCAAGCAAATTTCTTACATTTTCAATAGTAAAATTTTCAGGATCTGAATGATCAGAATCAGGAGATTTACATACTGTTCTTTTCAGCACACACCCACATAAGTATCCAGAGAGTTTCGGAGCAGGCTTTGAATATGACAAAAACCCAAATCCTGAAAATGATTTTCTGAGCGTCTGTAGAAGAGGGCTAATCAAAATCCTCCTACTCTTACCAATTCTTATTCGCCACCGTTTTTCCTTTTCCCTGGTCTGACTGCAACTGGGTTCTCCTTCATCCTTCAAGACCTCTTTGTTCTTTAGCTTGGAAGTGTCTGCACAAGATTTTAATCTGCCAGGTTGAAATCTAGGGAATAAAGGAAACAGACTAAATTTCAATTTCCTCCTCCTCTTATTCCCTGCCATTGTAATCAACTCACAAAGAAATCAATTAGACTTGCTGCATAATTATCATTCGTGTACTCGTGAATACATTCAGATTTTGAATCTTGATATGAAAACATAAATGAAATGGGTACTCTTGCACTGGTTATATGGGAAATAGGTCAGACTGCATTTGTTACATGCGAAATAAATCTGCTTGCCTTATCCCAAATTAACAAGGAAAGGGGAAGGGGTAGTTCAATAATGGGCAATTCTCTGAACTGTAAGCGAGCAATTGACTTGTGAAAAGGAAGAATCTGTCGCTTGTGATATAGGTACCCAATTAAAAAAAATAACAAAAAAACAAAAAAAAATAAAAACAACAGGGAGTTCTGTTGATATTTTAAGGATTTGAGTTTGACACTTGGCTATGAAACGTGTATTAGTTATAGCCATTGCTAAATCGAGTCTGACTCCGCACATCCGAACAGTAAAAGTATTCTGAAAAATTACAAAAAGTAGAAATCATTTTCTTGCAATGTGGAAATAATTTCAATTTCTTGCAATGTGGAAATAATTTCAATGTCTCTGGTTGGTCACCATGTGTGGAGGGTACTGATCCGTTGAGGTTCTATGGAACTATTAATTAATAGCAGCACTAAAGTTCAATAGATATTTATCCATAGTTATCAATAGTTGTCATAAGATTGGTACATTGAAAGCATATTTCAAATAGTATGATACTAATAGTTGTAAGTTGAGACCAAAAAATAACAAATTACATGATGCCACATTGAAATTTAAATTGTCCACATTCCTAACTAAGGAATATAATTTTTTAGTGTCAATGTTACACATACATTGTTATGTCAACCCATAAAGTTAGGGTGCACCACTATTGTGCCCTCTCCCTAGTAACTAATTGTTGTGTGTAGTGGAAGGAGATTCAATGATAATCATCAATGTCTTAAGGAAAAAGGCAACTCTAAGTTGGCAACTAAGCAATATAGGGGAGAGGGGCCAATAGTCGAACATGGTCCTATTGTTGATATAGTCCTTGTGGCTATAGGATTTAGTCTTGCAACACATGTATACTATATATTGTCAATAATTATTCCACATGTAAATCTAAAAAAGACCAAATGTTAATCAATATGGACCCTTACATGAACACATAAGAACTTATGAGTGTCATATAAAATATCATAAATACATTTGTTAACAAGTGCAATAAATATGTTTTTGCTTTATATAAAATATCATAACTATCCACTATTAAATGTGTCATTTATAAAATAAGGTGCTCATCTAAACAAGTATTGTTGTTATGTGGAGAAATAATATTATTATGTGTACAACTACTAAGGTGGCAATGTGCATACATTGGAATACTTCATATTATATGTTTGTCCTCTGACAAATGTAAAAGGTGAGTACAATAAATACCTTGTGTTTTGTAACGAAATGTAAAAGGTTGACAAAAAAAATTTATGATCATTTAAAGTTGAATATAAGTTGTATTTTAAATAAGAATGTTGTTTTTATAACAATAAATAGTATTTTGTGTTCAACTATTGGGTCATTTGTGTTGCATATAAATGTTAGAGATAACAAGATTCATGGTTACCAAAAGGTTGAGATCATTAAGGTTGCATATAAATTATATTTTAAATAAGAATATGACGTTGTTCTAACAACAAATGATATTTTTTTGTTCAACTACTAGGGATTCCATAATAAAGTTTTAGTCAAATATCTAAAAATTTATTTTAAGGATGATTCTCACTAGACGTGTTGATGTAGCGAGTTGCATGATGAGTCACACCTCTAAACCTTAGTTGTAGATAGATAAGAGTCCATGTCACGTTTCTAAAAACAAATAGAGGTCCTACGATATTCCTTGTAACTGCTACATGGTCGCAAAGTTAGCCCTAATGACTACTGGCCCCTCTCCCCTACTGGATGAACCCTAAAATTTATTGCATTTGATGAGTAGATTCATTGTGTAGTACATCTTCCAATAGGGGAATCAAGAATTTGATTTACTGGCTAACCTAGCTATAACAAACCAAGATGACACCAAAATCAATTCAAGGGTAGATGCTTGGCTAGAGCTAGAAAACATGCTAACAAAGAGGAATATAATGGCATTGAAAAAGGTTGAATCCTGACCAGCAAAAGAAAGAGATGGTAGTGGAGGGTGTTAGTGCCCAAATTTCCCTTCCCCCAAAATTACAAAAACCTCTTGATGTTAGCCCCCCTATGTAAAAAGTGTGCCCCTGGTGCTTTGCCTTTTCTCCCCTTGTGCCGTACCTGATTCAAGTCCCAAAAAAACCTTGTAAATGCTTAAGTTATGGCCTTTATCAACCCTTTTGGCCTACTAGGAACAAGTCAGAAGTTTCGATGGTTCCTAGAGCCACCTAAATCCCTGATGAGTTCCTGGTGCGCACCTGTAGACACTTGAAAATGGCCACAACCACCTTATGTCATCATCCGCACAATAAATCAATCCAAATCAAATAATTTCCATTATTCCACCCAACGATATGTCAATTAAATAATTAGTAATTATCTAATCATTATTTTCTTATCTCTTCCTATCACAACAAATTATTTTCTCTTACTATAGTCCAAAAATCAAATATCCATTTAAAGACTATAGTTCACATTCATCTCCAAAAAAATAAATAAATATACCTATTTATGTAATTACCTAATTTGTCCATTTTTTATTACTCTTGTAATCAATCATTAATTTATCCTAAATATGTGCACATGGGTTAATTAACTTAAACCTAGATCACCCCTTTCCCCTATGCTTCTAGATGGATATTTGTCATCTCATGTACATGTATGTACATGACAAGTGGTGCCTTGGAAGTATGGGCAAACCTTCCTTTTGTCATACTTGTCCTTTCCACTATTCCCCTAATTTTAAATTACAGGTGGCACTATTGCATGGAATTTAAAATTACACTTGTCCTCCCTTCCCAATTTTAATTTTCTCACAAAATCCAAACCATGTCTTTTTATAAATGAGGCCTTACATGTCATACACCTATCCAATCCTAATCATCCATCCATTCAACTATTCAATCCCATCCCTTTATCTCTCCTTGAATCTTGGAGCATCTGCCTCATGCAATCTCTTTGTGCCATTTGTTCAATTCTCTTTGCTTGAGGATCCTCAAGCAATGTGAGCCCTTGATCTTCAAAATTGATCTTAGCCCTCCATCTTCACCCCCAAAAATCTATAAATTGAGTACTTCCCCTCCATTTCCAACAAGCAATTTGAATGTAATGAAATTCTACCTCATTGAGCACTTGATATAGCATTAGTATTAGCAACGTACATATAGTCTAGCATATCATAGGGCAAATCAAGAGTATTGCATAGTGGATAGGGTGGAATTTAGTCAGTTTATGCATTACTCTTTAGCCTAGTCTTGAGGTGATTTAGATTGGTGAATTAGGCTTGTCTAACCATTCTTGTTTGGTTCATCTCTTTAGTGTTCACAACCCCTAACCCCAGACATTTGGCTTCACAAAGAAGTGGATGGGAACCATCAGAACCCTCGACTTGGTTTTGAAGTTCCCGCTTCCCCCCGACTCGCCAACATACAATAAAATGGCACCCTCCTTGGTGTCAGAGCTTCCATTCATTCCAAGAACCAATGGAACCCTCAACAAGTTCCTAGTTTAGCCCAAATCCCCAACGAAGAGGCATGAAATAAATAAAAATGAGAAGGATGAAAGATGTGGACACAATGAGGAAAATAAATGAGAAACAATGAAAGGGAAGAGATAGAAAAGAGAAATGAAATGGAACATTGATGGTTCCAGTGGTTCCCAAAACCACTAGAACCTCTGACATGATTCTTGAGTTATCGATGGTCGTTGAACCTTTGATAAGGAGGAACAAGAAGAAGCAAAGGAGAACAAAAGGAAAAGGAAGAATAAGATAGAGGCTGGTAGTTCTGGTGGTTCTCGAAACCATCAGAACCTTCAACAAGGTTCTGACTGGGCCCAAAACCTTTGACTTGTTCCTGATGACCTCATAGGCATCGACAAAGTGAAAATTAAAATATTTTAACATGTTTTAAACGTGTTATTCATGGGCTCTACTATAGTGACCATGGTTTTTTTTCATTTAACATTTCACCTACCTCTAGCATGACCTAAGATGTCATTAATGGTTGCAAATGAATGCAATCAAGTTGGTGAGGGCTTCCATATGCCACGGTACTCCACAAGATTAGCTCAAGGATGTGATGGTATGGGGTAAAGGACTAAAAGGTACATAGTTTTAGGTTTGGGCCATGTGAAAATGATGTAACCAATAGAGGTAACCTACAAAAATATCTTGACCACTCTTTAATCCATGCCAAAATAGTAAGAGTGAATTGATAATGGTATGTATAGATGAAAAATGATGAAAAGTTGGTTGGGCATTGATGTAGTCTAGTTTGTAGGGGGATTGAATGCATTTTGTAAAACATTGGAATGATTTTAATGACAGATACATATAATGGTATGTCTCTAGGCAAATTGTAATCGTTTAGGGGAGTGTTTGAACCTAGTTACTCATCCCCCCTTGCCACATTTGATGGTATGAATGTAATAGAGGATTAGATTAATGCATGACAACATTTTAATTCATTGCAAAGCTTTTGTAATGGTCTTTCCCTTTGTTTCATGTGGGTTTTTGCATTGTTGTTCTAGACTATGAAGAATGTCCATTATATGAGATGAGATACATGCATTGTATGATAATGCATATGTGATTCTATTTATGTTTTATGGATGCATTCTCTTCTTTCTTGTAATCTGTGAATCTATTTCCCAATAGAGTAGGCACCGATATGAATGGTGAAGGGCCAACACTTCAAAATTTATATCTCTTAGGTTAGCTGTAGTGAGTAGGTTTAGGTTCCACCACACTTGCCTAATTTAGCATCATAAACTATCATATCTTGTGCAATCGGTAAAATTGTTCATATCATTAGAGAATCATGCCTATGTGTTCAACCCTCTTACCAGTGTGTATGCAAAGTTAAGTGGATTCATCTGCTGGGGAAAATATAGCATAGTTGTCATATTTGGGTGCAAGGTAAGTGTAACATGACATTTCATATTACCCAAAAATAACCATAAATATTCATCTTAACTAAGAGTAAGAATACATCAAGATTAACTGAATCATAGTTAAACAAAAATGAGTTAACATCCTCACAATAATTAAGCATGTTATTCTTTTCTAGAATATAACAAAACTTAGAATTACATTATCCAATAATACCACATTAGTGAATGACCTTCACTATACATGTACAAAAGCTATGCTCAAGGCATCAAATATAAAATGATACATAATAATTGACTATCAAATCATATAAAGAAAAACACTGCATCTAGAATTTTGACATCTGTCTTCATAAGTCTTAGCTTGTCTTCTTCTTAGGAAGGAGAGCATCATCCGAGTGTTTTTCCTCCAACCATAGACCAATCGTCCCCTACACAACTTCCTACCTAGAAGTGGCCCTACCCTTCACGAAAGGTACAGATATAAGGAACCATTAGGTTTGCCATCTGAGTATCTGGTGTTGTGTCCATAATGTCTCATGGTCACAACTATAGATCCACTCTAACTATGTATGACACTACTAGAAACATTATGCCATCTGGAGCACTGTGGACCGACTAATGCATGCAAAGACGGATGCATTACTTTGGCCAAAGATTTACATACATATACATTTCACAATGAACGTAGTCGTATGTCCACCACCTTGACTCGACTTAGAAGTTGTTTCATCCTACAGTATGATTAGTTTGACTTCTCAAGGTCTAGCAAAAAAAAAAGTATAGTTTAATTCTTAGTCCAATTCTAGGATAATTGACTCTTATCTTGGGAGTACAATCATTAGTGTTACATTGCTTTTGTAACGGGGAACCTGCGACTCCACATCACCCTATTCCCTTCTTTCCATAATGTCATTAAGACATTCAAGTTTTCAAACTTAGGACCTTACCCGGTCCAAAACTTATGTTTACCTTGTCACTAGGTTATATTCAAAGTTCATAACAATCAAGACTTATTTCATAATAGTCTAATGGGTCAGTTCTATTAAAAGACTGCAATCCAATGATTCCTCATGAAATTCATGATAACCTATATTTGGTTCATGAAGTGTGGCCATTCAAAAAGGGTTTACATCCATATCCTTTGCTCAATAAGTGGTACAGTCACGGTTAGGAGGGTCCACAAAGTGAACTGTCCAGGCCGTGTAGCTAGAGTAAACACAACGGAAACAACTCAAATATATAAAGCAAATGTAGATTCAGTCATTTAGTATATCATAGAATTCAATTACAAATTGGCCAGTAACCTGCAGGCTTACAATTAGGGCTCACAGGCCTGACTTCACAGTTACAGAATATGCACAAGATATAGCTTTTAAGCTCCTTCACAAAGAATTCAAACTATCAAACTTAGAACTATCAATCACTACTTTCTTAGGTATCTATTACATCAATTTATATCATCTCTGGAACATAAGATTCCTCTGTGTTGGCCAAGGAAGGTCACAAACTCCAATGAAGAGCTGTAACATGTGTACATGGATAGGTCAGACCTAATTGAGTAGAACTCCTCCTCAAATGAATGGAATGGTGTGTGGATCTCAAGGAAGGTCGGCCATGAGCCAAACACCATTGAATGATGTGTCATTTAGCTCCACAAGTCATGAAATGCTCCGCAAGTCTTCTCCTTTAGATGATTGTCTAAGACTGTCAGGGTGCTCTGTTCTAAGAAAATAGTCGATCTTCTGATAGCGATATCTTACTAGTACATGATCCAAATGATCTGAGATTTGGATATGATGTGCAAGAATGCGTTTAGATGGTAAGTCTAGCTCCACAAGATTTGAAATGCAATTATGGTAGAATGTGAACCAAAATACAAAAATAGCTACTGACTGAACTGAATTGGAAAATGAAAAGAAACAAAGTGAAATGCAAATATTCTTGGTTGATGCAAGATTGCTCTTGAACCAGGGATGCTCCTGCATTAGACATCCAGGATTATTGAAAAAGTGAGCCCCTCACTTTGTTGGGGCTAGAGGAAAACCAAGACGGTTCACCTCAGCCTAAGAAATCCAAGATGAATCTTCTTTCAGTCTGCCTTTCCACTTCACAAGATATTCTTTGTATTGTCTTCCTCTGGTGTTGCATCTAATTCTACTATCCAAGATGTCTTCAATTTGCTCCGGTACTCATTGTGGTAACTGCTTCTTCAAGACTTCTTTAATTCTGTCACTGAACTCTGCTTCATGATACTGATATAGGTCTGCAATGTTGAAAATAGGTGATATGCCCAATGTCTCTGGTAACTCCACTTCATATGCATTTCTTGAATCAAACTTCTTGAGTATTCTACATGGTCCAAACTTCTTCATCTTCAACTTGTTATATGTCCCAACTGAAAATCTTTCTTTTCTCAAATATACCATCACTTCATCTCCAACTACAAATTCTTTGTGTCTTCTCTTCTCATTTGCTTGTTCCTTATACTTACTATTCATCTCCTTGAAATGCTTCCTAACCTGGTTATGCACTGTCTCCATTTGTCCTGCAAATTCTTCTACTTCTGCACTTCTCTTCTCTTCCATACTGATGTCTCTCAACTCTACTACTCCTCTAGGGTTAGTTCCTTTCACAATCTCAAATGGTGTTCTTCCGGTACTCCTATTCACTAAATTATTATATGCAAACTCTTCTTGTGAAAGAATCAAATCCCAATTTCTTGCCTTTTCTCCAACCAAACATCTCAACAAGTTTCCCAAACTCCTATTCACTACCTTTGTCTATCCATCAGTCTATGGATGAAATGCTGAACTAAACTTCAAATCTGTCTTAATCTTCTTCCAAAGTGTCTTCCAAAAGTATCCAAGAAATCTTGTATCTCTGTCTGAAATTATGCTCTTAGGTAATCCATGCAATCTCACAATCTCCTTGAAAAATAGGTCAGCTACATGAACTGCATCAGTTGTCTTCTTACAAGGTATGAAATGTGTCATCTTTGAAAATCTTTCCACTACTACAAATATTGAATCATGTCCTCTCTGTGTCTTCGACAATCCCATTATGAAATCTATACTTATGTCTTCCCAAGGTCTGTCCGGTACTGTCAAAGATTTGTACAAACCAGTATTCTAACTACTCCCTTTTGCAACTTGACAAACTCTACAACTCTACACAAATTTCCTAACATCCTTATGTATCTAAGGCCAAAAGTAATTTTCACTTACCGAAGCCAGTATCTTATCAATGCCAAAATGTCCTACCAATCCACCACTGTGTTTCTCCTTGATCAAATTGTCTCATTGAACTCCTAGGTATGCACAATTGATTTCCTCTGAACAACATTTCCTCCTGGATGAAATAGTCCAACCACTTACTCCTATCTATCACAGTAGGTTCCTTACATGCTTTCCAAGGTTCTGCAAAATCAAGATCTTCCTCATACATGTTCTTCAATTCTTCAAATCCTAACACTTCAACCCTCATCTCTGTCAGCAAATTCCTTCTCCTACTCAATGCATCTACAACTTTGTTTGATTTTCCACTCCTATGCTTCAACACAAAAGTATAACTCTACATGAACTCTACCCATCTCATGTGTCTCTGATTCAACTTCCCTTAACTATTCAAATATTACAAAGCTTGATGATCTGTATACAACACAAACTCCTTAGGCAACAAGTAATGTCTCCACTTCTTCAAGGCTTTAATTATGGCATAGAACTCTTGATCATAAACTGAATATCTTCTCCTTGCATCATTCAACTTCTCACTAAAATATGCTACGGGTCTACCTTCTTGACTTAACACAGCTCCTATTGCATTTCCACTTGCATCACAATCTACTTGAAATACCTTATTGAAATCTGGTAATTCCAACACAGGTTGCTCTGACACTTTCTGCTTCAACAATTCAAAACTTCTATCTGCTCCTGATGTCCACTTAAAGTCTTTTTTGTCACCTCTCATTGCCTCTGTCATAGAGTTACATACTGAACTAAAATTTCTGATGAACTTCTGGTAGAAACTAGCTAATCCATGAAATGATCTAACTTCTCCAATGCTTTCTAGTGTAGGCCATTCAACAATTGCTCTTACCTTTTTAGGGTCCATCTTCAATCCTTCTACAGAAATCACAAATCCCAAATACACCAATCTTCCTTCATGAAACTATACTTCTTGATGTTTATCAACAATTTTTCTTCTCTCAATCTCTGCAATACTTGTCTTAGGTGCCACAAATGTTCTTCTTTTGTCTTATTGAAAATCAGAATGTCATCCAAATATACAATAACAAACTTACCCAAGAATTTCTTCAAGACCTCATTCATCAATCTCATGAAAGTACTTGGTGCATTTGTCAATCCAAAAGGCATCACTAACCACTCATACAATCCTTCATTTGTCTTAAAAGCAATCTTCCATTCATCCCCCTCTGATTCTAATCTAATGGTATCCACTCTTTAAATCTATCTTTGCAAAATATTTTGCTCCACTCAAACAATCCATGATATCATCCATCCTAGGTAAAGGAAATCTATACTTAACTATGATCTTGTTGATTGCTCTAGAGTCTATACACATTCTCCATTCTCCATCCTTCTTTGGTGATAACACTGCAGGTACTGCACAAGGACTCAAACTTTCTTTGATCAAACCTTTCCTCAACAACTCTTGTATCTGTCTATTCAATTCTTCATTCTCTACCGGTGTCATTCTATGTGCTACTTTGTTAGGCAAACTTGCTCCAGGTATAAGATCCATGTGATGATTGATACTTCTGATTGGTGGTGTTGGTTCCCAAATCGGTAGGGGATTTGCCAATTCCTATGCACATGTAGATTTAGCCAACGAATACAGGAGGTTGCGTGAGCTGCCTCCCCTTCACTTCTGGTTCTGTCGCACCAAGGGGGGATCCCTATAGCTAAATATTTGATCTTTGACTCGCCCAATGATGGAAAGATTTAGCTCTACAACAACAGGCAGAATACTCTCATGTATGGACCAAGGTTTGAATGATAGATCACAAGTTTGGCAACACTCTTGGACATATCTAACTAGTTGAGAATGAGAGTATGCAGGGGTCCTAATCCTACTCCTACAACTAACAGGTTGGAAAAATGGAATGATTTGTATTAATGTTTGGATGCAAGACAGGGGGTTTTGGATCATAACTACTAATCCAGAAGCAAACCAGTGCCTATCTCAGGGCAAGGAGTCAACTAGACGTATACAAGAGAATGGCTTGCAACTGGCATTCAAGTTTCAAGGGGTCAGGACTGGTATTTGCCTTACAAACACCACCCAAGACTGAGTATTTATCTGCCTCTACTTACAGATATCCCAGCTGACATACAATCTTCTCCATACTCAACCTAAAACAATTTAATCCACTCCTTGAATGGAAGTTAAAAGATTAAGCATGCAATACATAAATTTGTATTCCAAAATCTGAGAAACTCTTAGCAACCAGATTCAAAAGAAGCTAATGCATACAACAAATGGAGACAGATGGATAAACACATGCAATGAAGCATTTTTCATATAAATATGACATGAAACTAAACATATGTGCAAGGTGCATTCAGATGCAACTCATAAACTCCAAAAGAGATAAAAACAACCAAGAAAATGCTCTGTCTTTCATTATTTTTCCCCAAAAATGTCCAAGTCTTCAACAACCCAAAATGAGTAACATAGTTTGCATTTTATAGCAAGACTGTGTACTCAGCAATAATTTCATGGCATTTCAAAATTTTTGCCAGATACAATGCACCAAGAATGGCACCCAAAACATTGAATGCACCAGAGAGAAGGAGGAAGAAAAGTAGGTGAGATCAGGATCTGCATCGCTGCCTGAAGATTTTCCTCATCGATTGGGTAGTTGACCTGTCAATCAGACCATATCTCTGCAATTCCTTTGCCATTAATGGCATACCAACCCGCAGGATGCAGCAATGGTCCGCACTCTGAAGATTCCCACCAGAAAAGATGCAGCGAGCATGAGAAATCCTTCGCTGTTGAAAGTTTGAACTATGACCGTCGATTTCCTTCCTATCACCAAAATCAATGGCACCAAAACATGCTGAAAAGTTGCCAACCAATGAAATCGTGCCACGTAGGCATCCTGTGCTCCCATCGCTGACTTTTCCACCATCTATTTTGCCTTTTTCGCCCTTGTATATGCATATTCAAATGCATATACAACAGCCCTTTTTCCTGCCTTTCAAATCCTTTGTATATGCCAATGCATATACATACAACTGTTTAACATACAAGGTGGACCCCAAATCTGTATAGAACAAATCAAAATTCTACTCAGGTCCGGCTTGTATCACCTTTTGCATCTTTCCATTTTGTATATTGCATACATATAATACAATATACATGTCGCGGATTTCAAATTTTACGAAACAGATTGGGACAGTTTTTAAATCTGAGCCTTGTATCTCAATCTCTTTGTATATCGGCATATACAAACGCAATATAGATACAAGCTGCGGACCTCAAATGTTTATGAAGTAGCTTGAAATCTCCATCGGGTCCAGGTTGTATCTCACTCATTGCACTTCAAATTGTACATCGGCATATACAATGCACAATATACATGCAAGCTGTGAATGCCAGCGTTGAATTAGCCAAATCTAACTTTTGAATCAGGTCCGGCTTGTATATCGCTCCATTGTATATTTGCCTTGTATATCACATATACAATGTGAACATACAAGCCAAAACATACACTCATCGGGTTTGAGCCTTTGTTAATTACATTGCAAACCTTTTTGGATCTAGGTCATGCACATTAAGAATGTATGTTCCCTTGTATGTTCGAACATACAATCTCCTTTGTATATTTGCGGGCCCTACCAAATGTATCTCCCCATTTGCTTGCTGCTTGTATGTCGCATATACATTGCGACTTGTATGCTGGAGATACAATGACCCTTGTATGTCTGTGGGGCCCATCATTTGTATATCGGCCTTGTACATCTTTTTCCTTTGCATATAGCGAATGTATATTGCATATACATTCCTCTTTGTATGTTGCCGAATATACAAGACCCCTTGTATCTTTTCAATGTACATGTTTCTTCTTGCACATGCATCGGCCAATGTATCTTTCCATTGTATGTGGCGAATGCATATTGCACTTGCATCTCACACATACAAACCCTTTTTCACTATAGTGAATGCATGTCAGCCCTTTTGTATGTTGACTTTGCACATTCCTTCTTTGTATGCCACCAATGTATCCTTCGCTTGCATGTTTCTTCTTTGTATCTAGCCGTTGTATGTCTAAACATACAAACCCAACATACATGCAACCCTCACATACAAGCAGGGAATATTTCCAAAATCTGTGAAAGATTCCCCATTGCATATACAAACTCAATATGCATACAAGGAGGCATATAACTGATTTTTTCACCATTTTCAAAGGCCGATTGAAATTTCTGCAAGCCCGCCAATGTATATTTGCATTTGTACATACAAACCCCTTTGTATATACAAAGATACATGCATGCTATTGAATTTTTGCACTTTTCAACTGCAAAGGCCAAAAGACTTAGAACTTTTTTAGATTTTTTGGGAAGGTGCTTGCATATTTAAATGCTTGAAACCTGAATGTTTATGCAGGCACCAACAGGTGGCAATACATCAGGAACATTGTCTAATATGATGGCTTCATACTCTGTCAGCAACTCAGTTATCTCCTTTGGTTGTGATTCTTTAGTTTCCTTCTTCAATGTTTCAGGCTTCTTAAAGATCAAAGCATAACACATATTCTCATGTCTCAAACCATCTAGAAATTTTCTTCCATCTACCAAACAAATTCTCGCATTCCCACATACTTCACTCTTAGGATCATCTTCTAAAGGGATCAAATTAATTCTCTTTCCATTTGACGTTATAGTGTAGGTATTCTTTCTCCCATCATGTATAGCTTTTCTATCATATTGCCATGACCTACCCAACAATATATGACATACATCCATAGGCATAATATCACACAATACGTCATCATGATAATATCTAATATGAAACTTCACCAAACATTGTTCTCTCACCAGTACCTTATGATCATCCTGAATCCATGCTATCTGATAGGGCTTAGGGTGTTTCAATCTTTCCAACTTCAGCTTAGTCACCATCTCCTCTGAAACTAAATTATCTAAACTACCACTATCAATTACAACCTTACAACATTTACCTCCTGATTTTGCATCTGGTTCTAAACAAACTTTTCTTCTAGAGTGGTTCCTCATTTGTCTCTACTTGAAATAGTGCTCTCCTCATGACAAGTGATTCTCCTTTCTCAGGTTTATCAACTGAACTAGGTGATCCAACATGTTCTTCTTCCACATAGGTTGTTCTTCCACTATTCTCTTGCTTGTACTCCCTTAATTACATTCAAATGCTCTATGTCCTTCACCTCCACATTTAAAATAGGTTCCTCTGAATCTTCTCCTATCAAGTCCTCTTCCTTCTCTTCTGTATCCTTCACTCCAGTATGGACTAGGGTTTCTTCTGGGCTAGAAAGTTTTGTCATCTCTCTGGTATGCATTGTTATCTCTATCCTCCTTCTTAAATGTGTTCTCTTGTCTATTTTGCTCTGCATATGATCTCTCTCCTCTAGAAAATGTTCTACCTCTAAAATTTACCTCCTCTGCCTCTCTGTCTCTGATCATGCCTCTTGTTCAACTTTTCTTCAACCTTTAGGACAAACTAATATGCTTCTTCCAATGTTGTCATTCTCACCAAACTCAGTTCTTCTTGAATGTTCAATCTCAGTCCATTGATGTATCTAGCCACTTTCTCCTTGCTTGCTTCACTATGTCCTATCCTTATGATCATCTTATGAAATTCTTCAGTGTGCTGCTTCATAGATTTCTCCTGTTGTCTCAAGTTTTGCAATCTCTTCAACAGTTCCAACTCATAGTCAACAGGTATAAACCGATTCTTCAATTTTGTCACCATTCTATCCCACTTTGTAATCTTCTCTTTTCCTCTTCTGTTTCTATCCAACTGAACTTCTTTCCACCATATAGTAGCATGTCCTTTCAACTTTGTCTTTGCAAATTTCACCTTCTCCAGATCTTCAATTTCTTCATATTCAAAATATTCTTCCACGTCATTGATCCAATCAATCAACTCTTCAGGATTCAAATTGCCAGTATAGTTCAGTACATCAACTTTAGGTATTTTCCAAATATTTGAAATAGCTCACAACATCTTCACTTGATCTGATTCTTCTTCTTCATCATCTCCTAGGGTTACTTCATTTTGATCAGTGGATTGAAATTCTTCATCATCATCACTTTCGACATTAGGTCGAGGTGGCAATCCTCTTTGCCTATCTTATTCAACAACATCCAAGAGAACTCACATGGTTTTCATCATCTCCATCATATCATCCATTCTCCTAGCCATTGTTCCAACATCAGGGATTCTCCTCAGCAGCATTCTTCCTCTGATCAAGTGCAACTGCCTCAAATTCAGCGATTGGGCTACAAGGTGACAACTGTCTCACAATCAGTGATCAGTTGCAACACAAGTAGTGTGCCTCAGATTTGGCAATCTGTTCACAACAAGATCTTATGGAATTCCTTCACCAACTTCACTCAATTTGCTTCCAAAGATTCAAACTTTATCTCTGATACCACTTGGTGCAATCATGGTTTGGAGGGTCCACAAAGTGAATTGTCTAGGCCATGCAGCTAGAGCAAACACAACAGAAACAACTCAAAGATATAAAGTAAATGCAAATTTAGTCATTTAGTATATCATAGAATTCAAATACAAATTGGCCGGCAACATGTGGGCTTACAATTAGGGCTCACGGGCCTGACTTCATAGTTACAAAATATGCACAAGATATAGTGTTTAAGATCCTTCGCAAATAATTCAAACTATTGAACTTAGAACTATCAATCACTACTTTTCTAGGCATCTATTACATCAATTTATATCATCCCCAGAACATAAGATTCCTCCATGTCGACCAAGGAAGGTCACAAACTCCAATGAAGAGCTGTAATGTGTGTACATCCATAGGTCAAACCTAACTGAGTAGAACTCCTCCGCAAATGAATGGAATGGTGTGTAGATCTTAGGGAAAGTCAACCATGAACCAAAAACATTGAATGATGTGTCATTTAGCTCCGCAAGTCATGAAATGCTCCACAAGTCTTCTCCTTTAGCTAATTGTTTGAGACTGTCAGGGTGCTCTATTCTAAGAAAATAGTCGATCTTCTGATAGTGACATCTTACTGGTACCTAATCCAAATGATCTGATATTTGGATATGATGTGCAATAATGTGTCTAGATGCTAAGTCTAGCTCTACAAGATCTAAAATGCAACTGCGGTAGAATGTAGACCAAAATACAGAAACTGCTACTGACTGAACTGAAATGGAAAATGAAAATAAACAAACTGAAATTTAAATGTTTTTGGTTGATGCAAGATTGCTCTTGAACCAAGGATGCTCCTGAATCAATAAGGGTTTCATACTCAACTTTATTTACATACTCATAAAAGATAAGTATCGATGGGGTTTTGTTTTCCGACCATCATAGTTTGACATGCATTAAAAACTGTCTCAAGGAACATTATTAGTAACCTTTCGTCATTCCCTCCTCAGCATGAGGAGTCATAAAGCTAAATCACACTACTCAATTATTCTGTAGGTATCCTAATACCTTCCATAATAGCCAAACCCTTTTCTACAATATCCATTTCTGCATACGGGTTGCACTATGGATTTCATAATATCTTTAGTAAACAGTCAAGTACTATTTCTACAACACTCTAGCCTGACATAATAAGTGCCTAAGGCACAGTCGAGGCCCAAAGAAAAATATTTTCATTAAAGATAATGGGGTCCAACCATTGCTCTCGGCCTAAATACATCACAGTCTTGATTAATAATTGGACAATCATAATTAATCAATACAAGAAAGACTTTGAGCTCAACGACTCAAATGACAGTCAAGACAATGTCAAGTATATAATAAGTGGTCTACAGACCTCACCTATTAAGGCATGCAAGATTCTTGCCAACACACAGTTGAATTGATTGTTCGGCCTTATGGCCTTGGCCAAAATGATATGATAATACAATGTTTTGAAAGGATATCATAGAGGTATTACGCATAGCCTCAACGGCCCCATAACAAAACCATTTAAAGTTTAGCATCCATAGCCTTATCAGCCTCACACAAAAATACATTATTGTGTAATAATATGACAGTCGATACCATTTTTAACAGTGGTATCACCTAGTAATTATATACATATCTCAATGAAGAGTCATACCTGTACCTTAACATACAATTGAGATGGCTCTAAGAAGATTTTGTGCACTCTTCAGTGGCTCTCCACGCACCAGTCATGCTATCACTGGAGTTAAGACTCCTTCACTCTTTCGCTGGCTCAAACTTCCTGTTTGACTCTCCTATCCCACTATCTACAGCAACCAAGACATGTATCCTCAACAACAAAAACAACAAGATACCTTCTACCGAGATTTGCATGCGTTAACAATGCATGCCAATAAACTCGCCAGCCTCTAACTGAGGATAGTGGCTGGGATAGTTCTGCCACCTCAGGGTTTCTTGCGGCCCACCAATTCCATCATCACATGGACACTGTTGAAGCCTATATTAGCTCAACTTGGTCTCCAGTGATTCCACTTAACGTGGATGGTGGTTGGCTAACTACCCCAGGGATAACACAATATGTATAATACATATATTATAACATGGATGCACAACTTCTAAAGAGGCTAGAATAATTATAACATACAGACTTTACATTCCCTACATCTAATTGATGTAGAAGGGTTATTGAATAATTTTATATGTCGTCAAACATCAACATCATAGATGAGGTGACATAGTAACAAATTATGATCTTGGGGTTGAGTTGTTACTCCCCCATGTCGCCTTAATATTTATGACTATTAAGTAAATAGGAAACAATAATCACATAACCTAATAGAGATGTAGATAAAGAAACAAGGAAAATACTCAACAACCCATCAAGATTACTTATCGACCAAACCAACGTTCCAAGACATCGTTTATTCGAATCAACATGGATAACGTCAAAATAACTCAAATGGTTGAGTTAGCTCAGTTTAAATCTGAAATGACTTAACAAGGGAAAGACGATAACTCACCCCACTTAGCATGGGTTCACATGACTAATTCTGATACTCAGATGGCAATTCTGACCTTTTTCCATACATCTATCTCCTCCTCTCGGATTATACTCTCCTTCTGTCTTTGAAGGAGAATTATTTTTCCTGATCACACTCACCATCATAAAACCATGATTAGTGTATCATCATCTGATTCATAAATCATATTAATTAAATAATCATAACAACTTGAAATTTCATATCTAACATTTGTCAGTATCCTCATTATCAATGATTAATATGATATTTTCTACAAACATCTAATCATTAGACTATGGTTAATCTTCCTGATTACCACACAAAAGTAAGATTAAACTAAATCATAAGTTGGGGATTTAGCATATCTCCCCCCATAAGAATCATCGTTCCCGATGATTAAATGTCTTCAAAATCAATCAACATAATAAGAAAAATATTTTGTGAGCATAATTAAAAGTTTTTCAAAAGATATGGGGAAATCTTGCATGCATATCCTCATAGTTTTCCCAGGTGACATTTTCCTCTACATATTGGTCCCACTGGACCTTGCATTGTGTTATCTCTTTGTTACATAAGTGTAGCTTACGTGTTTCGAGCAACTTGATGGGCTCGATCACCACCACCTGTGGGTCCTTCACCTGTATAGCATTCCAATCAAGAATAGGAATTTGATTATCTCCAGCATTAAACTTTTTCAAATAGGAAACATGAAAAATATTATGCATCATGGCAAGGGCTGGCGGTAGAGCAATTCTGTATACGACTGGGTTGACCTCTTCAAGAACTTCGAAGGGACCCATGTATCGAGAAGCTAGTTTGGATGTCTTCCCAAATTTAATGAAACTCTTTTGAGGTTTTACCCTTAAAAGGACTTTTTCTCCCACTAAGAAATGCCTTTTGATGCACTTAGTATCCGCATAACTCTTCTGCCTATCATTGGCTTCCGCTAGCCTTTTCTTAATCAGATGGACTTGCTCTTCCATTTCTGACAGCATTTCTGTACCAAGGCTAACCATATCTTCTAGCTTGTCCTAGATTATAGGGGTTCGACACTTTCTTCCATATAATGCTTAAAATGGAGCCATCTTAATAGAAAAATGATAGGAATTATTATAGGCAAATTCCACCAAAGGAAGGTAATCTTCCCATTTGTATTGCCGATCCATGCCATACATTCTCAACAAATCCTCCAACACTTTGTTTATCCTTTCAGTTTTACCATCCGTTTCAGGATGATAAGAAGAGCTTATGTTCAACTGGGTTCCAAGTGAAGAGAATAAGGTTTGCCAAAACCTCAATGTCATTTGTGTATCCTTATCTGAGATAATCTTCTCAGGAATGCCATGTAATCTAAAAATCTCTTGAACAAATTTACAAGCTATGACGGGTGCCCCATTCATCAAGTTCCTAGGTATAAAATGAGCGGCTTTGGTGAGTCTATCCACCACAACTAGAATAGCATTGTGCTTGTTCCTTGACACACCCTTGCACAAATTCCATGCTTATAATTTGTCATTTCCATTTTGGAATTTCATGAGGGTATAAAAGTCCTGCCGGGTGATGGTGTTCTACTTTCACTCTCTGGCATTCTATACATGTAGCTACAAAACTTGCAGCATCCCTCTTCATTCCTTTCCAGAAATATAAGGGTTTCATATCGGCAAGTAACTTTGTTACTCCAAGATGTCCCAAATACAGTGCAGAATGAACCTCCTTCCACACCATATTCCTTAACTCTATAGAGTTAGGTACATACATCCTTCCTTTATACCTTAATAACCCATCTAGTTTAAGGTAAAATCCATCATATTTTGTATTTTGGGGGTTTTCCAAAAGGGCCTATTTACCTGCTTGTAAAACTCCCTTAGACTTTTGTAGTACTTGATTTTTAAAATTAGAATGTATGGAGATCATTGAGGAGATATGTCTTCTCCTACTTAAGGCATCTACCACCTAGTTTTCTTTTCCTTGGATATATTTAATCTTGAAATCATAATCCGAGATAAACTCCAACCATCTCCTTTGGTGAGCATTTAAATGTGGTTGAGTGAACAAATATTTGAGTCCTTGATGGTTTGTTTTCAACCCAAAGGGTTTCCCAAGCAAGTAGTGTCTCCACATTTGTAGAGAATGAATTAATGCTGTCAATTCTAAATCATGAGGGGCATAGTTTTGTTCATAAGTTTTTAGTTTCCGAGATTCATATGCAATGACTTGTCCATCTTGGACTAGTACACCACCTAAGCCTTCCCCTGAGGCATCGGTAATGACTACAAATTGACCTTCTGGGTCAGGTACTTTCAAAATTGGTGCTGAAGTCAATTTTTCCTTCAGTTGGTCAAAGGCCTCCTAACACTTATCTGACCACTCAAATTTCTTGCCTTTTCTCTGCAAGGAAGTTATAGGGTATGCAACTTTTGAAAAGTTTTTCACAAATTTCCTATAGTAACCTACAAGGCCCATGAAACTTCGAACCTCATGTACATTCCTTGGCACTGGCCATTCCAAAATAGCCTTAATCTTGGTTGGGTCCACAGCTATTCCCTTAGCTTAAATTATGTGGCCCAAATATTGTACTTCCCTTTGAAAGAAAGTGCAATTAGAGAGCTTGCCATATAGTTTATGCTCTCACAACCTCTAAAGAACAATCCTTAAATGCTAAAGGTGCTCTTCCTCATTCTTAGAGTAGATTAGAATGTCATCAAGAAAAACAAGGACAAACTTGTGCAAACAATCCCTGAATACACTATTCATTAGGTTCATAAATGCTGCAGGTGCGTTTGTTAATCCAAAAGGAAGGATAGCAAACTCATAATGCCCATACGTTGTTCTGAAGGTTGTTTTATGGATGTCCTCATCCTTCAACCTCAATTGATGATACCTAGACTGAAGATTGATCTTGGAAAACACAGTTGCTTCTCTCATTTGATCAAAAAGATCATCAATGCGTGGCAATGGGTACTTATTCTTAATTGTTGCCTTATTTAACATGTGGTAATCTATGCATAACTGCAAAGTGCCATCTTTCTTTTTCACAAATATGACTAGTGCTCCCTAGGGTGACACATTGGGTCTAATTAGCCCTTTATCCAACAATTCCTGTAATTGAGCCTTTAGCTCCATTAACTCCATAGTGGTCATTCTGTAGGGAGCTTTAGATATAGGTTCTGATCTTGGAATTATAACTATGGAGAAATTAAAAGCTCTTTTAGGAGGTAATCTCGGTAGCTCATCCATAAATACGTCCTCAAAATCTCTAAGAAAAGGATAGCTAGCCATATCCGATCTCTCCTGATCTATGGACTCCTTTCCAACTTCATTGAGTTTTTGAGATTTGTAAAACATTAAATCATCTTGGAAATTGGTTTCCTTAAAACCATTTAGGTTTTCCATCTTGACAGTAAAAAGCTGGCATCCTTTTCTTTGAGCTCTTTTCATTTGTAGGGAAGAAATTTGTCTTAGTTTGACTTCCCTAGGGTTCCCTTGCAGAAAGACTTTGTTTCCTAAATCATCAAGACATTCTACTATTTTGGCATAACAGTCCACTTTGGATTGATGTCTCCATAACAAGTTTATCCCAGGTATAACATCATATGAGCCTAGTGGGGCTACATAAAGGTTCACTTCAGTGGAGAAACTTGGAAGTTCAACCTTAGCCTCAAACAAGCATTGCTCTACCTGAGCCTTGGTCTGATTTGCATATTCTACTGACCAAGTATTTGCCATGTATCCAGCCCTTTAAGAATTTTTGCTTAAAATTTTAGGGGAAACAAAAGATTCGGTAGCACCAGTATCTATCAAAACTAAAATTGGGAGACTAGATAAAATACTTGTAGTTTCAATGGGAGTAATTTGGTATTCGAACCACCTATTATCCAAGGTTGCATGAATGTGTTGTTGGAATGCCGCTTGCTAAGAGGGTAGAGGGTTCCCTTGTGGTTGTACTCCCTGCATCTTGTTAGGACACTGGTTGGCGTAATGATCTCTGCCATATGTGTATGACCCTCCCATAGGTCCTCGCCTCTCCTACGGTTTCTCAGAATTGTCTCCATTTTTCTTGGAGTGGTTATTTCCCTTCTTCTCCCCCTAGACTCAGTTTGCTTATGCTTGGCCCCTTTATCATTTTTCTCAGTAAAATCCCATTTTTTCCCCTTTTTCTTAGAGGATTGAGAGGATTGGGACCAATTATACCTCTTTTAGTTCCTTTCTCTGTAAGTAGACATAGATTTTAGTTTTTGTTCCTATTTGATGGCCTTCTCATAGACCTAGTCCATTGAAGTGGGACCATGCATGTCAACCTCACCCCCAATCTGGGTGTTTAATCCCATTATAAACTTTTAGATGCGAAATCTCTCATCCTGTTGGTATTGCGGCACATACTTAAGTAGGCAAATGAACTTTTCCCAGTATTCATTCATAGTTAGATCTCCCTGTCTCAGATTTTGGAAATCTATAATCTTTTGATCATAGAACAACTGAGGCAACTATCTTTGCCTAAAAAGTTCCACAAACCTATCCCAGGTTAGACTTGTAGACCTCAAGCCTAACTCCATCTTTTTGTTCATCCACCATGTGGATGCTTCACCCCCATACCGCTTTAATGATCTCAGTGTAATCTCTTATTTCAAAATACTTTTCCATCTCTATAAGCCATGCCTCCATGGCATCTCCGCTTATAGATCCATCGAACTTGGGAGGCATAACCTTTTTCATGTGCCGGGATAATTCCAAAGCCATATGGCTTCTTCTATCCTCTTCTTATCTAGCCTCAGAGTTATTCTCTCCGTGCTCACTTTGGGTGGTGTCATTATGATGTACCTTGTCACCACCCCCATCATAGGCATCCCACCTGGGTCCTTGCCGACCCTTGACCTCTTGCTTGAGATTTCCTACTCTCGCTCTTATCTCTTGAAGCAAAGTGAGGATCCGGTCGAGTTTAGATTCGAAGTGCCCTGAAGCTTGCCCTTCATCGTGGCTATCTCCCATCTTGGTTCTTATTTGAACCTTACTGCAATCTACTTCTCCTGAAGTTTGTAGATTAATCATGTATTAGTTTTCCATATCATTGAATCCATTCATAACATAAATCTATTCTCATTCATGTAATCTTTAACAAGAAAGGAAATAATGCCAAAATTTTTCAATTGCATTATAGTCTTCCACGGATTACATATAATCCATCCAAAATTACAAAAAAGAATTTACATCTTGCTACTGCAAGTCATTATCAGTTTGGGATACCTTCTCATGTTTATTTCTCAACCTTGAGGTTTATCACCTCAGTTTTAGGAGGTGGATGTACTCGTAGATACTCATCCACAACCCCCTTATTTATGTCAAAATCCTTAGGATTGCTTTCCATAGCTGGTGCTTTAGGTGTAGAGGGTTTTGCTAATGCATCATTAGAGTTAAGAGCAACAATCCTATCTTATTTTCTCAACTCCTACTTGATGCGTTTAACAGCAACAACGAAGGTCTCCTCATTAATCAACCATGCTCCTACTACGCAACTAGTTTGTTCAAGCTGTTTCATTCTTGAGGCTCACTCCCTCAAGGTCTTAAGATAACGTAGGTAACCTCCATTTTCCATTACCTTCTTTCTAGGTGTTATTCTAATTCTTACCATTCTGGCATAGAACATCCAAACATTAGCACCTGTTAATGTTGGATAAGGATAATCATCAAGTAGTGAGCTCATAGGTCCATGTATTGAACCTGGTAGCTCTGATACCATATGTAACATGACATTTCATATTACCCAAAAATAACCATAAATATTCATCTTAACTAAGAGTAAGAATACATCAAGATTAATCGAATCATAGTTAAACAAAAATGAGTTAACATCATCACAATAATTACGCATGTTATTCTTTTCTAGAATATAACAAAACTTATAATTACATTATCCAATGATACCACATTAGTGAATGACCTTCACTATACATGTACAAAAGCTATGCTCAAGGCATCAAATATAAAATGATACATAATAATTGATTATCAAGTCATATAAAGAAAAACACTGCATCTAGAATTTTGACATCTGTCTTCATAAGTCTCAGCTTGTCTTCTACTTGGGAAGGAGAGCATCATCAGAGTGCTTTTCCTCCAACCATAGACCAGCGGTCCCCCGCACAACTTCCTACCTAGAAGTGGCCCTACCCTTCATGGAAGGTATAGATATAAGGAACCATTAGGTTTTCCATCTGAGTATTTGGTGTTGTGTCCTTCATAATGTCTCACGGTCACACAACTATAGATCCACTCTAACTTTGTATGACACTACTAGAAACATTATGTCATCTGGAGCAGCACTGTGGACCAACTAATGGACGCAGAGATGGTTTCATTACTTTGGCCAAAGATTTACATACATATACGTTTCGCAATGAACGTAGTCATATGTCCACCACCTGAACTCGACTTAGAAGCTATCTCATCCTACAGTATGCTTAGTTCGGCCTCTCAAGGTCTAGAAAAAAAAAGTTCAGTTCAATTCTTAGTCCAATTCTTGGACAATCAACTCCTATCTTGGGAGTACAATCATTAGTGTTACGTTGCTTTTACAATGGGGAACCTGTGATTCCACATAACCCTATTCCCGTCTTGCCATAATGTCATTAGGACATTCAACTTTTTAAACTTAGGACCTTACTCGGTCCAAAACTTATGTTTACCTTGTCACTAGGTTACATTCAAAGTTCATAACAATCAAAACTTATTTCATAATAGTCTAATGGGTCGGTTCTATTAAAAGACCGCAATCCAATGATTCCTCATGAAATTCATGATAACCTATAGTTGGTTCATGGAGTGTGGCCTTTCAAAAAGGGTTTACATCCATATCCTTTGTTCAATAAGGGTTTCATACTCAACTTTATTTACATACTCATAAAAGATAAGTATTGATGGGGTTTTGTTTTCTGACCATCATAGTTTGACATGCATTAAAAACTATCTCGGGTAACATTATTAGTAACCTTTTATCATTCCCTCGTCATTATGAGGAGTCATAAATCTAAATCACACTGCTCAATTATTCTGTAGGTATCCTAATACCTTCCATAATAGTTGAACCCTTTTCTACAATATCCATTTCTACATACGGGTTACACTATGGATTTCATAATATCTTTAGTAAACAGTTGAGTATTGTTTCTATAGCACTCTAGCCTGACGTAATAAGTGCCTAAGGCATAGTCGAGGCCCAAAGAAAAAGATTTTCATTAAATATAATGGGGTTTGAGCATTGCTCTTGGCCTGAATACATAACAGTCTTGATTAATAATTAGAAAGTCATAATTAATCAATACAAGAAAGACTTTGAGCTCAATGACTTGAATGACAGTCAAGACAATGTCAAGTATATAATAAGTGGTCTACAGAGTTCGCCTATTAAGGCATGCAAGATTCTTGCCAACACACAATTGAATTGATTGTTTGGCCTTATGGCCTTGGCTAAAATGATATGATAATAAAATGTTTTGAAAGGATATCACAGAGGTATTACGCATAGCCTTGACGTCCCCATAACAAAACCATTTAAAGTTTAGCATCCATGGCCTTATCGACCTCACACAAGAATACATTACTATGTAATAATATGACAGTTGATACCATTTTTAATAGTGGTATCGCTTGGTAATTGTATACATATCTCAATGAAGAGTCATACATGTACCTTAACGTATAGTTGAGATGGCTCTAAGTAGACTTTGTGTGCTCTTCAGTGGCTCTCCACGCACCAGTCACGCTATCGCTGGAGTTAAGACTCCACTCTTTCGCTGGCTTGAACTTCCTATTTGACTCTCCTATCCCACTATCTACAGCAACCAAGACATGTATCTGCAACAACAAAAACAACAAGATACCTTCTACCGAGCTTTGCATGCATTCACAATGCCTGCCAATAAACTCACCACCCTCTAACTGAGGATAGTGGTTGGGATAGTTCTATCACCTCAAGGTTTCTTGCGGCCCACCAATTCCATCATCGCATGGACATCATTGAAGCCTATATTAGATCAACTTGGTCTCTAGTCATTCCACTTAACGTGGATGGTGGTTGGACAAATACCCCAGGGATAACACAATATGTATAATAGATATATTATAACATGGATGCATGACTTCTAAAGAGGCTAGAATAATTATAACATACACACTTTATGTTCCCTACATCTAATTGATGTATAAGGGTTATTGAATAATTTAATATGTCGTCAAACATCAACATCATAGATGAGGTGACATAGTAACAAATTACGATCTTGGGGTCGAGTTGTTACTCCCCCATGTCGCCTTAATATTTATGACTATTAAGTAAATAGGAAACGATAATCGCATAATCTAATAAAGAATTAGATAAAGAAACAAGGAAAATACTCGACAACCAGTCAAGATTACTTATCGACCAAACCGATGTTCCAAGACATCGTTTATTCAAATCGACGTGGATAACGTCAAAATAACTAAAATGATCGTGTTGGCTTAGTCTAAATCTGAAATGACTTAACAACAGAAAGATGATAACTCACCTCGCTTAGCATGGGTTCACATTTCTAATTCTGATACTCAGATGGCAATTCTGACCTTTTTCCATACATCTATCTCCTCCTCTCGGATGATACTCTCCTTCCATCTTCGAAGGAGGATTATTTTTCCTGATCACACTCACCATCATAAAACCATGATTAGTGTATCATCATCTGATTCATAAATCATATTAATTAAATAATCATAATAACTTGAAATTTCATATCTAACTAATATTAGTCAGTATCCTCATAATCAATGATTAATCTAATATTTTCCACAAACATATAATCATTAGACTATGGTTAATCATCCTGATTACCATACAAAACTAAGATTAAGCTAAATCATAAGTTGGGGATGTAATAGTAAGAGTGGATTATAATTTTTTGGTAGAGGTCTTTAGGTCTATATGCAGCCAGTGCTGTCATGAACTTAGTAACATAATCTGTGGTTCATAACACATCGGGTACAGTTGCTTAAGGTCCTCATGTTTATTGTTTCATTTCTCTTTAATTGTCCTATTATTGAGACCTCAGGGAATACCCCCTTGGCCTTGCAGAGCCTAAAGTCAAAGGTGAGTTTACCTACTCATAGAAATTAGTCCATTCATGCCACTGTTTGACTGTAAGTCCCACCCATTGCCTTTGTTGACAACTCCTTGGCCTTAGGTTTTGGTGTAAGTCTTTAGGATTCATGGACTTGCATGTTTGAGCACTAACATAATGGCACCATTACTGGGGATGATTTAGTTTATCTCTCATCTTGAGGACCCTGGTAATTTATTAAAAAAATTATGCTGCATTGGAGTATTGCATTTTGTTGCATGTTGAAGTTGGCGTCCCATCAACTTGTGCCAATATAATGGCACCATTGTCGTAGATGATTTAGTTTGTCTCTCATCTTAAGGACCCTGGTAACTTATTGAAAAAAATTGTTTGCATGGGAGTATTGCATTCTATTGCGTGTTGACATTGGCATCCCATCAACTTACGCTAACATAATGGAACCATTGCTAGGGAGACATTAAAGGGTTGAAGAATTTGATGACTCTACTAGTAATTGGACCTAGAAATGTTTTAGCCTTGGTGGATATGTCTACTCCAAGGATTTCCCGATTCCATGAGGTGGTGACTCTGCTATTACATTCCAATGTTTCTACTGCTGATTAGTTCCCTACTGGTAGTGCAACAAATATTCATCCATTTGTTGGTGTAGTAGTAGGCTAAGGTATTTATAGTCGTTTCTTCTTTTACATCCTAAAGAAAGATTTACTGGGTGAAGGATTTTCTTTGAAAGAAGAATGCAATTCTGTATCAGTGAAAGTTATGCATTGTAGCCATGGCCTTTAGGCCTAGGTAGTACTTTAGTTTAGTTCCTCCATATTCTCAATCCCATTCAAGCCCTAAGTATTGTGTAGATGAATATGACTTAGATTATTTTAGTGATTCATTTTTTTCATCTTTAGATGTCATACTACATCTCCAGCATATCCTCAAGGCCATGCATCCATACACCATCAAAATGAACTCATTAGGCAACAAAAGGAAATAAAAAACCAAATCAGGTTGCTTGAGTACAAAGTATAATTCAGTGCTCATCCTACTACCACAAAAGGCTAGTTGTTCAGTCTCCTTCTTCCCCCCTTAATACAACTTATAAGCAGCTGGACCTTTCTTGGGTTAATTATGAAATGCAATCCATGCCTACAAAGATCTACAACTAGATGCCTATCTTTGATGGGTGTGATTTCTATGATGGGGATGCACATGTTTCTACATTTTTAGAATTGATGGACAAATTTTAGTTTGAAGATGAGGACATGTGGATGAGATTCTTTGTTAGATCTCTAGGTGGATTGGCAAGGAAGTGGCTTGGTGGTTTTCTAGAACATCACTTTGCCTCTTGGAATGACCTAGTGGCTACATTTGAGGAGTTTGCAAGTAGTATAGACCCTACTACTCTTGTCCAAGAATTGGTAAGTATCAATAGGCAAGATGGAGAGTCTAGTATGGACTTCAGTCATAGGTTTGTTGTTTCTCTTTCTAGAATACCAAATGCTTGCAAACCTTCTACTCCTATTTTCATTGATATGTTTTTTGAAGCATATGAAGATGATTGGAGTTCAGTGCAGAAGGATTTGAAGTTAAAAAGTTTGTAGCAAGCTTATGAATGCCTTGATGCCATGGAAAAGGTGAGAAATGATTATGTCACAAAGTTGTTGTCCCCAAAAGCAAATATTTTAAAAGATGAAATAGTTGCAATGGATAATAATACACTGGATCAAGTTGAGTGTGTAGTTATAAGGGTTGAGTCTTGTTGTGTAGCATCATATGATAGTTGCAAAGAAAGTGAAGATAGTGTGGCCACCTATCTTCAGCTTGATGGATCATCCATTAGGGATGATGATGATGTTGCTTTGCCATTCAACTCCCAACTTGAAGTCAAGGTTGATAGTGATCTTGCACTTGATGATAACTGATCTAAGATAAATGTTGGTGCAAACATTTGTGTTGCTATGATGGATGGAAATAAGGAAGATGAGTTGCAACAACTTTGTTATTCATTGGATGTGCTTCCTTTCTTTGTTGAGGATGATGCCCATACCTTCCTTGTGTCAAATTGAAAAAAAGAATGTGAGGGTATGCATGATCTAATTGTTGTTCTAGATCATGAAGTTTTTAGTATTGGTGAATTCTTGGAGTTGGGTTTGAAACAACTGTCAGTTGATGTGAATTAAATGGATGACACATTTCTGCACTCATTGGTTGGGCATGTTGGTAATGGTTTTGTGTGTTTTCATGAAGATCAAGTTGCTTGTCTACAGGGGGATGAAGAAGAACAAATAATTGTTTTGTTTCTTACCAATAATGTTTATACAATAGGTTGCAATAAAATATGTGAAACACAGAGGTAATTTGAAGACGATGAGTCTTCACTTGAAGTACCTCAAATTTCTAATTTATATGCTGAAGGTGCAAAATTAGATTTGAATCAAGTCTTTGATTCAATCATAGAAGAGTATATTAGCGTTTCTAGTGCAGCCATGTTGCAAGAGCTTGAACAATTGGATGTTATTACTTAGCTTGAGGTTGCACCTATACTAGGCATATGTGTTCAGGAGGACATTTTTATTCATGTTGATTTGTGTGCAAATCTCGATATCCATCATGCTATTAAGGATTTTGAAGGAGAATGTTGCCATGGGGGTCAACATGATGATAGTTCCTATTACTTGTGGCAACTATGTCTTAATGATAGTCATTTGCTGCAACTAAATGAAGGATACAATTTCAACCCAAGATCTCTTAGTTCCTTCTTAAAGATTGTTTTTGATAGAGGTAAGTGATTTGTAGTAGCTTGCCTATGGCCTTGTGCCATGAATCTTCTTTGCAAGGTTTAACCTATAACCATGTTAAAATTTTACTTGCAACCAAAATTGTTAATGTCTTGGTGCCTTCATGCCATTGGTTGTAAGTTATCTTGTACATAGCCTTCATGTTGTGTTTGGCCTTGTACATATTGGCTTTGTTTCGTTTCCCCTTATTGTTTTGCCTCAAAGATAGTTGGATCCTCTCTATGCTTGTAAGAGGCACACATCCCCAACTAGAGCCAATGTTATTTCCCAAATTTTCCTACCCCCAAATTGTAAAAAAAACTCTCGATGTTAGCCTCCTTGTGTTAAAAGTGTGCCCTTAGTGCTTTGCCTTTTTTCACCCTATGCCTTACTTGATTGGGGCCCCTCAAAAAACCCTTAAAATGCCTAAGTTTTGGCCTTTGTCTACCCTTTTGGGCGTACCAAGAACTAGTCAAAGGTTCCAATGGTTTCCAAAACCATAGGAACCCCCAATGAGTTTTGGGTGCAACCCTAACCCCTGTCATTTGGCTTCATGGAGAAGAAGTGGATGGGAACCAGTCAAAGGTTTCAATGGCTCCCAGCACCATTAGAACCCTTGACTTGGTTCTAAAGTTCTTACTTCCCCTTGAATCGTGGGCATATAACAAAATGGTGCCCTTCTTAGTGTTAAAGGTTCCATTGGTTCTATGAACCGATGAAACCCCTAACAAGGTTCCTAGTTCAACCCAAACCAAAGGCACAAAAGAAATAAAAATGAGAAGGATGAAAGATGTGGGTGGAGGGAGGAAAACAAATGATAAATAATAAAGGGAAAGAGATATAAAAGATAAATGAAATGGAATGTCAATGGTTCCAGTGGTTCCTAGAACCACTAGAACCTTCAATATGGTTCCTAAGTTCTTGATGGTCATCGGACCTCTGATAAAGAGCAACAAGAAGAAGCAAAGGAGAATAAGATAGAGGTCGGTAGTTTTTGTGCTTCTTGGAACCATCAGAACCTTCGATAAGGTTCTTACTAGGCCCAAAACCTAACTTGTTCTTGACAACCTTGCAGGTGCCGACAAAGTGAAAATTAAAATATTTTAACATGTTTTAAATGCATTTTTCGTGGGCTTTTCTACAATGACCATGGTTTTTTTGCATTTAAGGGTAAGTACACAAAGATGAGGGACCAAAAGAGGGTCTTAAGATGCCACTTTTTTTCTAAAATCAAGAAAGATTGATGTTCGATGAGAAATTGAAGATAGTTACACTCAAAATTTGAAGATACAACAAAAACAAGAGTCATAGTGCTCCGAATCTAGTTTCTAAACTACTATTTTTTTTCAAAAACGGTTGAGATTAAGGGGTTCAAAAAGGGGGACCACACAAATTGGTCTTGTTTATCAAAAAGACATAACATAGCGTCTGGTGTGCTCCCCCTAAAATGTTAACATTTTTTTAGTATTTCAAAAATCACTTCAGTCAAAAATTAGCTAACACCATGTAGTTTATCCCTAATTTTTTTGGTAATTGTTTCATGAATAATTGATTTTTTACTAATTTTCAAAGTGGACACATCTTGAAAAATAGAAAATTGAGCATTCTCCCCCCTAAATTTTTTGAAAACTAATTGAAAATCAATTTTTTTTGAATACGTGTAGAATAGAGTCTAGTTTCTAAAAATGTAACTTATTTGAAATTTTGATGAATGGTTAAAAATAAAGTAAAAAATACTAGACACTAGTTTTTGACAAAAAACAGATACACTAACAAAAGAAATTAAAGATGAAACCCTTAACCTACTCAAAATGTGAAAAAGATTATATAGTTAGATAGCTAACAAAGAGATTAAGATTATGGTGGTATTTTTTTCAACTTTTCTTTGAAAAAAGTGCAATCCTGATGGGGAGCATGCTCCAGATTATCTAAATTTTGTTAGAGTTTGGAAAAACACTATTGGCAAGAGACACTGTGTGGCTTCATGAGTGTTGTCATTGATGGCAACAAAATCCATCCCACACATCCGTAGGACATGGTGTGTCTATACTGGAAGTCAGATTGAAGAGTATTTTGGTCCGGTGACCAAGAATAGAACATGCAGCAAGGTCCGACAATCAGGTCCGGATCTCTCAGAGGAAGTATCTTAGTAAAGTGCAGACTTGGGGAAGTCAAGAGGAGTACCTTGACCTATAGATTCCAAGGATTGAGCCTCCGGTGATGAAGGAGTGAAGAGATATGAGCACCTAAGTATTGGGTTCCTGTTTGGCAGACTAGACTAAGGAAGAACTGACCGACAGAGCATCAGACCTTAATCCGGATAAGATATTAATGGTAATAAAGTTTCTTAAGGGATCATTCATGATTGGCCAACATGATTGATAACTTCTATAAGCATCTCTTTGATACGCATCACTTGGTAAGCAAGGATTCAGTGACAGACCAGAGTTTGAGAAAATATTGAGTATTCCAGATGCCGACTAGAAAGATGTTGAAATCCTTTGTACGGATATATATACCAGTTGGATTTCAATGAGAAGGTGAGTGTGGTGTACTGTGGAGTGCAAAGAAGAGCAGAGAATAGTGTGGAAATAGAGATAGAGGTCCGGTATGTGACAGAACAACAACACTAAGGCAGAGGAAGAATGAAGTGCAGTAGATCAGTATATTGAGCTTAACCGGAACTGAACCTAAGCATATGTGGATGCTTCTCATCAATTCAAGTACCTAGTTTCCTTCTATAAACTATTGTAGGTAGTGAGCCCTAATTGGCAAGTGCCATTTTGTACTACCTTATTCTTTTAACAGAGAATACAATCTTGGGTTAATCACCCCATGGTTTTTTCCCTTAACAGGGTTTTCCACGTCAAAAATATTGTGTCATGTGTGTTGTGTTTATTTTTGCTTCCATGGTTATGTATGCTTATATGATTTAATATTGCACTAATTGTTAAAGAAGAAAAGAAAGTCAATTAATTGAAGATAACTGATTCACCCTGTTGACTTTTTCCCAGACTGGATGCTTATTCCCAGATATCCCTACAAGGTAGCCATCAGTGATCAACAGGAGCTCTGGGCCAGGGGGTCAACAGTATAGGAGATAGACTCTATATTTTATCTCCTCTTCTTCTTCAGGCTCTGCAAGACCTAGGGGGGTATTCCCTACTCAACATCCATGAGGATATGCATGCAAGGCTGGGATGTTGACAGAAAGCAGATAGTCCTCCTGTAAGTAGACCAAAACTGAAAGATAAGGGCAAAGGGGCTAGCTTTGGGCCTATTTGCAGTTGTAGACAGAGGACTGAGGTTCCTAAAACTAACTCTAATGTCCTAATGTTGGTTTTAGATTTTGCTTTGGAGTTTAAGTGTGGATGCAAAGCTGGATATGGTTATAACACAAAACAAAGCATGATTGGTGCCTATCCAGGGCCTGGAGTCAATAGACATACACCTGTGAATGATCAGCATAAACAACTAAAACTGGATTTCAAGGGGATATATGTGATACCTGCCTTACAGGCATCTCCCAATACAAAGTGTTAGGTTATCTCTACTTATGGTATCCCTACTGCAGTATACCCTTCCCAATGTTCAACCTGAAAACAGTTTAATCTGCCCCTTGAGCAGAGGTTAAAAGATCAGACATTCAACATAGGAATTCTATGCTCTAGAATCTAAACATAAGCAAACATCCAGATCCAGAAGAAGGATACATGCAATACTGGAGACAGAATTAACACAACACATGCTAAGATAGCATTACTCATACAAGATCAACCATGAAATCAGTGGATTCATGCCAAGTCCTACAACAGGAGATACATAAACTCACAAGATCAAGCTGTACAGAGCAACCAGATCAGCTGGTTTTGGATTACAGAGCCAAAAATCATCAACTTTCAACAACCACACAAATGAGCAAGACCACCTGCTTATAACAGCCAGGTAGGTGCTCAGCAATTAATTACAATGTTGACCAAAATCTCGCCAGATACACGGTATCATGAAAATGGCGCTCAAACACAACCAGATTGGCGCCCAAACTTGAATGCAGCAGGTAGGGGAGGAGACAGGAAGATTTCTCGAGCCCTGCGCCCCTGTCCGCTGATTGACACCTCCAGTCGGGTACAAGATCGGCCCACGCCATCGCCCATACCTCTGCAACAATCGCCATTAATGGCGCACCAACCCGCGGCCTTGGGAAGATCATCAAACAGACTATCGCAAGCTTTTCCCGCCGAGACTCATCATCATGATGTTTTGAATATGCAGGATAACAATATCCCACATGCATCCCGCGATGACCTCAATAACACTTTATATACTAGGTCATGAGCATATATCATGTCGGTGCTTTTGCTCCTGACGACACTAGTATAGACTTCATCATCATCATCCTCCAGCAGCATGATATCCTGTTGTTTAAAATATCACCCTGACGTCATCATGATATTTGAAATATAACCTTCATGATAATCGGCACAACCTGATCCATCGGAGGAACATCCTCCTGCTGAGCTTATAACAAAAGTCTGGCCGATGAACATCCTGATGACGTCATCATCATATCCTGCTGACGTCATCATCATATCTGCCTACTGCGCACCTCCTCATATCCGGATGACGTCATCATCATGTTTGCCAATATCAGGAGGTCTCTTCAAGATGATCAGTGTTAGAAATATGACCCCCACGGACCTTGATGACGTCATCATCATATTAACATCATCATGATATTCGGAAGACAACCGGATATTTGGAAATATCCTCCTGATGTTCAAATATCAGGTTGCACTGTAGCTCCTCTATAAGATCGGGGCGATAACTGAATATGATGATGCTGCTTGAAAAGATCACCCCCAGTAGATAATGCGCGAAGCTAGCAGGCGGATATCTCCTTAATATTAGCATCATCATGATGCTCGAACAAACAAACATATATCCGGGTGATATGAAAATATCACCCCCTCCTTCGGAATATCATGATGCAGATAGGCAAAGAAAAAGATATCACCCTGAGATAAGGATGACGTCAGCATCATCAGGATGAAGAAACAACGAACAAGAAGTGATACAACATCATCAGGATGATATTGACTAAGATCATCCTGACGTTCAAAATATGATGACCCTAGTGAATATCGGGTCGCACTTAGAACTCTTCAACAACATCATCAGGATGATATTAACCAAGATCACCCGATGATAAAAACATCACCCCGGCGAAATATCATGAAGGCAGAAAATATGATGACCTCCGCACGCAGCAGGATGAAAACTGGAAATATCATGATGATGACGACGACCCTTAGGATAAAACAAGTTAGGTCGAGCAACTCAAAGAATAAGCAACATCATCATCATGCCTGCGCAAGGTGATAAATGGAAGATCACCGGAGACTTTGAAGAATCACCCTCGTAAGCAGATCAGGGCGCACTGTAGCTCGTCAGCATCATCATGATAAAAACCAAACATCACCCCATACTTCAATATGATGATGACGATGAGAAACCGGTCGACGGAGAACATGATGATGATGACCATCATCGAAACAAACATGATGACGATGACCTCCTCCTCAAGAAATATGATGCTGCAGTTGAAAAATGCTGAGGAGGTCCAACACTTAGAAAAAAAATGGGCAAGAAGATAAAGGCTTCAAATGAAGAAACCTCCTGATCATGACAAATCAACCCCTGGTCAAAATGAGTGTCAACACACCCCCCCTCTCAGTTATCAACAGTTGGTATCAGAGCTAAGTTCCTCTAGACAGAGCCTAACAACTTGAGGAAGATTTGGGAATCTCAATGGATATGTATGGTATGAGGGAACAACTTCAGTCTGCTCTAGATGATCTTGATCAATCTCACTCTAAAGTCAATGAGCTGAGGGAAAGAATCAAACAAGTTGATGATTTCATAAATGAACTCAAAGAAAAAATAAGTATCTTAATGAAGAAAAGAAAGGAACTTCTTCAACAATTAGCAAGTCAAAATAAAGCCAATGATACTAATGAAGATCTAAATGAGAAAACCAAGTTATGTGAGAAGTTATCAAAAGAGGTCATTATGGTAAGACATGAAATGGAATCAGGAGTTATGAAATTCACCCAAGAAATTGAAGAGAAAAGAAAGATTGAAGATAATCTAAAACAATCTCTCAAGGAGAAATCAAAAGATTGCCACAAAATGGATAGAATAATTAGGCTTTTTAAATCTGATCTTGAAGAAGCTAGAGATAATGAAGAACAACTTGAGAATCAGATTGATACTCTAAAAAGGGATCTTCAAACATAAAATGAATACAAAGAGAAATTCAAGATAAGCTCTGCTCAACTTGAAGTTCTTCTTGAAAGCCAAAAGAGGGTAGATGACAAGCAAGGCTTGGGGTATGAGAAAGGTGAAAGCTGCGGATCTGGTCAGAAGAACTCTGGATTAGGGAATCCAAGGAACATGCCTAGAAGACCTTTGGTAAGGCAACCAAATGCTCAAAGATATCCATCCTTCAATGGATACTGCCACAATTGCAATAACTTTGGTCATAAAGCAAATCAGTGTAGAAGAAGAATGAATCAGACTAATTCATCCTTCTTCAGATAGTGTTTTAATTGCAAAAGGTATGGTCACAAATCCCATGAGTGTAGAAATATCCAATGAACAATTCATTCAATGGTAGATGCTTTGCATGTAATAGAATGGGACATATGGCTAATCAGTGTAGATCAAGAGGATATCAGTCAAATATGCAAAGAAATGTTGTTTTCTGCAATTGCAATAGATCCGATCATATTGCCAAATTCTATAGAAGTAAGAATCAGGACAAAAAGGGTCCGATACATCATAATCAAAACCAAGACAAAGGAAAAGGAAAAGTGAATGCGGATGAAATTCAAAGGGAGATGAACAAAATTTAGGTGAAGAGGAGTACAAAAAATGTTGAGGATGGATCCACACCAGAATTTGGTGCTAATATCCCTTCCGAAAACTAAATAAATGAGCTCTGGCTTAGGGGGAGTCACAAAAGAAAACAAGTTCCCCCAGCCAATCAATTGGTGCCTGAAATTGGCACATGGAAAGTTGCGGATTAAAGGGTTCACAGAGAAGCATCTATATAAGCCTTGGTAAAGGTATGGAAGATCCGCAAGAAATTTAGAAGAGGTTAATCTACCAAGATTGATCTGGTTTAACAATCATCCGGTAAGAACAAGATTTTCACAGTTAGATCCGGTATGATTCAAAATTGAGGAATCTTGATCTGCGGATAGATGAAATGATTGGAGAAAGGAAGATAGATTGTCAATAATCATCGAGAATAACTCTAAGTGCATCTTAGTGATCTGGAAAAGATCCTTCTTAGAACAAGGAGAACAAGGCAACCGAAATGACTTAAGTTGTGCATTTATTGCAATGTGGAATTAGGGCTTGCGTAGAAATATAAGGGTTATCTTATTGAACATTTGCACATTTACATTTGAAAAGAAGAGAGAAGGAGCTCTGCAACAAAGTTATCTCAAACCTCTCAAAGATCAACCGCAGAAGTCGATTTATCCAGCAATTCGATCTGGCTCATATCGTGAACCCTAGAAGCGTAAAAGGTATTTTCCACTCTTGATTAACTCTCTCTGAATCTTTTGAAAGATGGCTACTCTGAATGTTGTGAAGATCACTGATAGGCCATGCACAAAATTCAAGAAACATCCCTACAAATCTCTAGAAGTTGATCCCCTAGGCGTATTTTCTAGCATTCCTCATGGAGTTCTGCATGTAGAGGATATTAGGGTTTACATACATGCAAACATTGAAGAATTTGGTGAATCCAAGATGATGGACATCTATCACAAGGAACTGATAGATGAGTCACTTGAACTTAAACCTCAATACAAGGCCATCCGGGATAAACATTTTGGACAGTGCATCCATTTCCCCTGTTTTGCAGAAGATGAGTGGGTCCGGTATGTTTTGAGCAGAGTGCATGACAAATTCATGTGGTTGAATAGACCATTTAAGATCACAAAAGATGCCATTAGGGTGGTAACTGGATTACACTCATCCGGTGGGTTGCCTACTCTCAAATCAGTCAAAAACCAAACTATCAGTGAGGCTACCGGATCAAAATTTGACAAGAGGGCAATGACAATAGAAGATATCACTGATCCAAATATCAAATTTGCATCTATGATAATTGGCTATAATATATATCACTCCAACAGGGAGAATTTTGTGTTTGGAACTGCTTTATATACTACATATGAAATGCTAAGGAACAATGCTGACTATGATCCTGTGAGCTTCTTCTGAGCCAACTGTTGGAAAACCTACAAAAGATCAAGAAGGACAAGAAGAACTCATTCAAATATGGTGGCCTAATATTATGTTTATTCTTTTACTTTATGAATGAGCTCCTGGATCTAGTGGTTGGGTATGGCAAAATGATAGACCTGTTCCCAGACAAATTAGGGATTATATGTATGGGCTTGGTGATTCCAAGACACAAAATACAGCTCTATGGGGTTACTTCAAAAACTTCCAAAGCATGATGCAGGCCAAAGAAAGAATCCCCAAATATTTGGTTGAGAAATACAAGGATACAGTGTGCTTTATGGTAGACACTGATCAATGCCTAATGGAGGCAGTGGAACCAAGAATAGTATGGATCATGCCAATGGGGTATGAGGTTGATGAGAAAATCCTAGAACTACATATCCAACATCTGTTGAGTCAGCCCAAGGACCCTAAGGCTGAAAGGTTTGGAACCTACCAAGAGCTAAGTGTAAAAGTTCATGTTGAACTAAGACAGCCTGAGATCAAGAGAAAAGTGAGGAGAGAAGTAGAAGAATTTGCCAAGAGGCATGGAATTTCAAAGGAGGCACTTGATGCAAACAGAGAGAAGATGGAAAGGGCAAAGAAAGAAAGGAAAGAAACTAAAAAAGAAAGTGCTCTGGTGCAAGCCCCTTCCCGAACTAGATCCTCCAAGAGCTCTACACCTACCACCTCTAAAAGCCAAAAGGCATCAAAACTGGAAGCCCAGACATCCGTAAAGGGAGAGAAGAGAACAAAGAAAAAGGCAACAAGATCCTATACAAGTCAGAAGGATGATGAAGAAACTGAAACTGATGAGGAAGTCAAGAAAATGAAGAAGAAGAAGAAGAAAACAACCGGTGAACCCTCTACCGGTCAAGGCAAAGAAGAGAAGGCAGAGGAATTTGTTGAAAAGCCTACTCTCTGCATTGATGATATCATCAAATCAGTCACAGTGGATGGGAACCTAAAACCAATGACTGAGTTCTATGATGAATATAATGAAGCTGACTAGAAGATCTTGCAAGAAGCTACAGTCAGGTATTTGAATATCTATAATAAGGCATTTATTGAAATCATATCTCTAATTCCCAAAAGCCTAGAGAAGGAACTAGAAATAAGGAAGAACAATGCCAAGGCAAAGGACCTTGAGATCTGGGAATAGATAGCTATTAAGCTCTATCCTTCAATCACTCAGAAACAAATGAATATGATCTTCAAAGATTGCAAGGATGAGTTCCGAAGAAAAGCTAGAATGAATCAGCTTATGCTTGGAGAGACTGACAAAGTGGTAAAAGAAATAGAAGACATCCTTCGGAATGCATACAAAAGATTCAATATTCCTATTATAGAGGACATAAGTGATGAACCTTCTGATGTCGAAGGACTAAGCATATCAAAGGAAGATCCTACAAAGGAAACTGCTAAAGAATCAAAGGAGTTAAGTGAGGAGAAGACCAAGGACCTGGATTCCTCTGTTCTGAAAGAGGAAGTCCATGAAGAAGTTAATATCTCTCATCCGAATTCCCCAGCAGACTCTAGATCTAAAGGAGAAGAAAGAATAGAGGAGAAAATCAGTCAAGAAGAAGAGGTGAAGGAAAGAGAAGAAGATTAAACAGAGAAGACCCCAGGAGATGGTTCTGAGACTGCAGAAGGAAAGAAGACTCTGTCTCTGACAAGAGACACTACAGAAACTGTTAAAGATTTCTTGAACAAAGAAATGATGGAGATTGATGAACCAGAACTGCTTCAAGGACCATTCAATTTTGACTCCCTCTCCTCGGTTCAAACAATGAAGATAGCTTCCTTTGCCCAAGTAAAGGCAAAAGAAAAACTTCTGAAATCTCACATGGAAGACTATGAAATGATAGAGGTTACATCCGGTGTGTTGGAAAAGATCATGCCATCCTTTCAGAAGGATCCTTCAGCCTCTTCATCTAGTAATCTCAAATCTCTTGTTAATTTTGTCAGCACACATTTTGATTCCTTGGAGAAATCAGCTGAAGAAAAAGTCTGGAAATAATTTTTGGATAAAAGATTCTTTGAAGTACAAGGGTACATAGCAAATGATAGGAGAAATCTGAATATTGGAATAAAGAGCTTAGAAAATGCTCTTAAAGATGGCAAAGATATATATAAATTTTGTTTATTCTGGTCTAAAGTGACAATGGATATTTAGAAGAAAGTGAAAGAACAAGAGGGAAAACTTTCAAGTATATCTCAGAATTTTGATCCTCTCACCTCTTCCATAATAAATCAAGAGTGTCAGACTATTGCAGTCATAAATGAAATAAAGAATCTTGAGAAGGAGAAGAAAAATAGAATAAGCAGGTTAAGTGAACTTAGAGGGATAATTACCCCTAAATTAGAGGCCATGCATGAGGCCCTAACTGATGCTCAGACCACAGCCCGAACTAGTGATCTGAGAGATCTAAGGAGGGCAGAAGCTTTTGCATTCCTGTTGAGTGGTCACATCTCAATTTTGGACAGGATGAATTAGATTTGGGTAACAGAATTTGTCCAGTTGAAGACAACTTTTGCAGATATACTTCAGTTTATGTAAGTATAGCATGTATATATACTTATGCGGCTAAGTATAGTTGGATTTATTTTTGGAATTTTGGTGTGCGGATTCTACCCTTTGCCATTGATGTCAAAGGGGGAGTGAGTAGCAGTGAAAAATGTGAAATCTAGCTAAGGGGGAGCTTCAGTAAAATGTACATTAGAATAGAGCATTAGCCAAGGGGGAGTGTAGTGTGACACTTAGTCATTTTTCACTAAGTGTTGCCATCAATGCCAAAGGGGGAGATTGTTGGCAAGAGACACTGTGTGGCTTCATGAATGTTGTCATTGATGGCAACAAAGTCCATCCCACACATCCACAAGACATGGTGTGTCTATACTGGAAGTCAGATTGAAGAGTATTTTGGTCCGGTGACCAAGAACAGAGAATGCAGCAAGGTCTGACAATCAGGTTTGGATCTCTCAGAGGAAGCATCTCAGTAAAATGCAGACTTGGGGAAGTCAAGAGGAGTACCTTGACTAATAGATTCTAGGGATTGAGCCTCTGGTGATGAAAGAGTGAAGAGATATGAGCACCTAAGTATTGGGTTCCTATTTGGCAGAGTAGACTGAGGAAGAACTGACCAACAAAGCATCAAACCTTAATTCGGATGAGATATTGATGGTAATAAAGTTTCTTAAGGGATCATTCATGATTGGCCGACATGATTGATGACTTCTATAAGCATCTCTTTGATACACATCACTTGGTAAGCAAGGATTCAGCCGACAGACCAGAGTTTGGGAAAATATTGAGTATTCCGGATGCCGACTAGAAAGATGTTGAAATCCTTTGTGCGGATATATATACTTGATGGATTTCGATGAGAAGGTGTGTGTGGTGTATTGTGAAGTGTGAAGAAGAGCAAAGAATAGTGTGGAAATAGAGATAGAGGTCTGGTATGTGACAGTACAACATCACTAAGGTAGAGTAAGAATGAAGTGCAGTAGATCAATATATTGAGCTTAACCAAAACTGAACCTAAGCATATGTGGATGCTTCTCATCAGTTCAAGTACCTGGTTTCCTTCTATAAACTATTGTAGGCAGTGAGCCTCTTGTGAGCAGTGTGCTCGGGCAATGAGCCCTAATTGGCAAGTGCCATTTTGTACTACCTTATTCTTTTAACAGAGAATACAATATTGGGTTAATCACCCCATGGTTTTTTCCCTTAACAGGGTTTTCCATGTCAAAAATATTGTGTCATGTGTGTTGAGTTTATTTTTGCTTCCATGGTTATGTATGCTTATATGATTTGATATTGCACTAATTGTTAAAGAAGAAAAGAAATTCAATTAATTGAAGATAACTAATTCACCCCCCCTCTCAGTTATCAACAAACACATCCTTGGACAACCTAAACACAGTCCAAACCTTTCAGTTGGAAGCCTAAGGCAAATCCAAGCCTTAGGCTTGGTAATTACCAAGCCTAAGCATAACACGAGTGCATTATAACGTGCTCACATTATGTGAATATGTACATTCACATAACGCGAGCATGTTATAATGCACTCACATTATGGTGAACTAAAACATCTCTCCCTCTCTCCATCCCTCCCTCTCTCTCTCTCTCGCTCTCTCGCTCTCTCGCTCTCTCTCCCTCTCTCTCGCATTATGGTGAACTAAAACATCTCTCTCTCTCTCTCTACCTCCCTCTCCCCCCCCTCTTTACCTACTACCCTCTCTCTCTCACCTATCTACCTCTCTCTCACCTATTTTCCACCTCTCCTGTCATCATTCTTCCCATCCAATCAACTTTCCTTTTATCTTGTTTCCATTTCATCCTCTCAATTTATATCCTCATCCCTCTTTGCATGTCCTAGTTTTCTTATTTCCATTTGCTTTGTTGATAATGGAGAGGGAGATGGAGGGGAGAGAGAGAGAGGGGAGAGATAGGGAGTTAGAGAGATAGAGAGAGAGATTCCTAGTTTTCTTGTTTCCATTTCCTTCATCGATAAGGGAGAGGAAGAGATAAATGGGAGAGATAGAGAGATAGAGGAATGATATGGGAGAGAGAGGCAAGAGATAGGGAGATAGGGAAAGATAGATAGGTAGAGAGAGAGGAGATAGATAGGGAGAGATAAAGGAGATAGAGGGGATAAATAGGGAGATAGAAAGTGAGCAAGATGTCCAAAGAGATAGGGAGAGAGATTGAGAGATAGAGAGATGATAGAGAGAGGGAGATAAGGGAGAGATAGGGAGATAGAGGTTTAGGGTTTCTCAGGTTTAGGGTTTAGCGGTTAGGGGTAAGGGATTAGGGTTTTTGAGAGATAGAGAGAGAGTGTGCTTTTGACATACAACCCTAAACCCATAAACCCTAAATAATGCACCTAAACCCTAAAACCAAGAAACCCTAAACCTCTATCTCCCTATCTCTATCATCCCTCAACCTCAGAATCTCTCTCCCTATCTCTTTGGACATCTCACTCACTCTCTATCTCCCTATCCCTTCCCTCTATCTCCTCTATCTCTCCCTATATGTCTCCTCTCTCTCTACCTATTTGTCTCTCCCTGTCTCTTTTCTCTCTCCCCTATCATTCCTCTATCTCCCTATCTCTCCCCTCTATCTTTCCCTCTCCCTTATCAATGAAGGAAATGTAAACAAGAAAACTAGAGGGGAGAGGGAGAGATAATGGGGAGAGATAGGGAGATAGAGGAATGATAGGGGAGAGAGAGGCAAGAGATAGGGAGAGGTAGATAGGTAGACACAGAGAGAGAGGAGATAGATTGGGAGAGATAGAGGAGACATAGAGGAGAGATAGGGAGATGAAGAGTGAGTGAGATGTCTAGAGAGATAGGGAGAGAGATTGAGAGGTAGAGGGATGATAGAGAAAGGGAGATAAGGGAGAGATAGGGAGATAGAGGTTTAGGGGTTAAAGGTTAGGGATTAGAGGCATTATTTGGGGTTTAGGGGTTTAAAGAGAGAGAGAGATTGTTTTGATATGCAACCCTAAACTTGAGCAACCCTAAACCCTAAATAATTCCTCTAAACCCCAACCCCTAACCCATAAACCCTAAACTTGAGCAACCCTAAAATCATAAACCCTAAATAATCTCTAAACCCTGACCCTTAACCCCTAAACCATAAACCTCTCTCTCTCTACCCCTAAACCCTAAATAATGCCTCTAAACCCTATCCCCTAAACCCTAAACCCTAAACCTCTCTCTCCCTATCTCTCCCTAATCTCCCTATCTTTATCATCCCTCTACCTCTCAATCTCTCTCCCTATGTCTTTGGCCATGTACCTCACTCTCTATCTCTATATCTCTCCCCTTGGTCTCCTCTATATCTCCTTATCGATCCTCTCTCTCTCTCTCTCTCTCTATCCCCTAAACCTCTAAACCTTAACACCTAACCCCTAAACCACAAACCCTAAATAATGCCCCTAAACCCTAAACCCTAAACCCCTAAACCCCTGAACCCCTGAACCCTAAACCCTAAACCCAAGAAACGCTAAACCTCTATCTCCATATCTCTCCCCTATCTTCCTATCTCTATTGTCCCTCTACCTCTCAATCTCTCTCCCTATGTCTCTAGACATATCCCTCACTCTCTATCTCCCTATCTCTCCCCTCTGTCTCCTCTATCTCTCCCAATCTCTATTGGTCCCCTCTATCTCTTTCTAAACCCTAACCCCTAACCCCTAAACCCTAAACCTGAGCAACCCTAAACCCCTAAACCCTAAATAATTCCCCTAAACCCTAATCTTGAGCAACCCTAAATAATGCCCCTAAACCTTGACCCCTAACCCCTCAACCCTAAACTTGAGCAACTCTAAATAATGCCCCTAAACCTTGACCCCTAAACCCTAAACTCTCTCTCTCTCTCTCACCTATCTCTACTACAATAGAACATGCCATTAGCGCCTAAAATAGCGCTAGATTTTAGTGTAATTGAGCTCAGAAATTGGACACTTTTCCCGGCATAAAACTCAGCACAAGTTTGCATTCTTACTTCGGCGCCAGATTTAGTGCTAACTTTTGTGCTAGATTTAGCACCGTATTTAGCATTGACTTTTGTGCCAGATTTAGCACCGTATTTAGCACCGAAAAGCAATATTCAGATTTGGCGCTGGATTTAGCACCAGATTTGACACCCAATTTGGCTTCTGATTTTGCTTCAGGTTTGGCTTCTAGGTTTGCTTCTTGTTTTGCTTCCATTTTTGCTTCTAGTGTTGCTTTTGATTTTGCTTCCAAATTTGCTTCCAATTTAGCGCCAGAATTGGCACCCAATTTGGCTTCTGGTTTTGCTTCTTGTGTTGCTTCCAGGTTTACTTCCAATTTTGCTTCGGGTTTTGCTTCCAGGTTTGCTTCTAGTTTTGCTTCCAATTTCGCTTCCCATTTTGCTTCCAATTTAGCGCCAGATTTGACACCCAATTTGGCTTCCAGTTTGGCTTCTGATTTTGCTTCTTGTGTTGCTTCCAAGTTTGCTTCCAGTTTTGCTTCAATTTTTGCTTTTAATTTTACTTCCCATTTTCCTTCCAGATTTGCTTCCAATTTAGTGTTAGATTTGGCTTCCACTTTGGTTTCCAATTTTGCTTCTGGTTTGGCTTCTTGTGTTGCTTCCAGTTTTGCTTCCGGTTTGGCTTCCAAGTTTGCTTCCAATGTTGCTTCCAATTTTGCTTCTAGGTTTGCTTCAGGTTTTGCTTCTAGATTTGCTTCCAAGTTTGCTTCCAATTTTGCTTCCAATTTAGTGCCAGATTTGGCACCCAATTTAGCTTCCAATTTTTCTTCCATGTCAGCTCCCATTTTTGCTTCTAGTTTTTCTCTGAGTCATGCTTCGTATTTTGCTTCCTGTATGGCATCTAAAATAGCTTCTTTTTTGGCTTCCTAATTGACGTCAAGTTTTGCTTCCATTATGACCTCCTTTGTTGCTTTGGGTTTTGCTTCCAATTTAACAAGATAATTATATAAAAAACAAGATAATTATTATAAAATAACAAGATAATTATTATAACATGATTATAATCTATAATTAAAACATGTGAGTCAAATATCTATAATTTAATTGAATTTTACAACATCCATCCTACAGTAAATTAAAATCATCATATGTAATAAATATCCATCCAAAAATCATCGACCACTTTCAATATATATAAATTGACAAGTCAATACTGATAAAATCATCATCATATATAACTAAAACAAGTGAAAGTCAAATATACCAGTAGATCAATAACATGTCAAAATGATACATGTCCAACAGTTGACATAAGTCAAAATGATACATGTACAAATGATATAAGTAAAAATGATAAATTATGTAACTCAAAATGATACATGTCAAGATGATACATGTCCAAATGATATAAGTCAAATTAATACATGTGAAAATGATACAACTCAATAATATGGTACTGCAAGCCATGAAAATGATACATATGATAGTAACCATGAAAAGAGGCATCATAACGATATATCAGCAATGATCCATGATGCAGTCTATATGATCATGAATGTCACTAGCTACTACCAGCAACTGCCTCATCATCATCATCACCATCGTGATCATCATCATCGTTATCATCGTCATCATTGGCCTCGTTGTCTTATGTATCTACATCATCATCATCCTCTACCATGTGATCTGTACAAGAACCAATATAATCTAGATCTATATCATTAGGATCATCTTCATCTTCTGGAAGACCCGTGTTCTGCAAAAAAAACATTTAAAATGAAAAGTTATTATTTATTTCATTTAATAATTTATTTTTCTATTATATATCTAATATTCAAACATATGAAACGAAACCATAATCATATTACATCATATCAAAGTGCACATACCATAATAAAATTTCAAAAAAGTTACAGTTAATATATCATTTCAATGATGTAAAACATGCAACAATTCTAATAAACGTTACTAAAGATCATAAAAAATTTTGTTATACAATTTAACTATCAACTGTAAATTCTATTACATAACCTTAAGTGCCACAAATGTATGTTCTTTTTCACTATTAATCTAATAACCTACATTAGACAGAAACATTAAAGAGTTTTTAAGTAGCAGTTGATTAAATTCTCTTACATGTCATTAATGAATGCACAATTTTTTTTCAATGATTATTTATCTTAAGGTTCATGAGTAACTTTAGATAAAGGTCTAATAGTTGTTCCATGGGGCATGTTTAACAAACCAAATGCAATTGCCAACTTTTCACCATGGTGGCAAAGAAATAATTCTTTTTCTCATCCTTCCACAACATTAAGTAAATTCTTGAATCTGGAAAATACCTTGCCGCCTTCATCTTCCAAGCCAATTTCTCCAACTTTGCATAGGTCTCCTTTGTCTATGGATGTGATCTATCTCCTACACAAAAAAGCATGTACCATTTTATGCCCTTCAATCCAATTGCATCGGGGCATTTTTTTAATTCCCCTATCTTTCATCAATCTCCTTACCTCACCACACCTGCCCACTTGTGGATAGATGTTTGAGAGAAGAACATAAGTTGTGCAGTATTTTTAGGATCCAAATCAAAAAGCAGTGTTGCTATAAATACTCCTAAGCCTATATTCATATGTGATCTACAGGCACCAAGAAAACACATGCATACAACTAGCACAAATTTAACAGGTATCTCAATGATAAAGTTTAGGGTGTCTTTAAGATAGCCAACAATGGCAAGGAGGTCAACCATGCACGTAAATAGAGAGGCCCTAGTTAGCAGGTTGTATGGGGAGAAGGATGCTTCTCATTTTCAAGAATCCTAAGTCTCATTGCTACATATGTTGCTTAAAGAAGGGCCAATTTTAAACTATGTAGTTGTTTTGTCACTCACTGTGCAATGAAATGACGAGAGTCAAGTCTCCTTATATCACTATAGATTTGCATACAACAACCTCCAATACAATAACACCATACAATGCACACTTAACTTTATGGTAACTTAGCCCAGACATGATGCTACAGAAATTTGAAGGTACCTCCTACTAAAGATGTCATGCCATAGACCAGATACCACTGTACAGTATATATCACATCAATAGTAACAATTTCCTTCCAAATGTAGGGTTACAGTCTATGATTAACATGCATAGACCTTTCTAGTGTTTACAAGACAATTCCTTAGTCAACATCGTACTAGTGTGCACAAGATGTTTCCACAATTAAAATAAGAAATTAATGCTACTTTGCAAATAATAAGCAAGCCTTAGGAGAGCTTAAAGTTTCCATTTACATTCATGCACAATAACTTAATCAACCCTTAGGATTTTATGGACAATAAAATAGAAGGTCCTATATTCCATTTATGAGTCCTCTATCCAAATGACGCAGTGATCACAAGTACATAATAACCACTATTCTATGGGTAGTGCTCAAACATTCAAACATAAGGAAATCCATACTAAGATAAATTTGTTCACAAATAGTCTCTAATTTAATAAATACTAGTTTGAAATCACATTTCTAAGTTAGTGCAAGTCATTACAATTAACTCAAAGGTCATTCTCATCAAATGAATGCCTTCACAATAGACTATTCTAGTTACAAGTACAATACAACTATTGCAGTGTTACACAATTGTATGCAATTGACAAAACCCATTCTTTCCAAGAGTCAATTGGTAATCAAATACAATCATGTAGTGTTGTTTCAACATTGTATTCGATTGTGGCTTCAATCATGTAAACCTCATAACCTTGGAGGGTTGACCTAAACCAAGGATCCAAAACCATCCCAAAAGCCCACCTAGGAGTGGCATTATTAATCCCAAGCAGACCTCGCATCCACAATTGAGAGAGTGGACATTTATAGGTGAAATACCAACACCATTAGGGTTTACAACCATGTTAAAAAATATAACCATGAACTAGGCCAAGTTTCCTCAAGACTCATGGTATGTTGCAATGATAACATTCTAGCAATTCTAGCTAGGGTTTGAAACTCTAACTTAAACTATGACCAAATTAATGTAGCTTCCTTCATGATAGAAATCCAAAACACAATAACCAACAGTTTGCCATAGTTCATAAGTCCCATGATCTTAAGTCTGAACTCTCACAGTTAACAATATTTTCCTCATCCAAACCCTTTAGCATAGGCTTTCACAAGACCACATACAGTTACACAAGTTAAAGGAAATGTTTCACCACAATGGTCAGTGTAATTTTACAAGAATGGATGACAAGGAGATTTACTTCAAAGAAAGGTTAGCTTAGTTGAAGAAGACTAGTTGGCGATTTGAATCTTAGTCTCCAACCCAAACAATAAGACACTCAACCAACATGATGAGCACACCCAAAGTCTCCCTTCCTCTAAATCACTTATATTCCAACCATCAACCTTCCTTCCTCGACCCCAAGGAAAAAAGAAGAATTCCCCCCCAAAATGGTTCCCCACTCCTTCCTTTTCTCCCTCACATACCCCAAAACCAAGCACATTAAATACTAGTACTTCCCAAAGCTATTATGGTAGAGGAGAGTAATGCCTACTGCTAATGATGACTCCTTCTCAACAAAAAAAATGTGCATATTAAAATTTAAATGTCCACTATTATATTTCAAAGGTTTGAAATATAACCAACAACGTAACTGTAATGCATGCCCCCCTTTAGGTCTTATAATAAAAAGGTTAGGAAACAAAGACTTGAAATAAACCCTTTGGTCTATTCACTTAGTAGATCACCTGAAAACCCAATGATAACTACATCCAAATGATCAACAAGAATGACAAGCGACCTATGAATAATAATCCACTTGAGTCAAAAAGACAAGAAGACCAATAAAAACCAAACACAACAAACATAGTACAACTGTAACTATTTGTCTCAAGTATCACTCTATAACGTCTTCAAAGATTATTGAAACTCAACACAAGAAATACAAATTGACATATTAACACAACAATATCCAACTAAGTTATTGAAAATCAACTATTGATACCTCATTCTCCATCCAGATTACAAAATTGTTCCACTTTTTGCTTTGTAACATTTCCTTTTCAAATTGCATTGGTTGCCAGCCATATTTTGCCTCCTGTCAAAACATGACACATGGACTAGTTAAACTAATTAATATGCAATCATTCACTTTTTCCTAGGAAATAAAAAAAATATCATTTAACATATTAAATATACTTACAAATGTACAGATCAAGGCCTGTAAACCTTTCTGGCGACTGTGATGAGTGGCATGAAGTTTGTCAAGCCTAGCCTTGGAGGCCTTGTCCTAAAACATATACTATTCAATTTAATTATGTACAAATAAAATTTAAAAATCATTTAATAAATTTGATATAATCTTATGAGAAAATTCAAATACCTACGTACTCTCCTCACTGGACTTCCTCCGGGCATTGGACTTCTCATATGCTTTTACAAGCTCTTTCCATACTTTGAGACTTACATCAATTGGCCTTTTTTTGAGCCTTTGCTTGGGAGGGATTTTTTTAATCTTTTTTGTTTGGTTGCACCGAAATCTCTTGCAATTTTGAGACATTCATAGCTTTATTTTCTTTAGAGACCAACCTGTGCCAAATTTAGTCTCCATGTCTTGGATAGTTGCTTTTTATAGGTGCATGGTATCTTTGAGAATGGCAAGTGTAGATGGTCTTTGAACTGTTGAAGGCATTATTCCTTCAACCTATTCACAAACATTTTTCCACCATCTGTCATCCAGAATTCCCCTGAAACCACATCATATTCTATCTTGGTATCGTAGCTACCAATGCAAGATGCAAAACATGGCGTGGTGGTCGAAGAAGTCTATGTCCTAGGAGTGGCTGGGACATTGGAAGCCTCTACTCCCTATTCCACAATCTTAGAGGTTACTGTTATTGATTTCCTCCTAGATCTTTTGCCTGATCCATGACTGGTTGGGGAATCAATTGATTCCCTTTGACATTGTTGATTTGGTTGCAATGTTTTAGGGGCTTTACTAGATCATTTTTCTATGTATTTGGCAAGCATTGACAAGTCAACACCATCAAATTTGTTCACTGCCTCTACCCCCAATATGGAAGCCAATGCCTCTTTATCTTTGTCAGTATCATGTCCCTCTATATATATAATAAAATTCTTCTTTTAAATTTAGAAATAGAAAACTAAATACTAAAAATCAAAGAAATAATGGAAACATTTACAAATCTATAAATTGACACTGAATTACCTGATTGTGGCTAGAGTTTGCTCCCTTCCCTCTATTGCTTGACATTTTGAGGTGACCTAGGGCAAATTATTTTAGTCCAGTTTGTGGAGGCAATTGTAGCCAGGTATGAATTAACAGCGTGCTTGACCAATCGTAGCCAAAAATAAATCTTAACATCTTGTATTTTGGGTATGATGTACAAAGAGACCTTATTCGATAGGCCTTCCAAAAATGGTAAATGCAAGTTATACTACAAGAAAGGATAATTAACAACATTACTACTCAAATTTACCCTAAAGCATGAGTACAACATCTTAGAAAAACTTTCTTTGAGCTCAAAATTATATCAAAATCGATAAAAACCTAGGTCAAGAGTTAATTGCTCAACAATTGGAACTTACTTGCTAAAAGGCAGATGAACAAGCTTGATTGAATGGCTGAGGTAGCTAGAAACACCAAATTTAGCAGCTAGCTAAAGTAATTTTTTATCTTTTGGATGTCTAGAACCAAAAATAAATAAAATACAAATTCATAGATCTATTGTAGAAACTTTTTAGTAACTTCTGTTTTTGACCTAATAAAGTCGTCACTTCATAGCCTACAATTCTTAGCAGGAAACCTAAAATAGAGGCAGAGTACACTATGTTATGGGCTTAAATATATTAACTTATTTGTGTTTTTTTTTTGTGTTGTATGTTTTAACACTGGCCCAAATTTTAAATTTTTTTTGGATTCATTAGTCGGCGCTAAAGTCAGCGTCTCTAATGCTGACTTTTGTGCCAACTTTCAGCCCTAAATGTAATCTCTTTGGGATGCCAAAACCGGTGCGAAGTGCGCCTAATTTAGAGCCATCATCATCCATCTCCTAAGCAAACATCTCCATTGTAGCCTACACCACCTCCACATCACAAGCTTCAACATTTATGGGGATGTGTGCAACCATTGGTTATGGTTCCTGATGTAGAGGCATCCACACTATAACCTTTATATACAGCATGGATGTCTGCAACCCATCATCATCATCATCATCATCATATTTACTGTCGCCGACCGATATCCTCCTGCAGACAAGCCTTCGCCGTTTCGCATGTCAGCAGCATCATCATATTCGGCAACATCATCATGTTCAGCAAGCGCGAACATCCTCCTGACGTCCACTGTTCATCTCACCGACAACTTCCATCTTCACTATCTTTAGCATCATGATGTTCAACATCATGTTAATTAGCGGGATGTAAAACATCCAGTTGCCTCCATTTATCCTGATGATGACACTCTACTTCACGCACCGTCCCTTCGATGCTTACGTCACCCCGATATCCTGATGACGTATATCCTGATGATGATGACGTCACCTGCAGTTTCTCAATATCCTGCTGCTCCGCAATATCCTGATGACGTATATCCTAATGATGATGACGTCATATCCTGCTGTTGGCCAAACTTAACTTTTTTCGGCCCGCGGTCAACCCGATCTTCTTCCTTATGCCGATACGCTCCTCCTCGGCACCTCCTGATGATGATCACCCCGACGCTCATTCACTTCACGCAATCGATAGCATCATGCTCATCCCCACTTATCCAGATGACGATGCCTGAAGCGACTGCAGGATATTCACCAAATTATCCTGATGATGTCGTTTTGACAAATTTCCAGCCTTAGCAGATTTTCACCGTTCTGATCCGCCGAACTTCCTGGAATGACTCGATCCACTTCCAGGGTGATCTTCCAAACTCTATCAGCTCGACCTAGCACATGCCCATGCTAGGGTCTTCAACACCTTTCAACCGCGATCCTGCACACCTGCATGCGAACAAACAAACTAAATCCTAACCTACTGTACATAACCATTCCACCGATCCGACGAATCAACCAGTGGAATGGATCAGCGAATCCATACAGCCACCAAACCAGCAAATTGATCAAATAATGGAATTCAACAGAGGACGAACACAAACAGGATCACTTTATTTGATTACAAAAGATGCAAATACAATGATCAGTCTCTCTCTCTGTCTCACTCTCGCAAAGTCTGATCGATGATATATAATACCAACCGATCCTCATGCTTAAATAGATTTTCCTGCGAGTACTACTGACCCGACTCCAAGCGGCTGGAAAATCTCTCCAGGCAGCTGGGAGATCCAACCGGTCCTATAGCATGACAACTGTCCTAACAAACTGGCTAAAAATAGCAAAGCATGGTCAGCATGATCTTAGCATGATCAGCATGACCTTATTACATGCATTGGTCTTATCAGACCTTCTTGAAAACATAAACAAGACTCAAAACTAACTAACTGCCTCATGAAGGCCAGCTGTCAGGTAGGTGCTCCTGCACCATACTCCCCAACAGAAAAGAACTCATGTCCCATGAGTTTAGTATGTGGAAGTCATCCACCTTTACACTTTGCCTTTGCAATAGTCTGACCTGTTCCAGCTGTATCCTCTGCTGGCTCTTGGCTGCTCCAAGACTTCTGAACTGTAACTTGCCTTCTTACAAGTAAATCCTCATGCCTGTCAATGTAGGCCTTTCTCTCACATACCCTGTATTTGTCAGGTTGTCTGACCAGAGCCTCTGTCTGAACTGCCTCTTGAACTTCTGTACTGTTCAATCCAGTCTTCCTTTCAACTTTTATAGGACAAACAATAGTCCCAACTATGACAACATCCTTGTCATTCCTCTCAACTGGTTGCTGTGTGCAAACCTGTTTCTGCACCTGCTGCTGACCTCTGTCAGTCACAACTAAAACTTTCTTCAACCTGTTGTCCTTAACAACTCCTTTTCCTGTAGTGTCCTCAACTGCCTTTATGCCTGCTCCTATAGGCATCTGCACAAACTCCTTCTTTCCCATTAAAATGATTTTGGCTGCCCCCTGTGCTACAGCATCTGCCTGTAATGGCATCAGCAGAATAGTTTTCCCATCTTTCCTGATGGTGTAGGTATTAGCATACCCATCATACAGTACCCTTCTATCAAATTGCCATGGTCTACCTAACAGTAGGTGACAACATTCCATGGGCAAAATATCACACAAAACTCTATCATGATATGCTCCAATCTGAAAATCCACATATGCCTGTTCAGAGACAAAAAGTGATTGACTATCACTCACCCAAGATGCCTTGTAAGGGTGATGGTGTGGAATCCTTTCCAAATTTAGTTTATCCACCATTTCCTGAGATACCATGTTGTCTGTTGAACCAGTATCAATGACAACCTTCCATACTTTACCTTTGCTCTTACATATGGTCTTGAAAAGAGCTCTTCTTTGCATCATATCCTTTGATGCCTGCAAACTAATTCTCCTTAGCATCAATGATTCTCCCTCCTCAGGATATGCATAATAGTCAGGCTCCTTATCTCTTTGATTAGTGTTTGAACTCTGCACACTTTGCTCTACTTTCTCCTCTTGTACAAGTTGTACTCTCTTGTCATTTGTTCTATCATTTCTGGATGATGAACCTTTGTTTTCTGGACATTTGAAAGATGGATGACCAAACTCACCACAGGTGTAACATTTTCCTGAAAATGTAGTAGAACCTCTACCACCTCCAAATCTACCTCTATTACCTTTCCATCCACCTCTGAAATCAGACTGTCCCTGTCCTTTACCAGTGTCTTCTTGACCCTCATTGGTTTGCTTTTTTGTAGGGGCTGATCCTCTTCCCCTCATATTGTTTCCTCTTCCTCTCATGGACTTATCTTGTCCCCTATTCATCTTTTCTTCAATCCTGATTGTCATTTGATAACAATCCTCCACATTCTTAGGGTTAGCTAAAACTAACTCATCCTGTATGTTCAATCTCAAACTAGCCAAGTACCTAGCCACCTTTTCTACCTCATTCTCATGATGACCAGACCTCATACTCAATTTATAGAACTCCTCAGTATATACCTTCACATCCCTTTCCTTCTGCCTCAAAAATTGCAGCTTCTTAAACATCTGAATTTCATAATCCCTAGGCAAGAATTTACCTTTGATCCTTGCTACCATCTTATCCCATGAAGTGATCTTTGACTTCCCTTGTTTCCTTCTCTCAGATTGTACATAATCCCACCATACCAAAGCATGACCTCCTAACTTGGTCTTTGCAATCTTTACCTTCTGATCCTCAGCAACATCTTCACATTCAAAGTGATTATCAAGTGCAGCAATCCAATCCAGCAACTCATTTCCATTCAAACTTCCATTATACTTGGAAACATCAACCTTTACCTTAGGTTTATCACTCTGCACTGCCTTTAACAATTTTTCCAGTCTCTGGTCTTCAGTATCCAGATCTTCAGCTACCTCTTCATATTCTTCAACAGTATCTTCATCTTCTTCAGACTCACTGTCTTCCACTTCCCTCTTTTTGTTCTTTTCCAGGGCTACAAGCCTGGCTTGAAGTGCTTCAGCAAGCTCCTTCATCTTCCTCATCTCTCTGGCATGTTTTTCCTTCATCTCCTGCAATTCCCTTGCAGTACCACTACCTTTCGGAGGCATTTTGTCAACCTCTCAATCAACACACAACACTCAATCAACTCTACCTCTGCCCTTTCGGTGACAGAATCAACACACAACAGCCCAGACCTTTTGCTGAGCTCTGATACCACTATGATGCAGAGGCATCCACACTATAACCTTTATATACAGCATGGATGTCCGCAACCCTTCATCATCATCATCATCATCATCATCATATTTACTGTCGCCGACCGATATCCTCCTGTAGACAAGCCTTCGCCGTTTCGCATGTCAGCAGCATCATCATATTCGGCAACATCATCATGTTTGGCAAGCGCGAACATCCTCCTGACGTCCACTGTTCATCTCACCGACAACTTTCGTCTTCACTATCTTCAGCATCATGATGTTCAACATCATGTTAATCAGCGGGATGTAAAACATCCGGTTGCCTCCATTTATCCTGATGATGACACTCTACTTCACGCACCATCCCTTCGATGCTTACGTCACCTCGATATCCTGATGACGTATATCCTGATGATGATGACGTCACCTGCAGCTTCTCAATATCCTGCTGCTCCGCAATATCCTGATGACGTATATCCTGATGATGATGACGTCATATCCTGCTGTTGGCCAAACTTAACTTTTTTCGGCTCGCGGTCAACCCGATCTTCTTCCTTATGCCGATACGCTCCTCCTCGGCACCTCCTGATGATGATCACCCTGACGCTCATTCACTTCACGCAATCGATAGCATCATGCTCATCCCCACTTATCCGGATGACGATGCCCAAAGCGACTGCAGGATATTCACCAAATTATCCTGATGATGCCGTTTTGACAAATTTCCAGCCTTAGCGGATTTTCACCGTTCTGATCCGCCGAACCTCCTGGGATGACTCGATCCACTTCCAGGGTGATCTTCCAAACTCTATCAGCTCGACCTAGCACATGCCCATGCTAGGGTCTTCAACACCTTTCAACCGCGATCCTGCACACCTGCATGCGAACAAACAAACTAAATCCTAACCTACTGTACATAACCATTCCACCGATCCGACGAATCAACCGGTGGAATGGATCAGCGAATCCATACAGCCACCAAACCAGTAAATCGATCAAATAATGGAATTCAACAGAGGACGAACACAAACAGGATCACTTTATTTGATTACAAAAGATGCAAATACAATGATCAGTCTCTCTCTCTGTCTCACTCTCGCAAAGTCTGATCGATGATATATAATACCAACCGATCCTCATGTTTAAATAGATTTTCCTGCGAGTACTACTGACCCGACTCCAAGCGGCTGGGAAATCTCTCCAGGCGGCTGGGAGATCCAACCGGTCCTATAGCATGACAACTGTCCTAACAAACTGGCTAAAAATAGCAAAGCATGGTCAGCATGATCTTAGCATGATCAGCATGACCTTATTACATGCATTGGTCTTATCAGACCTTCTTGAAAACATAAACAAGACTCAAAACTAACTAACTGCCTCATGAAGGCCAGCTGTCAGGTAGGTGCTCTTGCACCATACTCCCCAACAGAAAAGAACTCATGTCCCATGAGTTTAGTATGTGGAAGTCCTCCACCTTTACACTTTGCCTTTGCAATAGTCTGACCTGTTCCAGCTGTATCCTTTGCTGGCTCTTGGCTGCTCCAAGACTTCTGAACTGTAACTTGCCTTCTTACAAGTAAATCCTCATGCCTGTCAATGTAGGCCTTTCTCTCACATACCCTGTATTTGTCAGGTTGTCTGACCAGAGCCTCTGTCTGAACTGCCTCTTGAACTTCTGTACTGTTCAATCCAGTCTTCCTTTCAACTTTTATAGGACAAACAATAGTCCCAACTATGACAACATCCTTGTCATTCCTCTCAACTAGTTACTGTGTGCAAACCTGTTTCTGCACCTGCTGCTGACCTCTGTCAGTCACAACTAAAACTTTCTTCAACCTGTTGTCCTTAACAACTCCTTTTCCTGTAGTGTCCTCAACTGCCTTTATGCCTGCTCCTATAGGCATCTGCACAAACTCCTTCTTTCCCATTAAAATAATTTTGGCTGCCCCCTGTGCTGCAGCATCTGCCTGTAATGGCATCAGCAGAATAGTTTTCCCATCTTTCCTGATGGTGTAGGTATTAGCATACCCATCATACAGTACCCTTCTATCAAATTGCCATGGTCTACCTAACAGTAGGTGACAACATTCCATGGGCAAAATATCACACAAAACTCTATCATGATATGCTCCAATCTGAAAATCCACATATGCCTGTTCAGAGACAAAAAGTGATTGACTATCACTCACCCAAGATGCCTTGTAAGGGTGATGGTGTGGAATCCTTTCCAAATTCAGTTTATCCACCATTTCTTGAGATACCATGTTGTCTGTTGAACCAGTATCAATGACAACCTTACATACTTTACCTTTGCTCTTACATATGGTCTTGAAAAGAGCTCTTCTTTGCATCATATCCTTTGATGCCTGCAAACTAATTCTCCTTAGCATCAATGATTCTCCCTCCTCAGGATATGCATAATAGTCAGGCTCCTTATCTCTTTGATTAGTGTTTGAACTCTGCACACTTTGCTCTACTTTCTCCTCTTGTACAAGTTGTACTCTCTTGTCATTTGTTCTATCATTTCTGGATGATGAACCTTTGTTTTCTGGACATTTGAAAGATGGATGACCAAACTCACCACAGGTGTAACATTTTCCTGAAAATGTAGTAGAACCTCTACCACCTCCAAATCTACCTCTATTACCTTTCCATCCACCTCTGAAATCAGACTGTCCCTGTCCTTTACCAGTGTCTTCTTGACCCTCATTGGTTTGCTTTTGTGTAGGGGCTGATCCTCTTCCCCTCATATTGTTTCCTCTTCCTCTCATGGACTTATCTTGTCCCCTATTCATCTTTTCTTCAATCCTGATTGTCATTTGATAACAATCCTCCACATTCTTAGGGTTAGCTAAAACTAACTCATCCTGTATGTTCAATCTCAAACTAGCCAAGTACCTAGCCACCTTTTCTACCTCATTCTCATGATGACCAGACCTCATACTCAATTTATAGAACTCCTCAGTATATGCCTTCACATCCCTTTCCTTCTGCCTCAAAAATTGCAGCTTCTTAAACATCTGAATTTCATAATCCCTAGGCAAGAATTTACCTTTGATCCTTGCTACCATCTTATCCCATGAAGTGATCTTTGACTTCCCTTGTTTCCTTCTCTCAGATTGTACATAATCCCACCATACCAAAGCATGACCTCCTAACTTGGTCTTTGCAATCTTTACCTTCTGATCCTCAGCAACATCTTCACATTCAAAGTGATTATCAAGTGCAGCAATCCAATCCAGCAACTCATTTCCATTCAAACTTCCATTATACTTGGAAACATCAACCTTTACCTTAGGTTTATCACTCTGCACTGCCTTTAACAATTTTGCCAGTCTCTGGTCTTCAGTATCCAGATCTTCAGCTACCTCTTCATATTCTTCAACAGTATCTTCATCTTCTTCAGACTCACTGTCTTCCACTTCCCTCTTTTTGTTCTTTTCCAGGGCTACAAGCCTGGCTTGAAGTGCTTCAGCAAGCTCCTTCATCTTCCTCATCTCTCTGGCATGTTTTTCCTTCATCTCCTGCAATTCCCTTGCAGTACCACTACCTTTCGGAGGCATTTTGTCAACCTCTCAATCAACACACAACACTCAATCAACTCTACCTCTGCCCTTTCGGTGACAGAATCAACACACAACAGCCCAGACCTTTTGCTGAGCTCTGATACCACTATGATGCAGAGGCATCCACACTATAACCTTTATATACAGCATGGATGTCCGCAACCCTTCATCATCATCATCATCATCATCATCATCATCATCATCATATTTACTGTCGCCGACCGATATCCTCCTGTAGACAAGCCTTCGCCGTTTCGCATGTCAGCAGCATCATCATATTCGGCAACATCATCATGTTCGGCAAGCGTGAACATCCTCCTGACGTCCACTGTTCATCTCACCGACAACTTCTGTCTTCACTATCTTCAGCATCATGATGTTCAACATCATGTTAATCAGCGGGATGTAAAACATCTGGTTGCCTCCATTTATCCTGATGATGACACTCTACTTCACGCACCATCCCTTCGATGCTTACGTCACCCCGATATCCTGATGACGTATATCCTGATGATGATGACGTCACCTGCAGCTTCTCAATATCCTGCTGCTCCGCAATATCCTGATGACGTATATCCTGATGATGATGACGTCATATCCTGCTGTTGGCCAAACTTAACTTTTTTCAGCCCGTGGTCAACCTGATCTTCTTCCTTATGCCGATACGCTCCTCCTCGGCACCTCCTGATGATGATCACCCCGACGCTCATTCACTTCACGCAATCGATAGCATCATGCTCATCCCCACTTATCCGGATGACGATGCCCAAAGCGACTGCAGGATATTCACCAAATTATCCTGATGATGCCATTTTGACAAATTTCCAGCCTTAGCAGATTTTCACCGTTCTGATCCGCCGAACCTCCTGGGATGACTCGATCCACTTCCAGGGTGATCTTCCAAACTCTATCAGCTCGACCTAGCACATGCCCATGCTAGGGTCTTCAACACCTTTCAACCGCGATCCTGCACACCTGCATGCGAACAAACAAACTAAATCCTAACCTACTATACATAACCATTCCACCAATCCAACGAATCAACCGGTGGAATGGATCAGCGAATCCATACAGCCACCAAACCAGCAAATCGATCAAATAATGGAATTCAACAGAGGACGAACACAAACAGGATCACTTTATTTGATTACAAAAGATGCAAATACAATGATCAGTCTCTCTCTCTGTCTCACTCTCGCAAAGTCTGATCGATGATATATAATACCAACCGATCCTCATGCTTAAATAGATTTTCCTGCGAGTACTACTGACCTGACTCCAAGCGGCTGGGAAATCTCTCCAGGCGGCTGGGAGATCCAACCGGTCCTATAGCATGACAACTGTCCTAACAAACTGGCTAAAAATAGCAAAGCATGGTCAGCATGATCTTAGCATGATCAGCATGACCTTATTACATGCATTGGTCTTATCAGACCTTCTTGAAAACATAAACAAGACTCAAAACTAACTAACTGCCTCATGAAGGCCAGCTGTCAGGTAGGTGCTCCTGCACCAGTTCCCTTCCATTCTGCAATAAATATACCATCATTCATCCACTATCCTACATACCCTCCACATACCATCCCTATTGTCCATGCTTTGGCATAAGTCCAACATAATCCACATCATAATCCACTATTTTCCCTACTTTTCCCCCCTCTAGAATCCATGTCATAATCCACTTTTCTCCCCTCTAGAATCCACATCATAATCCACTATCTACCTAATCCATTTGCCTTCCATGTATCCCTTACTAACATCGATGAGGGCACTCGACATGGTCCACGTGCGAGGACATCATTCTCTAATGGGACTATAAACTTTCATTGCAGCATAACGCAACCTTCAACCCTCAACCCTAGAAACTATACCTTAAACCCTAATCCCTCCACCCTAAACCATAATCCCTCAACTGTAAATGCTATCCCTAAAGCCTAAAGCCTCAACCCTTAAACCTTAAACCCTAAACCCTATCCCTAAACCCTCAACCCTAAATACTATACCTTAAACTCTAATCCCTCAACACTAAACCCTAAACCCTCAACCCTAAACACTATACCTTGAACTCTAATCCCTCAACACTAATCCCTAAACCCTCAACCCTAAACACTATACCTTAAACTCTAATCCCTCAACACTAAACCCTAATCCCTCAACCCTAAACCCTAATCCCTTATCGCTAAACCTTAAACCCTATCCCTAAAGCCTCAACCCTCAACACTTGAACCTTAAATCCTAAACCCTATCCATAAACCCTCAACCCTAAATAATACTATGCCTTAAACCCTAATCCCTCAACTCTAAACCGTAATCCCTCAACCCTCAACCCTAAACCCTAAACACTAAACCCTCAACCCTCAACACTATACCTTAAACCCTAATCCCTCAACATTCAACCCTAATCTTAAAGCTAAACTTAAAGCTTCCACTCATTCCACCATCCTCAAGGTTAACATAAATGTAAAATTAGATGCCTCTATTGATAAAGCCAAACATCCTAAGGGTCCTCATGCCTCAGGACATAAAAACAAAGAGTCAAAGAAAAATCGATCCAAAAAGTTATCCAAGCCCATACCTCCACATGAAAAGTCCAAAACCAAAATGGTATGGGTACCTAAGCAACAAGAAAGTTAAATGAGGCATCTACCTTTAAAAAATCCCAACCATCTACTCCCATCTCAAATTCCCATTCCGCTCAAAAGTGTCAAAACATTCCATCCAACAAGAAAATCAAAAGTAATAAAACGGCTAAGTCTATGTGGGTTCCTAAAGCCCTTCATCATCCATTTCCTAAGCAAACCTCTCCATTGCACCCTACACCACCTCCACATCACAAGCTTCAACATTTATGGGGATGTGTACAACCATTGGTTATGGTTCCCTTCCATTCTGCAATAAATCACCATCATTCATCCACTATCCTACATACCCTCCACATACCATCCCTATGGTCCATGCTTTGGCATAAGTCTGACATAATCCACATCATAATCCACTATTTTCCCTACATAATCCACGTCATAGTCCACTTTTCTCCCTTCTAGAATCCATGTCATAATCCACTATCTACCTAATCCATTTGCCTTCCATGTATCCCTTACCAACATCGATGAGGGCACTCGACATGGTCCATGTGCGAGGACATTGTTATCTAATGGGACTATAACCTTTCATTGCAGCATAACACAACCTTCAACCCTCAACCCTAAAAACTATACCTTAAACCCTAATCCCTCAACACTAAACACTAAACCCTCAACCCTAAACACTATACCTTAAACTCTAATCCCTCAACACTAAACCCTAATCCCTCAACCCTAAACCCTAATCCCTCAACCCTAAACCCTAATCCCTTATCGCTAAATCTTAAACCCTATCCCTAAAGCCTCAACCCTCAACACTTGAACCTTAAATCCTAAACCCTATCCCTAAACCCTCAACCCTAAACAGTACTATGCCTTAAACCCTAATCCCTCAACTCTAAACTGTAATCCCTAAACCCTAAACCCTAAACCCTAAACCCTAAATCCTAAACCCTCAGCCCTTAACACTATACCTTAAACCCTAATCCCTCAACCCTTAACCCTCAACCCTAATCTTAAAGCTAAACTTAAAACTTCCACTCATTCCACCATCCTCAAGGGATCTAGAAATGCAAAATTAGATGCCTCTACTGATAAAGCCAAACATCTTAAAGCTAAACATCGATGAGGGCACTCGACATGGTCCATGCACGAGGACATCATTCTCTAATGGGACTATAACCTTTGATTGCAGCGTAATGCAACCTTCAACCCTCAACCCTAAAAACTATACCTTAAACCCTAATCCCTCCACCCTAAACCCTAATCCCTCAACCATAAATGCTATCCCTAAAGCTTGAAGCCTCAACCCTTAAACCTTAAACCCTAAACCCTATCCCTAAACCCTCAACCCTAAACACTATACCTTAAACTCTAATCCCTCAACACTAAACCCTAAACCCTCAACCCTAAACACTATACCTTAAACTCTAATCCCTCAATGCTAAACCCTAATCCCTCAACCCTAAACCATAATCCCTTATCGCTAAACCTTAAACCCTATCCCTAAAGCCTCAACCCTCAACACTTGAACCTTAAATCCTAAACCCTATCCCTAAACCCTCAACCCTAAATAGTACTATGCCTTAAACCCTAATCCCTCAAATCTAAACCATAATCCCTAAACCCTGTTGGGACAGGAAAATTTCACAATTTTTCTGTACTTCTATCCATCCCCTTTTCAACCAAGATCAGAACATTATACTCTTAATCTCATAATAGTAATCAATTGTGTTACAAAATCCATAATTAACCTAAGTCTTGCATATCTATTCCATGAATTGTACCCTTTGCCTTTCCTAAGAACATATCGGCCCAATGTGACCCCATTGTTGGAACCTTTCACTTTGCTATACCGATGGCCCGATAAAGACATAGTATCACTATATCAACAAAACAACAATCTATCAGGGTAACCTTTGAGGTCATCCCACTGACAGACTGACAAAATGGAATAAAATGAGCTTTTCGGGATAACATGCAGACAATGGTGAAAACCACATCATGGTTCCACCGACAGGTTGATAAAGTTGGTAGAAGAAGGTTATATTGCCGTAACATGTGGATTTTAGTGGAATACATATCACACCCTCACCGATGAGCCGATTTACTCGACAGGAGTTAGCTTATCGCTGGAACATGTCAACTTTGGCAGAACTTATAGCTTGAAATAACTATAAAACATTGAGGATATGAAGAACATCAACCGGACTAGGGCACATCGGGCCAACTTCATATGGAACCTCGCCGATGGACCGAGAAAGGGAAATTTATCAATGGAAGGGATGGACTTTGGTGGAATATAAAACAAAGCCTCAGTGATACAATGATGATTGTTAGACAAGATTGATGTGACATTCCAAGACATCACTCAAATATTTGCAATTGATAAACCGGCCTGATGGAAAGATACATATTGATGGTGCATTTATGAGCTGAGATTGAAATAAGTTATTCCACTCCTGTAAGATTTGGCTGAAGAAAGGAGAAAGGATTTTTGATCTCTCACAGAGCAAGGAGTAGAAAAAGGCCAACTAGAACTATATTTCAAGTAAGTATATCGGTCCTGATTATAAATTTATATTGTTTGGGAGCTTTGGAGTTTGTATTATGGAAGATAATCCAGAGAAACATAAAGCCAAAAAGTAGAAGGTTGAGAAAAGATCACTGAATCAAGATTTAATTGACCAGTGTCTAGGGTTTGGGCTGAGAACAAAAAGAAGTGCCTAGACTAATCCCTCCATAGATAAATTGATAGACGACTATAAGGAGTTAGGAGATGTTTGGACCCCTCTTCGAGGGTATCAATTATTTCTGTATCATTTCAAGAAACAATATAGATATGATCATGTTTGCAACCCTTGGAGGTTAAATTTAGCAAGGCTAATAGTGTCTAATGTCTTTATCAACGTGGGTTTGATTAAAGCCTTAGCTAGAAAATATGACCTGAAAATAAGAACTATTAGATCACACACTGGTGACAATATAATGGTGCTTTCCAAGGATCTCATTGCAAATGTTTTTCAATTAGAATGTGGCTTTGACACGCCCATTATAGTCAGAGACCTATTGCTGGAGTATAGGCATATGGACACCAGTTATAAGAGAGGCAAGTTAGCTTTACACATGCTAAAAGATGACAAGGGTCAGATGAGGAAATTTTCCAATGCTGAGAACCCTCCATTTTCTGAAGAATTATTTGAGTAGTACTTTCATTACACTTATTATGTTGTTGGTCAAGTCTTAGGTCTCGAGGTTCCCCCACAAATGTCAATTGTACCTATGGTGTTAGCTATAGATATTCAAACAAAGGGAGCAAGGCCTTTTGATTATGCAAGTTACATAGCTAATGCTCTGAACCATGGATTGGAGAAATCAAACATAATAGTGATAAGATTAATTTCAAACTCTACTCTTTGTTAATGCATTTGCTTTTGCACGAAGGGCATGGTAGAGGATGGTGGAGTTCAGATATGAAAATTTGGGACTCGTTTGATAATGGGGACCCAAAACCAGTGCAAATGTGGACTTCACTGTGGGATTGTCATTTTGATAGATCTCATTATTTTTGCTTTGAAGAATATTTTGTGAAGCCTCTAATGCAACTATTGGGACATTCTCATGACTATAGCCTCTCTCCCAGGATACAAAGGTTTCTTAGGCCAAAGGAAAATGATCCAAAGACTAAGGTGGATCATAATTGGGGAGATTGGTATGCCTTTTCAGACTGCACCATGATACGAGTCTATGAATTTGAGGGTTCCCCTTATCTATTGCCTAGGGTTGTCCTAGAAAGAATTTCATACTTAGAAATTGTGAGACAATTGGCTAAATCTGATTCTATTCATCTAAAGAGGAACAACAAACAATCATTCATGCCCAACACTTTCTGCTTTGGGGAATTCACAATAGTCATGAATGAGGGTTATGAAGAAGTCAATGCTAAACTAGCACAGTATGATCTCCCAATAGGAGATGAAAGAAAAGGTTTTGATACAGAGGGTTTTATTCATAGAGCCAGGGTCTGTCTAGTTATGAACATATTTTTTTAGAAGTAGATATAATTAGAAATCAAGACGAAGCCTCTACTGAAGATAGAATGGCTATGTTTAATAAAATTCTACTTGTAAAGGATTGAAAATGCAAGAATGTTCCTTCATACTCAAGAGCCTTTTCTAAAATTGAAGACCCACTATCAAGAGTTGAGTAGCTTATTGCTCATGCAGATAAGATAATTAAGGGTGTGCCTTTAATTGCTTTTGATATAGCTTACATACAATACTCTGGGACACAAGCTCAAGAGGTGCAGCCTCTGACTCACATACCTTCATAGCCAACCCCTGAAGTATCATTTTCTATAGATACAGATATAGATGAAGAAGTGAGTGATGATGAGATTAAACAAATGCAACCAATAAGTGCTCATGTTCCACATTATGAGCCTCCTGCAGAATTGAACCATGCAAAATTTGAGACTTCTGAGGATCTGTCTAATGACATCAGAGTTATGGCTGCTTAGAAGTTTGTCTCTGATGATGAATTTATTAAGACTCCTGAATTTAAATCTTTTGTATATGAATATCAAGGAAATAAAATGAGGCAAAAAATGAAAGATACTACCCCTGAGCAAGAAACTGCCACCTTGGAGGAATTGAAAAAAGAGATTGACAGAGAAATGGAATCTATTACTCCAGAAAGAGGAAGAAAACTACTCCAAGAAGCCAAGGTATTGCTTGTACCAGGTTAAGATATGAGCTCTACCATTGTATTTGACATGTTCAGGAGGAGGGAAGATAAAACACTGAGTTTGACAGAGGAAGCAAGTGACAAAGTATACTCAGGGTCAGGGTATAATGCAGATGAAGCCACTTTATTGATTTGGTCTTTTTATCCCCAAGATAAGAGACCAATAATAACCAGTGACCCAAATCAAATGTTTGGTCACCTCTTGGTCAAAAGGATAGGAGACACAGATCCCTTGGAAACTACTGAACTAAATGTTAATTTAGCAAAGTTCACTAAGGCCCAGATTGAGAAATTAATCAAGGAAAATGACAAGCTGAAGAAAGAATTAATATACCACAAGGAAAGAGCTTCTTCTTTTGCATCTGAGGTACATTCCCCATGGATCTAGAAAGACAAATAAATGATAGAGGCATTAACAAATGTAATCTATTGGAAAGAATGCCATGCTAAATCCTAGAAGAAATGTGAGAAGATAGAAAGGGAAGTAAAGACCCTCAAATACACCATGGCCTCTAAAATAATAAAAGAAAGGTTCAAAAAGATGTAGGAATGTGCAGATACCTATTGGAAATTATTCCAACAAACATATTCAGCCATTATAGAAAACAAAAGATTACAAGAGAGGATGATGGAAAGGAAAGAGGAACTTTTAGACAAAAAACTTTTAATAGAACAAGGATTGTAGATGTATGATAAGGTCATCAAGATGCATGAAAAGTATCATAATAAATTAAATAAGGAGTTGAATTATTTTGATATCACTCCCTCAATTCATGATGATATTGGAGAACCATGAAAATATGAAGAGTGGAAGGAAGATGTATCCATAGTTCTAAATATTGCTTTACAAGAAATCAATAATGAAGATATGATCATGCAGAATATTCACAAGTATCTTGAGAAAATGATGAACATGGAGCACGACATGAAAGGGATAGCCCTTAATGTTGACACATATGCAAAACAGAAGTATATTGAACATTTATCTAAAATTAATCTGTTCCTGTGTAGAGCAATTGATACGATTGATGCTGCCATGAAATCTTCAGAGGGAGTAAATTAGCTAGTAGACAAATGAAGCACCTTATGGAAAAATAGAAAGCCTTGCTTAGACCTTGAATGGTCATGGGCTTCTATTCGCAGATTAACAGGTTGGTGTTTTCTAAAATCAAAAATTTGTTTGTTTTCTTAATATTGTTAATTACAAAAAGACATGACCCATTGTAACCGGCCTGAAGCTTGTTTGCTTCCCATATATATAAGGGAATCCAAGGCCATTTTATTATCATGAGGAGATCAGATATTAGAATAGGAGATATAAGTAGATAGCAGAGGAAATTTCATTTAAAGACCATGTTGCAAACAATGTTTTGAAGAAATCAATTGAAAATCTCTGATTCGATGGTTCTATATTGGTATCAACTGTTTGTTAAGTTAAGCAATTATTTGACTAACTCCAAGTTGGTGTTCCTTATTATTTTAATTTATTCCAAGTAGAATATTAAATTCATCAAACACATTTGTTGTTCCTATGTAATTTGCTTAATTGGTTTCTTCAAGTAGGAATTAAAATCCTTTTAAACAGATTACAGTAATTGGGAAATATCAATTGGATAGATAAGAAGAGTCTATAATTGAAGGCTGTCATACTATCTCTAGAAAATACTATTAAGTTATTCAAAACGAAATATATCAAGTATATTTTTCATTTTGTTAGTGCACATTTGTTGTCACTGTGTGATCCCTTTTAACTGGTTCCTTCAAGGAAGGATTAAAATCCTCTTAGATAGATCACAGTAATTTAATAGATCTTGATTGGATCAATAAGAAGAGTCTGTAAGCCACATCCCTGCATGTTTATACGAGTTATAAACCAGAATATTGTGCCAAACAGTTAGAATTATTGCTAGATATACACCACTAATCTTAGGTTCTCATTTGACTCCATTTACCCAACGAGGCACTGGTCTTACTCATTTCATTAGTTGAACATATTCATTAGTTTTTCCTTGATATTGCTTATACAATTTATACCAAATTAGAACGATGCCATTTTCAATTACTATTCAGACATTAGCAGTAAAAGTAGGCATCAAGTAATTATCTATTCCACACCATTTGCCACCGTGGGTAGATCCATCACTCAGCTAAGATCACACATCCATTCAATCTGATTCATTAGTGAGGTGCACCCGCCTAGGTCTAGTAGAACCTAAAGTGCAGGGAGTCATCAACCCTACAGGTTAACTCCATTGTGTTAGTTCAAAAACATTGCAAATCTGAGCATAGAGCTTGGCATCCTCTTAGGATTTGCAACCTGCATTTTTGAGACCTAACAAACCCTAAACCCTAAACCCTCAACACAATACCTTAAACCCTAATCCCTCAACCCTCAACCCTCAACCCTAATCTTAAAGCTAAACTTAAAGCTTCCACTCATTCCACCATCCTCAAGGGATCCAGAAATGCAAAATTAGATGCCTCTAATGATAAAGCCAAACATCTTAAAGCTAAACATTGATGAGGGCACTCGACATGGTCCATGCGCAAGGACATCGTTCTCTAATGGGACTATAACCTTTCATTGCAGCATAACACAACCTTCAACCCTCAACCCTAAAAACTATACCTTAAACCCTAATCCCTGCACCCTAAACCCTAATCCCTCAACTGTAAATGCTATCCCTAAAGCCTGAAGCCTCAACCCTTAAACCTTAAATCCTCAACCCTATCCCTAAACCCTCAACCCTAAACACTATACCTTAAACTCTAATCCCTCAACACTAAACCCTAAACCCTCAACCATAAACACTATACCTTAAACTCTAATCCATTTTCCTAAACACTATAAGGGATTAGGGTTTAAGGTATAGTGTCGAGGGTTCAGGGTTTAGGAATAGGGATAGCGTTTAGGGTTTAGGGATGAGGGATTAGGGTTGAGTGTTGAGGGATTAGGGTTGAGGGTTTAGGGTTAAGGGATTAGGGTTTAAGGTATAGTATCTACCTAATCCATTTGCCTTCCATGTTATAATTAGTTATCAAAAGTCATGCCTTTTTGTAACGGGTCTGTAGCCTATTGCCTCTCGCATATAAGAGAGACCAAGACCCGAGAGAAAAAAAGGAGGGTAGTAGTTCTTTTTGAAGCATTTTAGGGGACTTAGTAAGAAGATTGATTGCACCCATCCCACTCATCCACTTTCATGTTCCAAAAACTTTGCAATTAATATATATATATATTATGAAGCAGTATTATGGAGAAGACTGTACTTAAATGGTAAACTTTTTTCAGTGTTCAACTGTTGTGTTAATTTTCATGTTTATATGCTACTCAACTGTCTCCAAAGCGATTGAAAAAAGATACAAATGATTTGATGATGATGATGATGATGCTTGTAATTTGGATGATGTGGATGCTTGTAATTTGCTCATACTATAATGAAAACCTTTTTCTTACAATTTTACAAACTAGCAATTGGACCCATAGGTTCAATGGGCAGGCTGAAAACTTTATGAAGAAATTATAGAATTTGTTAAATATTTTTTATTATCTATTAATTTATAAGTTATTTAATCCACTAAATTCTTATTGAAATTTCATCACATTAACTATTGTCTTCTTTCACTTATATTAGTAAATTTTATTTAATTACATATTGAGATGAACAAACATAGTTGGATAAATGTAGTAAATTAATTGAATCTCTTATTGATTTTTATATAATACGCTATAGAAATAAATGCATATTTAATCATATAATTATTTTAAAAATAATTAGGTGAGGGTACAATAGATTTATGTTCTACAACTTATATCTAATATTATGCACATAAGGCATATAAATACATACTAAGATAGCTCATAATCATTTTTATAAGTATGTATTTGATATATGAACTTTTATAATATCTATCACATGATAATTCTACTAATTTGTATAATCAATAATTTAATATACATTCTATTAATGATATATAATTAATTATATTATTTCATTAATATTTAAAATATCAAATTTATAAATAATATATACAATGAATTAAAATTAAATAATCACATTAATATGAATATTATATTAATATAAATATTATAATTTTGTTATAATATTTGAATAGATTTAAAGAAAAAATATTATTTGTTTAACATTAAAATAAATATTATTTGTTTAATAAGTGTTTGTTTTATTCAAAATAATATTTCTCAAAAAATTTCTCATGTAAACCTAGTAAAAATTAAAATTTGTTCAACATGAAAAATAATACTTTGTTTTGATTGGTAATCACTAGATATATAATACTAAGTTATCGAGTAGAAAAAAAAAATAAAAAATTAACAGTTTAAAATTGTCAAAGTGATAAAGGTAAAGGGAACTTTTTTGTTTTTATCATTTATGACATTTTGTAGAAAAATAAAATAAAAAATTAACAATTTATCAATTGACAAAGTGATGAAGGTATGGTAAATGGATCTGTTGGAACTCGAATTTTCATAAAAGTTCTGAGTGTTTTATTTGTGTATCCATGACTCCTACTCTTATTTTTCCATAATAAATCATGTTATTACCATTCATAAAGTCATCTTTTCCTTTTACCGCGATACTGCTATCACATTGGCTAGCCTTCATAATACCCACATCATACCTCCTTACCGCAGAACATTCTCAAAAGGCCCGTGGTATGACGGTGAGAATAGTTAATACTCACTATATCACTATACACACTATACCACTATACCTCGGGGGGCCAAAACATAGCCCGCGGTAGAACGGTAACCAAGCCGTTGGGTTATTTAAAGCATACTAATCACACCAACAGCAAAATATGAAGATTGAAGCTCAACACGAAGATTTGAGGGTGAGAATAGTTAATACTATACACTACACACTATACCGCTATACCTCGGGGGACCAAAACATAGCCCGTAGTAGAACGGTAACCAAGCCGTTGGTTTATTTAAAACATACTAATCACATCAACATCAAAATATGAAGATTGAAGCTCAACATGAAGATTTGAATCATGCGAATTTATGAACCAGAAGTAAATGCGTCTTGAAATACATGAAACACATTAAGATTTCTCACTCATAGTAGTGGAAGACAAGTTACACAGGAGCTAAAGCCGCAGGAGTAAAGAGAATTCTTCAAGGCAATTTTTCTAGGTAAGCTCTGCTCATCATTTCTTGTGAATTTCATAAAATGGCACCTAAAAAGATTGAGGTAGAAGCCAAGAAGGATGAAGCCAAAACTAGTAAATCTTCATTGAATCTTCATTGCAATCCCCTCTACTTTCATTGTTGCCTGACTCAACTGATAAAGGTTCTAAAAATGTTTTTAGAGACTTAGCTCAAGGCTGTAGGGACCCCTATATACCGTTGTCGGGATGGAACCTCTACTGGTACTTTTATATAAAAAGGAATGACTAGGAACCAACATCAAACCCATGGGCCCTAGATTTGGCTAAATTGATTGTTCCCAACATCTTCATTGATGTTGAGCTGATTAAAGCCCTTTCCCACAGTTACCATGCCCCAACCAAAACTGTGAGACTTCCAAATGGTGAGTGCTTAGTGGATATCAATAGAGATGCCATTATCAAATGTTTCAACCTCAATAAACAAGCTATAATAGAGGTGAACTTAGAGAAACTTGAGCAAGAATATAAGAGGTTGAGGAAAATATATCGAAGTGATGAGATCCCCATACACATGAAGAGGGGTGATGGTAATAGATGACTCTCTATTCCTTCTTCGAAAATGGAACCTTTCCATGTTTCTAAATTTCAAATTTATTTCAAGAATACCTATTATGTGTTGTGTCAAGTTTTTGGGATAGATGTAGAGGAGCAAATGCAAATAGGGTTGATGAGAATGGCTATGATAATTCAACATTCCAAGTCAAATATATAATTTGATTTTACATCTATGATTGAAGATCAATTACATGAAGGTTTGCTACAAGTTAGGGAAGCCAAGGCCCCTATTACTTTCAAAAGATATTCTTTATTGTGTCACTTAATTATGCATCAGAATGAAATGAAGTGGACTACAAGGATGGAATTGTGTACACAAGAAAGAGGAGTTAGACTCCCTGTACAAAACTGGTGCTGTATTTGTGATAGTAGGTGTACAAAAGGTGATTTTGTAGTGTTTCAAGATGATTTTGCTGTCATATTGATTGCTGATCTTGGTTACCCAACACCAAGAATGCTTGAGTCATTGATGAAGGTAATGAGGCCTATACAGTATGGGACAAACCAAGGCTATACTCATAATTATGCTAATTGGTTCCTTATGCCACAACACACTATTATCAGAGTATATGGGTGCAACCAAGCACCACACATTTTACCTAAGTTTTTAAATACAAGAGTGTGTTTCTTAGAGTTTAGGTGGCAAATGCTCTGGATGGAACATGACTTGATGAGAAATCAGAGGAAAGGTACATTTTTGCCTAACTTGACTATGTTTGAAGAGCTGGCCATTGGGTTAGATATGCTTGAAGAAGTGCAGAGGTTTATAAGGATCAATTACTCCCTTAAACTTGGAACAAAATGAGTATGTGACCTAGAGGGTCACATCAATATGATTATAAGAACCCTATTGACGAAGAAGGCTATTTCACATGAATTTGATTCTAGGGAGGATGTTATAGGAAATTTGGTGCAGTTTGTTGATGTAATGCAAGCCAGAAAAAGGTGGGATGCAATGACGAGGTGGGAAAATCAGAAGAAGGAAAAAGATAGAAACTTCAAAGGCTTTTTTGCAGGTGAGCCCAATCTTCTAAAAAGAATGCAAATAATTTTGAATAAATTTGATGAATTCAACAAAATGGCCCAAGATGAGGGACTCATTCCATTGCCCACACCCCATCAACCACCATATGAAACATCCACATCTCAGATATCACCCCCATCACCTACAAATCCATCCCCTCCATCTCCCACTCATGAGCCACAGGGTAAAAAATAGAAGATAGAGCCATTAGTGGAATATGATGCAAGTGATGATGAACAAGAAGTAGACTTGGCCTTGACTAAACTGAAAGAGGCAGTGGAACAACAAAAAGGTCAAAAGCCTCATGATCCAAAGGTCAGGCTGTCAAAAGAGGGAACTGATGAGATTCAAGAGGATGAGAGGGTAGTGGCCTGTCTGAGATTCATAGAGGATGATAATTTTATACACAACAATGAGTTCATAGATTTCTGGATCAAAATAAAAATGAAATAATTTGATGAAAAGTTGAAGATTAATCTTATAGGAGCTGATGAGTCAAAACATGCTGAGATCCAGGCTTAGACATTTGTAGAATTGAATATTGATAATATTAATGTCACTCCCCAGGAGGCAAGAGAAATGGTGTTGAAAAGTGATATGTTGATTATACCAGGGATGGAGTTGTCCATAATGTTTCTTTTGGATGAAATTAGAGCACAAGATGACCCTATGTTAGTTGTAGAAATTGATTCAGAGGAAGGTGTCTCAGGAATAGGGTATAACCCTACTACCCAAACACTTTCCCTATGGACAAAGCAAAAGAACACAAGGAAGCCTCAGCTCCTTGATGTAGTACAAGAAATGAGGGGGTCAGCCATGATTAGAACTATGAGAGACACAACTCCTACTGAAGCTGCCACCATAACTATGCATTCTGCAATGTTCAACAAAGATGTGGTACAAAACATGGAAAAGAAAATTAATGATTATGAGAAAAGGTTAAAGCTATCTAATGATGAGGTGAACAAATTGTTCATTGAGAATAGAAAGCTGCAACAACCCACCACAATAAAGGTAGATGAATTAATTGTATATCACCCACCAATCCATACAGAGGATCCCCAGATCCAACAAATGAAAGAGGAAATTGATAATATGAAAAAACATAATGAGGAAGATGTTAAAAATCACATCATAGAAGTCCTGAGTAGGATATTAAAACACATAGTTGATATATTGAAAGTCAAAATAAATGGAGTACACAAATAATTCAGCAATCTGATCAAAGCTCTAGAACAAATAAACACTAATTCTTCCATTCTTGAAAATCTTGAAAAGAGATGGCAACCTACCTTCCACACATTGAATACTTTATGCAAAGCCACACACAGAGATCTAGATGCCCCATCAAAGATCAATCCTACACGAGAAATGGTAAAAAGCATAATTGACGAGTATCAGTATTTGGTAGATACAAAAAGGAAGGTGGAAGCTAAGAGGAGTACACTTGACTCCATCAAATGCCATTTCAACCCATCAATCCTCAAAGATGATAACCAATTGAAGGGTGTAGATGAATGGAGAGAAGAGTTTGATCAGATGATTCCTAAATGTTTGGCACATGTACAGAATGATGGGGAAATTAAACTCACTGAGTTCCATACTCTATTCAATGAAATTATTGTGTTGGACAATGGATACATAAAGTTTGTGGTGGACATCAGGAACCTTTTGGAGAACAGATGGAAAATCCATCTTACGAGCTTTGCAGCCGCATAGGAATTTAAGTCGCCTAGTGATCTGAAAATAAGTGAATGGTAGGAAACATATTTAGGTTCTGAAGAGGATTGAATGTGAAGAGGAGATACCACATCAGAAAATAGAATGCCTTGCTCAGGTCTTGAATGGTCACGACTTTCTATTTGGTGAATAACGGATTGGTCTTTTCTAATTAAAAACATTTTGTCAAGTTTAAAAGTATTTTCTTAACAGTTATGAACAATTGTGAACATATTTAGGTTCTGAAGAGGATTGAATGTGAAGAGGAGATACCACATCAAAAAATAGAATGCCTTGCTCAGGCCTTGAATGGTCATGGGTTTCTATTCGGTAAATAAGGGATTGGTCTTTTCTAATTAATTTTTTTTTGTTAAGTTTAAAAGTATTTTCTTAACAATTATGAACAATTATGTCTTTTCTTTTGTAACGGGTCTGAAGCTTGTTTGCCTCTCCTATAAAAAGAGATACCAAGACCCGATAAAAAGATATAGAGGGAATAAAGGAGCTAGTAGTGGTGGATAGTAGAAAAAGTTCCATAATATTTACAAACTCAAAGACCATGTTGCAAGCATAATTTTGAAGAAGTTAATGGAAAATCTCTGATTTTGTGGCACCATATTGGTATCAATTGTTTGTTAAAGTTATTCAATTATTTGGTTGTCTCCATTTTAGTGCTTCCTTATTATTTAAATTGATATATCACAGCTGCCTGCCATATAAAAATTTACAATGGTTTCCTCTACTATAGGTTCATTGTGATTTCCTCTACTATAGGTTCTAGTATTGACTTTTGTCATAGCTGCTTTCCATATAAAAATTTATGATGGTTTGATCCGACTGGTTTGGACTCTTTTTGACCTTAGATTCTGTGCTTAGATTCGGTCAAAACTTAGTGAAGGCTAGGCAATTAAATATAGAGATTTTTAAGGATTTAAAATCGGTTTCATGCATCCTTTAGTAAATAAATTTTAAAGACACAATAAACTAATCTAATAGAAGCTACTAAGATCAAGTATAAAAGAAACAACATTTTTAGATATATGAATATTGTCAAAGTGCTTTAGGAATATAAAACTTATCAATTATAATATCCATGGCATCAAAAACAAAAATTATAATATGGAATCATGAATTATGGTAGAAAGAAGTTTGTATCATTTTTTAGATATATAAATATTGTCAAAGTGTTTTAGGAATATAAAACTTATCAATTATGATATCCATGGCATCAAAAACAAAAATTATAATATGGAATCATGAATTATGGTAGAAAGAAGTTTGTATCATTTAGTCCAAAATTGCTATCTCTTTGTGGAGCCATGTGTTTGTATCTTTGCTAGGGCCATAGAAGCATTACTTAGGATAAAGATTGACTTAGCAAACTAGAAGAATAAATGTAATTCAAATATTTGGGATTTAATTGGAAAAAAGTCAAAAATTAAAAAAAAATGTTGTTTTTCCATCTAGCATGGTTCAAAATGTTTTTTTATTTTTTTCTTTTTAAAACTAGAGTGAGGTCTAAGGGCAATGCTCTTGACCAAAGGTGGACCAATAGTTGCTTAGCATGCTTTTTGTTAAGGTGTATAATAGTTCCTGAAACAAAGGTGGACCAATAGTTGTTCATTAAGTGATGTTTTGTTGGTGTGCTGATGTGGCATCACATAATTGGTTGTTTTTAAATCTAAAGGGCACATTTCATTCAATTATAGGTACTTATAGTCAACACTAACAACCTTAAGGTTACAACTACTAGTGCTAAATTTTTAAAAATATTGAGCCTTAAGTCCACAAACACTATCACAGCTATTGGAACATGCTCGGTAATTGGGTCCTCTCCCCTATGCTACTTTTAGTGATAATGAGAGCCCCATCGAAGATATCCCAAAAATCATACCAACACTATTTTCAGATCACAGTAATCTAGGAGTATGAATTGGATCAGTAAGAAGAACCACATAATTAGGGTTGGCATTCTATTTCCAATTTGATATCATCTATTGTTCTTGTTTGATTTATTCAATTGGTTCCTTCAAGTAGGGATTAAAGATCCTTTTGATAAATTACAAGTAACCTGGTTGTGTCAGTTGGATTATTAAGAAGAGTTTGTCAATTATTTCCTTGCACGGTTATACAAGTTAATAACCAATATTACTGTGCCAAACCGTTAGAATTACTACCAAATATAAGCCACTTATCTCAGATTTTCATTTGACTCCATTTACCCAACAAGGCACTAGTCTCACCCATTTCATTTTACTTAAAACTCAAGGATTAAAACCATCTCCCTGTGATTTTTTAATTGTGAATGCAAAAACTCAAATCAATTCACTGTACCTGCAAATTGGTTATACAAGGATTCAAATCACTTCACTGTATTTGCCAATAGGAATTCAAGGATACAAATCATTTGCATATAACAACTAGGAGGTCTGCACAATTGAGGGCTGATGTAGAAAGGTTAGAGGATAAAGGCAAACATATAGGAAATTTATATAATCTATCAAGACACATTTGCTGTTCATGTGTGGTTATCTTGATTGGTTCCTTTTAACCTCTTGGTGTACAGCTGTTATGTGACTATTGTCATTGTTGTGTATTATATGATCCATAGGAGGCCATGGAGAGAGGACGTGGACAGCATAGAAGTACTAAATCATAGAGAGGAAAGTGGGTGGAAATAGATATGACAACAGAATCTACAGATACAATAGAGGTAAGAAGAGAAAGCAACCTCAACCAAAGGAGGAAGGTGTTTATGAATTCACAAATGCTACAACATAGAGGAGATAAAGTCATTTTTTTGGTCCATGAGGCCTCTGAGGTCAAACTTATTAGTTGAAAATGCACATGAATGGTGATTAAATGTGATTCTATGATCAAGGGAAAAGTTTGAAAATTAGGATGGCCAAAACATGATATGAATATGTCACATATAAGACTAAAGTGAGGTTTTGTGTTGGATAGCATATTTGTTGAAATGATATAATTGGTGTACTAAACATTATTTACTATGTTGTGTATTATAGGGGCCAGACGAGGCCATGGCAACAGATCGTGTCATATCAAATGAGGACACAACGGATGAAGCGGGACATCAGGTACTCAAATTTTGACTTAACTTAGGAAAAAATGATCTGATGGCATTTTGTGATACGTCCATCTTTTTTCATAGTATTATTGAAATTTATAATGTATTATCCAATCTTGACATAAATTAATGCATGTTGTTGATTATTTTAGATGGAGATTGGAGCAAATACAGAGCCTGAGCATTCAACTAGCAAAAGAAAAAGATATGTACGTGGATGTGAACCTAAAACTATTAAATCAAGTAGACGATAGTGGGTGGAAAATGATATGACAATGGATCCTGCAGACACAACAAATGATTGCACTGAACAAGAGGTTGGTTAGGACTATAGTACATGGGATTAATACTTTGAGAAAATTATTGTTTGTGGATGTTCTGTATGTCGTGGAAAGAAACAATTCAAACGAGTGATTGTACAAAGACATTACATATATGATGAGCTTCTAGTTAGTAGTATTCCTCCTACAATCAATTCAAATCCAATAGGAATTGTGGTAAGGAATTTTCCAATTTGATATAAATAACATGTATACTTCTTTTAAACATTGTTTTATATTATTTAAATAACTAATTTTTTTCATAATGGATACTTGCTGGATAAAGTTCTTGGTTTAAAGTTTTCTGGATCACCGACTTCCAGCCTAGAGGGCAATGATCATTCATTAGATGATACATCTAACAAAAATATGTGCTAATATACTAGCTACGAAGACAGGGAATTGATAAAAACAAGTAACAGAACAAGAACTGGTTTAAAGATGCATAATTTGCTTAAAGACAAGGGCAAGGTGGACTACATACCCTATGAGAATGAATGTGATGGAGATGATGACTTACCCCTGAGTTTGAGATCAATTTACAAAGAGACATTTGATCGTCGACTATATTGCGCTTGGCCTAGTGATCAACAACTACCTAGAGTGTACGAGGTGTTTCAATTTTGGGGATATGGCTACATGATACGACCCTCCAATATTCATGGAGTGAATCTAGGCCTCTTTGTCATCCAAAATGTACATGTGGGATCTAAACATAGAAATAATTTAGAACAAACCACTAGGAGATTAATGCCATATTATGGTCCATCATATTACAGTGGTGAATGGAGAAGGCTACCAGAATATAAGCCTAGCATGTCAGCATATGGTCTAAATTCAAATATGTATATACATTGTCTCCAATTGGAAAGTGGAAAAGAAATGAATAGAGGTCATCTTATGTATATAGATGGACGTGCATACACAAACAAAAATATTGTAGGATTTATAAATAGTAGTAAGGGAAGGGACCCTAATGTTAGACCGAATTGTTAATTTGTTGAGGTTATAAATGATAAAGATGGAGATATGGAAAGAGAGGTTGATAGATTCATAATGGTTGAGGCTATTATGGACCTTACCATTGGGGATGAATTATTGATTGATTACCCCTTCTTAAAATGCACTCCTGTGTGAAAGAAAAGGGAAGAACAAGGTCTCCCTAAGGATGTTCTTAAGGGTAGAAAACCAAAGAATAATAAATGAGTGTGGATTGATGTTTTATAAACTATGTTGTCAAAATTATGTTTTCTTTAAATTATTGTATAAAAAAGGTAGTCTATAAAATAATGTTCCATTATTCAATTGATGTATATATGTTCATACAATTTATATTTTTATTTTTTAAGCCATATTTGATTATATTTCTTTGAAATTGATACATGTTAAATTTAGTGCAATTGTTGCCAAATATTAAATAATGCTTGCGTTTGTTGATAGATAGAAGATGTTGATGAAACACATACTAATACCCAATATCCAATTAGGTTATTAAGGTTTAGATGGGATGATCCAAACCATCCTTTAAACCATACCAGGCAGAAAAGAGCAACATTGAAGAGAATACTAGCAGCTAAGAAATTTGAACTGCTGATGAGATCCACATACACTGATGACATGCCAGCTAGCCTTAATGATGATGATAATGATAGTGAAAATACAATGCATGAAGAAGGATTGAATGAAATGCTTACAAGTTTCTTTGGGGATGGAAACAATGATGACAATAATGATCATATTGTTGACAGTAATAATGATAGTAGGGGTAATTACCACCAACGTAATGTTGATGATAACAACCTGAAAGACTCCATCAAGTAAGAAATGAAGACACCCATGTTCAAATCAGGTACAAGTAGAACTTCAAAACTGACATGAACATTAATATTATTAGAAATCAAGTCACTATTTGGTTGGTCAGACAAAGGATTCACTACCCTACTAAAGTGAGATGAAATCCATTTCTTACTTTGCATTGTCAATTGTTGTACACAATTCGTAAACATTCATCAACTTCATTTTTATTTCTTTAAGGGGAATTTAAAACCATATATTGTATATAAACAGTCCTAGTATAGATTGACATATGAAAAATATTCATCATAAGTCAAACATTCAATTGATTTAATCTCTGGCAATCTTACAGGGCACTAAAAACTAAAATATTCCTTGAAGAGAATGTGTTGCCATCAACTTGCAGAGAGGCGCGTCTATTGTTGGTTGAGTTGGGGATTGAATATAAGAAAATTCATTCATGTAAAAATGATTGCATTTTATACAGAGATGAATATGAAAACAAGGTAGAATGCCCTGTATGCAAAGAGAAGAGATATCGTATAGATGTCCAAGGTCCTACAGTTCCAAAGAAGGTTTTATGTCACATGCCAATTATACTTAGACTTCAACGAATGTTTCGTTGCAAGTCACTTGCACAATTGATGGACTGGCATGCAAAAAATAGGAGTAAAGATGGATTCATGCGAATTCTAGCTGACTCCAAAGAAATGAAACACATAGAGGAAAAATGGACAAGAAAATTCAAAGATGAACCCCGTAGTATTAGGTTTGGTCTTGCAATTGATGGAGTGTGCCCATTCTCTTTCCTAAGCTCAAATTATAGTGTTTGGCTAGTTGGATTGATAGTAAACAATATTCCCCCATGGATGAGTGTTAGAAAGGAGCACCTTATGCTGACTCTCATTGTTCCAAAAAAACATCAAGTTAAAAACATGGATCTTTATCTTGCGCCTTTTATTGATGAGATGCAACTGCTATGGAAAGGCATAAGAATGTATGACATATCACGTCCCCCATCAAATAGGTCCTTCATGTTGTATGGTGTTCTATGTTTAACTATTCATGATTTCCCAGGACTTGGTGTTTGTTTCGGTAAGATAAAATATTTACGTATTTAACTCATAATTTATTTCCATCCCAACTTTCATACTTAGTTTTATACTATTTTTTTGATATTATTAACATTACTTATTGAATTGCAGGGCTTCAAACAAAGGGGATATTTGCATGTCCAAGATGTGCAGAGCAATTTCAAGGGCAATATTCTAAAGATCTACATAAATTTATTTACGCAAACAACAGGGTTTTTCTACCACTAGATCATAAGTTTAGAAATCGCCTAAAGAATCAATTTGATGGAAAAGTTGAAAATAAAGGCCCTCCCATGATTATAGGTCCAGGTGATTGGCTTAAGAAGTATGAAGATGCTGAATTGAAAGCTTGGGAGGAATTTTTTGATCAGGGTGATTCAATTGAAGAACCAGGACAACTTGTAGTTAATATGCCAGAAGCAATGAAAAGTAAATCCATATTTTATGAGCTCCCTTACTAGAAGGATCTATTAATATCTCACCTATTAGATCCTATGCACATCTTAAAAAATGTCCTAGATTCTATATTTCGACATATATCAGGCAAAGAGAAGGACACCTTGTCTTCGAGGAGAGATATTGCTCTTTCACATACCAAAATTGATAGAAAACATTTGTGGCCAAATAGAGAAAATGAAACATATGCAGAAGCTCCATGGATTTTGAAAAAAAAAAAGAGCTAGACCAACTAAAAAATGTCATCTGTTCAATAAGGACACCTACTAGCTATGGGTCATCATTGGCTAAAGCTTTTACAGTTGATGGACATATCACAGGATTTAAAACACATGATTGTCATAATTTTATGAAGGTATTATATATCATCATTTAACATTTAATGCTAACATTGATTAAGTACTAAATATATTTTGATATTTTGTTGTGTGAGAAAAAATTACTAATGGTGCAGGTGCACCCCTTCAACAGGACCAATATACACAAGAGGAAGGAGAAGAAGACTAACTTTAATTTAACATTTCATGTTATCTATAGCATCTTCAAATGTAACATCCAATGTTAGCATTTCCTGTTTATAATGTAATGTTAGCATTTTTTGTATGAAGTTTATGACAGCTTGGATTAAGGGGAGGTTAATCAAGGTGTCTTAGCTTTAAGAGTTTTGCTGTCTTATGCAAAATAGATGTCATTTGTAATAGATTAAGGGTTTCCACCTATAATTTTGAAAAGATCAAATCCCAGAAATAGAGGAGAATGTCAGTCCCTCGCATTGGGAAAGATAAAAAGGGGAAAACCTTTTGTAGAGGGAATGGTGATAGTTTTTGGGTCTGGTCTCTGAATAGTCTAAGGTAATTTTTGAACATCAAGAAGGAATAGAAGTTCTGCAATTTATTTTCTTTCCCGATTCTGAATACTGTGTAGATATCCAGTGTAGATACTTTGTGTAGAGATTCCTTCTACATAGGGTTTGTATATAATTTAGTTTTGTGCCTCTGTGGTCGAATTAACTGGATAAATCCATTCCACTGGCAGATTTTTGGGGAAATTAGTTGAATGGACTTGTAGATTAATTCCCCATCTTGGTTTATTCATTTTAGCTATGGGAGGTTAGAATTGCAGACCCACTTCAAACAATCTCTCAGTGTCTCTCGTTGTTACAATTTCCATTGGTGTATATGTCTAGTGTATATTGATTGAGTGTTTTGCTGTTACATGGTGGGAAAACACCAGTTGTGAATACCCGTCACCTGTATGAAGTAATCTTTCTGTAGGTATTCTGTATTCAGCCCATCGGTGAGAGTCAGGCATCAGCAAGGAGGAATCGTGCTGGTCCAATGGAAGTGAGTCTCACCGACAACGGTATGAGTTAAGTCCGTCGGGGTGAGACAAGGTATCGGTGAAAGAAAATTGTGAAGGTCCGATAGTGAAAGTCTCACCAATGGTTCTATCATCGGTGAGAGGAAGAAGGGAGTCTGGCCAAAAAGGAGTTGACGGAGAGTCCATCGGCGTAAGATAGCCCATTGGAGAATAGGAGGCAAGTCTTGCCGAAGAAACAAGTCCTACCGATGTAAACATTGGTATGTAGCCGTCATAGTGAGTATCGCCATCGAAGTAAGAAAATTACCTTGGGCTGATAGTTGGAAGTCACACCGATCGGGGAGACCATTGGGAGGTGTCACTAATAAGAGATATCGGTGTGAAACACACCGTTAGAAAAAGTGATAGAAGCTTTACCGATTTGAATGGGTCTCGCTGATGTTAGGAGTGCATCAGCATAAATATTATCGTCGGCATGAGAAAGAAGAGGTCTGGCCAATAAGGAGTCTTGGTAGCACATTGGAGTGAGTTATGCCATCAGTGGAGGGAGTGGAGGTGTCGCCGATAGTTAGTGTCTTTCCGATGGTAAGTCTATTGGCGTAATCAATTTCATCAGCAGGAGATTTAAAGAGCTCGCTGACAGATAGAAGTCTCACCAAAGGAGAAGGTTGAACCTCGCCGTTGAACCTCAGTGTTGAACCACCGGATTGAACCGGTTCATCGGTTCAATGGATTCACGGGTTCAACCGAATGGTTCACGGTTCAAGCGAATGGTTCAAGATAATGGTTCAATGAAAAGGTTCAAGGTAACGGTTCAATGAAATGGTTCAAGGTAACGGTTCAATGAAAAGGTTCAAGGCAATGGTTCAAGCAAATGGTTCAACCTAAAAGTTAAAAGTCTAGCCGAAGGAGGGAAGAGTGAAGGTTCATCGGTGTGAGGTGAAGGCATCGGCAAGAGTTTCAAAGAATTCGCCGATAGTTATTGTCTTGCCGATAGGCAAGAGTCTGTGTTTTTCGGTGTGACATTCAAAAGGTCTTGCCGATATATTCTCATTTTGCTGTCTTGTAGGCTCCAAAGGGTCTTTGACCAAGTTCATTACGTTTCAACTAGACTGTACTCTGCATCAACTAATCACCTTTTCATAAATGTGTTTGATAGCATATCATGCCATTGGCAATTAGGAGGGATTCCTGTCTTACAGTTGACTTAAGGAATGCCATAAATTGATTGTCAGCATTTACAAGGTATGTGGTTATATGAAATGTTCATGTGTGAGAGACATAGAGATATTATATTGCATTTTAATTTTTGACAAAAGGTTCATACTAATTTACTATTCTTATATTAGGTGGGTGACCTCCAAGGAGATCCACGAATGTGAAGCGCCAAAATGGAAGAAGGAAATTGCAGAAATTATATGTGTATTTGAGAAGGATCTCCCTACAAGTTTCATGGACCTACAAGTCCATTTACTTATACACCTAGTCGATGACATTAAATTGGTGGGTGTCGTATCAACGAGGTTGATGCTTTTCTTTGAGAGGTATATGAAAACTCTAAAAAGATATGTCTAACAAAAGACACATCCAGAGGGTTGCATGGCTGAAGGATATGTATTGAATGAAGCATTTTTCTTCATGTGTGAATTCCTTGGTAAGGATTTTGGAGATGGGCCATGCTTCTGGGATGAAGAACGAGCATCAAATATTATTGATGGAGAAAAACCACAATCTAATGGTGTTCAAGTAGAAATTAGTAAGTAAATTCATTATCAGTCTGATTATTTTTCTTGCAATCATTAATTGACTCTGTAATTTATTTGTCAAATTAACAACATGACATTTGGAGTTTGAAATAAACATGTTGACATGTAATAGGTGTAGATGAAAGTGCTATACTCGACAAATTCATTCTATACCACATGGACTTTATGAACAAATGGATTGATCTGTATGATAAAAAGAGAGAAGAAGTGTTAAAAGCAAGGAGACGATTTAAGAGATCAAACCCAAGGAATACTCCACTTCCCACTGATCTGGTTGGGGAATGGGGCAAAGATTGCACACTAGAATGGGTTACTAAATAAATTCAAAATCAAATAGAAGATGCAGGTATAGATTCAAACATAACAGAAGATGAAATCAACATGTCTAGAGAATGTGAAAGAAAGGTATAGTTGGAATTTTACAAAATGTTGTTTCCTTACAGTTTTGACACTATTAACTATTTTAATATTCATCATTATATTTGTTTTTACTGAAATAAATGGTCTTTCACAGGCGAGGAAATATCCAGCAATGTGGTCATATGGTCGACATTATCATGTAGAAAGTGTAGATGTAAAGAGATGATCCTTCGATTGTGGCATCATGGTTGACTTCAAGAAATCCAGTCGATCAAGCTCAAAAGATAAGAATATAATTGAAGGGAATCTACAATATGTTAGGAAAATACAAGAAATTATTGAGTTGGATTTCCGCTCTTTTAAATGTTGTGTTTTTAAGTGTAGATGGTATGAAGCATTTGAGAGGACACAAAGACATGATACCCATAGTGGATTGTTTTCTATAGATTCCTCATGTTTCCTACTAGAGGATAAGGAGCCTTATGTTCTACTAATTTATTGTAAGCAGGTATTTCTTTAACTCAAACAAGAAGCGGTAGTGATCATTAATCTATTAATTCATAGTATATTGAGAATATATACATTTGTTTATTAATCAATAAAATGGTTATACCATATGTCTAATATATGTATGTCGTTCATGTGTAGGTATTTTTCTATGAAAATATTTTGGACCTGAAATGGATATTTGTCATACATTATGATCCAAGATTAAGGCATGTATTTGACGATGCATTAGTGGATACTAAGAAAAACAATGATGGCCAACAAAATGAGAGAGAGGGATTAGAGAACATCAAAGAAATTGACATCCATGATGATGTTGAAGATGGTTATGTTCAGGTACAAGAAGACAACAATCCAGAATTAGATGATGTTATGGAAGACAACAATATGGATGGTATAGAAAATGATGATACAAATACATCTGGTAACAATATAGATGGTCTACAGTCAAATTTCAATGAGGATGAAGATGATGCAGGTCAAGATGAGGATGATGATAATATTAAATACTTGAAAGAACATATGAACATTGACAATGATACACTTGATGACATTGTAGCAGACAATCATGTTAATGACCAAGACTTCTAAATTTTCAGAATTATTTGCAATCCATGTTTAAAAAAGGATGATTCTTATGGCCTAAAATTTGTAATGCTTCAGTAATATTATTTGTGTCGATACAAAATATCTATTGCAATATCCTTTAATTGTTCAATCTTTGGTATGAATTGTTGGCAAAAAAAATTAGGATTACTTGGATGCTTCTTCCATTCATTTTGTATCAACATATGTTCGTGAAGACAAAATAGTTAATAAAACATGATGCACGTAACTCACAATTATTTAAATAAGCAACTTTGTCAACTTTATTATTTTTAAATAGTTTCCATTTTTATATTGAGCATAATTTTGAACATGTAACTGAAAACATCCATAGTAAATGCTTTACTGTATCAACATATTCATTCACATAAGCACAGTATTGAGGCTCAATAACTAATATTATTTCAAATATAAGAAGAAATAAGTATGGAAAACATAAGAAAAATACTTAATGATAAGACAGTCATGGAGTTAGACCAGTGCTTTGTTATAGGTAGTCTTCTTAATAAATCCATTTTAATGATTCCCAAGGTGGTGTCAAAACTACGAGAGGGGTGTAGAGTCTAGGCTTCCTATTTTCAATATTTTTCAATGCTACAAAGAATGAGAGACTTGATGTGGTTCTCAATTTGCACATATGTGAGGCCACTAAAATTTTTGTTCAAGTGTTGCTAGTGTTTTAGTAATGTTGAAGTGTTGAGTTATTTTGGAATAGTATGCTTCCTAGATGAGTCTCTAGTGTGGTGTGGTGTCTAAAACATAGAGATACTTGAGCTTGTAGAGAAGCTTGTTAGACATGTAAAATTCACCAACCTTTGTGCCTTGTAAGAGCTTGGTGTAGTTCTATGCAAAGTACAAGTCTGGTGGGTAGAGAGGTTCCCGGTCAAAGAAGTTGTGACCACATGAGTCCAACATTGTGGCGAGTGCATGAACTAGCTATTAGCTTAGGTAGTCAAATACCTTTTTGTATTTTCCCTTCTCGTGATTGCAGATAACTAGATGGAATTGTTGTAGACATGTCATCCATTTCATGTGGTGCACATTTTCCAATTTGTTCTAAGTTTGCAAGAATTGGAGTGGCTTTTGATCAAAGTGGATGATTGGACCTCCTTTCCCAAGATGTAGTGAGATCATTGCTTGATGGTTTGCATGATGGTATACAACTCCTTTACATGGGTGGAATAGCATTGAACCGTGTCATTTAAAAGTCATAGAGTGGTACAAAAATCTCTAACTGCATATTTTCTCTCAGAGGATTCCAAACCTCTGACATTCCAACTGAAACATCTCAAACAATTTGTTAGGTCATAAAAACCCAGGTTGTTAACCCTAAGAGGTTGCCAAGCTCTCTTGACATTTTTGGCTAACGACATGAGGTAGATATGGCTAAACCCCCTTCACTTCAGGCTCTGCTAGACCTAGGTCAGTGTACCTTGAAAGATATTATAGATTTTTGTGTAACCTTCATAGTGGCAAACGGGTGTGAAGTAGATGTAAGGGGTGGAATGTATTTCTAAGGTTAAGGTTTGCAAATATGAATAGGGTATGAAGATTAATAGTAAATTGGACCAATGCTTTATCTATGGGCAAATAAATTAGGAGTTAATGGTGTAATGGATCTTTATATTGACTTAACTCAGATTGTTAGGCACTTATGTAAACCTGTATCATGTGCAGATGTGCAAGAATGTTGAGGTACAAGATTCTTTTTATAAATCCCAATGATATTTCCTCAAATTTCTATGACCTAGAAAAAGGATTTTAATTCTAACAGGAAGGAAACCAACTAGAATAGATTGTTCAAAGGATTTTAACCCTAGGAAGAGACCAATAAACACTGACTACTTAGCTAGATTTAAATCAACTTCCTCAAAAACCAATCACACAGATCATATAGTAACAACAAATGTATACTAGAAAATTAATGATATCCTTGATATATTAACTTAAACAACTTGACAAACCACTTTGGAGACAATCATACAACTCATAAATATTAACATCAACACAACAATTGAACATCAATTTTGGATCCACCAACTAACTCTGATTCTTTTTATTAATTTAGCAATTCATACTAGTTTGAAAACATAGATAGATGGAAATGAATTCTTTGAATACTACTTTTATATTAATTATATGTCTTTGAAATAGATTGGATGATCTCCTTCATAGTAGCCTTGGTATCCTATTTTATAGGATGCAAACAAGCTTTAGGCCCAAAACATTGTACCTTTTCATAATAACATCTTTTGGTAACTAATGCATAATTAACAAACATAAATGAAGATAAAAGCATATGCATCGATCTGATTCTGGCTCCATTAATCTCCATAGAGTGACCCGTGACTCAAAGCCCTGACAAGGTTGTCCTTATTTCCATAATATAGATTGATACACCTGCATTGCTTGACAAAATTGTACCACTTTTACTTCATCACAACGCTCTGGATACAAATAGATTTATTTGACCGATATGGTCGATGTACACTTGATCATCACATGGATCAGTCTCAAGTAAACTGCTCATCATTGATTCAAGAGTAAATATCTTTCCCAGACATGTAGAAGTATTCTCTATCATCCTTTCCTCATTATTTACATTTTCAAGTAGTGATGGCAGTAACTGACCCAGTTCATTCCTCCAAGTGTCCTTGTCTTTTAGATTACCCTCATCATTGAAGAAGTTGGGAAATGCCAAATCAATACGTTGATCAAAATATTTCAAATCTGCTATCAATATACCATTAAATCTCTCATGTTATTTCATCAATTCATCATATCATTTGAGCACTTGTTCCTCAGTGCTAGCTTTAGCATTCAACTCTTCCTTTGTTTCCAACATTATGAGGTGTATTCTTTTATGCTCTTGGTATAATTGATGTGTTCTATTGTGCAAATCCCAAACCTTGTCGCTAATTTTCATCATGTGGCCAAACCTTCTTTGAATCAATTCAGAGGCCATACTATATTTGACAGTTTTCAATTCAGTTTCCAGCTGCTCACTTTTCTTTTGATTTGTTTTTGCCTTATACTTCCAATAATTCACATCTGCCAAGGCCTCTATTACCCTTTGATCACCTTCTAGGTATGATGAGTAGCTGTTGGATGAAGGCAACTTGTCTCTGTGCAAATCAATCTCTTGTCTCAGCATAGCATTTTCTTTCTTATATATATTATTATCTTTGATGAATTTCTCAATTTGTGCCTTAGTAAACCTTGCAACATTAACATTTAAATCAGCAGTGTCCATAGGATCTGTATCCCCAATTCTTTGTATCAACAGGCTACCAAAAGCTTTTTTAGGATCATCAATGATATGTGGTCTCTTATTTGGAGGATACAACATCCATATAAGCAATGCTCTTTTATTAGGGTCATACCTTGATCCTCTTCTGATATCATCCATTGCCTCTATGCCGAGTTTCAACTTCTTATCTTGATTTCTATTGAAAGAATCAAATACAATGGCCGAAGCCATGTCCCATCCAGGAATCAAAATCACACCTGCTTCTTGTAACAAGGTCCTTCCCCTTTCTAGAGTCATTATCTCCAATTCATTGTCAATCTCCTTTTGAAGCTCATACAACACCTCATCCTGTATGTCAGGAGTGATATCTTTCACTCTCTTCCTAGCTTGTTTTCCCTTGTATTCATATAAGAAGGCTTTAAACTCAGGTGTTTTGATGAAATCATCATCTGATATGAATTTACTGTTGGCCAGGTGCCTTATGTATTCTGATAGAGCATTTGTTGCTTCCACAGTGACAGCTTCTTTGTCTTCAGACGGTTCATACCCCTCAATGGTTGGGTCATAACTTTGCACCCCTTCTTCAAACTCTCCCTCTCCTTCTACAATGTTTGTGTTTGCAGAGAAACTTATATCCGGTGTGGGTTGAGGAGACAAGTGACCCAGGGGTACTTCATACTCAGCCTGTGCATCTTTAAGTTGTTTTCCTTTTTTGTTAAATACATGAAAGGGAACATTCTTGATTAGTTTTTGTGCATGTGTAATCATAGTGTCCAGTCTTTCGATAGGATCATCAATAACCTGGAAAACTCTGGTGTAGGTGGGGTTTTGGGCTACCCTACAAGCCTCTGCTAGCATGGTTTTATGGTACAAACTTCTTCTTTCTACTATTATAGTTTCATCACAATTTCTGATTAAATCTTCATCAACAAATAGGACATGATCATATCCCTTTAACTTCTGCTTTGTTTTTACACTATTTATGAAGTGTTCCAGATCAAAATTTCCTCTTTCATTTCCAAAAGGTAATCTGAATTATTATAATTTACTATCAATTAATTGATAATCTTTGTTAGAAAGTACTGTGAAATCTCCAAAGCATAAAGTCCCAGGCATAAATGACTGTTTATGCTGATTCTTGAGATACATGAAGTCTGAGGAAGCCAATTGCCTAACAATTTCTAAGTATGCAACTTGATCTGGGCATGTCTTTGGTAGCAAGAAGGGTGGCCCTTCATATCCAAATACTCTTATCATAGTGCAATCTCTAGAAACATACCAATTGCCCCAATTATGGCTGAACTTTCCCTCTTCATGTCTATCTTTTGGTCTCAAAAACTTCTGTATTTGCAATGAAAAATTGTGGTTGCAAGGATGTCCAAACTGTTTGAATATTGGTTTCACAAAAAACTCTTCAAAGTATAAATAATGGGGTCTGTCACATCTATTATCCCAAATAGCAATCTACATTTGCACATGTTTTATATCTACATTGATGTCTAGGTCTTTTACCCTGAGATTTCTATCCCATAAGCCCATACATTGTCCTTCATATAATACCATATGCATAAATAAAGAATAATGTCTAAATTTACTTCCTCCATTCTTAATAGACATTAAATAATTTTTTATATTATATGCCAGGTATTCAGCATAATCAAAATACTGCGCATCATGACTCTGTATGTCTGCAGCTAGGACCATTGGCATAATTTCCATGAACATGGAGGCCTCTATTCCCAATATCTGGCAAGCAGAGTAATATGTGTTTCTGAAACAATCTTCAAACAATTCAGTTGAGTAGGGTGGATCTTCACCCTCTAAAAATACCCTAAGTTGGTTATTGTCAACGCGAGGCCTGTGCAAGGGTAACTTCCATCTCTTATAATTGTTACTCATATTGCGGTACTCAACCAACAAATCCTTGATTCTAAATTTCTTGTCTAAACTTGTGTCTAACTGGAACACTGTGGCTATATAGTCTCTGGTAATGGGGAAGAAACTAGTCCCATCATTGAATTCAATATAACAAGTCTTAGGGTTGAATTTCTCTGCAAAAAACTTCATCAACTGGACATTTACAAACACATTCGAGACTACCAATTTACCCAAGTTTAGCCACCATGGTGTTGGTGATGATGTTAGTCATTCGCAAACATAGAATAAAAGTTACACAACAACCTTTACTCATCTTGAAAGATACGATGAATTCAAAGAATTCATGATCCCAAGTCTCCGTTGATTAGGTCTTAATCTACTGACGTTACTCAGTGGTTGATGTGTGTTGCTGTTTTCCATTCAGGGGCCTTACGTGTTCCTGCACTGTTCATCATCATCATCCTCAAATATCCTGCTCTGGATGTTCGCTCTGCATAAGTCTCCAATAATTCTACCTCTGCACTGTAAATTTAGTCAAATAATGTGCATACAGGCTGATATTTGCATGATTTCTACCATTATTTATGATTCTTTGCATGATATTTTCAATACTACATGCATTTAACCAAATATGCTAAGGATCTTCAGTTACCTACGAGATTTCAGCATATTTCACTGTTTCTGCTTGTTATTTATCATGATTTGCAGTTATGGTGATGAATTAATGAAATTGAAAAAAGGAAAAGGGTTAGAGAGTGAGATTCCTAAAATTACTGGACTTAGATCACTGATTCACATACAAGCTCCCATACTTGCAATGAAAAGAAGGAAAACTAGAAATCATACTTCACCAGGACATTCCACAAATCCGCATGATCTAGTGCAAAGCTTCAAAGGAAAGTTGACAACAACATGTAATGAAATGAAAGCGCTTCCAGTTGAACACAGCATTCACCAGTACATATCCAGAAATCAACAGAAGATTACGTAAAATTTACAATCAGGATGTAATCTGGAACTTCATATTCATTCAGTATGCTCAAGAACAGGTACATTTACAGTGATCTGAAGAAAGAACCTTGACATTTCAACAACTCTATCCTCATTAGTCTCAGTAATCCGATCTCCTAACTTATTCTACAGTAATTGACTCTTTGCGCCAGAAACAGACAACACAAGCCAAAACAAAAGTTGGGTCCCTGTTTTGCCAAGTCAAAATGGGGCGTGTTGTGTAACCACACAACAACTTGCCACCAAAGAAAACAACAAAATTCAAATGATTCAAGTGATGTGATCATATTCATCTATAGTGTTCTAATTCTGTCTAAGTAAATCATCATGATCTTTGAATGATAAAATTTCATTATGGTGATAAAGCTAACAAAGGATCATGTGTGTGCAGATGATTAATTATCCTCATCTTGAAAGTAAGTTGAAAACATAAGTAACTGGTGTTAAACTACATAGTTGGAGATCATCCCTCATAGCCAACCTGGATAGAGCCTTGCTGCCAGCAGGTGTCTATAACCCCGGCAAGGTTATCTATACAATCTCCCTAAGTAGAGCCCCACTGCCAGCAGGCGTCCATAGCCCCGGTAGAGTTACTTAGATGGCCTAATTTTATTTTGTTTCTGATTTTCTTTTAAAAATTTAAATTTGATATCATCATGTCTGCTCATTTGTACAAGGTGTAGTCACTTGCAGCTTTAGGTTGGAGATTGTATTGGTAGCAAGGGAGTCCCTTTAGATTTTTCACTTAACACCTATACTCATATCTTCAGCAAACCCAAGGCTGTTAGGTGTTTCATTGTGTTTGATTCACTTTGGACAAGAAAAAGTACCCTGATGAAAAGACATCATAAACCTGATCATGAGTATTTATCAGAATGAATTACAATCTATATCTAAATCTGATCTCATCACTTGAATCCTAACAATTTAGTTATTTTCTTAGGTGATGAAGTGCATCATCCTGACTTACCAGAACAAGGTCCCAACCAACAAACAACAACAACAACAAGCAAACACTGTACAAACAACCATACAAATATACAATATGATACACAAGACTGCCATGAAGTCACTCAGGCCTGGAAATAATGTTTGAGGAATTGTCCATTGACTGGCAACGGGACATCCTCACCTGTCAGGTTCTTAAGCCTATAAGTGCTATCTCCTAAAATTTCAGAAATCTGAAAGGGACCTATCCATAGTCTATCGAACTTACCATGATCACCTTTCCTTTCATGGGCTTTATCCCACATCAGGACTAAATCTGATATCCTGAAAGCTTTAATTCTGGCTCTCTTGTCAAACCAGCGTTTGACAACAGCCTGATGTTTTGCAAATTGGTCAATTGCTTGGCTTCGTTTTTCTTCCAGATGCATCAACTGAAGCAACCTGACTTCTTGTTTATTATCTATGCCTAGATAGTCTTGGGCAAACTGCAGAGTAGGAATTTTCAAGTTTACAGGGAGGATAGGATCTACCCCATATACTAGCTGGAAAGGTGAGTTTCCTAATGCAATTTTCATTCTAGTTCTGTCTACCCATAAGGCATATTTCAGAAATGAATTCCATTCCCTGGGATTTTTCTCTATCAATTTTCTTATGATACTCAGTAAATTCTTATTGGTGGATTCTGCTAATCCATTTCCCTGGGGATAGTAATTGGATGAGAACTTAAGTATAATCCCATGATCAAAAGCCCAACTTGACAATTTAGTGGAAATGAAGGCAGAACCATTATCACTTACCAATGCATAAGGAGTTCCATACCTGGTGACAATGTTGCTTTCCAGAAATTTAATGACATCATCAGCAGTACAAGTTTTGCTGCTGATAGCCTCAGTCCATCTGGTACAATAATCAGTAATTGTTAGGACATACCTCTGGCCTGAAGAAGACGGAGGATTGATTGGTCCTATGAAATCCATGCCCCATTGTGCAAATGGGCGCTCCTCCATCACTGGCTGCAATGGTTGTGCAGCATATTTTTCTCTGTTGGCAGCAACCTGGCAAACATGACAACATTTAACATGATCAGCTGTGTCTTTAAAAATGGTAGGCCAGTAATATCCTGCTCTGAGGATTGCATGTGTTGTGGCCAACGCTGATCCGTGGGCAGTTCCAAACTTGTCATGTAGCTCTGCCAAAACTTTGTTAGCTTCTGGTTTCTCTAAGCATCTCAGGTATATCCCTTCATAATTCTTTTTAAACAGGGCTCCTCCCTTCATCATATATTTCTGGGATCTCATCTTTAAGGCTCTTCTCTGTGAAGCCTGCATCCTCAAAGGACATCTTCTAGTGATCAGGATGTGCCTGATGTCTGAATACCATTCTTTATTGTCCTTCTCATCTATCACATACTGTTGACTGATGATGTTTGGATCAGTTTCAGATATCATCTGGCTCAGAGCCTGTCCTCGTACTAGCTTCATGGGTGTGATCTCCATGTCATATTCTTGTAGTACCGTAATCCATTTGGCCCTTTTTTCACCAGGTTCACTCTGCATCAGCAGCATCTTTACTGCTGCATCTGGTACCACAGCAATCACTTTGCTCCTCAGTATATAATGTCTGAACTTTTTTACTGCTCTGACTAATGCAAGTGCCTATCTTTCAACATCTACATATCTCAACTCAGCATCCCTGAAAGGACAGCTCATGAAGGCAATTGGTTTCTCTTCTTTATCTTCATTTCTTTGAGTTAACACTGCTGCAGAAGTATGTTCTGAAGCAAATGAGTAGATGTAGAAATCTTTTGTATAATCTGGACTAATGAGGACAGGAGCATCCGAAATGGCCTTCTTTATATCTTCAAAAGCAGCTCTGGCTTCTGGTGTCCAGTCAATTTGTGCATCTTTTTTCAACATGGCATTCAGTGGTCTGACAATCTCAGCAAAGCCAGTGATGAACTTCCTCACAAAATTTATCTTACCAAAATAAGATTTAAGCTCCTTTTTGCTTCCTGGAAGTGGTAATTTCATAATAGATTCCACCCTGTCAGGATCAATGATAATCCCATCTTCTGTGATCAGGTGGCCTAGTAACTTTCCTGTTGTGACCCCGAATATGCACTTCTTGGGATTCAAAGATATTCCATATTCTTCACACTTCTTCAGCACACTTCTGAGGTCAGCAACATGATTTCCCCTTTCTTTGGAGAACACTGTCAGGTCATCCATGTAGATGACTATACATTTTCCTATTAAGCCTCTGAAGGCTATGTCCATTGCTCGCTGGAATGTAGCTCCAGCATTTATCAATCCAAACGGCATACGTCTATATGCAAATATCCCCCATTTTGTGGTGAAGGCAGTCTTTAATCTGTCAATTTTATCAACCATCACTTGGTTGTATCCTGAAAAACCGTCCAAGAAGGACATCATCTTGGCTCCATTTACCATCTGCAGAACTTCATCCAAAGAGGGCAAAGGATAATTATCCTTTTCTGATGCTTTGTTCAGGTTCCTGAAATCCACACACAATCTGATGTCTCCATTCTTCTTCCTGACTGGTACCAGATTTGCCACCCAAGTGGAGTGCCTTACTGGAAATATTATCCGGGCATTTAACAATTTCTTGACCTCCTCAAGGATGATGGGCTCAAGCAGAGCATTGACTGGCCTCTGCTTCTGTCTGAAAGGTTTTGCATCTGGCTTGAGGGGTATAGTATGAGTTATGACAGAAGTGTCATACGTCTTCAGCTCGTCATAAGTCCATGCAATTACATGTATATAATCCTTAAGGGCTTGAGTTATTCCATCTAACTCTTCAGGTGTACAAACCTTACCCAACAAGACATTCTTCTTGTCATCAGCTTGTCCAATATTCACCTGTGAATATTGACCTCCATCTACCTTAGGCAGATCCTTATGCTTGAGCATATTATCCAGATCAAAGGCTCTTTCTAATTCAATCATACCTTTGGGAATTGTGTTGCCAGGCAACTCTAAAATCTCATCTTCTTCCCAGACATGATCTTCCATACCATTTTCATCTATGATCTGAGCTTCAAATACATCCTTGTTTGATATGAAATCCAGGATATGCTGATCATCATCAAACACTTGGAGATTAGTCACATTGTCAGGTACCGAAGGTACTGACACCAATTCTACTGCAAATCTCTTCAGACCAGATATAGACAGTGGTTCCAGCGTACTGGCGGCCTGAGCAAGTGCATCTATCCTTTGGTTCTGTTCTCTTGGCACGTGAACGATGTTGAAGGCATCAAAGTCTTCAATCAGGTCCCACACACAATGTCTGTAATTTGACAGCTTTCTGTAGTTACAAGAGTAAATTCCTCTTACTTGTCTCACAACTAGTTCTGAATCTCCAAAGACATGCAGGATCTTCACCTTCTTCTTATGGGCAAACAACAGTCCATGAATCAGAGCTTCATACTCTGTGACATTATTAGTGCAGGGGAACTGTAGTCTGTAAGCTGCTAAATGGGATTTCCCTGATGGATCAGTAAGGTCAATCCCTACTCCAGAACCTTGCTTAGATTTGGATCCATCAAACCTCAGGATCCAAGGCTTATCTTCAGCAGGACATTTATTTGAACTTTCCTTTTTCTTTGCAGCTCTGGGTGCTGCTCCGCCTGATATCCACCTTAACTTAGGTGTGTCATCTTCAAGCTTCTTCTTTCCTTTATCTGATGAGCCTGATGGCTTTTCTGTTTTCTCTTCAATCCTAGCAGGAGGATGATGTTCAGCACATACAACTGCATGCTTCTTCAAAATGTGCAAGCACAGTGAGCAAGTGGTTTCTGAGTGAGGCGCCCCATGCAGCCTACACCAACCTTTGATTAAAACCTCCTGGGGAGATCTACACTGTTGTGTCATTTTTTTTATTTCTTTGACCAGAAATTCTTCGAACTTCGTCAGGTCACTGCCTTTATCCTCATCAGACAACTCGTAATCCGGTTCCATGAAGCAATCACTACCAGGAGTGATCTTTTCCTTTCTCGCATCATTTGTCTGATTGGACACCAGGATCTCTTCTGTTTTTCGGATATGATCCTCATCAGGATCCGTTGACTCTTCTGTTCCTGCAGAAGACAAATAAAAATTAGTATCATCATCATCATCAGATGTAGCACTCACCTCGGAATATGATGATGATGCTTCACTATACGTCTGCTCCAGCATGATCATGTCTAAGCATGGCTCGCAAGTCTTTTCCGAGTGTGCTTCTCCATGCAATCTGCACCATCCGTCGATCAAAATATCATTAGCAGGTATATTTAATAATTGACAACGTTTTATCTGAGTAGATAAATGCATCTGAACATCCTTGAAGCGATCCATTTCATTCTCATTATCAGGATCATTATTAAGTTCTACAACTGGCATATCCTCATGATAATCATCATCATGATGATGATGAACATCAAGCATCAGGACCTCTTCTATTTGGACAGTTTGTGGCCTGATGTGATAAACTCCAGGTTCTACATTTACATACATGATCTCATTTGTTCTGTTATATTCGGTGATCATATGTTTCATCCTAGGCTCAGCATCAATCCTGATCTGATTAGGTATACCTTTCCATGGCAACCACATGTGACTGAAGTCTGTGGACATGTATCCGTTAAGCGTTTTAGACCAGTCCCGGCTAAGCAACATCCCATATGTATCAGGTATGTCAACTACCTGAATGTCAATGTAATACTGGATCCTAGGATCAGACGCTAGCTGCATGTGAATATGAGTGAGTTCTCCTATGACACTTACTTCTGTCTTGTCCAGTTGAGTGACCTTCTTTAAGGATTTAGCAGGATGCAGTCCTAATGCGTTGCATATTGACAAAGGCATAACATTAGTTGAGGCTCCTGAATCAACTAAACAGTTGTGCAAATTCTTACTGAACATTCTTATGGTGAGGAGAAACGGTGGTGATTCAGTTTTATCTCTGTACAAGGTCATGTGAGAGGTTTCAGCAGCTTGGACTATGGCTGACACTTTGGGCTTGACAGTGCTATCTTTAGCAGTATGGTCTCTGCTATTGGATTGACTCGAAAGGTGATTATCCTCTTTAGAAGCAGGATCATCCAGCGACTTCATGAATGCCTTTTTGATGGCAGGAGTTTTCAGTAACTCAGATAGGGACAGGCTGATCTTGATTTTCTTCATTTCATCAGCCAAATAGCTAACTAACTTGTCAGACTCATGAGGTGCATTTGCAACTTTTGTTACTGTGTTTTGAGGAGACAAGTATTGAGCATTCACCTTAGGGAACCCAGGGTTATTGCTAGCCTTAGGATCAGGAGGTGTGTTGAAGTTGTTTGGAGGTAGAGATGATGTCAATGGACCGGCAGGTCTGTTGGCATTACTCCTCAGGTTATAATTGTGCTTACCAGGGTATTGCTGCTGGTATGCATGTACTTCCTCATGCTCTCTTGTAGGTTCATTTTCATCCTCAAAAGGGAAGACATAATTTGCTTCAAAGGTTAAGGCAGATTCTTCACAGGTCTGATTATAATCCTGATGAGGCTGATTAGTGTAGGTTTCCAGCACAAAAGCTGAGTCATATCCACAAGGAACTATTTCATTTCCTTCTGCCTGAGGTGGATTTCCAGAAGTATTAGACACTTCAGTCTGAAAGATGCTGGCAGCAATCCTAAATTGTGGACAATCTAATTCTGCATGTGCATTGGTGTTGTGAATCCTGCACCAATTGGTAAGGGCTGCCTCAGCAAGATTGACTCTAGTAGTCTGTTTGGCTTCACCAGGAGGCTGATTGTCTAGGGGTGATGGTAATGAACCATTATTTGGCCTAGAGTTCCACACTCTAGGCTGCCTAGGAGGATTATTGTTATTTGCAGCACTACCGTTGAAGTTATTGTTGTATCCTCTGTCAGGGTAATTTGGTTTGTCATTGGAATAACTCCTATTCTGACCTGACTGTGAATAAAACCCTTGATTTCTCAAGTGTGTTACTTCTGTGGTGAGCTTTCTCAACTGAGCAGACATTTCTTTGATTTCCTCTTTCTCCTCTTGAGCTTTGGCCACTACATTTTCAGTCTGAGGCTGGAAAAAGGAAGATCCATGGTTATTGTGGGATAGGTCTGTACCCTGAGGTGTCTGAGTATGTGCAGGATATTGTGGCAATTGGCCATTTCCATTAGGAGGAGGCATGATACTCAATGGAGGTACTTGCAAAGGTGCAGGCATGATTGCTGGGGGCATCGCTGCTCCATTTGGGTATTGTGCAGGATATTGCGAAGGATAAGCTGCAGGATACTGTGCTGGATATTGTGACTGCATGCCAGGCAAAGCAGGGAATGCTATATTTGGAGTAGGAGCAGGTATCAGCTGTTGATTTACCTTGATAGCTTCTTGAAAAGCTCCTGTCAATGTGGTGATCGCAGGATGTGTTCTCCTGATGAACATGGCGGTTAATGGATCCAGGGCTGAATAATAAATACTTCTGGCAGCATCATCAGCCACCACATATGGGGTAACTAGCTTGGACAACATTTTCTGGAACCTAGCATTGAAATTTGCAATAGGTTCATGCTCCAATCTCTTAATTGTGGCAAACAGGTGGTAATTCATGGATGGATCAATAGGGACCTTGAATCTGTCAAGAAAGGCCTTCTCTAAGACAGCCCACGAACCTACAGAAGATTGACCAAGACTGATGAACCAATTATAAGCCTCTTCCCCTAAGGAAAAAGGGAATAATCTGCACACCACATCCTGATGCTCTATTCTGGCTCTGCAGCAAGCTTCTTTAAACGTCCTGATATGATCATCCGCATCCTGGTAAGGATGGTATTTTGGACAAAGCTTGTCCGGATACTTTGGTAACTCATGATACGCAGTAAAGGTCAATGGTGATTCTGCTGCAAAGAACGACATTGCAACCTGAGGGGGCTGAACTGGTGGTGCAGTTGGCTGAGGTTGGACTAAAGGTATACCCTGAGGTTGAACAGGAGGTGTCACTGGTATACCTGAAGGTATTTGCAAACCAACAGGAGTTACAGGAGGAGATCCTGGTGAAGTCCTGGACGCACTAGACTCTGGAGTATGGTGAACGTCTACAGTCTTAGGTCTAAAACCTCTAACAGGCAATTCTTCGAAAATTTCACTATGTCTAGACCTGGTATTTATCCTGTGAGCCAGGATTTCTCGATTTGGAGGCCAATTAGCTGAAACTTTGCAAATATTGGCTGGATTCCACCGGACGAGGTGATATTTGCGGTCAACTTGCAAATCAGACTGAATATTTACGCGATATTTGCGAAGATACTGCAAATATGACAGGATATTGGGATATTTCGACCGGCAGCACCAGATCTCGCGGGTTTAAGGCTCAAATTCTCAAAGCTTGAACAAATTTATGCATCTTTGGCCAATATTTAGTGAATTTAAAGAAATCTACTGTAAAGCTTGCAATATTTATGTGAAATTTGGAAATCTTTACACAGAATGTGCAAATACAAACTTGTCGCAGCAAATATTTATGCAATTTGATGAAATTCACAAATGATCTGAAGTTACCTTACTCTGAGCGTCATCAAACCTGAAAATACTGATGATGAATGTGATCTTTCGGACTCAGGCCCTCCTTCTAGCGCCAATTTATGTTGGTGATGATGTTAGTCATTCGCAAACATAGAATAAAAGTTACACAACAACCTTTACTCATCTTGAAAGATACGATGAATTCAAAGAATTCATGATCCCAAGTCTCCGTTTATTAGGTCTTAATCTACTGACGTTACTCAGTGGTTGATGTGTATTGCTGTTTTCCATTCAGGGGCCTTACGTGTTCCTACACTGTTCATCATCATCATCCTCAAATATCCTGCTCTGGATGTTCGCTCTGCATAAGTCTCCAATAATTCTACCTCTGCACTGTAAATTTAGTCAAATAATGTGCATACAGGCTGATATTTGCATGATTTCTACCATTATTTATGATTCTTTGCATGATATTTTCAATACTACATGCATTTAACCAAATATGCTAAGGATCTTCAGTTACCTACGAGATTTCAGCATATTTCACTGTTTCTGCTTGTTATTTATCATGATTTGCAGTTATGGTGATGAATTAATGAAATTGAAAAAAGGAAAAGGGTTAGAGAGTGAGATTCCTAAAATTACTGGACTTAGATCACTGATTCACATACAAGCTCCCATACTTGCAATGAAAAGAAGGAAAACTAGAAATCATACTTCACCAGGACATTCCACAAATCCGCATGATCTAGTGCAAAGCTTCAAAGGAAAGTTGACAACAACATGTAATGAAATGAAAGCGCTTCCAGTTGAACACAGCATTCACCAGTACATATCCAGAAATCAACAGAAGATTACGTAAAATTTACAATCAGGATGTAATCTGGAACTTCATATTCATTCAGTATGCTCAAGAACAGGTACATTTACAGTGATCTGAAGAAAGAACCTTGACATTTCAACAACTCTATCCTCATTAGTCTCAGTAATCCGATCTCCTAACTTATTCTACAGTAATTGACTCTTTGCGCCAGAAACAGACAACACAAGCCAAAACAAAAGTTGGGTCCCTGTTTTGCCAAGTCAAAATGGGGCGTGTTGTGTAACCACACAACACATGGGTTTGAAATGGGTTTTGGCCTATGCCTTTTTCTGTAATGGAAGATATAGAGATCATACCCTCTGATTGGTGTCCATATATCCCCAATATCCCTGTATAAATCTTCAAATTTCTCAGCATGTGGGTTTAGTTGGGCATTTCTTCTGGATTTTTGTCTTGACCCGAGACATTGGTCTAATAAATCCTGGTTTAGATACTTTCCCTAGTTTTTTTCTTTAACTCTTTGGGTTCTGAATTGTTTCTTCCATATTCTATCACTATGTCTAGATTTCAACTCTGTGATTTATAAATGTAGACTAATCTATACAAGCAAGTTCACAGTACTTACTTGACAAATCGCTCTAGTCCTGAATTACTTATTCATCCACGCCCTACACTTGTTCTTTGCAACGCCCTTTGAATTCCCATTCAACATGTTACGAACCGATGTTTAACCCTTCTCTTTACTTTGTTAGTATATTACATTTGGATGCATATGCTTTGTAAGTTGTCCCGTGAGTATATTGTATTATCCCACATTCATGGGAAGTAATAGTTGTTTAGATTAGACTTAGTATATAAGTACGTGTTGAGGCCAATGAAGCCATCCAAGAATTTATTGTGTTGAGCTTACTCAAAGGAGGTTGCCCCCTCGAAGTGGCCTGCGATCAATAAATTCCTTCTGTGTTTCTACTATTCATATCTATTTCTGTTATTTCATGCATTTTTCATTATATTGTTGTAGGAGGTTCCTCTCATCTAATATCAGAGCACTTTCTTGGGCTCACTGGGTGGAATTTCTGTCAAATTTTTTTTCCCGTAGTGGCCTCCAGGCGCTGTGATTATTGCAGTAGTTCTTTTTTTTGCATCGATATTGTTCATTTTAATTGCAAGTTTAGATCAGGGAATAATCCCTATCCGCTTAACTGTGGGAAGTGCCTAGGCATAGCCCTAAAACTCATTGTGAGGAGTACCACAGGAACCCTAAAATAGCTAGCCCATTGAGAGGACCTGCCAGTGAAAAGGGCACCAGGCCCTACCTGATTGACTAGTTCCCATCCGTGAGGTAAACCAAGAGCTGTCGTTTGTGGCAAAGCGGTTATTAGTTTTACCTGAGCCGTGGAGTGAGGGGTACTGCCTCAATATTCAAGCCATTAGACAACATTGGTAGTTGAGTGAATCCCCTAAACCTTCAGGAAGCCGAACATACCTGGGGCCCATATCTATTGACAGCTGCCAAATCGCAAATTGAATATGTCCAGAGTAGTTGGCAAATAGTTTCCAAAAAAAAAAGTTCCATTTTTTCCCCATATCTTCCTTTCTTTAGCCTCGTTTCCTCTCAACTCCATTGGAACCCCTAAAATTCCATTATGCATATTTCCTTCCTTGAGGACCCTATCCCAAATTCCACTTATCGAAGCCAAAAATTCCATATTTGTCTATTTTTAGGGTTTGCCATAACTTCTTCAATTCTCAACCATTAGCCTTCAGATCTTGCCACAGTGTTCATTTCATATTTGTGCTCCTTTGTCCCTCTTGGACAAATTTTCCCATTCATTCACCCCACTTATGAAATCCCCATTTTCTTCTCCCCTTTCCCTCAGAAAGTGTCCAAAACCTAGTCAAACCCCAATTACCCATCAGAGTTTTTCCCAAATCCAAATTTTCTTTTACTACAAAATTTTGTTTTTCTACCCATTCCCCCCAAAAAAAAATCTTGGTTATGGTTGTCACCCGTGCAGGAGCCAAAAACATGGAGGATGAACTTGCAGCTCTCAAGACCAAACTCCAAGATCTGGATGAAAAGATCCTCGGCCTCAATCTTTAGCATTCAGCCATGAACAATAGGCGGTAACTAGACTCTTCTGCAGACACTGGGTTCTCTTCTTCCAACAATTTTTGTGGGCCAAAGCTTGATTTTCCTTGCTTCAATGGTAATGATCCGACTGGATGGATATACTGGGTAGAACAATATTTCAGTCTGCATAATACTTTTAAGGTTAACAAAGTCCCCCTTGCATCATTTCATTTGGAACATGAAGCTCTTCAATGGTTCCATTGGTACATCAAGGCTCATGACGAGCCAAAATGGACAGATTTTTTGCAAACTCATTTTGCAACAATTTGGCCCTAGTGCTTTTGATGACTTCACAAGAGCACTTACTGTAGACACCTAAAAATGTCTTTATCACCAAACTGACTCTCGACATCCCTAAACATACCAATTTCCCTTCTAAATCAATTAATTAAATTTTTATTTGATTAATTATCCCTTCATCACCTAAATTTTCATCATTCTATCCCTAACAATTGGATTAATTATATTAATTCAATAGTTCAAACCTTAGCCAATTGATTAAATAAATATGCAATATTTATTTGGTCAATTTCTCCCTCCTCATTAAATCTAATTAATTAGCCAAACCATGTTAACTAATTAATTCAGCCTATTAATTGACCTACCCCTACCCTAGGTAATTAAATAGCTATTATTTAATTGCCTACCCTAGCCTACCTCATCCTAGCCTTAGGATTAATTAAATACAACCTTATTTAATTAATCTTAAACCTCTCATAAAGATGGTCAAATCTAGCTTAACACCCTTCCCCACATCCTCTAAATAAAAAATTGGAATATATCCACATAAGTCAATTTTTTATTTAAATAAGTCCCATATCACAATTAATTCCTCTTACACCCCTTACCCATGCCATACCTCATTTATCTCCACTTATCCCCAAATGAATTTTTAATTCATTTTACCCTTCCCCATGTGAATTTTTAATTCACACATATTCCATCTCACCCATACTCATTTAATTCACCCTTTTCCCAAAATGAATAAAAGATTCATATTTATTCCTAGCCCTTCATTTCTTCAAGATGAAATCTGGGCCCTCCACATCACCTTCATCCTCCACCATTGATCTCCCAAATCAATCTCAACCCTTGGATCAAAACCTCTCCCAAAATGCCTATAAATACAACATCCTCCAACCCATTTATCCATCCAACTTTTATGTAATGTTACCATGCCCAAAAATCTACTGAGCTAGATTGTGAGTTGTCTTTGAGATAGCATTTCACATTTGTTTTCATTATTTAGGGTATATCTTAGGAGCTCTTGGGTGCAAAGCTTCTTTCCCTTTTTGATGAGATTGGGTCTCCTTGTTGAGGTATAACTTCTTGTTTGTATGCATTTAGTTTGTTTTTCACCTTCAATTTGGATTGCCTAAACACATTTGGCACGCCTGCACCCAGAGCGGTGCTATTTTCAACTGTGACTTGACCATTTAACCGCATGCACAGTGGCGCCTTGTCAGAGTCATATTAGCGCTATTCTATGTCTTAGCATTTTCTGTATAGTATTGTAGCACTATTTTCTATTTTAGCGCCTTCTGGGTAATGTTTTAGCGCTATATTGTATTCTGGCGCATTCTGTATTTTGTTCTAGCGCCATTTTGTAAATCAGTGCTATCTGTATGTACATCAACGCTATTAGTCTAGGGTGTTAGGTTTTCTGTCAGTAGCACCATTGTAGTCTGCAGTGGCACCATTTGGTCTCTGTTTTAGCACTATCTTTATAGGCTGACTTTGTGTTCTATGCAGGGACTGATAAGTTGTTTACAGGTCATCACCATCATTTTGCAACCACTAACAAGTTTTTGCAGGGTGTTTATCTTTAGTTTAAAACAAACACTTCAATTGGGACTTAAAAAGAACCCTTGCATGTTAGCTTAAACAACATTTTGATTTGGTGCAATAAAATCAATCAACAACCAACAAACAAATCTTTGTGTGCCCTACCTTAAACAACATTTGAATTTGGTGCTCTAAAACTCACAAGCGTTTGCCAACAAATCCACAAACATTTCAATTTTGGGATTTAGAAAGAACCACAAAGGGCATCAATAAATTTATTGGATTAAAAAGAACAACAATCTGCATTTTTTCACTCATCTAAACAAGAAAACAAATCAAATTTGTGTGAAGTGTTTTCGTGATGATGTTTGTGGCATGAAAAGTGTATGCTCTTCCCTCACACCATTGGTGACCTTGGGAATCAAAAGCTTCTCCCAACACTAGCATAAATCACCCCCAACATAATCTAAAGAACTAAAATGAACCTTGTTTAGTGTGATACAAGCACAAAGTATACATATGCTCTCCGCTCGCATCCTTGTATGAACTTGGGGATTAAAAGTATTTTTGTGGTTGTGTTGCTTTTGTTAATCCTTAGAGGGCCTGCCACCTCGCTTCGAAAGGCGGGAATGACCCAAGCGGCAACAAGCTAAAGCCAAGCTCTTTCGAGTTGCTATATAAAATAATGTGTTTGTGACGAAAGTCACAAGCAACAGGTGTTGTTGTGTCATACCGATAGCCAACCTCCCCCAAAACCCTCTAAGGCATAACCCTTGGAGGCTAAGAGACTCCATAATGGAGAGTAGCATTGCCACACATATGGCCACCTAAATGAATGCACTTACTATGAACCTTTGTTTTAGCAAGCCAAAAACCTTCTATTTGTTGACGCAGAAGGGAAATCTTTGAAGCGGCCCCGATTCATGAGGTTCTTAGCCAAGGTAGCAGGGACAATCCTAAGGTTTGGTGAGGGACAAGCCTTCATGGAAACCTGGATCTTGGTATGTGTGAGAAGTGAGTGCAATTGTAAGGAGGAGCCGGTGCTACCAAGATCTTAGAGCTATCTGCTTTGAATAGGCGCAGCTAGGGGATTCAACAAATACTGTCATATCTTCGCCTTAGGTTGTGCAAAGTGCTTGTTTAAGAAAATCACACGTCTTTTCACAAACAAAAATCTTGTTTATTGTGTGTTATTGTGCTTGAAGTGCTTTTAAGAAACTTTTCAAGAGACAATAAAAATCATTTGATCAAACTTCATATCAAAACAAATCCAAATCTGTCAACAAAATCTAACTTTTTTAGAAGCCTTGACCAACACTGCCCTATTTCAGCACCATCCCTGTCTTCTTTTGGCGCCATTTCACCTATGGATTGGTGCTATTTGCAAATTGAATTGCCTGAAACCAGAGAAAATTCCATTGTGATCTTTAGGACCTGCTTTGCCATAATCCATAATCACCTTCCAAAAATTTGTCAATACCCCACCCATTTTATCCAAATTTCTCCAATCATACCGTCATTTTGACCTTAGAGAATCAATCATTATCATTATTGGACCCTTTGCTAATGCCATAATCCACTCAATATAATATCCATTCCTCCTCATTAATCTTTGCATACCTTTTTGGACCAAACAAACATCCTTGTTACAAGAAATCATTCCAAAATCATCCCATTTCTTTCATAAAAAACATATCCAAAATCTTCAAAAAAACCCAAACATCCATCAAAAAACCATCAATCAAAATCCAAAACTCGTCATCTCTTTGAGCTAAGGGTAGATCTAGATTTCATCTTTTACATCATATTTTGCTTGAAGAGTCATTAGTCAAACTTTCAGGTAAAAATCATCCTTCTTTGTGTAAGGTCATTAGTCTACCCCAAGCAAAGAGAAACATCCATTTGTGCGACACAAAACTAGATCTTACTAAAGCTCATTCATTGACCGTCAAATCCTTTTCAAAAACATCATCCTAATCTCTCATACCAAACATCTAGTTCATCCAAAAATATCATCATCCAAATCAACATCAAAATCCCTTTTGTCAAATCATCCTCAAGAAAACTTCATCTCTCATCTACCATTTTTGGCCCAAAATGTTGTAAACATCAATATCACCCACTCGTATCATTCCTAGATTGACACTTTTTTGGAGAATCATCTTAGAAGTAAGAAATCTATCCTTTATCATGCTGCAATCACCCTTTCATCTTCCATTCCACTACTACCACATCCTCTTTTGGGTCCAACAAATCAATCCGGATTCTCTAAGGTCTCCATCCCCCTTTCATCCACCTCAAAATTAAATCCATACACTTGCATGCCCATAACTAGATCACAACACAAAAAGAATCAAGCAATGACATATTTTGGACAATACATGGGCATAAGAATGCCTAATACAAATGACATCAACCACCCTCCAATACATACACCGCCAATACAAATACCCAAAGGGCGCAATTTAATAAAAACAAACCACGAAAATAATTCACACCTTTAGGGGAACCAATTGCGGATATCCTCGACAAGTGTCTAAAGAAAGGTTTGATCACTCTCCCACCTATTAAACCCCACCAAGAGAGTGAGCTCAAAGCGGCATGGTACAATGAGAATGATTATTGCGATTACCACCGCATTGTGGGACATAAGACTGCTGATTGCATGAAGTTAAAGCATTGTGTGCAAGATCTCATCTATCAGAACAAAGTCAATCTTGAGAAAAGCACCCAACCATCCGCTAATGTTAATCTAGGTGCTTACAAGGATCCACTGCCCAATCATAACAAAGCTTCCTCATCTAATCAAACCTATAATGTCACTCCACCTCCCGCCTCCTATGAATCTATCGTAGGGCGGATAGAACCATCATCTAACCATATCAACACAATCACCATTCGGGCTCAAGCACCTAATTGCGCTATCACAACTCGTCGTGGCCACGTATCCATCCACACAGCCCCTACCACTGATCAAACCCCTGTATCCACGTCAGATTCCCTACCCAATCATCCATCTACGCACTTATCGCCTACCAACCAGTACAACCTCCTAGAACATCTAGGAAAGACCCCTGCATAGATCTCCATACTTGAGCTGCTTCACACATCACTGCTCCATAATGACGTCCTTGACAAAGCACTCTTGGAGACCCAAGTTCCTGCCAACCTCAATGTGAATCAATTCCAAGCCATGGTGGGCCATATCGCCACACCTCATCATCTCACCTTCTCAGAAAAAGATCTCCCTGCATCTGAAAACTCACATAATGATGCCTTACACATCGAAGTCCATATCCACAAGCATATCATCAAGAGAGTCTTAATAGATGGTGGTTTTGGCCTAAACTTGTCCACTCTTAAATTACTAAAACAATTGGGATACTCGGATGTGGTTGTAGACACCAGTGAGTGCATAACAATCAAAGGGTATGATGACACTAAACGACTATCTGAGGGTACTATCAAGATCCCTATTCAAGTGGGACAAAAGATAATGGAAACGAAATGTCAAGTCCTTGATCTTGATCTCCCCTACAACATTCTTCTTGGCCGACCATGGATCCATGCCATGCAAGCGATCCCCTCCACATTCCATCAATGTCTCAAGTTCCATCACAATGGCACAGAAGTAACTATCTATGCCGATCCCCACCCTTTCCAATACTACAGTTTCTTGGAAGGCCATGACCACACCTTCTATCCATATAACAAAGCCATCACAAAAGCCAATCCCACAACATCCACTTCATACATCGACCCCACCAACATTGCCACCACTTCATCCCAAACACCTCCACCACCTGAGATCAAGATCAAGCTTAGTGACATGGGATGTGGGGAGTACGACCTACACAGCACCTTTTGTGTGGGCACGTTACCCAACCCTAAAATGTTTGGTACCCCAAAGTAAGAAGAAGCCAATACAATTTTCATCAAGTGCAAACCATCACCTACCTTTGAGAGGAAGCATCTCCTTGATCAAGATGTGCTCGAAGACATATCATCCTGGCTATATAAAGATGAGGAAATAGCCCAAGAAGCTCCCACAATACCAACAAAGATCTATGGTAAAGGGTCAGAAATTGTCAAAAATATGGGCTATAAAGGACAAGGTGGTATCTGCCTTCATGAACAAGGGATCATGGAACCAGTCCAAGCGATAAGAAATCCTTATACCCAAGGGTTAGGATATGGTTAACAACAACGTATCCTCACTACTGGCGAATGTATCTTAGCCGAGGTCACTACGGTCTCCCTTGAAGTCGATAATATCAATGAAACTAGCCATCAAGATTACTTTAGTGACTTCGCCAATTTCTTCGACTTAGCCATATGCACCCTATACATGGTCACAACCCTAGCCTCTTCATCCAATGACTTACCCCTTGTATACCCAGACCTCATAGACTGGGACCAACGGGGAACTCCTATCTTCGATGTAGCACCAAACAATGAGGCCATCACTGAAATGATGGGGGTTAGAGATCACTTCCCCCTGGGAGATCACAGAGCAGGATACATCATGGAACTTGATACGACTGCCTATTTTGGGGAGACAACCCCTGCTTCCAGTCACAAAAATATAAAAATCAAACATGGATCTGATGGTGAAAACCATTCTGCAGCAGTGTCAGATCCTAAAAAAGTAAAAATAAAAGACGTATCTCCTGGTGAAAACATCCACGAGGTGCTAGGAGATGGAAGCATGGGCCTTCATGAGATAGACAAGGTATATCCTAACAGATCACCCGTCCTGGTTGAGCCAACTCAAGAGATGAATCTTGGGATGGAAGAAGAGCCGGAAATCACCTTCAGAGCAGAATCTCTCAGCACACAAGAGTAGGAAAAAATCTTAGCCTTCTTCAAACGTAGAAATCACAATTTTGCATGGACTTATGTAGACATGCCAGGGCTCGGTCCTGCTTTGGTTGTCCATCACCTTGCAGTGTGGCTTGATGCAAAACCAGTAAAATAGAAGCTCAGAAAAATGGACCCTCAGGTGGCCCTCCTAGTCAAAGCAGAATTAAAGAAACTACTAGACGTCGGATTCATCCGACCAATTGATTATCCTAAATGGGTTTCCAACCTAGTACCAGTAGCCAAACCAAATGGCCGAATCCATTGTTGTACCTACTTCCAAGACCTTAACAGAGCTTGCCTGAAGGATGACTTCCTGTTACCAAACATTGACATGATAGTAGATCTTACGGTAGGACATGAGATGTTACCCCTCATGGATGATTTTTCAGGGTATAATCAAATCAGAATCACCGAAGAGGATCAGCATAAGACAACCTTCATATGTCCATGGGGGATGTACTACTAGGTGGTAATGCCATTTGGCCTAAAGAATGCCGGAGCCACATATCAACGAGCCATGACAGTCATCTTCCATGATCTCTTCCACCACATCATGGAAGACTATGTGGATGACTTTCTAGGAAAATCAAAGACATGGGAGGAACACCTAGATGTATTAGTGAAAATCTTCGACCGACTGGAACAATACAATGTTCACTTGAATCTAAAGAAATGTGTCTTCGGGGTCACCTCTGAAAAACTTTTGGGATACATTGTCTCCAGAAGAGGAATCAAGATAGATCCCACAAAAGTAAAAGCCATCATTGAAATGCCTCCTCCGAAAACCCTAAAATAGTTGAGAAGTCTGCAAGGGAAACTCTAGTCCATTCAACAGTTTATTGCTCAACTTGCCGATAAATGCCAACCATTCCAACATCTACTCAGAAAGGATATAGCTTTTGTATGGAACACTCAGTATCAGGCTACCTTCGACTAGCTAAAAGATTGTCTAGCTAATCCCCCTATTCTAACTCCACCGAGGCAAGGAGAACCCCTCCTATTATATATCTCAGTAATAGAAATAGCTAGTGGAGCCTTACTGGCACAACACGATGAACAAGGGAAGGAAAGAGCCATCTATTACATCAGCCATACCCTAATCTCATATGAGTTAAACTATACACCAATTGAATGAGCATGTTTGGCCCTGGTCTTTACTTCACAAAAACTAAGACACTACATGCTCAATCACAAAACTAAGTTCATTGCCAAGATCAACCCACTAAAATATCTGCTAAACAGAGCTGCTCTTACTGGGAGAATGACAAAATGGGTCATGATCCTCACTAAATTTGACATTGAATATACTGAGAGAAAAGCCATCAAAGGACATGTTATCGCTGATTAGCTGGCCAAAGCACCCATTCTTGCAGAATATCCTACAATGGCAGAATTCCTTGATGAAGCCATCTTGACAATAGCACTAGCAATAGAAACATGGAAAATGTACTTTGATGGATCTTACACACACAGAGGCTCAGGGGCAGGCGTCCTGTTTGTTACCCCTCAAGGTGACACAATCCCCAAGTCCTTCAAAATCACATTCCCATGTACCAACAACATGGCAGAGTATGAGGCCCTTATCACAGGTCTCCAAATGGCAATCAAATGGAGAATTGAGAAGCTGACTGTGTATGGAGACTCTCAATTGGTCATCCAGTAGGTAAACAATGAATAAAAGACCAAGGATGATAAGCTCCTACCTTATAAAAAGATGGTCGATGAATTCAAAGACTACTTTGATGACATCCACTTCGAGCAAATCCCAAGGCTAAACAACAAAGCTGTAAATGCCATGGCCACCATCGGATCCCTGGTCGACATGAAGAAAGACAATAAGAAATGTGAGTTCCTAATGGAAGAACTCTTGATTCCAGCATATGATGTTCCTCAATCAGAGCTAGTGTGCAAAGTCATAGGTCCTCTGTCCCTGTGGTATCAAGAAACCTATCTATATCTCCATGACAATATCATCCCCCCTAACCTATCCACCTCACAATGAAAATCTTTCATCCGCCGAGCCTCCTGCTTCACCCTTGTAGGAGATACCCTATACAAAAGGAGTCTTGATGGCATGCTTTTACGATGTTTAGACTCTAGGGAAGCTGAAGTGGCCTTGCAAGAGGTACATGTGGGCATCTGTGGGGCACATTCAAGTGGACCCGCTCTTGCTAAAAATATCCTGAGGACCAAATACTATTGGCCAACCATGGAACGAGACACCTACCGGTTTATCAAAAAATGCCTACCATGTCAACAACATGGAGATCTCATTCATGCACCAGCATAGGAATTGCAACCAATCATGATGCAGTGGCATTTCTCACAGTGGGGACTCAACCTCGTAGGCAAAATACATCCCCCATCCTCCAATGGCCATAAGTTCATCATCACAACTACCAAATACTTCACTAAGTGGGTGGAAGCAATACCACTCACCTTCACCACTGGAACCTAGATATCCAAGTTCATCCTCCATTACATCATTTATCGCTATGGTATCCCTCATTCCATTGTCACCAACAATGGAAACCCATTCAAGAACCAGGAAGTTCGCACTTTGTACGAAAAATTCCAAATCCAACACCATTTCTCAACTCCATATTACCCTCAAGGAAATGGTCAAGCCGAAGCTTCAAATAAAACCATCCTCCGCATTCTAAAGAAGACGGTCAATGAAGCTGGCCGTGACTGCACCTCCAACTCAACCCCGCCCTATGGGCCTATTGCACAAGCATCCGTACCCCCACAGGAGCCACTCCATTTTCCCTAGTATTCGGATCCGAAGCCATTTTACCTATTGAGGTCGAGCTCCCATCCCTAAGAGTATCCCTGCAAAACATAATCAATGATGAGGAATACTGAGTCACATGGTTGCATCAGTTAGAATTACTGGATGAGAAATGCTTGAATGCATCGAACCATCTATAGGCCTATAAAAATCGCCTTAGAAGAAGCTACAACAAGAGGATCAGAAACTAAAAATTTGTAGGTGACCTTGTCCTTATGGAAAACTAGAAAAACTTGCAGGAGCACCCTAAGAAAGGAAAGTTTGAACCCAATTGGCTAGGACCTTATCTCATCACAACCACCTATGGATCAGGAGCATACCAGCTTGTAACACCTAAGGGGCAGCCTCTGGATGAGCCGATGAACATCCTACATCTGAAGAAATTCTACACATAACCCATCAAATACCCCAATCAAAAAATAAAATAAAAAAAGAAAAAATAAAAAAAATCAAACAAATCAAGAAAAACCTGAGTGCAATAAAGACTTCCAATGGAGAAAATCACTTCGGTGACGCCTTGGATTGGTATTGGTGGTGCCCACATGAAATCAGGGTTTCAAGCATGAAGTCTTGTTAAGGCAAAGTTTCTATCAGGCCTCATATTTCTTGCGGGGGGTCATATTTCATATATGACCTGATTTTCCACCCAGGGGGTGATATTTCAAATATCCGTCATCTTAGTGAAGATCACCCTGATGCTGCAGGATCACCCCGATGCTACAACAAAGCTACAGTTCGACCTGACATTCTTGTGAGGGGTGATATCTACTTGTCCATCACCCTGATATTTTGCAAGGGGGGTGATATTTCAAATATTAGGTGATTTTATGAATATCACCCTTGCCGCCGAATATCACCCTGATGCCAATATGACGATGACATCATCTAAGTCCGATGGGGTCGTAGTTGAATTATTCAGTCCAGCCTAATATTACAGAGGAGGGGGTCATATTTCTAATATCGGTCATCTTACGAAGATCCCCCTGATATTGCAATATGATGGTGACATCATCAGGATCTATGGGATGCATCATGTGGTCTTCGGCATGACAGTTACTATTGGCAGCTTTACTAAGGATCCCCCCGATCACTGATGAGGATATGAATATGATGATGACATGAATATGATCAGGAGGTTCATCAGTGAAGTATTTGGTATACATATGAGCAGGAGGATCTCTCTCTGATGCATTAGGTTGCATCGATGAGGGTGGTCATCAGGATGATATTGAGTATCAGGTGTTGCGGTCTGGTGATATTTCGCATCAACCTAATGTGAAATATCAGGGTGATATTTCATATCAGGTTATCATGCAAGAGGATCATCAGCAGGAGGTTCGCCGTTGGCACAGGTCATGATGATGAGGTCTACACTGGCGTCATCGGGAGCAAAATCACCAACTATCATATATGCTCATGGCCTATTTTATAAAGTATTTGAGAGGTCACTGCAGGGCGAATGTGGGACAATTAGTAATTTGAAAATCAGTGATGGGAGTGCATAGTGCCTATGTGAAATGTTCTGGTTGGTGGCCAACTTTTTAGCATGATTGTAGCCACAAATATCGATGGGAAAGAGGGAGATCGACAGTCCTGATTCAAATTTTCAAAGGGAAGGATTTCTTCATATCTGTGACTGTGATCTTGGCAGGAGGAAGCTTCAAAAGTACGTGAACTGTTGTTGCATCCCAAAGCAGGAAGGTAAGCATTAATGGCAAAGTTTGCAGAGGCATGGGTCGAGAGGTAAGGTTAATTTCCATTCTTTAAGGTGAAAATCTTCAGTCAGTGGTTTGTTGGTGATGATGTTAGTCATTCGCAAACATAGAATAAAAGTTACACAACAACCTTTACTCATCTTGAAAGATACGATGAATTCAAAGAATTCATGATCCCAAGTCTCCGTTGATTAGGTCTTAATCTACTGACGTTACTCAGTGGTTGATGTGTGTTGCTGTTTTCCATTCAGGGGCCTTACGTGTTTCTGCACTGTTCATCATCATCATCCTCAAATATCCTGCTCTGGATGTTCGCTCTGCATAAGTCTCCAATAATTCTACCTCTGCACTGTAAATTTAGTCAAATAATGTGCATACAGGCTGATATTTGCATGATTTCTACCATTATTTATGATTCTTTGCATGATATTTTCAATACTACATGCATTTAACCAAATATGCTAAGGATCTTCAGTTACCTACGAGATTTCAGCATATTTCACTGTTTCTGCTTGTTATTTATCATGATTTGCAGTTATGGTGATGAATTAATGAAATTGAAAAAAGGAAAAGGGTTAGAGAGTGAGATTCCTAAAATTACTGGACTTAGATCACTGATTCACATACAAGCTCCCATACTTGCAATGAAAAGAAGGAAAACTAGAAATCATACTTCACCAGGACATTCCACAAATCCGCATGATCTAGTGCAAAGCTTCAAAGGAAAGTTGACAACAACATGTAATGAAATGAAAGCGCTTCCAGTTGAACACAGCATTCACCAGTACATATCCAGAAATCAACAGAAGATTACGTAAAATTTACAATCAGGATGTAATCTGGAACTTCATATTCATTCAGTATGCTCAAGAACAGGTACATTTACAGTGATCTGAAGAAAGAACCTTGACATTTCAACAACTCTATCCTCATTAGTCTCAGTAATCCGATCTCCTAACTTATTCTACAGTAATTGACTCTTTGCACCAGATGCGTCTGTGTATTCTAATGTATTCCTCCTTTTTTAAAATGACAGGCTCTGGATGTTATATAGAGCAACTGCCAGAAAACGGTTACAATGATCCAAGGATCAGGATCCTCTCATAACAAACAACGGTCCAGATGAAAAGCACATGCTTCGTCAGTTAGCAAATGTACAGCTGGCACAGAATATTCCAGCATCTTCAACTTGATTCGGCCTCCAGCTGGCGAACAACATATTTGACAATATCCTCCTCATTTCTGGCTCATGTTGCCTTTATGCGCAACTTTGTAATGCTCAGCCTCAGCAGCATCATCATGATTTCAACGTTCAGCTTTAGCAGCATCATGACTTCAATGTTCAGCCTCAGCAACATCATGACCTCAATGTTCAGCTTCAGCAGCATCATGATGATTTCCTGCAAGTAAACAGACAAACATTAGGTTCATCATCATCATGATAAACAACAGGAAGTAAACACTTTATTAAACATACCTCCCCATGTGCAGCTACAGGCAATCAAGCTCTACCTGTGAAAAATATGCACTAAATGCATAAACAGCCTAAAAACAACCAGGTCAACCCTCGTTGACCAAAATTCAGGCAGTCGGGCTTTCAAATTTTTATCGCTTCATGTTTTTGCCCATTTTCTTGTATATCGGGTTCGGAATATGATGATGATGATCTCAGATTATACAAAGAAATAATCACCCTTCAACCATCCTTAGAAACCGGCCTTGCATCATCATCATATTTGCATCGGCGTGACTACATATGATCAGGGTGACAATTTTACCTTAGGCCGACGGCAACAGTTATATCGACGCCAAAAAATCATGATGATGACCAACTACATGCCTTTTGTCTGTCCGCAGGATATTTGAAATATGATGATCCTCCTTTCCTAATGCTCTGATGAAAAGCACATCAGGATGTTTTGTTCTTGCACATTCGGGAAAGAAAGACATCGTCATCATCATCATGATGAAGACAAACAGGAGGACTTGGAAAATGATCCTGCCGCTGAGGAAAATCATGATGACGTCATCGTCATCATCAGGTTTGGTTAAAATGCAAAGGGATGACGTCACCGTCATGTTTCGTTTAAGATCAGGAGGTAAATGGAATATCGGGTTCCCTCTAAGGAAGATGATCAGGTCATGAAAGCAGTATGACCCCTTTTTCGGCTAAGGCGATTCGCTCAAAAGATCAGGATGATGAACATCATCATCATCATATCCGCATTGGGTGACCAAAAATATGATCCTGCCGAAAGTCCTGATGACGTCATCAGGATATCCGGGGCTTGTGTTAATCCTCGAAGATGACGTCATCGTCATCATCATATTGGCGAAATGGATCACGCCTTGGAAAATATCCTGCCGAAGGAGAAGGTGATGATGACGTCATCGTCATCATCATATTTGCAAAATGTTATACTTGTCGGCAGGATGATATTACGAACTGTTGGGAGAGACGAACAAGATCATGATGATCTTGTTCAACATGACTTAAGAAATGAAAATCACCCTCCGCTTCGAAAGATAAGGTGATCATCATGATCATGCAAAAGGAGGTCAGGAGGATATTGGGAAATGTCGGGTCTCGAAATATCATGATGATGTTGATCACCAAGACTGTCGTGCGCGCGCAAATTATGCAGATGGCAGATTTCTCTAAGTAAGGTGATATTATAATATCAGCATGATATTATAATATCGGGTGATGTTGGAATATCATGATGCTCGCGATGTGAGAATATCATGATGCTGATGATGTTAGAATATCATGATGCTCGCTTGACGGGCAAAACACACTAGCATTTAAGATTGACGTCCGGATGTTTCGGGACTGCATGATTTTCATCAGGTGATAAAGTAAGATCATGATGATGACCTTTGGCGATACAAAAGACCGCCCGACGGGAAAGGATTAATATGACTTAAACTTGACGTCCGGATATTTCGACCTCAGGATATTATCGGGGGGCTTTCCAAATATCATGATGATGATGTTCATATAGCAATTATCAGGTTTGACCAAAACTTTGACTGCTCACAACTCCCTCATATGGACGAATTTTCGAGTGATGCAAAAGGCAAACCTGCATGAAATTTCAAGCTCTTTCCAACCATGAAGTCATAGAAACAAAATATGAACTTTGACAAACTAACCTCATGATGATGACCTACCTCATCCTGACCTTCATGATGATGATGCACCTGACTTACTTTTACCAAAACCGCCAGAAACAGACAACACAAGCCAAAACAAAAGTTGGGTCCCTGTTTTGCCAAGTCAAAATGGGGCGTGTTGTGTAACCACACAACATGGTTCTCCTCCCGAACCTACTTGTCTTTCCCTCTTCTTTGCATGGCTGCATTAAATGTTTTTGGCACCATCCTGGCGATACATTGTATCTAGTGAAATCTTGGAAATTGCCATGTAATTAATGGATGAGTACAAGTTCCTGCTATATAAGAACTTGTCACTCATTTGTTGTTGTTGAAAGCTGGACAAATCTTGGTGCTGTGACAAGATACAACTTCATTGGTGGCCCTATTTTGGATGTCTTGTGAGTTTATGAGTCTTATGTTGTATGTCTCATGCACAAATTCACTGGTTTCATGTTGATTTAAATGAGTAATGCTATATTGCATGTGTTTTGTCATCTGTCTCCAAATTGAGTGTGTCCTTCTTCTAATTCTAAGCATCTAAGCGGTGTTTATGATTCTAGAATATAGGTTTACTGTGTTGAATGCTTGATTTTTTACTTCTACTCAAGGAGTAGATTAAATGTTTTAGGTCATGTATTGGGAGGAATGTATTGCAGTGAGGATGTTGTAAGCAGAGATAACTGAATACTAAATTTTGGGAAGTATTTGTAAGGCAGATACTAAGCAATCCCCTTGAAACCCAGTCTTTGTTATATGTTTATGCTGACCATTCACATGTGTATGTCTATTAACTCCGAGCCCTGGATAGGCACCAGTCTGGTCTTGTATTGAGGTTGCACCCAAGGTCCTAGTTTTGCATCCAAACACCAAAAATCAAACTCTAAACTTCAAAACCAAACCATTAGGACCTTAGAAGTAGTTTTAGGATCAAAATCCTCTGTCTCACAACTGAACATAGGCCCAAAGCTAGCCCCTTTGTACTTATCTCACAGTTTTTGTCTACATAAAGGAGGATTTATCTGAACATCCCCCCAGTTCACAAGCATATCTTATGGATGTTGAATAGGGAATACCCCCCTAGGTTTTGCAGAGCCTGAAGAAGAAGAGGAGATATCTATAGAGTCTATCTCTTGTACTATTGGCCCTTGGCCCAGAGATCTTGTTGATCATTGATGGCTACCTTGTAGGGATAACTAGGAACAAGCATCCAGTCTAGGAAAAATCCAACAGATTTGGTGACTCCACTGGGGAACTCTTTGTGTATGAACCCTTATTTAAAAGAAAATAATTCCTAGTTATAGGTGGCGACTTCGAACAATCTCCCAACCAGTAAAGTAAAATTTTTATGCAAGGGAGAAGATCCCTGCGTAATCCTCTATTTGAAGAATTACCTAGAAAAATGATGTATAGGAAAAAAGGACTGTTTAAGCCAGTCATGAGGGCTCTCCCAGGAATAATGATAATGTCCAATATAACCCTAGGTCTTCAGGGCAACAGCCGTCCTAGTTTTGAAACACAGAGGCTGAAATTCAAGATATGTATGAAAGACAACAGGGTGGTGGTCTGAGAATGAGGTCAGAAGTGTTTCAAGAATGCCCTTTCTTATATCCCAGTGACAGATTTGAAGAGGTTGAATCTCCAAGGGATGATGATGATGATGATCAGAATGGAATGAGACAATCTTCTTCCATGCCCAGAGATGAACAATTAGCTGAAGAGATCAAGAGCCTGAGGGCTGAATTTGAGTATCTGCAGGCTGTGAAAATTAGGGATGATATGAGACAAAAGGTACAAGCTCTGAAAATTGCCCAACAAGATGCAGTCCCCACCCTTGATAATGTAGGTGTCTTGAGAAACCAGCACAGAGATGAAGCCCATCATCAGAAAAATGATCAAAGACAGAATGCAAACAATGCTAGAGTATAATTAAATAATGTGAGAAATCAAAATGCTGATAGAAATGTCAATATTAACCAGTTTGGTAGACGACCTATGCAGCTGGACAGATTTAGATAGTTAGTTTTTGATGGTATTCCTGGTTACCCTAATCCCATTGACAAACATGTGAGGCCACAGGTGCCAAAATTCTTAGGAAATAATGTTGTATCAGGTGAAGACCATTTGAAGGCTTTTCAGAATGTCATGGACAACTTTGAGGTTGAGCATGAAGATGTTTTTATGAAGTTGTTTATGCAGTCTTTGATTGATGAGGCCAGAGAATGGTACAAAAATCTACCTGACCAGAGTATTTCATCATGGGATGATTTCAAAAGGATTTTTAAGGAGCAGTATGGTGACAAAACTAACCCAAGATTTTTTGTAAATGAATTCACTAGTATCACTAAAGGGTCGAATGAGCAGGTTACAGATTTCAATGCTAGGTTCACTAGGGTGTTGAACAAATTGCCACATCACATGAGGCCTAATGAACCAATGTGCATTGTATTATATATAAATTCTTTTGATGCTAAAACAACATATGGGTTAAGAGATAAGGGCCCTGCTACTCTCAGGGATGCTTTTAGAATTGCTACAAATATTGAAAATAATAGGAAAGCATCAGGCAAGACAAACAAAAGAGATGATGTGAAGATTCTGCAAAATCCAAATAAGCCTCACAATATCAAGGTAATGCAATTGCCCCTGAAGACAAGATAGATAAATTAACAAATGTTTTTAAGGACCTAAGTTACAGACTTGCTAAGAATGAAAAAGGAATGGGTCCTGACGGGCAAGTTTACCAGAGATAGGAAAAAAGACCATCATTGCATGATATGCCATATCACACAAATTGGCATAATGGTAAACTAGTTCTACCAAATAGAAACCCTAATCAAAGAGCTCAACATGTCAAGGAGACTCTTGATCTTTTGAAGAAAGCTGTTAATATTTTTGATGATACTCCATGGTGCATAATATGTCAAATGCCTCATTCCCAATCACAATCTATGATTTCTTAATCTTTAAATGATAATGCTGTTGCCTGTGATGAGTGCAATGAGCCGCATTATATGCAAGATGATAATGTCAGTATTCTATCCACAAGTGAGGAATATTCCTCTTATGATATTGATGAAGGCACAGGTCGTGTAACTCAGGTCTACCAGCAAATCTCCAGTGAGGAGGAAGATGAAGAGAGTTACGCATATCCCCAGGACTCACACATTTTTCTGAATAACCTGAGGAGACCTTATGATGAAGAAATTAGAGCTCGGTTAAGAGCAATTATAAACTCAGAGGTAAAGCTAGGGTAAATGATCCACATCAACCAGAAAGCACCTCTGTGAATCAACCAATGCATAATCATAAAGGGTTTGAACCACAAAAGATGAAATGGAACAACAATAAAAAGAATTTTAGACAAAAAGCAGGTCATGATTTTCAAAGGTCAGAAAATGAAGCCCCTCAAGATGAGGATCAAAGAAAGGATCCTTAGGTCATAGATAGCAGTCAGCACGCCGCTAAGATTAAATCTGGATCAACTCAGGATAGGAGCAAAACCACAGCTCAGGCTTCAACTGTCATACAAAATTGTACTCCTTTTGATATAACTCAAGTCCTGTCCCAGGTAAAGGTCTCTATTCCGCTAATGGAATTGATGAAGGTTGAAGAAATCAAGAATAAGGCAGTGTCCTTAATTTCAAGGGTAGCTTGTTAGGTTGAGCAAAACGTTGAGGTTCAAGGTAAGAAACAGTCCTTGTGTATCGAAGAAGATGAAGTCCCTGAAATTTATCTAGGGGTGACCATGACAAAGTGTCCATCACAGGTTGAGCCATTTTATGTCTCCCTTGTTATTAATGGAAGAATAATCAGGAATTGTATGCTTGATTCTGGAGCATCAACAAATATCATGCCTTTGGCTATCATGCAACAAGCCGGATTGAATATAGACAAAGCATGTGGAAAATGCTATGCAATGGATGCTAGGGAGGTACCAATTATTGGAATCATGAAGGATGTGGATTTCAGGTTAGCGGTATATCCAGAAAAAACATATAGAATGAACATAACAGTGGTTGATATCAAGCCACAATATGGCATGTTGTTATCAAGAAGATGGGTAGCATTGACTGGTGGAAGTATGCAATTAGATCTATCCTATGCTATGATCCCAATGAATGGCAAAGATGTCAAACTGGTCAGAGAAGAAAGGTCACAAGAGACATTTGAAGATCAGGATTCAGAGGAGCACATCTATTTTGTGGACACTGACAGTGAAAATTTCAGAGTTGTCTCAGATTACCAAGAAAATGAAAGGAGAGATATTTGCATTCAAGAACTTGACCAGCAGGGTCTATGGACCATGTATTTTGATGGAGCTTGCTCAAAGGAAGGCTCTGGTGTTGGAGTTGTGTTTCTGTCTCCAACTGGTAAGCTTCTAAAATTCTCTTTTTTGCTGAAGTTTGCCTGCACAAATAATATTCTAGAATATGAAGCTTTGTTGCTAGGATTGAATGTTGCTCTCAAGCATGGGATTAAGATGTTAAGAGTGTTTGGAGACTCAGAGTTAATTGTTTCCCAGGTTAGAGATAAGTATGCTTCAAAAAACAAGAGGTTAAAATAGTATAAACATGCTGTCTGGGATACAATTGAATTGTTTGATGCATTTTCAATAAACTGGATAGATAGATCAAAGAATGTCATGGCAGATTTTATAGCTAATGTGGCCATAAGGCTAGATGATATAACTCTGTCTGATGTTACAAATGTTGAGGTTAAACTTAGACCTGCAGTACCAGATAATGTATGCAGTTGGCAGGTGTTTGATGATGATAAATATTTGTTAAGATTTTTACACTGCATAGATGAGTATGACAACCAAGAAATTGACTTTCAGAATTTTGTAAAGGTTGTAGATGGAAAAGAAACTCTTTTGGGGAAAGAGGTAATCCAACTCAAAACAAATAAAATCTCAGAGGGTTAGTTGCTTTAGAAAGAGCTTTTGACAATAGAGATCAGTTTGTTAAGAGGGCATCTCCTACCAACAAGGATGACTTGGAGGAGATAAACTTGGGGACAAGTCATGCCCCAAAAAAGGTATATATTGGCAAACAACTCAAACCACACATCAAGAACATGCTGATTGCATTGTTGAAGAAGTATAAGCATGTTTTTGCATGGTCATATGAGGACCTTAAAGCTTATAGAGAAGATTTATTCCAACATGAGATTCCATTGAAGCTTGGAGCTAAACCATTTAGACAAAAACAAAGACCTATTAATCCTACCTTGGCTCCAAAAATGCAGGAAGAGCTCATGAAGCTCAGGGAGGCTGGAATAATTGTGCCTATCAGACATTCAACTTGGGTGTCCAACCTTGTCCCAGTTAGAAAGAAAAATGGTGACATAAGACTTTGTGTTGACTTTAGAAATCTGAATGTATCCTCTCTAAAGGATAATTATCCACTACCTAACATGGAGGCTATGCTGCAGAAAGTGACTGGTTGTGAGCTTCTATCCATGATGGATGGATTTTCAGGGTACAATCAGGTGAAGGTAAAGGTATCTGAACAATATAAAACCACCTTCACCACTCCGTGGGGAACATATGTATATGTAAGAATGCCATTTGGATTGACAAATGCAGGTGCTACATTTCAGAGGGCCATTGATGTTGCTTTTGCAGGATTGATTGACTCAATTCTGGTTGTTTATCAGGATGATCTAACTGCCTATTCAAAAAGGGAAGAGCAACATTGCATTCACTTAAAACAAATTTTTGTTAGAGCATTAGAATATGGCATTTCTCTTAATCCAAAGAAATGTGCTTTTGGGGTAGTTGAAGGAAAACTCTTGGGGCACATTGTTTCCAAGGATGGAGTTAGGATTGATCCTGAAAGGGTTGCTGCAATTGACAGGATCCAAGTTCCCAAAATAGTAAAAGGTATTCAGTCCTTCTTTGGACAAATTAATTTTGTTAGAAGATTTGTTCCTAACTTTGCAGAGACTACAAAGGATATTTCTAAAATGTTGAAGAAAGGTTCAACTGTCAATTGGGAAAGTGAAGCAACTAAGTCATTTCAGAACATCAAAGAGGCTATAAAGATGGCTCCTGTATTGAAATCTCCTAATTTTTCTAAGCCATTTCAATTGTTTTCATTTGCTTCTTTTCACACTATTGCTGCATGTCTATTACAGAAGAATGAAGAGGGTTTTGAACAACTTATTGCTTTCTTTAGCATGTCACTGCAGGTAGCTGAGTTAAAATATGATATCATGGAAAACCAGGCATATGCATTGGTTAGAGTAGTCAAAAGCTTTAGGCCATATCTAGTAGGATCTCAAACAATTACATATGTGCCCCATGCGGTAGTCAAGGATATTTTTACTCAGCAGGAGGTAATAGGAAGAAGATGCAGGTGGATAAACAAATTACAAGAATTCAACATAGAGATACAGATCACAAAATTGGTAAGGGGACAAGGGTTAGCTAAGATGATGACACAGTCAAATTTAGAAGCATGCCAAGTTAATGTAGTCCAGAATGAAATTGTTAATATGTTAGAATATGAGTGGTATAAGGATGTTGTGTACTATTTGCAGAATTTAAATTGTCCTTCCCATCTCAGTGATAGTCAGAAGAGGACATTGAAATTACATGCTATCAAATACATTATTATGCAAGGAGAACTATATTGGAAAAATCCTGATGGTGTGCTACTTAAGTGTGTGGATGAGAATCAAGCTAAAGAGCTTTTAAGTGACATGCACAAAGGAGTGTGTGGTGGACACTATACTGCCTAGACAACAGCTCTCAAAATCCTTAGGGCAGGTTATTGGTGGCCAACTCTTTTCTCAAATGCACAAAAGTTGGTAAGGAGATGTGATTCCTTCCAAAGGTTCTCAGGAAGGTTAAAGTATGAAGGTGCATTGGCCCTTAGAACTGTAATTGTGGAGTCTCCATTTCAGCAATGGGGAATTGATTTCATAGGGGAAATTTCAGAAAAATCAAGTGGAGGACATAGTTGGATTTTGGTTGCTACTGATTATTTTACCAAATGGATTGAAGCCATTCCAACTAAGAAAGCTACAAGCCAGGTGGTGATGGATTTCATTCTGGAACACATTATTATCAGATTTGGAGTATTGGCCAAAGTGGTCACAAACAATGCTATGTGCTTCAGATCTAGTGAGTTTGTTGATTTTTGCAACAAATATTGAATTAATTTGTCATATGCATCACCATATCATCCATAGGGAAATGGTCAAGCAGAATCAAGTAACAAAAGCCTCATGAAAATCATCAAAAGGATGGTAGACAAGAACAAGAGAGCATGGGATTCAAAACTGAAGATGACACTATGGGCTGACAGAGTAACTGTAAAGAAGGCAATTGGGAGGTCACCTTTTGAGCTAGTATATGGCACAACAGCTAGGTTGTCTGTGAATAATCTCTTGCTAATATATAAATTCATACAAGAAAATGATGAAGAGATTGAAGGACCAATGATAGAAAGGATAAATTAGCTGGTTGCATTAGATGAAGTCAGAACAGAGGCTTATAGAACAAACATCAGGCAACAACAGAAAGTGAAATATCTGTTTGATAAAGGACTGTAGAAAGAAAGTTTCAGATCAATGACCTAGTCCTTGTTTGGAATGCAAAAGGTTAGGATAAGGGCAAGCATGGTAAGTTTGAGCCCTTATGGATGGGCCCACATGAAGTTAGCAATACTCATGGGGAAGATTCTTATTTTCTCCAGGTCCTGAATGGTGAAATACTGGAATTGCCTATGCATGGTCAATTCCTCAAAGCTTATTTTTCATAAGTATATTCTTCTGTGCACATTTGTAAATCATTTGTAAATTGCTTTGTATAGTCAATGTTGTGCATTTTTTGTGTTTTGCCTGGTCTACCCAGAGGTGATTTGGTTCTCACTGCAGCCTTCTGCCTGCACGTCCCTAGTCGGAGCCAATGGTGGTGCCCACATGGAATCAGGGTTTTAAGCATGAAGTCTTATTAAGGAAAAGTTTCTATCAGGCCTCATATTTCTTGCGGGGGGTCATATTTCATATATGACCTAATTTTCTACCCAGGGGGTGATATTTTGAATATTCGTCATCTTAGTGAAGATCACCCTGATGCTGCAGGATCACCCCGATGTTACAACAAAGCTACAGTTTGACCTGGCATTCTTGTGAGGGGTCATATCTACTTGTCCATCACCCTGATATTTTGCTGGGGGTGGGGAGTGATATTTTAAATATCAGGTGATTTTATGAATATCACCCTTGCCACCAAATATCACCCTGATGCCAATATGACGATGACGTCATCTAAGTTTGATGGGGTTGTAGTTGAATTATTTAGTCCAGCCTGATATTACAGAGGAGGGGGTCATATTTCTAATATTGGTCATCTTACGAAGATCCCCCTGATATTGCAATATGATGGTGACATCATCAAGATCGGTGGGATGCATCATGTGGTCTTCGGCATGACAGTTACTATCGGCAGCTTTACTAAGGATCCCCCCATCGTTGATGAGGATATGAATATGATGATGACATGAATATGATCAGGAGGTTCATCGGTGAAGTATTTGGTATACATATGAGCAGGAGGATCTCTATCCGATGCATCAGGTTGCATTGATGAGGGTGGTCATCAGGATGATATTGAGTATCGGGTGATGCGGTCTGGTGATATTTCGCATCAACCTGATGTGAAATATCGGCGTGATATCTTATATCAGGTTATCATGTAGGAGGATCATCAGCAGGAGGTTCACCGTTGGCATGGGTCATGATGATGAGGTCTAAACTGGCGTCGTCGGGAGCAAAATCACTGACTATCATATATGCTCACGACCTATTTTATAAATTATTCGAGAGGTCACTGCAGGGCGAATGTGGGACAATTAGTAATTTGAAAATTAGTGATGGGAGCGCATAGTGCCTACGTGGCACGTTCTAGTTGGTGGCTGACTTTTCAGCATGATTGTAGCTGCAAATCTCGGCGGGAAAGAGGGAGATTGACAGTCCTGATTCAAATTTTCAAAGGGAAGGATTTCTTCATATCTGTGACTGTGATCTTGGTAGGAGGAAGCTTCAAAAGCACACGAACTGCTGTTGCATCCCAAAGCAGGAAGGTAAGCATTAATGGCAAAGTTTACAGAGGCATGGGTCGAGAGGACAGGTCAATTGCCATTCTTTAAGGTGAAAAATTTTAGTCAGTGGTTCTCCTCCCGAACCTGCCTGTCTTTCCCTCTTCTTTGTGCAACTACATTAAATGTTTTTGGCACCATCTTGGCGATGCATTGTATCTGGTGAAATCTTGGAAATTGCCATGTAATTAATGGATGAGTACAAGTTCTTGCTATATAAGCAGAACTTGTTACTCATTTGTTCTTGTTGAAAGTTGGACAAATCTTGGTGCTATGACAAGATACAACTTCATTGGTGGCCCTATTCTGGATGTCTTGTGAGTTTATGAGTCTTATGTTGTATGTCTCATGCATAAATTCACTGGTTTCATGTTGATTTAAATGAGTAATGCTATATTGCATGTGTTTTGTCATTTGTCTCCAAATTGAGTGTGTCCTTCTGATTCTAAGCATCTAAGGGGTGTTTATGATTCTAGAATACAAGTTTACTATGTTGAATGCTTGATTTTTTACTTCTGCTCAAGGAGTAGATTAAATGTTTTAGGTCAAGTATTGGGAGGAATGTATTGCAGTGAGGATGTTGTAAGCAAAGATAACTGAATACTAAATTTTGGGAAGTATCTGTAAGGCAGATACTAAGCAATCCCCCTGAAACCCAGTCTTTGTTATATGTTTATGCTGACCATTCACATGTGTATGTCTATTGACTCTGAGCCCTGGATAGGCACCAGTTTGGTCTTGTATTGAGGTTGCACCCAAGGTCCTAGTTTTGCATCCAAACACCAAAAATCAAACTCTAAACTTCAAAACCAAACCATTAGGACCTTAGAAGTAGTTTTAGGATCAAAATACTCTATCTCACAACTGAACATAGGCCCAAAGCTAGCCCCTTTGTACTTATCTCACAATTTTATTCTACATAAAGGAGGATTTATCTACTTTGTGTCAACATCCCCCCTGTTCACAAGCATATCTTATGGATGTTGAATAGGGAATACCCCCCTAGGTTTTGCAGAGCCTGAAGAAGAAGAGGAGATATCTATAGAGTCTATCTCCTGTACTGTTGACCCCTAGCCTAGAGATCCTGTTGATCATTGATGGCTACCTTGTAGGGATAACTGGGAACAAGCATCCAGTCTAGGAAAAATCCAACAGGTACCATGGTGAAAACTTGTTTCAGGCACCATGTGTAGTGGCTGATTCTACCATCTAATAAGTCCTCTTTCCATCACAACACCCCATATCGCACACATCCCATGGCTTGGAATTATGAAACATCAACTCCTATCGCCCACCCCACAATATCCCACCCAAGGCTAATCCATGGAATGAGGATCCTTGTAAGCTTCCTTTTGTACAGCTCAAGATTGCAAAAATCCAAAAAAAAAAAACCCCCTGCAACAATTCATTACAAATCACCCCATACATCAATCTCATCGTAACTCGCAACCATCTACATCTATCAATCCTCACCATCACACCCATCTCAAACCATTCCCACATCATCAAGTCTTGCTAGAACTACATATTCATCTCGTCCGCATCTTGAAAGTACCTTGATCCCGTGGACACAGGGTATGTAGGCAGTCTGGAATATGAAGGAAGTTTCCAGTACTCAGGTACCTAAGATACACCCATCCAACCCATCTGGATGGCCCCCATTCACTAAGCTAAGTATACACTTGAAGCCTAGTCCCTAACGCAAAAATCATCAATCAACATACCAACTATAATCCCACACATAGCTTGATTGTCCTTTTGCCCACCTTTCACAAATTATTCAACAAAATCCAACCGATTCGCGTCCTAGGATGTATCATTCCTACAATGGACAAGAATCTGTCATCCTATCAACATGTATCTTGGCAAGAATACACAAAGGCTATTTGTATCCTTTTGTTGGTCTTTTTGATTATTGATTTCTTATCTTTTTTGTCTCACTCTAGGTCATTTCCAAAGCTACCTTGATCTCATTATATCATGGTAAGTGGCAAACAACACCTAGAATGGACAAGGTCATTGCTTTTGTATGCTGTGCTTGTGGGTTGGTTTCATTACTCCAAGAATAGTATTAATATCTTGAAGCCTGGGTTGGTTCTAGCATGATGTGCCTCATTCACATATACATGCATCAAAACCATATATGTACTATTTGCACTCATCGTTATGAGTCCCCTTCCTAGGCTAGGCAAGGTTATACTACCTTGGGCACACATGAAATCAACCTATTGTTTGCAGGTCTAGTCCATGCAATCGTGGGATATATATCATCACCTAGGTCATTTCATACCTTTGTGAACTGTATTCTACATTGCTATAATAAACCAAGAAATGCTCTAAATTAATGTTGTGCAACTACTATTACTAGCTCAAATCATCCTGCTAATCATTTTGTTCAACTATACCATCTGGGCCTAGATTTTGTAATCACCTACCGTATTCCCCCCACCTTCCCAAATCCCCTCTCTAATCCCACTCCAACTTACTCTCACTCAACACATCCTGAACCAAACCATATCCCCCCCTCAATGAAGTGGTGTTTCGTGACCTAGCAACTCCCTCATTAACCATCCCAAATCTCCCCCCCCCCCCCAAATCTAGTCGCTCCCAATCATACCCGTACCCCATCCATCCACCCTTATCCTCTCGCCACCTATTCCCCTATCACACAGCCCCACCACCCAGGGTTCAACAAAGAACATCATGTGTATCAAGACTTAATCATCTCACATATCATCTAGCTTGCATCTTACATATCATTTAGTTTTCATCTCATTAGGTTCATTTTAGAATCTTTTAGTTGCATATCATATCATTAGGTTCATTTTAGAATCTTTTAGTTGCATATCATATCATTAGGTTCATTTTAGAATCTTTTAGTTGCATATCATATCATTAGGTTCATTTTAGAATCTTTTAGTTGTATATCATCTCATTATGTTCATTTTAGAATCTTTTAGTTGCATATCATATCATTAGGTTCATTTTAGAATCTTTTAGTTTGCATATCATCTCATTTAAATTGCATAATCATTAGGTTCATTTTATAATCCTTTCATTGCATACCATAATCATAATCATTTAGTTTGTAATCACATAGGTGCATTGTAAACACATAAATCATCACATTCACACTACATTCCATAATCATTACATTGCATTCCATCTATCATTGCATAATCGTTTAGTTACATTTAGTTACATTGCATAATCATAATCAATAAACATTTAGCTGCATATCTATATTTCCATACATAACATGTGTTTATTAATATAAACATACATTTCCATTACATCTTGCATCCATAATAAATGTTTACTAATCTGAAAATTTATTTTTATTATACATCATAGTCCATATATCACAAACATGCATATATCAAAACAAGTAAACCATCATTACATCCATCATGATACATAAATAGGTACATCCATAACATCAAAATCATAAATTGCATAGACACAACACATCCATAGCATAAAGCATACTATATCCATCAACATAAGCATCACCGTAATCAAATAAGAGCATAGTAATAATAAATAAATGAGTAGGCCATCAAACAACATCATATCATATATCATCATTCCAAAATACACATCGCTCATCAAAAAAATATAATAAACAAGTCATGATACAATGCCTCCAAGGGCTAAAATGATATAATTGTCACATAGAGGACCCTCTCTCTGATGCAGTGGGGGATCCTGACCCTGGTGGTGGCTATGGTCCTGCCTGTGGCTGTGGCTACAGCTGCGGCTGTGGCTATACCTATATCTGTGGAACCTGCTGGGGCACATGTGATGGAGGACCCATCACCTGTTGGACAGACTGAACCGGTCTAGATCTGTATCATATATCATCATTGCAAAATACACATCGCTCATCAAAAAAATATAATAAACAAGTCATGATACAATGCCTCCAAGGGCTAAAATGATATAATTGTCACATAGAGGACCCTCTCTCTAATGCAGTGGGGAATCCTGACCCTGGTGGTGGCTGTGGTCCTGCCTGTGGCTGTGGCTGCGGCTGTGGCTATGGCTATACCTATATCTGTGGAACCTACTGGGGCACATGTGATGGAGGACCCATCACCTGCTGGATAGATTGAACCAATCTAGATGACATCGACCCACTAAGCTCATTATAGCTTGGCGCACGCTACTCTACTGGCACTGCCACATGATAGAGAACCCGATAATAATCTACCTGTTGACTGGCCTCTGATAATTGTCCTTGTATTTGAGACACTTGTCCCTATGCCTGCGACAACTGTTTCTGCATCAATGACAAAACTAGGGCCATACCAGCACCTGAGACCTGTAAACTACTCATAGTACCCTCTGCCTACTGAGCTTTCACAAGCGCTACATCCTGCTCTCCTGTCAGAACCACTATCTCACCCTAAGCCTGGGCTAACTGTGCCTACAATGCAGCCACCTGTCCATCCGAACCATCTAATAAAGCCACTATCCCCATAACTGCACCAACTCTGCCTCACGACTCTCCAAAGCCTCTTGCAGGCTGGCTACCTATGCTTGCAGAGTCTCAACCTCCTCCTCTCCACTCCACGGCCGTTGATGGGATGTGGACCCTCAAACCTCTACCTCTCCACCTGCCCCTGACGTGCCCGCCTATGCCTACTGCCCTACTGCAACAACCTGCTACTGCGACGATAGCTGCGGTAGGGGTAGAACACCCCTGTCCATCCTTGACTGTCCCCCATGTCATCAAGGCCCTCCATGCCATCGCTCCACTCCAATCTGAACCTGCTCAATAGGTACCTGCTGTACAAGTGCCTACTATCTCACCTGCTGCTGGGGCACCTGTCCAGCTACCGCTGCTGCAAGCACATCCATCAGCTGCCCATTCCTCCCAATCACCCTCTCCTCTCCATCCCCTCCAACCTCCATGATGTAGTCTACAATGATCTCCTCACCCTCCTCTAGGAAATCATCTCCATCAGAATCATCATCCCCATCATCCTCAAAATCCTCATCCCCTGATCCTGCTACCTCCTCCACAAGGACTACCTCCTTGGCCGGATCAGTGAACCGAGTCTGTCGCCACATCTGCCACCATGTCTCATATGTAGGAGTAGTACCTACATCCCTGATAGTACTTTGCCAATCCCACTGCAATGGCTATAAAGCCTGATGCAGAGAGAAACCAGTTAACAGATAAAATAGGGTTGAAGAATCCTTGGAAGGCCCACAAAATAGCCTTTACAGTGTATATCGGCAAGACAAGGTAGAAGTCACACCAAAATATCCATATTCTTTTACTATCAGCATGATACTATTCTATCGGCGAGCCCCTCGAATCTTCTGCCGACGCTATCTTTCACTCCGATGAGTCTAACACATAGCTGTCGGTAAGACTTCTCGAATCTCACCCCGATCGGCTTGACATAAATCATCGGCCACTTCATAAATTCCTTCGCTGCTAAGTCTCCTCTCCCTGATGGTTAGAACCATCGGCTAGACCTCGTCACACTCACGCCGACGATAATGTTTATGCCGATGCACTCCAGCTATCGGTGTGACCCATTCTATCGGCGAAGCTTCTAACACTTCTCCCGACGGTGTGTGTTCACACCGATATCTCTTGTCGGTGACACCTCACCACGGTCTCCCCGATCGGTGAGACCTTCCGCATCGGGCTAGCACAAATCTTCTTCACTGATATGTTTAGTCAGACCGATAGACCTAGCATCCACTCCATCGTCGGCAAGACTTTTGTCTATCGGCGCCACCTTTCTCCTTTTCACCGATGGTAATCCTTACACCGACGCATACCTATAATTCGTTCTGCAATCGGTGGGGTCCATAGTCTTTGACCCAACCAGTTATATGACTAAAAGGATAGATACACACAAACTATTCTGTCATACAACTGACATATACACACCGATTGATTCCGCATACATTTGTATACACATGAAGTGCTAATTCCTTCTCTGCACATTGTAACCAAACACAACACACACAGAAAACTACAAACCTACAGAATAGAAATGAATCTACTCCTAAGGAAGACATTCCACTGGTTTCAAAGAAACCTCAACCAGTGGAATGCTTCCAAACTACATTCCAGGGGTTACACCAAAACGACAGAAACTCTTTATTTCCTTCTTCTAAATATTAATACAGATTTGTTCTTCCTCTCTGTCTGTTCGTTCGCTTCCCTCCTATACGAACAGAGACCAACTATATAAAGACTCTCAATTGACAGTTACACACGGTGGAAGGTGAATCACCTATAACCACCCTGCCAATCGGTTACAAACCTTTCAGACATTCAGTTTGGTTACAAATGGTAATGACACGTATACAAACTACTCAACATTATGCCGTTACTTGGCCATGTATGACGCCATGGGGCACGAAGGCCTTACAATATTACACCTTGGACATAACATAAAATGTAGGGAATCTTCCAGATTCTTCAAGTTTTGAGGTGCTTTTGCACCAAAGCCGCAAAGTCCTCTAGAGCAATCTGTGGCTGTATGGCTGCCAGCCAATAACAGACATCCCGACGGGTCCGTGCAAAAATAGCCATCTACTGTGGAAGATGCTGCCGCAACCCAAACTATCGCATAACTCATGACGGTAGATACATGTCAATCATGTGGTCTCCTCGGCCCATCAAGTAACGCTACTAGAAAGTAAACATCATGTGCACATCATCATCTAGCCATGGCTCCACTCTGATGTAAGGTCACCAGGTCACCCGAATAACATCATCCAACACCCGTCTCCAATAACGAACCTGTCTAGTATATGTGTACTCAGTATCCTAATATAGGAACACAAAGGCCTCAAATAGATGGTGATAATACCCACATCTCAGCCAAGTGACCGCAATATGCTCCCAAATCCACACATGCAGCAGAGGAACCCCGACTGATAACCCTGAATCATAATCATAAACAACTGTATGCATCTCATGAACAGCTACACCAACATTGCTGGTCCCCAAGCATACATGGTCTCATGTCTAACCATCCCCTCAATCACCTCTCCCCATCCAACTGGAAATCCCTTGCCCCTCCTATCAGGCATCACTACGCCACCAATCAATGCACATGTGATAGTTTTGTTCTTACGTCTTACTATCATAATCTTATTTGATCATAATCACTTGAAATGAATTCCACACTTCAATTATTATCAAATAAGATTATGATAGCAAGACGTAAGAACAAAACTATCACAACACAAATAATTCCAAGACAAAGATTGGAATTGAACTTGCTTTCTTGTATTGATAAATATTAGCATATTGATTTTCACAAAAAGCACAAAGTCTTGATTTGCTTCTCAATTCGCCAGAGTTTTCTTGCAATAGACAAAAGATAGATATTTACAAAAGAGGTCCCCTTTATTTATAGGGAAAGACCTTGAGAAAATCTAGGAAATCTACAACTACTTTGACTTATTCAAAAATAGGAGTCCTTATTAACTTGGGACTTCCCATATTTTTACATGTAATTACATATTGAAAATGTACATGTAAAAATGTCCAAAATTGTTTTGAAAGTACATATGAAAATCAGAAAATAAACTAAGGGGAAAATCCAGCTGCTTCAATTTGTATCACCACTTTTTCTCACGTGGTGATCATACATAGTGAAGGCCGCTTGCATTTCAATGCTATCTAGGTTGAATGCGTTTTTGAAGATCATCCTGGCCCTCACTATGGCGTCCCTCACTGTAGTGATTGACTTGGCATGATTAGTTAACCTGGTTTTCAGATTGTCCAAGGTTAACTGGTTGTCTAAGAGGTTGTCCACAGAAGTTATTGAAAATGCTTTATCTTCAAATTCTTTTTGGAACATGTCTTCAAATTCCTTAATCATTTCTTCTACTGAAAGAAATTGGTTATCTTGTGATACCAATTTACAAGGCAGTTCCTCCAACTTATGCAAAAGGTTGACATCATTTTCTTCGTTGATTTCTTTTGCAGCCTCAAGATCTTTGATCAAATTCCTTAGCATACTGCTCCTGTACATCAGAGCTTCCTTTGTTTCTGTGTATGAATCCCTGTTGGAAATTGCACCAATGGATATTAAGGTACTTATTTTTAGCTTCCTCATTTCCACCCACTTATCATGAGTATCCTCTGTGCGCTCAATATCTTGAGAGATGGCATCAATGAGATCATTGAGTTTTGCCCTTACTTTCTTCATCTTATCCATTTTTTCAAATACATCCGTGAGCAAAGAGATTCCTTGCACTCGCATCCTGTCTAAGTACTCTTCAAGTACTTTTCCTCTGAGGTGAGTCTTTTCTGCTTTCAGAATGACGGGGTCTTCTTCAGAAACGACCTCTGGAGTAACTGCTTCTGAATTCAAAGTGATCTTTCTTACCACTGCAGTCAGCTGTTCTGCCTTTGCTTTGTAATAATCTTTCATTTCTTTTTCCTTGTCGAACTTTTGGATCAGGATGTCCATGGCTGACTACATATCATTTTTAGCACTTTCATGGGTGATTTTACCCAATTCAACCCTAGAAATTGAGTAGTCATTCATATCAAAATTTTCAAGAGTTGCATCCTGTGGGGGTTTTGCTATCTCCAAAAATTTATGCCCCTTATCTTCAAGTACCCTGGAAAGGATCTTTGGTTTCTTCAGGGCCTTAGGTTTTGCAGGTACCAACTTAGTGAAATCAAAATCATCTAGAGAGATGACTTGCTTTTTTCTCTTTGGCGTGTAAGCTGACAACCAAGGTGGAAGTAGAGAAGTATTCACATTGGGATCCATTCCTACCGCTGGTGTTCCTGGAACTGTGCTTGTACTGGTGGTAGAAATAATAGGTGGGGTGTTGGTAAAAACCGCACCTGTTACATTGGCACTTGAAACTTGCTCAGTATTCATCACAAAATGATCAAACATGGACGTGTCCCCAATATCAAAAGATGAAGAAGACAAACTAGGAATTGAATCAGAAGAATGGAGAACATTTTCAAAAGTGCTGTGGGGATTATCAAAGATTATTTTAGGAGGAGAGGGGGATTCAGAGGAAGGAATGTTAATAGGGGAAGCAGACACAGGGGGTGCAACAGGTGTATTGTCCTGTGGAGACAAAGCCTCTTCATCTTGTTGATCTAAATTCCTGTCTTCAACATCCATCTCTTATGTAGCTAGATCTTCAGTTGCCGGATCTTCAGTCACTGGCTCCTCGACTTCCATCTCTTTTATTTCAGGTTCCTCCTCAACAACTTTTGCTTTCTTCGTCACAAATCTGATTTTAGGCTTATGTGTTTTAGAGGATGATGGAGCATCACTCTTGTTCTTCATTCTATTTTCAACCTTCTTACCAGTCTGCTCTTGAACTTCAATTTCTGAACCAGTGAGGAATTCCTTTAGCGTAATTCCTTTATCTTCCAGCCATTTATTGGTGTTAGCCAATATGGGCTCAAACCTCTTCCTTAATGAAGTCGACTCCTTTTGGGACCATTGGATTGGAGGTAAAGGAGTACTAGCTATCTTTTCTGCATCATACTTGGCATCAACCAATTCCCCATCATCCACAAGATCTTCTGGAATATCAGCAAGCCCCAGATATTCAATTTGCTCTAGAGACAGCCTGCTATAGTCCAGTTTCCTGATATCTTCCTCTGTTCTCAAATCTATCCAGACATCCTCCACCATGGGTTCATGAAACTAAGTTTTCCTCCTGATTTTATCCTTCACGCCCCGGTAGTAAAATTTTGGCCTCCTCTTGAATTGCTTCATGGTGACCAACTACATTTCTGTCTCCATAGCCCTTGCCTTTGCGGCAGTCAACACTGAATATTTGCCGATTTCCACTGGAAATCTGAAGCCAGGCTTCTTGAGTTCCATCTGTTTGTTATGCACGACAATCATTTGTCTGCACAACTCCATCAAGACTAGTCTATCTGAAGGAAACCTAGGAAGCATATAAGGATAGCCTTGGAAAAAGCCAACCCTCAAGTATGAGAAAGATGGAAATTGCAAAAACATGCAACCAAAGTCATTGACCACTGTCCATGCCTCGTCTAAAATTCTTCTCTGCTCTAGTTGGGGATCAAAAAGACACAAGAATACAACAAAGAACGCATCATTCACTCTCCTGAAATGGTGAATTGAGCCTTTCAATGTCAGCTGAGAATAATACTGGTATACTGGGACTACTCTCCTATCCCCTTCTGATGATAATCCCAGAAAAATCCTCATGGAGGCTGCAATGTATACCAGATAGGAAGTCATGAAGAATTTAGAGGTAGTGGATACCTTTGTCAGCTGGTCATGCAAAGCGTTACTGATTTGTTCTCCCCAGAAAATAACTTGCCTGCCCTGGAGTATGACCTTAATGAAAGGATACATCCATTCATGAAATTGTGAAGAGGAAGACAAACCTCTTATCCTGCTGAGGAGGGTAATCAAGTCACCAACTTCTTCCACAAAATCACTTCGAGGAAAACTACGTGGCCACCTTGACAAACTTGACGTCGCAGTCTTCAACCATTTGTTGTTGATCACTTTCTTTGCTTTTTCTGGATTCTTGTCATATTCCTTTTAAGCTTCAACAAAGTCAAGCTTCAATACCTCTGTCGCAGGAGGACACATGAACACCTTGTCAATGAACTCAGGATCCAACCTGATTATCACATTACCACTGGCGTCCACCACGGCTCTAATATCTTTGTTATAGAAATGTGCACACTAAAGAACAAATTCTGTATTGTGAGCCGTCACCGGGAAGGATGATACCAGATGAATATTACTTTCTACTATCTTCCTCATCATAGCACTGGGTTTGCTTGACTTGGTTCTCTCTACAAACTCAGCCATATCAACATGGCCAATCTCTGTATCTCTAATGTCCTCAATATTAGAATGGACTGAGGTGATTGGGAAAACACCTTGATATTTGTACTTCATTGCTTTTGCCTTTTTCGGGGACAATTCAGTCATTTGGATGAACTTTTACCGAGGAGAAGTCTAACGTTGAATGAAACTCCACAGAAGAAATTGCAACAAAAATCATGATCATGCAATTAGGGAAAATATGGGCAATCTGGGAAAATTGCATGTTGATGATCATGACTATGGGAATGCGCTTGAAAAAGGGCTATAGTGCGAGCTGGCCAAGAATCAGAGGAGAAGCGGGCTCGGGAAATCAAAATTGGAAATTTTCCAGAGTTGGGAAAATTTGGGACATTTTTGCACGGGCGGCAAAATTCGCCACCCTTGCATATGCGGGTTTTGTATTATTTGCACGGGCGGCAAAATTTGCCGCCCTTGCATATGCGGGTTTTGTATTATTTGCACTGGCGGCAAATTTTGCCGCCCGTGCATGTTGAAAGAAGACTAGGAATTGGTATGAGCTGCAAATTTCGCCGACGCTGCAGGAAATAGGAAAGGCAAAGGTTTATGTCGGAGCGACAAAATTTGCCGACGCTGTATTTGAGTTTTGTCGCTTCTTGGTGTTTGGTCGGCAAATTTTGCCGACATCTCATGAGGGGAATTCCATATATGTATGAGCGGCATATTTCACCATCTTTACATCGAAAGGTAAGGTGAAGTTCTAGCGGCGAATTTTGCCGCTGTTGCATTTGATGAAATTTGCAGGTTTAAGTGCGAAGGCCGAGAAATTCGCCAACTAGAACTCGGCAAGGGTCATGTAGTATCTAGGTAGGCTCAGCGAAATCCGCCGATGTTATAATAATGGCATGTAGTCAGGGTTTGGGGAATCTAGGGCAATAGAATACCTAGATGATACAGGACAAAAACCTAGGGCAGCCCTAGGCGAAAACATAATACGAAAATGACAGACCAAAGCAAAAGCCAAAAACGTAAAGAAAACCAAAAACAAAAATCAAACACGAAAAACGAAGCATCTTTGATAAAACGTGAAGAAGAAGTAGAACGGAAACAAGAGGTAAAACTTACCTGTTCTTGAATCCGAAACCCTATGTCTGATGGCGATGGTCGATGGCGCGATCGAGCGATGTTAGGAGAGTCTGGTATCTCAGCTCAGGAGAGAGGGTGAAATGGGGAAATAAACCATTAAAACACAATAAATAACCTGAGCACAAATGCTGAGCGAGTGGCACAAGTGGCCATTAATGGCACTGTGTGACCAAGATTCTGAAGATCTTGTGCTAGCGGAGATTCTGGCCGTCGATGCAGGAAATAAGGAAAAGCAAAACATGCTATGACGGCGTAATTCACCGACTTCACATTTAAAACAAAAGAACGCATGTAGTGGTGGCAAAATTTTCTGCCTCTACATGAAAAATGAAAAGCATATGTAAAAGTGGCAAAATTCGCCGCCACTACACATGTTTGAAAAACAAGACAAATGGGACATGAAGGAGCGGCAAAATTCACCGACCTTACATGTGTAAAGTCAAAAAGAGATATGCAGGAGCGGCAAAATTTGCCACTCTTGCATATCAAGATTTCAAATTCGACTTACTCTTAAAAATGACTTAAGTTAACATTTTAACCGATTTACGACTTGAATGTTCCTCGCAAATATCGAGAAACCTATTCACAAGGATGTCATAAACCAGTCTAGAATGTCAAAAGTCTTCACGCGAGACGAAGAGAATCTTGTCTCAGTCCGCGAGCTTAGAGTGTAGATTCACGAAACGGACAAGTTTCGTGGGGGTTGTCTACAAAAACGAGCGTAGCTACTTTTGAGAACAACAGCTGGCTCTAACTGGGGAACTTCCTTCAATCAAACTTTGAAATGATTGAGGGGAGTAGAATCCAGCCTCTAAGTGCCTTCATCCATGCCATTGGGCCATAGAGTGAAGCTAAAAAGAAAAAGACACAAAAGACTAAACGAAAACACAAAAGTAAAACATGAAACTATACAAATGTACAATTTAATTTATCTGAAACTTCAAGGATTGAAGTGCTTCAGATGTTGTCCACTGTGAGGCAACAAGAATGGTGTCCCATCCTGATACTCCAGCAAGAAACTGTTTTCACCACAGAACTGATGAATGGTGAATGGACCTCTCCACAAGGAATCAAATTTTCTGTGCATTCCTTTTGGTTCTCTCCTCTTGTCCCACAACAAGACTTGATCTCCAACCCGAAACTCACGAGCCTTTGTCTTCTTGTCGAAGAGTTTCTTTACTTGATTTTGGTGTTCAGCAATACGGTCCACCACTATAGTGCGCTGCTCCTCAAGTTCAGTCAAATACATGATCCTTTTATCGATAGAACTATCAAAAGTTCTATCTTCCAATGCCTTCACCAACTTCAATGCTGGCAATTCCAAGGTAATCGGTATCTCTGCATTCAGACCATATAGAAGCTGAAATGGTGACATGCCTATCGCCCTTTTGGGTGTAATTCTATCTGCCCATAAAGCATCAAACAATGCCTTATGCCAAGTTCTCTGATTCTCATCTACCAATTTCCTGATGATAGTGACCAGATTCTTATTGCTTGATTCTGCTTGACCATTCCCTTGCGGATAATAGTCTGAAGAATGGGAAAGAGTGATCCCATGCTCGTAGCAAAACTCAGTAATCTCATAAGAGGAAAAACACGTAGCATTGTTTGCTACAATCTTGTTTGGAACTCCAAACCTGGAAATAATGTTCTCTTTAAGAAAACTGCATACCACCTCTGAAGTAGCATGTTTGACTGGAATAGCTTCCACCCATTTGGTAAAATAGTCTGTTGCAGTGAGAACATAGATATGTCCTGCACTTGATGATGGATTCACTGCGCCAATGAAGTCAATACCCCATTGCTGAAAAGGCTCCTCAATCACCACTGGTTTTAGAGGTAAGGCTGCCAATTTTGGTTTCCCGACAAACTGTTGGCATAACTCACACCTACGTACCCAATTGTACGCATCTTGGAATAGTGTGGGCCAATAGTATCAAGCTCACAAAATCTTGTGAGCTGTTACAAGTGCTAAAAAATGCCCTCCACAAGCCAAATTGTGGAAAGACTCCAAAAGTCTACCTTGTTGCGCTTTATCCATGCAACGGAGAAATACACCGTCAAGACTTCTCTTGTACAAACCATTGTCCCAAAGGACGTAGTTAGCAGCTTTTAACTTGATAGTTCTCTTTTCCTTATAAGACAAGTGAGAAGGGCACTCACCATAGGTAAGGAAATGAGCGATATTGGAATACCACTCGTCAGTTGTAGTAACAAAAAGGACAGTTGGCGTGTCCACAACTTCTTCTTCTTCGTCCCCTGTCTCTTTTGGAACGTTATCTGTGATCAATTGGCACAAACCTTTACCACGCACAAGCTTGGTAGGCTTGATATCCAGATCAAATTCTTGGATCTTAGCGATCCAATTACCCCTCTTTGTTCTGAACTCCTGTTGAGTTAGGATGGATTTGATTGTTGTATCAGGCACCATGACAATAGTGTGTGAGTTTAGAATATAGAACCTGAAATGCTTAACTGCTTTGACTACGGCATAGGCATGCTTCTCCATATTCGAATACTTCAATTCATGAGCTTTGAGAGGACAACTCATAAATGATATGGGGGATTCAACGCCTTCTTCATTCTGCTGAACCAGAATAGCTGAAAGTGTGTGTTATGAAGCGTAGCTATAGACTACAAAATCCTTAGTGTAGTCGGGACAAACAAGAACTGGAGCATGAGCAATAGCTCTCTTGATATCCTCAAACACTTCCTTACCTTCCATGGTCCAACGGAAAGTGGCCTTACCCTTCATCATATTAACAATGTGACGGGTTTTTTCTGCAAACTCAGGAATGAACCTTCGCAGAAAGTTCACCTTTTCGAAGAAAGAATGAACAACAGTCTTACTTGCTGGCAGAGTGAGACTTTGAATAGATTTAACCCTCTCTGGGTCAATCTTAGTACCTTCTCGGGATACAATGTGCCCGAGAAGCTTACCTTTCATCACCCCAAAAACTAACTTCTTGGGATTGAGGGAAATACCATTTTACCGACAGCGTTCCAGCACTTGTCGCAAATGATGCGCATGATCATGACAGTTTTTGGAGAAAACAGTCAAATCATCAAGATACACCATGATAAACTTACCCATTTCATCTCTGAAGGCAAGATCCATCGCTCTCTGAAATCTTGTGCCAGCATTGATCAGATCGAAAGGCATTCTGCGATATGCGAATGTGCCCCGTGGTGTGGTGAAGGCAGTTTTGAACTGATCAGCTTCATTTACCTCCACTTGGTTATACCCCAAAAAACCATCTAACATAGATAGCATTTCTGAACCTGTCACTATTTGCAATACTTGGTCCATGATGGGCAAAGGGTAGTTATCTTTCAAGGAAGACTGGTTGAGATTTCTGAAATCAACACAGATACAGATTTCTCCGTTCTTCTTCCTTACAGGTACTATGTTCGAAACCCGCGTGGAATGATGAATTGGAAAAATTATCCTTGCATTCAGCATCTTCTAAATTTCAGAAAGAATTGTACCTGATATCTTTGGATTGTATTGCCTCTGCTTCTGTTTGTAAGGCAACGATCTAGCCTTGAGGGGAATTTCGTGTCGAACCTCCTTAGGCCTAAAAGACTTCAGGTCATCATAGGAGTAAGCCAAAACATCAATGTAATGGTGGAGGAGGGTGATGAATTTGAATCTTTCATCATCAGTGCAACATTTTCTGATGTTGACCATCTTAGGATCTGTTTCCGTACCCAAATTGACCTGCTCAAATTCCATGGAAGAACTCAAATCCTGTTGTTGTTGCCGCTGCTTGATATACCTGTCATGTTTATCAAAGAGTTTCTTAAGGGAAACCAAACCTTTTGGGATTTTATTTCCTTTCAACTGTAGAAATTCTTCGCCAGTCTGCGAATCTACCTCAGAAACATATTCACGAGGTGGTGATTCACTTCCTTCAAAGTAAAGCTCATCAAAACTATCCATCTTTTCTAGGAAAGCAATGATTTGATTATCGCCATTGAACACCTGCCAATGGTCAGCGTTATCAGGTACACTTGGTCGGAAGACCAGCTCAATAGTGTACTTGTTTCCTTTGAAATCCTTGTGGGGCACCATGAGAGTGGTGGAAACAACCAATGAATCTGCACGGTCATTGAACTCTCTTGGCACCGCTGAAATATTGAAAGCATCGAAATCTTCAATGCAATCCCATACGCAATTGTGATAATGTCTCAATCTTTCGTTTTTTGTTTGGTACAAATTTCTTACTTGACAAACTACCAATTCGGCGTCCCCTTGAGCATGAAGATTCTTAACACCTCTGGCACGTGCCGCTTCCAATTTGAGTAACAAGGACTCGTATTCGGCGGTGTTATTGGTATTGTCAAATTGTAGCTTGTATGAAAAAGGTAAAATATCACCTTGTGGCGATATCAAGAAATTCTAAAATCCAGACTCCATCAGAATTTGATCTCTTGGACTTCCTCTGGTCTGAAGATTCCTCTTCATCGGTGAGGGAAGAATCTGGAATTGCTATACCCTTACCTGAACTTTCATCTGAAAACTCTTCTGAGTCTCTATTTGACATATCGAAGCTATCACTCGATGTAGCCTCATCTGATGGATCAGAACAATCTTCAGTAGATAGAAAATAGTTACCCATTCCTGAGGACTCAAACAAAATTTGAGCTTTGGGGTTTGATGTTTGAGTAACAATGTATTTCACCTCCTTCTCAGGAAGCAGTTTCTGCATGACACCTTTAACAGGTATCCTAGCTTCAGACAAATCCATGTTCAACTCTCCACCCACATCTTTGCAGAAATTACGTCCAAGGAGGATGCCGTATGAAGCTGGAACATCAGCTACCAAGACTGTCATCTTGATTCTCTTATCCGGAAAAGCTGCAAATGCAAATTGGGCGTCCTTGATTTGACCCAAAAGGGGAACTTGCTTATTCTCCATAGAGAAACACCTCCCAAAAGTTTTGGTTAAAGTGAGGCCAAGGGCATCTGCTACCTTAGCAGGCATAACGTTGTCTGAGGCTCTAGAATCTATTATGCAATTGCTCAATTTGTGACCATTTACTAATAGGGAAACATAGAAAGGTTCAATTTTTCCAGAAACCGCAGGAGGAGTAGTAACAAGATTGTTTTGGGTAGGTTTACTTTTGGAGGAGTCATGAGTAGCTTTGGGAAACTCTTGTCCTGCAGGGACGATTTTATTTTTGACATATTTGGCTAATCTATCAAATTGTTCAGGATTAGCCTGTAAATATTCAACTTCAGACATTTGTATCTTAGTTCTCCTAGCATGGTCTATTATATCGAACTGCTGAAAAGAATTAGATACGGAGGAAGAAAAACCATCATTTTGATTTTTGGTAGAGATAGCACTTGTCTGAGGAGTAGAAGTGGAAGGTACAAATTCATTAGAGGCACCTACTTGTTTATTGACCACCGGGTCTTTTGACTGGAAAGGTAGCAGAGTCCCCCATTTAGCGATTGAAATCACCGGTTGAGATTCTTCCCTCGCTTTCCCTTTATCAGCTTGAAGAGCTGACTGATTTTGAGACCTAGTGAAAACAGCATATGCTCCTTCACTCACTTCTCCTTTTTCAACTTCGTCCTGGTAGTTCAGAAAGCTGATGGTAGAGTCGCCAGCTAACTCTTCTTCTCCTTCTGTGAAGAGATTAGCACCACTTTCATATTCCAACTTGGGTTGGAAAGAAAGTTCATTTTCCGCTTCATAGTAGCCAACAACAGAGTTTACCGGCGCTGCTTCAATAGCAAGCTTCCCCTGTGTAGGAGGAAGACGGTTTTGCTGTCCTTGATTCCTAGCAGCATTGCCTTGATATGAATTATTTGGAAATGTCCTCCTTGGTATATCTCGGTAAGAAGGAGGCGCATATATACCTTGGGACATTTGTCTTTTGAGAGCTAGCAATTCATTTGCTAGCTTTTGCACCATGGGATCTGTGGTGCTTGTGGAAGCGTTCTCAGTAGAAGAGGAACTTTTATTTCTATTAGTGTCCCTTCTTATCTTACCCGCAAGGATAAGATCATCTTCTACTTCAGTTGCCAGAATCTAAGCCACAGCAAGATCAGTAGGAGCAGCTCGCCTCAATAAGAAACTCACCTCTGGAAGCTGTGTATTGATAAAGAAACATTTGAGGTTTTCCGTTGTGGGCTCAGCAGTGGTGGGAATCCTGTTTCTCAATTTGTTGAACTTAGCGATGAAATCTCGCATTGGTTCATGAGGTTCCTTTTTCATCTGTGTCAGCTGTGACAATAATGCATGAGCATCTTCCGCAGGTTTGAACCTGGCTTCGAACTTGGTTTTGAGAGTAGCCCAGTTTGTTATGGTCTGGGCTTCGAGGTGGTAGAACCAATCTGCGGCAGCACCTTGTAGTGTTTCTACAAAGAGTTGCACAGTCACGTCTTCGTGCTCGACACCTATCACACCGCAGGCTATACAGAAAGCCGCAATGTGCTCATCAGGATGAACTTTTTCGTCACCATAGAATTTGGGGAAATTCTTTCTTGAACTACGAGGTAGTTCATGTAATGGTGGGGTCAAATTTAGAGGACCAAAGGTATTAACCCAAGGACCTTGGGCTGCCATGATATGCTGATTGAAAGGTGGTATAACAAACCTTGGTGGCGTATGAACAACCAAAACTCTGTTAGCACTGGCAATAGAAACTTCACCTGGTATTGGGGACCTGGTGTTTGTAGGGGGAAAACTCCTGGTGTGCTGAAGACGAGGCCGTGGAGTTAAGAATCCAAAATTATTCTGCTGCATCAACTTAAATGCAGGATCAATAATACCCTGAGCCCTCTTACTTCTGGTGTACCGGGAATCTGCCAGACTGTATTATACTAAACACAAAATTGCAAGAAAACGGACAAGAACTGAAAATGCTTCAACTCGAAGCGTGAGGCTTCAAGTTGCGCGTTCTTCCCCAGTAGAGTCGCCAAAAAACTGTTGGGTGAATATTTTGTCGTTAACTTGCTAACGGCAAAATGGATATATCAGCCACAGCTACGATGAGACAAAGTCTCTCCTCTCAGCAAGGGGAGGTTCCCTCTAATTATTTAACTTTTGCAAATCAAACAATTTATCAAATTTATGTACACTAAAAACTATGTTGGTGGTGGTTCCATCTCATCTCATTCTCTTTTTTTAGAATAGATGTATATATTTCAAACTCTTGATATAAAACTTATAAATTATCACAAAATCACAGAAACGCAAAGTTTTCTGTTACCTCACTGATTACTTGTAAACAGAACTATTTGAAGTAGAATGCAGCCCAAAGTCTTCACTCCTCTTCAAGATGATAAAAGTAAATCGAATATAACAACTTGCAGCACAAAGTCTCCAAACTATTTTATTCTCACAAACATGAACATATAACCCACAACCGATTTGATAACACAAAGTTTATCAGAATCAAATTAAGAGCGCTCTCCAATCACTTGAAACGAACTCCACACTTCAATTATTATCAAATAAGATTATGATAACAAGACGTAAGAACAAAACTATCACAACACAAATAATTCCAAGACAAAGATTGGAATTGAACTTGCTTTCTTGTATTGATAAATATTAGAATATTGATTTTCACAAAAAGCACAAAGTCTTGATTTGCTTCTCAATTCGCCAGAGTTTTCTTGCAATAGACAAAAGATAGATATTTACAAAAGAGGTCCCCTTTATTTATAGGGAAAGACCTTGAGAAAATCTAGGAAATCTACAACTACTTTGACTTATTCAAAAATAGGAGTCCTTATTGACTTGGGACTTCCCATATTTTTACATGTAATTACATATTGAAAATGTACATGTAAAAATGTCCAAAATTGTTTTGAAAGTACATATGAAAATCAGAAAATAAACTAAGGGGAAAAACCAGCCGCTTCAATTTGTGTCACCACCTTTTCTCACGTGGTGATCATACATAGTGAAGGACGCTTGCATTTCAATGCTATCTGGGTTGAATGCATTTTGAAGATCATCCTGGCCCTCACTATGGCGTCCCTCACTGTAGTGATTGACTTGGCATGATTAGTTAACCTGGTTTTCAGATTGTCCAAGGTTAACTGGTTGTCTAAGAGGTTGTCCACAGAAGTTATTGAAAATGCTTTATCTTCAAATTCTTTTTGGAACATGTCTTCAAATTCCTTAATCATTTCTTCTGCTGAAAGAAATTGGTTATCTTGTGATACCAATTTACAAGGCAGTTCCTCCAACTTATGCAAAAGGTTGACATCATTTTCTTCGCTGATTTCTTTTGCAGCCTCAAGATCTTTGATCAAATTCCTTAGCATACTGCTCCTGTACATCAGAGCTTCCTTTGTTTCTGTGTATGAATCCCTATTGGAAATGACGCCAATGGATATTAAGGTACTTATTTTTAGCTTCCTCATTTCCACCCACTTATCATGAGTATCCTCTGTGCGCTCAATATCTTGAGAGATGGCATCAATGAGATCATTGAGTTCTGCCCTTACTTTCTTCATCTTATCTGTTTTTTCAAATACATCTGTGAGCAAAGAGATTCCTTGCGCTCGCATCCTGTCTAAGTACTCTTCAAGTACTTTTCCTCTGAGGTGAGTCTTTTCTACTTTTAGAATGACGGGGTCTTCTATAGAAATGGCCTTTGGAGTAACTGCTTCTGAATTCAAAGTGATCTTTCTTACCACTGCAGTCAGCTGTTCTGCCTTTGCTTTGTAATAATCTTTCATTTCTTTTTCCCTGTAGAACTTCTGGATCAGGATGTCCATGGCTGACTGCATATCATTTTTAGCGCTTTCATGGGTGATTTTACCCAATTCAACCCTAGAAATTGAGTAGTCATTCATATCAAAATTTTCAACAGTTGCATCCTGTGGGGGTTTTGCTATCTCCAGAAATTTATGCCCCTTATCTTCAAGTACCCTGGAAAGGATCTTTGGTTTCTTCGGGGCCTTAGGTTTTGCAGGTACCAACTTAGTGAAATCAAAATCATCTAGAGAGATGACTTTCTTTTTTCTCTTTGGCGTGTAAGCTGACAACCAAGGTGGAAGCAGAGAAGTATTCACATTGGGATCCATTCCTACCGCTGGTGTTCCTGGAACTGTGCTTGTACTGGTGGTAGAAACAATAGGTGGGGTGTTGGTAAAAACTGCACCTGTTACATTGGCACTTGAAACTTGCTCAGTATTCATCACAAAATGATCAAACATGGACGTGTCCCCAATATCAAAAGATGAAGAAGACAAACTAGGAATTGAATCAAAAGAACGGAGAACATTTTCAAAAGTGCTGTGGGGATTATCAAAGATTATTTTAGGAGGAGAGGGGGATTCAGAGGAAGGAATGTTAATAGGGGAAGCAGACACAGGGGGTGCAACAGGGGTATTGTCCTGTGGAGACAAAGCCTCTTCATCTTGTTGATCTAAATTCCTGTCTTCAACATCCATCTCTTCTGTAGCTGGATCTTCAGTTGCCGGATCTTCAGTCACTGGCTCCTTGACTTCCATCTCTTTTATTTCAGGTTCCTCCTCAACAACTTTTGCTTTCTTCGTCACAAATCTGATTTTAGGCTTATGTGTTTTAGAGGATGATGGAGCATCACTCTTGTTCTTCGTTCTATTTTCAACCTTCTTACCAGTCTGCTCTTGAACTTCAGTTTCTGAACCAGTGAGGAATTCCTTCAGCGTAATTCCTTTATCTTCCAGCCATTTATTGGTGTTAGCCAATATGGGCTCAAACCTCTTCCTTAATGAAGTCGACTCCTTTTGGGACCATTGGATTGGAGGTAAAGGAGTACTAGCTATCTTTTCTGCATCATACTTGGCATCAACCAATTCCCCATCATCCACAAGATCTTCTGGAATATCAGCAAGCCCCAGATATTCAATTTGCTCTAGAGACAGGCTACTATAGTCCAGTTTCCTGATATCTTCCTCTGTTCTCAAATCTATCCAGACATCCTCCACCATGGGTTCATGAAACTGAGTTTTCCTCCTGATTTTATCCTTCACGCCCTGGTAGTCAAATTTTGGCCTCCTCTTGAATTGCTTCATGGTGACCAACTGCATTTCTGTCTCCATAGCCCTTGCCTTTGCAGCAGTCAACACTGAATATCTACCGATTTCCACTGGAAATCTGAAGCCAGGCTTCTTGAGTTCCATCTGTTTGTTATGCACGACAATCATTTGTCTGCACAACTCCATCAAGACTAGTCTATCTGAAGGAAACCTAGGAAGCATATAAGGATAGCCTTGGAAAAAGCCAACCCTCAAGTATGAGAAAGATGGAAATTGCAAAAACATGCAACCAAAGTCATTGACCACTATCCATGCCTCGTCTGAAATTCTTCTCTGCTCTAGGTGGGGATCAAAAAGACACAAGAATACAACAAAGAACGCATCATTCACTCTCCTAAAATGGTGAATTGAGCCTTTCAATGTCAGCTGAGAATAATACTGGTATACTGGGACTACTCTCCTATCCCCTTCTGATGATAATCCCTGAAAAATCCTCATGGAGGCTGCAATGTATACCAGATAGGAAGTCATGAAGAATTTAGACGTAGTGGATACCTTTGTCAGCTGGTCATGCAAAGCGTTACTGATTTGTTCTCCCCAGAAAATAACTTGCCTGCCCTGGAGTATGACCTTAATGAAAGGATACATCCATTCATGAAATTGTGAAGAGGAAGACAAACCTCTTATCCTGCTGAGGAGGGTAATCAAGTCACCAACTTCTTCCACAAAATCACTTCGAGGAAAACTACGTGGCCACCTTGACAAACTTGACCTCACAGTCTTCAACCATTTGTTGTTGATCACTTTCTTTGCTTTTTCTAGATTCTTGTCATATTCCTTTTGAGCTTCAACAAAGTCAAGCTTCAATACCTCTGTCGTAGGAGGACACATGAACACCTTGTCAATGAACTCAGGATCCAACCTGATTATCACATTACCACTAGTGTCCACCACGACTCTAATATCTTTGTTATAGAAATGTGCACACTGAAGAACAAATTCTGTATTGTGAGCCACCACTGGGAAGGATGATACCAGATGAATATTACTTTCTACTATCTTCCTCATCATAGCACTGGGGTTGCTTGACTTGGTTCTCTCTACAAACTTAGCCATATCAACATGGCCAATCTCTGTATCTCTAATGTCCTCAACATTAGAATGGACTGAGGTGATTGGGAAAACACCTTGATATTTGTACTTCATTGCTTTTGCCTTTTTCAGGGACAATTCAGTCATTTGGATGAACTTTTACCGAGGAGAAGTCTGACGTTGAACGAAACTCCACAGAAGAAACTGCAACAAAAATCATGATCATGCAATTAGGGAAAATATGGGCAATCTGGGAAAATTGCATGTTGATGATCACAACTATGGGAATGCACTTGAAAAAGGGCTATAGTGCGAGCTGGCCAAGAATCAGAGGAGAAGCGGCCTCGGGAAATCAAAATTGGAAATTTTCCAGAGTTGGGAAAATTTGGGACATTTTTGCACAGGCGGCAAAATTCGCCGCCCTTGCATATGCGGGTTTTGTATTATTTGCACTGGCGGCAAATTTTGCCGCCCGTGCATGTTGAAAGAAGACTAGGAATTGGTATGAGCGGCAAATTTCGCTGATGCTGCAGGAAATAGGAAAGGCAAAGGTTTATGTCGGAGCGGCAAAATTTGCCGACGCTGTATTTGAGTTTTGTCGCTTCTTGGTGTTTGGTCGGCAAATTTCGCTGACATCTCATGAGGGGAATTCCATATATGTATGAGCGGCATATTTCACCGTCTTTACATCGAAAGGTAAGGTGAAGTTCTAGCGGCGAATTTTGCCACTGTTGCATTTGATGAAATTTGCAGGTTTAAGTGCGAAGGCCGAGAAATTCGCCGACTAGAACTCGGCAAGGGTCACGTAGTATCCAGGTAGGCTCGGCGAAATTTGCCGATGTTACAATAATGGCATGTAGCCAGGGTTTGGGGAATCTAGGGCAATAGAATACCTAGATGATACAGGACAAAAACCTAGGGCAGCCCTAGGCGAAAACATAATACGAAAATGACAGACCAAAGCAAAAGCCAAAAACGTAAAGAAAACCAAAAACAAAAATCAAACACGAAAAATGAAGCATCTTTGATAAACCGTGAAGAAGAAGTAGAATGGAAACAAGAGGTAAAACTTACCCGTTCTTGAATCCGAAACCCTATGTCCGATGGCGACGGTCGATGGCGCGATCGAGTGATGTTAGGAGAGTCTGGTATCTCAGCTTGGGAGAGAGGGTGAAATGGGGAAATAAACCATTAAAACACAATAAATAACCTGAGCACAAACTCTGAGCGAGTGGCACGAGTGGCCATTAATGGCACTGCGTGACCAAGATTCTGAAGATCTTGTGCTAGCGGAGATTCTGGCCGTCGATGCAGGAAATAAGGGAAAGCAAAACATGCTATGACGGCGTAATTCACCGACTTCACATTTAAAACAAAAGAACGCATGTAGTGGCGGCAAAATTTGCCGCCTCTACATGAAAAATGAAAAGCATATGTAAAAGCGGCAAAATTCGCCACCACTACACATGTTTGAAAAACAAGACAAATGGGACATGAAGGAGCGGCAAAATTCGCCGACCTTACATGTGTAAAGTCAAAAAGAGATATGCAGGAGCGGCAAAATTCACCGCTCTTGCATATCAAGATTTCAAATTCGACTTACTCTTAAAAATGACTTAAGTTAACATTTTAACCGATTTACGATTTGAATGTTCCTCGCAAATATCGAGAAACCTATTCATAGGGATGTCATAAACCAGTCTAGAATGTCAAAAGTCTTCACGCGAGATGAAGAGAATCTTGTCTCGGTCCGCGAGCTTAGAGTGTAGATTCACGAAACGGACAAGTTTCGTGGGGGTTGTCTACAAAAATGAGCGTAGCTACTTTTGAGAACAACAGATCTTTATGAGCTTGAAGTATTGGTATCGACACTACTGTTAAGAGCCCTAACCTCACCAGTCAGGCCCAGGTGGCATCATCAAACTGGTCAAATAGTGCCATCACAAATGGCATGCGTCGCTCCCGCAAGTACACTATAAATGAACTCATATCCTATATCCACAACTTTCTGGTTAGAAATCTACCTATCTTCTTCCAAACCCCTCCTTTTCTTCTATTGTTGAAAGCTAGAATCATTTGGCACTAAAATAGACCATATTTTGTGCCATTTTTAACAATGGTGCTACCACTTTTCCTCATGGCGCTATTACAGATAATAGCGCCACTGTGCAAACCACTTTGCACCATTTTAACAAATGGCGCCACGCTACCACTTGGCACTAATCTAAGGAATAGTACCAATTCTCCCAATAGTGCATATATCACATATTGCGCTAATCCTCTATATTGCACTAAACCTCAATATAGCGCCACTAGCTAAACTAGCGCTAGTCGAGAACATAGTGCTACCCTACCATCCATTTGGCGCTAAAACACCAAAACCCTACCTCTTCCACACATTGCACTACTACAGAAGATAGCGCCAAAAATCTAAACACATGGTGACAATCCACCTCTATTCTACCCTAGCGGATAGCGCCAATCCAGAGGATTGCACTAATCCGCTTATTTTTTGCACTGCACGATCTTGTGATAGCGCCAAAATCCCAAAACCCAATTCTCAAACACAAAAAATGTGATAAAATTAAAAAATCACAAAGCTAGGGTTAGGCCCTACCTGGGGTCTAGCCTCCGGTGCCTGGCCAAACTATTAGAAACACTCAGAAACATGTCGAAGTCGCGGGAATTGGGGGTTGTGCTCTGCCATCTCTCCTTTGCTCCTCAAGAGTTCAATGTGTGCAAATGTGGCACTCTTAGGGCCCGCTTGTCTTAATATAGCATGCCAAGTCATCTTTCTGCCCACTCTTTTTCCCCTCCAAGGTGCAGATCACAACCTTTTTCCTCTATTTTTCTTCCCATCATCTTCTTTTCCCATCCTCTATCCAACCTTCACTCCTGTCACCTCCTTTTGAGAGCTCACCTGAAAATGTTTTATTTTTCGGCAACCTCTCGAGGGGGGATCCCTCACCCATCTTATTCCTTCTTGGTAGCTGGGGCATATTCTTTCTTTGACCTGACATCACTTCCTTACTAGGTCCTGACACCATGTCAAAGAGGGGCAAATGTAGACACCTAAAAATGTCTTTATCACCAAACCAACTCCCGACATCCCTAAACATACCAATTTTCCTTCTAAATCAATTAATTAAATTTTTATTTAATTAATTATCCCTTCATCACCTAAATTTTCATCATTCTATCCCTAACAATTAGATTAATTATATTAATTCAATAGTTCAAACCTTAGCCAATTGATTAAATAAATATGCAATATTTATTTGGTCAATTTCTCCCTCCTCACTAAATCTAATTAATTAGCCAAACCATGTTAACTAATTAATCCAGCCTATAAATTGACCTACCCCTACCCTAGGTAATTAAATAGCTATTATTTAATTGCCTACCCTAGCCTACCTCATCCTAGCCTTAGGATTAATTAAATACAACCTTATTTAATTAATCTTAAACCTCTCATTAAGATGGTCAAATCCAACTTAACACCCTTCTCCACATCTTCCAAATAAAAAATTGGAATATATCCACATAAGTCAATTTTTTATTTAAATAAGTCCCACATCAAAATTAATTCCTCTTACACCCCTTACCCATGCCATACCTCATTTATCTCCACTTATCCCCAAATGAATTTTTAATTCATTTTACCCTTCCCCATGTGAATTTTTAATTCACACATATTCTATCTCACCCATACTCATTTAATTCACCCTTTTCCTAAAATGAATAAAAGATTCATATTTATTCCTAGCCCTTCATTTCTCCAAGATGAAATCTGGGCCCTCCACATCACGTTCATCCTCCACCATTGATCTCCCAAATCAATCTCAACCCTTGGATCAAAACCTCTCCCAAAATTCCTATAAATACAACATCCTCCAACCCATTTATCCATCCAATTTTTATGTAATGTTACCATGCCCAAAAATCTATTGAGCTAGATTGTTTGTTGTCTTTGAGATAGCATTTCACATTTGTTTTCATTATTTAGGGTATATCTTAGGAGCTCTTGGGTGCAAAGCTTCTTTCCCTTTTTGATGAGATTGGGTCTCCTTGTTGAGGTATAACTTCTTGTTTGTATTCATTTAGTTTTTTTTCACCTTCGATTTGGATCACCTAATCACACTCACAAAACTGCATCAAACAAGCATTGTGAGAGAATATCAGACAGAATTTGAAAAATTAGCTAATCACACAGAGGGATTGTCTGATGAATTCTTTAGGAGTTGTTTTGTCAGTGGTTTGAAGGATGTAATTCACTCTGAGGTTAAAATGTTCTGTCCAAGCACAATGATGGAAGCCTTAGGGTTGGCTAAGTTGGCGGAGGACAAGATCATAGCTCAACAACGCTCCAAATCCAATTTTGTTTCATTCAGAAATATGGATTCCCAAAGCCCTCAAATAATGCTAGCTCCTAGAACAACTCCTATCAAGCATTTGACTGAAGCAGAGATGCAGGCATGTAGAGAAAAAGGGCTTTGTTATAATTGTGATGACAAATTCACTCAGGGACATAGATGTCTTGAGCAAAAGCTCTATCTCTTGGATGTGGATTCTCCACCTGAAACTGAAGTTTATGCAGATGATCAGGATACAGTAGTTGATCAGGTTGAAACTCAACAGTCACCTGTTGACCCTACTTCTCAAGAAGACCACCTAGAGATCTCTCCATGCTGTAGCAAGAGTCACCACCCCACAAACCATGTGGGTCAAGGGTTACTTCAAGCAGCTCCCTCTTACAATACTCATTGATTTTGGTAGCACTCATAATTTCCTTGACCCTCCAATAGCCAAATAGGTTAGTTGTTTTGTTCATCCTTGCTCGAACTTTGAAGTCACGATTGCCAATGGGGGCACATTACCTTGCAAAGGGAAGTGTTGCAATGTGTGCATCTCTATTGGAGATTATAACCTGTGCTCTAACATGTTTGCCTTGCCCTTAGGTGGATGTGATGTGGTTCTGGGTGCCCAACGGTTATGCACACTTGGACCCATCTTATGGGATTTTGCTAAACTTTGGATACAGTTTTCAGACAATGGGCACAAACACACATTGAAGGGCTTACAACTGGGGTCTCTCAGCATCATAAGTTCACATCGCATGGAAAATCTTCTTAAGAAGAATTCACATGGTGTCACCACTCAGCTTCACTCTATTTAGATGCAACCATCCATAGTCTCCACTACTCCTTCGACTCTCCAATGAATGGTGGCTATTTTGCATGTAGTATAGAAGTGGCGGCCATACCTACTAGGGAATCATTTTTGCTTTAGGGCTGCTCACCAGAGCCTGACATATTTCCTGGAACAATGGGTCTCCTCCCCAGCACAATAGAAATGGATTAGCAAACTCATGGGTTATGACTATGAGATCACTTACAAGAAGGGTAAGGACAATATTGTGGTGGATTCTCTTTCTCGCACATGTGATGACCAAGCTTCTCTTTCAGCTCTTTCTATGCCTATTCCAAATTGGTTGGAATCTGTCTAGCATGCTGTCTTCTATGAACTCTATGTTTCTCCATCGGTAGGGCACTCTGGGTTCCTCAAACCTTATGAGCAGGCATGACATCACTTCTTTTGGAAGGGAATGAACATGGCAATTCAACAGATTGTGGCTACATGTGATACCTGCCAACACAACAAGGGTGAAATGACACTCATTGGATTGCTCGAACCCTTGCCCATCCCTACACAGATTTGGACAGATATTTCTATGGATTTCATTGAGGGGCTTCCTCAATTTGTAGGGAAGCTAGTGATCTTAGTTGTGGGTGATCACCTCTCAAAATATAGTCTTTTTTGTGCCCTTACCCATCCCTATACCACCTCCTCAATTGCCCAAATTTTCATGGACTAGATCTTTCGTCTTCATGGCATCCCTTCTTCCATTGTCTCAGATCGTGATGCAACGTTCATTAGTCATTTTTGGATAGAACTATTTTTCCACACTGGCACCAAACTGAAGATGAGTTCTGGGTATCACCCACAAATAGATGGTCCAACTAAAATTATCAACAAATGTTTGGACACTTATCTTCGTTGCTTCACCTTAGAACAACAACATCAATGGGCAAAGTGGCTCCCTCTTACTGAATGATGGTACAATACCTCCTACCACGTTGCATCTAACATGACTCAATATGAAACAGTCTATGGTCAAGTACCACCAGCACTCCTTCCATACTCACCCAACAATTCACGCATTCAGGTAGTCGACAAGGTTCTCTACACCCAGGATCCAATTGGGCATCATAAGCTGGCTCCTTTTTCCTGCGTTCATCCAGTATTTCATGTCTCTTGTCTAAAGAAATTTCTTGGCACCAACAATAGAACACAAACTATTTTACCACAACTGGATAATGAAGATCCATCCTTTTGGAGCTAGAGGTAATCCTCGACAGGTGCACTCATCATCTTCGCTCCCGATCCATCATAGAGGTATTAATTTAGTGGCATGGAATGCACTCAGAGATTGCTACATGGGAACCACTCCTTCAGATTCAGTAACAATTTCCACATCTTACGCTTTGAGGACAAAGCTTTTCTAAGAGGGAGGGGATGTTAGGAACCGTGTTTAACCCTTCTCTTTACTTTGTTAGTATATTACATTTGGATACATATGCTTTGTAAGTCATCCCGTGAGTATATTGTATTATCCCACATTCATGAGAAGTAATAGTTGTTTATATTAGACTTAGTATATAAGTACGTGTTGAGGCCAATGAAGGCATCCATGAATTTATTGTATTGAGCTTGCTCAAAGGAGGTTGCCCCCTCGAAGTGGCCTGTAATTAATAAATTCCTTCTGTGTTTCTACTATTGATATCTATTTCTGTTATTTCATGCATTTTTCATTATATTGTTGTAGGAGGTTCCTCTCACAACAATCTTAACTCTGTGCAATCAATGGCATCTTGCTTGTGTTCGAAGGGAATTTAAATGTTTTAAAAAATAGAGCGTTAGATCACCACCTTTATGTCTTGTCACTTTATTTCGAGGTGATGTGTTTTGCAATCTCATTTATTGTTCAGGATTTTGGTATGATGGTAACTGGCGTTACTTCGATAATATGAATCTCTTTGAACAAGAAATCACCCTTTTGATATTTTAATTTCTTTTTGTCGCCTTTTTAGAGAGACCCCAAAAACCCTCTCTTTGACACAATAGAGTTTGTTTGAAATACCCTTTACATTATCTTTTCATTGACGAGACCCCTTCTATCAGTGAGACTCTAAACCATATCACTTCAATATCCTGAATCCCTTAAAGGTTATCGATATTTTTGTTTGATCATCGTGACACGTTTTGGTGTCATGCTAAAGTGCCTTATCTATTCAACTTTTGGGGGTATCGATGAGACTATTGAATGACTCTTGTTGATATCCCCTGTCTCTTCGATTTGCTCATTACTTCGGGTTTTTGTGTGATTTTCCTTTTGTCTTCTTGTGCCTTCAAGTCATTGAAGAGACTGTATTTTGAGTCTCTCCAACAGAGTATCATCTTGCCGATGTTAGCTATACTAATTTTTTTATCAAATATTTTATGGTTGTGGTATAGAATTTGGGGCTAATAAGGGAATGGTGATATTTTTTGGGTTCAAGTATAACGTCTTATTAGGTATTATGGTGGGAATGGAAAAAATTTGAAGTCTAAAATTTTGATCCAACACAATCCATAGAGGCTTAGAGGTACGGTGCTACAGTTGACGCTAATTTAGCATTAAAAACGGTGCTCAAGTCAGTGCTAATTTGGGTGCTACAGTCAGCTCTATTTTAGGCACAATTGGTGCCTAATTTAGCACCTACTTGTTCTAATCAACGCAAAAAATGCCAAAAAAGTGCCATTCTGATAAATAGCGCCGACTTTTTAAAAAATTGGAGAAAAATACATTAAAACAGTGGGTGGAAGCAAAAAATAGAGCAAATAACAGGGATTTGTTGTAGTTCTACCTCCTAGTTTTCCTTTTCCTTTCTAATTTCCCTTTAGATCCCACCAATTTCCCCTATTTTACTTTTTTCCACCTCTCCTCTCATCATTCTTCCCATCTAATCAACTTTCATTTTATTTTGTTTCCATTTCATCCTCCCAATTTATATCCACATCCCTCTTTGCATGTCCTAGTTTTCTTGTTTCCATTTTCTTTATCGATAAGGGAGAGGGAGAGGGAGAGAGGGGGTAGATGGAGGGGAGAGATAGGGAGATAGGGAGAGAGAGAGAGTCCTAGTTTTCTTATTTCCATTTCCTTCGTCGATAAGGGAGAGGGAGACATAGAGGGGAGAGATAGAGAGATAGAGGAATGACAAGGGAGAGAGAGAGAGGCAAGAAATAGGGAGATAGGGAGAGATAGATAGGTAGGGAGAGATAGATAGGTAGAGAGAGAGGAGATAGATAGGGAGAGATAGAGGAGATAGAGGGGAGAAATAGGGAGATGGAAAGTGAGCGAGATGTCCAAAGAGATAGGGAGAGAGATTGAGAGGTAGAGGGACGATAGAGATAGGGAGATAGAGGTTTAGCAGTCCTCAGGTTTAGGGTTAGGGGTTAGTATTTAGGGGCATTATTTAGGGTTTAGGGGATTAGAGAGAGAGAGAGAGAGAGAGAGAGAGAGAGAGAGAGAGAGAGAGAGAGAGAGAGAGAGAGAGAGAGAGAGAGAGAGAGAGAGAGAGAGAGAGATTACTTTTGACATGCAACCCTAAACATCTAAACCCTAAATAATGCTCCTAAATCCTAACCCCTAACCCTTAAACCCTAAACCCAAGCAACCCCAAACCTCTATCTCTATCATTCCTCTAACTCTCAATCCCTCTTCCTATGTCTCTGCCCATGTCCCTCACTCTCTATCTCCCTATCTCTCCCCTTGGTCTCCTCTATATCTCCCAATCAGTCGTCTCTCTCCAAACCCTAAACCCTATACCTCTAAACCTTAATCCCTAAAAACCTAAACCCTAGACCCTAAATAATGCCCCTAAACCCTAAACCCAAGCAACCCTAAACCTCTATCTCCCTATCTCTATCATCCCTCTATCTCTCAATCTCTCTCCCTATGTCTCCGGCCATGTTCCTCACTCTCTATCTCCCTATCTCTCCCCTCGCTCTCCTCTATATCTTCCTATTAGTCCTCTCTCTCTCTAAACCCTAAACACAAAACCTCTAAACCTTAACCCCTAAACCCTAAACCCTAACCCCTAACCCCTAAACCCTAAACCCTAAAGCTAAGTAACACTAGGAGAGAGAGAGAGGAGACAAGGTAAAGAGGGGAGGGAGAGAGATAAAGATAAAGAGATTCTTTTTTACATGCAACCCTAAACTCGAGCAACCATAAACCCTAAATAATTCCCCTAAACCCTAAACTTGAGCAACCCTAAACTCATAAACCCTAAACAATTCCCCTAAACCCTAACCCCTAACCCCTAACCCCTAAACCTCTCTCTCTACCCCTAAAACCCTAAACCCTAAATAATGCCTATAAACCCTAACCCCTAAACCCTAAACCTCTATCTCCCTATCTCTCCCTAATCTTCCTATCTCTATTGTCCCTCTACCTCTTAATCTCTCTCCCTATGTCTTTGGCCATGTCCCTCACTCTCTATCTCTATATCTCTCCCCTTGATCTCCTCTATATCTCCCTATTGATCCTCTCTCTCTATCCCCTCCCTAAACCTCTAAACCTTAACACCTAACTCCTAAACCATAAACCCTAAATAATGCCCCTAAACCCTAACCCCTAACCCTAAATCCTAAACCCCTAAACCCCCAAACCCCCAAACCCTAAACTCTAAACCCAATAAACCCTAAACCTCTATCTCCCTATCTATCCCCTACCTTCATATCTCTATCATCCCTCTACCCCTCAATCTCTCTCCCTATGTCTTTGGACATGTCCCTCACTCTCTATCTCCCTATCTCTCTCCTTTGTCTCCTCTATCTCTCCCAATTTCTATTGGTCCCCTCTCTCTATCTCTTTCTAAACCCTAAACACTAACCCTTAACCTCCAAACCCCTAAACCCTAACCCCTAATCCCTAAACCCTAAACCAAAGCAACCCTAAACCCCTAAACCCTAAATAATGCCCCTGAACCTCTCTCTCGCTCTCCCTCTCCCTCTCCCTCTCCCTCTGTCTCGCTCTCTCTCTCTCTATCTATCTGTCTCTCTCTGTCTATCTATCTCTCTCTTTCTCTCTCAGAAATGACACGGGTCATTCAAACTCCAATGTGGCAGAGAGAGAGAGAGCACTAGTGTTATAATGCGCTCATGTTATAACGTTAGTCATGTTATGGCTCAGTATTACCGAGCCATAATGCTAGCACGTTATAACACACTCACGTTATGACTTGTATGGGACCAAAAAGTCATGTGGAGACTTTTTGGTCCCTCATCTTTGTGCATATACCCTTAACATTTCACCTACCTCTAGCATGACCTAGGACACTATTAATGGCTATGAATGAATGCAATCAAATAGGCGAGGGATTTCATACACCATGATACTATATAGGATCAAATCAAGGATGTGATAGCAAGGGGCAGAGGACTAAAAAGTACACGGTTTCATGTCTGGGCCATGTGAAAATTGTTAGTGTAGGTTTTTATTTTCCTAGTTGGGTTATTTATTACCTATATTCCTATGTTTTTCCTACACATGTTATTAAGCTTGCTTAGGGTTAATTAAGTGAGTATTAGTGTGAGTGGGTGCAAGGTGTCGACATCTTCCATGGAAGTTGCACTTGCCTATTTTAGGCTATTGTGGTGGACTCTTCCCATTGGTCGTATTTTCCACCTCTCCCCTCTCTTCTAACCTATTTATACTCACCTCCTAGCTTCTATTTTGCATCTTTTGCTTTTGCATCCTCTTAATGCGATTTTACTTCTGGAGCATTTGCATTACTCTTGTGGAGACTAACTCTATGCTGCTATTTTGATTTCATATCATTTGCATTCATAGTTTAATAACTATTCATTTGCATTAGTTTTCTAGGTTAATCATCTTTTCAGATTCTAACATGGTGTCAAAGCTATTCCAGTGTAGAGTAGATTTTACTTTTCTTTTTTAGAGATTCGGAGGGGGCTTAATAAGCTTTACTTGCAGGTTTCCTAAAAACCCAGTATGCTCTTCTCTTGCATCTTCGAATGATCTAGAGAATCAGAAAAGTTTGATGGAAATATTTTAACCTCTGAGGTTTTTCATCATGTGTTTTGTGAGATCTGGTTGATTGCAAAATTTCTAGTTATACTGGAAACATTTTTGGTTATATTGGCAGCATTTCTGGTTGTTCCAATGTGTCCAGGAGGCTCGAGAAAGTCAAGATTGGATTTCATTTCATCTAATTTGGAGATCATTGACAATGTTGTGAAACGGGGATTTTAAGTTTGGATCTAGAAGACAACTTCTATTCAGAGCATTTTTAGGCCAAAAGGACCTTGCCATTGCATCCAAGAGGCCTCGCAAATAAATTTTGACATACTACATGCTATTTTTTGTTGTTGGCTCAACATTTTTACCTTAGATCCACATCTTAGGCAAGTCAAAAAGAAAAAATCTTTCTGGGTTTTATTCTCTGCATAGAAAAACTATCTAAGTATTTGTTATTTTTTGCATGCAGCAAATAGATCATGCACAAACTTAATCAAAAAAATTTCTAAAGGCCCCCTCTCCATTGGTATTTTGATTTTGGCAGTCAATCTTTGCAGGCCTCTATCTTAGTCATCCAAGCTCCTTTCTTGGAGCCATTTTTTTATTTGGGGTATAATTTCACAGGATTCACAGTGGTGTAGACATTTTTTGTTTTGGTGTGGAGTTTCCAGAAATTACAGATTCTCACAAGTGACGTTGCACAGTTCCCATTTTTGGAACTTCGGAGACTCATAACTTTCAAATACGACCTCGGATTGAGGTACTTCTTTTTTTAAAAGTGGATGATTTTTTGAGTAGATTGCAGTGTTGTTTTTAGTTTCACTTTGTTTCATTCCAGTACTATACTTTTAACATACACCTATTGTTGAGGATTTTGTAAGCATTGAGATCAAAACCACTAAGTAATTCTTTCTAGTGGTAGTTGTAAACACACTAAATTATAAAGTGCCAGATCATACTTGCTTGGGGGGGTCTTTGACTATGTGAAAAGGGGGGTTGTCTTGTGTGTGTTCTCTTCTTTTCAACACTTCATTTTTTCATTTCTTCATAATGGATCAAACAACAGTACCCATATTAACTCCTTACAACTACTTTGAGTGGAAATCACCCATGACAATCTACTTAAGGAAAGTTGGGTTGCATAGGATAACAATGGGACTAGAAACAAATCCTACTAAAGATGAAGATAAGCCTAAGTGGTTTAACAAATGTGATGAGGCCTATGGAACACTGTGTTTGTCTATTTCTCCTGATTTGCTCTTTCACATTGAGTCTTTGAATTCACCAAATGAAATCTGGACAAAGCTAGAAACATTATTTGGCAAACAAGATTCAATGAGGGATCATGTTGGAAAAATGAATTAATTAGTTTAAGTAAATGCAACTTCAACACAATTCATGATTTTTTAACAAAATTGAAATCACTAAGGGTATAGTTAAAATAGTGTGGAATTGAAAAGAAAGATGAACTAATTCTTAGTATTCTCTCTAAGCTAAGTTCAAAATATTCTGTATTTGTTTCTACCTTCTATGCTACTAAGGGTGCACTTGATACTCAATTCACCATGCCATCTTTTGATGATTTTGCTATCTCTCTCACATGGGAGAAAGATAAGCTAATCCAAATGGGCACTCTAAAATCATCTAAGTCACATGCCCTAGTTACAAACCAAGGCACAAAAGAATTGAAGAGACCTATTGTCTCAAATTACTGCTTGGAACCTCATTTTTAATCATTGGTTTTATTCATATCATTCACATGTACTTCATTCATCAGGTTGATAGAACACCATCGGCATATCCATGTTGGGCTTACTGATGACATGTGTTTCACCGATGGTAATGGATGTAGTATCGCCGATGATCTATGTCTCGTCGATGATGTGGTCGGTGTGAGTCACTCCGATGAAAAACCATCAGAGTGAGTAGCTTTACCAACTCAATGGTAATGGTTCTTACCGATGAGCCTATCATCCCAATGTTCAGCAAGAAGATGTTCATTAGCGAAACGTAAAGTCTTTGGGCTGATGTTAGAAGCCTTTTCGATGAAGGCTTGGATCGGTAAGACCATAACTTTTGGTGTTGCTTCAAAGTTTCTCTCTGACGGTCTTCGTTACACTGATGAAGGTTGAAGGTTTGAGCATCGGTGGGACAAGGTCTCATCATTGTGAATGGTGGAGTTGTCTCCGATGGTTAAGGCTATACCGATGAGGTTTTGACTGGCATCATCGGCAACAAAATTGCAAATGATAGTCATACAGTGTGTTCAGGTATATAAACCTGGATGTCCAACGCGACCTTGTGAATGTGGGATTAAAGTTCTCACATGAATTTGGAACAATTACACAACGGTTTGAAGACAGCGGTGCTAGGTTAGTTGAAACAAGCAGTTAGGGCAAAAGTTAAAAAGCGGTTTTGCTCTTGAAGACTGTGAATATATATAGATCTGGTGATGTCGTCTAGGATGCTGATAAGATTCAATCATATTGTTCATTTTGTAAAATGTACAGTGGAAGTGAACATTTTGTATGATTTGAGAATTGATACCTGAGTGAGAAGGCTAGGATATTTATTTGTAATCTTTCTAAGCTTACTGTAAATAAAGATAGTCTCTCTTGTGGTGGTGGGTTTTGTTGGTTTTTCTTCTAAATCAACATTAGGGTTTGCCAGTTCTAATGCACAGGCAGATTCAGCCAACTAAATATAGGAGGTTGCGTGAGCTCCTCCCCTTCACTTCTGGTTCTGCCGCACCAAGGGGGTGTCCCTATTTGATAAAAGTATGACCTTGACTAGCTCAATGACAAAAAGATTTAACTTGACAGTAACAGGCAGAATACTCTCATGTAAGGACCAAGATTTGTGTTACAAATCACAAGATTGGCAACATTCTTGGACATAATGTCTGGTTAAGGATGAGAGCATGTAGGGGTTTCCTACTCCTAATCCTACAACTAACAGGTGAAAGGATGAAATGGTTTGAAATGATGTTTGGAGTTATGGGACTTTCCTAGACCCATTGAATAGACATATTCCCAAACCAGTGCCTTATCTAGGCAGCAGAGTCATATCTAAGAATGTAAATGTCTCCCCATGACAACACAAATTCATATCCAGAGGACCTGAGAAGAATGCTACTGCCTAACAGCAACATGTCCAAGAAAGAGTATTACTAATGATCATACTTAACAGATCCTATGATGCAATCTACTTTCCTTTGTATCTGATCAAAAGCCTATTTAACCACTCCTTGAGCAGACGCAATAAATCAAACACACAGTATGCATATACTGAAAAACTTGGAAGCTCTTGACAACCTTGTTTGAAAGGAAAACAAATGACATACAGGAGACAATCAGAAATAACACACACATAGGTGTTTTTCATTTAAAATCAATCTGCATAGAAAGTCATCATAGAGAAAATCATCATTTACAAGCCAAAATAGACTAGTACACCAGACTAAGGACCGAGTCTGTAGCAAAAAATGCCTTTCAAAATGTGAACACCTTATGTTTAGAGCCAGAGCCGAAAGCCCAAAAACATCCCACCTCTAAAATGAGTAACACTTCCTGCTTAAAAATAGCCAGAGGGAAGCGTACTCAGCATTAATTACATAGCCAGAAGTCAAAAATCTGCCAGATACATCCATCAGAAATGGCGCTCAGAAGTTATTACTGCAACAAATAGGGGAGACCTCGAGCCTTGCACTGCCATCTGGAAGTCCTCATTCATAATCAGGCAGTTTGATCGCCTGTCCCATCGCCCATACCCCTGCACTATCGCCATTGATGGCTCAACCACTCGTGGCCTACTTGAAAACTGTCGCAGCAATCAAAATGGAGCCTCCTGCCAAAATGCATTTACCCCAGTTTCAAAATAATGCAGGGAGATTAATCCCACATGCACAGTGCGGAGAGCCTTTCAGTATTTTAAAAACATGGCCATATGCATAATAGGTCTCGAGCGCTTTTGCTACACTCGACACACGCTCCTTCTCCAAAAGCCCATCAGCCAAACTTCTACCATCGGCCTACCCCGCAGATCTCCTACCAACCTCAGTTGTCTCGCCGATGCCTACTCCACATTCCCTTCATCAGCTAGAGAAAGACCATCGGGCCAGCTCTCCACACTCCCACCGATCTATCAAGTCTCTCCGATGGCAAACAAAACACACCCTCCGTCGGTAAGATCAATGCCATCGGTGAACAATAAAATGCCTATGTCGATAGAGCTAGTCTCCCCGATGGCCAAACTCCTCGCTTCCATCGGCCAGACACACATCGTCAGAGCAACATGAAATTCCCTCGCCAATGACACTAGTCACAGCGATAACACCCCATCGGCCAAACATTGCATATCGGTGAACCCACAAAACCTCTGGCCGACCTCAATTGTCATACCGATGAGTACCTAGCACCCACTTCTCCTTTGGCAAGACTCTCTATCTATCGGGTTGAACCACTGAACCATTGAACCGGTTCAATCGGCTAGGTTCAACCTAATGGTTCAACGCCGACCGCTACATTACAACCCCCTCCATCGGCCAAAACCAAAATCACAAAGCTTTGAACCATTGAACCATTGAACCTTTGAGAAAAGGGTTCAAGCGGGTGGTTCAATGATAGTTCAAAGACACAATCAGAGCGCTCAAGAAAGCTTTCGCCGATGACAATCACTACGCCGATGAAGAACACATGAAGACCACCTCTTCAAGAACTAAGATGCAAATGTTGAAAAACACTGAGGGGCCCCAAAAATTAAAATTCTTTGGATTTTTTGGGAAGGTGCCTGCATGAAAATTACTCGGGAACTGACAGTCAATTTAGGCACCAACAGGTTTTTTACCCGAAAGGGTTTTCCCACATACATCTGGTGTTGTTCTCTGTTATCTTGCATGTTTATTTTATTTTTTTGGTATGCTCATCTTTGTATTTGAATTAAATGTTACCTGTCTACATTATCCCCTTTGAATTGACATTAGGGAAGCTGTATTCTGCACCTCTACTTTCCTTACAAGTGGTATCAGATCCTGGCCAGTTGTGTTATCCTTGTTGGTAGGTTGGTTTATTTGTGTGAATTCTGTGAGTGGGAGTTTTGTAGAGGTCTATTTTGTTAAATAAGATGGCAAGTTCATTAGGAAAAATAGACATTGAAAAATTCAATGGTACAAACTTTGAGTTGTGGAAGCTTAAGGCTAAAGATTTGCTGGTCGACAAAGATCTTTGGGTTGCTATGTTTGCGACTAAACCTGCAGCCATAAAGCAAGAAGACTGGGACCTGGTAGATAGAAAAGCCAGAGGACTGATAAGGTTAAGTCTAGCGGATTCTGTTCTATTGAATGTCCATGAGGAGAAGATTGCAAACACTTTATGGAAGAAGTTGGGAGATATTTATCAGGGCAAGTCCTTGGTGAATAAAATTTTCCTTAGAAAGAAGTTGTACTCTCTGAAGATGGATGAAGGAGCATCTGTAGCAGACCATCTAAACCCGTTTAATTTGATTGTTGCATAGTTGACGTCTGTAGGTGTAAAAATAGAAGTTGTTGCCTCGCTGTTATCTGAAGAGATGTGGAGGAAATCTTCTGAGATGGCCAAAGAGGCCTTGTTTGTTCGAGGTAGAACAAAGGAAAGAGGCAAGAAGAAAGAAAAGAAGTCAGTCCAAATCAGAGGGGAGATTGAAATCTCCTGGGACAAAGTCCAAGGTGAAGTACTGGAATTGTGAACAAAAAGGACACATCAGAAGAGACTACAAAGAGGAGAAAAAGAAAAAGAACTTCTCTGACAATGATTCTTCTCAGAGTGATGTTGATGCCTTCATTGCTGCCTTAGCAATGCCTGCATCTGAAGATGTATGGTTGGTGGATTCAGGAGCATCTTTTCATATGACATCTCACAGAGAATGGTTCACAAAGTATGAACCATATGCTAGTGGGAAGGAGTTTCTGGCAAGTGATTCGACACTAGAAATTGTTGGCCAAGGAAGAGTCAGAATCTAGTTCCCGGATGGTAGAATAAAGGGAATGAATGGAGTATTACACATACCAGGTCTAGCTCAAAATTTACTTTCTATTAGTAAGCTTAATGATGTTGGAGTGCAAGTTACTTTTGTGAATGGTGGTTGTAAGATGACTAGAGGTTCTATTGTTCTGGCAAAGGGTGAACGCATTGGAACTTTGTATAGGTTAGATGCTAAACCAGTGTGCTGTAATAATATCTCTGTAAAATTTGGAAAAGCTACTATTGTAACACATGATGCAAACTCTATGGAAGTTAAACTTCCTGCAGAGAAAATAATGCTCTAGCAACATAGACTTGGTCACATAGGTGAAAAAGGTTTTAAAACCTTGAAAAACAAAACCCTGGTAGATGGGCTGATTGATTGTAATCTGGAGTTCAATTTTTACGAACATTGCATATATGGAAAATAGAACCGTGTTTCTTTTTACTCTAGTTCTCATAAATCTTCTGTTGTTTTGGACTATGTACATTCTGATGTTTTTGGTCCAGTTGATGTTCCTTCTCTATCTAAATCAAGATACTATGTATCATTTATTGATGACTATTCAAGGAGGGCATTTGTATATTTTTTGAAAAATAAATCAGAAGTGTTCAGTCAGTTTAAAGAATTTAAAACTCTTGTAGAAAATCAGACTGGTAGAAAAATAAAATGTTTGAGAATGGATAACGATGGTGAATATTGCAATGCAGATTTTGATAAATATTGTATTGATCATGGAATAAAAGGCATAAGACTACACCTTATACTCCATAGCAAAATGGAGTTGCTGAAAGGTTGAATCGATCATTGATGGAGAAAGCAAGAAGTATGTTGAGTTATGCTAGTCTTAAACAAAGGTTCTGGGCTGAGGCAATTGCTACAGCTTATTACTTGCTAAATTGTTCTCCTACTTCGGCATTGGTTGATAAGATGCCTATGGAAGCATGGTCTAGAAAGAAGCCCTCTCTAAGACATCTTCATGTCTTTGGCTATGAGGCATATGCTCATATTCCTGAGGTAAAAAGATCTAAGCTAGATTACAAGGAAGTCAAATGTATCTTTATTGGCTATGGAGTCGGTGTTAAAGGGTACAAGCTTTGGAATCCTGAAACTAAAAAAGTAATTTACAGCAGGAATGTAATTTTCAGAGAGCTGAACCTTTGGTCATTAATCCGCAGCTGGAGAAGACAGAAGAAAAGAAAGAAAAGAGTGTTGTTAATATTCCTCTAACCCCTATAAAAGAGGAACAACAAGCACCAAGTGTAGATGATTTAGAAGTGAGTTTGAGTAGCTTCGAAGATTCAGATCCAGAGCAAGAACCTGAACTTGCACCTCAACCATTGAGGCGGTCTACACGTGAAAGAAGACAACTAGATAGGTATGGATTTTCAGTACTTGATTCAAGTTGTGCCTATGCTTTGCTTACTAATACTGATGAACCTAGGACTGTGAAAGAAGCTATTAGTTTATTAGATTAAGATTCTTGGTTGGAAGCCATGGATAACGAAATGTCATCGTTAGAGAAAAATGAAACCTAGGATCTGGTGCCCTTGCCTGAAGGTAGAAAACCTATGGGCTATAAGTGGGTATTTAAGAAGAAATATGGTCCAGATGGTAGTATTGACAAATACAAGGCAAGACTGGTTGCTAAGGGGTATTCTCAAAAGGAAGGTATAGATTATGGAGAAATCTTTTCTCCTATAGCTAAGTTGACATCCATTAGATTTCTGTTGTCACTTGCAGCAGCGTATGACTTTGAAATTGAGCAGATGGATGTGACGACAACATTTCTTCATGGGGACCTTGAAGAAGAAATTTATATGTCCCAGCCAGAGCATTTTGTGGAAAAAGGTAAAGAACATCTGGTATGTAGACTTAAAAAGTCTCTTTATGGCTTGAAGCAATCTCCCAGAATGTGGTATTAGAAATTTGATACATATGTTTTATCTTTGGGATATGTGAGATCTAAATCTGATCATTGTGTCTATTAGAAAACTGATGGTGATCAGATTCTTATAATTGCAATGTATGTGGATGACATGTTATTCATTGGTAATGGTAAGGGGATGATCTCAGATTTAAAATCTTAGTTGCCCTTGAAATTTGAAATGAAGAATCTGGGGGCAACGAAGTACATTTTGGGAATGGAAATCAAAAGGGATAGATCAAAGAGAAAGCTTTGGCTCAGCCAGAACAAGTATAATACCAATGTTCTTGATAAATTTAATATGTCTGATTCCAAACAGTTAGTTGTTCCAATTTTGCAGGGAACGAAACTATTTGTTGAAGATTGTCCAGAATCTTCGAATGAAATTGACGACATGAAAAAAGTGCTCTATGCAAGTGTTGTTGGCAGTTTAATGTACGCAATGGTCTGTACTAGACCAGACATTTCCCAAGTAGTGGGAGTTTTGAGCCGATTTATGGCAAATCTAGGTAAATCACATTGGGATGCTGTGAAGAGAGTTATGAGGTATTTGAAGGGAACTTCTAACTATGCTATTTGCTATCATGGAAACTCATTTGGGTCTCAGAGATCTATTAGCATTCAGGGATATGTTGATTCTGATTGGGCAAGGGACATTGACAATAGAAGATCCACTAGTGGATATGTATTCACGTTAAATGGTGGTGCTATCAGTTGGATGAGCAAGCGGCAGGCTGTAGTCACTTTGTCCACAATAGAGGCAGAGTACATGGAAGCTACTCGTGCATGCCAAGAAGCTGTTTGGTTTAAGAGGTTGTGTTCTGATGTCAGTTTTGATGCAGGGTAGATGCAAATTCATTGTGACAGTCAAAGTGCTATCTGTTTGGAGAAAAATCCTACTTTTCACGCTAGGACAAAACATATTGATGTCTAATATCACTTTGTTCATGATATGGTGGAAGATAAAAAGGTAAAGCTGGAAAAGGTTGATACTTTGGAAAATGTTGCAGATGCCTTGACTAAACCAGTGAGCATGGCCAAGTTCAAATGGTGTTCAGATGAAATGGGTCTTCGGGCCCATAATTCTCAGTAATCGTATGCGGATTAAGAGGTAGTAGTAATCTCTTCAACAAGTGGGAGATTGAAGAGACCTATTGTCTCAAATTACTGCTTGGAACCTCATTTTTAATCATTGGTTTTGTTCATATCATTCACATGTACTTCGTTCATCAGGTTGACAGAACACCATCGACATATCCATGTTGGACTTACTAATGACATGTGTTTCATCGATGGTAGTGGCCGTCAGGATGACTCCCTGTATTGGTGTAGATGGAAGTAGTATTGCTGATGATCTATGTCTTGTTGATGATGTGGTCGGCGTGAGTCACTCCGATGGAAGACCATCAGAGTGAGTAGCTTTATCGGTTCAGTGGTAATGGTTCTTACCAATGAGCTTGCCATCCTGATGTTCAACAAGAAGATATTCATCAACACAACATAAAGTCTTTGGGCTGATGTTAGAAGTCTTTCCAATGAAGGCTTGGATCGGCAGGACCATAACTTTCAGTGCAACTTCAAAGTTTCTCTCCGACGGTCTTCGTTACACTGATGAAGGTTGAAGGTTTGAGCATCGGTGGGACAAGGTCTCATCCTTGTGAATGGTGGAGTTGTCGCCGATGGTTAACGCTATACTAATGAGGTTTTGACTAGCATCATCAGCAACAAAATTGCCGACGATAGTCATACAGTGTGTTTAGGTATATAAACTTGGATGTCCAACGAAACCTTGTGAATGTGGGACTAAAGTTCTCACATGAATTTGGAATAGTTACGCAACGGTTTGAAGACAACGGTGCTAGGTCAATTGAAGACTGTGAATATATATAGATCTGGTGATGCCATCTAGGATGATGATAAGATTCAATCATATTGTTCATTTTGTAAAATGTATAGTGGAAGTGAACATTTTGTATGATTTGAGAATCGATACCTGAGCGAGAAGGCTAGGATCTTTATTTGTAATCTTTCTAAGCTTACTGTAAATAAAGATAGTCTCTCTTGTGGTGGTGGGTTTTTTACCTGAAAGGGTTTTCCCACGTACATCTGGTGTTGTTCTTTGTTATCTTGCATGTTTATTTTGTTTTTCTGGTATTCTCATCTTTGTATTTGAATTAAACGTTACCTGTCTGCATTATCCCCTTTGAATTAACATTAGGGAAGCTGTATTCCGCACCTCTACTTTCCTTACAAGAGCAAAAAGGACAAAGTGGTAATAATAAGGATAAGAAACAAAATAATAGCAAGGAGAACAAGGATTAGAAACAAGTTGTCCCAAAAGAAGCTAATGAGATCTAATATTCTAATGGTGACAAACCTAAGAAAGAGAAGGTCAAATGTGCCTATTGTAAAAGACTCAATCATGATGAACATAAATGTTTGAAGAAACAAATTGATCACTTGACACACATTCTTGAGAAGAATAATATCAGTGTTCCTAAATCTATAAAACAAAGTTCTAATGAGGGGTCTATTGGGACTTGCAAAAATTTTGCTCCCAAGCATGCTCCATTTTGCCCCCAATTTCCATCTGAATCCCACTTTATGCCTTCAATGTTTAACCTATTGATGATAACCGATTAGAGATGTCTTTCATAGCTTTTCATTTGTTTTCTTTTTGAGATACAAGGGAAAATCTCAAAACATGACTAAGCCCAAATCTTTCTAAGTGTTCCCTTGTGTTTTGGCCTTGGTCAGAGTTTTGGGCTCCCTCCTTCTGTCGTGATGTCTCTGTCGGCTGCGAGGTTCAAGGATGAAAAATTTGCCTAAGTGTTGAAATTTGTCTAATTGAAGCAGAGTGTCAAAGGTCAATCTTTCGGCCTTCCGTCTTCTTCATGGAAAATGTCAGGGAGAAGGCTTGAGGGCCAAGGTCTGCTAAGGTAATGAAAATACTCTAAGTATGATACAGTACTGCAGTGTGTTAGAGGTCAGAGTTTTGGCCTTCTATCTTCTTCAGTGTTGCGGAGTGGAGGGCCCAAAGGCTGAAGTCTGATGGGTTTACTTGTTCAAAATCCTTCTAAGTATTAAGTTTGCGATGAAGCTCAGAGGTTGGCTCATCTTCCTTCCTTTGAGGAAGGTGAAACGGGGAAGGCCCAAGGGCTGATCCCCAGTGTTTTCATAAATTTTCCTAAGTGTGTCAGAGGTCAGAGTTCGGGCTTCCTTCCTTCCATCTTCTTCATGGAAGGTGAAAGGCAGAATGCCTGACGACTGACCCCTGATAGGTGTTAATTCTTTCGAAGGCATTCCGCCATTCCGCTAGGTGGACCCATAGCAAGCTTGCGGAACCTCAGGAAGAAGACATGTGGCAAGGTTTCAATATCTCAACATTTAATGAACCCGAATGAGGCCATGTGGCATAATATGTAGCTCTTCTACCATTACACAAAGTGTTCCAATGATTCTTTACTAAAGCTTGCAGAACAACGAGAAGCTGTCATGTGTCCATATTGGCCGATGAATGGACATGAGATGATTGCCGATGAAACATGGAAAGTTCTACAATATGCGGGGAAAATTGAAAGGGGAGATCAACTTGATGCCACATGGCATGATCTGAAGGGTTTCCTCCATTCCATGGACCCTCATCTATGGCTTGATCTCATGACCATGGAAGGTCACCATGTGGACAAAGATGAGTTAGCTTTTTCGTCGACGCACCTTTTTGCTGAGTTGTAAAGGTGCTTACAAGTGGAATGTTTCTATTAGCTCGATGTTTCTTGAGGATAGATGTCAGGGTTTTCCTCCTTCCTCTTCCAAATGTTGTAAATTACAAAGTGGAAGGCCCAAGCTCTAAAGTCTGATTTGTCAGAGCTTGACTCCTTGGCCTTCCTTGTTCATTCATACGCACCGACAACTTCTCAGATCGCCAAAACTATGAAGCGGGTGGCTGAAATATGCTTTTAATGTAGTTGGTGGGGTTGTTAAGGGTTTTCTCACCCAGTTCATTTTCTATCCTATTTGTGAAGGCTATAAAGGCAAGAAATTTCTGACAAAGGACAAAACAAGTCAAGCTCATGAAAATAGCAAAATTGCTGATAAGAAGGAAAAATAATGAAGAAGTTTATGAAAATGGCAGATGATCGATAAAGAATGCTCAGCACACATAGGGTAGAGTCAGAGTCAGATGGCTCAAAACTAAAATTTGGACAACACATTGGGAGTGTTGTTATTGCTTTAAAAGGGTAATTCCCTGAAAGTATGCCATGATTGCAAGAATATACAAGTTAATTTGTACCCAGAATTAAACGAGTTTGCAAAATAGTGCCATGCAGGTGGTTGGCACAATGAAATTCTTCAATTCATAAAGGACAAATCTGTTGTTCTCAAAATCAGCTATGCTTGTTTTTGTAGACAACCCCTACAAAACTTGTCTATTTCGTAGCCTACACTCTAAGTTCGCAAAACGAGACAAGTACTCTTGGTCTTGAGCGAAACCATATGACATCCTAAACTAGTTTTTGACATTCCCTCAAATCAATTCCTTAAAATTTATGCAAATCAATTAGGTTGCAAACTGATCAAAATATCAATTTTGATCATTTCGAGGTGTTAGTAAAATTTTGAAACTTTATGTGCAATGTCGGCAAAATCTGCTGCTCTTGCATACCTTTTTTTAAAATTACGTATAAGCGGTAATTTTTACTGCCATTGCATTATGGATAGCACATGTTGGGTCGGCGATTTTCACCGCCTGAGTAAGATCTTGAGGATTGCGAACTTCAGTGGCATTTATGGCCACTCGTGTTAACATTAAGAGCTTACCTTTTAAACCTTTTTAATGTGTAAACTTGTTTTACTTTGTTATTTATTTTTCTCTAAAACTTCCTTAGACTTCTCAATCGTGTTGATTCTGGATTCAGATGGATTTTAGATCTCCAAGGTCGCATTTAGGGTTTCAGTCATTTTGACAGGTAAGTCTTTAACTTTTGTTTTTGTTGTTGTTTTCTTTCTAGGGTTTTTTCTTGTTTAATGAAGTAATTGTTTGTGTCTTTTTGAAGTTGTATTGTTCAAGTTTTTAAAGTAAATCATCCTTTATTTTGTTTTCTCTTTCTTTTCGAGTCATTTTTAAAAAACCCTAGTCTTTGCTTAATCCTTCTCTGGTCGATGTTTTATCAGAAGATTTTGCCGATACATGTCCTTTAAGAAGAATTAACCACCGCTTAAAGCATAAAATTACATAAACATTAGAAGTGTTGAGTCGGCGATAATTGCCGCTCAAACATATTAAGTTATTTTTGGTCTTGTGTAATGTCAGAGAAATTTTCCGCTCAAAGTCCTTCCATATGAATTTTTGCATAAGTGCTAAGTTGGTGAAAATTGTTGCTTATGCATTTGAAAATTATACCCCAAGGTGTAATGTCGGTGAATTTCTCCGCCCTTACACGAAGAAAAATTTGAACATCCAACCTATGAAAGAGGTAAAAATCACCACTCAAACAATTGTAATATACCTCTCATGCGATGTCGGCAAAATTTGCTGCTCGAACATAGATTTTTCCAACATGAAAAAGTGATAAATTTTACCGCCAATACATTCGCATTTTAGCCTACCTGCATGGTCGACAAAATTAGCCGCCCTGACACTTGCAATACATCCCTCTAATGCAAGGGCGGCAAATATTTCCACCCGCGCATTCACTCTCAATTTTTTCTAACTCTGAGAGATTTTCAATTTTGCTTCCCCAAACCCGCTTTCCTCCCATTTTTGACCCGCTTGCACTCTAGCCCTTTCAAGCGTATCTCCATAGTCATGATCATCGACATGCAATTTTCCCAAATTACCAGTATTTACCCTAATTGCATGATCATGGATTTTTGTTGCAGTTTCTTCTGCAGATTTTCTCTCATCACCAACGTCCTTCTGGTGATAGCTTTTTTAGATGATTGAGTTGTCTCCAAAGAAGTCAAAAGAGATGAAGTATAAGTATCAGGGTGTTTTTCCAATCACCTCGGTTACTTCCAACATCGATGACATTCAGGATACAAAGATTGGCCATGTGGACATGGCTGAGTTTGTGGAAAGAACCAAGTCTACTAATCCTAGTTCTGCTATGAAGAAGATTATTGATAGTGACATTCATTTGGTATCATCTTTCCCGGTGGCAACCCATAATACAGAGTTTGTTCTTCAATGTGCTTAGTTCTACAACAGAGATACTAGGGCAGTGGTGGATGCAAATGGCAATGTGATAATCAGATTAGATCCAGAATTCATTGATAAAGTTTTTATGTGTCCTGCTGTTACAGAAGTTATAAAACTAGATTTTCCTGAAGCCCAAAAAGAGTATGACAAAATTTTGAGAAGGCTAAGAAGATAATCAATACTAAATGGCTCAAGACTTCAAGGTCAAACTTGTCTAGGTGGTCAAGGAGTTTTCCTAGAAGTGATTTTGTAGAAGAAGTTGGTGATCTTAAAACTCTTCTTAGCAGGATAAGGGGATTGGCCTCTTCCTCACTTTTTCATGAGTGGATGTACCCTTTTATCAAGGTAATACTTTAAGGTAAACAAGCCATCTTCTGGGGTGAGCAAATCAGCAATGCTCTGCATGAGCAATTGGCTAAGGTATCCACTACCTTCAAATTCTATATGACTTCTTACCTTGTGTATATAGCAGCCTCCATGAGAATCTTCCCAAGTTTGACATCAGAAGGAGATAGGAGAGTAGTTCCTGTATATCAGTACTATTCTCAACTGACATTGAAAGGTTCTATTCACCACTTTAGGAGGGTAAATGATGCTTTAGTTTTGTGTCTTTTTGACCCTTAGCTAGAACAAAGAAGAGTTTCAGATGAAACTTGGTCAGTGGTGAATGATTATGGATGCATGTTCTTACAATTTCCTTCTTTCTCATATTTAAGGGTTGGCTTTCTCCAAGGTCATCCTTATATGTTGCTGAGGTTTCCTTTAGAAAAACTTGTTCTAATGGAGTTATGTAGAAAAATTCTTGTCATACATAATAAGCAAATGGAGCTCAAGGAACCAGGATTCAGGTTTTCAGTTGAAATTGGTAGGTTTTCAGTATCAACTGCTGCAAAGTATAGAGCCATGGAAACTGAAATGCAACTAGTAACCATGAAATAATTCAAACAAAGACCAGGGTTTGATTATAGGGGTTTGAAAGACAAGATCAAGAGAAAGACCCAGTTTCATGAACTTATGCTTGAAGACGTCTAGGTGGACTTGAGGAGAGAAGAAGAGATCAAAAAACTAGACTATAGTAGGTTATCTCTGGAACAAATTGAATATTTGGGATTGGCTGATATTCCTGAAGACCTGGTGGATGATGAAGAGTTGATTGATGATAGATATAACACTAAATAGGTTGTTGGTTCTCCTCTTCCTCCTATTCAATGGTCTCAGAAAGAATTGACTTCTCTGAGGAAAAGGTTTGAACCTATATAGGCTAACACCAATAAGTGGCTAGCAGATAAGGGAATTGCTTTGAAAGAATTCCTTACCGGATCAGAGACTGAAATTCAAGAACAAATAGGTAAGAAGGTGGAGAATAGGATGAAGAACAAGAGTGACATTCCCTCTTCTTCCAAGCCACATAAGCCCAGGATCAAATTTGTGACGAAGAAGTCAAAGGCTGTGGAGAAAGAATCTGAGATAGAAGATATAGAAATTGAGAAACAGAATACTGAAGAGCCAACTACTAAGGAAATGGAGATTGAAGACAGACCTACAAAAGGACAAGGAGAGGAATTTTTATCTCCATAGGAGAATGTACAACAAGAAATGGGAGTCTCTTCCCCTTTGTCTGACACACATGTTTCAGTTCCTCTATCTGTTTCACCCATTGACATCCGCTCTTTTGAATCTCCATCACCTTCAAAAACAATTTTTGACAATCCTCAAAATACTTTTGATGATGTTCTTCATTCCTTAGAGTCTATTCCTAGCTTGTCCTCCTTGTCTTTTGATATTTGGGATACTTCTATATCTGATCACTTTGTAATGAATTCTGAACAGGTTTCTAATGTGAATGTGTTAGGTGCAATTTTTAATAATACTCCACCTATTGTTTCTACTTCCAGTGCAAGTGTAGTTCTAGTAACACCAACAATGGAAACAGATCTTAATGTGAGTACTTCTATACTTCCTCCATGGTTGTCAGCATATACACCAAAAAGGAAGAAACAAGCCATCTCTCCAGATGACTTTGATTTTAGTAAGCTGGTGCCTGCGAAATCTAAGACCCCGAAGAAGCCAAAGATTCTTTCGAGAATGCTCAGAGACAAAGGACACAAGTTTCTGGAGATTACAAGACCTCCGCAAGATGCAACTATAGAAAATTTTAGTATGAATGATTATTCTATCTCTAGGGTTGAGCTAGACAAAATAACTCATGAAAGTGCAAAGACTGACATGTAGTCAACAATGGACATTTTGATTCAGAAGCTTGACAAAGAGAAAAAAATGAAGGATCATTACAAAGCAATGGTTGAACAGTTGACTGCAGTGGTGAGGAAAATTACTTTGAATTCCAAATAAGTGACTCTTGAGGCCGTTTCTGTAGAAGATCCTATCATCCAGAAAGATGAAAAGACTCATCTTAAGGGAAGAGTACTTGAAAAATATTTGGAAAGGATGCACACACAAGGAATCTTTTTGTTTATAGAGCTATCTGAGAAAATAGACAAAATGGAGAAAATAAGGGCAGAACTTGATGACTTGATTGATGTTATTTCTCAAGATATTGAGCATCTAAAATAGAATCATGATAAGTGGGTAGAGATGAGAAAGCTGAAAATAAGCACTCTGATATCAATTGGTGTCATTCCAAATAGGGATTCATATACTGAAACCAAAGAGGCATTGACATATCGGAGCTGTGTGCTGAAAGATTTGATCAATGACGTGGAAACTGCAGGGAAACTAAGTGATCAAAGTGATGTTAGTCTTTTGCATAAGTTAGAGGGGTTGCCGTGCAATCTGGTGTCACTGGATAATTGATTTCTTTCTGCAGAAAAGATGATCCAGGAATTTGAAAATATGTTCCAGAAAGAGTTTGAGGACAAAACATTTTCAGTGGCCTCCGTGGATAATATTTTTGACAATCAGATAACTTTGGATAATCTGAAGGCCAAGTTAACTAGTCACGCAAAATTAGTTACCACAGTCAGAGATGCAATAGTTAGAGCCCTGATGATTTTCAAGAACACGGTTAGTCTAGACAGTCTTGGGATGCAAGAAACATTCACCATGTATGATTGCCACATGAAGAAAGAAGGCAATGCAAGTTGAAGCAACTTTTCCATTACTTAGTTTATTTTCTACTTTTCAGATGTACTTTTGAAATAATTTTGGACATATTTACGTGTACTTTTCTCATATGTAATTACATGTAAAAACATAGGAAGTCCCAAATCAAAAAGGACTCCTTTGTTGAATAAGTCATAGTTAGTTTTTCTTTTCCTATTTTTTCTCTTGGTTCCTCTTATAAATAAAGAGGACCCCCATTGTAAATAATCATCTTTTAGTTATTGAAGTGAAACTCTGCCAAATTGAAGAGCATTTTGAGACTTTGTGTTCAAATTGTAAATCAAATTTTATCAAGTGAATAGAAAAGCAAGTGATCGTTCAATCTTTGTGTTGGAATAACTTTTGGTGTATTGGAAATTGTTCTTATGTCCTTTTCCTAATACTATCTTATCTGCTTGATCAAATTGTAGTGTGAGTGTGAATAATTTGTGAGATGTTCTAAAGATGATTGTGGAGACTTTGTGCTACAACAATTATCTTAAGTTTGTGATTTTGTGTTTTGAAGTAAAAGATATTGGAAAGACTTTGAGCTGCAATTATCTTTTGTGATCATATGTTTTATCGTAGCATTTGGTGAAGACTTTGAGCTACACCTTATTCTACTTAGTTCTAAATTATAAATCAGTAAAAGGAGAAATGATAGACTTTGTGCTGTCGTGGGTTTCTTGGTTATTTAAATTTGTATTGAGAAAGTGCTCTTTCATTTTGTAAACATCATTTCTGGAAAAAGAGAAATGGATGATATGGTCTCACCCCTAAGTTAGTATTTAGTTTAAATAAGTTTGTGATAGTTGATAGGGAACCTCCCCTTGCTGAGAGGAGAGATTTATCTCATTACACTGTGGTCGATATAACCATTTTGCCTTCAGTTAGTTGAAGACAAAATATTCACCCAACAATTTTTGGTGACTCTACTGGGGAAGGAACGTGCAACTTGAAGCCTCACACTTTGAGTTCAAGCATTACAGTTCTTTTCCATTGTTTCAAGATTTTTCAAAATTTTGTTGAGTACACTACATTCTGGTAGATTCACGGTATACAAGAAGCAAGAGAGCTCAAGGAATTATTGATCCTGTATTTGAGTTGATGCAGAAAAATAACTTTGGTCTTTTGCCTCCATGACCTCAACTTCAGTGAACTAGGAGTTTTCCTCCTACCAACGCCAGGTCTCCAATACCAAGTGAAGCTTCTAGTTCTAATACTAGCAGAGTTTTGTCTATTCATACTCTGCAGAGGTTTGTTATCCCACCCTTTAATCAGCGCACCATGACAGCTCAAGGCCCTTGGGGTAACACTTTTGGTCCTTTGAATTTAACTCCACCATTGCATGAACTACCTCGTAGTTCAAGGAAGAATTTTCCTAAGTTCTATGGCAATGGGAAAGTCCACCCAGATGAACACATTGCAACTTTCTGCATAGCTTGTGGCATAATAGGTGTTGAGCATGAAGATGTAGCAGTAAGACTTTTTGTGGAAAGACTGCAAGGTGCTTTTGCAGATTGGTTTTATCATCTTCAAGCTCAGACTATAACTGATTGGAACTCCCTCAAGACCAAGTTTGAGGCTAGGTTCAAACCTACAGAAGATGCACATGCCTTATTGGCTTAGCTCACACAAATAAAGAAAGAGCCTCATGAACCCATGCAAGACTTCATCACCAAGTTCAATAAGCTGAGAAACAGGATTCCTGCAACCGCTCAACCAACAACGGAGAATCTCAAATACTTTTTCATCAATACTCAACTTCCTGAGGTAAGTTTTCTACTAAGACGGGCTGGTCCCACAGATCTTCCTGCAGTACAAATTTTGGCTACTTAAGTTAAAGATGATCTTATCCTTGCGGGTAAGATAAGAAGAGATTCTAACAGAAATAGAGGTCCTTCTTACACTGATAATTCTTCCAAAAGCACCATGGATCCTATGGTGCAAAAGTTAGCAAATGAATTGCTAGCTCTAAAAAGGTAAATATCACAAGGTATGTCTACCCCTCCTTCCTATTGGGATATACCAAGGAGAACATTTCCCAACAATTCATATCAAGGTAATGCTACCAAAAATCAAGGGCAACACAAATGTCTTCCACCTACACAGGGGAAGCTTGCCATTGAAGCAACGCTGGTCAACTCAGTAGTTGGCTATTATGAAGTAGAACATGATCATTCTTTCCAACCTGAGTTGGACCAGGAGAATGATGCTAATCTTTTTACAGAAGGAGAAGAAGAATTAGCTGGCGACTCTACCATTGGTTTTCTGAATTACCAAGATGAAGCAGAAAGAGAAGGGGAAGTGTATGATGGAGCATATGCTATTTTTACTAGGTCCCAAAATTAGTCAAATTCAAAAGTTGATAAAGGAAAGGCAAGAGAGGAACCTTAGCCAGTGATCTCAATTGCCAAATGGGGAACTATATTGCCTTTTCAATCAAAGGACCCAGTGGATAATAAGCAAGTAAGTACATCTAACAATCCTCTATCTTCTACTTTTGTCCCTCAGACCAATACTACCCCTAATAAAAATTAGATTGATGGATTTTCTTCCTCTATCTCTAGTTCATTTCAGCTATTTGATATAATAGATCATGCTAGGAAGACTAAGATTCAATAGTATGAGTTTGAGTATTTGCAAGCTAATCCCAAACAGTTTGATAGGTTGGCTAAATACGTCAAAAACAAGATTTCCCCTATAGGACAAGATTTTCCAAAAGTTGCCCATGATTCCTCAAAGAACAAATCCACCCAAAATAATCTTGTCACTACTCCCCTTGTTGCCTTTGGAAAAATAGAACTTTTCTATGTTTCTCTATTGGTAAATGGTCATAAGTTGAGCAATTGCAATATAGATTCTAGGGCCTCTAATAATGTTATCCCTGCCAAAGTGGCAGATGCCCTTGGTCTCACTCTAACCAAGACCTTTGGGAGATGTTTCTCCATGGAAAATAAGCAAGTACCATTGTTGGGCCAAATCAAAGATGCCCAATTTGCATTTGCAGCCTTTCCAGACAAGAGGATTAAGATGACAGTCCTAGTAACTGATGTTCCAGCTTCTTATGGCATTCTGCTCGGGCATAATTTTTGTAAAGATGTGGATAGGGAACTGGATATGGACCTATCCGAAGCAAGGATACCTGTTAAAGGCATCATGCAAAAGTTGCTTCCTGAGAAAGAAGCAAAATATATTGTTACCCAAACAACAAATCCCAAAGCCCAAATTTTGTTTGAGTCCTCGAGAATGGGTAATTATTTCTTGTCTACTGAAGATATTTCTAGTTCATTAGATGAGAGCTTGGACAATTCATATGGAGAATCAGAAGAGCATTCAGATGAAAGTGCAGATGAAGGTATAGTAATGCTAGATTCTTCCCTCACTGATGAAGAAGAATATTCTAGTCAAAGAAATTCCAACAAATCAAATTCTAATGAGATTTGGGTTTTAGAATTTGATGGTAGTTGTTCCTCTACCAGTTCTAGAGCTGGAGTTGTTTTTATATCTCCACAAGGTGATATCTTCCCTTTCTCATACAAGATGCAATTCGACAATACCAATAACACTGCTGAATACGAGTCATTGTTGCTTAGATTGGAGGCTACTCATGTTAAAGGTGTTAAAAATCTTCATGCTCAAGGAGATGCTGAGTTAGTTGTTTGTCAAGTGAGAAATTTGTATCAGACTAAAAATGAAAGGTTGAGACACTATCGCAATTGTGTATGGGATTGCATAGAAAGTTTTGATGCTTTTAATATCTCTGCAGTGCCTAGAGAGTTTAATGATTATGCAAATTCATTAGCCATCTCCACAACCCTTACGGTTCCCCATAAGGACTTCAAAGGAAACAAGTACACAATTGAGCTGGTCTTCCGACCAAGTGTACTTGATAATGCTGACCATTGGCAGGTGTTCAATGGTGATAATCAAATCATATCTTTCTTGGAAAAGATGGATAGCTTTGATGAGCTCTATTTTGAAGGTAGCGAATCTCCACCACGGGAATAGGTTTCTGAAATAGATTCACAAACTGGTGAAGAGTTTCTTCAACTAAAAGGGAATAAGATTCCAAAAGGTTTGGTTTCCCTTGAAAAGCTATTTGATAAGCATGACATATATATTAAGCAGTAGAAACAACTTGATTCAAGTTCCTCTATGGAATTTGAGCAAGTAAATTTGAGTTCTGAGGCAGATCCCAAAATGGTCAACATTGGGAAGTGTTGCACTGCCGATGAGAAGTTCAAATTAATTACACTCCTTTGCCATTACATTGATGTCTTGGCATATTCTTATGATGATCTAAAATCCTTCAGGCCTAAGGAGATTCAGCATGAAATTCCTCTCAAAGTTGGGTCATTACCTCACAAGCAGAAACAAAGGCAATACAATCCTAAAATATCAGGTACTATCCTTTCTGAGATTCAGAAAATGTTGAATACAAGAATAATCTTTCTGATTCATCATTCTACCTGGATCACGAATATAGTTCCTATAAGAAAGAACGGAGAAATCTGTATCTGCTTTGATTTTAGGAATCTCAACCAGTCTTCTCTAAAGGATAACTACCCCTTACCCATTATGGACCAAGCGTTGCAAACGGTAACTAGTTCAGAAATGTTGTCTATGCTGGATGGTTTTTTAGGATATAATCAAGTAGAGGTCAACGAAGCAGACCAGTACAAGACTGCTTTCACAACACCTTGGGGCATATTTGCATATCGCAGGATGCCTTTTGGTTTGATCAATGTTGGCGCCACATTCCAGAGAGCAATGTGTTAGTCTCAGGGAAAACAACTGAGAGGGGGGGTGAATCAGTTGTCCAAAACTTTCTTTCCAATTACACACTTAAATCCTCTTAGTGATTTAGTAGCACATTAATAAATCAATCATGGAAACATAATGCATTAAATCAAGAGCAGAAACACATCAACACATAAGACACCAAGATTTTGACGTGGAAAACCCGGTTAAGGGAAAAACCATGAGGTGATTAACCCAAGATTGTATTCTCTATTAGAAGAATGGAAAGAACAAAATGGCACATGCCAATTAGGGCTCACTACCTGAGCACACTGCTCACAAGAGGCCCACCACCTACCAGAGACACACTATCTACACAAGAATAAGTATCACATACTTGAATTGGAAAATAACATCTTCACCATGTTTGAATCAGTTCCATTTAAGCCCAATACTTTTGCCCTACCTTTCGCTCTCCTCCTCGCTACCACACTCTCATCTCCATAAGACACACTTTGAAATGACTTTACAATCCCTTATTTATACAAGGCATTGACTTAGGAATAGTCATCTAAGTCAGTAAACATCTACAAGAACATCTGCAAGATGTGTAACTCATCCGGTTGGCCAGTCACAGGAAGAACACCATCATTCGGAGGATCTTCTTCAATTGCGAGCTCCAATTCCAATGCACACCACCAACATAATTTGGACATGATCCAAAGACCTCCACAAGATTGCCTGAATCACCAAGAACATCCACACTTCATCTTCATACTGAAATCCTTCCCTCCTTCACCTGAAACCTCAAGAACACAGTTTGTCACTACTGTCACAAAGGACTAGATGCTTGCAGACCTTCAAACCATGAACCAATTGAGTTGACACTTCACAAGGACTTCCTCAACACTCCCTCAAATCCATAGAATATGATAATGTATTTCCGGATCTCACCGGACCTATCTATGTCACTCTGTCACCTCTGAGCACCTGTCGGAACTGATTTTACTTGAATGGCTACAACTTCTTCAGATCTTCATGTGGACCTTTCAAATCTTTACTGGATCACCTTAAGACACATATCTACAAACCCTTTAAACTGTATCCTCTGATCCTCATCTTATCTGGGACTTTTACCTTACTATCTTCGTTGTTCTTCTCTGTTCCTGATTAGGACTAATTTTCTCAATATCCTTAGCACTCAGCTCATCCAATCCTTTTCATCAATGCAATAGGAGTATGTTGACATCAATGACAACATCGTTTAGGCCCATACTTGCAACAATCTCTCCCTTTTTCATTGATGGCAACATATGATGTGAAAAACTATTTTGACCATCAAGACAAGAACTTTTCTTTACAGACACAACTCCCCCTATCACTAACAATCATTCACTTGTCTTCTCTTTCTTTACTGCTCCCCCTTTGTCAGACACCACTTGTTTTTCACATGTCTTCTCTACCCCTTTGACATCAATGGCAAAGGGCACATACTTACAATTCCACCATTTCAGAATCATACCAGTTGCTGCCCCTGAGTAGCAGCTCCCCATCATCAATCCGGATCACAAGATATGACTGTGATATCCACCAGACTGATGCACATCAGTGCACCTAAGTTCATTTCTGGAGGGGCAATAACTCCTAACTTCTCCATGAGATACTCAAAAGAGTCCTTAGGTAGAGGTTTAGTAAAGATATCTGCAATCTGATCCTTGGAAGGCACAAAGTCCAATCTAACTTCATTATTGTTCACTTGCTCTCTTAGAAAGTGAAACTTGATAGATATATGCTTCGTCTTTGAATGCAACACCAGATTCTTAGATATATTTATTGCACTTGAATTATCACAGAAAATTGTGATAGGCTCCTCATAGTCCACTTTGATGCCTCTTAGCGTCTGCTTCATCCACAAAACTTGAGTGCAACTACCTGCTGCTGCAATATATTTTGCTTCAGTTGTGGACAGAGATATTGCCTCTTGTTTCTTGCTTAGCCAAGAAACCAATCTCTTTCCCAAAAAGAATGCTCCACCACTGGTACTCTTCCAGTCATCCACATCTCCTACCCAATCAGCATCTATATATGCATGAAGAGAGAAATCATGATCTCTAGGATACCACAGACCATACTCAACTATCCCTTTTAGATATCTAAAAATCATCTTGATTGCCATGATATCAGATTCTCTAGGATCAACCTAAAATCTAGCAACAAGACCAACAACCTGCATAATGTCTGGTCTAGTTTGAGTGAGATACAACAGTCCTCCAATCATTGACCTATACTTTTTCTAATCAGCCTTGGGAGAGTCATCATCCTTGCTCAACTTACATCCGGTTGCCATGGGAGTATTTATTGGCTTTAAGTCTTCCATCCCAAATTTCTTCAACAATTCTTTCACATATTTGGTCTGAGAAATGAAGATTCCTTTCTTTGTTTGAGTGATTTGTAGACCCAAGAAGAAATTCATTTCCCCAAGCATGGACATCTCAAATTCACTTTTCATTTGATTTGCAAAGATTTTACACATACTATCTCTTCCTCCAAAAATGATATCATCAATAAACACTTCAACAATCAAGATATTTTCATGGTCAATTTTGAAATACAAATTACTGTCAGCAGTACCTTTGTTGAAACCAATATTCAAAAGATGTTTATCCAATCTTTCATACCAAGCTCCTGGGGCTTGCTTCAGTCCATACAGTGCCTTCTTCAACTTGCAGACCATATCACCATGATTAGACAATTGAAATCCATCCGGTTGCTCAATGTACACTTCTTCAAAGTCACCATTTAGGAAGGTAGACTTGACATCCATCTGATACACTTTGAAATCTTTGAAGGCAACAAATGCAAGAAATAATCTGACTGCTTCAATTCTTGCCACCGGAGCAAAAGTTTCTTCAAAATCAACTCCTATTTGAGAATAGCCCTTGAAGACGAATTTGGCTTTATTTCTGATTAATTCACCAACTTCATTCAGTTTGTTCCAGAAGACCCATTTGGTTCTAATCACATTCTTATTTCTAGGTTTGGGAACAAGATCCCAAGTGTGATTTTTCTAAATTTGTATCAGCTCTTCCTCCATTGCTTTAGTCCAGTTTTCATCATTGCAGGCTTCATCTACTATCTTAGGTTCAATCTTTGAAATCAGACAATACTCATCTGAATTTTGAGCAATTCTCCTTCTAGTTTGCACACCTTTGCTTTTGTCACCTATGATCTGATCTTCAGAGTGGTTCAGTCTTACATACCTTGGAACTTTGGGAGTTTCTTGCACTTCTGATTCTTGATCAGGCTCATTAAAAATCATCTCTTCTTCCTGATTTACCGGATCAGTTTGAATATGACTTTCAGAAGAGGCTTGGGCTCCTTGAATTAGAACACCATTCTGATCATCTTCATCATATTCATAGAACCTTGAGGGTTTTTCAATTCCTTCATCAACCTTCACATTTGTACTTTCTATCATCTTTCTTAGTCTCTTGTTATAACACCGGTATGCTTTGCTTTGAGTAGAGTAACCCAAGAATATTCCTTCATCACTTCTAGCATCAAACTTTCCTAGATCTTCATCTCTTTTGATGTAACATTTGCTACCAAAAACTCTGAAATACCTCATAGTAGGAGTGATGCCAAACTAAAGTTCATAAGGAGTCTTACCGGTATTGCTTCTAATTTGAACTCAATTGAGAGTATAGACTGCAGTGCTGACAACTTCTCTCCAATAGATCTGAGGAACATTTGCTTCCATCATCATGGTCCTAGATGCTTCATGGATGGTCCGGTTCTTTCTCTCAACTACTCCATTCTGCTGTGGAGTCCTAGGAGCAGACAACTGTCTCTTTATTCCATGTTTCTCACAGAAATCTATGAACTCACCGGATGTGAATTCTCCACCTCTATCAGACCTTAGACATTTCAATTTTAATCCAGTTTCATTCTCTACCATAGCCCTTAATATTTTGAATTTCTCAAGAGCTTCTGATTTCACTTTCAAAAAGGTTACACACATCATCCGGGAATAGTCATCAATTAGTAACATGAAGTATCTATCACCTTGAACACTCCTGATTCTTGTTGGACCACAAAGGTCAGTATTATTGATGATTGTTTTTACACACTCATAACAAAAGTAAAAATTCATAAATGAACCTAACTATCTTGAAATATATAGAGAAATCAATTAAGATTACTCAATCCCAAGTTTCCTTATTGGTCAGGTCTTGACCTGTTGGACCGTTCAGTAGGTTATTATGAAGCTGTAATGTGCAAGGGGCCTTATGTGATTTAAAGTGAGTTTGTGACTTACTGGACTCCTATTATGCAAACTAATACAAATATCAACTTTCTAATCATTCATTTTGTATAAAATTGTTACTGTACTTCAAAGCTTTACAAGATTTATATTCAAATGTGCTTTGCTTTTAACTAATTATGAAGATTATCAAATATCAACTTATTGCTCTTAAACTCTTTCAAATGTTAGATAATCTCCTTTGGATTTCAACGTTTAAGCTAAGTATTTCAGAATTGTTGGGAAAAGTTAGAGAAATTTAAATCTACTATCACTCACTACATGATCTAAACGTTCTGGTATGCACACAGTAAGAAATATAGTGGATTCAATTAAACCAGCAGACTAAATCATTAAATACAAATATCCTGAGTATTTTCATGAATATTGTATTTAAGATTGCGAGCTTTAAGAGAAATTATTTTAAATGCAAGGAAGAGCTAGAAGACACTCAGAAGATAGACGCAAACTTCCAGATTCACTTATATTCAAAACACAGTCATACAAGATTTATAATGTAGGAATGACTCTTAGCTTTATTAAATGAATATACCAAAACTTACAGTGCTTTACAGATACATTAAGAAAGTTGGACATTCCACGCGTTCCTTAATGCAGACAATAGGTGACCTCCTCCAAACTACAACATTCTACTCAAAATTCTCAGAAAGAATTACAATTTCTATGCTATTTCCTATAAATCCCTATGTAAACTAATATACAAGTAGCACGCTCCTTATATAGAATTTGAATTCCCTCCCATGCTATGGTTACAACTTCCATTCCACGGTTACAACCATCATTCCACGGTTAAGGTCCTTTTATTATTGACCAATGGTGTGCCTTCACTTCATAACCGTGTGCCAGTCCACTACTTGGCATCTTTTCTCTCAAAGGATACACTTGGAATCTTTACATAAGATTCCCATTTTATGTGACCTTTTCCCACCAGAGCTCTTCATTTAATTTCTTCTCAAAATTCTTTACTCCTTGTCTTCTCACTTTTTCAAGTATTTCTTGAAATTATCAAGCACACCCTCCACAAAGGTGCGGTCCCCTCCTGGACTTTTTGCTAAAATGTATTCTTGCATCATCACCTTTTCTTTCAATTCCTTTTCTTCATTCTCTAAGTTTTCTCTTCTTTTCTTGTATTTCTTTATTTTGGCCTTCTCTTCCATTAATGTGTCCATCACCTGCTTGCTGAGGATTGCATCAGGATTTTTTGTACGAGGTGTGAATATGGCCCTGAATTCTCTCAATGCTCTGTCTAAGTTATATGTTGGCGTTTCTGCACATTCATGCTGTAGGAGCTTTTCTATGATTCTCTTGTGCATTTTTATCATTTCTCCTACTCTTTTTACCAGTTCCTGCATGACTACTGCATTTCTTTTGAGGTTATCCTCTTCAAATTTGAGCTCAAAAATTATCTTTGGCACTTGATTTTCTAATATGACACTGAGTGCCCCTTTGTTTATCAATTCCTCTGCCCTTTTGTCAACTTCAGTTAATTGTTCAATTTCAGATCTGCATTCCTCTACTCTTGTTTGACAATTATTTATTAATCCCATACCTTTGTCTCTTTCTTCTGTGGCCACTTTCCAGCTCTTCATAGCTTGCCTTATTGTTTGTTCTCTTGCTTACATAAAATCATGAAACCATTCATAAAAAATATTGGCCTTGAACCTTTTGTTTTACATGTCCTGCACTTCCTCTTTAGATACTATTGCTAGGTTAGCAGGTAAGTCAGGCATTGTGGCACTGGGGTCAAAAATGCCCTTAATAAATTGCTGGAGTTGGACAATGTGTCCTTTCAATACCTCCTGCTTATCTTTGTCTTCCTCAGCATTTCTGCTGTCACTTGGTTCATATCTTTCCACTCAGCAATGTGCTATTCCCTTGTGGAATGCCCGAGTTCAAGATTTAGTATCTTGTATTCCTCCAAGGTAATCTCACCCTTTTCTTTCTTCTTTTGTGGTATAGCTAGGTTCAATGTTCTGGATCCATCTGGACCTCTCTGTTTTGGATACATTGTCCTAGCTTTTCTCTTTTCTTTCCTTGGTGTAGTTTTCTCACCTAATAGGCTCTTGATGTCAATAGGAGCTAGTTGTATTTCTTTCTTTTCCTTCCTTATCTCTCCTTCCTGCTAGGTAGGAGCCTCCTTTGTGCCCTCTGCAGCTTTCTTTGCATCAATCACCTCTTCATGAGGTTTATCTATTCCAATTTCTTCCTATTGCTGCTCCTGCTATTGTTGTTGCTCTGGTTGTTGTTGATCTTGTTGTTATTGTTGTTGTTGTAATGGAGGCTCTTGTTCTTTTGACTCAACTTCATCTTCCTCCTCCTCCACCTCAGTATCTCCCCCTTCTTGGTCCTCTTTATCAGGAGCCTATTCTGCTGCTGACTCTTCTTTTGGATCATCTTCATCAGGAGCCTTTTCTGCTGCTAACTCCTTAGGTTTATTCTCATCTATTTTTTCTTCTACCTCTATATTTCCTGTCTGTGGTAACTCTGGATGTATCGGTAAACTGGCCTTCACCTCATCTTCTTTTGGTTCCTCTCCTTGGGCTTGCAAGTTTTCTGTATTTTCCTCTTCTTCACCCTACTCCCCATATACATTCAGCATATCCAATGCATCCACCTCTGAGATGCCCCCTCGTGCTTCCTGTCCTTCTGTGTTTACCCTTTCAGATGATTTCTCCTTTTCAGCCTCTTCAATCTTATGTGCTTCCTCATGCACATCTCTAATGATTTCTAGTGGTACTAAAGTACCAAATGGATCAACAGATCCTATTTCTACCTGCACCTCTTCTTCCTCACTGAGGAAATCACTTGATTCTTCCTCTATGTCGATCACTTTTCCCCTGTACATTATCTTTCCCTCACTGTCACTGCTCTCAATTTACACAGTCTCTACAGAAGTAGGTTTGGCCTTACTAATTTCTGACTCTTGCAGTCTCTCTCCAGCCAGCTCTGCCTTCACCTTTATGAACGTTTACCCTGGTTCCATTGGAGTAGAAGTACTGGACATACTTCTCATTTTCTCCCCCACTTCTTGGGCTCCAATTGTATCTTTTGGTTTCGAGGACTCGCCCTTAGATAAAACTATTGGGATTTCCCTCATGACTGATGGTCCTGCTGCCCCTTTTGCAGCCCGTGTCTCTTCTTCACTAACCTCATGACTCATGGACCTTGCATCAATAAAATTTTATGATGCTACTGTTACTGTTATGCCTAAAGAATATGGATCCATCAGTGTAGCATCCTTATTATTTTCCATAATTCTTGCTTCTACAAATTTTCTCTTCTTCTTAGAGAAACATTGCAGGTCCTCACTGGGCTCTGCCTTTCTCTTCCTTCCCCTCTTTGGGAATGTAACTTTCTTTCCTTCAGCTTTAAGCTCCTCTATCCTATCCTTAAGCCATGTCTTTGAAAATAATATCACTAGCTTTGTCAAAACATCCAATGATGTGTTCCAAGTTTGCGACCAATCGGGCTCTGTAAGGGGAGTCAGTCTAGCTTGTGCATAACTCTGGTGTAACAATTGAACATCCTCCCTAACCTCTGGAGGGACATATATATCTCCAATAGACCTCATTTGCTCCACAGTCAACCTTTTGTGAGCCCTTTTCCTTACCTCCTTGTCATTCTGGCAGTCAGCCCAGAAATCTTTAATATGTACTTGCTGTTTGTATTTCTTGTCTACGAAATTCTAAATTCTGTGGAAGGGGTCGAATCTTCTTGCTAACTCAAACTCTTTGAAGCCATAATACCTTAATTCTTGCTCTAAATAACTTGCCACCTCGTCACTAAAACAAGAATATCTGCCAATTGCCCATGGCAGTCTCACATTTTCCCTGCCATTAAATTTCCTCTTGTACATCTTGAAAGCATTTAAATTCTACCTCGAAAACTCCAACACAACTAGCTTGTCAGAAGGATACCTGGGAAGCATGAATGGCTTCCCCTCAAAACCATCAATTCTTATATAAGTAAAGTGCTCGAACTAAATAAACCATGAACTGTGCAATCCAATTGTGCTCTCAGCATCCTTGGACAATCTTTTATCAGGCTCCTCCCTTAATATTCTTAACAAGTAAGTATAAAAAACATCAGTGACCAAAGAAAAATTCTTTAAGGCATTCTCCTCTTGCACAATAGGGTAATGTTCATACACCGGCCTCTGATTAGGGCCATTTCCCAAAACACCAATCTTTTCTATCCCATGAATAAAAGGCCTAATGGCTGCAGCACAGGAATACAACACATAAGAAGACAAATAAAATGGCAAGCCCTTTTGCTGCATCAGCATGGCCTATCTCCAAATAGCCGTACTAATGGCCTTAGCCCAATGAATTTTCCCTTGGTCCTTTTCACCTGCTCTCAAGTATTCTATGACAGTGAACATCTAGGGTTCACATTTGGTGGCATCCCTCAGCCCAACCAGTCTGCTCAGCATGGTGATCGTCAAATATATCTCCTCCCTGAAATGTATTCTCATCAGATTCTTAGGGATCCTGGCCACTACCTTTGGTTTGTTCTCTGGACTGTACCAGTGGCAAAATATTTTACCCTTACAGTCTCCCTCATTTGTGTAGAAACTCTCATTATACTAATCTATATCAATGTCTGTCATCTTGTGAGTGATCTCCAACCCAAAAGTGTTAGCAATCCCCTCAAGAGTCAAATCAGTAATTATTTTATTGTAGAGCATAACCATCCTGGTACTTGGGTTATACATTATTACACAATCCAAGCACAAATCCCTAGCCTCCATCGCCAATGGGAAACCCGCAGCTCGGTACAACCCACTATCCCAAGTGCATTTCATATCGGGAGTAGCATCTGCAGCAGTAATCCATTTTAGCACATCTTCCGCATCATAGTTTCCTATGTTAGTATCCGTCCCCACTCCATTCGTGCTGACCAGGGTCAGACACCCTCTGTGTATTGGTAATTCTTCTTTCTCCACCTCTTTCCGTGGTTTTCATTCCTTTTTTGTATCCTCCCATGTATCTTTCTTTGGTTTAGGGGCCATCTTGTAGAAGTATACATGTCTCAATTTTTGTTTTTACTTCATATCTAGGGTTTTACTGTGAATGCCTATTTTCTACTATTTACCCTAACTCGTAACCTCCTTGAATTTGTTAAGCTCTATTTAGCTAATTAATAGTTAAAACAATAATTTTAACAAATGCATGCATTTTGAATGTGAAATTACTGGAATTAACAATTGTGCTTTACCGTTCAAAATTTAAATGGGGTTCCAAGATAAATACCTATTTCTGTGACCGTTTAACCTTTGATGTTGACTTACTTAACCTTTCGCTTTCACCCAGCAACTGTAACTTCGCTAATTCGATAAATTCCGTTCGATTTTACTGTGACAATGCCTTTTTCTGCAAATTTCAGCGTTAACAATATATCTTGAATGCAAAAACTAACAATAATTCTGCCCTAACCCATGTTAAATTTCATTTGATTCAGTGTTAAATTCACATTAATTACAACCATTAATGCGCTGCGACCTTCGGCTTTCCTTTTCCACGTTTGAGAGTTTTGAACCTTTTGACCGTTAGCTTAATTGAACATGCATTTTCTTTTGTATATTTCATTGTATGTTTTCCTTGTATCTTTTCATTGTATCTTTGGACTTACAACGCCTTATGCATACAATTGAACTAAAGCCCCCTTTTCCCCTTTACCTTTTCCGTACACTCCTTGTACTTCCTGCTTGTATATTTCACTTGTACATTCCATTGTATAACCGCATATACAAACACACTATACAAACATTCCTTACCTTTTGTTCCTTTGTAATGCCCTTTGATCTTTTGTATATCGGGATTGTATATTATAAACATACAAACACCAAATATACAAGGACCTCTCTGTTTTTAACTCTTTTTTGGCATCCAGCTTGTATTTCCGCTTTGTATCTCTGAATGTACATCATAAACTATACATGTTTATTATACAAGCTGAAATATTCATATGGTGGGGTCCACTTTTCCTTTTTACTTTGCCAATTCCGTGATGCCTTTACTCTTTATTGAGCTTTCAGGCCTTAAACCACTATAAACTGCATTGTATATACCCTCGGCTCCGTGATGTATAAAACCTGATATATTTTGCTTTGTATACTCCGAAACATACAAAGACAAAACATACAACAAGTTAGCCACATTTCATAAAGATTTAATTCCAGCCATTGTATAAAGTGAAATGTGCATTGCAATATACATCAAATCTAAATGCATCATTTATACTGTATTTTAATTTCCTTTTGATTCCGCATTGTATAAAACTCAATGTACCTCTCGATTGTATATTTCACGCTTGCCAAATATACAAGTGCCAAACATACAACAGTTTAACGCCATTCCATAATACTTCGGTTCCGGTTTGTATAAAGCGCAATGTATATTGGAGTTGTACATTATGAACATACAACACCAAATATACAAGGACTTTACTATTTTTGATAACTTATCAGTTCCGCACTGTATACGATTCCTTGTATCTCCGAGTGTATATTTCGCATCCGTCAAATATACAAGTTCCAAACATACACCGATTATACTAAATTTAATACTTCTTCAATTCCGTGTTATGTATAATCCCTTTTATATTTATTGTTATGTCTTCCTTTTGCCCAATATACAAACCAGAAAATACATAGTGGATTTCAATTGTTTATTCATCTCAACCTTAACTTTTTTGGGTCCGACTTGTATATTGAAGATGAAACTTTACCACAGAATGTATACAAGTATAAAATTATATAAAACTCGATTACCCCTCCTTTTGCAACTAACACCAAGACCCGATATACAAACACATTTGTATATGAGACGACCCTGCATATACAAAGAACTTTGTATATACAAGGCACAAACCCTCTAATTGTACATTTACCAAAAACATCAATAACTTGCAAAATACAACGAATTTTAAAATAATTCAAAAAGTAACCCCTGTTTATTTTCAACAAGGAATTCACCTGTACTTTGACCTAGAACTCAATGTTATATATATATATATATATATTTTTATTCTCACCAAGGTTTGTATTAAACCTGCCTTTTCCCTTTACCACCAAGCAAAACCCACACACAAAAGCAACCAAAAGCCAGCTACAACAGGGGTCCTCATTTTGCTAAGGAGTAAAATGGGGCGTGTTGTGAGCTTCACAACAACTAGCCACCAAATAAAATAATTAAATTAAAACCATCAAATGAAACAAAATGAAATAAATTCATAATTTCCAACTATCTTTTATGCAAATCATCATTTAACTTAAGACTTAATGTATTCAATAAGGTGCATGAATTTTCCTTTTCAGTTTAAGTGGGTGCGCGTGATTAATTATCCTCATCTTGAAAATCAGTTGAACAAACCAGTGAGTGACATTAGACTACCTAGTTGATGTCATTCCCTCATAGCCAATTGGATAGAGCCTTGCTGCCAATAGGCGTCTATAGCCCTGGCAAGGTTATCATTACAATTCTCCTAAGTAGAGCCCCACTGCCAGCGAGCGTCTATAGCCCTGGTAGAGTTACTTAGATGGCTTAACCTGGATTTCAGTAAAATCTAGTTTATTTATTTATTTGATTTTATATTTTAATAAAGATAAAGGTTTCATAAGATATAACAGTTGTAGCTTTATGATGCAAGGAATGGTCACTTGCAGAAATTAAGCTGAGAATTGTAATGGTAGCAAGGGTGACCTCTGATTTTTCACCTAACATCTACACTGGTAGGTTCAACAAACCCAAGGATTTTAGGTGTGTCACTATGAGACACTTCCCTTGAATACTCAACCCATTCTTATTGCATACAAAATTTCACAAGTCAACTAACTTTCTACATTCATGACAATCACAACAAGTTATGTATAAATTTCAAATAATTTACTTGAATGTTCTAAATTTTATATTGTTTTCAATGGTTGCTAATCTGCTCCTGTATACTCTAGAACAAAACAAACACCCCTGTTGAAGCAACAAAAAACAATCAAACAAACACACGACAGAAAAGCAACGAAGAACAACAAAACAAAGAAACAAAACTGTAAAACTATCCACATTATGATACAATAGACCAACAACCTTCACCTCAAGCCTAGAAGTAGTGTTTCAAATGCTGGCCATTAACTGGTAATGGCACATCCTCTCGAGTCAGGGTTTTGAGTCTAAAAGTGTTGTCTCCTATTATTTCTGACACTTGTAATGGACCTAACCATAACTTGTCAAACTTTCCATGGCTACCCTTCTTCTCATGTGCCTTATCCCAGCACAGTACTAAGTCTGAAATCCTAAATGTTTTGACTCTTGCTCGTTTATCAAACCATCTCTTTACCACTGCTTGATGTTTGGCAAATCTTTCAATAGCTTGGTCTCTTTTCTCATCTAATTGCATCATTTGAACGATTCTGGCTTCCCTATGATCATTGAAGCCTAAGTATTCATTCGCAAACTTCCATATTGGTATTCTTAGATTCACTGGAAGTATGGGATCAGTCCCATAAACTAAATGGTAAGGTGTATTACCCAGAGCTGCCTTAACTTTGGTCCTATCTACCCATAGTGCATACTTTAGCAATGTGTTCCACTCTCTTGGGTTCTTTTCAATTAGCTTTTTAATTATGTCTAGTAAGATTTTATTCATCGATTCAGCTAACCCATTCCCCTAAGGATAATAATTTGAAGAGAACTTTAAAACAATTCCATGTTCAAACACCCATTTAGAAAAATTTAAAGAAGAAAATGCAGGGCCATTGTCACATACTAGCAAATAGGGAACTCCAAACCTGGTGATGATGTTCTCTTCAAGAAACTTGATGACTACCTTTGTAGTGGAGAATTTGCAACATGTGGCTTAAGTCCACCTTGTAAAGTAATCAGTCACCGTCAATATGAATTTGTGTCCTGCAGATGATGGAGGATTGATGACTCCAATGAAATCCAACCCCCACTGTGCAAACGACCTAGTCTCAATGACTGGCTGTAATGGATTGGCTTGATTTCTCCCTTTATCTGTTGTAACTTGACAAATGTGATAGTTTCTGATGTGATGCTCTGTATCTTTAAACATGGTAGGCCAATAATAACCCGCTCTCAGTATCTTATGTGTCATAGCTAGATGGGAACCATGAATAGTTTTGTATTTATCATGCAGTTCCAACAACACCTTATTTGCTTCATCTCTATTTAAACATCTTAAATAAATTCCCTCGTGGTTCTTCCTGAATAGAAGACCTCCTTGTACCATATACTTTTGTGCCTTGATCTTCAAAGCTCTCCTCTATGAGAATTTCATCTTGTTTGGGTATTTCCCTAATACTAGAAAAGTGTTGAGATCATTGTACCATCCCAATGCATCACTTGTATTTAGCACATACTACTATTTTACCAATTTGGGTCCGTACTGGCAATGGTTTGTACTAAAGCTTGTCCTCTGGCTAACTTCATCGGTATGATCTCCATGTCAAACTCTTGTAAAGTGGTGATCCACTTAGCTCTTTTCTCTCCAGGCTCATTTTGCATCAGCAACATCTTCACTGCTGCATTAGGTACCACAGCTTTAACCTGACTGCGTAGAATGTAGTGCCTAAACTTATTTACTACCCTCACCAGTGCAAATTCCCATCTTTCTGTATCCAGGTACTTCAGCTGTGCATCCTTCAGAGGTGCACTCATAAAAGCGATAGGCCTTTCTTCATTATCTTTTCCTTTCTGGGTTAGTGTAGCTGCAACTGAATGTGAGGATGCAAATGAATAAATGTAGAATGGATTGGTATAGTCTGGACTTGTCAACACAAGAGCGTCAGAAATGGCCTCCTTGATATCTTCAAATGCGGCCTTGGCTACTGGTGTCCACTCTATCACTACATCTTTTTTCAACATGGCGTTCAACGGTTGCACGATCTTTGCAAATCCTGTAATGAACTTCCTGACAAAGTTAATTTTACCAAAAAAATATTTCAATTCTTTTCTAGTGTTTGGTAACTGTAATTTGTTTATGCCTTCTATTCTATCAGGATCAATGGATATACCATTTTCAGAAATGACATGCCCTAGCAATTTACCCTCTGTTACGCCAAATACACATTTTTTAGGGTTGAGAGAAATCCCATACCTCTCACATCTCTTGAGTATTCTTCTTAAATCCTCAGCATGAGTAGACGCATCCTTGGAATACATAGTTAGATCATCCATGTAAATTGTAATACACTTACCTGTCAGTCCATGGAACGCAATGTCCATGGCCCACTGAAATGTGGCACCTGCATTGATTAGACCAAATGGCATTCTTCTATATGCAAAATTACCCCATTTACTAGTAAAAGTGGTCTTTAGCCTATCTTCCTCATCGATTAGGACCTGGTTATAACCTGAAAAACCATCTAAGAAAGACATCATCTGGGCTTCATTTACCGCTTGTAATACTTCATCCATGGGAGGCAAAGGATAATTGTCTTTCTCAGACGCCTTATTTAGATTCCTAAAATCTACGCATAACCAGATGTCCCCATTTTTCTTCCTAACAGGCACTAAGTTAGCTACCCAAGTCGAGTGTCTAACAGGGAAAATTATCCTGGCAGACAGTAGCCTCTTTACTTCCTCAAATATCAATGGCTCTAAAATTGCATTTATGGGCCTTTGCTTTTGCCTAAATGGTTTGACCTCTAGTCTCAATGGTATCACATGTGTTATAATGGACGTGTCATATGTCTTTAAATCTTCATATGTCCATGCTATAACGTGTTTGTACTCCTTCAGTACATCTATGACTTCTTTTCTAATCTTCTCAGGACAAACCTTTCCAATCTACACATTATGAGGGTTTTGTTCTGTTCCTAGGTTATATGGCTCACACTTACCTCCCTCAGTCTTGGGTAAGTCCTTCTGTCTCACTACTCCATCAAAGTCAAAGATTTGTTCTAACTCTATTACCCCCTTAGGCAAGAAATTACTCTTTAAGTTGATGATGTCTTCCTCATCCCAAGACACATCAGGCCTCCCTTGTTCATCAATAATTTGGGCTTCGAATACTTCATTGCAAGTTAGGAAATCTATAATTTGCTGGTCCCCCTCAAATACCTAAAAATGAGTTACATTGTCCGACACACTGGGCACATTTACTAGTTCTACAACAAATCTTTTTAAACCTGACAGCGTTAAAGGCTCTAAAGTGCTAGCAGCGACAGCTAGCGCATCAGGCCTATGGTTTTGTTCTCTAGGGATATGCTCTAAGTTGAAAGCATCAAATGACTCTATTAAATCCCAGACCCTATGTCTATAGTAAATCATTTTCTTATAATTACAGGCGTATAGCTTTCTGACCTGTCTAACTACTAACTGAGAGTCTAAAAATACTCTGATCATTCTCACCCCTTTCTTTATAGCAAAGACTAGTCCATAAATTAAAGCTTCATATTCAGCAACATTGTTAGTGCAAGCAAATTGTAACTATATGCTGCTGGATATGATTTACCTTGAGGATCTACGAGCTCTATACCTGCACTTACACCCTATTTAGACTTAGACCCATCACATTTCAATATCCACATGCCATTTTTATTCTTTTGACCTTTTCCTTTGACATGTTTTTCTCTGTCTACCACATGTGCAGTGTTATCTTGCTTATCCATATGCAGTTCATCCTGACTTGCTTATTCATTTACCTTCTCAGTGTGCAAATCTGAATGACAAACATCTTTGCCTGAACTTTCTCCTAACTCTGGAGTTTCTACATCTATGAGGTTCTGAAAGTACCCCTCAGGTTGACTAGAACTCACCCTTTCTTCACAAAATTCCCACTCCTTTGTGCATTTTAAGTACTGGTACTCAATAATGTCTCTGCACATTCCACACTTCTCTTCAGAGTGTGGTCTATCATGAACTCTACACATATCTTTGTATAACTTGCACTGGACTGAAATGTTTAGTTCCATGCACTTTTCTATTTCCTGTATGATGACCTGACTGAAATTATTCAGTGCATTACCTTCTTCATCAGAAGAATTTCTATTAGACTCAATGAATAGCTTTGTCCCCTTGCTAACAGGTCTTTCTCCAAAATTTAGCATTAAGATTTCTTCAATCTGTACCCCTTTGTTAGTGACCCTGTAAACACCGGGTTCAACATAAGCATACAATATTGCATTCATCCTATTGCATTCTGTGATCATATGCTTCATCCTAGGTTCAGCCTCTATTCTGATTTGATTAGGCACACCCCTCCAAGGTAACTACATGTGTGAAAAGTCAGTTAAAACATCCCATAATTTGCAAGTATATCAACTACTTGGATGTCAATGAACTGACTTACCCTGGGGTTTGAAGCTAACTGCATCTAAATATGCATTAGTTCTCCTACCACATTAACTTCAGTCTTATCTAACTGCGTGACAACTTTGGTAGACTTGGTGGGAGTTAGACCTAAGGTTTTACATATACCCAAAGGCATCACATTAGCTGAGGCACCCGAATCCACCATACAATTGTGCATGTTCTTTCCACACAATCTAACAGTTCACAAGAAGGGAGGAGTATCCCTCTTATCAGCATACGTTACTACATTTGTGTTAGAAGGCTACTCAACTTTCTTACCCTTTTCTTTTGGCTGTGTCTCTCTATCAGGCACAAGTACCTCAGTAGAAGTCTCTCCTGTTATAGACGTATCCAAAGATTTTATAAAGGCCTTTCTAACCTTTGGACTTTTTAACAATTCACACAAAGGTACACTGACCTTGATTTTCTTTATTTCCTCTGATAGATAACTCACCAGTCCCAATGTTTCTGTTGTCTCAGTTTTATTTGTCTGGACCCTCTGAGTTACTATTCTATTATTTGCATTATGATTGGCTTTCAGTGTAGCAGGGTTGTTGCTAGCATTCTGGTCTGGTGGAGTATTGTAATTGTCAAGAGGAGTGGAAGTGGTGAAAGGACCCCCTGGCCTAGTGTTGTTTCTGAGATTATAAGTGTGATTTTTATTTGACTGTTGGAAGGCTTGCACCTCCTCTATCTCATGCAACACCTCATTTTTAGTTTCAAATGGAAACTGAAAAGCGTTTAATACTAAGGCTGTTTCACAATAATAGGGTTCATCATCCAACAATTGGTCATCTTCCTCTTCTCTAAAAGTAAAAGTCTCTAAAACTAGAGCAGTATCATACCCTGAGGATACTATTTCATTACCTTTGGGAACTAAGAACTCATAAGTAGGAGCCTGTACATCCACATTAAAAATACTTGTTGCTAGATGAAACTGAGGACAGTCTATTTCAGCATGGGCACTAGTATTATGGATTCTACACCATTTCTTTAGTGCTACATTGGCCATTTGAATCCCTGCTATTTGTTTTGTGTCCCGATTGTCTAAGTTCTCGAATGGAGAAGCTAGGGTCCCATTATTTGGCCTGGTGTTCCAAGTTTTGGGTGGCCTACGCTGATTTTAATTCCTGTTATTGTTATTCCAGGCTCTGTTATCTATAGTTGGTCCTCTATTTTGCATTTGTTGTCCCTGATTATGATTCTGATGTTGACCGTGATTTTGACCCTGATTAGAACTCTAACCTAGGTTATAACCCTGACTCTGATTCTAACTCTGATTATAGTTCTGGTTATACCCGGGGTTATTTCTACCGTAGAAATTCTCATTTCTCAACTGTGTCATCTCAGTAGTCAATCTTCTCAGATGTGCAGTGATTTCTTTGATATCTTCCCTCTCCTCTTGTGCTTTTGATATAAATGTATCTTGAGGTGGTTGGAAAAATGATTGGCCATTGTTCTGATTAATATTGGCTGTATTACTGGAGTAAGGTACTATAGCCTAAATTAGAGTAGGGTTATACACAGGTGTGTATGTAGGGACTGGATTGAGCATTGGAGCGTTTTGTATAGGAGCTCCATTCCAAGGTTGCACTTGATTTTGCATTCCAAGATTTCCTCCATTGAGGAATGGATTATAGGTTGTCTGCCTCATTTCCTGGTTCATAGAGGCTGCCTCCTTATAGGCTTTAGATACCGTATCTATATTAGGCTTTCTCTTGACAAACATGGTAGTTAATGGATCTAAAGCAACATAATACATAGCCAACAGTGTGTCTGGAACTACTATGTAGGGTGCTACCAACCTAGAAGATGCCTTTTGAAACCTATCATTAAAGTTATCAATTAGTTCTCCCTCACCCCTTTTGATTGTGGCCAATTTATGATATAAGATAGAAGGATCAATTGGTCCCTTAAATCTAGACAGAAATGCTTCTTCCATAAGTGTCCAGGAAGAAACGTAGCCATTAGGCAAATTTACATACCAGTTAGATGCTTGCTCATTGAAAGTATAAGGAAATAACCTACAGACTACATCTTCATGTTCTAATTGGACTCTAAAGCAGGCTTCCTTAAATATCCTTATATGATCTTCTGGATCCTAGTGTAACTGGTATTTAGGGCATATTTTCTCGGGGTTCTTTGGCATCTCATGACAATCCACAAAATATATGGGCGATTTGACATTAAACTATGCCATTGCTGGTATTTGTGCCTGACCTGGACCTGTAGGAGTACCTAAATTTCTAGGTGTACTTGGGCTTCTGGGAGGACTATGACCTTTGGGAGAACCTGAACCAAGACTTAAGGACCCAGATGAAGAACCGTTAGGACTACCAATACTATGGGTATAAAAAGGTGATCTAGGAGGTGTTCTAGATGAACTTCATGTATTTGATGTTTTAGGACTCCAAATTAAAGAACCCCTATTTTGTCTTCTATTAGGTAGTTGTGCAAATATGTCGTCAGGATTAGCTCTAGACCTGGTCACCCTACTACTATTATGAGCCAGCTTTACTCAAATTCAACCTTAACTCCAATCAGGCCCTCCTTCTAGTGCCAAAAACTATTGATGATTGTTTTTACACACTCATAACAAAAGTTAAAATTCATAAATGAACCTAACTATCTTGAAAGATATAGAGAAATCAATTAAGATTACTTAATCCCAAGTTTCCTTATTGGTCAGGTCTTGACCTGTTGGACCGTTCAGCAGGTTATTATGAAGCTGTAATGTGCAAGGGGCCTTACGTGATTTAAAATGAGTTTGTGACTTACTGGACTCCTATTATGCAAACTAATACAAATATCAACTTTCTAATCATTCATTTTGCATAAAATTGTTAGTGTACTTCAAAGCTTTACAAGATTTATATTCAAACATGCTTTGCTTTTAACTAATTATGAAGACTATCAAATATCAACTTATTTCTCTTAAACTCTTTTAAATGTCAGATAATCTCCTTTGGATTTCAACGCTTAAGCTAAGTATTTCAGAATTATTGGGAAAAGTTAGAGAAATTTAAATCTACCACACTCACTACAGGATCTAAACGTTCTGGTATGCACACAGTAAGAAATACAGTGGATTTAATTAAACCAGCATACTAAATCATTAAATACAAATATCCTGAGTATTTTCACGAATATTGTATTTAAGATTGCGAGCTTTAAGAGAAATTATTTTAAATGCAAGGAAGAGCTAGAAGACACTCAGAAGATAGACACAGACTTCCAGATTCACTTATATTCAAAACACAGTCATACAAGATTTATAATGTAGGAATGACTCTTAGCTCTATTAATTGAATATACCAAAACTTACAGTGCTTTACAGATACATTAAGAAAGCTGGACATTCCACGCGTTCCTTAATGTAGACAACAGGCGACCTCCTCTAAACTACAACATTCTACTCAAAATTCTTAGAAAGAATTACAATTTCTATACTATTTCCTATAAATCCCTATGTAAACTAATATACAAGTAGCACACTCCTTATATAGAATTTGAATTCCCTCCCTTGCTACGGTTACAACTTCCATTCCACGGTTACAACCATCATTCCATGGTTAAGGTCCTTTTATTATTGACCAATGGTGTACCTTCATTTCATAATCGTGTGCTAGACCACTACTTGGCATCTTTTCTCTCAAAGGATGCGCTTGGAATCTTTACATAAGATTCCCATTTTATGTGACCTTTTCCTGCTAGAGCTCTTCATTTAATTTCTTCTCAAAATTCTTTACTCCTTGTCTTCTCACTTTTTCAAGTATTTCTTGAAATTATCAAGCACACCCTCCACAAAGGTGCGGTCCCCTCCTAGACTTTTTGCTAAAATGTATTCTTGCATCATCACCTTTTCTTTCAATTTCTTTTCTTCATTCTCTAAGTTTTCTCTTCTTTTCTTGTATTTCTTTATTTTGGCCTTCTCTTCCATTAATGTGTCCATCACCTGCTTGCTGAGGATTGCATTAGGATTTTCTGTACGAGGTGTGAATATGGCCCTAAATTCTGTCAATGCTCTGTCTAAGTTATATGTTGGCGTTTCTGCACATTCATGCTGCAGGAGCTTTTCTATGATTCTCTTGTGCATTTTTATCATTTGTCCTGCTCTTTTTACCAGTTCCTGCATGACTACTGCATTTCTTTTGAGGTTATCCTCTTCAAATTTGAGCTCAAAAATTATCTTTGGCACTTGATTTGCTAATGTGACACTGAGTGCCCCTTTGTTTATCAATTCCTCTGCCCTTCTTTCAACTTCAGTTAATTGTTCAATTTCAGATCTGCATTCCTCTACTCTTGTTTGACAATTATTTATTAATCCCATACCTTTGTCTCTTTCTTCTGTGGCCACTTTCCAGCTCTTCACAGCTTGCCTTATTGTTTGATTCCCTACTTGCATAAAATCATGAAACCATTCATCAAAAATATTGGCCTTGAACCTTTTGTTTTCCATGTCCTGCACTTCCTCATTAGATACTATTGCTAGGTTAGCAGGTAAGTTAGGCATTGTGGTACTGGGGTCAAATATCCCCTTAATAAATTGCTGGAGTTGGACAATGTGTCCTTTCAATACCTCCTGCTTATCTTTGTCTTTCCTCAGCATTTCTGCTGTCACTTGGTTCATATCTTTCCACTCAACAATGTGTTGTTCCCTTGTGGAATGCCCGAGGTCAAGATTCAGTATCTTGTATTCCTCCAAGGTAATCTCACCCTTTTCTTTCTCCTTTTGTGGTATAGCTAGGTTCAAAGTTTTGGATCCATCTGGACCTCTCTGTATTGCAGACATCATCCTAGCTTTTCTCTTTTCTTTCCTTGGAGTAGTTTTCTCACCTAATAGGCTCTTGATGTCAATAGGAGCCAGCTGTATTTCTTTCTTTTCCTTCCTTATCTCTCCTTCCAGCCAGGTAGGCACCTCCTTTGTGCCCTCTGCAACTTTCTCTGCATCAATCACCTCTTCATGAGGTTTATCTATTCCAATTTCTTCTTGCTGTTGTTGTTGTTACTCTGGTTGTTGTTGATCTTGTTGTTGCTGTTGTTGTTGTAATGGAGGCTCTTGTTGTTGTTGATCTTGTTGTAATGGAGGCTCTTGTTCTTTTGACTCAACTTCATCTTCCTCCTCCTCCACCTTAGTATCTCTCCCTTCTTGGTCCTCTTTATCAGGAGCCTCTTCTGCTGCTGACTCTTCTTTTGGATCATCTTCATCAGGAGCCTTTTCTGCTGCTAACTCCTTAGGTTTATTCTCATCTATTTTTTCTTCTGCCTCTGTATTTCCTGTCTATGGTAGCTCTGGATGTATCAGTAAACTGGCCTTCACCTCATCTTCTTTTGGTTCCACTCCTTGGGCTTGCAATTTTTTTGTATTTTCCTCTTCTTCACCCTGCTCCCCATATACATTCAGCATATCCAATGCATCCACCTCTGAGATACCCCCTCGTGCTGCCTGTCCTTCTGTGTTTTCCCTTTCAAATGATTTCTCCTTTTCAGCCTCTTCAATCTTATGTGCTTCCTCTTACACATCTCTAATGATTTCTGGTGGTACTAAAGTACCAAATGGATCAACAGATCCTATTTCTACCTACACCTCTTCTTCTTCACTGAGGAAATCACTTGATTCTTCCTCTATGTCGATCACTTTTTCCCTGTACATTATCTTTCCTTCACTGTCACTGCTCTCAATTTACACAGTCTCTATAGCAGTAGGTTTGGCCTTACTAATTTCTGACTCTTGCAGCCTCTCTCCAGCAAGCTCTGCCTTCACCTTTATGAACGTTTGCCCTAGTTCCATTGGAGCAGAAGTACTGGACATACTTCTCATTTTCTCCCCCACTTCTTGGGCTCCAATTGTATCTTTTGGTTTCGAGGACTCGCCCTTAGACAAACCTATTGGGATTGCCCTCATGACTTATGGTCCTGCTGCCCCTTTTGCAGCCCATGTCTCTTCTTCACTAACCTCATGACTCATGGACCTTGCATCAACAAAAGTTTGAGATGCCACTACTACTGTTATGCCTAAAGCATATGGATCCATCAGTGTAGAATCCTTATTATTTTCCATAATTCTTGCTTCTACAAATTTTCTCTTCTTCTTATAGAAACATTGCAGGTCCTCACTGGGCTCTGCCTTTCTCTTCCTTCCCCTCTTTGGGAATGTAACTTCCTTTCCTTCAGTTTTAAACTCTTCTATCCTATCCTTAAGCCATGTCTTTGAAAATAATATCACCGGCTTTGTCAAAACATCCAATGATGTATTCCAAGTTTGCAACCAATCGAGCTCTGTAATGGGAGCCAGCCTAGCTTGTGCATAACTCTGGTGTAACAATTGATCATCCTCCCTAACCTTTGGAGAGACATATATATCTCCAATAGACCTCATTTGCTCCACAGTCAACCTTTTATGAGCCCTTTTCCTTACCTCCTTGTCATTCTGGCAGTCAGCCCAGAAATCTTCAATATGTACTTGCTGTTTGTATTTCTTGTCTATGAAATTCTAAATTCTGTGGAAGGGGTCGAATCTTCTTGCTAACTCAAACTCTTTGAAGCCATAATACCCCAATTCTTACTCTGAATAACTTGCCACCTTCTTACTAAAACAAGAATATCTGCCAATTGCCCATGGCAGTCTCACATTTCCCCTGCCATTAAATTTTCTCTTGTACATCCTGAAAGCATTTAAATTTTGGCTCGAAAACTCCAACACAACTAGCTTGTTAGAAGGATACCTGGGAAGCATGAATGGCTTCCACTCAAAACCCTCAGTTCTTATATAAGTAAAGTTCTCAAACTGAATAAACCATGAACTGTGCAATCCAATTGCGCTCTCAGCATCCTTGGACAATCTTTTATCAGGCTCCTCCCTTAATATTCTTACCAAGTAAGTATAAAAAACATCATTGACAAAAGCAAAATTCTTTAAGGCATTCTCCTTCTGCAAGACAGGGTAATGTTCATACACCGGCCTCTGATTAGGGCCATTTCCCAAAACACCAATCTTTTTTATCCCATGAATAAAAGGCCTAATGGCTACAGCACAGGAATACAACACATAAGAAGACAAATAAAATGGCAAGCCCTTTTGCTGCCTTAGCATGGCCTGTCTCCAAATAGCCGTACTAATGGCCTTAGCCCAATGAATTTTCCCTTGTTCCCTTTCACCTGCTCTCAAGTATTCTATGACAGTGAACATCTAGGGTTCACATTTGGTGGCATCCCTCAGCGCAACTAGTCTGCTCAGCATGGTGATCATCAAATATATCTCCTCCCTGAAATGTATTCTCGTCAGATTCTTAGGGATCCTGGCCACTGCCTTTGGTTTGTTCTCTGGATTGTACCAGTGGTGAAATATTTTACCCTTATAGTCTCCCTCATTTGTGTAGAAACTCTCATTATACTGATCTATATCAATGTCTGTCATCTTGTCAGTGATCTCCAACCCAAAAGTGTTAGCAATCCCCTCAGGAGTCAAATCAGCAATTATTTTATCATAGAGCATAACCATCTTGGTACTTGGGTTATACATTATTACACAGTCCAAGCACAAATCCCTAGCCTCCATCGCCAATGGGAAACCCGCAGCTTGGTACAACCCACTATCCAAAATGCATTTCATATCGGGAGTAGCATCTGTAGCAGTAATCCTTTTTAGCACATCTTCCGCATCATAGTTTCCTATGTTAGTATCCGTCCCCACTCCATTCATGCTGACCAGGGTCGAACACCCTCTGTGTATAGGTAATTCTTCTTTCTTCACCTCTTTCCGTGATTTTCATTCCTTTTTTGTATCCTCCTCTGTATCTTTCTTTGGTTTAGGGGCCATCCTATAGAAGTATACATGTCTCAATTTTCATTTTTACTTCATATCTAGGGTTTTACTGTGAATGCCTATTTTCTACTATTTACTCTAACTCGTAACCTCCTTGAATTTGTTAAGCTCTATTTAGCTAATTAACAGTTAAAATGGTAATTTTAATAAATGCATGCATTTTGAAAGTGAAATTACTAGAATTAACAGTTGTGCTTTACCGTTTGAAATTTAAATAGGGTTCCAAGATAAATACCTATTTCTGTGACCGTTTAACCTTTGATGTTGACTTACTTTACCTTTCACTTTCACCCAGCAACTGTAACTTCGCTAATTTGGTAAATTCCGTTCGATTTTACTGTGACAGCGCCTTTTTCTGCAAATTTCAGCATTAACAATATATCTTGAAAGCAAAAACTAACAATAATTCTGCCCTAACCCATGTTAAATTCCATTTGATTCAGTGTTAAATTTGCATTAATTACAGCCATTAGTGCGTTGCGACCTTCGGCTTTGCTTTTCCATGTTTGAGAGTTTTGAACCTTTTGACCGTTAGCTTAATTGAACATGCATTTTCTTTTGTATATTTCATTGTATCTTCGGACATACAACGCCTTATGCATACAATTGAACTAAAGCCCCCTTTTCCCCTTTACCTTTTCCGTACACTCCTTGTACTTCCTGCTTGTATATTTCACTTGTACATTCTATTGTATAACCGCATATACAAACACACTATACAAACATTCCTTACCTTTTGTTCCTTTGTAATGCCCTTTGATCTTTTGTATATCGGGATTGTATATTATAAACATACAAACACCAAATATACAAGGACCTCTCCATTTTTAACTCTTTTCTGGCGTCCGACTTGTATTTTCGCTTTGTATCTCTGAATGTACATCATAAACTATACATGTTTATTATACAAGCTGAAATATTCATATGGTGGGGTCCACTTTTCCTTTTTACTTTGCCACTTCTGCGATGTCTTTACTCTTTATTAAGCTTTCGGACCTTAAACCACTATAAACTGCATTGTATATACCCTTGGCTCCGTGATGTATAAAACCTGATATATTTTGCTTTGTATACTCTGAAACATACAAAGACAAAACATACAACAAGTTAGCCACATTTCATAATGATTTCAATTGCATCCATTGTATAAAGTGAAATGTGCATCGCAATATACATCAAATCTAAATGCATCATTTATACTGTATTTTAATTTCCTTTTGATTTTGCGTTGTATAAAACTCAATGTACCTCTCGATTGTATATTTCGCACTTGCCAAATATACAAGTGCCAAGCATACAATAGTTTAATGCCATTCCATAATACTTCAGTTCTGGTTTGTATAAAGCGCAATGTATATCAGAGTTGTACATTATGAACATACAACACCAAATATACAAGGACTTTATTATTTTTGATAACTTTTCAGTTCCGTGCTGTATACGATTCCTTGTATCTCCAAGTTTATATTTCGCATCCGACCAAATATACAAGTTCCAATCATACACCGATTATACTAAATTTAATACTTGGGGCATACAACTGAGAGGGGGGGTGAATCAGTTGTGCAAAAATTTCTCTTTTTAAACACTTGAAACTTCTTTAGTGATTAGTATAATATTAATCGTGAACCATAATGCATTTAAATCAGAAGTAGAAACATATCAACACATATGACACCAAGATTTTGACATGGAAAACCTGGTTAAGGGAAAAACCACGGGGTGATGCCAATTAGGGCTCACTACCCAAGCACACTGCTCACAAGAGGCTCACTGCCTACAAGAGACACACTGTCTACAAAGGAATAAATATCACCTTTATGAACTAGAGAATAGCATCTTCAGCATGGTTGAATCAGTTCCATTTAAGCCCAATACTTCTGCTCTGCCTTTCGCACTTCTCTTCACTACCACACACTCATCACCACAAGACACACTTCAAAATGAATTCACAATCCCTTATTTATACAAGGCATCAACTTAGGAACAATCATCTAAGTCGGCAAACACCTACAAGATCATCCGCAAGATGTGTAATACATCCGGTTGGCCAATCTCAAGAAGAACACCAATATCCGTGGTTATTCTTCAAATGCAAACTCTAACTTCAATGCAGACCACCAACATTAACTGGAGATGATCCAACGATCATCATAACCTTCCTTGAATCACCAAAAACATCCGCACTTTATCATCCTACTGGAATTCTTCTTTCCTTCATCTGGAGCTACAAGAACATAGTCTATCATCACTGTCACAAATGAATAGGCACTTCTGGACCTTCAATCCATGAACTAATCTAGTTGATATTTCACAGGGACATCCTCAACACTCCCTCAGATCCGCAGAATGGGATAATGAAATACCAGATCTCACCGGTCGTATTTGTGGCCCTCTGTCACCTCTGAACACCTGCCAGAACTGGTTCTACTTGAGAGACCATAATTTCTTCAGATCTTCATGTGGACCTCTGAAATCTTGACTGGAGCATCTCAAGACTTATATCTACAAACCCTTTTAACTGCATCCTCTGATCCTCAACCTATTGAGGACTTTTACCTTCTTGTCATCACTGTTCTTCACTGTTCCTGATTGAGACTTATTTTTCCAATATCCTCTCAATATCCTCAGCACATAGCTCACCTAATCCTTCTCATTAATGCAACATGAGTATGTTGATATCAATGACAACACCGGTTAGGCCCATACTTGCAACAATCTCCCCCTTTGTCATTGATGGCAACATATGATGTGAAAAACCATCAAGACAAGAACTTCTCCTTACTGTTACAACTCCCCCTAACAACAACAACTATTCACATGTCTTCTCTCCCTTTGTTGCTCCCCCTTTGATCAACAACCACTTGTTTTTCACATGTCTTATCTCCCCCTTTGACATCAATGGCAAAGGGCTCATACTTGGAACTTCACTACTTCATAACATACCAACTGCTCCCCTTGAGTAGCAGCTCCCTTATCATCAATCCGGATCACAAGATGTGACTATGATATCCACTGGATTAATGCACATCAGTGCATCCTAGTTCATCACCGGAGGGGCAATAACCCCTAACTTTTCCCTGAGATACTCAAAAGAGTCCTTGGGAAGAGGTTTAGTAAAAATATCTGCAAGCTGATCCTTGGAGGGCACATACTCCAATTTGACTTCACCCTTGTTCACTTGCTCTCTCAGAAAGTGAAACTTGATAGATATATGCTTAGTCTTAGAATGCAACACCGGATTCTTAGAAATATTTATTACACTTGAATTATCACAGAAAATTGTGATAGGCTCCTCAAATTCTACTTGAATATCTCTTAGCATCTGCTTCATCCACAAAACTTGAGTGCAACTTCCTGCTACTACAATGTATTCTGCTTCAGTTGTAGACAGGGATATTGCCTCTTGTTTCTTGCTTAGCCAAGAAACCAACCTTTTTCCCAAAAAGAATGCTCCTCCACTTGTACTCTTCCTATCATCCACATCTCCTGCCCAATCTACATCTGTATATGCATGAAGAGAAAAATTATGATCTCTAGGATACCATAGACCATACTTAATTGTTCCTTTTAAGTACCTAAACATTCTTTTGATTGCCATGACATGAGATTCTCTGGGATCAGCCTGGAATCTCGCCACAAGACCAACAGCCTGCATTATATCTGGTCTAGTTTGAGTGAGATACAATAATCCTCCAATCATTGAATTGTACTTTGTCTGATCTGTCTTAGGAGAGTCATCATCTTTGCTCAACTTACATCCGGTTGCCATGGGAGTGTTCATTGGCTTTGAATCTTCCATTCCAAATTTCCTCAATAATTCTTTCACATATTTGGTCTGAGAGATAAAGATTCCTTTCTTTGTTTGAGTAATTTGTAGACCCAAGAAGAAATTCATTTCACCGAGCATTGACATTTCAAACTCACTTTTCATTTGATTTGCAAAGGTTTTACACATACTGTCTCTTCCTCCAAAGATGATATCATCAAAAAATACTTCAATAATCAAGATATTTTCATGATCAATTTTGAAATATAGGTTACTATCAGTAGTACCTTTGTTGAAACCAATCTTCAAAAGATGTTTGTCCAGCCTTTCATACCATGCTCTTGGGGCTTGCTTTAGACCATATAGTGCCTTCTTTAATTTGTAGACCATATCACCATGCTCAGATAACTGAAATCCATCCAGTTGTTCAATGTACACTTCTTCTAAGTCACCATTCAGGAAAGAAGATTTGACATCCATCTGATACACTTTGAAATCTTTGAAGGCAGCAAATGCAAGAAATAGTCTGACTACTTCAATTCTTGCCACCAGAGCAAAGGTTTCCTCAAAATCAATCCCTTCTATTTGAGAGTAGCCTTTGCAGACTAATCTGGCTTTATTTTTGATTACTTCACCAACTTCATTTAGTTTGTTCCAGAAGACCCATTTGGTTCCAATCACATTCTTGTTTCTAGGTCTAGAAACAAGATCCCAAGTGTGATTTTTCTCAATTTGCATCAACTCTTCCTCCATTGCTTTGGTTCAATTTTCATCATTGCAGGCTTCATTTATTGTCTTAGGTTCAATCTTTGAAATCAGACAACATTCATCTGAATTTTGAGCAATTTTCCTTCTAGTTTGCACACCTTTGCTTTTTTCACCTATGATATGATCTTCAGAGTGGTTCAGTCTTACATACCTTGGAACTTTGGGAGTTTCTTCCACTACTGCTTCTTGATCAGGCTCATTCAGACCTATCTCTTCTTCCTAATTTACCAGATCAGTCTAAATCTGACTTTCAAGAGAGGATTGAGCTCCTTCAACCAGAACACCATTCTGATCATCTTCATTATACTCATAAAACCTTGAGGGTTTCTCTATTCCCTCATCAAAGTTCACATTTGTACTTTCTATCATCTTTCTTAGTCTCTTGTTGTAACACCAGTATGCTTTGCTTTGAGTAGAGTAACCCAAGAATATTCCTTCATCACTTCTAGCATCAAACTTGCCTAAATCTTCATCTCTTTTGATGTAACACTTGCTACCAAAGACTTTGAAATATCTTACAATGGGAGTAATGCCAAACCAAAGTTCATAAGGGGTCTTACCGGTACTGCTTCTAATTTGAACTCAATTAAGAGTATAGACTGCAGTGCTGACAACTTCTCTCCAATAGATCTGAGGAACATTTACTTCCATCATCATAGTTTTAGATGCTTCTTGGATGGTCCGGTTCTTTCTCTCCACTACTCCATTCTGCTATGGAGTCCTCGGAGCAGACAACTGTCTCTTAATTCCATGTTTCTCACAGAATTCTATGAACTCACCAGATGTAAATTCTCCACCTCTATCAAACCTCAGACATTTTAACTTTATTCTTATTTCATTCTCTACCATAGCCTTGAATATTTTGAATTTCTTAAGAGCTTCTGATTTCTCCTTTAGAAAGGTTACCCACATCATCTAGGAATAGTCATCTATTAGCAGCATGAAGTATCTATCACCTTGAGTACTTCTGGTTCTTGCTGGACCACAAAGATCAGTGTGAACTAAGTCCAATAGTTCGGTAGAGGACAGTTCCTTGCTTTTGAATGTGACTCTACTCATCTTACCCAACTGACATTCCTTGCATAAGCTATTATTAGGTTTCACCAATTTTGGAAGATCTCTTACAGCCTGAGTATTGCTTATCTTGATGATATTATCAAAATTCACATGACACATCCTTCTATGCCATAGCCAACTCTGATCAACTTGAACAAATAAGTAGCTTTTACCAGTACCAACCAGGTGGAAAATATTACCTTTAGTTTGAGTACCGGATGCAATCTCTGTTCTGGATCTTTCAAAGATTTTGCATTTTCCATCTTTGAATCAGAGATCATAGCCTTTGTCCAGCAACTATCCAACACTGAGAAGATTGTGCTTCAAACCTTCAACATACAGTACATTACGAGTTTTGTTTCTTCCATTAAAAGAAATAGTTCCTCTTCCTCTGATTCTACCAGCAGAATTATCACCAAACTTCACCACTCCTCCTTCATACCTTTCCAAATCTATGAACTTATTCTTGTCACCTATCATGTGGTGAGAGCAACCACTGTCAATGATCCAATCATTCTTTTCTTCAACTTGGGCAGCCAGAGCTCTTTCTTTAACTTTATGATTGATAGATACAGAGGATATTGGTTCTTCTTCCTTGATGGCAATAAACACCCATTCACTTCCAGATTTGTTTCCTGTCTCTGATTCATCATCTGTTACTCCTTCATTATCATCTTCTTCATGAACATAGTAACAATTCTTTTGGAACCTTGATCTGTTAGGATTTGACTTTGAAAATCTTTCCAGACATTTTGAGGCAAAATGATCAATCTTATTGCAGTTTAAACACTTAAAAGGCAATTTTCCTTTATACTTACTGGATCCTCTTGGCAGTCTCTTTGCAATGAGAGCTTCAAGTTGAGCAGTTTCTACTTCTTCTTCTTCCAGGTCTTTTCTTGCTTTTCCATACCATGACAAATTCCTTGATGAGTTATCTCCCGAATCAAATCCTTGTTTACCTTTCACAGAGGCACTGGGTTTGAATGCAGATTCAGTTTTGGGGGGATCATCTCCAAATTCGGTCATTTCAAAAGCAGCTAGTTTGCCAGCCAATTGGTCTCTTGTGATAGTTGTATGGGCTCTGAATTCATCAATGGTAGCAGCCTTGATTTTGTAAGAGGCAGGAAGGGATCTAAGAATCTTACCAAAAATCTCATTTTCATCCAAGACTCCACCAGAATTTCTAATTCCACAAACCAGCTCATTCACTCTTGGCATAAAAATGGTAATATTTTCATCATCTCTCATCTTCAGTTTTTCAAATTTCCCTTTTAGACTCTGTAACCTTGCACATTTAACATACTCATCTCCTTCATGCAGAAGTTCCAGTTTAATCCAGATCTCATAGGTAGTTGTTAGGTTAATAACATTTGAGAGCTTTGAGTCAGTTAATGCGCTTAGAAGAGCCTCTTTGGTCCGCATATTGTTTTCAACATCTGTGATTTCATTTAGAGTTGTCAGACCACCCTATGGAGGTGCATACGCTTTTGTGACCATGGACCAATACGCCTTTCCCATACACTGTAAGTGACATTTCATGTGACCTTTCCAAAGAGAGAAGTTGTTTCCATCAAACTTCGGACTATCCTTCTTGTATGATGACATCCTGGATCTCCTCAAGTGGTTAAGCTCCTTTTAGAGGAACTTAGCTCTGATACCAATTGTTAGACTTGGGGCATACAACTGAGAGGGGGGGTGAATCAGTTGTGCAAAACTTTCTCTTTTTAAACACTTGAAACTTCTTTAGTGATTAGTATAATATTAATCATGAACCATAATGCATTTAAATCAGAAGTAGAAACATATCAACACATATGACACCAAGATTTTGACGTGGAAAACTTGGTTAAGGGAAAAACCACGGGGTGATTAACCTAAGAAAGTATTCTCTATTAGAAGAATCGAAAGAATAAAATGGCACATGCCAATTAGGGCTCACTGCCCGAGCACACTGCTCACAAGAGGCTCACTACCTACAAGAGACACACTATCTACAAAGGAATAAATATCACCTTTATGAACTGGAGAATAGCATCTTCAGCATGCATGAATCAGTTCCATTTAAGCCCAATACTTCTGCTCTTCCTTTCACACTTCTCTTCACTACCACACACTCATCACCACAAGACACACTTCAAAATGAATTCACAATCCTTTATTTATACAAGGCATCGACTTAGGAACAATCATCTAAGTCGGCAAACACCTACAAGATCATCCGCAAGACGTGTAATACATCCGGTCGGTCAGTCTCAAGAAGAACACCAATATCCATGGTTATTCTTCAAATGCAAACTCTAACTTCAATGCAGACCACCAACATTTACCGGACATGATCCAACGATCATCATAACCTTCCCTAAATCACCAAAAACATCCACACTTCATCATCCTACTAGAATTCTTCTTTCCTTCATCTGGAGCTACAAGAACACAGTCTGTCATCACTGTCACAAATGAATAGGCACTTCTGGACCTTCAACCCACGAACTAATCTAGTTGATACTTCATAGGGACATCCTCAACACTCCCTCAGATCCGCAAAATGGCATAATGAAATACCTGATCTCACAGGACCTATCTGTGGCCCTCTGTCACCTCTGGACACCTGCCAGAACCGGTTCTACTTGAGTGACCATAACTTCTTCAGATCTTCATGAGGACCTCTGAAATCTTGATTGGAGCATCTTAGGACTTATATCTACAAACCCTTTAAACCACATACTCTGATCCTCAACCTATTGAGGACTTTTACCTTCTTGTCATCACTGTTCTTCACTGTTCCTGATTGAGACTTATTTTCCCAATATCCTCTCAATATCCTCAGCACACAGCTCATCTAATCCTTCTCATTAATGCAACATAAGTATGTTGACATCAATGACAACACCGGTTAGGCCCATACTTGCAACACTTTTCAGTTTCGTGCTGTATACGATTCCTTGTATCTCTGAGTGTATATTTCACATCCGCCAAATATACAAGTTCCAAACATACACTGATTATACTAAATTTAATACTTCTTCAATTTCGCGTTATGTATAATCCCTTGTATATTTATTTGTATGTCTTCCTTTTTCCCAATATATAAACTAGAAAATACATAGCGGATTTCAATTGTTTATTCATCTCAACCTTAACTTTTTCGGGTCTGACTTGTATATTGAAGATGAAACATTACCACAGAATGTATACAAGTATAAAATTATATAAAACTTGATTACCCCTCCTTTTGCGACTAACACCAAGACCCGATATACAAACACATTTGTATATGAGATGACCCTGCATATACAAAGAACTTTGTATATACAAGGCACAAACCCTCTAATTGTACATTTACCAAAAACATCAGTAACTTGCAAAATACAACGAATTTTAAAACAATTCAAAAAGAAACCTTTATTTTCAACAAGGAATTCACCTGTACTTTGACCTGGTACTCAATGTTATATATATATATATATATATTTTTAATTCTCACCAAGGTTTGTATTAAACTTGCCTTTTCCCTTTACCACCAAGCAAAACCCACACACAAAAGCAACCAAAAGCCAGCTACAGCAGGGGTCCTCATTTTGCTAAGGAGTAAAATGGGTCATGTTGTGAGCATCACAACAAGAATGAACTAAGTCCAATAATCTAGTAGAAGATTGTTCCTTTCTTTTAAATGAGACTCTGCTTTGTTTTCCCAATTGACATTCTTTGCACAAACTATTTGTAGGTTTCACCAGTTTTGGAAGATTTCTTATAGCCTGAGTATTGCTTAGCTTGATGATATTATCAAAATTCACATGACACATTCTCCTATGCCATAACCAACTCTGATCAACTTGAACAAATAAACAACTTTTACCAATACCAACCAAGTACTCAAACTAAAGGTACATTATCTTCCACTAACCAATTGACCAACACTGAGAAGATTGTGCTTTAGTCCTTCAACATATAGTACATTACCGGTTTTGTTCCTTCCATCAAAAGAAATAGTTCCTCTTCCTCTGATTCTACCAGCAGAATTATCACCAAACTTTACCACTCCTTCATACCTTTCTAGATCTATGAACTTATTTTTGTCACCTGTCATATGGTGAGAGCATCCACTGTCAATGACCCAATCATCTTTTTCTTCAACTTGGGCAGCCAGAGCTCTTTCTACAACTTTATGATTGACAGATTCAGAGGACAATGGTTCTTCTTCCTTTATGGCAATAAACACCCAATCACTTCTGGATTTGTTTCTTGTCTCTGATTCATCATCTGTTACTCCTTCATTATCAACTTCCTCATGAACATAGTAACAGTTCTTTTGGAACCTTGATCTGTTAGGATTTGGCCTTGAAAATCTTTTTGGACACTTTGAGGCAAAGTGACCAATCTTATTGTAGTTAAAGCACTTAAAAGGTAATTTTCCTTCATACTTACTGAATCCTCTTGGCAGTCTTTTTGCAATAAGGGCTTCAAGTTGAGCAGTTTCTGCTTCCTCCTCTTCTAGGTCTTTTCTTGTTTTTTCATACCATGAGTGTTTTCTTGAAGAGTTCTCTCCCAGATCAAACCTTTGTTTACCTTTCACAGAGGCACTAGCTTTGAATGCAGATTCAGTCTTAGGAGGGGCATCTCCAAACTCGGTCATTTCAAATGCAGCCAATTTATCAGCCAATTGATCTCTTGTGACAATTGTATGGGCTCTGAATTCCTCAATGGCAGTAGCGTTGATTTTATAAGAAGCAGGAAGGGATCTGAGAATTTTGCCAACAATCTCATCTTCATCCAAGACTCCACCAGCATTTCTAATTCCACAAACAATCTCATTTACTCTTGGCATAAAAGTAGTAATATTTTCATCATCTCTCATGTTCAGATTTTCAAATTTCCCTTTCAGACTCTGTAACCTTGCACATTTAACATACTTGTCTCCTTCATGCAGAAGTTCTAGTTTTTGCCAAATCTCAAAAGAAGTTGGTAGAACAATATTTGAAAGCTCTAAATCGGATAGTGCGCTTAGAAGAGCTTCTATAGTCCGTAGATTATTTTTAGCATTTGTGATTTCATTTGGGGATTTCGGACCACCCTGAGCAGGAGTATACTTTATTGAAGCCATGTTCCAGTACTACATTCCCATACATTGCAAGTGACATTTCATGCGACTTTTCCAAAGATTAAAATCAGTTCCATCAAACTTCAGACTATCCTTCTTGTAGGACGACATCCTGGATCTCCTCAAGCAGTTAAGCTCTTTTTAGAGGAACTTGGCTCTGATACCAATTGTTAGTCTTAGGGCAAACAACTGAGAGGGAGGGGATGAATTAGTTGTCCAAAACTTTCTTTCCAATTACACACTTAAATCCTCTTAGTGATTTAGCAGCATATCAATAAATCAATCATGGAAACATAATGCATTAAATCAAGAGCAGAAACACATCAACACATAAGACACTAAGATTTTGACGTGGAAAACCCGGTTAAAGGAAAAACCATGGGGTGATTAACCCAAGATTGTATTCTTTGTTAGAAGAATAGAAAGAACAAAATGGCACATGCCAATTAGGGCTCACTGCCCGAGCACACTGCTCACAAGAGGCCCACTGCCTACAAGAGACACATTGTCTACAAAAGAATAAGTATCACATACTTGAACTGGAAAATAGCATCTTCACCATGCTTGAATCAGTTCCATTTAAGCCCAATACTTCTGCGCTGCCTTTCGCTCTCCTCCTCGCTACCACACTCTCATCTCCACAAGACACACTTTGAAATGAATTTATAATCCCTTATTCATACAAGGCATCAACTTAGGAATAGTCATCTAAGTCGTTAAACATCTACAAGAACATCCGCAAGATGTGTAACTCATCCGGTCGGTTAGTCACAGGAAGAACACCATCATCCAGAGGATCTTCTTCAATTGCGAGCTCCAATTCCAATGCGGACCACCAACACGATTTGGACATGATCCAAAGACCTCCACAAGATTTCCTGAATCACCAAGAACATCCGCACTTCATCTTCATACTAAAATCCTTCTCTCCTTCATCTGAAACCTCAAGAACACAGTCTGTCACCACTGTCACAAAGGAATAGATGCTTGCGGACCTTCAAACCATGAACCAATTGAGTTGACACTTCACAAGGACTTCCTCAACACTCCCTCAAATCTACAAAATAGGATAATGCATTTTCAGATCTCACCGGACCTATCTGTGTCACTTTGTCACCTCTGAGCACTTGTCGGAACTGGTTTTACTTAAACAGCCACAACTTCTTCAGATCTTCATGCGGACCTCTGAAATCTATACTAGATCACCTTAAGACACATATCTACAAACCCTTTAAACTGCATCCTCTGATCCTCATCTTCTGGGACTTTTACCTTATTGTCTTCACTGTTCTTCTATGTTCCTGATTAGGACTAATTTTCTTAATATCCTCAGCACTCAGCTCATCTAATCCTTTTCATCAATGCAACAGGAGTATGTTGACATCAATGACAACACCAGTTAGGCTGATACTTGCAACACAATGGACCTTTCCTTCAGAGATGAGATGGGGAAGTTCATCGTGGTGTATCTTGATGACTTTACTGTTTTCTCCAAACAATGTCATGATCATGTGTATCATTTGTGACAGGTGCTGGAAATATGTCAACAAAATGGTATCTCTCTCAACCCTAAGAAATTAGTTTTCGGGGTTACAGAAGGTAAACTTCTCGGTCACATTTTGTCTCGAGAAGGCACTAAAATTGACTCAGAAAGAGTCAAATCCATCCAAAGTCTTACTTTGCCTACTAGTAAGACTACAGTTCATTCTTTCTTCAGAAAGGTGAATTTTTTGCGGAGATTCATTTTGGAATTTGCAGAGAAAACCCATCACATTGTCAACATAATGAAGGGTAAGGCTGCTTTCCATTGGAGTGCGGAAGTCAAAGCGGCATTTGAGGATATCAAGAAGGCTATAGCTCATGATCCGGTCCTTGTTTGTCCTGACTATACCAAAGATTTCATAGTATACAGCTATGCTTCTGAACATACACTTTCAGCTATTCTTGTTCAGTAGAATGAGGAAGGTGTGGAATCTCCCATTTCATTCATGAGTTGTCCTTTGAAGGATCATGAATTAAAATATTCAAATATGGAGAAATATGCTTATGTCGTGGTCAAGGTGGTAAAACATTTCGGGTTCTATATTTTGAATTCACATACTGTTGTTTTAGTGCCTGATACAACAGTAAAGTCAATTCTGACTCAACAGGAGTTTGAAACCAAAAGAGTCAATTGGATTGCTAAGATCCAAGAGTTTGATCTTGATATCAAACCTACCAAGCTTGTGCGTGGCAGAGGTTTGTGTCAATTGATTGCTGACAATGTACCAAAGGAGACAGGAGATGAAGAAGAAGAAGTTGAGGATACGCCAACTGTTCTTTTTATCACTACTACTGATGAGTGGTATTCAAATATCGCTCATTTTCTTACCCATGGTGAGTGTCCTTCTCATCTGTCTTATAAGGAGAAAATAACTATCAAATTGAAGGTTGCTAACTATGTCCTATGGGACAATGGTTTATATAAGAGGAATCTTGATGGAGTCTTTCTCCGTTGCGTGGATAAAGTGCAACAAAGTAGACTTCTGGAGTCTTTCCACGATTTGGCTTGTGGAGGACATTTTTCTGCGTCGGTGATGACTCATAAGATTCTATGGGCTAGGTACTATTGGCCCACACTGTTTTAGGATGAGTACAATTGGGTACGTAGGTGTGGGATATGTCAAAAGTTTGTTGGAAAACCTAAGTTGGCCGCACTACCTCTCAAACAAGTTGTGATTGAAGAACCTTTTCAACAATGGGGCATCAACTTCATTGGTGCTGTAAACCCACCGTCAAGTGTGGGACACAATTTTGTTCTCACCACAACTGATTATTTTACCAAGTGGGTGGAAGCCATCCTAGTGAAACATGCTACTTCTAAGGTGGTGTGTAATTTCCTTAAGGAAAACATTATTTTCCAGTTTGGAGTCCTAAACAAAGTTGTAGCACATAACGCTACTTGTTTCTCTTCCCACAAGATTACTGGCTTTTTCTATGAACATGGAATCATTCTTTCCCACTCTTCAAACTATTATCCACAAGGAAATGGTCAGGCAGAATCAAGTAACAAAAATATGGTTACTATTATCAGGAAACTGGTGGAAGATAATCAGAGAACTTGGCATAAAGCGTTGTTTGATTCTTTATGGGCAGACATGATTACCCCCAAAAGGGTGATAGGTATGTCACCATTTCAGCTTCTATATGGTCTGAATGCAGAGATACCTATTACTTTGGAGTTGCCAGCACTGAAGTTGGCAAAGTCAGTGGAAGATAGAACTTTTGAAAGTACTATTGATAAAAGAATCATGTACCTAACTGAACTAGAAAAGCATTGAGCTATGGTAGTAGACCGTATCGCTGAACATCAAAGTCAGGTGAAGAAACTCTGACAAGAAAGCAAGGGCTCATGAGTTTCAAATTGGAGATCAAGTCTTGTTATGGGACAAGCAGAGAGAACCAAAAGGAATGCATGGGAAGTTTGATTCCCTATGGAGAGGCCCATTCATCATTCATCAACTTTGTGGTGAAAATAGCTTCTTGCTGGAGTATCTAGATGGAACACCATTCTTGCTGCCTCATAGTGGACAACATCTGACGGACTTCAATCCTTGAAGTATCAGATAAGTTCATTTGTACATTTGTATAGTTTTGTGTTTTTATTTTTGTGTTTTTGTTTAGTCTTTTGTGTCTTTTTCTTTTTGGTAGCTTGACTCTATGGCCCAATGGCATGGATGAAGGCACTTAGAGACTGGATTATTCTCCCTTTGATCATTTCAAAGTTTGATCAATGGAAGTTCCCCAGTTAGAGCTAGCTATTGTTCTCAAAATCGACTACGCTCATTTTTGTAGACAACTCCTACGAAACTTGTTTATTTCGTAGCCTACACTCTAAGTTTGCAAAACAAGACAAGTACTCTTGGTCTCAAGTGAAGTCATATGACATCCTAAACTAGTTTACAACATTCCTTCAAATCAATTCCTCAAAATTTGTGCGAATTGATTAGGTTGCAAACTGATTAAAATATCAATTTTGGTCATTTCGGGGTGTTAGTAAAATTTTAAAACTTTATGTGCAATGTCAGAAAAATCTGCCGCTCTTACATACCTTTTTTTTAAATTATGTATAGGCGGTAATTTTTACCGTTGTTGCATTATGGATAGAACATGTTGGGTCAGCGATTTTCATCGCTCGAGTAAGATCTTGAGGATCACAAACTTCAGTGGCATTTATGGCCACTCGTGTTAACATTAAGAGCTTACCTTTTAAACCTTTTTAATGTGTAAACTCATTTTACTTTGTTATTTCTTTTTCTCTAAACCTTCCTTAGACTACTCAATCGCGTTGATTCTAGATTCAGATGGATTTTGGATCTCCAAGCTCGCGTTTAGGGTTTCAGTCATTTTGACAGGTAAGTCTTTAACTTTTGTTTTTGTTGTTGTTTTCTTTCTAGGGTTTTTTCTTATTTAATGAAGTAATTGTTTATGTCTTTTTGAAGTTGTATTGTTCAAGTTTTTAAAGTAAATAGTCCTTTGTTTTGTTTTCTCTTTCTTTTTGAGTCATTTTTAAAAAACCCTCGTCTTTGTTTAATCCTTCTCTGGTCGATGTTTTATCAAAAGATTTCACTGATACATGTCCTTTGAGAAGAATTAACCACCGCTTAAAGCATAAACTTACATAACCATTACAGGTGTTGAGTTGGCGATAATTGCTGCTCAAACATATTAATTTATTTTTGGTCTTGTGTAATGTCGGTGAATTTTGCTGCTCAAAGTCCTTCCATATGAATTTTTGCATAAGTGCTAAGTAGGTGAAAATTGCCGCTTATGCATTTGAAAGCTATACCCCAAGGTGTAATGTTGGCGAATTTCTCCGCCCTTACACGAAGAAAACTTTGAACATCCAACTTGCAAGAACACCATTTGTTCCAGCATGCAAAAGCGATAAATTTTACCGCTAATACATTTGCATTTTAGCCTACCTGTAGGGTCAGAAAAATTAGCTGCCCTAACACTTGCAATACATTCCTCTAATGCAAAGGCGGCAAATTTTGCCGCCTGCGCATTCACTCTTAATTTTTTCTAACTCTAAGAGATTTTCAATTTTGCTTCCCCAAACCTGCTTTCCTCCATTTTTTTACCCACTTGCACTCTAGCCCTTTCAAGTGTATCTCCATAGTCATGATCGTCAACATGCAATTTTCTCAGATTACAGTATTTCCCCTAATTGCATGATCATGGATTTTTGTTGCAATTTCTTCTGCGGATTTTCTCTCATCACCAACGTCCTTATGGTGATAGCTTTTTCATATGACTGAGTTGTCTCCAAAGAAGTTGAAAGAGATCAAGTATAAGTATAAGGGTGTTTTTCCAATCACCTCGGTTACGTCCAATGTCGATGACATTCGGGATATAGAGATTGGCCATGTGGACATGGCTGAGTTTGTGGAAAGAACCAAGTCTAATAATCCTAGTTCTACAATAAAGAAGATTATTGATAGTAACATTCATTTGGTGTCATCTTTCCCAGTGGTAGCCCATAATACACAGTTTGTTCTTCAATGTGCTCAGTTCTACAATAGAGATACTAAAGAAGTAGTGGATGCAAATGGAATTGTGATAATCAGATTAGATCCATAATTCATTGACAAAGTTTTCATGTGTCTTATTGTTACAAAAGTTATAAAACTAGATTTTGCTGAAGCCCAAAAAGAGTATGACAAAATTCTGAGAAGGCTAAGAAGATAATCAATACTAAATGGCTCAAGACTTCAAGGTCAAACTTGTCTAGGTGGCTGAGGAATTTTCCCAAAAGTGATTTTGTAGAAGTTGGTGATCTTATAACTCTTCTTAGTAGGATAAGGGGATTGGCCTCTTCCTCACTTTTTCATGAGTGGATGTACCCTTTTATCAAGGTAATACTTCAAGTTAAACAAGTCGTCTTCTGGGGTGAGCAAATCAGTAATGCTTTGCATGAGAAATTGACTAAGGTATCAACTACGATCAAATTCTATATGACTTCTTACCTTGTGTATATAGAAGCCTCCATGAGAATCTTTCCAGGTTTGACATCAGAAGGAGAGAGGAGAGTAGTTCCTGTATATCAGTACTATTCTCAACTGACATTGAAAGGTTCTATTCACCACTTCAAGAGGGTAAATGATGCTTTCTTCACAGTGGTTTTGTGTCTTTTTGACCCTCAGCTAGAACAAAGAAGAGTTTCAGATGAACCTTGGTTAGTGGTGAATGATTATGGATGCATGTTCTTACAATTTCCTTCTTTCTCATATTTAAGGGTTGGCTTTTTCCAAGGTCATCCTTATATGTTGCCGAGGTTTCCTTCAAACAAAATTGTTCTAATGGAATTATGTAGACAAATGATTGTCATACATAATAAGCAAATGGAGCTCAAGAAACCAGGATTTAGGTTTCCAGTTGAAATTGGCAGGTTTTCATTATCAACTGTTGTAAAGGCTAGAGCCATGGAAACTGAAATGCAACTAGTAACCATGAAACAATTCAAACGAAGACCAAGGTTTGATTATAGGGGTGTGAAAGACAAGATCACGAGAAAGACCTAGTTTCATGAACCTATGGTTGAAGACATCTGGGTAGACTTGAGGACAGAAGAAGAGATCAAAAAACTAGACTATAGTAGGTTATCTCTAGAACAAATTGAATATCTGGGATTGGCTGATATTCCTGAAGACTTGGTGAATGGTGAAGAGTTGATTGATGATAGATATAACACCGAATAGGTTGTTGGTTCTCCTCTTCCTCCTATTCAATGGTCTCAGAAAGAATTGACTTCTCTAAGGAAAAGGTTTGAACCTATATTGGCTAACACCAATAAGTGGCTAGCAGATAAGGGAATTGCTTTGAAAGAATTCCTTACCGGATTAGAGACTGAAATTCAAGAACAAACAAGTAAGAAGGTCGAGAATAGGATGAAGAACAAGAGTGACATTACCTCTTCTTCCAAGCCACATAAGCCCAGGATCAAATTTGTGACGAAGAAATCAAAGGCTATGGAGAAAGAATCTAAGATAGAAGATATGGAAATTGAGAAACAGAATACTGAAGAGCCAGCTACTGAGGAAATGGAGGTTGAAGACAGACCTACAGAAGGACAAGGAGAGGAAAGTTTGTCTCCACAAGAGAATGTACAACAAGAAACGAAAGTATCTTCCCCTTTGTCTAACACACCTATTTCAGTTCCTCTGTCTGTTTCACCCATTGATATCCCCTCTTCTGAATCTCCATCACCTTCAAAAACAATTTTTGACAATCCTCAAAATACTTTTGATGATGTTCTTTGTTCCTCAGAGTCTATTCCTAGCTTTTCTGTTGATAACTGAGAGGGGGGGGGGTGAATCAGTTATCCTAATTATTTCCCTTATTGAACTTTCTTTTTAATTGATGCAGCATTGAATCAAACACAAAAACATTATCATGAAATAAGAAACACATGACACAGTATTTTTGACGTGGAAACCCTGTTAAGGGAGAAAACCACGGGGTGATTAACCCAAAATTATTCTCTGTTAGAAGAATAGGAAATTACAAAATGGCACTTGCCAATTAGGGCTCACTGCCCGAGCACACTACTCACAAGAGGCCCACTGCCTACAATAAGACACACTGTCTACAAAGTGATAAAAATCACAGTCTTGAACTGATTGGAAGCATCTGCATATGCTGGAGTTCAGTTCCGGTTAGGCTTAGTACACTGATCTGCTGCACTTCATCTTTTCTCTGTTCTTTATTCTGCTATCCTTTCATATTCCGGATCTGTCTTGGTACTTCTGCTCTGTTCTGCACTTCTTCACATATGTCATAACATTATACATACTTCACAACTAAATCCATCCTCTATATATATATCCGCACAAGTAATTTCATCATCTTTCTAGTCGGCATTCGGAACAGTCTAGTTTCTTACAAACTCTGTTCTGTCGGCTGAATCCTTCCTCACCAAGCAATGCGGATCAAGCATATACTTGTAGATATCATTAATCATGTCGGCCAAACATGATTCATGCCTTCACAACCTTTATCATCAATAGTAACACATCCGGAAAGTAGTCCGATACTCTGTCAGTCAGTTCTTCCTCTGTTTTCACTGTCTCTCAGGAATCCGAAACTCAACTATTCATATCTTTTTCCTTGTCCATCACCGGAGGCTAAATCCTTGGAATATACCACTCAAGGTAGTCCTCTCAACTTCCCCAAATCTGCACTGTACCAAGACACTTCCTCTGAGAGATCCGGACCAATCTGTCAGACCTTGCCACATGCTCTGTTCTTGTTCACCGGACCACAACAATCTTTATTCTGACTTCCAGTAGAGACACATCATGACTTGCGGATATGTGGGATGACCTTTGTTGCCATCAATGACAACAACCATGAATCCATATAGTGTCTCTTGCCAACAATCTCCCCCTTTGGCATTGATGGCAACACTTAGTGAAAAATGACTAAGTGTTTACACTATGCTCCCCCTTTGCTGATGCTCTGTCTTTATATACAATTTCCGGAACTCCCCCTTAATTGGATTCCTCATTTTTCACTGCTCCTCACTCCCCCTTTGACATCAATGGCAAAGGGTAGGGTCCGCACATCAAAATTTTCAAAAATTTTCTATACACAGCCGCATATTTACATACTCACATATACTGAAGAATGTCTGCAAAGGATGTCTGCAATTGGATCATTTCTGTAGCCCAACTTTGCTTCATTCTATCCAAAATTGAAATGTGACCACTCAACAAAAATGCAAAAGCTTCTGCCCGCTTAAGATCTGTCGGATCATTTGTTTGGGCGGTGGTCTGAGCATCACTGATGGCCTCATGCATAGTTTCCAACTTAGGGATTATAATCCGTCTAAGTTCTCCCATCCGGTTAGTGATGTTCTTCCTTTCCTTCTCAAGATTCTTTATTTCATTCAAGACTGCAATAGTCTGACATTCTTGATTTATTATGGAGGAAGAGAGAGGATCAAAACTTTGAGATAAGCTTTGTAGCTTGTCCTGTTCCTCTTTTATTTTCTTATCAATTGCTGCTGTTGCCTTTGACCAGGATATACAAAATTTGTAAATGTCACCGCCATCCTTAAGAGCATTCTCTAAGCTCTTTATTCCAATACTCACAATCTTCTTATCTTTAGAGATTAATTCTAATACTTCTGAAAATCTTTTATCCAAAAATTCCTTCCGGACCTTTTCTTCAGCAGATTTTTCTAGAGATTCAAAATGTGTACTAACACTGCTGACTAAGGTTTTGAGATTACCGGAAGAGGAGGCTGTGGGATCCTTTTGAAAGGATGGCATGATCTTTTCTAGCACTCCAGATGCTACCTCCATAAGCTCACAGTCTTCCATGTGAGATTTCAGCAGCTTCTCTTTGACTTTCTCATTTGCAAATGAGGCTATTTTCATTGTTTGCACCAGTGACAAAGAGTCAAAATCTAAGGGTCCTTTTAGCAGGTCCGGTTCATCAATTTCTATAGTGGCTTTGCTCAAAAATTGTTGAACAGTTTGTGCAGTGTCTCTTGCCGGAGACAGATGTTTCTTTTCTTCTGCAGTCTTGGAACTGTCAACCTCTTTGTCTTCCACCCCTGCTTCCTTCGCCTGTAATTTCTCTTCTTCTTTGGATCCGGAGACTGTAGGGGAAACCGGAGGAGAGATGCTTGTCTGTTCAGGGCCCACTTCTTCCGGAACAGATGATTCCCAATCCGCAGCTGTTTCTGCACCTAAGTCCTCTACAACAGGAAGATTGAACCTTTTGAAGGCCTTCCGGAGGATCTCTTCTGTCTCTTGGGCCACTTTGTCAGTCTCACCAAGCATGAGTTGATTCATCCTGGCTTTACTTCTGAACTCATCTTTGCAGTCCTTGAAGATTATGTTCATTGTCTTGGGATCAATTTGAGGATATAGCTGAATAGCTATCTGCTCCCGGATCTCAAGATCTTTTGCATGAGCATTGTTCTTTCTTACTTCTAATTCCTTTTCTAGGCTTTTAGGAATAAGAGATATGATCTCAATGAAAGCCTTATTGTATATGTTCAGATATTTGACTGTGGCTTCCTGCAGAGTCTTTTGGTCAGCCTCACTGAAGTCATCATAAGATTCAGTCATTGGTTGAAGGTTTCCATCCACCGTGACCGACTTGATTACATTCTCTAGAGACAGAGTGGGCTTTTCAACAGATACCTCTGCCATTTCATCCTTGTCTTGTCCTGTGGAGGGTTTACCGGATCCTTTCTTCTTCTGCTTCTTTATTTCTTTTACTCCCTCATCTGACTCTATTTCCTCTTCATCCTTTTGGCTTTCATAAGCCCTTGTGGCTTTTGTCTTGGATCTTTTACCGGATGCCTGGACTTCTGGTTTTGAACTTTTGGTTGAGGGAGGTGCAGATCTTTTTGATGATCTGGTCCGGGTGGGAGTTTCAACCGGAACACTTTCTTTACTCTTCTCTTCTTCCTCAGCCTTCCTCCTCTTTTCCCGGCTGGCATCAAGTGCCTCTTTTGAGATGCCTAGGCCTTGAGCAATATGCTCAACTTCTTTTCTTACCTTCCTCTTTATCTCTGGTTCCCTGAGTTCTACATGTATCTTTACACTCAGTTCCTCAAAGGTTCCAAACCTTTCTGCCTTAGGATCTTTGGGCTGGCTTAGCATGTGTTGAACATGCAGCTCTACTATCTGTTCATCCACTTCATACCCCATGGGCATGATCCAAACAGTCCTTGGCTCCACTGCCTCCATTAGACACTGATCTGTTTCTACCATGAAGCATACTGTGTCTTTGTACTTTTCAACAAGGGATTGGGGTATTCTTTCTCTTGCATGCATCATGCTTTGGAAGTTCTTGAAGTATCCCCATAGAGCTGTATTTCTTGCTTTGGCATCCCCAAGTCCATGCAAATAGTCTCTGATTTGGATGGCAACCGGTCTGTCATTCTGCCATACCCATCCACTGGATCCGGGAAGCTCATTCATGTAGTAAAAGAAGAGACAAAGGATCAGATTGCCATACTTGAAGGAGTTTTTCTTGTCCTTCTTGATCTTCTGCAGATTTTCAAAGAGTTGGTTCACAAGAAGCTCACACAAGTCATAGTCTGCATTCTCCTTTAACATTTGATAAGCTGTGTAGATTGTAGTTCCCGGTACTGAATTTTCCCTACTGGAATGATAGATTTTATAACCAATTATCATAGCTGCAAATTTGACATCCGGTTCAGTGATGTCATCAACTGTCATAGCTCTCTTGTCAAACTTGGATCCGGTTGCATCACTAACTGTCTGATTTTTGACAGACTTGAGAACAGGTAATCCACCGGATGAGTGCAGACCGGTTACAGCCCTAATTGCATCTTTGGTGATCTTGAAGGGCTGGTTCAACCATAGGAAATTGTCATGTACTCTACTTAGTACATACCGGACCCATTCATCTTCTTCAAAACAGGGGAAATGAATGCACTGTGCAAAGTGTTTGTCCTGGATGGCTTTGTACTGAGGTTTGATCTCAAAGGAGTCATCTATCAATTGTTTGTGATAGATATCCATCAGCTTTGATTCTCCAAAGTCTTCAAGATTCACATGGATGTAAACCCTAATATCTTCCGTATGCAATACACCATGAGGAACACTAGAGAAGGCTCCTAGTGGATCTACCTCCAATGATTTGTAAGGATGTTTCTTGAATGTGGGGCGAGGTCTATCAGAGATCTTAACTATATTTGGAGTAGCCATTCTTCAAAGATTTGCAGTGAGATAATGAAAAACAGAGAATACCTTATGCGCCTTCGGTTTGCACGGAGTGGTGGGATTGATTTCTTTATGCAATGACTTCGGCAGGAGATCTTTGGTGTGCTTGATGAATCTTGTTGCAGAGCTCCACTTTTTGCTTCTTCTTGAGTGCAGAATGAGCAAATGATTTTTGAGAAATCCCTTATATTGCTCCATAAACCCTAATATCTATTTGCAATAAATGCTTCACCTATATTATTCCGGTTTGCCTTGTCCGGATAGCTTGGAGTATCCCGGATCAGTCCTGATCTGTGAACATCATCCAGATCTTTTAATCATGAATAAATTGAGGTGACACATTACAAGAACATTCCAAACACTCTGTCCAATCCACAGAATAAGATAGTGCACTTCCGGATCTCTCCAGACCTGTTTGTAATCCTCTGTCATACCGGAGCATCTCCCAGAACAGGTCTTACTTGATCGATTATAGCTTCTTCATAACTCCATGCGGACCTCTGAAAACTTATCTGGATCATCTCAGGACTTATATATTTAAACCCTTTACTCCGCATCTTGTGCCACATCCGGCACCACTTGATTGGCTGGGGGAACAGGATTTTCTTTGAGTCTCCCCCTGAGCCAGAGCTCACTTTTTAATTTCCGGAAGAAATATCAGCACCAGAGTCTGGTGCGGATCCAACCTCTACATTCTCTGAACTTTTCTTCACCCAAATCTTGCTCATCTGATTCCTAACTTCATCCGCATTCATCTTTTGTTTACCCTTGTCTTGATTCTGATTATACACCGGACCTCTTTTGTCCTGATTCTTGCTTCTGCAGACTTTAGCATTATGACCAGACTTATTATAGATTTGGCAAATAACATTTCTTTGCATATTTGACTGATATCCTCTTGATCTGCATTGATTAGCCATATGACCTACTCTATTGCATGTAAAGCATCTACCTTTGAATGATTTGTTTACTTGCATATTTCTGCATTCATGGGATTTGTGTCCATACCTTTGGCAGTTGAAGCACTGTCCGGAGAAGGATGAATTAATCTGATTAATTCTCTTTCTGCACTGATTAGCTTTGTGACCAAAATGGTTGCAGCTGTGGCAGTATCCATTGAAAGATGGATATCTTTGGGCATTGGGCTGTCTTACCGAAGGTCTTCTAGGCCTGCTCCTTGGATTTTCTGATCCAAAATTCTTTTGACCGGATCCGGAGCTTTCTCCTTTCTCATATCCCAAACCATACCTGTCATCTGTCCTCTTTTGACTTCCAAGAAGAACTTCAAGTTGAGCAGAACTTATCCTGAATTTCTCTTTATATTCATTTGTTGTTTGAAGGTCTCTTTTGAGAGAGGCAATTTGATCCTCAAGTTTTTCTTCATTATCTTTGGCATCTTCAAGATCAGATTCAAGATGTCTGATAATCCTGTCCATCTGGTGGCATTCTTCTGATTTTTCTTTGAGAGATTGTCTTAGATTGTCTTCAGCCTTTCTTTTTTCTTCAATCTCTTGAGTAAACTTTATAGTTCCTGATTCCATTTCATGTCTTAACATAATGACTTCTTTTGATAACTTTTCACATAACTTGGTTTGCTCAGTCAATTCTTCATTTGTATTGCTTTCATCACTTTGTCTTGCCAATTGTTGGAGCAGCTCCTTTCTCTTTTTCATAGAGAGACTTAATTTGTCTTTTAATTCTCTCATGAATTCATCAGCCTGTTTGAGTCTTTCCTTTAATTCATTGACTTCAGAATTTGACTGTTCAAGATCCTCAAGGGCAGTCTTGAGTTGCTCTCTTAAACCATATGCATCCATTTGAACTCCCAGATCTTCCTCAAGCTGTTAGGCTCTATTAGGAGGAACTTAGCTCTGATACCAATTGTTGATAACTGAGAGGGGGGGTGAATCAGTTATCCTAATTATTTCCCTTATTGAACTTTCTTTTTAATTGATGCAGCATTGAATCAAACACAAAAACATTATCATGAAATAAGAAACACATGACACAGTATTTTTGACGTCCTGTTAAGGGAGAAAACCACGGGGTGATTAACCTAAAATTATTCTCTGTTAGAAGAATAGGAAATTACAAAATGGCACTTGCCAATTAGGGCTCACTGCCCGAGCACACTACTCACAAGAGGCCCACTGCCTACAATAAGACACACTGTCTACAAAGTGATAAAAATCACAGTCTTGAACTGATTGGAAGCATCTGCATATGCTGGAGTTCAGTTCCGGTTAGGCTTAGTACACTGATCTGTTGCACTTCATCTTTTCTCTGTTCTTTATTCTGCTATCCTTTCATATTCCGGATCTGTCTTGGTACTTCTGCTCTGTTCTGCACTTCTTCGCATATGTCATAACATTATACATACTTCACAACTAAATCCATCCTCTATATATATATCCGCACAAGTAATTTCATCATCTTTCTAGTCGGCATCCGGAACAGTCTAGTTTCTTACAAACTCTGTTCTGTCGGCTGAATCCTTCCTCACCAAGCAATGCGGATCAAGCATATACTTGTAGATATCATTAATCATGTCGGCCAAACATGATTCATGCCTTCACAACCTTTATCATCAATAGTAACACATCCGGAAAGTAGTCTGATACTCTGTCAGTCAGTTCTTCCTCTGTTTTCACTATCTCTCAGGAATCCGAAACTCAACTATTCATATCTTTTTCCTTGTCCATCACCGGAGGCTAAATCCTTGGAATATACCACTCAAGGTAGTCCTCTTGACTTCCCCAAATCCGCACTGTACCAAGACACTTCCTCTGAGAGATCCGGACCAATCTGTCGGACCTTGCCACATGCTCTGTTCTTGTTCACCGGACCACAACAATCTTTATTCTGACTTCCGGTAGAGACACATCATGACTTGCGGATATGTGGGATGACCTTTGTTGCCATCAATGACAACAACCATGAATCCATATAGTGTCTCTTGCCAACATTTTCCTCCTCATCTTTTGATATTGGGGATACTTTTATATTTGATCACTTTGTAATGAATTCTGAACAGGTTTCTAATGTGAATGTGTTAGGTGCAGTTTTTACTAATACTCCACCTATTGTTTCTACTTCTAGTGAAAGTGTAGTTCTAGTAACACCAACAATGGAAACAGATCCTAATGTGAGAACTTCTATGCTTCCTCCATGGTTGTCAGCATATACACCAAAAAGGAAGAAACAAGCCATCTCTCTAGATGACTTTTGTAGATTAGATAAACATTTGAGGTTGAAATACTAAACAAAATGCAAATAAATACAAGAAGCTATACATCACATGTAAAACCCAATCTCATCAAGGGAAGTAGGAGCATGCACCCAAGAACTCCTAAGATAAATATAATCCCTAGACAATAGATTTGAATGTGAAATGCTACTCTAATTTGCAACTCACTATTGTAGCTCAATGGAGATTTGGACATGGTAACTTTGCATAAAACTTGGATCATGAAAATGGATGGAGAGAGGTTCTATTTATAGATTTTTGTAAGGGATTTTGATCCAAGGGTGGAGATTGATTTAGAAGATCAATGGTGGAGGATAAAAGTGATGTGGAGGGCCTAGATTCAATCTTGAATGAATGGAGGACTAGGAATAAAAGTGAATCTTTTATTCATTTTGGGAAAAGGAGTTATTAAATGAGCATGGGGGTGAAGGATTATTTTGGAATTAAATATTCATATGGGGGAATGTAAATGAATTAAAAAAATCATTTGGGGAAGAGAAGAAATAAATGAGTATGGGTTTGTAAGGAAAATTAAATGTGATGTGGGATGTTTTTAAATAAAAAATTGACTTATGTGGATTTAATTCAATTTTTTATTTGGAGGATGTGGGGAAGGGTGTTAAACAAGGTTTGACCACCCAAATGAAGGGGTTAGGATTAATTAATCATAGGTTTCATTTAATTAATCCTAGGGTTAGGATGAGGTAGGCTAGGGTAGGCAATTAAATAATAGCTATTTAATTGTCTAGGGTAGGGATAGGTCAATTATAGACTGAATTAATTAGTTAACATGGTTTTAACTAATTAATTAGATTTAGTGAGAAATGGGAAATTGATTTAATAAATATTGCATATTTATTAAATCAATTGGCTAAGGTTTGGACTATTGAATTAATGAAATTAATTCAATTTGGGGGTAAAATGGTGTGAAATTGGAAAATAAAGGGGGTAATTAATTAATAAAATTTTAATTAATTAGTTTGGAGTGAAATTGACATGATTAGGGATGTCAGGAGTCAGTTTGATGGTAGAAGATATTTTTAGGTGTCTACATTTGCCCCTCTTTGACATGGTGTCAGGACCTAGGAGGGAAGTGGCGTCAGGTCGAAGAAAAATATGCCCCAGCTGCCGGGAAGGTATGAGAAGGATAAGGGATGCCCCCTCGAGAGGGCGGTGGGAAAATAAAGATTTTTTGGGTGAGTTCTCGAAAAGGATGCGACGGGAGTGAAAATTGGATAGGGGATGGGAAAAGAGGATGACATGAAGAAAAACGGAGGAAAAAGGCTGAGATCTGCACCCTAGAGGGAAAAGGAGGGGGTGGAAGAATGACATGGCCCACTATATTAGGCAAAGTGGGCCCTAAGAGTGCCACATTTGCACACTTTGACTTTAGAGAAGAAGGAGCGAAGGAGAGATGGCTGACCACAACCCCCAGTTCCCGCGACTTCGACACATCTCAGAGCAGTTCCGAGAGTTTGGTCGAGCATTGGACGCTGGACCCCAAGTAGGGCCTAACCCTAACTTTGTGAATTTTTGATTTACATACATTTTTTTGGGGTTTGGGATTTGGGATTGAAGCACGTAGCGCCAACAGTAAGGTGGATTAGCGCCATCCTCTGGATTGGCGCTATCCTCCAGGGTAGGGTTAGGGTGGTTTGTCGCCATTTGGTAGGTATTTTGGTGCTATCGTCTAGATTAGCGCCATTCTTAGAAGAATGGGATATAGCATTTTTAGCGCTAAATTGGGGTTAAAGTGGCACTATACTCTGGAATAGCGCCATATTGGGAAACAATGCTATTTTGCATTTTAGCGTGATTTAGGGGATTAGCGCTATTGAATCAATTAGTGCTTTTGGGGTAATTGGCACTAAAATGGGAATTAGCGCCAAAATGTCAAATGACGCCATTTGGTAAAATGGTGCCATGTATAGCACACAGTAGCGCTATCTTTTGGATTAGCGCAAAGAGGTCTGGGCCGTGGTGCTATTGTCTTTAATAGCGTAGTTTACAGGAAATTGTAGCACCATTTTAAAAATGGCACAAGGGGTTGTCTATTTTGGTGCCACATGATGCTGGCTTTTTAGACATTAGAAGAAGAGGGGTTGGTTTAGAAAAAGATAGGTCGACATCTAACCTAAATGTTGCATATGCAGGATACACAACGATTTATATTGCAATCATGAGAGCGACGAGTTCCATCTATGATGGCACTATTCGATGGTTTTGATGATGCTACGTAGGCTCGACTAGCGAGATTGGGGCTTCTGACGGTGGCGTCGATGCCAGTTTTGCAAGCTCATAGAGCTTTGATGACAGCAGTTGTGGAGCGGTATTGCTCTGAGACCTGCAGTTTTTTGTTGCTGACTGGTGAGATCACCATTACACTTGAGGATGTTTATCGCATCCTCAAGCTACCTATTCGAGGGTGATGTGTTAGATATGACATGAGGATGGGGTGGAGTGCCCTGATCAGAGTGTTTGGAGCGGACCACATTGTTCTCTCAGCGGATGGGAGAGAGATGGACTATGAGGGGACACTGGCTGCGGGTGCAGATCCCTTTGCCTTATTCCTATTTGCTTTGATTGGAGGTGTTGTGATGCCTGACAGGCGAGGCAGGGGCTTTCCGGTTGGCTGGGGGGATGATAGAGGGGATGGTGAGGTATGGGACTGTCTATGCCTGGGGATTGATGATGCTAGGGCAGTTATACCATGAGATGCATACAGTCACCTATCTGCATGATAGAGCATTGTCAGCTGGAGTTACTCTGCTTCATGTATAGATTTGGGAGCATATCACTATTACATGGCTGACATGCGGGTATTATCGGCGGCCTTTTGAGGCCTTTGGATTTTTATATCAGGATGCAGAGTACACATATACTAGATAGGTACGGTACTGGAGGAGGATGTTGGATGATGTGATTAGCGTGACCTAGCGACCATATATCAGCATAGAGCCATGGCCAGATGATGATATTCATCTCCCTTTTGTGTTTCTGCAGCAGTACCTTATGGGTCGAGGAGACCATACCATAGAGATGTATCTACCCTCGTGGGTCATGCGGTAGTTTGGTTTGATACAGGACACCCTACAGTAGATGGCGATATATGCTCAGACCCCTCAAGATGTGGCCTTTTGGCCTGCCGCCATACAGTCACAAGTCGCCCTAGCTAATTTTGGAGCCCTACGGCCAGTGCAGTGGGAGTGGAGGAGCACAGTGAGGGATGCAGGGACTACGCCTACATATGATATATGGTGGCAGATGCATCGGCCTACTCGGTTGACAGATCCAGTTGAGGAGGCAGCAGGTTCAGAGGGGATGATTCATATGGTGATGGAGATGACTCGGATGGGGATGACCACGTGGCGAAGGGGGAGGAGATTATTTAGGACTACCTCGTGGAGTTTTTAGATGATGGAGAGGAGAGATTGGTTGGTAGGGATGGCCAGCTGATAGATGTACTGGCAGCAGTGGCAGTAGGATAGGGGTAGGTGGGGCAGCAGGTTCCTATTGAGCAGGTGCAGGTTGGAGCAGGGCGACAGCCGAGGGTGGATATGGGTGATCTATCCCCACCACAGGTAGGGCAGCATTAGGTTATTGGGGGAGGGCAGCAGGTAGGTCCCTTAGGGATAGCTGGAGAGGCCGAGGTTGAGAGGCTCACACCTCGTCAGTGACAATGGGATGAGGAGGAGGAGATGGAGACCCTGAGAGCACAGGTGGGGAGCCTATAGGAGGCATTGGAGAGCTACGAGGCACAGTTGGTGCAGTTGCGGGGGGCATTAGCTTTGTTAGATGGGGCAGATGGATAGGTGGTTGCGTTGCAGGCACAGCTAGCACAGGCTCAGGGTGACATAGTCACGTTGACAGGGGAGCGGGATGCAACACTTGCCAGGGTTCAGCAGGCAGAGACTACAGTGGGTAGTCTATAGGCATCAGGGGCTGGACTAGTCCTAGTTTTGACATTGATGTAGACACAGCTATCACAGGCTCAGGTACAGGGAGAGTTGACAGAGACCAGGGGGCGGATGGAGTATTATTGGGGCCTATATTATGCAGCCATGCCAGCAAAGTAGCGAGCATTGAGCTATAGCTAGGTCAGTGGATTGAGGGCATCGAGATCACATATATCGAGATCTATTCAATCTATTCAGCAGATGATGCCTCCTCCCTCACACATGCCCCAACAGGTTCCACAGGTGCAGGCACAGCCACAGCCATAGCTGCCGACAAGATCACAGCCTCGACCAGGGTCAGAGTCTCCCACTCCCTCGGAGAGGGGATCCTCCATGTGATAGTTATTGTTGGCAAGAGACACATTGTAGCTTCATGATTGTTGTCATTAATGGCAACAAAGTTCATCCTACACATCCGCAGGACATGGTGTGCCTATACCAGAAGTCAGATTGAAGAATGTTGTGGTCCAGTAAGCAAGAACAGAGCATGTGGTAAGGTCCGACAGTCAGCTCTGGATCTCTCACAGGAAGTATCTTTGGAAAGTGCAGACTTAGGGAAGTCAAGAGGAGTACCTTGACTGATAGATTCTAGGAATTAAGTGTCTAGTGATGAAAGAGTGAAGAGATATGAGCATTCAAGTATTGGGGTCCTGTTTGGCAGAGTAGATAGAGGAAGAACTTACCGGCAGAGCTTCAGACATTATTCCGGATGAGATGTTGATGGTGATCAAGATTCTTAAGGTGTCATTCATGATTGGCCGACTTATTAGATGACTTTTATAAGTATCTATTTGATCCACATCACTTGGCAAGCAAGGATTTAGCCGACAGACTAGAGTTTGGGAAACACTAACTATTCCGGATGCCGACTAGAAAGAGGATGAAATCCTTTGTACGGATATATATACCAAATGGTTTTCGATGAGAAGGTGTGTGTGGTGTCATGGTGAAGTATGAAGAAAAGAAGAAGATCAGTGTGGAAGCAGTAAGGTAGGTCCGGTATGTGAAAGGACAGTAGCTCTAAAGAAGAGAAAGGATGAAGTGCAGTAGATCAGTATACTGAGCCTAACCGGAACTGAACTCCAGCATATGTGGATGCTTCTCATCAGTTCAAGTATCTTGTTACTCTCTTTATAACTTGTAGGCAGTGGGCCTCTTATGAGCAATGTGCTCAGGCAATGAGCCCTAATTGGCAAGTGTCATTTTGTACTTCTATTCTTCTAACAGAGAATACATTCTTGGGTTAGTCACCCCGTGGTTTTTCCCTTAACAGGGTTTTCCACATCAAAATCATTATGTTATGTGTATTGACTTTGTTTCTACTTTAATGCTTGTTTGTTTTGATGCTGCACTAATTATTAAAGAAGAACAGAAAGTTGAATAAATTAAGATAACTGATTCACCCCCCCTCTCAGTTATCAACAATTGGTATTAGAGCCAAGTTCCTCCAAACAGAGCTTAACAGCTTGAGGAAGATCTAGAAATTAAAATGGATGTGTATGGTATGAGGGAGAAACTTCAGTTTGCCCTAGATGATCTTGAGCAATCTAATTCTGAAGTCAATGAATTGAAGGAAAGACTCAAACAGGCTGATGATTTCATAAATGAACTAAAAGGGAAACTAAGTCTCTCTGTGAAAAAGAGAAAGGATCTACTTCAGTAATTGGCAAGTCAAAATGAAGCAAATGATACAAATGGAGATCTGAAGGAGAAAACCAAGTTATGTGAAAAGTTATCAAAAGAGATCATTATGGTAAGACATGAAATGGAATCAGGAGTTATGAAGTTTACCCAAGAAATTGAAGAGAAAAGAAAAACTGAAGATGATCTAAGACAATCTCTCAAGGAGAAATCAGAAGACTGCTACAAGATGGATAGAATAATCAGACATCTTGAATCTGATCTTTAAGATGCTAAAGATAATGAAGAAAAACTTGAGGATCAAATTTTCTCTCTTAAAAGGGATCTTCAAACAACAAATGAATACAAAGAGAAATTCAAGATAAGTTCTGCTCAACTTGAAGTTCTTCTTGAAAGCCAAAAGAGGGTGGATGACAAGTGTGGCTTGGGATGTGAGAAAGGTGAAAGCTCCAAATCCGGTCAGAAGAATTTTGGATCAGAAAATCCAAGAAATAGGCCTAGAAGACCTCCGGTAAGGCAGCCTAATGTTCAAAGATATCCATCCTTCAATGGATACTGCCACAACTGCAATAACTTTGGTCATAAAGCTAATCAGTGTAGAAAAAGAATGAATCAGACTAATACATCCTTCTCTAGACAATGTTTCAACTGCAAAAGGTATGGTAAAAAATCTCATGAATACAGAAATATGCAAATGAACAACTCATTCAATGGCAGATGCTTTGCATGCAATAGAATGGTTCATACGACTAATCAATGCAGATCAAGAGGATATCAATCAAATATGCAAAGAAATGTTGTTTGCTAAATTTGCAGTAGATCTGGTCATATTGCCAAATTCTGTAGAAGCAAGAATCTGGACAAAAGAGGTCCGGTACATCATAATCAGAATCAAGACAAAGGAAAAAGAAAAGTGAATGCGGATGAAGTTCAAAGTGAGATGAATAAGATTTTGGTGAAGAAAAGTACAGAGAATGTTGGGGATGGATCCACACCAGAATTTGGTGCTGATATTCCTTCCAGAAATTAAAAAGTGAGCTTTGGCTCAAGGGGAGACACAAGGAAAAACATTTTTCCCCCAGCCAGCTAATTGGTGCTAGAATTGGCACAAGGAGAGTTACGGATTAAAAGGTCCTCAGAGAAACATCTAAATAATCTGTGGTTAAAATATGGAAGATCCGCAAGAAGTTTAGAACAAGTTAATTTACCAAGATTGATCTGGTTTAACAGTCATCTTGTAAAAATAGGATTCTCACAGTTAGATCCTGCTTGATTAAAAAATTATGAAATTTTGATCTACGGATAGATCAAAAGATTAGGGAAAGAAAGATAGATTATCACTATTCTCAAGAATAACTCTAAGTGTATCTCAGTGATCTGGAAAAGATCTATCTTAGAATAAGAAGAACAAGGCAAACATAATGATTTAGGTTACACATTTATTGTGGTGTGAAATTAGGGCTTTCCCAAAAATAAAAGAGTTCATTCGCTCGTCATTTGCACATTTGCACTCAAGAAGAAAAGAAAAAGGGGCTCTACAACAAATTTTCTCAAACTCTCAAAGATCAACCATTGAAATTGATTCTTCCAGCAAATCAATCCAGCTCATTCAACAAACCCTAGAAGCGTAAAAGGTATTTTCCATTGCTGAATATCTTTCTGTAAATCTTTTGAAGATGGCTACTCCAAATGTTGTAAAGATTTCTGATAGGCCTCGACCCAAATTTAAGAAACATCCTTATAAATCTCTAGAAGTGGATCCCTTAGGGGCATTTTCCAGCATTCTGCATGGGGTTTTGCATGTTGAAGATGTTAGGGCATATATTCATGTGAACATTGAAGAGTTCGGAGAATCCAAGTTGTTAGATATCTATCACAATTAGTTAATAGATGACTCTTTTGATCTAAAACCAAGGCTATTCGAGACAAACATTTTGCACAATGCATTCATTTCCCCTATTTTTTAGAAGATGAATGGGTCCGGTATATTTTAAGCCAAATGCATGCCAACTTCATGTGGTTGAACAGGCCATTTAAGATCACTAAGGATGCCATTAAGGCTGTAACTAGATTACACTCAACCGGTGAGATGCCTATTCTCAAATCTGTCAAAAACCAAATTGTAAGTGAGGCTACCAGATCAAAATTTGATAAAAGAGCAATGATGATTGAGGATATCACAGATCCGGATATCAATTTTGCATCAATGATAATTGGATATAAGATATATCACTCCAGCAGGGAGAATTCAGTATCCAGAACTGCTGTATATACTGCTTATGAGATGTTAAGGAAGAATGCAGACTATGATCTCTATGAGCTCCTTCTAAACCAACTTTTGGAAAATCTGTAGAAGATAAAGAAGGACAAGAAGAACTTTTTCAAATACGGTGGTTTGATACTCTGCCTATTCTTTTATTACATGAATGAGCTTCCCGGATCCAGTGGCTAGGTATGGTAGAATGATAGACCAGTAGATATTCAAATCAGAGATTTATACATAGGCTTGGTGATGCCAAGACACATAATACAACTCTCTGGGGCTATTTCAAGAATTTTCAAAGCATGATGCAAGAAAGAGAGAGAATCCCCTAATCTTTAGTTGAAAAATATAAAGATACAATATGCTTTATGGTAGAAATTGATCAGTGCCTAATGGAGGTAGTGGAACCAAGAACAGTGTGGATCATGCCTATGGGGTATGAAGTGGATGAGAAAATTGTGGAGCTGCATGTTCAGCGCATGCTAAGTCAGCCCAAGGATCCCAAGGCAGAAAGGTTTGGAACCTTTGAAGAATTAAGTGTGAAAATTCATGTGGAGTTAAGACAATCGGAAATAAAAAGAAAAGTGATGAGGGAAGTAGAAGAGTTTGACAAGAGGCGTGGAATTTCAAAAGAAGCACTTGATACAAATAGAGAGAAGACAGAAAGGGCAGAGAAAGAAAAAGAAAAAGAAAAAAAAGAAGGTACTCTAGAGGAAGTCCCCTCCCGGACCAGATCCTCTAAGACCTCTGCACCCACCACTGCAAAGAGCTCAAAGACATCAAAACTAGAAGCAAAATCATCCGGTAAAGCAGAGAAAAGAACTAAGACAAAGGCCACAAGGTCTTATATCAGTCAAAAGGATGAAGAAGAGACAAAATCTAATGAAGAGATCAAGAAGATGATGAAGAAGAAGAAAGTATCCGGTGAAGATAAGGAGGCAGAGACAGAAGAGTTTGTTGAAAGACCCACTCTGTCCTTAGATGATGTAGTTAAAGCAGTCACTATGTATGGGAACCTGCAAACAATAATAGAATTCTATGATGTATACAATGATGCAAATAAAAAGATTCTGGAGGAAGCCACAGTTAAGTATTTGAACATATACAATAAGGCTTTTATTGAAATCATATCTCTCATTCCCAAAAGCCTAGAGAAGGAATTAGAGATAAGAAAGAATAATGCTAGGGCAAAGGATCTTGAGATCCAGGAACAGATAGCCATTCAGCTCTTTCCTTCAATCACTCTGAAGCAAATGAATATGATTTTCAAAGATTGCAAGGATGAGTTCCAGAGCAAAGCCAGAATGAATCAACTTATGCTCGGTGAAACTGACAAAATAGGAAAAGAGACAGAAGAGATTCTCTGGAATGCTTACAAAAGATTCAACATTCCCATTATAGAGGACTTAGGTGATGATCCCTCAGCTACAAATGAATCTACTGAGATAGTGGCATAAGAGGTAAAGGAGACAGGTGAAGAAAAAGACAAGGACTTAGATTCCTCTGCTCTAAACGAGGAGGCCCATGATCAAGCAAACATCTCTCCTCTGGTTTCCACTGCTGACTCCAGATCTAAAGAAGAGGAAAGAGTAGAAGTAAAAGAAGTAGAGGAAAAAGAAAAACAAGATGATAGTAATAAGGGCGCAGAAGGAGAGAAAATTCCAAAAACCACAGATGATAGTGGTAAGGCTGAAAAAGGGAACAAAACCCTGTCACTGGCAAGAGACACAGCAAAAGTAGTCAAGGAATTCTTAACCAAGGAGATGATAGAATATGATGAACCAGAACTTCTTCAAGGACCGTTCAATTTTGACTCCCTCTCCCCGGTTCAAACCATGAAGCTAGCATCTTTTACTTTAGCAAAGGCAAAAGAAAAACTTCTGAAGTCTCACATGGAAGATTGCAAGCTCATAGAAACTACATCTGGTGTATTAGAGAAGATCATGCCATCTTTTCAGAAGGATGCCTCAGTCTCTTCATCTGGTAATCTCAAATCTCTAGTAAATAATGTTAGCACTCATTTTGAATCTTTAGAGAAATCAGCTGAGGTAAAGGTCCGTAAAGAGTTTTTGGATAAGAGATTCTCTGAGTTATAAGGACTTATAACCAATGATAGGAGAAATATGGACATTGGGATGAAGAGCTTAGAAAATGCTCTTAAGGATGGAGGAGAAGTATATAAATTTTGTATATCCTGGACTAAAGTAACAAAGGATATTGAGAAGAAAGTGAAAGAACAAGAGGATAAACTGTCAAACCTCTCTCAGAATTTTGATCCTCTCACTGTATCCATAATAAGCCAGGAATGTCAAACTATTGTAATCATGAATGAGATTAAGAAGCTTGAGAAGGAGAGGAAGAACATATTAAGTAGAATGGGTGAACTTAGAGGGATGATTATCCCTAAGTTAGAGGCCATGCATGAAGCCCTAATGGATGCTCAGGCCACAGCCTAGACCAGTGATCCGATAGATCTCAGGAGGGCAGAAGCTTTTGCATTCCTGTTGAGTGGTCACATCTCAATTTTGGATAGGATGAAGCAGAGTTGGGCAACAGAACTTGTCCAGTTGAAGACAAATTTTGTAGACATACTACAGTATATGTAAGTATAACCTGTTTATATACTTACGCGGCTAAGTATAGTTGAATTTTTGGGCAATTTTGGTGTGCAGACCCTACCCTTTGCCATTGATGTCAGAGGGGGAGTGAGGAATAGTGAAAAATGTGGAATCTAGCTAAGGGAGAGCTCTGGTAAAGTGTACTTTAGAATAGAGCATCAGCCAAGGGGGAGTATAGTATAACACTTAGTCATTTTTCAGTAAGTGTTGCCATCAATGCCAAAGGGGAGATTGTTGGCAAGAGACACATTGTAGCTTCATGATTGTTGTCATGGATGGCAACAAAGTTCATCCCACACATCTGCAGGACATGGTGTGCCTATACCAAAAGTTAGATTGAAGAATGTTGTGGTTCGGTAAGCAAGAACAAAGCATGTGGCAAGGTCTGACAGTCAGGTCCAGATCTCTCAAAGGAAGTATCTTTGGAAAGTGCAGACTTAGGGAAGTCAAGAGGAGTACCTTGAATGATAGATTCCAGGAATTGAGTGTCGGGTGATGAAAGAGTGAAGAGATATGAGCATTCAAGTATTGGGGTCCTGTTTGGTAGAGCAGATAGAGGAAGAACTTGCCGGCAGAGCTTCAGACATTATTTCGGATGAGATGTTGATGGTGATTAAGATTCTTAAGGTATCATTCATGATTGGCTGACTTGTTAGATGACTTTTATAAGTATCTATTTGATCCACATCACTTGGCAAGCAAGGATTCAGCCAACAGACTAGAGTTTGGGAAACACTAACTATTCCGGATGCCGACTAGAAAGAGGATGAAATCCTTTGTGTGGATATATATACCAAATGGTTTTTGATGAGCTAGTGTGTGTGGTGTAATGGTGAAGTGTGAAGAAAAGCAGAAGATCAGTGTGGAAGCAGTAAGGTAGGTCCGGTATGTGAAAGGACAGCAGCTCTAAAGAAGAGAAAGGATGAAGTGTAGTAGATTAGTATACTGAGCCTAACCGAAATTGAACTCCAACATATGTGGATGCTTCTCTTCAGTTCAAGTATCTTGTTACTCTCTTTATAACTTGTAGGTAGTGAGCCTCTTATGAGCAGTGTGCTTGGGCAGTGAGCCCTAATTGGCAAGTGCCATTTTCTACTTCTATTCTTCTAATAGAGAATACATTCTTGGGTTAGTCACCCCGTGGTTTTTCCCTTAACAAGGTTTTCCACATCAAAATCATTGTGTTATGTGTATTGACTTTGTTTCTACTTTCATGCTTGTTTGTTTTGATGCTGCACTAATTATTAAAGAAGAACAGAAAGTTGAATAAATTAAGATAATTGATTCACCCCCCCTCTAGGTTATCAACAGTTATATCATGTTAGCCCTTAGAGGCATTTTATCAAGACACTATATTTTTTGATGATGTGAGTGACGTACATTTTTTGTGGTGATTATATATGATGTGATGCTTTTTTTATGGTTTATGATGCCCTATTATGATGATGCCTATATGATGGATGCAGTATTCTTTTATGGATTTATATGCTATGGATGTGTTATGTTTATGCCATTATGTTTTTGTTTTTATGGATGCATTTAGGATGGATTTATTGTGGTATATGCATGGTGTTTGTGATTTTATGGACTATATGACGTACAATGCAAATGAATGTTCAGACTAATAAACATTTATTATGGATGCAACAATGTGATGTAATGGAAATGTATGGAAATATGTATGTGCCACTAGATGATTTAAATGTAGTTTCAATGATTTATGATTGTGTCGATGTAATATAACTAAATGTTTATGAGATGATGTGAAATGTGATGTATAATGTGCAACTAAATGATTCTAAAATGAACCTAATTATTATGCAAACTATCAGCTATTAATGGTGAACCTAATGAAATGATATGCAATTTAAACTGATTCTAAAATGAACCTAAGTGATATGCATTGTAAACTGAGTCTAAAATGAACCTAAGTGATATGCAAAAGGATTTAAAATGAACCTAAATGACATGCAATTTAAATGAATTAAAATGGACCTAAGTGATATGCATTTTAAACTAGATTAAAATGAACCTGCAATTTAAATGGATTAAAATGAACCTAAGTGATATGCAAATTAAATGGATTAAAATGAACCTAAATGACATGCAATTTAAATGGATTAAAATGAACCTAAATGATATGCAAATGAATCTAACTGATATGCAAATGAATCTAACTGGCATGCAAATTAAATGGATTAAAATGAACCTAAATGACATGCAAATGAATCTAACTGACATGCAAATTAAATGGATTTAAATGAACCTAAATGACATGCAATTTAAATGGATTAAAATGAACCTAAATGATATGCAAATGAATCTAACTGACATGCAAATTAAATGGATTAAAATGAACCTAAATGACATGCAATTTAAATGGATTAAAATGGACCTAAATGATATGCAAGGTGGAAGTGAGGTGATAGGTGGGATGCAAGCTAGGTGGGATGCAAGCTAGATGATCAAGTCCTGATACACATAATGTTCTTTGTTTTGACCCTGAGTGGTGAGGCTGTGGGAGAGGGGATCAGGTGGAGAAATGATAGGGGTGTTTGGATGCGGTATGGATAGGATTGGGAGCATCTAGAGAATGGGGGTGGGGGGACAAGAGGATTGTTTAGGTCATAAAACACCACATCATTGAGGGGAGATTTACTTTGGTTCAGGATGTGTTGAGTGGAAATACGGTGGGGGAATGGGATTAGTGAGGGGATTGGATAAGTTGGGGGGGGAATGATTATCAAATCTAGGCTAAGATGGGATAGTTGAATGAGTGATTAGGATGATGATTTTGATCTAGTAACAGTAGTTGCAAAAGATTAATTGAGAGCATTTCTTAGTTTATTATAGCAATGTAGGATACAGTTCACAAAGGTATGAAATGACCTAGGTGATGATGTATATCCTACGATTGCATGGACTAGACCCACAAACAATAGGTTGATTTCATGCATGCCCAAGGTAGTATAATCTTGCCTAGCCTGGGAAGGGGACTCATAGCGATGAGTGCGAATAATACATATAAGGTTTTGATGCCTATATATGTAAATGGGACACATCTTGCTAGAACCGACCTAGACTTCAAGATATGGATACTATTCCTGGAGTAATGGAACCAACCCACAAGCACAACATATAGAAACAATGACTATGTCTACTCCAGGTGCTATCCGCTACTTACCATGATATAATGAGATCAAGGTAGCTTTGGAAATGACTTCGAGCAAGACAAAAAGATAAAAATCAATAATCAAAAAGACCAACAAAAAGATACAAATAACCTTTGTGTGCTCTTGCCAAGAGACGTGATGATAGAATGACAGATTTTTGTCCATTGTAGGAAAGATATATCCTAGGACATAGATCAGTTGGTGTTGATTGGAAATTTTTTGGAAGATGGGCAAAAGAACAGTCTGGCCAGATGTAAGATTATACTTGGTATGTTGATTGATGATTTTTGCACTAGGGACCATGTTTCAAGCGTATACATAGCGTGTGTATTATTTATTAGATCCAGAAAGCTCAGTGAATGGGGACCATCCAAATGGGTTGGATGGGTGTATCTTATGTACCTGAGTACTGGAAATGTCCTTCGTATTCTAGACTGCCTACATACCCTATATCCACGGGATCAAGGTACTTTCAAGATGCAGGCGAAATGAATATGTAGTTCTAGTATGACTTGATGATGTGGGAAAAGGTTGGGATGGTTGGGATGGTGGGGATTTGTTGTATGTTTTGATGATTGTGATTTGTAGCAAGATCAATGTATGGGGTGATTGTTTTGGATTTTCTGTGTTTTTCTACTATTTTTGGATTTTTTGATTTTGTATTGTTTTTGGATTTTTTTGATTTTGTATTGTTTTTAGAGTTTTCTAATTTTGTATTATTTTTAGAGTTTTCTGATTTTGTATGTACAAATGGGAGCTTACAAGGATCCTCGTTCCATGAGTTGGCCTTGGGATGGGATAGTATGGGTTGGGTGATAGGACTTGATGTTTCAGAATTCCAAGCCATGGGATGCGTGAGATATGGAGTGGTGTGAAAGAACAAAGACTTATTAGATGGTAGAACTGGCCACTATGCATGGCACCTAAAACAGGTTTTCACCATGGTACTTATCCAAGGCGTCACCCAAGTGATTTTCACCATTGGAAGTTTTTATTGCACTAGGGTTTTTTCTTGATTTTCTAATTTTTTGGTGTTTTTGATTTTTTGACTTGGGGTACCAGATGGGTTATGCATAAAATTTCTTGAGATGTAGGATGTTCAGTGGCTCATCTAGAGGTTGCCCCTCAAGTGTTGCAAGCTGATATGCTCCTGACCCATAATTGGCTATGACAACATAAGGTCCTAGCCAATTGGGTTCAAACTTTCCTTGCTTAGGACGTTCTTGCAGGTTCTTCTGATTTTCCATAAGGACAAGGTCGCCTACTTCAAATTTTTAGGTCCTGATCATCTTGTTGTAGCTTCTTTAGAGGTGGTTCTAATATGCCTGTAGGTGGTTCAACGCATTCAGGCATTTCTCATCTAGTAGTTCTAGTTGATGCAACCTTACAACTCTGTATTCCTCATCAGAGATTATGTTTTGCAGGGATACTCATAGAGATGGGAGCTCGACCTTGATAGGTAAAATGGCTTCAGATCCAAATACTAGTGAGAATGGAGTGGCTCCTATAGGAGTGTGGATGCTTGTGTAGTATGCCCATAGGGCGGGGTTGAGTTGGAGGTGCCAGTCATGGCCAGCTTCATTGACTGTCTTCTTGAGAATGTGGAGGATGGTTTTATTAGAAGCCTCTGCTTGACCATTTCCTTGAGGGTAATACGGCATGGAGAAGTGGTGTTTGATGTCAAATTTTTAGTACAAAGTGTGAACTTCTTGGTTCTTGAAGGGCTTTCCATTGTCGGTGACAATGGAATGAGGGATACCATATCAACAAATGATATAGTGGAGGATGAATTTGGAGATTTGGGTGCCAGTGGTGAAGGTGAGTGGTATTGCTTCCACCCACTTTGTGAAGTACTCAGTAGCAGTGATAATGAACTTATGGCCATTGGAGGATGGAGGATGTATTTTCCCTATAAGGTCGAGTTCCCACTGTGAGAAAGGCCACGATGTTGTGATCAGTTGCAGCTCCTATGCTGGTGCGTGGATGAGATCGCCATGCTGTTGACATGGGAGGCATTTCTTGATAAACATGTAGGAATCTTGTTCCATTGTTGGCCAATAATATCCAGTCCTGAGGATCTTTTTAGAAAGAGTGGGTCCACTTGAATGCGCCCCATAGATGCCTGCATGTACCTCTTCCAAGGCTACTTCGGCTTCCCTAGAGTCTAAACATCATAGAAGCGTGCCATTAAGACTCTTTTTGTACAGGGTGTCACCTACAAGGATGAAGCAGGAGGCTCAACGGATGAATGATTTTCTCTGTGATGTGGATAGGTTAGGGGGGAGGATATTATCATGAAGGTATTGGTAGGTTTCCTGATACCATGGGGATAAGGGACCAATGACTTTGCACACTAGTTCGGATTGAGGAACATCGTATGCTGGGATGGGGAGTTCTTCGATTAGGAACTCACATTTCTTGTTGTCTTTCTTCATGTCTACCAGAGATCCGATGGTTACCATGGCATCTGCTACTTTGTTGTTGAGTCTTGGGATTTGCTTGAAGTGGATGTCATCGAAGTAGTCTTTGAAATCATCGACCATCTTCTTATAGGGAAGGAGCTTATCATCCTTGGTTTTGTATTCATTATTTACCTACCTGATGACTAGTTGAGAGTCGTCATGCACAGTTAGCTTTTCAATTTTCCATTGGATGGCCATTCAGAGACCTGTGATAAGGGCCTCATACTCTGCTATGTTGTTGGTACATGGAAATGTGATCTTGAAGGATTTAGGGATTGTGTCGTCTTGAGGGGTAACAAACAAGATGCCTACCCCTGAGCCTCTATGAGTGTATGATCCATCAAAATACATCTTCCATGTGTCTGTTGCTGGTGTGATTATCAAGATAGCTTCATCAGGAAACTCCGCTATTGTAGGATGTTCTGCTAGAATAGGTGCTTCAGCTAGCTGATCTGCTATAACTTGCCCTTTGATGGCCTTTCTCTTAGTGTATTCTATGCCAAACTCTGTGAGAATCATGACCCATTTAGCCATTCTCCCAGTAAGAGTAGCTCTGTTTAGCAGGTACTTCAGTGGGTCGATCTTGGCGATGAGCTTGGTCTTGTGATTGAGCATATGGTGTCTTAACATTTGTGAAGTAAAGATGAGGGCTAGACATGCTCGTTCAATTTGTGTGTAGTTGAGCTCATATGAGATCAAGGTGCGGTTGATGTAGTAGATGGCTCTTTCTTTCCCTTGCTCATCGAGTTGTGCTAGCAAGGCTCTGATAATTGTTTTTGTTGCGGAGATGTAAAGTAGGAGGGGTTTGCCTTGCCTTGGTGGAGTTAGCATAGGAGGATTAGCCATGTATTCTTTTAGTTGGTCAAAGGCATCCTAACACTGAGTGTTCTAGACAAAAGCTATGTCTTTTCAGAGTAGATGCTAGAATGGTTGGCACTTATCAGCAAGTTGGGCAATGAATCATCGGATAGACTGAAGTTTTCCTTGCATACTTCTCAGCTGTTTCAGTGTTTTTGGAGGTGGCATTTTAGTGATGGCCTTGACCTTTGTGAGATCTACCTCGATTCCTCTTCTGGAGACTATGTATCTCAAGAGTTTGCTAGAAGTTACCTTGAAGACACACTTCTTTGGATTCAGACAGACATTGTATTGCTCTAACCTATCGAAGATCTTGGCCAATACATCTAGATGTTCTTCTCTTGTCTTTGATTTGCCTAGTAAGTCATCCACGTAGTCTTCCATGATGTGGTGAAAAAGGACATGAAAGATGACAGTCATAGCTCTTTGATACGTAGCTCCTGCATTCTTCAGGCCAAATGACATTACCACCCAACAGTATGTTCCCCATGGGCATATGAAGGTTGTTTTGTGCTGATCCTCTTCAGTGATTTTTATTTGGTTATATCCTAAGAAACCATCCATGAGGGATAACATTTCATGTCCTTCCATGAGATCCACTATCATGTTGATGTTTGGTAGTGGGAAGTCGTCTTTCGGGTAGGCCTTGTTGAGGTCTCTGAAATTGGTACAACAGCGGATTCGACCATCTGGTTTAGCAACTAGTACTAGGTTTGAAACCCATTCAGGATAATCAATTGAGTGAATGAACCCAACATCTAGTAATTTCTTTAGCTCTACTTTGACAAGGAGAGCCACCTGAGGATTCATTTTTCTGAGCTTCTGCTTGATTAGTTTCGCATCAAGGCGCACTGCAAGATGGTGAACAACCAAGGCAGGATCTAGCCCTAGCATGTCTGCATAGGTCCATGCAAAATTGTGATTTTTGCGTGTGAAGAAGGACAAGAAGTTCTCCTGTTCCAGTATGCTGAGAGATTCTGCTTTGTATGTGATTTTTGGCTCTTCTATTGTCCCAAGATTCATTTCTTGAGCTGGTTCTACCAAGATGGGTGATCTGTCTGGATATACTTTGTCTGCCTCAGGAAGGCCCATGCTTCCATCTCCTGGCGCCTCGTGGAGGTTTTCACCAGGAGATACCTCTTTTGTTTTTACTTTTTTAGGATCTGATACTACCGTGGAAAGGTTTTCACCATCAGATCCATTTTTGAGTTTTATGTTTTTATGACTAGAAGCAGGGGTTGTCTTCCTGAAATAGGCATCCAGATTGAGTTCCATGATATATCCTACTCTGTGATCTCCCAAAGGGAAGTGATCTCTGACCCCCATCATTTCGGCGATGGCTTCATCGTTAGGTGCTATGTCAAAGACAGGAGGTCCCCGTTGGTCGCAATCAATGAGGTCAGGGTAAACTAGTGGTAAGTCATTAGAAGGTGAAGCGAGAGTGGTGACTAAGTAGATGGTACAAATGGATGAGTCAAAGAAGTCAGCAAAGTCACTAAAGGAGTCTTGAATGCCCTTTTCGTTAACATTATCGACGTCTAAGGAGACCATAGCGATCTTGGCTAAGATACATTCGCCGGTAGTGAGGATACGTTGTGGTTGACCGTACCCTAACCCTTGAGTATAGGGATTCTTTGTTGCTTGCAGTGATTCTATGATTCCCTGTTCATGAAGGCCGATACCACCTTGTCCTTTATAGCCCATGCTTTTGACAATTTCAGAGCCTTTGCTGTAGATTTCTGTTGGGATTGTGGGGGCTTCTTGTTTAGGCTCTTCATCCTTGTATATCCAGGATGAGATATCTTCGAGTACATCCTGATCCAGAAGGTGTTTCTTCTCAAAGATGGGCGAGGGTTTGCACTTGATGATGACTGTGTTGGCTGCCTCTATTTTTGGGATGCCGAATGTCTTAGGATTGGGTAATGTGCCCACACAAAAGGTATCGTGCAGGTCGTATTCCCCACATCCCACGTCGTTTAGCTTGATCTGGACCTCAATTGGTGGAGGTGCTTGGGATGAAGTGGTGGCAATGTTTGTGGGGTCGACATATGAGTTTGATGTTGTTGGATTGGCTTCAGTGGTTACTTATTGTATGGGTAGAAGGTTTTGTTGTGGCCTTCTAGAAAACTACAGTATTGGAAGGGGCGGGGTCGACATAGACAGTGACTTCTGTGCCGTTGTGAGGAAATTTGAGGCATTGATGGAAGGTGGATGGGATGGCTTGCATGGCATGAATCCATGGTCTGCCAAGAAGGATGTTGTAGGGGAGGTCAAGATCAAGAATCTGACATTTTGTTTCCAGTATTTTCTGTCCCACTTGAATGGGAAGCTTGATAGTGCCTTCAGAGAGCCGTTCGGTGTCACCATAGCCTTTGATCGTGATGCACTTGTTGGTGTCGACAACCACATAAGAGTACCCCAAGTGTTTTAGCAGTTTTAGAGTGCATATGTTGAGGCCGGAGCCACCATCTATTAAGACTCTTTTAATGGTGTGCTTGTGGATACGGACTTCGATGTGTAGGGCGTCGTTATGTATGTGTTCAGAGGCGGGCATGTCCTTTTCTAAAAACGTGAGATGGTGGGGTGTGGCAATGTGTCCTACCATGGCTTGGAATTGAGTTACATTCAAGTTGGCAGGGACTTGAGTTTGCAAGAGCGCTTTGTCGAGGATGTCCTTGTGAAGGGGTGATGTGCGGAGCAACTTGAGGATGGAGATTTGTGTGGGTGTCTTTCTAGATGCTCTAGGAGGTTATACTAGTGGGTAGGTGATGGACATGTGGTTGGATGAGGAGGTAGGGGATCAGATGTGATGCAGGCATTTGTTCAGTGGGAGGGGCTGTACGGATGGATACACAACCATGGCGGGTTGTAACAGTGCAATCAGGTGCTTCTGCCTGAATGGTGACTGTGTTGACATGGTGGGATGATGGTTTTATCCAACCTACGATGGAGTCATACGATGTGGGTGGTGGGGTGACATTGTACGCTTGGTTAGATGAGGAGGCTTTATTATGGTTAGGTAGGGGATCCTTGTAAGCTCTGAGGTTGGCGTTTGGTGATGGTTGGGCACTGTGATCGAGGCTGACTAGATTTTGATCTATAAGGTCTTGGATGCAATGTTTTAGTTGCATGCAGTTAGTTGTTTTATGACCTACAATGCGGTGGCATTCGCAATAGTCATTTTCATTGTACCATGCAGCTTTGAGTTCATTCTCTTGACGAGGTCTAATGGGTGGGAGCGTGATCAAACTTTGCTTGAGACATCTGTCAAGGATATCTTCGATGGCTTCCCCTAAGGGTGTAAATTATCTGCGAGGTTTGCTTGGTTTAGTTTGATTCCGCTGGTTATTGACTTTTGTGGCATATGTATGTATAGGTGTTTGGTTCTGTATATGTTGGACGGCTTTCACATCCATGACATCATCGTTTAGATTGTTCTTGTTCTTCTCCTAATAGCATGATTTGTCATTTGATTATGTGTTGGTGTTGTTGTTTATATTGGGGGTGTTGTTATTGGATTTGTAGTTGTTGTTGTTGGATTTGTGGTCGTACAGTTTGATGGAGCCCTTGGCAATGAGGGCTCATTCGATAGTTGTACCTTTGTCAATGACCTCTTCAAAGGTAGATGCACAAAGGATTTGTAAATGAAACCCTAATTCCTGGTTGAGGTTGGTCACAAAGATGGTGATGAGTTGTTTTTCAGGAATTGGCCATGGGAGTTTGCTTGCTAAGCCTTTCCACCTTTGCAAGAAGGAAGCGAAGGCTTCTCCGTTCTTTTGTTTGGTATTGCAAAGGTCTGTCATAGCCATTTCATGCTTGAAATTGTAGGAGAAGTGGTTTACAAATTTCTCCGCAAGCTCAGGGAAAGTCCTAATGCCTGGGGGAAGATGTGCGAACCATTCAGTGGGTTGACTGCCGAGGCTTCGTGGAATTAGTCTCATTAGATAGGTATCGTTATTAGAGACTTCTAAGCAAGCGATGTAGAACTCCCTAAGGTGGTCCCTAGGGTCTCCCTTCCCTTTGTATTTGTCAAATTTAGGTGTCTCGAAGTTCTTGGGGAAAGGGGGCATATACAATGTGTGATCGAATGGATAGGGGCAAATGTCCTCAAAGGAATAGTGCTTTCTCTTGCCCCTAGTTTGTAGGTCATCAACCTTTTGGATCAAGGCCTGTACAACGTTTGTGAGGTCTTGTGGTGGTTGTGGTTGTTGCATGTAGGGCTGTTGATTGGTGCGATGTTGGAGATGGGGTGGGATTTGATGTTGGGGATTTGTTTGATTGAGGTGTTGGTATTGTGGGTTGGTGTTTTGGTTGATTGGTGCCTGATGTCATTGATGCACGTAGAGTTCTTGGAGAACATGTGGTGGTATGTGGGGATTGGTTTGATGTTGTATAGATGATGTTATTGGGTTATGTGGATACGTGATAGTGGATGGATTGACATTGGGTAGGTGGAGGTTGGATTGGTTAGATGTGTTGTGAGGTGGTTGTGAGAATAATTGTCATAGGTATGCAATGGTTTGAGGGTTGGGTGGGGGCACACTCATGGATGTACTTGCTTGCATGATGTTGTCTTGTATGCCCATGGTGATTTGTGGCATGGAAGGGTTTAGGGTGGTTGTGGTAGTGGATGTGGTAACGGGTTGAGAGGTGGTAGGGATGGTGGTACTTGTGGGAATTGTAGATGTGGTAGCGGTTGAGCTTGTGGAGGTGGTAGATATGGTAGGTGTTGATGTTTGAGAGGTGGTGGGTTGGGTATGTGATGTAGATGCTTGATTATTTGATGGGGTAGGGACGATGTTAGAAGTGGATGGTTGTGATGATGTTGTGATGGGGGGGAGTTGAGTACCAATTTTGAGAAGATGATCAAGATATCTACTTGGGTCTGACCTTAGGATTTTATCAAGTAGGTCCATGTTATCAGCATCTTGTGTAAATCTCAAGACATCTAGATCATCTTGGGAAATGGTGGGGACATTTTGTGTTGGTGATGGTGGTGGTGGTGGTGGTTGTATTTGTTGTAAGTAATGAAAAGGATTTTCGTTGGGACCATATGGGGGGATGTAAGAGTATGTAGGTGGGTTGTATGTTTGATAGATGGGTATGTTGCTGCTATTGGTGTTAGGCATGCCATATTGCCAATGTTCTGCCATTTCTTGATTCTTTTTGTGTTATGATCTTGTGGTGGGCATGCACGCATATGGGGTTGATTCCTAGAAGTAGAGTGAGATGGGGATGGAGAACTTAGAGAATCTAATTGATAATGTTGGACCCAAAGATGGATGTGGTAGTGAGATGGAGTAGAAGAGAGGATGTGGTGAAGATCGATATGTCTTTCTAAAGGTTTTAACCTAAGGGTGATACGAATGGACGATATTGATTTTGGATAAATTTTGGACCAAAGATAGATGATGATGTGTGTTTTGAGGATGATTTTGATGGAAGGGGATTTTGATGTTGAATTTGACTGATTAGGGTGATTAGGATGATGTTTTTGAAATGACTTGATGGTCAACAAGTTGAGCTTTAGGCAAGATCTAGATTTTTGTGTTGGCACAAAATGGATGCTTTTCTTTGTTTGGGGTAGACTAATGACCTTACGCAAAGAGGAGTGATTTGTTTTTCTTGAAAGGTAGACTAATGACTTTTCAAGGAAAATGTGATGTTAATGATGAGATCTAGATCTAACTTTGGCTCAAAAGGATGACAAGATTTGGCTGATGATTTGTTGATGGGTGTATTGATTTGGATTTGGATTTTTTGAAATGATTTGTTTTGGTCCAAGGAGATATGCAAAAAGATTCAAGGGGGATGGATAGATATGGATTTGGGCTAATTATGATGTAGCAAAGGGGTCCAACAATGGTGGTGATTGATCCTCTAAGGTCAAAGAGAAGGTGTGATTTTGGAAAATTTTTGAAGAAAATGGATAGACTGTTGTCAAATTTTGGAAGGTGAATATGGATTATGGTAGAGCAAATGGTGAAGACCACAACTGGATAGGTCTCAGTTTTAGGCAAGTCAATCTAAAAATAGGGCCAATCCACGGGTGAAATGGCGCCACATTCAGACAGATATGGCGCTAAAAAAATAGTGTTTGTCGAGGTCCTAAAAAGATAGATTTTTTATGGTAATTTTTTGGATTTTCTTTGTTTAGAATGTGATCAAATGATTTGGTTTGTCTCTTGGCAATGTTGTTGCAAACAATTCAAGAACAATAATCACACAATAATCAAGATTTTGCTTTGTTTTGAAAAAATGATGTGTGATTTTATTTAACAAGCACTTTGAACAACCTAAGGCAAGGATGTGACAATATTTGTTGAATCCCCTAGCTGCACCTATTCAAAGCGGGTAGCTCCAGGATCTTGGTAGCACCGGCTCCTCCTTACAATTGCACACACTTCTCACGCATACCAAGATCTAGGTTTCTTATAAGGCTTGTCCCTCACCAAACCTTTAGATTATCCCTGCTACCTCGGCTAAGAACCGTATGAATCAGGGCCGCTTCAAAGGTTTCCCTTCTGCGTCAACAAATAGAAGGATTTTGGCTTGCTAAACAATGGTTCATAGTAAGGGCATCTGTTCAGGTGGTTATACATGTGGCAGTGCTACTCTTCATTATGGAGTCTCCTAGCCTCCAAGGGTTACACCTTGGAGGGTTTTGGGGGAGGTTAGCTATTGGTATAACAAAACAACACCTGTTGTCTATGAATTTCATCATAAACACCTTATTTTATATAGCGGCTTGGAAGAGCTTGGCTTTAGCTTGATGCCGCTTGGGTCGTTCCCACCTTTCAAAGTGGGGTGGCAGGCCCTCTAAGGATTAACAAAAGTAATACAAGCACAAAAATACTTTTGATCCCCAAGTTCATACAAAGATGTGAGGGGAGAGCATACGTATTGTTTGTGTTTGCATCACACTAAACATGGTTCATTTTAATTCTTTGGATTATGTTGGGGGTGATTAATGCAAGTTTTGTGAGAAGCTTTTGATTCCCAAGGTCACCAAATGGTGCGAGGGAAGAGCGTACACTTTTCACATGACTTAACACAACCACGAAAACACTTCACACAAGTTACTTTAATTTTCTTGATTACATGCATGAGAAATGCAAATTGTTGTTCTTTTTAACCCAATGACTTGATTGATGCAATTTGTGGTTCTTTTTAAAGCCCCAAAATTGAAGTGTTTGATAGTTGTTGGCACACAATTTGTAAATTTTAGAACACCAAATTTTAAATGTTTGGCACACACACACACACACAAAAAGATTTGTTTTTTTTTGTTCAATTTTATAGCACCAAATCAAGATGTTTGTGTAACTAACATGCAAAGAGTTCATTTTTAAGCTCTAATTGAGATGTTTTTGCTAAACTAAAAATAAACACATCCTGCAAAAGTTTGTTAGTATCCACAAAATGATAGTAAAAACTTGCAAAAACACTTGTCAGTACCTGCATAGACAACAAAGTCAGTTTTCAAAATAGTGCTAAAACAGAGGTCCAATAGCGCTACTGCGGACAGGAAACAGACAGAACCTGACCCTTATACAGATGGTGCTAATTAAAGAAATAGCGCTAATATGAGACCCCGAAAGTGCCAAAACAGAAGATGGCATTACAATATTACAATGAAGGCACTAATAAAATACATAGCGCTAAACTAAGAAATAGCACTAAAAGAGGGCTATGAATGCGCCACTGCGCAACTTGTCAAGCAGTCTGGTTACACCTGCGGATAGCGCCAATCCAGGTGGATAGCGTCGATACGGGGTTGAATGCTTCTGACCTACAAAAAGTGGTTTTATAACAAAAATGGAGGGTCAGGCTGCACACACAAGATGTCCTATTAGCCTTGTTAGTCTGAATAAATGAAAAACAAGACAAAAAACAAAGCTAAAGTGCATGTTTAAACTTTTATGAAAATTTGGATATAACTTCCCCTTGCATTTTCAATATCTATGTGAAAATAGAGAGCACTTAAACACCAAAATAGCAGGGAGATCATAAAAAAAAGACATGTGAGTGAGTTAGTAAAAGGAAATGTGCTGCGCAAAAATAGCGCCAAAACAGGGAATAGCACTAAACGAAGCCAGATATGGCGTCGCTGTAAAGGTAGGATGGCGTCGCACCTGTAAACACACATCCCTTGCACAAAACTCACAAAAAACGGATTAGACTTGGACCTTGTGGGTCCCATCGGGCATGCCAATGTAGATTAGATAAACATTTGGGGTTGAAATACTAAACAAAATGCAAATAAATACAAGAAGCTATACCTCACATGTAAAACCCAATCTCATCAAGGGAAGTAGGAGCATGCACCCAAGAACTCCTAAGACAAAGATAATCCCTAGACAATAGATTTGAATGTGAAATGCTACTCTAATTTGCAACTCACTATTGTAGCTCAATGGAGATTTTGACATGGTAACTTTGCATAAAACTTAGATCATGAAAATGGATGGAGAGAGATTCTATTTATAGATTTTTGGAAGGGATTTTGATCCAAGGGTGGAGATTGATTTGGAAGATCAATGGTGGAGGATAAAAGTGATGTGGAGGGCCTAGATTCAATCTTGAATGAATGGAGGGCTAGGAATAAAAGTGAATCTTTAATTCATTTTGGAAAAATGAGTTATTAAATGAGCATGGGGGTGAAGGATTATTTTGGAATTAAAGATTCATATGGGGGAATGTAAATGAATTAAAAAATTCATTTGGGAAAAAGAGGAAATAAATGAGTATGGGTTTGTAAGGAAAATTAAATGTGATGTGGGATGTTTTTAAATAAAAAATTGACTTATGTGGATTTAATTCAATTTTTTATTTGGAGGACGTGGGGAAGGGTGTTAAACAAGGTTTGACCACCCAAATGAAGGGGTTAGGATTAATTAATCATAGGTTTCATTTAATTAATCCTAGGGCTAGGATGAGGTAGGCTAGGGTAGGCAATTAAATAATAGCTATTTAATTGTCTAGGGTAGGGATAGGTCAATTATAGGCTGAATTAATTAGTTAACATGGTTTTAACTAATTAATTGGAATTAGTGAGAAAGGGGAAATTGATTTAATAAATATTGCATATTTAGTAAATCAATTGGCTAAGGTTTGGACTATTGATTAATGAAATTAATTCAATTTTGGGGATAAAATGGTGTGAATTTGGAAAATGAAAGGGGTAATTAATTAAATAAAAATTTAATTAATTGGTTTGGAGGGAAATTGACATGATTGGGGATGTCGGGAGTCAGTTTGATGGTAGAAGACATTTTTAGGTGTCTACAACTTTGATTTTAGTAAGCTGGTACCTGTGAAAGCTAAGACCCCGAAGAAGCCAAAGATTCTTTCGAGAATGCTCAGAGACAAAGGACACAAGTTTCTGGAGATTGTAAGACCTCCGCAGGATGCAACTATAGAAAATTTTAGTATGAATGATTATTCTATCTCTAGGGTTGAGCTAGGCAAAATAACTCATGAAAGTGCAAAGACTGACATGCAGTCAACAATGGACATTCTGATTCAGAAGTTTGACGAAGAGAAAGAAATGAAGGATCATTACAAAGCAATGATTGAACAGTTGACTACAGTGGTGAGGAAAATTACTTTGAATTCTGAATTAGTGACTCCTTAAGCTGTTTTTGTAGAAGATCCTATCATCCAGAAAGCTGAAAAGACTCATCTTAAGGGAAGAGTACTTGAAGAATATTTGGAAAGGATGTACACACAAGGAATCTCTTTGCTTACAGAGCTATGTGAGAAAATAGATAAAATGGAGAAAATAAGGGCAAAACTTGATGACTTGATTGATATTATTTCTCAAGATATTGAGCGTCTAGAACAGAATCATGATAAGTGGGTAGAGATGAGAAAACTAAAAATAAGTGCTCTGATATCAATTGGTGTCATTCCAAATAGGGATTCATATACTGAAACCAAAGAGGCATTGACATATCAGAGCCATGTACTGAAAGATTTGATCAATGACCTAGAAACTGCAAGGAAACTAAGTGATCAAAGTGATGTTAGTCTTTTGCATAAGTTGGAGGAGTTGCCGTGCAATCTGGTGTCATATGATAACCAATTTCTTTTTGCAGAAGAGATGATCCAGGAATTTGAGAATATGTCCCAGAAAGAGTTTGAGGACAAAACATTTTTAGTGGCCTTCGTGGATAATATTCTTGACAATCAGTTAACTTTGGATAATCTGAAGGCCAAGTTAACTAGTCACACAAAATCAGTTACCATGGTCAAAGATGCAATAGTTAGAGCCTAGATGATTTTCAAGAACACGGTTAGTTTGGACAGTCTTGGGATGCAAGCAACATTCACCATGTATGATTGCCACATGAAGAAAGAAGGAAATGCAAGTTGAAGCAGCTTTTCCATTACTTAGTTTATTTTCTACTTTTCAGATGTACTTTTGAAATAATTTTGGACATATTTACATGTACTTTTCTCATATGTAATTACATGTAAAAACATAGGAAGTCTCAAATCAAAAAGGACTCCTTTGTTGAATAAGTCATAGTTAGTTTTTCTTTTCCTATTTTTTCTCTCAGTTCCTCTTATAAATAAAGAGGACCCCCATTGTAAATAATCATCTTTTAGTTATTGAAGCAGAACTTTGCCAAATTGAAGAGCATTTTGAGACTTTGTGTTCAAATTGTAAATCAAATTTTATCAAGTGAATAGAAAAGCAAGTGATCGTTCAATCTTTGTGTTGGAATAACTTGTAGCATATTGGAAATTGTTCTTATGTTCTTTTCCTAATACTATCTTATCTGCTTGATCAAATTGTAGTGTGAGTGTGAATAATCTGTGAGATGTTCTAAAGCTGATTATGGAGACTTTGTGCTACAACAATTATCTTTAGTTTGTGATTTTGTGTTTTGAAGTAAAAGATATTGGAAAGACTTTGAGTTGCAATTATCTTTTGTGATCATATGTTTTATCGTAGCATTCGGTGGAGACTTTGAGCTACACCTTATTCTACTTAGTTCTAAATTATAAATCAGTAAAAGGAGCAATGATAGAATTTGTGCTCTCGTGGGTTTCTTGGTTATTTAAATTTGTATCGAGCAAGTGCTCTTTCATTTTGTAAACATCATTTCTGAAAAAAGAGAAATGGATGATATGGTCTCACCCCTAAGTTAGTATTTAGTTTAAATAAGTTTGTGATAGTTGATAGGGAACCTCCCCTTGCTGAGAGGAGAGATTTATCTCATTACACTGGGGTCGATATAACCATTTTGCCTTCAGTTAATTGAAGACAAAATATTCACCCAACAAAATCAAATAAATCAAATTTTGCAGATGGCAAGGAAAGGATTAGAACCGTCCCTCTTTATTGTTCAAAGTACAGCAAGAGTGCAAGCAATCTTCCTATGTCATTTTTAGAATTAATTGAGCATGGGTTTTCTCTTCCAACGTACAAATCTTCTAGCAGACTGGGAAGTGAATTTATGATAGCGTGGATGCAGTCCTTGAGAGGGTGCGGCACTTACAAGAGTACAATGAATTAAACACTATATATGCATGTTTTGAGATGTAATGTTGGTTGGTTAGTTTGGCAAAGTTCTCAGTAGGTTGTGAGCTCTAGAAGGTAGATTAGAATTTTATTTTACAATCTTTGTTCAGCATGAAACAGTTGTGAAATGTATGTAATAGAATTTGCAAATCTTTGTATCAAATTACTATTTTTCTCCATTGTTGTAGGTGTTTTTATTAGCAAACCATAATCATAGTTATAGTTTGCTCTTGCCACATTTAGTGGTATGAATGTAAGCTCTGATTTGAATGAATGTGACAATTCTTAATCCATTTTCAAGCTTTGTAAATGGTCATTTCAATATTGCATAGGGAAGAATATGGTACGATGTTGGATTATTAAGTATTCTCAGTGATTTGGTAGTGATTTTCCTTGCATTTGATTTATCAAATAGGTAGTTATATACTTTTGTGTGGTTGTTTTCCTCTGTTGAATATTAGACTCTGCAGCCCAATGGATAGGCACTAGTCTGAGTAGCCTTAGATCCCCCAATCTTCAAAACAAAACAATACATCTTACCTTTAGAAGTATTAGTAGCTTGATGCATCCTCATTGTGTAGGATTGCCATTATCAGCTATATAGGGGTCATATAACAACCAATTATTCTTCGTTCAGTGATAGATTTGGGGCTAAGAAAGCGATCTAGGTTTGGTTGTTAATAATTTTAGTTGTTCATCTAGTTTAAATGTTAATACCTATTACAAGGTGTGGCTCGTGGTCTCCTTGTTCAGCACTGCACTACGATGGTTTGCGACAAAGGCTTAACCGCCTCCCGTGCTTGTTAAGTCAAGTGGTTGTATCAAGCATTAATAGGTCGATCTTTTGGTGCAATGACAGCTAACGATTAGTATCAGAGCTGAGGTCACGGGTTCAAAACCTGCACTTGCACTAGGGGGGATTGTTGCAAGGTATGGCCCTTGGTCTCCTTGTTCAGTGCTGTGTTGTGGTGGTTTGCGACAAGGGCTTAACCGCCTCCCATGCTTGTTAAGTCAAGTGGTTGTATCAGACATTAATAGGTCGATCTTTTGGTGTAAAGACAACTAACAAATACCTACTTAGGTATACCCCTTGGAATATTCCTCTAAAGTTTAATATGAGGTCAAAGAGAAGAGGAGTCTACCCACTCCTGTTAGTTGGCAAAGATTGCCAAAAACTTGTTGATAAACCTCTTCCTATCACCCTAACGATCGTCCCTGGCCTAGGTGATTTAGGAATGTTTTAGAGTTTTGTGTTGCCATTATTTTGGGTCCCAATAGATTGGCATCATTGCTAGGGAGCCACTAAATTTTATTTCTAGTTGCTAAAATATTGAAGTACTGTGTTTGTTCAAGTTTTTCTTTCTAGCAGGGGAAGTGGTGACTCTATTTTAATAACCCAGAATTAATTTCTATTTGAAAAAAGTTTCATAATGGATAGAGAAAGAAACCAGGAGCAGCCTAGACATGAAGAATCCTCTAGTAATGCTAGAAATAGGAGGAGTAGGTATAGGGTAAGGAGACCCAACGTGGTACCTATGAGAAATCACAAAGATAATATATTTGTCGACCTCAAAAGACAATACAACTATACTTTTGAGGACTCTACTGATAACATGCTCAGAACAAATAGAAGACATAATAGAGGTGAGTATTGTTGGCAAGAAACACTACTTCACATTGAGAGGTGTTGTCATTGACAGAAACTAAGATCATCTGAATCATCCGCATAACACAAGTTGCTCACACCAGAAGTCAGAATCAGAATTTGTCTAAGTCCAGGCAGTTAAGAACAGAATAGGTGACAGGGTCTGGTATCTTGGTCCAAATCTATCCGGTGGAAAGGCATGGTTTTCTATGGATCTAAGGTAGTTGTAAGAATTGTCAAGACACTCTAAATCTAGAGTTTTGTCCTTCAGTGATGAAGGACTCAAAAGATATTATCTTCTGAGTATCAGACTTCAGTTTGACAGAACAAACAAAAGAAGATCATGCCAACCTTGTGAATGATCTTAATTCTGGATGTATAGAAGTTGTTTATTAGGAAATTAGTGATGATTCGTGATGGGAGCCGACATGATTGATGATTTTCAAGTGCAATTTTTGGTCTGCATCTCATATTATGTATGGATCTAGCCGACAGAGCAGAGTACTCAACAAAGTTCTGAATGTTCTTGAAGCCGACTGATTGTAGATCTTGTTGCGGATATATATAGCCAATGAAATTGGATGATTTTAGTGTGTGTGTATGCAAATAAGGTGTAATTATGAGAAGAGAAGAAATCTAAGGTGCGAATAAAGGCAGAGCAATAAGAAGAGCAGAGTAGAGATGAAATGTGTAAGATTAGTTTTTGCACTTAACTGGAACTGAAACTCTTGCATGGGTAGATGTTATTTATTAGTTCAAAATCTTTGTTATTCTCTTGTAATCTTTCTACAGGTAGTGACCCTCCATTTGAGCAGTGAGCTCTGGGTAGTGAGCCTGAATGCATGTGCATTCCCATTTGTAAAAATACTTTTAACAGGGTATTAATTTTTGTGGGTTAACCCCCACCGTGGTTTTTCCCTTAACTGGGTTTCCATGTTAAAAATCTTGGTGTCAAGTGTGTTATTGTGTTGCTGCTCTTACGCTTATGATTGTTATTTTCATGGTTAAGTTATCGAATTGTTATTAAGTGGTAAAAGAAAGAATTAACTGTAGAAAGTTCCAAAGTTTACAGACAATTGATTCACTCCCCCTCTCAATTATCTATCATATTTCCAATAATTGGTATCAGATCGAGGTTCCTTTGAGAAGCCTAACTCCTTGAGGAAAGATCTTGGAAGGAGTTTTAAATGGGTTCACTCAAAGATCAACTTCAGTTGGCCCTAGAAGAGCTTGTTCAGTCTAAAGCAAAAATTAGTAATCTGAGAGGTTAAAGATGTTGATGATACCATTGAAATGTTAAAAGACAAATTAAAGAAATCTATGAAAAGGAAAAAGGAGCTACTTCTACAGCTATCCCATTTAACTAAAGAAAATGGCATTAATGAAGCTTTAGAAGAAAAGACAAAGGAATGTGAGAAGTTGTCAAAATAATTTGTTGTTCTGAAAATTGAAATGGAATCTGGGGTGATGAGGCAAACCAAAGAAAGTGAAGATAGCAAGAAAATTGAAGAAGATCCGAATCTAAAACTAAAAGAAAGAACTGAAGAATGTAGCAAATTGGATAGAATAGTTGGCCATCTAGAGTCTGATCTATAAGAAAGCAAAGACAATGAGAGAGAACTTGAAAGGCAAATTGTCATTCTCAGACATGACCTAGAAGTTGCAAATGAATATAAGGAGAAGTTCAAGATAAGCTCAGCAAAACTTGAAGCATTGCTTGAAGGACAGAAAAAGGCTGATGACAAGCATGTTCTTGGATATGAGAAAGGTTAAACCTCTGGATCCGGACAGAGAAATTTTCAACTTCAGAATGGGAAAAATAGAACTAGAAAACCTTCGATAAGACAACCTAATACTCAAAGATATCCATCATTCAATGGAAATTGTTTCAATTGCAACAAATTTGGTCATGGAGCTATTTAGTGCAGAAGCAGAGTAAATCAAAATGGTCCATCCTTCTCTAGTCAATGCTTGAAATGCAAGAGGTATGGTCATAAATCCAATGAATGCAGAAGTATGCTTATGAATAATGCTAACAATAGAGGAATTGGCAATTCCTTCAATGGTTACTATTTTGCTTGCAATGGGTTTGGACACGTGGCTAAGCAGTGCAGATCAAGAGGAAATCAAGTTTATAAGAAAGGAAATGTTGTGTGCTTTAATTGCAATAAATCTAGTCATATTGAAAGATTCTATAGAAGAGGTTCGGTAAATAGAAAACTGGATGAGCAGAGACAAGACAAAGGCAAAGAAAAAATTGATGTGAATGAGAGTCAAAATGAAATAAACAAAACATGGGTCAAGAAAACAATTATGAATGATAGTAATGGATCCGTATCAGAATCTAGTGCTGAAAATTCCTCTAGGAATTGATTTGGGAGCCTTGGCTTAGGGGGAGCAACATTGTAAATCAAATTCCCCCAACTAGTAAGTAAGTGCCTAAATCTGGCATAGTGAGAAAAGAGATCTTGGATTGTTTCAGATCATTTGGAAGGATTTCTAAAAGAAAAGAGGTGGATATGGCAAATTCAGAGTAATTTATGAGAAACTATTCAACAAATAGAGTAACCAGATTTATTAGGGCAGAACATTTATTACAAAGACAAGTTAGGCACTGCGGAGGATAAAAGGTCATTCATTCCTCATTTAGATCACTTTGCATTAGAAGAAGGCAAGAGGAGAAGGAGTGAATGAGCTCAGAGCTAAGAATTCTCAAGAATTGAAGCGCGAAGAGGATCTCCAAGAAAAACCCTAATCTATGGTACAAGGTATTTCTATTTTCTATGAAACCTCCTGAATTCTCAATCTCTGCAAATGGCTACACCTTTAGTTGTTGATGTCACTGAAAGGCCACCTCCTAAATTTAAGAAGCATCCTTACAAATCAGTTGAAGTAGAGCCGCTAGGTTCTTTTCAGATGTTCCATATGGGGTTTTACATGTTGAAGACATTAGGGCATACATTCATTGCAATATAGAAGAATTTGGGGATCTGAAACTATTGGAGTTGTTTAAGAGCCATCTAAAGGATGACATTTACCAACTAAAACCTAAATTCAAAGCCCTTGAAAGCAAACTTTTTTTGGAAATGATTGAATTTCTGTCTTTTGATAAAAGCAAATGGGTTCTGTGTTGAGCCAGATGCACAATGAATTTATTTGGCTACTAAAACCATTTAAGATCACTAAAGATGTTATTAGAATTGTGACTGGGTTGAATGCAACCGGTGGATTACCTTCTTTGAAAGTTGTGAAGAATCAAATTGTTACTGATGCAACCAGAGCAATGTATGATAAAAGAACAATGACAATAAATGACATCATAGAACTAGATGTCAAATTTGATTCTATGATCATTGGCTATAAGATCTATCACTCCAATAGGGAGAATTCAATTTTTGAGACTGCAATATATGCATCTTATAAGATGTTAAAGGAGAATGTTGACTATGATCTGTGCGAATTACTACAGAATCAACTGGTAGAGAATCTAAACAAAATCAAAAAGGACAAGAAAAACTCTTTCAAATATGGTTCTTTGATCATGTAACTATTTTTCTATTTCATGAATGAAATGTCTAGAGTGTAAGGTGTACAATGGCGAAATGATAGGCCAGTGGCAATCCATATAAGAGAGCATTTATATAGCCTTGGAGACTTAGGTGCACAAAATACTATAATCTGGGGGTATTTTAAAAATTTTTAGAGTCTGATATATGCAAGGGAAATAATCCCTAATTTAGTTGTAGAAAAGTATGAGAATGAGATATGTTTTATGGTCGACATAGATCAATGTTTGATGGAAGCTGTAGAAGCAAGAATAGTATGGATAATGCCAATGGGTTATGTGGTGGATGAGAGAGTTCTGGACATGTATGCTCAGCATCTTCTGAGCAAGCCTAAAGACACCTCTATTGAAGGGTTTGGAACATACAAGGAACTAAGCTTAAAGTTGCATGTGGAACTTAGACAACCGGAAACAAAAAGAAAAGTGCACAAGCAAGTGGAGATGTATACAAAAAGCATTGGGATTACAAAAGAAGCAGTGAGAGAGAACATAGAAAGGATTGAAAAGATGAAGAAAAGCACTGAGCAAACTTCAGAAGAAAAAGTAGAAAGTGAGCCAACAGTCACTCCGAAAGCCCCCCCAAGCTCCTCAAGGAAGACAAGGAGTTCTACAACTCTTGCTAAGAAACCCAAGTCCACTTCCACTAAGAAACCAAAAGCTACTCCATCCAGTGAAGGAGGGAAAAGAAACAAAACCAAGGCCACAAGAACCCACAAGAGCACAAAAGATGATGAGATAGAGATAGATGAAGAAGTGAAAGAAATAAGATCCAAGAAAGCTAGAACTTCAAAGACCTCTGAAGACCAGCCTTTCGGAAGCAATAAGGCCATTAAAAAGGAAACAATTGGTAAGGTCGCTATGACTATTGATGAAATTGTAAAAACAATCACTGTTCATGGAAATTTAAAGCCTATCAGAGTTTACTATGATAATTTTGATCAAGCAAATAAGAAAATTTTGGAAGATGCCATTATCATATATTTGAATAAATTCAATAGAGCCCTATTCGAAATTTTACAAGAACTTCCTAAAAGTTTAAGGAAAGTACTGGAAATGAGGAAAGAAGCAACCAAGGATAAAGACCTAGAACTCAGAGAGTATGTCCTCTCCACTTTGTGTCCTGTAATGACTAGAAGATAAGCAGATAAAATCCTCAGAGAAGTTAAAGAAAAATTTAGAAGCAAGGTCCGGATGAACAAGCTAATGCTTGGTGAAACTGAGGAAATTGCAAAAGAAACAGAAGAAATTTTGAGAAAGGCTTTAGACAAAGATAAATATTATATTATTTTAGAGAAACAAGTAGAAGAAGTCAACGAGGAGACTAATATTGGAGAAGTTCAGGAAGAGGAACAAGTCAATCAGGAGAACATAGAAATGATAAACAAAATAGTTGATGCAGGAGTAACTCCTCCACTTGATCATTCTAGAAAAGAAGATAATATTACTACTTCACAGAGGCCTCTGGATCAGGTAGCAAGTGGTGAACAAATAGGAAAGAGTCCCTCTGTAGAGAATATAGAGAAAAGTAAAGTAGAAGAAGATGGTGCAAATGTTGAAGCACCTAAAGTAGATACTGAGAAATCTGATGAACAAAAGGATGATTCAAAAAATGTTGCAAGAGACACTGCAAATGTAGTGAAAAGTCGTCTTGAAAAAGAGATGATTGAGCTTGATGAGCCTAAACTACTCCAAGGTCTAGCCAATCCAGATGCTCTCTCTCCAATTCAATTGATGAAAATAGCATCATTCACCCAAGTAAATGCAAGAGAAAAGATGTTAAAGTTCCACATGGAGGACAATGAGCTACTGGGGCTTGCAACTAGGATTTTGGAAAAGTTAATGCCTTCCTACTAGAAGATTCCATCTAATTCCCCCTTCGGACATCTAAAAAATCTTGTAAGTTCTATAAATACTCATTTTGAGTCCCTTGAGAAGTCTGCAGGGACAAAAGTCAGAAATGAGTTTTTGGATAAGAGACTTAGTGAAATTAAGAGTCTAATAAGGTATGATAGGACTAGACTTGCTATCAGTACAAAGAGTGTTCAAAATGCTCTAAGTGATGAAAGTGATGTATTTAAATTTTGTTTATCTTGGCCCAAAGTAAGTGAGGATATTGAGAAGAAGATAAAGGAACAAGAACTGAAGTTGTCAAATCTATCCAATAATTTTGATCCTTTAACTATTTCACCCATAAGTCAGGAATGTCAAGTAATTAGCCTGACTGATGAGATAAAGAGACTTGTTAAAGAGAAATGCAACATTATGAAGAGAATGTGTGAACTCTGGGGATTGGTTGTCCCTAAGTTAGAGACAATGTATAATGCCTTATCTGAAGCTTAGACTGCAGTTCAGACTAGTGATCCATCAGATCTATCAAAGGCAGAAGCATATTCATTTTTGTTGAGTGGGTACATCTCAATTTTGGATGGAATGAAGAGTACTTGGGCCTCTAAACTTGTGCAAATAAAAACCAGCTTTGCAGACATTCTCAAGTTTATGTAAATAGAACTTAATGATTAGTTGTACAAATGCGGCATTTTACATAGAATTTTTAGAGAATTTTGGCTTGCAGACCCCACCCTTTGCCATTGATGTCAAAGGGGGAGTATAGAGCATTGAAAAATGAGGAATCTAGCAAAGGGGGAGCTTTAGAACTAATAGAGAAGCACAAGTATACAGAATAAGGGGGAGCTACATTAGACACTTAGTCATTTTTCACTAAGTGTTGCCATCAATGCCAAAGGGGGAGATTGTTGGCAAGAGACACTACTTCACATTGATAGGTGTTGTCATTGATGGCAACTAAAATCATCCCAATCATCCACATAATACAAGTTGCTCACGCCGAAAGTTAGAATCAGAATTTGTCTAAGTCCGGGCAGTTAAGAACATAGCAGGTGACATGGTCCGGTATCTTGGTCCGGATCTATCCGGTGGAAAGGCATGGTTTGATGTGGATTTGAGGTAGTTGTAAGCATTGTTAAGACACTCTAAATCCAGAGTTTTGTCCTCTGGTGATGGACTCAAAAGATATTAGCTTCTGAGTATCAGACTTCAGTTTGATAAAATAGACAGAAGAAGAATAGGCCGACCTTGTGAATGATCTTAATTCCAGATGTATAGAAGTTGTTTACTGGGCAATTGGTGATGATTAGTGATGGGAACCGACATGATTGATGATTTTCAAGTGCAAGTTTTGGTCTGCATCTCATATTATGTATGGATCTAGCCTACAGAGTAGAGTTCTCAACAAAGTTCTGAATGTTCTTGAAGCCGACTGATTGTAGATCTTGTTGCGAATATATATAACCAATGAAATTGGATGATTTTGGTGTGTGCATATGTGAATAAGGTGTAATTATGAGAAGAGAAGAAATCTAAGGTATGAATGAAGGCAGAGTAGTAAGAAGAGCAGAGTAATGATGAAATGTGTAATATCATTTTTTGTACTTAACCGAAACTGAAACTCTTGCATGGGTAGATGTTATTTATCAGTTCAAAATCTCTGTTATTCTCTTGTAATCTTTCTATAGGCAGTGACCCTCCATTTGAGTAGTGAGCCTGAATGCATGTGCATTCCCATTTGTAAAAATACTTTTAACAGGGTATTAATTTTTGTGGGTTAACCCCCACCGTGGTTTTTCCCTTAACCAAGTTTCCACGTTAAAAATCTTGGTGTCAAGTGTGTTATTGTGTTGATGCTCTTACACTTATGATTGTTATTTTCATGGTTAAGTTATTGAATTGTTATTAAGAGGTAAAAGAAAGAATTAACTGTAGAAAGTTCCAAAGTTTAGAGACAACTGATTCACCCCCCCTCTCAGTTGTCTGTCTTATTTCCAACAAGTATGATGTTAGAAGAAATGAGAATATTATCGGTAGACGAAGTAGAGATAGATCTCATGATCCATATTTGAAGACATTTGGGAATGCTAGTGAAAATGAAGAAATGCATCAAAATACATGACATCCTAATTCCCCCACTGGATCACTTGGAAGTTGGAATGATACCGTTTCTAATGAGGAAAATTAGAAACAACAGCCTGCTAATGAAGAAAGAGAAAGAAGATCCAAGAGCAAGCTCAGCTTGACCAACAACAAGCTCAGCTTGACCAGCAGGCCCAACAAAATTAGAATGCACAGTAGCAGGGCCTAAATCAGAATGTTAATCAGCAACATGCACCTCAACAACACTATAATTAGCAACATAACCAGAGACAACAACATCATCAAATGAGACAGTAGGGTGCAAATCAGGTCTGTACTTAAAATATCAACATTCCACCCTAGCAAAATCAAGCTAACCAATAGCATGGCAACATTCAGAACATTGGGCATGCACAACGAAGACAAGCACAGAGGTTTATTGCACAGAGGCAGCTGGTGGGAGTTGAGAGGTATAAGTAGCTTGATTTCATTGGCATACCTTATTTTCCTAATCTCGTTCCAACTGAGATTAGAGGGAAGTTTCCTAGATTTCAGGGTAATAATGCTGTCATGGGTGAGGAACAATTGAGGCATTTCATTAATGTCACTGATGAGTATGAGATTGAAGACAAAGATGTGATGATGAAGTTATTTGTGCATTCATTAGAAGAAAGTGCGAAAGAATGGTACAAGGCTCTCCCTGATAACAAAATTGATTCTTGGGAGGAATTCATGAGGGTGTTCAGACTGCAATATGGGGATAGGATTGACCCCAAGTTTGCCATTCATGAACTCACAGCCATCAAAAAGGCCATAAATGAGAAAGTAGCTGACTTCAACAACTGCTTCATCATGACAATGAGAAAGGTACCTCCTCAAATGAGACCCAATGAATCTATGTGCTTAGTTTTATATTGTGGTGCTTTTGATTCAAAATTAGGTTATTGTTTGAGGGACAAGAGTCCATAGACATTAAGAGAGGCTTATGCTACAACAATAATCATAGAAAGTAATATGAGATATTCAGGGAAGCACATCAAAAGGTCTGATGTAAAATTGCCCCAGACAGATAAGCTTGCTTTTAATAAACCCCTCACTACTGATGACAAATCAGATAAACTCATGGGGGTTGTGAAAGATTTGTCATATAAAGTTGCTAGAAATGACAAAGGGTTGTCACCTCAAGGTGCTGCAACACATTTTAATGAAGGACATAGACTACATAATAGGCCTTATAATACTAATTGGTCTAAGATACCACAACAAAATGACAGACAAGCTGCTCCCAGGCATGTAAGTTTTAAACAGCCTGAAAGGGACACACTTGATCCTTTGAGAAAGGATCAAGTTAATTTTCAAGATGAATCAGTATAGCGTCAGGTTTATTTTCTTCCCCATGATCTAGCAAATTGTGCGGTGGCTCATTCACTGAGTAAAGAAGAAGAATTTCCAAATGAAGAGGGTGCAGCTGAGTATTATGAAGAAGAAAAAAATCAATTTGATGCAGAAGATTATGAGCAAATAGGTCAGGATGCTTATTGTGTCAGCGATAAAGAGGATGATCATATTTTCCAATATGATTATGATGAAGGTCCAAAAAGTATCAATTGCCAACTCATGATTTTGGCCACTTGAGGGACCTTATGTAGAAGAAATATCAGTAGTCCAAACCTTCAAAAGAAGACATGAAAGCCTTGATAGATGCAACCATTTTACAAGTCCAAGGAAGCTATCAATTAAGAAATAGGACTATCCCTATGCACAATGCCCTTGTACAGGAATCAAAACAACAAAAAATGAATGGGGATAGGGACACATGCAAGGGAAATGTGGAGTAGAAAGGTAGTAGCGCTCCAAAGAGGAATATGCCAAAAAAGAAAAGGCTTCCAATGCAACCACTAACAACAAAAAAGAAGTATGTGCAAAAGAATCCAGCACCAACTGAGCAACCGATTACTACGTCTGTTTTAGGGATCCATTATCCAAAAGGCTACGAAAAAGAAGGATCAACCTCAGGCACAGAAAGAACCTAAAAAAGAGAATACAAAGGAAGAAGGTAAGGACATTTCATTTAATCAAATCATACGTTATATTCCTTATACAAATGATGTAACTACTTCATGTGATACTCCTTTGGCCAATTATCTTCCTATTAACACAACTCAAGTTTTTAGCCAAATTAGAATTTATGTGCCAATAGTGGAACTCCTTAGAATCCCTAAACACAGAGATAGGGCAGAGTCTCTTATTACTGTTGTAGATGCACAAAAATAACTTGTTGTTGTTCCCAGCAGTAATGATGAGGGTGTAGGCCATGATGAAACAATTGAGGTATACTTAGGGTCATTCGTGGTTAATAGCAGGATGAGGGTGGACCCTTTTTACACCACTTTGATCATAAATGGTTGGTTGTTACACAATTGTATGCTTGATTCAAGAGCATCTAGCAATGTCATGCCGCTAGAAATCATGAATGAATTGGGATTGAAGGTGTCCAAATCCTTTGGAAAATACTTTTCCATGGATTCCAGGGAGGTCAATGTTATAGGTTTGGTCAAAGATGTTGAAGTCAAATTAGTTGCATATCCTGACAAATCCTTCCTAATGGATATAATTATTGTGGACTGCCTTGCCAAGTGGGGTATGTTGTTATCTAGAAAGTGGGCATCCTCTATGGGTGGAAACATTCAGATGGACTTGTCATATGCCACGATTCCAATCTAGGGCGTGGAAGTGAAACTCTACAAGGAGAAGAAAGTGGAAGATGAACTCATAGAGGACATATATAAAATAAAGGAGGATCATGCAAATTTCTTTGACATTGAAATAAACCATTTTATGGCCTATATCAGTGATGATAATCCTTGCCTGAATGTTTCACCTTCCAATCCTATTATTTCTAATTCTGAAGCATCTGATTTATGGACACTATATTTTGATTGTGCATGCTCAAAAGAAGGCCCAAACACTAGAATTATTTTGATATCCCCAGATAGTGAGTAGTTTGGTATGTCTTTCAGACTTGATTTTTAGTGCACTAATAACATAGTTGAATATGAGGCACTGTTGTTAGGTTTAGCTATTGCTCACAAGCATAAGATCAAGTGCTTGAAGATTTATGGCGATTCAGAATTAGTGGTGCAACAAATTAGAAATAAATTTTCTGCCAAGGATAAAAGGTTAAGAGGATACAGGAATGTTGTATGGGATACCGTGGAGCTGTATGATGCCATTAGCATTGAATGGGTTGATAGAACTAGAAATGAAAAGGCAGATTCCCTAGCTGTAGCTACATCAAAATTTGATCCTCAATTGGATTTTCCTCATGGCCATTATGTTGTGGAAGTGCTTACAAGGCCAACAATCCCTAATAACATATATGTTTGGCAAGTGTTCAATGATAGCAATCAAAATTTCAATTTCCTTAATTGCATGGATGAGTTTGACAGTCAAGTAATTGACTAGAAACCTACGGTAGAAATGGAGAATGGCAGGGAAAGATTATTTGGTAGCGAGGTCATGCGATTGAAGACTAACATCATTCCTAAGGAATCAGAGGCATTGTAAAGGATGTTTGACAATGCAGACCGCTAGAAGAGTAAAGCTAAACCTATTGAAGAAGATAGTGTTGAAGGTATCAACCTTAGAACTAAGGAGGCACCAAAAATGGTTTACATAGGTAAGAAATTAAAGCCTCATGAAAAACAAATGTTGATTGCTTTATTAAGGAAATTCAGAAAATGTTTTGCATGGTCCTATGATGAGTTGAAAGCTTATAGGGAGGATTTATTTCAGCAGACTATTCCCCTTCAACCTGATTTAAAACCATTTAGGCAAAAACAGAGGCCTATAAATCCCACTATAGCTCCCAAAATGCAGAAAGAATTGTTGAAAATGAAAGAGGAAGGTATTATTAAACCAATCAGACATTCTGAATGGGTATCTAATCTTGTCCTAGTAAGAAAAAAGAATGGGGAGATTAGATTGTGTGTAGATTTCACAAATCTAAACATTAAATCCCTTAAGGACAATTATCCTCTTCTGAGCATGGATCATCTTTTGCAGAGGGTTGTTGGTTCAGAACTGATGTCCATGATGGATGGGTTCTCAAGGTATAACCAAGTGCTAGTCAAGGAGTCAGAACAATACAGATTCACCACTCCTTGGGGTACGTATTTGTATCTAATAATGCCATTTTGACTAAAAAATGCAGGATCTACATTTCAAAGAGCAATGGATGTGGCCTTTGTTGGCCTCATTGATGAGATCATGGTTGTTTACCAAGATGATCTAACTTCATTTTCAAAGGATAGGAATGATCATTGCAAGCATTTGTAATTGATTTTTGAGAGGTGTTTAGAGTATGGGATCTCTTTAAATCCCAAGAAATGCCAATTTGGAGTAGAGGAAGGAAAGTTGCTGTGACATATTGTGTCTAGGGATGGGGTTAGAATTGATCCTAAAAGAATTAAGGCCATTGGCCTTATCCCTCAGCCCAAAACAGTCAAAGGTATTTAGTCCTTCTTGGGGTAGATTAACTTTGTGAGGAGATTTGTCCCTAACTTCACTGAGAAGACTAAAGCCATCTCCAAGATGCTCAAGAAGGGACAATCCATCACATGGGACAAGGAATCGGCTAAATCTTTTCTTGACATAAAGGAGGCTCTCAAGAATGCACTAGTGTTGGCAAGTCCAAACTATTCCAAGCCTTTCCAATTTTTCTCATTTGCTTCATTTTATACTATTGATGTTGTGTTATTGCAAAAGAATAAGGATGGATTTGAGTAGCCAATATGATTCTTTAGCAAGTCCTTATAGGCTACTAAGTTGAATTATTCCATTATGGAGAAGCATGCCTATGCATTGGTCAAGGCCACAAAAAAATTCAAATCTTATTTTGTAGGTACCAAGATTGTAGCATATGTACCACACACAACAGTGAAAGACATTCATGCAACAAGAAGCTTCAGGTAAAAGGTGCAAATGGATCAACAGGACCTAAGAATATGACATGGAGATACAAGTCACAAATTTGGTTAGAGGCCAAGGTCTAGTCAAGATGATGGCTAATTCTAATCTTGAAGCAGCTGAAGTAAATGAAACAGAGGTAAATGCAGCTCCTCATTGCTCATTGGTTAACGATGCATGGTACAAGGATGTTTTATTTTACCTTGAAAACATGGATTTTCCACCATGTATGGATGACACTCAGAAAATAACTCTCAAGTTGAAAACTCAAAGGTATGTTCTATTTCACAATGAGCTCATGTGGAGAAATCATGAAGGCATATTGCTCAAATGTTTGAATCAAGAGCAAGCTGAAGCTGTGATGAATGAGTGTCACCATGGTGTTTGTGGGAAACATTTCAAAGCTAAAACCACTACCCATTAAATCCTTAGGGTTGGATATTGGTGGCCTAGCTTATTCAAAGATGTGGCACAAAAGATAAGGAAATGTGATGCTTGCCAAAGATTTTCTGGCAAGATGAAATTTGTTGGGGCATTACACCTTTTGCCCCTTGTTATTGATGCACCTTTTCAACAGTGGGGAATTGATTTTATTGGGGAAATATAGGAAAAGTCCAGCAATGCATTTAAGTGGATTCTTGTGGCCACTGATTACTTCACCAAGTGGGTAGAAGCAATTCCCACTCGTAATGCAACTTCCAAAGTGGTTATTGAATTCGTAATCAACAATATAATCACTAGATTTGGAGTGTCATCTAGGATTTTGGCAGATAATACCATGTGTTTCAGGTCACAAGAAATGATGGACATGTGTTCTAAGTTTAGTATAACTCTTGTGCATTCATTCCCTTATCATCCCCAAAGCAATGGACAGGCTGAATCCAGTGATAAAAGCTTGATGAAGATCATAAAAAGGACATTGGATTAGAATAGGAAAAGATGGGATGGTAACTTGAAGTATGCTTTATGGGCTAACAGGATAACCTCTAAAAGATCCATTGGAAGGAGCCCATTTGAGATGGTGTATGGAGCAGAGGTAAAGACACCAATTAGCATGGAACTACCAGTTTACCAATTGCTGCATGATACAGAAGAGGATTAGTATGATGTGATGTCCTAGAGGATATTGTTGTTGACTAAATTAGAGGAATAAAGGATAGCTGCACATGATAAAATGTTGGATCATAAGCAGAAAATCAAGCTTTTATTTGATAAGAGTACTATATCAAGAGACTTCCAGGTTGGTGACTTGGTGCTTCTTTGGGATGCCAAATCTGATGATAAGGGGAAACATGGAAAATTTGACCCAATATGGCTTGGGCCATATGAGGTAGCTGAGAAATTGGAGCTCAATGTTTACCATTTGATGACTCTAGAAGGAGTGCTTTAGGAGCTGCCCATTCATGGACAGCATCTGAAGCATTATTTTTCATAGGTAACACTTCTCCTAAATTTTGAATACAGTCAATAGTATTCTGTGCTTTAATGTTTATGACTGTATTTTGTCTTTTATATAGGCCTTGCTATAAATATTTTTGTGTTTTTTTCCTTATGTGTTTTTGTGTGTTTTGTGCCTTTCTAGTCTACCCAGAGATCTGAATCCTCACTGTGACACTGCTTGTCACACGCCCCCAACCAGAGCCATTGTTGGGACTTGCAAATTTTTTTCTCCCAAGTGTGCCCCATTTTTGTCCCCAATATCCATCTGAATCCCACTTTATGCCTTCAGTGATGAACCTATTGATGATAACCGATCAAAGATGTCTTTCATAGGTTTTCATTTGTTTGCCTTTTGAGATACAAGGGAAAAACTCAAAAAATGACTAAGTCCAAATCTTTCTAAGTGTTCCCTTAAGTTTTGGCCTTGGTCGGAGTTTCAGAGTTTTGGGCTTCCTCCTTCCATCATGCTATCCCTGTCAGCTCCGAGGTCTGAGGCTCAAAATTTGCATAAGTGTTGAAATTTGTCTAATTGAGGTGGAGTGTCAGAGGTCAGTCTTTTAGCCTTCTGTCTTCTTCATGGCAGATGTCAGGGAGAAGGCCTGAGGGCCAAGGTCTGCCAAGGTAATGAAAATACTCTAAGTATGATGCAGTACTACAGTGTGTCAGAGGTTAGAGTTTTAGCCTTCTGTCTTCTTCAGTATTGCAGAGTGGAGGGCCTAAAGGAAGAAGTCTGATGGGTCTACTTGTTTAAAATCCTTCTAAGTATTAAGTGTGTGGTGGAGCTTGGAGGTTGGCTCTTCTTCCTTCCTTTGAGGAAGGCGAAATGAGGAAGGTTCGGGCGCCGACCCCCAGTGTTTTCATAATTTTTCCTAAGTGTTTCGGAGGTCAGAGTTCGAGCTTCCTTCCTTCCATCCTCTTCATGGAAGGCAGAAGGTGGAAGGCTTGACAACTGACCCTTGATTGGTGTTAATTCTTTCTAAGGCATTCTGCCATTCCGCTAAGCCTTTTGGGTGGACCCATAGAAAGCTTATGGAATCGCAGGAAGAAGACATGTGGCAAGGTTTCGACAGTTCAGCATTTAATGAATTTGAAGGAGACCACGTGGCATAATATGTAGCTCTTTCACCATTCCATAGAATGTTCCAATGATGCTTTACTAAAGCTTGTAGAACAACGGGAAGATGCCACATGTCTGTATTTGGCTAATGAAACATGGTGAGTTCTACAGTATGTGGTGAAAATTCAAAGGGGAGGTCAACTTGATGCCATGTGACATGATCTAAAGGGTTCCCATTGTTCCACAGACCCTCATCTATGGCTTGATCTCATGACTGCTAAAGTGCAAAAGGCCGCCATGTGGACAAAGATGAGTCAATTTTTTTGTCGACGCGCCTTTTTGCTGAGTTGTAAAGGTGGTTACAAGTGGAATGTTTCTATTAGCTCAATGTTTCTTGAGGGAAGACATTAGGGATTTCCTCCTTCCTCTTCCAAATGTTGTAAATTGCAAAGCGGAAGGCCTGAGCTCTGAAGTTTGATTTGTTGGAGCTCCACTTCCTGGCCTTCCTTGTTCTTTCATATGTGCCGACAACTTCTCTGATTGCTAGAACTACGAAGTGGGTGGCCAAAATATGCTTTTAATGTAGTTGGTGGGGTTGTTAAGGGTTTTCTCACCCAGTTCATTCTCTAACCTGTTTGTGAAGGCTATAAAGGCAATAAATTGCTGACAAAGGACAAAACAAGCCAAGCTTGTGAAAATAGCAAAATTGCCAATAAGAAGGGAAAATAATGAAGAAGTTTATGAAAATGGCAGATGATCGATAAAGAATGCTTAGCACGCACAAGGTATAGTCAGAGTCAGATGGCTCAAAACTAAAATTTGGACAACACATTGGGAGTGTTGTAATTGTTTTAAAAGGGTAATTCCTTGAAAGTATGCCATGATTGTAGGAATATACAAGCTAATTTGTACCCAAAATTAAATGAGTCTACAGAATAGTGCCATGTAGGTGGTTGGCACAGTGAAATTTTTCAACAGCATAAAGGACAAATCAAATAAGTCAAATGTTACAGATGGCAGGGAAAGGATTAGAACCTTCCCTCTTTATTTCTCAAAGTACAGGAAGAGTGCAAGCAATCTTCCTCTGTCATTTTTAGAATTAATTAAGCATGGGTTTTCTCTTTTAATGTGCAAATCTTCTAGCAGATTGGGAACTGAATTTATGATAGTGTGGATGCAGTCCTTGACAGGGTACGACACCTAGGAGAGTGCAATGAATTAAATGCTATATATGCACATGTTTTGAGATGCAATGTTGGTTGGTTAGTTTGGCCAAGTTTTCATCAGGTTGTGAGCTCCAAAAGGTAGATTACAAGAAGTTTATTTTACAAACTTTGTTCAACATGAAACAACTGTGAAATGTATGTAATAGAATTTGTAAATCCTTGTATCAAATTACTATTTTTCTCCATTGATGTAGGTGTTTTTATTAGCAAACCATAATCACAGTTATAGTTTGCTCTTGCCACATTTAGTGGTATGAATGTAAGCTCTAATTTGAATGAATGTGACAATTCTTAATCCATTTTCAAGCTTTGTAAATGGTCATTTCAGTATTGCATAGGGAAGAATATGGTATGGTGTTGGATTATTAAGTATTCTCAGTGATTTGGTATTGATTTTCCTTGCATTTGATTTATCAAATAGGTAGTTATACACTTCTGTGTGGTTGTTTTCCTCTGTTGAATATTAGACTATACAGCCCAATGGATAGGCACTGGTCTAAGTAGACTTAGATCACCCAATCTTCAAAACAAAATAATACATCTTATGTTTAGAAGCAATAGTAGTTTTATGCATCCTCATTATGTAGGATTGCCATTATCAGCTATATAGGGGTCTTATAACAACCAGTTGTTCTTAGTTTAGTGATAGATTTGGGGCTGAGAAAGTGATTTGGGTTTGGTTGTTAATATTTTTAGTTGTTCATCTGGTTTGAATGTTAATACCTACTTAGGTATACCCCCTAGAATATAATCTAGAGTTTAATTTAAGCTCAAAGAGCAGAGGAGTCTACCCACTCCTGTCAGTTGGCTAAGATCACCCAAAACTTGTTGATAAACCTCTTCCTATCACCCTGATGACAATCCCTGGCCTATGTGATTTAGGAATGTTTTAGAGTTTTGTGTTGCTGTTATTTTGGGTCCCAACAGAGTCTAACAAGGAAAAGGATAACAACAAGGGGAAAGGAAAGGGAAATTCCCTTGTAGCATTTGCTTCACAACCATCCACTTGGGTTCTTGATTCAGGTGCTTCACACCACATGGCTTCATCTAAGGAAGAACTTGCATCTTTGGAGCCGTGTACTATGCCTTCTATTTTGATGGGTGATGACATCTTGTTGAGGTGTGTGGGAGAGGCTCTTTTGATGTGGGGGATGGCACATTCCATGATGTTCTTTGTATACCCTCATTAACAACTAATCTCATGTCAGTATATTAGATCACTCACACATGTTCAGGCAAGTGCATTGAGTTCACTCCTGATTTAGTGGAGATTAGTGAGTTACACAGTGGTTCTACAGTTGTTGTTGGGAGAGAAGATCATCAGTCACGGCTATATTTGTTTTCTCACTTTGTTCTTGATCCTCCTTTATCTATTTTGCTCACTCATTCAGATGATGTGAGTATATTATGGCATGGGTGGTTTGGACATCTTAACTTCTACTACTTGCAACATCTCAACCAATAGAGCATGGTCATAGGGCTGCCTTCAGTTCAATTTTTAGGTGGTCTTTCCCAAGGTTGAATTCTTGGTAAGCATCCTAGGGAAAAATTTGACAAAGGTAAGGCATGGAGAGCTTCACAGATACTGGAGTTAGTTCACAGTGATTTGGTTAGTCTATTTCCTCATCCATCCTTTAGCAAGGCTAGATTTGTTCTAACTTTCATTAATGATTTTTCTTGATATACTTGGGTATACTTTCTCAAATAGAAGTCTAAGGTATTTGATCACTTTTAGGACTTCAAAACTTTTGTAGAGAAGTAATCTAGGAAATCCATCAAAGTTTTACGCACTGACAATGGTGGTGAATATGTCAACCATCATTTTTAGCAGTTTTGCACTTTAGAGGGGATTGATTTATAGAATTATGTTCCATACACTCCTCAATAGAAAGATGTTGTAGAATGGAAGAATAGGTCCTTGAAGGAAATAGTGAACTACATGATACACTGCAAATCTCTTGCACCACAGTATTGGGTAGAGTCCATTAACTATGCTTACATTATATCCAGAACCGTGTTCCTCACTAAGCCTTGAAGGGAGTTACTCATTTTGAAGCTTGGAGCGGTCAGAAACCATCAGTTAAGCACTTTCAAATTTTTGGTTCTCCTATATGGGACCACATTCCTGTAGAGAAATGTAAGTCCTTAGATCCGTAGAGTATACCTTGTAGATTTGTAGTCTATCCTAATGGTGTGAAGTGTTATCGGTTGCTCCACCCTACTAAACATGAGTTGTTCATTGAGAGGAGTGTTCAGTTTGATGATGACTCTAAAAGGAAGCTAGGTGTGCAGAAATCACTTCCTACACTAATCTAATGAGGAGAGATGAGTGCAAATTCTTTTTAACCTTTACAATTACAGAATATTTAACAACAATGGAGATATTGTAGCAATACACAACACAAGAATGTAAGATAGAAGAAGAGAGAGACAAGATATAACATGGGGAAAACCCTTATCGGGTGAAAAACCCCACACTCCAAAACCTACACAATGTATTATCAAAACTATAATGGTTTACAATACACTTGCAATGCAAGCTCTCAAGAGTCTTCGACACTCGTATTTGGAGACAATCTGATAGCATAAAAGTACCTATCAATCACATACTACATCTCCTCTCAAAGGCACCTGTTTATAAAGAAGTTACTAGGTAAAAATGAGCCTATCTTGAGATGGGCATCCAACATGGCCTCATGGCCCAAAATCCATGCCTAGGGACACTTGTCCAACATTGTAGGGTGTCCATGACACTTATCATATCACCCCATCCCAAAGAAGTTGCCTATTCCCAAGTTGGGCTATGACAGATACTCTTACGACTCTTATGACTATCATAGAATACGTCATAACTGTCATATCTTACAGGTGTAAGAGAATCTATCATACATAGGCTAAAAATAGCATATTCTCTGACATGTTATAACCCTCCTTGGGGCACCCAAAGATGCCTTCTTCCAAGATGCCTTGTGACACATGTATTCACCTGTCATAGAACACTCCATTTTTTATTCTTACGCATCATAGATTCTGTCATAGGAATCTATCATAACCGTTTCAGTCAAGATTCACTTACACACTAGTCAAAATACTGACACATGGCAGAAAACCTCTACCACACAAAGGGGATGCCTATCTCCACATGGAGTGAGTTGACCATCCTAGTCATCTTACAAGTGGAGTGACAACTCATCGTGCCACTTCACACTAAATCACAAAATAGGATGTGCAACAAAATTACAACATAGGCTAAATAAATAAATACATTACAAATAATAAATGCAAGGAATTACCAAGGTTGAGACACCTTAATTCCCAACATTCTCCCACTTGTCGAACACATTGTAAGAGCCAATGGAAATAACAGGATTTAACTGCTATAGGCCGAGCGGCCCATAGACTCCGAACACCATCTAAACTTCTCTATGCCCAATGGTTTCATTAATGCATCAGTAACATTCTTCAAAGTGTCTACCTTCTCCAAATTCACCTTCCCATCCTCTACCATGTCTCGCACGAAGTGAAACTGTACATCAATATGCTTTGTTCTGGCATGGAAAGTTGGATTCTTTGCTAGGCAAATTGCACTCTGACTATCACAGCAAATCGTAATCTGCCCTGCATCAACACCAATATTTGAACACAATCTCTTAATCCAAATGGCTTCTTTGCAAGCATGAGTTGCTGCCATATACTCAGCTTCTGTCGTGGACAAATTGACCACATGTTGCCACTTACTCATCCAACTAATTGCACCACTGAACATAGTAAACACATAAGCACTGGTGGATCTCTTGCTGTCAATGTCACCCACCCAATTAGAATCCACAAATCCATGAATACAAACTAAATGTGGAGGTCCTGTAGGATTACCATGATAGCATATGGAATACTTGTTGTTATATGGAGCCTAATCAGACTCGAAGGTTAAATTTACCCCACTTTTATCAGTGTAGTTTCCCCCCAAATTCCTATGGGGTCAAGGGGCAGTGCCCCTTGTGGGGGTTTGGGGGCAGCACCCCCAAGACAAGGTCAAGGGGTAGTGCCCCTTGTGGGGTCCAGGGGTAGCTAAGGGTTAGGGTTTTGATTGATGTATTGTAGCATTTGCAGCGGTATTGAGTTGCAGGATTGCTGGTTATAATCAGTTTGATTTACTGGAGAATAATATTGGACTCTCTATTTGGTGGATGTAGCCCAAGTTTGGGTGAACCATGTTAAAACTTGTCTATCATTGTTATTATTTCTGTGTATTTCCATTCCTCTGTTTAATCTTTATTTGCATTTAATTGATATCTTCTACCAGCTAACCCTAACAAGTGGTATCAGAGTGGGTTGTGTTTGATTATCATCTACAAGAAGGTCTCACGGTTGAGTGGGAGTCTGACGGTTGAGTGGGAGTCTCACGGTTGAGTGGGAGCAATGGTAGATGAGGGTAAATTGAAGGTCGATAAATTTAATGGGTAGAACTATCTGTTATGGAAGATGCAGATGGAGGATTATCTCTTTCAAAAAGATTTATGGATGCCACTGGAAGGAGTGGCCAAGAAATCGGCAACAATGACTAATGAGGATTGGAATCTTCTTGACAGAAAGGCACTGGGAACCATTTGGTTGTGCCTGGCACCATCGGTGACATTCAATATAACAGAAGAGAAGACAAAAGATGGTCTGATCAAAGATTTAGCTAAATTGTAAGAAAAACCCTCAGCCTCAAATAAGATATTTCTCATGAAGCATTTGTTTAATCTGAAAATGATTGAAGGTGGATCTATGACAGATTATTTAGATGAATTTAATATGATTACCAGTCAATTGACTTCCGTAAATGTAAAATTTGATGAAGAAGTTAGAGCTCTCTTGATATTATGTTCTTTTCCTGGAAGATGGAATAGTTTGGTAATGGCGGTTAATAACTCTATTTCTAGTTCAAATACCCTAAAATTTTATGATGTTGTTGGTGTTATTCTGAGTGAGGAAATTCGTAGGAAAATCTTAGGTGGATCCACATCAAGCAGTGTTTTGAATGCAGAAAGCAGGGGTAGATCAAAGGAGAGAGGAAAAGGTTCTGGAGGTCATGGGAAGCCATGAAGAAAATCAAATGATAAGAGGTCCCAAGCTAGAGGACAGAAGGATTGCTAGTATTGTGGGAAACCAGGTCATCTAAAGAAAGATTGTTGGTCTCGGAAGAATAAAGGAGACGAACAAGAAAGCAATAAGGAGGCAAATGTGGTAAGCAATAAATCTAAAGATGATGCTTTGATTCTTTCCCTAGATAATGCTGATGATTCATGGGTTTTAGATTCAGGGGCCTCATTTCATGCTACACCCCATAGAAGTTATTTTCTTGATTATGTCTAAGGGGATTTTGGGCTGGTTTATTTGGGAGATAACGAACCCTATCAGATTGTTGGAAAGGGAAGAATTAAGATTAATGAATGGGAGTCATTGGCTACTACAATAGGTAAGGCATGTTCCAAGGCTCAGTAGGAATTTAATTTCAACAGGGTAGCTAGCTGAAGAATGTTGCATTGTTACATTTACTGATAAAAATTGGAAGGTTTCAAAAGGTTCCTTAATAGTAGAAAAAGGTGTGAAAGTAGGCACCTTATATCTTTGTATAGGTCATACTGTTCCTTCTACTTTAGCTGTTACAGAGAAAAAACAAACAGGTTCAAGAACAATTGTTGTAGGTTCACAGGAAGAGACTGAAATAGTTGTTACAGGTTTTGAGACAACACTGTGGCATAATAGACTTGGACATATGAGTGAAAAAGGTATGAAGGTACTTCATTCTAAGAAAGTTTTACCAGGTATGAAATGTATTAATATGGATTTTTGTGAAAGTTGTGTGTATAGAAAACAAAAGAGAGTTAGTTTTCTAAAGGATGGGAAACAAAAGAAAGATGAAAAGTTGGAGCTTGTGTATATAGATGTATGGGAACTGGATCAAGTATCTTCTCTTGGTGGCTCTCGGTATTATGTTACATTCATAGATGATGCAACTAGGAAGGTTTAGATTTATTTCCTTAAGTAGAAATCTGATGTATTTGAAACATTTAAGAAATGGAGAAGCTTGGTTGAGAATGAGATAGGTAAAAGATTAAAATGTCTCAAATCTGATAATGGTGGTGAGTATTGCAACAAAGAATTTATTGTTCCTTTAATGGAATTCGTAGGCAGAAAATAGTTTCAAGGACTCAACAGAAAAATGGAGTGGCTGAACGCATGAATAGGACAATAATGGAGCATACAAAGACCATGAGATTGCATGCTAGGTTGCCTTTAAATATGTGGGCAGAGTCTGTCAACACCGCTATATATTTAATTAACAGAGGTCCTTAAGTTCCTTTGGGCTATGGTATTCTAGAAGCATGGATAGGTAAGAAGGTGAGTTATTCTTTTCTCAAAACCTTCAGATGTGAAGCATTTACACATGTAGATTTTGAAAATAGAACCAAGATGGATGCAAAATCAAAAAAGTGTACCTTCATTGGATATGGCATTGATGAATTTGGTTATAGGCTTTAGGATTTTGAAAATCATAAAATTGTGAGAAGTAGGATGTTGTATTCAATGAGAAGTTGTTGTACAAAGATCAGTTGCAGCAGCATGAGAAGAAAGAAAAGGATTATGTGGTGCTGGATGATACTCCACATAGTGATGTTCTAGTGGTTCCTCATGCTCTGCAACAGCAACAAGAAATACCACAAACTCTGGTGAATGTTAGATGGTCAACAAGGATAAGTAGATCTCCTAAAAGGTTTTTTCCCTCTTTGTATTCTATTTTGTTAACAGATCCTAGTGAACTAGAAGGGTATGATGAAGCTATGCAGGTGGATACAAAGGTTTAGTGGGAGCATGCAATGAAAAAAGAAATGGCCTCCTTGCTGAAAAATCAGACTTGGGAATTATGTAAGTTGTCTACAGGTAAAAAGGATTTACCAAACAAATGGGTTTATAGGCTGAAAGAGGAAGATGGAGGTAAGAAAATATTTAAGGCCGGGTTAGTTGTAAAAAGATTTACATAGAAAAAAGGGCATTGATTTTGATGAGATTTTTCTCCGGTTGTTAAGATGACTTCTATTCGTACTATTTTAAGTATTGTGGCTACTAAAGATTTGCATTTTGAACAATTAGAGGTGAAAATTGCCTTTCTCCATGGTGATTTGAAGGAGGAGATCTATATGGAACAACGCTAAGGATTTGAGGTCAAAGGTAAGGAGAAACATGTGTGCAGATTGAAGAAGAGTTTGTATGGCCTGAAACAAGCACCTCGGCAATGATATTTGAAATTTGATAGTTTAATGGTTGAGCAAGGCTACAGCCGGTGTAATTTTGACCATTGTGTTTATTTTAAGAGGTTGGATAATGATAGCTACATTATTTTATGTTTATATGTTGATGACATGCTTGTAGTAGGGTCTAACATGGATCACATAAGAGAGTTAAAACAACAGTTAGCACAGTCATTTGCTATGAAGGATTTGGGGGTAGCAAAACAAATCCTTGGTATGAAAATTTGTAGAGATAGGAAGAATAGAAAATGGACTCTATCTCAGGCTGATTATATTGAAAAGGTGTTGCAGATATTCCATATGGAGAATACAAAAGCTGTCAGCACACCTTTGCCTGGTCATTTGAAATTGACTAAGGAGATGTGTCCAAAGACACAAGAGAAGGAAGAAAAAATGTCCAAGGTACCATATACTTTAGCTATAGGAAGTTTAATGTATGCCATGGTATGCACGAGACCAGATATTGCACATGCTATAGGAGTCGTAAGCACATATATGAGTCATCTCTGATTGGAGCATTGGAATACAGTAAAATAGATTCTCAGATATTTGAGAGGTACATCTAATAAACACTTATGTTTTGGGGGCTCTAATACAGATTTAGTAGATTATGTAGACTCAGATTTGGCAGGGGATATTGATACCAGGTGGAGTACTACAGGTAATGTCTTTACTGTAGGTAGGACAGCGGTGAGTTGGATCTCACAGTTGCAAAAGGTGGTTGCTTTATCCACCACAGAGGCAGAATATGTAGCTGCAACAGAGGCAACCAAGGAGATGATATGGATGAAATATTTCATGGCAGAATTGGGCAAACAACAGGTTAACAGTTATTTGTTTACAGATAGACAGAGTGCCATACATCTTGCAAAGAATTCTGCCTTGCATTCAAAGACCAAACACATACAGTTGAGGTATCACTTCATTCAGTCAGTGTTGGATGATGGACAATTACAGCTGGAAAAGATACATACAGATAAAAATCCAGCGGATATGTTTACAAAGGTAGTGACAAGGGAGAAGCTAAGCTCCTCTTCAGCTTCGATTGGTCTTCACGACTAAAAAAAAAAAATAGAACATCAAAGTCCAGGGTGCTTATTTAGTTTGATTTACTGGATAATAATATTGGACTCTTTGTTTAGTGGATGTAGCCTGAGTTTTGGTGAACCACGTTAAAACTTGTCTCTCGTTGTTATTATTTCTATGTATTTCCATTCCTTTGTTTAATCTTTATTTGCATTTAATTGATATCTTCTATCGGCTAACCCTAACAATAGTTAGAAGTACCCCTCAAATATCTGAACACTCTTAATTGCATCCCAATGTACCCATCCAGGATTAGCCATAAATCAAGTAAGGACTCCCACTACTTGGGCAATGTCTGGTCTTGTGCAGACCATAGCATACATCAAACTGCCAACAACACTAGCATAAGGTACTCTGCTCATGTCCTCCATCTCACTAGGAGATTTTGGACAATCATTAATAGACAACTTTGTCCCCAAAGAAACAAGAACACACAATGGTCTACAATCTACCATGTTGAACCTATCCAACACGGTCTTCACATACTTACTCTGGCTTGACCAAAGTTTTCTATTAGCTTTGTCTCTTTTGATTTCCATTCTCAGAATGTACCTGGCTGCCCCTAGATTTTTCATCTCAAAGTATACTGACAACTGAGACTTCAAATCAGAAATCATATTCTTACCATTCCCAATTAATAGCATATCATCAACATACAATGCAATAATGAGAATGCGATCATTGTCAAATTTATAATACACACAATGATCTGATTTTGATCTCAGAAATCCAACTGACAACACAAAGGCATCAAACTTCAAGTACCACATCCTAGGAGACTACTTCAAACCATACAAAGACTTTTTCAACTTGTAAACCAAATTTTCTTTACCTTTCTCTATGTAATGCTCTGGCTGTGACATGTAAATCTCTTCCTCCAAGTCACCATGAAGGAATGTTGTCTTCACATCCATCTTCTCCACCTCTAAGTCATAAGCTACTACAAGAGATAATAGGAATGAAATAGATGTCATCTTTGCAATGGGAGAGAAAATTTTACCATAATCAATTCCCTCCACTTGTGAGTACCCCTTCGCAACCAATCTGGCCTTGTACTTTTCAACACTGTCATCTGCACCAAATTTCTTCTTGAACACCCATTTGCATCCAACAGGTTTCCGTCCTTTAGGAAAAGGCACCAAGTCCCATGTTTTATTCTTCTCCAAAGAAGCCATCTCATCTTCCATGGCCTTCTTCCAGGAACCTGTATCTTTCATGCCCATAGCCTCTGTCACAGTTCTAGGCTCATCAGTGTTAGTAAACAAGGCAAAAGCACAACTAGAATCAAGCAATGAATAACCAAACCTATCAGGTTGCTTCCTTGTTCATGTAGACCTCTTCAAAGGCTGAGGTTGAGGTTCTGCTTCTTCTGAGCTTTCAGATCTACTAGAGCTCTCCTCATCATTAGGTCTCATAGGGTCTGTCGGTTCAGTCTTCTCAGGAGTAGAAGGAAACTGAACCACATCCTCTTTCTTTTCTGTTTCTTCTGGCTGTAGAACAACAGGAGAAGGTGTTGGCTCTCTGAAGATAACACTTCTTCTATACAACACTTTTTCAGCCACAGGATCCCAAAGCTTGTATCCTTTCACACCAACACCATAGCCAATGAAGATACACTTAACAGCCTTGTTCTCCAATTTAGGCCATTTCTCCCTAGGCACATGTGCATATGCCTCACAACCAAAAACACCAAGATGTCTAACTGAAGGCTTCTTACCAGACCACACCTCCATAGGTGTCTTACCAACAAGAGTTGATGTAGGAGACCTATTTACCAGGTAGCAAGAAGTGGCTACAGCTTCATCCCCAAACTTTTGTTCGAGGCTTGCTCCACTAAGCATACTCCTAGCATTCTCCATCAGTGTCCTGTTCATCCTCTCTACAACTCCATTTTGCTATGGGGTGTATGGAGTTGTCTTATGTCTTTCAATCCCTTGCTCTTTACAGAACTTATTAAACTCTGTCGAACAAAACTTACCACCATTATCAGTTCTCAAATACTTAATCTTTTTACTAGTTTGATTCTCAACAAAAGCTTTAAACTCTTTGAACCGACTAAAGACTTCAGTCTTACTTTTGAGAAAATAAATCCATGTCCTTCTACTATAATCATCTATAAAAGATACAAAATATATAAATTTGGAAATTGAAGGAACACTAACAAGACCAAACACATCAGAATGAATAAGGTCCAACACACCAGAAGACTTGTGAGAACTAAAGTAAAACTAAACACAGTTTTGCTTTCCATATATAAAATGTTCACAAAAGTCAAACTCGAGATTATAATCATTTAACCCCTCAACGAGGTTTTTATTTTTTAGGGTTCTAAGACCCTTCTCACCAATGTGGCCAAATGTCATATGCCATAACATTGTCTTTTCAACAGGAAGCTTAACTTCGAAAGCATGAGCACCCTTAGGTACACAAGATGCACTACCATCAGAATTTGTTACAACAAATTTCTTCACTACTTGTTTAGATGGTGGGGATGAAGTGATTGCATCTCTTTTCTTTGAGTCAGAAGAACTATTGTATTGTGAAGTGCATGCCTCTAGCTGAAACAAAGTACCTCTCTAAGTACCCTTCGCAAGAACCATAGATCCTCTAGTCATCTTGCATCCATCCTTCGAAAAGACAACCTACACACCTGCATCATTTAACATACTTATAGAAAGCAATTTCCATGCCAAGCCTAGGATGTGCATAACCCCAGTGATGCCCTTCACTCGTCCATCAGGGAATCAGATTGAGACTCTTCCATGACCAACAATCTTCAGATGAGAATTGTCACCCAGGTACAATCTTCCACCATCGAACTCTTCATACTTCATGGACCAGCTTCGATGCGAGGTCATGTGGAATGATGCACCAAAATATATCAACCACACATCATCAGATGCATGGGTGGCCAGGGCTGCGATGAAGGAATCACCATCATCTTGTGACTTGTTAGAATCTAAATCTGGGGCATTCTTCTTCTTCTTTTTCTTTTCCTCTTTGCATTCCTTTTAGAAATGCCCAGTTTTTCCATAGTTCCAACAAAGAGCCTTGAACTTTCCAAGAGATTTGGATCTCCCAAGGGATTTAGATCTACCCTTCTCATCTTTCTTGTCCTTCTTTTTCCCTTTCTCCTTGGGTCTTCCACAAACTGCAAGAGCCTCTTTGGCTGCCTTAGAAGACTTTCTCTGCATCTCTTCAGATAACAATGAAGATACCACTTCATCTCCCAATAGCCATAACAAGATGATCTCACGAGTCTAGCAAAGAACAAAGCAAGGTCATACAGTGATCCTCCTCCTCCATCTTCACACCAATGGATGTCAATTGTACAACTAACATGTTGAAAGCATTCAAGTGATCAACAACAGATCCTCCATCCTCCATCCTCAGAGAATACAGCTTCTTTCTCAGAAAAAGATTGTTCACCAGGGATTTGGCCTAATAAACATCTCCAAGCTTCTTCCAAAGGTCTTTCATGGTATTCTCCTCATGGACATTTAATAGGATAGAATCAGCTATACTAAGTCTTATGAGACCCTTAGCCTTCTGATCTTTGAGATCCCAATCAGCTTGTGCCATTTTGGTTGGTTTTACACTGGATATGGTTTCCCATAGGTCTTGATCAACAAGCATGTCTTCCATCTTAAGTTTCCATAACTCAAAATTTATGCCATTAAATTTCTCCACCTCTAATCTTTCGGATGTGCCTGCCATCTCCTTCATGCAACAAGATTACAAAATACTCTACACAAAGCTCCCACTCAACCTAAGATTAGATCAAAAAACCCCTACCCAACAACTAGGACCAAAGGTGATCAAGCTCTGATACCAACTGAAAGGAAGCTAGGTGTGCAGAAATCACTTCCTACACTAATCTAATGAGGAGAGATGAGTGCAAATTCTTTTTAACCTTTACAATTACAAAATGTTTAACACAACAATGGAGATATTGTAGCAATACACAACACAATAATGTAAGACAGAAGAAGAGAGAGACAAGATATAACGTGGGGAAAACCCTTATTGGGTGAAAAACCCCACACTCCAAAACCTGCACAATGTATTATCAAAATTGTAATGGTTTACAATACACTTGCAATGCAAGCTCTTAGGAGTCTTCGATACTCATATCTGGAGACAATCCATTAGCATAACAGTAGCTATCAATCACATACTACATCTCCTCTCAAAGGCACCTGTTTATAAAGAAGTTACCAAGTAAAAATGAGCCTATCTTGAGATGGGCATCCAACATGACCTCATGGCTCAAAATCCATGCCTAGGGACACTTGTCCAACACTGCAGGGTGTTCATGACACTTGTCATATCACCCCATCCCAAATAAGTCGCCTATTCCCAAGTTGGGCTATGACAGATACTCTTACGACTCTCATAGAATCTATCATAACTGTCATATCTTACAACTGTAAGAGAATCTGTCATACACACGATAAAAATAACATATTCTCTTACAACATATCATAACCCTCCTTGGGGCACCCAAAGATGCCTTCTTCCAAGATGCATTGTGACACATGTCTTCCCCTGTCATAGAACATTCCATTTTCGACTCTTACGTGTCATAGATTTTGTCATAGGAATCTGTCATAACCGTTTCGGTCAAGATTCACTTACACACTAGTCAAGATGCCGACACATGGGAGAAAACCTCTACCACACAAAGGGGACGCCTATCTCCACATGAAGTGAGTTGACCATCCTAGTCATCTTACAAGTGGAGTGACAACTCACCGTGCCACTTCACACTAAATGACAAAATAGGATGCTCAACAAAATTATAACATAGGCTAAATAAATAAATACATTACAAATAATAAATGCAAGGAATTACCAAGGTTGAGACACCTTAATTCCCAATAGACTCTTCAATCTCAACTCTTATCACTTCTCCACCTCCTTCTACTTTGACATTGGAGTCACTTGGGCTACATGACAGATCTTCTGATGAGTCGGATTCACCTAAGTAGATTCTTGATGTTGAGGAGTCTTCTACCTCCACTTTTGATGTTGAGAGTGATTTAGAGGATTCACCTCCTTCCTCTCCAAGTCATCATTTAAAGAGTGATGATCCTCCTTGAAATTCTATGACTTCTAGTCCACTTTGGGTCAGACAAACCTTGCAATTTGTAGGTGAATTTTTTGGGGATTCATCAGACACCAGGTAGACTCATTCACAATTCCAAGCTACTCCACATGTATTCATTGCTACTTCCTCTAATCCATAATCCTTTCGAGAGGCTTTTGGTATTCCTGAGTGGGATACAGCTATCCAAGAGGAGTATAGTTCCTTGATGAGGAACCACACTTGCGATCTTGTCCCTCTTCCTAAGAGAAGAAAACTAGTTCGATGTAAGTGGATCTATTGGACAAAATTTGTAGCAGATGGGTTGATTAATAAGCATAAGACTCTCCTGGTCGCCAAAGGATTCTCCTAGGTTCCTGGGATTGACTACTTTGAGAATTTTGTGTCAGTTGCTAGAATGAACTCCATTCGACTTGTTCTTGCCATTGCTGCAACCAATCGTGGGGAAGTACACCAGATGGATGTGAAGAGTGCTTTTCTTCATGGTGACCTTTAGGAGGAGATCTACATGGAGTAACCACAAGGGGTTTGTTTAGAATTCTTCACTTGTGTACCACCTTTAGAAGTCTCTCTATGGCCTCAAACAAGCTCCTAGGGCCTGGTATGCCAAGATGGACTCCTTCCTTCTGACAATTGGGTTCACTTGGTGCCATTCTGATCCCAATGTCTACATTTTATAGTATGATCTATTTCTAGTTTTGTATGTTGATGACTTGTTGATCACATGGAGTTCTTCATCCGCCATTGGAGTAGTCAAAATTACCCTTCATGATAGGTTTTTGATGATTGATTTAGGCTTGTTGCATTACTTTCCCAGGATTGAGATCTACCAGTCTACTTCTGGGATCACCATCACACAGTCCAAGTACGCTCTAGATTTTCTCTCATGGTTTCATATGACTGATTGTAAGCCTACTCTAACTCCATTTCTTTTTGGAGTCAAACTTGAGGCTTAGTGTTCTTCACCATTTGTTGATGGCACTTTGTACCGATAGCTTGTTTGGAGTCTCATTTATCTGACTCATACAAGACCCAACCTTTCATATGTTGTAGGCATGCTTTCTTGATTCATGTAGGAGCCCCATCAGCTGCACTAGAAAGTAGCCAAGCGTATACTTTACTACATTCAGGGTACTTAGAGTTTTGGGATTCACTACACAACGGGCATTGATCTTGACTTGGTAGACTACACAGATTCAGATTGGGCATGCAATTCTTAGGATCGCAAGTCTACTTTAGTTTACAACTTCTCACTTGGTTCAGGTCCCATTTGTTGGTCGAGCAAGAAGTAGTTTTCTATTGCTCTATCGTCTACTAAGGTCGAGTATTAGAGGGATGTGAATGTAGCCACTAAGGCCATCTAGCTTCATAATCTTCTCACTGAGTTTGAGATATAGATCAGATGACCATTAGTCATATTTTGTGACACCCAGAGTACCATTCAGATCTCACAGAATTTGGTATATCATTAGCGGACCAAACACATTGAGGTCCACATGCACTACATCGGGGAGCTCATTCATGGCCACATCATCGACCTTTGCTACTGTCTAACTTCCAAGTAGGTTGTTGATATCTTCACCAAACCCTTCAAAAAAGAAAGTATCTTCATCTACGAGATTTGTTGGGGGTGTGGGAGGCTTCATCTTCTTGTGGGGCTTCTTTGTCCTCTCACTCAGAGTCCTTACTCTCTCTACTCTGGGGGTCCTTCTCTCTCTATTTGGGGGGGAATTTTTCTCTCTTTTCTGGGGGGGTTTCTTCTCTTTGGGGGGGATTTTATGTTCACGAGTACCTCATTAGGCATTGGGACCCATCTTTTCACCCACCTAAGCTACACTTAAGGGAGGGTGTTAGTGTAGGTTTTTATTTTTCTAGTTGGGTTATTTATTTACCTATATTCCTAGGTTTTTCCTACACATGTTATTAAGATTGATTAGGGTTAGTTAAGTGAGTATTAGTGTGAGTGGGTGCAAGCTGTCGACATCTTCTATGGGAGTTGCACTTACCTATTTTAGGCTATTGTGGTGGACTATTCCCATTGGTCGTATTTGCCACCTCTCCCCTCTCTTCTAGTCTATTTATACTCACCTCCTAGATTATATTTTGCATCTTTTGCTTTTGCATCCTCTTAATGCTATTTTTCTTCTAGAGCATTTGCATCACTCTCATGGAGACTAACTCTATGCTGCTATTTTCATTTTGTATCATTTGCATTCAAAGTTTAATATCTATTCATTTGCACTAGTTTTCTGCGTTAATCATCTTCTCAGATTCTAACAAAAATTATGCAACCAACAGAGGTGACCTACAAAAACCTGTTGATCATTATTCAATCCATGCATCCTCTTAATGCTATTTTGCTTCTAGAGCATTTGCATCACTCTCGTGGAGACTAACTCTATGCTTCTATTTTAATTTTGTATCATTTGCATTCATAGTTTAATATCTATTCATTTGCACTAGTTTTTTGGGTTAATCATCTTCTCAGATTCTAACAAAAATTATGCAACCAATAGAGGTGACCTACAAAAACATATTGATCACTCTTCAATCCATGCCCAAATAGTAAGAGTGAAATGAAAATGGTATATATAGATGAAAAAGGATTGAAAGTTGGTTGGCCATTGAACCAAATTTTAGGCTTTGTGTGCTTCAAGCAATGTTCTAGGACATCAAATGATGCAATCCAATTTGTAAAGAATTGGAAGGATCATAATGATAGATGCATATAATGGTATGTATCTAGGTAGATTGTAATCATTCAAGGGGGTGTTGGAACCAAGTTACTCATCCCCTCTTGCCACTTTTGCTGGTATGAATGTAATAGAGTATTAAATTAATGTGTGATAGCATTTTAATTCATTGTAAAGCTTTTGTAATGGTCTTTCCCTTTATTTCATGTGGGTTTTTACATTGTTGTTTTAAAGATTATGTAGAATATCCATTATATGAGATGAGATACATGTATTGTATGATGATGTACATGTGATTCCATTTATGTTTGATGGTTGCATTCTCTTCCTTCTCGCGATCTATGACTCTGTTGCCCAATGGAGTAGGCACCTATTTGAATGGTGAAGGGACAACACTTCAAAATTTATATATATATCTCTCTAGTTAGTTGTAGTGAGTAGGTTTAGGTTCCACCACACTTTCCTGTTTCAACATCATAAATTGGCATATCTTGTGCAATCAATAAAATTGAATATCATTCAAGAATCATGCATGGGTGTTCATCCTTCTTACTAGTGTGTATGCAAAGTTAAGTGGATTCATCTATTGGGGAAAATACAACATAGCTATCATCTTTGGGTGTAGGATAAGAGTGGATTGTAATCTTTTTAGTAGAGGTCTTTAGGTTTGTATGTAGAGAGTGATGACATGAACTTAGTGACATATTTTGGGGTTCATAGCACATTGTTTATGGATGCTTAAGGTCCCCGTGTTTATTGTTTCATTTCTTTTTAATTGTCCTATTATTGAGACCTTAGGGAATACCCCCTTGTCCTTGCAGATCCTAAAGTCAAAGGTGAGTTTACCCACTCAGATAAATTAGTCCATTCATGCCACTATCTGAGTATATAAGTCCTGCCTATTACCTTTGTTGATAACTCCTCGACCTTAGGTTTTGGTGCAAGTCTTTAGGATTCGTGGACCTATATGTTTGAGCACTAACAAAGGGAAAGAGACCTCAACCAACTCATGACAACACCATACTAAGGTGATAGGATGGATCTTTGTCCTTTCTTGGTATCCTCCATTTGAATAGAGAAGGGTTATATGTCAAAGATATATTTTTTTACAAATCAAAGAGGATATGAAAAGATTTTATATAGACCTCCCAAACAATGTGAACATTAGAATCAACAAAGAACCTTGCCTATTTGATGGACATTCCTCATAGCCCTTAGCAAAGTTTTACTAAAAATAAACTTAATGCCATTTTCATCGATGAACTTAAGGGTCTATCTACCCCCTCTAGACTAGGAAGCCCCAATGGAGAAAGATTTTGATCTAGGAAATATCAAGAAAACTTTTACCATTGATTCCATAATAGTGTGTCCCACTTGTAAAGCATCCTTATTTTTACCAAAAATCACATATTTTTTAGAAAAATTAATGATCTAAGCCTATAGGGGTTCCATCTAAAGGGGTTTTATTAAAGGGGGTTAGATCAAACCCCCTTAGATAGAACCCCCCAATGGAGTATTCTTCACACCTATCAAAATGCTAACAAACATAGAATTTTACTTCACCTTTTGGGGGATCAAATAAAGTCATTTGGAAATGCCATTTTGTAAGTATGTACTATTGAGAAAGTAGCCTCAAACTCATTGATGAAACCCCAGTTTAGTTTCTAGAAAGCTCAAATGTTGCATCTATTCATTTACCACCAACCCATGGGAGTCAGCAATGAGACTGGAGGGTGTATGGGTCTTACTACCACCCCGCAACGGCTCGTGAGAAGGCCTGCAGTATTGCGGTGAATATCCTGCCATCCTGCGATGGTCCATTAATGGGCTTGCAGTGGTGTGGTGTTTACCGCCACCCTACAATGGGTCATGGAAAGACCAGCGATAGAGCGGTATAGACACCGCCATACCGCGACGGTCTAAGTTTTGGTTGGCGGTATAACGGTGGCTACCCACCACCCCATGGTGATAAGTAAAAGGTTGTATGCTAGAGTGGTAGATACTGCCATACTGTGATGGGCTAATTTGAATGCAGTAGTGTAGCGATGGATGGTGATATGGATTGGTCTTGGTGGGATAGTTCAACATGTCTTTCACAGTTAAACGAATTATGACCGTTCTGTCTGCAAAAACTAAATTGATTGGTTTCCTGGATTGTCTGGAATGTAGAATGAATGGAATTCAACATTGGTTGGGATGCTGTATATATTTTGTAACTATGTAATATAATCAAAGTCATTCAGTTGTGTGATTGATCAAAGAAGTTGAAATAAGGTGATTGTTCTACTACAGAAGTTGATGCTGTGTGGATTAACATCTGAAAGCACAATTCTGTAACTTTGTATGTAAACTTTATTTACTGTAATACAAAGTGATTTTACTTGGTGTGGGGGTTTTTCTCCCGTAAGGGTTTTCCCACATAAATCTAGTGTTGATTTGTGTATGTCTCTTAATTGTCTATTATGTCATTCTGTTTAATGTGCATCTTTAATGAATTGTAATTAGACATTTTGAAAGTATTATCTACATCTCTCTTCTAAAATTGGCATTAGGAAGGTGTTTCCATACTTAGCTTTCCTTACAAGTGGTATTAGAGCCTAGCCAGTTGTGTTATCCTTGTGGGTGAGTCAAGGTTTTTGTGCTGATTTTGTTGAGTGGGAGTTTTGCAGAGAAATCATCTTGAAATCTTATTGTAGATTTAAGATGGCTAGCACATCCAGAAGAATAGAGATTGAGAAATTCAACAGTGACAATTTTGAGTTGTGGAAACTCAAAATGGAAGATTTGCTCATGGATCATGAGTTATGGGTTGTAGTGTCCTCAACCAAACCTACATCAACCTTGCAAGATGATTGGGATACAATGGACTGGAAGGCCAAGGGTCTGATCAGACTATGCTTAGCTGATTTAGTTCTCCTGAATGTCCATGAAGAGAAGACTGCAAAATTTTTGTGGAAGAAGCTTGGTGACATTTATTAGGGGCAATCTCTTGTAAATAAGTTATTCCTAAGGAAGAAGCTATACTCTTTGAATATGGAGGAAGGAGCATCTATTGTAGATCATTTGAATGCATTTAACATGATTATTGCTTAGTTGACATTTGTGGGTATGAAAATAGAAGACGAGGATTGTTGCATGGTCCTATTATGTTCGTTGTCTGACACATGGGATCACCTGGTAATGGCTATTGGGAGTACAACAACCACTTTCAAGATGGAAGATGTGGTTTCTTCATTGTTATCAGAGGAAATGTGAAGGAAGTCTTCTAAGATGGCCAAGGAGGCCCTTGCTATTTGGGGAAGATCAAAGGAGAAAGGCAAGAAGAAAGACAAGAAGTCTAGATCCAAGTCGGAGGGGAGATCAAAGTCTCCTGGCAAAAAGTCTAAGGTGAAATGTTGGAATTGTGGTCAGAAAGGACATATCTAGAAAGATTGCAAAGAGGAGAAAAAGAAGAAGAAGAAGAGTAATTCTTTTGATGATGAATCTTTATAGAGTGAAGCAGATGCCTTCATTGCAGCATTGGCGACTCAGGCATCAGATGATGTTTGGTTAATTGACTTAGGTGTGTCCTTTCACATGACATCTCATAGAGATTGGTTCTCAAAGTATGAAGAATACAAAGGTGGAAGGGTGTATCTGGGTGATGATTCTCACCTGGAAATTGTTGGTCATGGTAGAATTAGAATTATGTTTCCTGATGGAAGAATAAAAGGAATCAATGATGTAATGCACATACCAAGTTTGGCTCAAAATTTGCTTTCTATTAGTAAGCTGAATGATGTTGGCGTGGAAGTTTCTTTATTAAATGGTGGTTGTAAAATGACAAGAGGCTCAATGGTGCTGGCCAAGGGTGCACACATAGGCACTCTATTCAAGTTAGATGCACATGTTGTTCAATGTAATAGTGTCTCTAAAAATTCAGGTAAAGTTGCTCACATAGGGAAGGAGAATGGTGTTCCTCTAGGTGTGAACTCCTTGGAGATGAAACTCCCAGTAGAGAAAACCATGTTCTGACATCATAGACTCAATCACATTGGTGAAAAAGGCTTAAAAGCCTTGAAAAATAAAAACCTAGTTGAAGGGCTTGATGATTGGAACCTTGAGTTCAATTTTTGTGAACATTGCATTTATGGAAAGCAACACCATGTTTCTTTTTACACTAGTCCTCATAAATCTTCTGATATACTGGATTATGTTCACTCTAATGTTTTTGGTCCAGTGAATGTTCCTTCATTATCAAATTCTAAATATTATGTTTCTTTTATAGATGATTATTTGAGAAGGGCATTTGTATATTTTCTAAAAAGTAAATCAAAAGTGCTCAGTCAGTTTAAGGAATTTAAAACCTTGGTAGAAAATTAGACTGGAAGGAAAATAAAATGCTTGAGGATGGATAATGGCAGTGAATTTTATTCTATAGATTTTGAAAGGTATTGCAAAGACCATGGAATTAAAAGGCATAAAACTACACCTTATACTCCATAGCAGAATGGAGTTGTTGAAAGGTTGAACAGGACATTGATGGAAAGGGAGAGAAGTATGTTGAGCAACACTAGCTTGGAGCAGAAATTTTGGGCTGAGGCTATGGCTACAACATGTTACTTGATTAATCGATCTCCCTCTTCGACACTTGTTGACAAAACACCTTTGGAAGCATGGTCTGGTAAGAAGCCCTCTTTAAGACACATTAGAATCTTTGGCTATGAGGCATATGCATATGTGCTGAATGAGAAAATATCTAAATTGGAAAACAAGGCTATTAAATGTATCTTTATTGGCTATGGTATTGGTGTAAAAGGATACAAGCTTTGGAATCCTGTTATTGAGAAGGTATTATACAACAAAAGTGTAATCTTTCGTGAGCTGAAACCTTCTACAATGGATCTACAGTCAAAGATGAAAGAAGATAAGAAGAAGGATGTTGTTGAAATCCCTCTTACTCTAGATAAGGAAGAACAATGAATTCCTAGTGTACCTAAAAGTGAGGAGAGCTCCAGCAGCTCTAAAAATTTTGAACAAGAAGAATAACCTCAGCCTCAGCCTGTGAGGAGGTCTACATGAGAGAAGCGGCAACCTGAAAGGTTTGGATATTCTATGTTGGATTCTAGTTGTGCCTATGCTTTGATTGCTAACACTGATGAGCCTCAGACTGCGAAAGAAGCTATTAATATGTCTGATTCAAATTTCTAATTGGAAGCCATGAATGAAGAAATGACATCATTGAAAAAGAATGAAACCTAGAATTTGGTACCCTTGCCTAAAGGTCAAAAACTAGTTGGTTGTAAATGGGTATTTAAAAAGAAAATTGGTCTGGATGGCAGTGTTGAAAAATATAAAGCTAGGTTGGTTGCAAAAGGTTATTCCTAGATAGAGGGAATTGATTATGGAGAAATATTTTCTCCTATAGCAAAGCTGACATCTATTAGATTTCTATTATCACTTGCAGCAGTGTATGACTTAGAGATTGAGAAGATGGATGTGATGACAACATTTCTTAATGGAGATTTGGAAGAAGAAATTTACATGTCCCAGCTAGAGCACTTCGTTGAAAAAGGAAAGGAAAACCTGGTTTGCAAATTAAAGAAATCTATGTATGGTTTGAAGTAGTCACCTAGAATGTGGTACCAGAATTTTGATACCTATGTGTTGTCTTTGGGGTTTGTGAGATCAAAGTCTGATCATTGTGTCTATTTTAAATCTGAAAATGGTCATCTTCTTATTATTTCCCTGTATGTGGATGATATGTTATTCATTGGGAATGGTAAGGGTATGATTTCTGAATTAAAATCTCAGTTGTCAGCACAGTTTGAAATAAAAGATCTAGGTGCAGCTAGGTATATTCTAGGGATGGAAATCAAAAGGGATAGGGCAAATAGAAAACTTTGGCTCAGCCAGAGAAAGTATATTAATTCTATCCTAAGAGATTTAATATGACAGGTTGCAAGAAGCTAGTTGTTGAAGTGTTGCAGGGAATGAAACTTTCTATTGAAGATTGTCCAAAATCTCTTATTAAGATGGAGGACATGACCAAGGTGCCTTATGCAAGTGTAGTTGGTAGTTTAATGTATACAATGGTTTGTACAAGGTCAGACATTGCCCAAGTAGTGCAAGCACTTAGTTGGTTTAAGGCAAATCCAGCTAGACCGCATTGGGATGCTGTGAAAAGAGTTTTCAGATATTTAAAGGGTACTGCTAAGTATGCCTTGTGCTATCATGGTAACTCTACTAGATCAAAAAGTTTAGTTAGCATTCATGGATATGTGGATTCTGATTGGGTAGGGGACATTGACAGCAGAAGATCCACTAGTGGATATGTATTCACATTGTTTAGTGGTGCAGTTAGTTGGATGAGCAAATGACAGGCTGTAGTCGCTTTGTCCATTATTGAGGCTGAGTACATGGAAGCAACTCATGCCTGTAAGGAAGCCATTTGGCTTAGACATTTGTGTTTTGATATTGGTTTTGATGCAGGGCAGATTACTATCTGCTATGACAGTCAGAGTGCTATCTGTTTGGCAAAAAATCCCACTTTCCATACTAGGATGAAACATATCGATGTTTAAAACAATTTTGTTCATGATATGGTGGAGGATGGAAAGGTTAATTTGGAAAAAGTGGATACTCTGGAGAATGTTGTTGATGCATTGACTAAGCCTGTGACCACAGATAAGTACAGATGGGGTGCAAATTCAATGGGCCTTGGGGCCTATGACATTCAGTAACTTCAAGCATTGGAAGGGGTTCAGTGATTTCTTCATCAAGTGGGAGAATGTTGAGAATTTGTGCCTCAAACTCATTGATGAAACCCCAGTTCAGTTTCCAGAAAGCTTAGATGTTGCATCTATTCTTTTACTGCCAACCCGTGGAAGTCAGCAGTGAGACTGGCAGGTGTGTGGGTCTTACCGCCACCTCGCGATGACTCCTGAGAAGGCCTACAGTATTGCAGTGAATATTATGCCATCCCATGATGGTCCGTTGGTGAGCTTGTGGTGGTGTGGTATTTACCACCACCCTGCAGTGGGTCATGGAAAGACTGGTGATAGAGTGGTGTAGACACAACTATACCACAACGGTCTAGACACTGCTATATCGCGATGGTCTAAGTTTTAGCTGATGATATAGCAGTGGCTACCCACCACCCCACGGTGGTGACTGAAAGGTTGTGTGTTAGAGTGGTAGATATTGCCATACCGTGATAGGTTAATTTGAATGCAGCGGTGTAGTAGTGGACGGTGATATGGATTGGTCTTGGCGGGACATTTCAACATGTCTTTGACAGTTAAATGAATTATGACTATTCTATCTACAGCAACTAAATCGATTGCTTTCCTGGATTTTCTGGAATGTAGAATGAATGGAATTTGGCATTAGTTGGGATGTTGTATATATTTTGTAATTGTGTAATATAATTGAATTCATCCAGTTGTGTGATTGATCGAAGAAGTTGAAACAAGGGAATTGTTCTGCTACCGAAGTTGATGCTGTGTGGATTAACATCTGAAAGCACAATTCTGTAACTTTGTATGTAACCTTTATTTACTGTAATACAAAGTGATTTTTCTTGGTATGTGGGTTTTTCTCCCATAAGGGTTTTGTCAGAAGCAGCTGTCAGCATTCAATGCTAGGTTATCCTCTGCCATTCTGAGGATCAGATCGATGACACAGCTGTTTGCATTGAAGACCCAAATATCTCCCACCTGCCCCTGTTCTAGATCTTTTGCGCCATTACTCTTGGCAGGTGGATGTCCCTTCAGGAAGATATTTCTAATTGCAGCTCCCTGAGTGGATTTTTGTAACCGACCTAGGTTAGTTTTTGTAGTGCTATATAAGCTGAGGCTTATGATGTAATAAGGGTTGGAAATTTTTGGAAACATTCTGTTCTCCCTATTTCCAAACAGAACTTTTCATGTTGTAACCTTGCCTTTCTTTAGATATATGAAAGCTATCATGCCTTTTGCTGATTTTTCTATCTCTGTGTGAATTTGCATATGGTTGTCTGTGAATATTTCTTGTTCCTCTCAATCATCTTGCTCCTTACCTCTGTTAGAATCATCTATTCTGTGTATATCTACTTGCTATATCTGATTATATTGTGCATACTTCAGTCTTTGCAAAGGTTCTTTAGAACTGTGTGGTGCATCACCCTTTCATGTTTTTAAGTATTGTTGCTTTATCTTTCATTTTAGCACATCTCTTCCCCTTTTCACCCCAAAATACAGTAGTTTTAGGTGATAACTAGACAAGGAAGCCGGCCTTCTCCAGAGGTTTGATCTCATTTAGCAAAGTCCCACACTTAGAGATCAATCCCATTGTGTCATTGGAATGCTTGGAATCCCATTCAAGCAGGGTGCAATTTCACGTGACAACAGTTTCTGGCATGCTCGGTGGGACCATACAAACTCTTATTACTGGTTTTGATATGCAACCAGTGATTTTATGACCTATAAGAGGTTAAAATTTGCATATCTGGCGACTCATACTGAGGAAGATCAGGCAAACTAGTTTTGCTAATATACTTTTATGAGAAGGATATAAACTAGGAGTTCAAGTTCCAGCTCTTTTGAATATCTACAGCTTTCTCCACCTAGGAGGTAGAGTAGAACTGTAGTAAGAACTCCCTATTCTAAGAGGACCTTGTCAACTCCTCCAAATTTTAGACCAATTGCCTCTGTAGTCCTTGTAGCAACTCAAGCAAACCCACTTCCAGTTGCTCAGATAGCAAGAAATCAGCCATTTGTGGCTTTTGATGGGGGAAGCCCTTTGAACTTAATAGTACATGATGTCATACCTATGGCAGCCTTGAAGAGCTTGCCCTATTTCACAGGGGAGACCCAAACTACACCTATTGAACACATAAGAGATGTGGCTTCTCTATGTGGAGTACATCATGTAACATAAGAAAATGTGGCCATCAGATTACTAGCTGCCTCATTCAAAGGAAAGGCATTACAATGGTTCAGAAGTCTACTAGTATAGACTATAGGGACCTGGGATGAACTAGGAGACAAGCTGAATAAGCAGTTCCAGGATAAATCAGATAATCTGTCATTGGTGGAACATATGACCACCATAAAGAGAGCTCCTCAGGAACCAATGATGGACTTCAACTTCAGATTTCAGAAGACATGGGACTGAATCCCTGCCACTGTAAGACCTCCAGCTGAGTATGCATTCTTATATTTCTTGAAAGCTTTAAATAGTGATATTTCAGTAATGATACAATCACTAGGAGGTGTAAGCTTACCTGATGCCTATGACATAGCCATTATAGCAGAGAATAGTCTAATTCAGGCTGGAAAAATAGCACCTAGGCCCCCTATGCCCATTTTTCCTGAGATCTAGGCTTCTATGCCTTTACCCACCCCATATTTTGTCCCTACACCTATTGTTGCAGCATTACCAAGTACCTCCACTTCTGTACTTGCTGCCTCTAGTTCATATCAAGAGCTAAAGGAGATAAAAAGTAGCCAACAAAAAATAGAAAATCTTCTGTAGACTTTTGGGAATAATCTAGTAAATATTAAGAAGCAGCAGTCTCAAGGTAGACAACCTTATCAACAACAATATCAGGGGTAGAACCAAGCATATTAGGGGCAGGGTCAACCTTACCAGGCCAATAGGCCATCTTATCAGAACAACTACCAAGGTGCCAAGAAAAATATGAACCAAAGGCCTTTTCAGCCTTACAATCCAGCACCTGTTAGTACAGCAAGGGACCTTGTCCCTGTCCAAAATAACATTGCAGCTGATTATGATTGGTGCATCCCATGCCATATGCCACACAATCAGGAAGCATGTTCAAGTGGAGTCCTAAATCAGGCTCTGATGGCACAAAATGTGGCAACTACATAGCCATACACACAAAATGATGGAGCTGCACAACAACAAGAGTAGCCTCAAAATGATTCTGCTTTCATGAATTGGCAGGAAGGAGAATTCTGTGGGGTAAACAGTGATAGTAGTCCAGTTGCTGCCAATACAAGGGCTAAGAAAAGGGGTTATGAGGTTGAGCTAGCAGCAAGCAAAGGTAGAGAACATACTGATGCTTCCACATCCTACATTCCTTGCATCTTGCAAAGAAGTGCACCAGCAACAACAAGGGAGATACCTCATTTGCAGGCTGATACTGCTACTACAAAGTCAAGCCAGAAGGTAGGTACCTCTCCACCTTTCAATATTATTGAAAACATGAAAAAGATGAGTGTAACCATGTCTATGTGGGATTCTTTAGAGATCCTTGGCCAAATGAAGATGTTGCAGTCTGCCTTGTCTGATTTGAAGGTACCCAATAATACCACTGTTGACCCAAATAGGACTGCCCTTACTAATTCATCCCAAGATGACATTAAGCAGCATAACCAAGGTGTTAAACCTCTTCCCTTTTATGTCTCACTGATAATTGGGGACAAACTAGTGCACAATTGCATGGTGGATAGTGGAGCAAGCAGTTATGTCATGCCTAAGCAGATTGCAGATCAGTTAGGGCTTAAGTACCAGCCACTTGAGAAAGGTGTACTCTAGTTGGATGGAACATCTACTAATACTGTGGGTATCATAAGAGACCTAAGTCTCACCCTACATGCCTATCCCAATGTTTCTATTTCACAGGAGATGTTCATAATAGATTTGCCTCCTCATTTTGCTATGTGCTTATCAAGGGAATTTACAGCCAAAATTGGAGGATATCTATCTTCTGACTGGTCCCACATGTTTTTTAGGACCAGATATGGCACCAAAGTAACTTTGAAATCTAAGTTACTTTCAGACTATCACATAGAACCTTACACACCCAGTGTTGTTAATGCAAATTGCATTATCTCTAATGACCATAAACTAGTTGTTGCTCAGGAACTACAAGCTGAGAGCATACCAGAGGTACTCTTGAAGGAGTGGGCTTCTGAAAATGTTGTAGATGATCCTGAGGGACATATCCAAGAAGCTGGCATGGGGGTGTACATATTGAATGAGCATGAAATAGCAATACCAAGCCTTCTGAAGAAAGCAGAGCAGCAGGTAGAGCATCATGATGAGATATGGAAAATGTACTTTGATGGCTCTAGGTGCAGAAATGGATCTGGTGGTGGTGCAATGCTTGTGTCACCACAAGGTGAAAATTATTATGCTGCTTTTCGTTTTGCCTTTTCTTGTACTAACAACACTACTGAGTATGAAGGGTTGATCCAAGGTTTAGAGTGGGCAAGAAGGAGGAAGATTGGCCGTCTACAGGTCTTTGGAGATAGTGAGCTCATTGTGAATTAGGTGAGGGGATTGCACCTTACAAAAAGTAATGCCCTGAAGCACTACAAACATAGGGTATGGAATTTGATTGAAGAGTTTGATGCTTTCAATCTGATCTCCATTCCAAGGAGTCAAAACCATCATGCTGACAGATTAGCTTCAAGTGGGGCTCATTTTGACATCCCCAGTGACATTCAAAGGGAGAAGGTTCAGCCTCATGTAAAAATAATTTCTAGGCCTTCTATCCCTGATAATAATATTCACTGGCAAGTTTTTGACAGTGATGAACAAATCTTGAGATTCCTATTAGAGGAAGATGAGTTTTCCATGATGAATCAGGATAAACTCAAACAGCAATATGACAATGATCAAATCATTCAGCTGAGAACAAATAAGCTGCCCAAGGGATTGGTCACCTTGGAATCTATTTTTGGCACTGATGACCAAAAGAAGAAGACAAAAACCAGTATGCAAGTAAAGGAGGAGCATTATGAAGAGTTAGAAGTTTTCAAGGGTAGACTCCTTAAAATTGGTAAAATCTGCTCAGCTGAAGATAGAAGAGCTTTCATTGCTTTTTGTAAAGAATTTGAAGAGGTGTTTGCTTGGGATTATGCAGAATTAAAGGGATTTGATCCTCATATTGCCCAACACACTATAGAGTTAGAGCCGGGTATAAAACCTGTGAGACAGAAGTAGAGACCTCCGAATCCAAAGCTAGAACCCCTGATGATCAAAGAACTAACCAAGCTAATTAAGGGGAAGATCATCTTTCCAATCAAGCACACTTCTTGGGTTTCTAACCTTGACCTTTGAGGAAGAAAAATGGGGAGATCAGGTTGTGTGTTGACTTTAGAGACCTCAACAGGGCCTCCCTAAAAGACCACTACCCATTGCCTTCAATGGAGCAAATTCTGTAGGTGGTAGCTAGCTTGGAAAGATTGTCTTTGCTTAATGGATTTTCTGGTTATAACCAGGTGCTGGTCAAGGAAGAAGACCAATTCAAGACTGCTTTCACAACCAAGTGGGGTACTATGGCCTACAAGAGGATGCCTTTTGGTCTCTCAAATGCTGGCTCTACTTTTCAAAGAGCCATGGACATGGCCTTTAAGGGTCTAATGTATAAGCTAGTGCTGGTATACCTGGATGATATAACAATCTTCTCTAAAAATGCATCTGAGCATTTATCTCACCTAAGGCTAGTCTTTGAAAGATGCAGAGAGTTTGGGATATCCCTCAATCCAAAGAAATGCATTTTTGTTGTACATGAGGGCAAGTTGTTGGGGCACATTGTGTCAAAGGAGGGTATTACCATTGATAAAGAGAGGATACAGGCCATTTTGCAGTTGCCCTTACCCAGTCATAAGAAGGGACTACAGCGCTTCATTGGCAGAATTAACTTTCTGAGAAGGTTCATACCTGATATTGCAAATCTCTTAAAACCCTTGACGTCTATGTTGAAAAAGAACATAACTTTCAGTTGGACGTCAGAAGCCACACTCAGCTTCCAGTCCATAAAGGAGGCATTAGCGCCTGCACCAACCCTGATCAATCCTGATTTCTCTAAGGATTTTATCTTGTATGCTTATGGTGGCCTGGATACCATTTCCGCTATTCTGGTGCAGCAGCAGAGCGAGGGTTTCGAACAACCAATCGCCTTCTTCAGCCAAGGGTTGGAGGAGTATGAGCAAAAGTATAGCTTCGTTGAAAAGCATGTCCTAGCAGTAGTCAAGAGCCTAAAAAAGTTTAGGCATCTTGTTTCAAATAACAAGATACACTTGATGGTGGCTCATCCTAGTGTGAAGGAGTTCCTGCTGAGTAAAGATGTTAATGAGGAAAGGGCTGGTTGGATCACCAAGGTCATGGAATATGATGTGGAGATCAAGATAACCAAACTGGTCAGAGGCAGAGGACTCAGTGAGCATCTTGTCACTAGTTCTAAGGATGAGGAAGAAAAAGAAGAAGAGGTGCTCCTAATCATAGAAGAGGAGCATCAAGATGATACAGCAGCAGTAGGTGCTAGTTGGGTTAATGATATGACCCAATTTTTGCAAACTGGTAGATGTCCTGCAGGCTTAGATAAAGCTAAAAGAAGATACTTCAGGCTACAATCCATTCCATATGTTTTAATTGAAGGCATTCTTTTTAGAAAAGACTTTAATGGTGTATTGCTTAGATGCATTGATACTAATCAAACTGACAGGGTGCTACATGAATTCCATGATGGAACAGCAGGAGGACATTTTGCCCCAAGAACTACTGCTTGGAAAGTAATGAGAGCTAGCTATTATTGGCCTAGCTTATTTAAGGATGCCCATGCATGGGCTAGAAAGTGTGTTAAGTGTGCCATTTTTGCATGAAAAGAGAGGCTGTCAGCTTTGCCTCTACACCCAATCCAGGTAGAGCAGCCATTTATGAGATGGGGCATTGATTTTATTGGACCTATCAACCCACCATCAAGTGTAGGCCACAGGTGGATACTCACAGCCACAGACTACTTCACAAGATGGACTGAAGCAGTGGCTCTGAAAGAATCTAATGAGAGTGTTGTTTTGAATTTTTATTGTGATTTGGTCTCCAGATTTGGAGTGCCTGAATCAATCATCTCCGATAATGCTCTAGCTTTTGTTGGCCTAAGAATAATTGACTGGGCTATCAAGTATGGGATTTATTTGAATACTTCATCAAATTATTACCCACAGGGTAATGGTTTGGCTGAGTCCACAAACAAAAATCTCATCAGGATTATTAAGAGGGCAATGGAGAATAATCAGAGGACCTAGCACACTAATTTGAAGTTTGCTCTATGGGCTGATAGGATAACTCCTAAGAGGTCTATTGGGAGCTCCCCTTATCTGCTAGTGTATGGAAAAGAGGCAAGGTTGCCTATGTCTATGGAGCTGCCAGCATTAGACATTATGCATCACCTAGAAATGCTTGAAGCAGAAAGCCCCATGGTTGTAAGGTGTGCTCAGCTTATGGAGCTGGAGGAGAGCAGAGATAAAGCTATGGTAGCCATGGAACATCATCAGCTACAAACAAAGAGAAATTTTGACAAGAAGGCCACCCCCAGATGTTTTAGAGTGGGTGATATGGTGCTCAAATGGGATGAGCTAAGGAGTAGACCAGGGAAGCATTCCAAATTTGACAGCATGTGGAGTGGCCCCTTCCTCATCACTAAATGCAAGGAGCACAATGCATTTCAGTTGTCCAATATGAATGGAGAAAATTTGCATATCCCAGTTAATGGGATACATTTGAAAAGATGTTTTGAGGTATGAGCACCCTGTAAATTAGTAGGTTAGACTTCTTGTTTTCAATAAGTGTTGTTGCTTAGTAGTTTAGAATCTTTTATTTCCCTAAGTGCTTTTGCACAGGCTGCTTTGTCATTAGGAGAAAGCAGGCCTTCCCCCTTTTTTTTGTATTTTGAGAGCCAGGTCTTAGTTTCCTAGCATATTTTAGACTTGACTCCATGCCCAATGGATGCTTGAGGCCACTGATCTCATGTTTAGCAGGCAAACATCCCATAGAGGTTGCCAAAATGTTAACCTTATTTCCCTCTGTCCTGAGCCAAACAGTTAACCTGATACTTTCCTTGAAAATCCCTTTCAAGAGGTCCCTATAAAGCAAAGTGCCAAAATTCCTAGAAGCCTTGCCTAAAAAACATTACCATTGGGAAGAGCTCAAAAAAATAGGCAAGTTTGCTTTTTACAGCACCTTGAAATTCATCCAAATGAAGAAGTTATGCATGGTCAAAGTTTCAGTCAACTGACAGTTCAAATGTGCATTTGGCAGGCTCTCAAAAAATTCCATCGACCTTTTGAAAATGATCGCCGCGGATTGCAACACGTGTCAACGGTGGAGCACAGTTTCTAAAAGTTTCAATGTTGCCGCGGAGGGCACCACGTGTCAGCTTCCACCACAATTTCTTTGCAGTTTCTTTAAGTTTCTAACTCGCAGTTTCTAACAGTTTCAAGGAGTGCGCGGATGGTACCACATGGAGGCACCCGAGAGACACACAAAAGTTAACTTGAGCTCCACGGATGGTGACAAGTGGCAGCCTCTGCTTACGTTTCTACAAGTTTCATGGCCTCCGCCCAGTTTCACGAGCTCCTTTCTGTAAAGTTCCTCAGTTCCGCAAGTTGCGACAAGTGTCAGCAGCGGAGAGCCCCTGTAAAGTTTCTCAGAGTCCCCGTGGATACCGATGCGTGTCGCTTTCCACTGAAGACCCTTTAATGTTTCTAAGGTGGGGCAGAATGCTCCACGTATCCCTTGTGGTTTCCACAGAAGCTGACAAGTGTTGGCCTCCGCATTAGTTTCTTTTGTTTCAAGGATTGGCACAGGCAAGGTGGGTCCTAGTTGGAAGCTCTATTGCTACGGATGATGCCACGGGTTGTGACACGTGTCACGAGCAGGGGCAAATTCAAACTTTTGATACAGGTTTTACAAGGCATCGCGGGGCTCGACACGTGTCAGCTTCCGCACATGTTTCTGATAGGGTCTTCTCAGGGTCTTTTGGTGCCCAGTTTCTTATATATAGACACAGCCCAGACCCGACGACATTTTTTAATAGTTTCATGATGATTCTTCAGGTCCGCAGCTTGCATTTAGGGTTGTATATGCCGAGACACAGTTGAAGATGCAGAAGCGATATACACATGCGATTGACCAAACTTTGACTGCCTGTATCTCCTCCATTTTAGCAAATTTTCACATACTGTAAGAGGCAAAGTTGTATATTTTCGTCCCCTCTTTCATTTGGTAGATTTTTCGGGAGGTTTTGTCACTTTTAGACACATATGAAGATTTTTTGGGGCAAGCAGCTCGCATTAATGGCAAAATATCCTGCCACCGCTTCATCTCCAGTCTGTTCTACGCCACCTAACTGTCAGAAGTAGCTGTCAGCATTCAATGCTAGGTTATCCTCCGCCATTCTGAGGATCAGATCGATGGCGCGACTGTTTGCATTGAAGACCCAAATATCTCCCACTTGCCCCTGTTCCAGATCTTTTGCCCCATTACTCTTGGCAGGTGGATGTCCCTTCAGGAAGATATTTCTAATTGCAGCTCCCTGAGTGGATTTTTGTAACCGACCTAGGTTAGTTTTTGTAGTGCTATATAAGCTGAGGCTTATGATGTAATAAGGGTTGGAAATTTTTGGAAACATTTTGTTCTCCCTATTTCCAAATAGAACTTTTCATGCTGTAACCTTGCCTTTCTTTAGATATATGAAAGCTATCATGCCTTTTGCTGATTTTTCTATCTCTGTGTGAATCTACATATGGTTGTCTGTGAATATTTCTTATTCCTCTCAATCATCTTGCTCCTTACCTCTGTTAGAATCATCTATTCTGTGTATATCTATTTGTTGTATCTGATTATATTGTGCATGCTTCAGTCTTTGCAAAGGTTCTTTAGAACTGTCTGGTGCATCACCCTTTCATGTTTTTAAGTATTGTTGCTTTATCTTTCATTTTAGCACATCTCTTCCCCTTTTCACCCTAAAATACAGTAGTTTTAGGTGATAACTAGACAAGGAAGCCGGCCTTCTCCGGAGGTTTGATCTCATTTAGCAAAGTCCCACACTTAGAGATCAATCCCATTGTGTCATTGGAATGCTTGGAATCCCATTCAAGCAGGGTGCAATTTCACGTGACAACAGGTTTTCCCACGTAAATCTGGTGTTGATTTATGTATGTCTCTTAATTGTCTATTATTTCATTCTATTTAATGTGCATCTTTAATGAACTGTAATTAGATGTTTTGAAAGTATTATCTACATCTCTCTCTTCTAAAATTGGCATTAGGAAGGCATTTCCATACTTAGCTTTCCTTACATGTACTCCTTAGTGTTACCTTTCCAAAAATTATAATATGTATTATGTTTTTTTTTTAAAGGGGTAAAAACTTTATTGAAATTCAAAAAAGAGCATTACAAAACATCAAAGGGCCAAGGCCCCAGGAATCCATAAGAAACAACCATACAAAGCGTGAAACAACATCATCCTTCACCAATACCATTCCCATCCTCAGCAATAATCTTCTCCAAGTCATGTCAGAGCTCATGAGGAACTTGCTCCCACTCATCAATCTTCCAGCCATCTAAATTCTTAGAAGCCCACTTAGCCAAACAATCTGCTGCCCTATTCCACTCCCTTGGAATATGGACAAAAGACACCATCTCCATCAAAGAACTTATCTGTAGAATCTGATGCACCATCATAGCCAACTGCCAACTAACATTAGATACCTTCTATTTATTCAGAAAATTAACCAAAACCTGTGAATCAAACTCACAGATAACCTTGCGTCATCCCAAAGCATAAGCCCTCTCCAAAGCATAGAGGATCGCCAAACCTTCCATAAGGTTGATAGTCTACAATCCTTCATGAACAGAAAAGAAAAAAACCACTGATCCTAAAAAATCCCTGCCAGCCCCACCAATCCCAGCAGGCCTAGGATTGCCCCTTGAAGAACCATCAGTATTGAGCTTCAGAATGCCAGCTGGAGGGGGTAGCCAATTCCCCACCCTTTGAACTTTCTTTTTCACCCGCCTACCTCTCCTGACACAAGCAGAAGCTAGAGACAACCCCTGAATACCCAATCTATCCACCATCTCAGCATCCCCTTTCTCCAAAGTGAACACCGCATCACACTTAGCTTCCACCGTCTCCCGAATCATACCCATAATTTTGTGCCAAACTTGTTGAATCAACGGCTTCTCACCTTGAAATATTCTTCAATTTCGTTTCAACCAAATCTGCCATAGTATGAAGGAAGGCCCAACATACCACACATCTTGCAAGAAAGAGGCCATAGAAGGAGGTCTACCCAGACTACTCCAAAAATCCACCAGGGAGGAAGCATGAACACAAGGGCTTTTCCAAACTTCCCACCAAAAATGCCAAAGCTACAAAGTCAAGGGACAATGGAAAAACAAGTGAGAGGAGTCCTCCTCTCCACATCCACACAAAACACACATAGAAGGACCTTGAAAACTCCGCTTCTGAATATTATCCCATGTCAAGCACCTATTCCAAGCCAAAGTCCAAATAAAGCAGTTACACTTCGACCAAGAAAGCTTATTCCACACTTTCTTCCACTAGTGAACCTCCACCCCATCCAGCCAGTGAGATAACAACACCTGATATCCAGAAGCAATAGTATAGACACACTTAGGATTAGGAGACCAGGAAAGAACATCCCCTTCCTAGAGGGAGCTATAGTGTCTATGAGAAAGGATACTATGAAGCTCAGCACACTCCTCCTCCATACCAACAACAAGCCACTCATCAGGATTCTTCCATCTCACCATCACCAACTGCCCATGAGAAGAAAAGGACTTGAAGTCACTGACCCTTGACCATCCTACCTCATAGAACCTCTGGCACAGAGTCACCAAATTAGGAAACTGAGAAACAATGGGAGGAAAACCATCCCAAGAATCAAACCAAAAATGAGCTTTTGTCCCTCTTTTACAAATCCAAAATAAGCCATCCTTGACCAGAGCAGCCCCTTTCTTGAGCGTACTCCAAATCACAGAGCCTTTCCCCACTAGGGGATAGTGAGGAATATCAATCTGAGGGATCCTCAGGAAGTATTTCTGAGTTAATATCCTGGCCCAGATCCCATCCTGCTCCACACACCACCGCCAATACAATTTAGCAGCCAACGCCATCCCTGACAACGATGACTGCCTTAACCCAAGGCCGCCAAACTGCTTCGGGCTACAAACAATGTCCCATCTAACAAGGCTCCATTTAGAGGACAATAAGCTACCAGCCCATAAGAACTATCTTACTAAGGAATCCAATTCCCTAACAAAACCCAAAGGGGCCACCTGAATCATACATCTATAAATGAGGAGGGCCTGCACCATAGACATGTATTATGTTTTCTTTAATGTTATATAAATTTTTAATTTTATAATGAATGTAGGTCCTTACAAAAGAAATGATGACCTATATTCAAGATGCTAGGAAAAATAACAAATGTCATTAGAAAAATCTCAAAAAAGTGCACTGCACTTCACATAGATGTCCTTGCTTCAATGAAAAATAATAATAATATAGCTCTGAAATTTTGTTAGTACTACTTTAAAATTAATAATACATAAATATTTAATAAAAATTACCAAAAAAATTGTACACTAAACATTGGAGTAAATGATCTAATTCTAAGAAATTGTAGAAAGTTTATTTTTAGTAAAAGTTATGTGATATGGAATAATGCCACTCAATAAAAATAAAATAAAAATAAAGATTGATTGAAAAATAATAATAGAAATAATAGAAATAATTCTTTAATTTTTTTTTTTAAATTACAACTTAAATTTGTTGTTACATGGAGCCTAATCAGACTTGGAGGTTAAATTTACCCCACTTTTATCGGCACGGTTTGCCCCCAAATTATTTAACGAGGTCAAGGGGCAGCGCCCCTTGTAGGGGTTTGGGGTCAGCGCCCCCAAGACGAGGTCAAGGGGAAATGCCCCTTGCGGGGTCCAAGGGCAGTGCCCCTTGCACACTCCCTGTCGCAATACAAGGCGGGGTCGAGGGGCAACGCCCCTAAAACCTCCAACAATTTTTTATTATTTTATTAAGGTGTCGGGAGTTATTTTTTCTATTGGCTGACATTAATAAACCTTATTTTGTAACTGACATAAGGCTTGATAAAAGCGGCTAAGGATTAGGGTTTCTATTGATGTATTGTAGCATTTTGCAGTGGTATTGAGTTGCAAGGATTGTTGGTTGTAATTGGTTTGATTTACTGGATAATAATATTGGACTCTCTATTGGTGGATGTAGCCTGGGTTTGGGTGAACCATGTTAACACTTGTCTCTCGCTATTATTTTTCTGTGTATTTTCATTCCTTTGTTTAATCTTTATTTGCACTTAATTTATATCTTCCTCATGCAATCCCTAATAGAATCTACATAGAAAATTTTGCAAACCATTAGTTTACATCATCCTTAAATTCTTAATCATTTGTTCTCTATAATTTACACAAATTGAAAAATGTTAAAACTGTTGACTTTGAGCATGCCACTTAGGCCAAAAATTTGAACACACTATTGTGAGATCACCTTGAAAGTGAGGTGTGAAAGGTTGTAGGCCTAGAAATGTTGATGGAGACTCCTCAACATAGATGGAATACCACTATTGGCTCAATCTTCCTTTCCTATATCATGGATTGCCTTAGAGATGAAGGGATGACTGATGTAATAGTTGAAGCTTACATTAATGAGAAATATATTCCCCCAAGAAAACTTACAAAGGCTCTAGAAAAATTTGATTGCAACAAAGGATTGGTGAACATAGGCAAGGTCTTTCCCCATGCTCTCTTAGAGTCTTCCCTGAATGCAAACAATATTTTGAACAAGGCAAGAGAAGGCATAAAAACTGGGAATTTGGAAGATTTTTATGCCTCCCTAAATGCTAATGGGAAGGATTTGGGAAGGAGATAGGAATAGATCAAAGATGTTTGTATGATCTAGTTTTTACTCAAAAATGTTGCAATTAGTGACCAAATGAAGGAAAAAATGTCTAGAAAAGGAAAAGGAAAAGAGAAAGAAGTGGAAGTAGAGGAAGGTAGTTTAAGCGATAGTAACTAGCAAATGAAGGTTAAAATAGTAGAAGTTTTTTGTAATCCTTTCTCAATTGGCTCTTGTAAAATAGTGCAATCATTCTAGGTTGTCATTTCATATCACCTTGCTTTCAATAATGGTTATACATTTCATTTCTATCTCTCTTGCTATCTCTTTATATATCTCCCTCTCTCTCTCTACCTACCCCACTCTCTCTCTCTCTAATTCTCCCTCTCCCCTACCACTTTCTACGTCTCCCTCTCTCTAGCTCTATATCTCTAGATCTCTCTTTATCTTTCCCTCTCTCTAATGATATCTCTTTATCTCTATGTTGAGAAATAGAGAGAGGGAGAGATATATAGAGAGTAATGAAAGAGGTAAAGAGATAGAGGGAGAAATATATATATATATATATTTCTCTCTCACTATCTCTATATGTCTCTCTCCCTTCCCCTCCATCTCTTTATATCTCTCTTTATATATCTTCATCTACCTCTCTCTCCACTCCCTTTCTCTCTTTCTCTCTCCCTCTTTATTATATATATATATACAGAGAGAAATATAGAAAGTGAGGCAGATAGAGAGGGAGAGAGAGAGAGGGAGATATATAAAGAGACAACGAGAGAGATAGAAAGAGATGTATGGGGAGGGAGAGAGATAGCGAGGGGTGTCAACGATCAAGAAGTTTAAGGGGTAGTGCTTCTTATGGGGATCGAGGGGGTAGTTCTCCCTCATGGGGTCAAGGGGCAACACCCCTTGCAGGGGTCGAGTGGGAAAAGCCTCTTGAATGCATCACTTAACCTCTTCTTGACTAGGCACTCTCTTTGGGCATAGTAGCAACAATCATGGCTTATTTCTCTCCATGATTTTCTCTGAAGAAGGTGACCTAGTCTTTAATCTTGAAAATCTCCTGAAAAAATGCTTAGAGGAGAAAAAGTACTTAGAGGACTACCGCTTTCTTGAACTCAACTTAGTATTTTTCTTGGATTCCTTGCTAGGTCTCTTGCATAAGAATAGGTCCTCCTATGTCTAAGGACAGGCTTGATGATGCTTTTGAATAGTTACAACTAACCTTAGACAACTGCAAGATGATAGGAGCAGATTGATTACTGAAATTTGACTAAGTCAAAAATTATAGGATCCTCCAAAACCTAGAATTTGCATTATAACTCCTAGAGATCTGAAACCATTCTCAAACATCCTGAAACTATATACATGAAATATAACTTAAGGAAGTAAATGTCCATATGTAAATGTCACTTATATTTAAATGTTTAGTTCATGTATATAGCCCTAACCTAACCTAGAGTGAAAGAAGTTGGAGGATTTGATACACTTATCATCTAAACCATTTTAATTTCTCCAAAATGTGAGCACGTTATAACATGTTCATGTTATAGCATGCTCAGATTATATCACGCTGATGTTATAACATGCTCATGTTATAACGTAAGCACGCTTTTGATTTCCTTGGGAAATTCCAACCCTAAGGGTTGGATTTGCCTTGGGCATCCAAACCAAAGGGTTGGATGATGCCAAGGACATGTTTTCAATAAAACTTAGAAAATCAACGAAATCCTGAGCATGCTCTCCATCAGGTTTACACATTTTTCAATGTCAATACGAAAAAATGCTAGGATGAATTCAAGTTTTTTATTAACTTTCTAACCATGTATTTTTTTCAAAAATTTGATAATGTTAAGGTTTCCATCTTGAATTTCTTTTGCTAATGTGTTCTTTTATTGCAAAAAAACCTATGTCTACTATTTCTGGTGTCATTTTTTACACATTTATCAAAATTTGAAACAAATTATATTTTTAGATTCTAAACTCAATTCTATGCTCATTGAAAAAATTATTTGATTTTTGATTAGTTTTCAAAAACATTAGGGGGGAGCATGCTCAAATTTTCATTTTTTAGGATGTGTTCACTTTGAAAATTCATAAAAAATCATATATTCATTAAAAAATTAACAGAGAAATTAGGTATAAACTACATGATGTTAGCTAATTTTCCACTAAAGTGATTTGTGAAATACTTTTAAAAAGTCAACATTTTAGGGGGAGCACACCAGACACTATGTTATATTTTTTCTGACAAAAATAGGAGCACTTTGTGTGCTCCCCCTCTTTGAACCTCTTAATCTCCACCATTTTTAGAAAAAAATAGTAGTTTTGAAACTAGATTCCGAGCATTACAAATATTGTTTTTATCACATCTTCTAATTTTGAGCATGGCTATCTTCAATTTCTCATCCAAGATCAATTTTTACTAATTTCAGAAAAAAGTGGCCACTTATGATCCCCTTTTGGTCCCCCATTTCCATGTACATACCCCTAGATCATGCCATGTTGTTAGCTCAATCATTTTTTTCCTTGGTCAACTTTTATTCCTTGCTAGTGGAGCCTTTGTTAGATGTTTTCCTTTCATACCACTTTCTAATATGGTTTCATATTGAGCAGAAAGTTGCTAAACCCAATATCGTGAGGACACATTTTTTCGTCAACACATCATTACTCGATCACAAAGCCACATCGGCCCACATTCAACATCTCTAGAATTTAGAATCATGTCTTATGCATGGGATCGACTAGATGACTTGGTGGAATGATGTCATAACTTGCACCTCCCATTTTGCCCACATTTATGGGTATTAGTTGGCCCATTTATGCTGTTACTCTTATGAGGCTACCACCTCAAAGCTCTACCAAGCCACTGTTTCTTTGGAAGAACAACTATTTGACTCTACTACTTAAATTTGGGCGGCTTAGCTCCACCACTAGAAGTAGGTTGTTGATAGTCACATAGCACAGGGAGCCCAGATCAAAGCTTAGCTTCACTAGATCAAGATTGGAGACAAGGTCTCCAAAGAGTTCTTTCAAGATTTGTGTGCTCATCATACTTCTCAATCCATCAAGAAAATTAGAGAGGGGCAATAGCTCTTAAACAAGCTTCCTAATATTCTTCAGGCTTTTATCCAACAATATGAACAAGTTTTTGTTGTTCAAGAGTAAACTTTGACTCAGTCAACTGCGTTACAATAGTTCCTTAATGTGGTCCCTTACTAGGTTTCCAATTCCTAGTGCATTCTTTGTGACCAACTTCTTACCAAAGATAACTTGAGGGAGGCTATTTTTTCAATGTCTAACAACAAGGGCCTTGGATTAGATAGATTTCTTTGTGAATTTAAAAAACCCCTTTGGGATATTATGGGAGAAGACCTTCACAACTTCTATTTAAGGCTTTTCATTCTAAATCCTTAGAAAATTTAATTAACAAGGGAAATAATAAGTTCATACCTAAAGCTAGCAATCCTAAGGAAATTATCAACTGACAGCTAGTCACCTTGTTAAATGTCTCTTATAATATTATTGCTAAGGGTTTGACTCTCAAGCTTAGACCTATGCTTCCTTAACTGGTTCATCTCGAGCAGATAGGTTTTATCAAATCCATATATATCTTGGATAATATAATTATTGTGTTGGAAGGAATGGAATGGGCTCACCACTTCTAGTAGCCTTCCATTTTCATCAAGATTGATTTTACCAAGGCTTATGATCATATTGAATGGCCTTTTATCCTCGCCATGCTTCAAGCACTTGGATTTGGGCCTCATTTCATCTATTCAGTGGAGATGTTTTTTGATGCTTTAGCTTGCATTACCATTTTTGGTCAACAATCCATGCCTTTTAGGCTTGACCTGTCCATCTATCAAGGCTTCCCTCTTGCCTTAGCTCTTTATGTTCTGGCTATGGAAGGATTTGGTTATCTCCTAGCTCATGTGGTCTCCTAATCCCTTGTCAAGGGGATATCTCTTCCCAACTCTTCCCAACAGCTAGTTAATGGTCATTTTATCGATGATTCTTTCCTTACTCTCATTGAGGAAGAAAATAATGTCAAGAAGATCTTGCATTGGCTAGATACTTTTTGCCAAGCTTCTGGTTCAAGCATTCAATGGTAGAAGACTTGGTGCTATAGACAATCCTTTCTTCCCAAGCCAAATTGGTTAGACATTTTTAGCTTGAAATGAATTGAACACAAGGAATTTTTATGTTTCTTGGGCATCCCCTTTGCCTTTCAGGCCTCTCCTTCCATGCTCTGGCAAGTTGTTATTAATAGAATTGAAAAGAAGCTCACTTAATAGACTACCAAACCTCTTTCTTTGGTTGGTAAGTTCCAAATCTATTCCAAAATCTTGGCTGCCACTAATGCTTATCATTCCTTTTATTGGGTATCCTTAAAGGCTTCCTATTTGAAAACTGGAAAACTACTCAAAGACTTTCTTTGGGCCTCCAGTAATGGACACCGAGGTTTTCATTAGGTTGCATGGGAATTTTGTTGCCTTCCTCATGATGTTGGAGGTTTAGACCTACTCTCAATCTGTCAGCAAGGAATTGCCTTATGTGCCAAATGGATTATTAGAGCCTTAAAGGGAAATGAAGCTTGATAAATTCTCATCAGGCATTCTATTATCTCTATTGTGGCTTTGAGTCAACCAACTTGGAAAGGCTTGGATTTTGGTACTCTCCTCACCAGGAGGGAATGAGTCAAGATTCAGGGCATATTTTTCATCAAGAGCATATCAAAATCTTGAGAAGCTATTAATCCTTGGCATTTTTGGGTAGGAAATAAATTCCACAATAGCCTTTCTATTAATCAACAATCTATTTAGTGGTCTTATGTTATCTCTTGTCAAGATTGTCCTTTGGCTAAAGTACCATCGATTCATGCCTTGAAATTCTTTAAAAGAGGCATTCAAGTGGTACCAAATTTCATGAACAGAGCTACCAAGAATTTTCTCTCTTGGCTGGAATTTACAATAAAATTTAATCTGGTTAATCAAGACTAGGATACTTTCCAGCCTTTGATAGATGTCATTCCTCCCCAAATGATTCAAAAGATTGGGGTTAGATCTTTTAAACCTTAGTGTAAGGACTAGAAATGGTATCCATACACACCATTTCAAAATTACAGGCCTTGTAAAGGCTATTTGTGTATATCACCTCATCTTCCTATGGTGGATTAGTTGAACCATCGTTGGTAGCTTTAGTCCTATCTTGGTATATGGCATCACTAGTTCTAGTGTATTTGGTTAGCTATTCTAAAGCCTAAGCTAGCTCACTTTGCCTAGTGCATTCTTTACCAAGTCCTTCCAATTAGTGCTCATTTGGCTCATATGGGAATTCTTAATCCCCATTGTCCATTATGTGGACAGCATCTTTTCTAATTTTGCACTGGAGATCAGGAAGCTTGGAATTGGATCCATGATTTCTTTAGGCCCTTTCGATCCTCTCCTTTTTCTTGGCTTATAGTTTTGCTTGGGGACTGGCCATGTCTTTTGTTCAAGTATACGTAGATTTGATATGCTTTTAGAGTGGAAATTCTTTTTAGTATTTGGAAAGATAATAATTCAACTCTCTTTTAAGGATAGCACTCTATTGATGCTCATTTCTCTTTGTATGCTAAAGCCATGATTTTCTATAATGTGCTTATGCAAATTTAGGTGCATGCTTGTAAATTTGCACTTGAGGTTGCTCATCTTTAAGAGATTTTGGACCATTGGAGTAATGCTCCCTACAGTGTTGCTAGAGTTTTGTCTAACCCTTCTTCTCCTTCTTGAGGGTGTTGGTGTGGTCACAGTTAGTTGTTAGATGAGATAGAAGATCCCAGTCATTGGCTCATAGCCTCTGGGTCTCAGAGATAATATTGCTTGCTATGGATGGAATCAGCCTTCTAGGCCCTCTTCTCATGGGTGTGGTGCTCTTGGTTAGCCTAATTTTGGAAAATTTCCTTGCCTAGAGCTAGCCATTTCTCTAGTCCATGCTTAGTAGCCCTTGGATAATACTTCTGAAGAGGAGGGTGCTCTAATTGGTTGGGAGCGTATTGATGATTCAATCCTTGGGGATGTGTTGAAGTTAGATGATAAAGGTCCTCCTTCTTCTACCTTTGTTTTAGCTCCATAGTTTTGTTTAGGCTAGGTCTTTTGTGATTTTTGTCTTTATTTTGGATCTGTCCCATTTAGACTTTGTGGGTGTGCCTCTCTACCTCTTTTTTTATGAATATTGTACTATTTCCTTATTACTTTTAAAAAGTAATATAGAATTTATTCATAAGAAAGAAAACTAAATAAGTACATTTTCATTACAATAATACATGCCAATAAATAGTCAAGCAAATGCATACTATCCAACATTAACTTAAATGTTTACGATAAAAAAATGTGTTAAATCTTTGTGTGAACACTTTAGATCTTGAGATTCATCATTTCAAGAAGAGACACAATGTGTCAGGTTCCTGCCTCTGTGTTTTAAATGTTGTTGTAATTTATCGTCAGGGAACAAAAGTTGAGTGAAGGTAAAAAAAATGAAATACTGAAGTGAGTTGGTCTAGAAAATCTATTTAAGCAATAATTTTATGAAAAGGAAAAACCTGCTGAGGTGTTAACAGTTAGTGCAAGTAATGAATTCATATATCCAATTTCATCTGCAAATCATCAAATAGAGGATTTTGAAGAATGATGCTCATATAACTGAAAAGTCAAAAGATATGCAATGCACAAAGCAAAAAGCATAGAAAACTAACTAGTGAAACAGGATGAAAAATGTGCAATGGAATCTTGGATACTTCTAGTTTACCTGCCTGATTTCTTCAGTTTATATGGCTTTGTCATATGCACAAATTCTTATTCGATACAAAAGCCACTAATAATTTTTTTTAAAAAGCAGCAATGCATTTTAAATACACTCTTGGATGAGACTCTTCCAATGAAATATGGAGACTCCTATTTCATAGCTTGCACAATACCTTTATCCTTTTTCATAGGATGCACCCTATTATATATGATTGTTGGGGTGTTCTTGACATTTCATTTGGAGAATTATCTGGTGATGTCTCTTCATGTTAGAAAATGCCATATGCTTTGTCTATGAGTGCTCCAATCTTATGTGGCTTAGCTAATCTGAAAATGTTGATTTTTTAATTGTTATGCCTAGTTGGATTCATACCTGGGTAGCTTCCTAACTGTCACTTTGGATTCTCACTTAGAGTTTGGCATACCTTGTTAGAAAAATACTATGCCACACGTTAGGAAGTCTTTACGTCGTTTTCAAATATGCTTGTTGTTAGTATTTCTCTATGTCATACATTGCTTGCTTTGTTAGATGTTACAACACGCATTACAGATATGCTAGGCACTGTAATTAAATTCCAATGCCACACTTAAAGTTATGAATGCTACGTTGGAGAATTGACATGTGCTATCTTTGCCCTATGATTTTAATGCTTTGCATTTTAGTAGGCTGCACGATTCATAGTGGCACCATGTTTTCCTATGGATTGCTTCCCAAAGTCTTTTGAATACTTCTGCACATCAGGTCTTTTGATGCTAAGCTATAATTAAATTACCTTGATCCATATATTGGATCCAACCTAGCACTTAACTCCCTGTTGGTGGTAATGCAAGCACCACTTTCCTTAACTATTGTGCTATTTATTATGGGTTACACCATTGTTCTGGAAAACTGCATAGTGCTTATAAGATGATTGCACAGAGGTATTTAAAATACTAATAATTTTAGATAATAAAAGTTGCACAATTTCTACGCCATCTTTCATTTTCACCATTCCAACTTATATCTTCTCATCCAATGACACACTTGCATTTTGACAAGATTTATATCTTTGAACATAAACCTAGGAAAAACCTTCTCGAAAAGTTTTAAGCTAATGAAAATATATAGATATGTATACATATAAATATTAAAAGCTTGATTGAATTTAATCCCCAGTTTTAACAACTCAAAAGTGGGGCTTAGACCACTAGGTTAGCATTAGTAAAATATTTGACACCGAGAAGATTGGTACTAAGAATAAAAACTTTAAATTGAGAAAGCTTTATTAGGTTAGGCGATGAGTAGTTTTTTTTGACTAAAAAGATGAACACTTGGCAAGTTTGGGCAACTGAATTTAAAATGCTGGTCATGAATACTAAATGAGGTTGGGATTAATATAGAAAAGTTTTAGAATAAATTTTTAAAGCTTTGAACAATGTGATTATGACTGTTAACATCCTCTAGTCCAATTGTCAAAGTGGAATTTAATTAATAGATTGAGATATGACAGACCTTTGCAAGGTTGAATGCCTATAAAAAACTTGGATTAAAATTAAGCTCTAAGTTGATAACTGTGTAACTATAATATTTAATAAATTGTAAATATAACTTTTTGCAAAATTTGTGTAACTTAGTCGGTAATGTCTTTTCAAGGCAAATTCATAGTCGTCCTTAGGTTATCTGGCCTTCCAGAATAAACAGTAAATTTCATAGGCCCAAGGATGCATAAATGAATCGGTGTTACCAAATTGTATGAATTGATAGGGGCACAAGCTTACATGGATGTAATCACTGTGATGTGTGTTTCCTTTAAATGAAAAATTTAGCTAGTATTTTACTTAGAAGTGACTTGGTGTGTTTGTTTTATCATTGGCATGATTCTAATGCATCGACAATGTACACTTAAGTGAAGTTTGTATTTCCATGAGTAAAAGAAACTTTAACAAATAAATCTCAAGTAGAAAAGTGAAGCTATATCTGGCATAGATCAAATCTCTGGCGTGCAAATACATCAGAAAGATATCACTTCTTTGCATGAAAGTTGCAACTCCTCTGCATTCATCTAAATATCACAATGTGACTGATTTATTCTAGCCTGTGGAAGGCACTGAAAATATATTAAGCTAGTATCAAAATTATATTGTAGTGACTACTTGGTTGTGAGTACTAAAGTCTGTAAACTGTTTCGAATGTCATCTTTTTTCCCTTGTCTAAATGAGGGCTTTTGCAGATTTCATTTTTTAAAGAATTTTGGATTAACTTCTTCAATGTTTTTGTTCACATTTACGTTTTAATTGAGAAAATTCCTCATTGAATTCCACTTTTGTAATTCTTGTTTTTATCGTATAATTGTGAATCATAGGGTATAATGTGTTATAGGTTGATTCATATGTTGTTCTACTTTTCTCATGGATGAAGACCACAGTTGCAATAGTCACATTAGGCAATATCCCCACTAAAGGCACCGCATTTTATTTTGTTGACGTATTTCTTCCCATCTTCTCCACCGCCCATTCTCTCTTTCCACTGTTTCTCATTGCCAGGTGTTGTACATTGTAAATATGTGGATTAATAGTTTTGACAGCTATAAGATGTTTTAACATTTGTTAAAAAAGAACATACATTCCTCCCTCCACCTGTAATCTCGGCTTCCAAGAAAGAAGGGACGCCAACAATTTCCAACGATAATATCTGAGAAAAAAGATCTTTTTTTATGGATGCTAAAACCTATTCTAGGAGTGGCATTCAAGCTGCAGATGCTGGCAAGAGTATTTGAACACATAATAGATGCTATTTTAATTTCATACGATGAACTTCATATTTAACTAGCTTCCTTCAATGATTTTGGAACACTTAGAACTATATGCTATTTTCTACAAAACTGATAGTGGTGGGATTGTATATTATTTACAATGCAGGGAAGAAAATGCACTATATAACCTGGAATAACCAAACTTACCTAACATTGGAGATTTCTTGCTTGCCTCTCTTCTCCAGTGTTAATGCTTCATTGGAGTGTTCAGGCGAGGCAGGGTGCTATTTTTGCCATCGGTTTGTGTATTCAACATTCCTGTATTTTGTTTTATGCTACACTCAGGATTTGTAGACTCATGCCAACAGATATCTACCCAACACGCCTTTGGTAAGACCAACAGCTTTGTTTGCAGGGGATTAGTGTTGCATTCTTGTTCAAGTATATATATATGATAGGCTAAATTGGAACAATTTATGCTATTCAGTTATGTCCATCCATCCACCGTCTTCTACCACTCACATGTTTTGATGGCAAGGTTTTTATTCTTGAATTCTTTTACTATATAGTTCCTGTAAATGCTTTTTTTATTGTGCTACTATGGTAAGTCAATCTTTTTTGGCTTACTAAGCCTCTTTAATGTGGGGAATTACAGTCCCTCCTTTTTATTATGTGAACAGGTAGATTGTAATTACACATATACCTACAGGCACTCTAAAAATAATTAAAAGAAGCATGAATTGTACTTGTAACAATACAACAATAGGGACAATAAGATTTACAGAAATGCAAATCAAGCCTGCAGAAATAATTTATGCAAATAATTTGGTTACTTTTTCGTAAATCATGAATTTAACATAATAAAGAATTTAATCCCAAAATACTTGTAATATGAAGCACACAATTGGTTTCACTCTGATTTCCAATTTTCGGCAATGAAAAGACTAGAAATTCCTTCAACATGCAAACTAAGAAAATCTAGAGAGGAAAAGATCTATGTCCCTCTTCTTCCAAATTATCTCTGCTTTATAGATTATCTGTGTTGGTGCTCAAAGCGGTGGAGAATGGCAGTTTAAGGAGCAGCAGAAGAGGATGAGCTCAAATCTGATTTACTTTTGCTTACCTTCTACAAAACTATGGAAAACAAATTGCAGGAAAAATTCACGTTTTAGATAGGCATCAAACAAATGACAAGAGAAATATCTCTTGCTACATTTTTTCTACTGGAAAAGGTCAGTTATTACATTCATGTTTGTTCACTTTCTTTCTAAACTTTATCTTTTGTAGTTCCATAGACATATTCTAAATGGGTCTCTCCTAAAGAATATTCAGTGAGACTCTTCATGAGCCCTTGGGAGTTATAGTGACACTCTCGACCATGATGTTTGTAATGCAGGGAATCATATTTGTAGTATTGATCTATATTTTTAGTAAGTTGAAATCAATCTTAGGTTTGTGGGAGAAAATCTGCCTAGGACCTATTTATATATAAGAACTAAAATAATAATGGTAGAAGTATAGAACAGAGGAGTGTCAAATCTTCAAAAATGTGAGCAGAAAATAGCTAACTCATTGTTTAAAGAAAATTGCACAGTGAGACCTTGAAGAAAGTCAATCTATTATCCACCTATACTGTAAGAATAAATAGGCACCCCTAAACCAAATTATCCACCTGGTTTTCCCAGAAAATAAAAATAGTTCAAAGTGACAAATAATGCATATTGTTTTCAACACACCCAATACCCCCTGGCTTTCATCAGTTAAGTATGAAATTCCTTCTAGTTTCCAACTCTTTTAGGAAAACATGGGCTTCTTAAAATTTCTTCAGTTTCCTGATGCTTAGTATAAAAAAGAGGATCAATCTTACAGTCTATCAGAAAAGTTTAGAATTCAGTGAATTTAGAGTAGAGTTTCTTTCCTAACATATATCGTTAACGTTCAACAGCATAAGGCATCTTCATATTATGCCAACAAAACTAAAAATCTTGAGGAATGCCAGCCATATCAAAGCAAATTTAGTCACCTTTACCTTTCTTTGGCTATTGTATTATTCGAAAGGGCATTTAAAACTTAAAAAAAAAAAAATTTACCTGGTATAAGTTTGAACCTATCCATTCAGACCCACAAACATCAACAAAGAAAAATGTATAAAAACATACAAAAATTGGCTCTACATGTATAGCATCTGCTTTAAAATAAAAAGAATGAGATATATTCTTTCGTAAGTTTCCAGTGGCAAATGTAAAAAATCAATGATAAAAACTATAAAAACGCCTGGAAGAAAGGGAAATGTGTGTTCATTCCTCAACAACCACAAGAAAATATATACACCTGACTTGCAAGAAAACTCATTTGAACAACTGAACAAGAACGAATTGACAAAGTCACAATAATTAAGCCCAACTTATAAGAAAACTACTCCATGATCTCCAATAAAAAGAAAACTTGAACCCAAAATCGACAAAATAAAGATATCCTCCCTGAGAGGTTTTATGTACATACAGACATAACATTTTACAAAATACTAAAAACCAATTAGAGCTTGAGACCATATGAGCATTTCTCACTTTGAATAGTATGATTTACAATAGCAATGGAAAGATTGCAGTAAGAAGATGAAACAACATGATGTTTAAAAAAACTCAAATTTGATTTGCACTGGTATTATACACGGATTTTGCTCATAGCGAAAAGATTTATGAAATAGAAGTCCATACAGAGGCTTACCACAAGTGCAGCTTCACAGGCTTGAAGCAAAATGTTTACCGGATGCCCACTTTCACAACTCTTTGGTCCTTCACTCAAGCATAGATAAGTCAAACAAATTGAGAAGCAGAGATCCAAAATGCATACAAATTGAAAACCTCCGATCAAGAAATGACTTGTCATCTTGTAAGGATGATTAAAAATAATTAATTAACATTGCAAATGAAATAAATTCAAGAAGCCCAACTGTGCCGTCAATTTGCACCACTTGAGCTATCCTTAATGAAATGGCAATTAATTATTTTTTGAAATAAAAAAATGAATTTTTGCACTTACTATCTCAACCATTAACCAATAGGAAAGAACATAAATCAAATTTTCCCATTTAATAAATAGCCAAAAAAATCAAAGACTATAATAGTTTGCTTTGATTTTTCTGTTCCTGTATGCCTATTGGCTAAAAAATTGAAATAATTGCATCCAAGGGATGCATTAGTAATCATGCCGAAGGCAGGAACTAATAAATTGTTAGCTTTTTTAATGAAAATTCAAGTTATTTATTAAAATAAAATAACACTTCATAAAAAAATAATGGGTGGTTAAAAGGTACACCCCGATAGTCACATGGGCTAAGCCCAGAAAGTTCTAGATCAAAGTATCAAAGGGTACATAACCCATATAAAAACATAGTAAAAAATAAAATTAAGCTGCCAATGCCACCCCTGCAGATGGCGGATCCCTGTCATCCAGTTTTCCCCAAATATCTACGGGGTCCGAGTTGACATCAGGCATAGCCCAACCATCTTCAATTTCCTGTTCTTCATTCTAAACATTTGGCTCCTCGTGCTGAGGTGAGATAGCCAAATTGAACCGGGGGAAGACTTTAGTATTATCCCACCCTGTATTTGGTGGATGAGAAGGACCAGGAGCATTCCAACTTGCATTATCCCTTGCAGGCCAACTAGCATTATCTCTAGTGGGCCAACCCGCATTATCCCCTCTTGCACTTGCAACACGGCCTGAGGTCCAACCGTGCTGACGTGGAGAGGCCGAACGTCTATGACGGGGAGCACCACGGTGCTGAGCAGGCTGGGAGCAGGGCTGAGAATCTCTGGCCGAACCACTTCTTCGACTGTGTGGTGAATGGGCTCTGACAGAGGTAGGTGAGGGAGGAACTTGAGCCACAGTACAGGGAGCATTCCCGCAAAGATCTAATAACTCTTGTAAGTGTGCCACTTCCAAGGTAACTTTGTTAGCTTGCACTTGAATTTACAGAAGAACATTAGAACAGATAATTGTTTTAATGTAAAGAGAAACAAAAGTTCCAATTTTACTTTATGAAAATATACAAGAATTATGATCTTTCCATAATGTAAATAAAATCTCCATCTTGAAAATATGCCAAATCTGAGTAAATCTTTCAGGAAACCTGGGTGAATCATCCAGAAGGATGATTTGCTAGGTTAATGGCTCTGGTTTGAAAGGGCGAAAGAAATCATGAATCCATAGCCAGAATTGTTGAGCTCTGGTGCAATACCAGAAGAGATGTTGAATCATCTCAGACTATCCACAAAAAGGACAACGGGGATCCTAGACCCCAAGATGAAACAACCTAAACAACCTAGTACCAACATGCATGCCTTGAAAAAGAATGCACCAGACAAAATGAGCAAGTTTTGGCTCAAGAATGGCAGACCAAATAGTTTGAAATCTGGAATGCCAAAGACTCAAAGAGCTATGAATAAGCCAAGGCTTATTAAGAGTGTCAGCCATAGAAAAATGTGCTAAAAGCCACCTGTAAGCCATCCTTGGCTTGAAATGATGCATTGGTGTTTCAGGATACCACTTCTAGTCCTTCCACCATGGCTTGTTGGACTGAATTCTAACTTTGTGAAGCATTTCTGATGGAATAGCCGTGATGACTCTATCATAAGTAGTCTTATCAACTTTTGAAAGACCAAATTTTACACGGAATGGTTCCCAAGCCAAAAGGCTTATAGTGGGCCGGTGGAACATATCCTGTAAGGTTTGAACACATCTTTTATGAAATTCTAGAGGCTTTAAACCAAACAATTTAGCCAAAGGTTGGGTTGCATAAGCTAGGAGAGGCGACCACCAAATATTAAGGTGATTAAAGGAAAGACCAGCATGAAACCCATCACCAGACTAGCATAACCATGGTTTAACTTTTTCCCGGGCTTTCCAAATGCTTTCAACCAGAAACGTGCCTGAGATTTGAATTGGTTCTCTCATGACAAGGAGAGTAGAAAAACCAATTCCTTTCCAAACCAGTTTGTGCAAAGGATGTCCCATTTCAATGTTATGCTGGAGGAAAACTTTCCATGCCTCATAGCCAGTGAAAGCACGAATGATCCCCTTGACAGCCAAGGCAGTTCCTTGGCGTTGAGTAAAAAGAATACCAAGTCCTCTAGAATCTCTAGGAAGGCAGGAAAACTCCCATGCAACACGGTGAAAGCCATGACGAGTATCAGAAGAGGTCCATAGAAAATCCCTCAAAAGTTTTTCTAGTTTGGCATATGAACTGTTTGAAGGAGCCCAACAAGAAGAATAATAAACATGGGTTGCAGCCAAGATCTTAGAACAAACCTGGAATTTACCAGCCATAGAAAGTGGCTTAGTAATCCAGACTACAAGTTTTTGTTCCACACGGGTAAGAACAACTTGCCATAGAGTAGTAGAAGTGCCCTGGAATGCAAAAGGAATACCCAGGAATCTAAAAATTTCACCATGGCCAACCCAATGCCAGCCATATTGCTGAAGCCATTGAGGAACGGGAAGAATTGATTGCCTGTAGCATAATGTTTTATGCCACTGAATGGAAGAACCTGAGGCTAAACAAAAGGTCTCCAGACAACCAAGAGCATTTTTCACTGAATTTTCTTCTTCCAGTAGGGTTAAAAAGAGTCATCAACAAAATGACCATTAACCAGCTGGCTGGAAGAATTAGGTAAAGAAATACCATGAACAAGCTGATTAGACACTGAATGAGCAAGAAGATAACCAAAACCTTCTGCCACAAGAACATACAGGCTTGGAACAAGAGGGCATCCTTGCCAGATTGATCGGAAAAAGGCAAAAAGTATGGGACTGGTGGCCATTGATAGTGATACATGCAGAGGCATCTGAAAAGAGCATTTTGACAGATTGAATAAAAGAGGGTCCAAACCCTAATGCTGCAAGCATTGCAAGGATAAAGTGCCATTCAATGCGATCATATGCCTTAGCAAAATCAATTTTTAAAAAGATTGCTTTTTTATTTGATTTTCTTGCCCATTCCATTTCCTCCCAAACTGCAATGATATTATCTAAAATATATCTGGACTTAATGAAGCCTGTTTCTTCAGGGTGGACAATCAAAGGAAGCAGGTTGCAGAGTTTGAGAGAAAGGGTTTTAGCAATGATTTTGTATGAAACATTGAGGAGTGTAATGGGTCTCCAGTTGCAAATATCCTTCGGATTGCCAGCTTTAGGTATGAACTTAATGTTTCCTTGATTTATAATATCTCCTAAAGAATTTGAATGAAAAGTTTCAAGGTAAACATTGTTTAAATCTTTTCCTAAACAATCCCAAAGGGCTTTGTAAAACTCACAAGGAAAGCCATCAATTCCAGGAGCTTTGCCATCAGCCATAGAGCGGACAACTTCTTTTAGATCTTCAATGGTCAATAATTGATCATAGAAGTGCGTCTGGGCCGAGGAGAGCTTTTTTGGAACAACATCAAGACAATCCTGCAGAGTAGTCTGTCGTTCAGGAGTGTATTCTTGAGTAGTGAAAACTTTTTCATAATGTCTTACAAAAGCCTAGAGAATGTCTGGCAGATCTGTATGAACAGTATTGTCCTCTTTGATTTGCTTAATACCATGTGAGGAATGTCTAGCTCGAAGAGCAAGAAAGAATTCCTTAGAAACACAGTCTCCAATTTTTAGCCAGTGCATCCTGGCTTTAAGTCGTACACATGTTCACTCATGTTCACATCCTAAAATAGAGTAGAGGTCAAAACAACGTTAATCACATAGTTTATAGTGGAGATTCAATTCTAAATTCTAAATTCTAAAATCTAAACGTAAATACATTATAAATTAGAGATAAGTGAACATCTTGATCTCTTTTCATTTGAACATCTCAACTCCATATATATATATATATATATATATATATATATATATATATATCTATATATATATGATTATTCCATTATTTGTTTCATTCACTTAAACCCTTAGACCTTTGTATTTACTTATTGATTAACCCAATTAATTAATCAAGAAGATAAAACCCAGATCGCTCCTAATTATATGTTTGTTTGCATTGTTCAACACAATTTTGTTGTCGGATTAGTAGTGCCAAAATATGATTAGCATAACTAAAGAGTGAGATTAATAATTCATAAATTTTCGTAACACAATCCATAGGATTACATCTTTTCTCATATGCTAAAGGGGACAATTTTTTATCGTGCCAACTAATCCTTATTTCCCAATTTTTTTTAATGAATTTTTTTTATTGTGCCAACTAACCCTTATTAATACAACCTGAGTTGGCTTGTTGGTGAAAAACTTGCCCTCTTGAAAGAGAGATCACAAGTTCAAATCCTACAGGGACTATAAAAGGATCCATTTCCATTTCCATTTCCCATCTTTGTCCACAATTGTGGCATTGGAATGTAATCAAATTAACTAGTTAAAATCAATTACATAGTTGACTTTATGGTAGATAGATAAAGCCACACATGATGGGACACGTGTGTCCTCGGGGGCCAAACCTCTCTCCATTTGAATCTGCACCTTTCTCCTTTGGAAATTTGCGCAACTTTAGTGGACACCCCTTCAAACGAATTTAAAACAAATTTATGTACAGTCTCGGTCCATTTATTAATGTTTGCTAGTGTTTATTGTTCGTAGATATACTCTGGTCATAGTTGTACCACATAAAGAACTCTCAATAATGTTTGTATATTATTTAATGAAACGTGTCCACTCTCCTTTGGGCCATGTTCTCTTTATCTTGGTGATAAAGCACCAAGTGTGATCATCTGAAACGTGATAATATCCAGAAACATTCTTGATCAAGAACCCATTAACTGAGTATGGAGCCTGAAGTGCAAGAATCTATCTTAGAAATGGCTACTACTTCTGCTAATGGCATTCATGTGGAACAATATAGAGAAAGAATATATTATATTGAACAATGTTAAAATTTCATGGAAAAAGAAGGCAGTCCTCAAGCTAGAGACTGCAATTGAAAAAACAGTTCACACAGCCCAAATAAACAGAGCAGCAGCAGTACATAAAGCATGGATGCTTAACTAACATAAGCAGAAACTATAAACTAAGATCACAGAAACAGCAGAAAATCTACCAGACAAAAATACAGTGACAATTACAGAACAATGTTCATCAAAATAAATGACATCCAACAGCAATGCTGTTAATGGAAACTTTGACAACCCATAAGACAGAATCCTTGTTGTGCTGCCTGAAAACTTCTCTATGGAAGAGTTGGCATTGATTATTAACGCACAGAGCTGTAATTCAACACACAGAATAATAAAACACAGTCCTGAACTGGGCTGTTCTTGCACAAAGAACCCACTCATGTAAAACTCAGAAAAAACCCCTGTAGCAGCCAGCGTAGCACAATTCATAATGACTGGCTTCCCCTGTAAACTGACATCAAAACAGTCACCATAAAAGGACTGATCCTGATCATAAAAACCAGATCCATCCCTGAAACTGCCCACTGAACCATTTCCATATTTGCAGTGCCAAAATTCCATGTTCTAAGCGTTATAGGGCATGTCAAAGTGTGAGAGGGCTATTCTTAAATATCATCCATTTCAACAGTTAAAAAATAGGTATAAAATTGCTATTCACTGTTTGACTATTGAAAATGATGATATTTAAGTAGAGTAATGTGAGAGAGATGGTCTTTAATATAGGCAAGTCTAATAAACCCCAGGATCCATCTGAGAGTTAAATATCCACTGTTCATGAAAGACACCGAGGAGACTGTGGAATTGAGAATTTCAAAAGAAGGGACCATAGCAACCCAAGCTGTAACATAAGCAGAAACAGATGTGAGACTGGCCTCATTAACTGTGAAAAACCTTCTTAACTGCACAATATCGTCAAGTATGTATGAAGAAGCAGAATGATTTTGCTTTCTGTTCTCTTGGACAACCTTGGAGGCAACATCAAGGAATACTGTATTGGTAAATTTGAAGTTCTAGTAAGCTCCTATGTCAAATGCATTTTTAATATGGCTGAGCTCGAAATTAGAGGACCCTGTGTAGGCCAAAACACGACAAATTTGCCGCTTCCGTTTAAATGTCTTTATAAGTTTTATTGGTTAAAAACAAATTTAAATTATTATTTTTTTATAGTGTAGTAGAACATCAACTGAACACCTTCCACATACAATGAGTTTTTATTTATTTTAATTCAGATATATATGTCTACAAGTGGATAAGAATGGTCTGATAAAAAGTGCATAGTTGGAGTTTCTAGTTGCAATTTGCATTGACAGGTTGTCCCTCCAAAAGAGGGGCAACGAAGCAAATTACAAATGTTTGCTTGTATTTCATTCGTGTTTCTTCTATTTTACTCTTTGAGTACTTGAAGTCTATATCACAACACAGTTTCATTTTGAGGGTTTCACAAACAATTTTGATCTATAATAAAATGATTTTATTTATTCATTTATTCTAAAAGAGTGTCCACGAAGCAAATTACAAATGTTCGTGTTGCTTCTATTTGACTCTTTGAGCACTTGAAGTCTATATCACAACACAGTTTAATCTTGATGGTTTCACAAACAATTTTGATCTTTAATAAAATGATTTTATTTATTCATTTATTCTAAAAGAGTGTCCACTAGTGAAATAGTAGCAAGGATAGTTCACATTTTTACATGCATGCAATTAATTGCTTCGTATATTTAAATGTGATAAAACTTAAAGAAACATAATTAAAAATGTCTCATGCTTTCAGAAACCACTTATCCTTAAGAGTATCTCAGGCATAAAACAAAAATAAGTAAACTATATCAATTAATACGCTTACTAATATTCTTTTTACCTTTCTTCCAAAAAGACTCTTCAGATAGTGCATGGCTTCAGATGTCTATAAATGTGGTCATGTTCTTAATCTATTTGCGTTTATAGGAAAGGAAGGAGTGAAGAATAGTAATTGTTTATCCAACTCTCAACATAATTAAAAATTCCATGGATGGCCACCTGAACAACAACCATTCCAACAATTTATTTTTTTGGGGATATTTTCATAATTAGACTTATAGACACAATAAATTGAAAAGGTTTTTTTTGGAAATATAAGATAAAGGGTTAATGATTAAATAATTATGGAAAAACTAACATTTCAACAAAACTTACATTAACAATATTCATGTCTTTTTTGGATCTTTATTCTAAAAAATAAACAATTATATAAAGGTTTATATTAATATGATAAAGAAAACAAAGAAAAATAAAGGCTTAGCTTTTCAATAGTGTTCATAAAAATAGATCATGTAATTTCTTTTCATATCTCAATTTCTAACAAGAATCACATCTTTCATAAAAAATATTTTAGATTGAATAGTGCCTTTACCTTATCTCAACAATTAAGGATATCGTTTCAAATAAAAACAATATATTTGAACTACATATCAAGAATTTCCCATAGAAACCAAACCATATCTCAATCCACCAACTTAAAACTCTATTTTACAATTTGATCAATAATTGTCACAATTCCATTTGAACAACAAGATAAATAATGAAAACAAAACATCTTAAAATAAAGATCATGCCAATCTGATTTACATTTTTCTCCATATAAATAAGCAATCAATAATACATTTTCTCATACAAATATGGAGTCTATTGATTGAGCTATCCAAGCCCTAGGAGCTAGAGTTTTGCCTATTGCCTTGTGGACAATGTAATAAGAAATATAAAATAGTGCAAGTGAACAAGGCCTCTAATTAACAACAATCAAAGTGGGACTCTACATTCATTAAATAGTTTCAACTTTGACCATAAATATCACATCTCCAACTTGTAAAAAATTTCATTTAGTCTTGTCCACAATTTCAGCTCCCCTAGACTTCACATAATATATAGGTCCATGTGGTGAGTAGCTTCCTACACAATTGAGAAAGAAAGTGTAAAAAAGACTGTAATTCCCAAATATCAATAGTAGTTGATTGTTTGAAATGAAAATAAAACCATTAATATTATCCCATTTCTTGTATCAAATAGGTTTGTGAACTTTCACTTAATTTTCCATATGCAAAATATTGGTTGCTTCTTTTCACAACAATTCTTAATGTACCCATTACACAATAAAGTGTGATTACTAATATTATCTTGTTTCTTATATCAAATAGATTTGTGGACTTTCACAAAATTTTACAACTATTTAATGCCAATTATGAGGCTAGCTTGCTAGCCTCAATGGTTTTTTAAATGCCTTTTACCCTCATGTCCCTTATGTTTAAAGATATTGAAGAAGGCATGTTTTTCAATAAAAAAACACTACCTTGTGTCGTGATAAAAGATTAGTCTAAATCCCACACATTCTATTGCTAGTGACTATTTTATCTGAAATACATCTTTATTATGGATAGAGTCGATATGGATAGGGCCCTCTAGGAAGTTTGTCTGCAATTATAAATTATTGCTTTTATAGAACTTAAATGAATTGAGAATTGGAATTGATAAAACATCACCATTCTAGCAAAGCATAAACATGGCTATAAAAATGAATCATCTAATGTCTCTCTGTATCATTTATAATGAGAATTATGCATGTTAAGGGGCCTGTATCATTTGTGTTTTAATGAATGTGAATGGTTGATGCGAGGCATGTAGCCTAGACAGTAGGCAGGCTTTCTCTCTAGCAAATGACATTATTACCCATACCAATACACATGTTAAGATGACCAAGCATTATGATCCAGCAGGGCAAGGCACGGCACAAGGTAGCAGAGAATTATCAAGAAAATGGTGAGAGAAGGTGGAGCAAATTATCAAGAAATAAACATGCAGAAGTAGAGAGGACGCTAGCAGGGTGGCAGAGAATTTCACAGAATATATGGAAAAAGAAATTTCAAATCTTGACTTTGATCCTCTGAATGTGTAATTTGGCAAAGGATATGGAAGTGATGCCATGCATGGGATTGAGGGAGGCTATGGGATCTTTACTCCTTGACCTAGGTTAGTCTATTGGCAGGCAAAATGTCTTCGACATGGCTCAGATGCTTAGCCGTGCAACCATGCTCTTAGTGGCGGTTGGAGCATTCATGCTGCATTAGGATGTTTTAGGGGTTAATAATCAGAACAAAGCCTTTCATGCTTGTTATTTGGATCATTTCCTCCACATCATGGCTAGGATTGGTAAACTGCAGAAGATTCAAAAGAAATTGCAGTTGCGCTAAAGATAAAACTATCTAATGAAGTGGAGTGGGACAACACAAAATGCTATGACTTTCTATATATATATTTTAAAGATAAAATATAGAGGTTCTATATAAGGGACCTCTTCCCAACTAAGAAAAATATTTAAAGGAAAAACTAACACCACATCTTCTACACAACTAGGTGTGAGATTAGCAAGAACAAGAAAATTTTTACTCTAATTTGCTATGAGATCTGAGAGTTCCATATGACTTAGAAATTGGTTTTTTTTAATTTGTTCTGGTTTCTCACTTCAGTCCATTTATAGGCTTCCTCATCTTCCTCATATTTGAAAGAAGCTGATGATGAAGAAAGCCACTTATCAGAAGCTTGTCCAATACTGAAATTGGAATGTAATCACCTATACCCTATTACTTCACCTGAGACAAAATCCTGAATGGAGTAGGGATCTTCACTAAACGTTGTGTCTACATTTTATTCTTGCTCATAAAATTATCTGCCATATTACATAATGTTTTTACCTTCCCTTTTTTATAACATCCTTTGCCAATGATTCCATTCTTTATCCACCACTTCTTTAAACAACAATCATCTTCTTTGGCACACCTTTAGAAATTGATGTGCTTTCCTCCTCTATAATTGGGGAGGAACACACCATGTCTATATATTTTGGTGGTGAAGGAGGGGTAGAGTCATTTTTTGCTTGAGTAGAGCCATTCTTGTGAGAACACACTAATGAATCTTTTGAAAAGTGAACAACCACCCATCATACTGCAAAGTGGGAAAGACATACCTCTTTCTACCATGTGGCTTGTTTACAGGAGCAATGGTTAATTACTTTGTACTCAGAAGCCATATGACCTACTTGAAAGCACTTTTGTAGTGGAAGGTGTTGGAAATATTGTCATTGATGTTAGAGGAGAATTAATGTCAAGAAGATGATTTAATGGGTGGCATAAGAAATGGGTGTTGCTATTTAAGATATGATGATACAAATCCTAATGCTGAGAAACAGGAATACATTGATCATATTCAAGACAGAATAAATGATGGGGATGGTGGCCAAGATAGATACAACAGTGAAAGGAGGAGATCTTAGAGTGATGAAGAATTGAAATGTCTGAAAACGGATGCAAGAATAGTTTCAGTTTTCACGAGCCAGGGATACACATGGACAGCGAAGCAGTGATGAAATGAAAAAAGATGCCCCATTCCCCACTAAGTAAAGACGTTGTCTACAATAGTGTCGACATCCATGAAGAGCTTGAAGATTTAAATCGACATTATAAAAGCCTTGTGTTGGGTGATTCGACCAATCTTGATGTTTCAATTGCAAGTGAACATCAGTCAAATTGCAAATCGTTTAGTGGTAATAAAGAAATGAATTTGTTATACGACTGCAGCCACTAAGTAAATATATAAGCACGGTGCCAATGCACAAGAAACGATAGTGGGCAAACCATTAGCAACTATGTAAGATAGAAAGTGATGCCTCCAGAATGCCGATGCAGGATACCTTCCCCAGAGTTTGTAGATTCCATTTGGGTAAGAAACCTGATACACTATTATGGAAGTCCCACGGCGAAATTGCTGTAGATTGGTGTCATCAAAGAAGTCGACCCTTGAATAGAAACACGATTCAAAATTTGTGAACCTAGTCTTCAGGAAAGCATAGTCGGTGCAAGTGTTGAATCTGAAATTGCAGTGGAGAAATCACTGGGATTATTAAACGAGGACTTTGAAAGACGTAGTGATCTTGATATGATTTTGTTTTGGACCATCTACTATTTCTCCATACCATTCTGTTCTACAGTACAAAGGAAATGCCCACAAATCGCAGAGTAAAAGATTACAATTAAGACTAAAGACTATGTGAGAAGCATTTGTTATATTTTAATTTGAATTGTTTGCTGGCCAACCCATGATTAGCGCTACCTTTCTAAGGAGACATCTCCCATGAGAGAATTCGCACCCTCTCAATGAAGAGGCATGAAGGTGAAGGTATAAAAGGTGAATGAGAAGTGTGGTTAGAGGGAGTGTGTGGAGTGTAGAAGATATATCATACAAACACAAGCAGATTTGAGGTGAAGAATATCATAGAAGATCATTCAAGGGAGACTTTGTGAAGAATTTATATGAATATTATTTGTTGAAGGAGCAAATTCAAAAGGGAAATATTTTGGAGGTTGGTGCCTTATATTGGAGAGGTTGTTGCCTCATATTGGAGAGCATAAGTGTGTGCTCATCAATTGGTATCAGAGGTGGTTCCTTCAAAGTATAGTTTAACCACTAGAAGGAAGATCTCAAGAGCACACATGGCCTGCCAAGAAGGATTCTCCCCCAACAGGGCTCCATTGTTCGATGGAACAAACTATGCTTTATGGAGCATAAGAATGAGCACTTACTTAATGACTCTTGGCTTTGATATTTGGCAATCGATAGTAAATGGTTATAAAGCTCCTGTGTCTCCATCAACAAATAAGGATGGAAAGAAGGTTAGTGAGAACAATGCGAAAGCCATGAATGCAATCTTGTGTGGTTTATTAGAATCAGAGTTTGTTAAAGTGATGCATTGCGATTTAGTAAAGGAGATCTGGGATAAACTTAAGAATATTTATGAAGGGGATGATAAAGTTAAAAAAAGGCTAAACTCCAAACCCTTAGAAGTCAATTCAAAAGCTTGAAAATGAAAGACAAAAAATATTGCATCTTATCTCCTTTGTGTGGATAAAATTGTAAATACCATCAAAGAACTTGGTGAAAAAGTTAAAGAGCTAATGATCGTACAAAAAGTCCTAAGATCTCTCCCCTTAAGATTTGATGCAAAAGTTTCAACCATTGAGGAAATAAAGGACTTGGATAAACTAACTATGGATGAATTGCATGGGATCCTTACGTCATATGAAATGAGGACTGAATATGAGATGCCATCAAAACAGGAAGAATTCTTCAAAGAAAATGAAAAATAAAGAGCTCGAACCAAGCAATAGTTCCAATGATGAATTAAACGAAGAAGATCATTTTGTGAGGAAGCTGAAGAAAGGATCCAACAAGTACAAGGGTAAGTTTCCTTTAAAATGCTTTAATTATGGAAAGGTAGGGCATTTTGTTGCCAAATGCCCATATGCAGAAAATGAAAATATAATATAAAGTCTAGCATTGTAAAATGTGTACACTAGCATTTTACACCTACTTTTAGCTTCTAGGTTGAACCTATTTTGTTGTCTTTATTAAATAGGACCTATTTTAACACACGTTTGAGCTCTAAAAGATGAATATCTCGATCCCAACAAGTAAACCTGGTACAATCAACTTAGGATTGGACTAAGCTTGAATTAAAAGACACTTTTTGGAGACTGTGGACCAAAGGTCTAGGGCATCCGAGCACCCTGGTCTCGCTTAAGTACTTTGGTCCCACTTTGTGGTGTCGACTTAGGACTCTTCTTTAGTTTGTATTTGTCGACCTATAGTTCCTTTATTTGCCGAAGGTGAGTAGGAATGCATATTTAAGTGTGTGTTGTAGTTCATTTTACACCTAATGGAATGAATGCGAAATTGCTCTCATATGATGTTCTATGCAAAAGGATTCTTCATGTTTGGATTGTCTTCTACTTGTGAATGCTATTGAAGTTGTTTGTAGGCTTTGAAGGAAGTTTGAAGCCCTCTTCATCACTCTTATTTGTTGGTGCTAGGTCTTCATCAACTAAGGTTGGATATCTTGTGGTTATTACCATCATTTATCATCATTATCTATCATATTATTGTAGATTTGGCCTCTACCCTCTTAGGGTACACACTCTTGGATCTTATCATTCACTATTGTGGAGGTGGGAACACCAACACAGGGTTTGACTGAAGCAAACCCTTAAAACAACACAACCTTTTCCCTCTTTTCGTGTGTGCAGGTAAGGAGAACAAGTTTTGGAGGCTGGCTTTCAGGAAGACGGTAGTGTAGATGGATATAGATCTGATTATACCCGAAGTTATGCCTAACCCTAAAAGAAGACTAGGGTGCGGGAGTGCCCCTATCCTAGGTATTTATGCTACATTTTCTAGGTTTTGAATTACTCTCTTACCTCTGTTGTACTTGTTAATCTCTGAGGTTCATTTCTTGTAGTCTGTTATAGCTTGTTATTCATCATTTTGTGGTTTAATCTTAGTCTTGGCTTGCTTGTTGAGCTTTGGTTGAACTTGGTTGGTCCTTCTATATACAACAAAAGGGTAGAAACCCTATAGTTTGTCTCTCCTTCTTGGGTATAAGCTATGCTCAGTTTGTGCCCCAATGTTTTGTAGAAGAGGGTTTGACCTAGTTTGATTTGCAGAGCTAGTCTCTCTTTTCTAAACTACATTTTGATGAACCCATCATTTCTTACACCTTTTCCTTCCCTCTTCTTTCAGATCTAAGTTGTTCATTACTCTAAATCTGATTGGGAGTGTGATCTTTAGTTGCTTTACATCTATACATAGTTAGATTTTGCATAATTTCAAGCTAGGGTTTGTCAAAGTTTTGTATTGATAGAAAAACATTGATAGTTGTGATCCTAGGGTTTTAGATAATTTGAAAGTTGTTTAGATCTTGTTGCATTGATTAGAGCATTTGTATTTTCTATACCTTTCATTAGTGTTGTTTAAAAGCATTTTGCATTCTTGCATTTGAAAATTGCATAATTGTCATTGAAAATTGTGTTTTGGTGTTAACATTGTTGTTTGAATTGAATTTGATTAAGGATTTACTATTGCTTCACTTAATAGAAAACACAAATCTTTCTTTTGGTTACATCATCAATTTCTTTTATTTGAGCATCTTGTGTTTTATTAAAGCTTGTAGTCACTTTATGAGCTTTGTGACATGGTGCCCCGATTCTAATACCTTTGTGTGAAGAAGTATTTTAATTATGGGTTCTAATGTTGATGCATCTAAATCTAAAATTCTTAATCAAGTCACACAAGTTCCTACTACACTTATTCGTAAAACATCAACTGCTCAAGAATCCATCGATATTGATGATCTTGTCACTCATGTTCTTGAAGCCCAAATTCAAAAGTTAGACATGGAGTTGGCTAACTTTCAAATATTTGTGAGTGCAGAACATATAGTCAAGGAGGCCACCCCTGTTGTTGAGAGTCTTAGAGGGTTGTTTCTTGAGGGACAAGGAGTAGAAGTCTTGCGTGGCCTAGCTCACATAGTGCATAAAAACATTATTTCGGTAGCTAGTTGTGTTGAAATCATGATGAACGTGGCTTCTCCTAATCAAATAGGGACTCAAGTGTTGGTACCCATACCCTCACTTGGTATGCCTACTTATTCATCTACTATTCTTACCACCACTACACAACTGAGTAATAATGTTACCGCATGTGTTGGGTTTTCTACTGGGAATCTTGTTCACCATTATGGTTTTGTTCCTTATAATTATACAAACTCTACACCTAATGTCACTCCACCTACATCTAAACCACCTATCACATATCAAAAGGCTACTCATACACCATCACCTAGTCCTTCATTTCAATCTTTACCTGATTCCACTTCTGACCCCATCATAAACCAATTGTTGAATAACATGACCTCCATGCAACAACAATTGGCTAGCATGAGTAATAGTCCACCTAAAACTAGTATCACAACACATTACCTTCATAGCCCTTTGTCCTATTCTATCCTAAGAACTCCTATGCCCGAGAAGTTTAAGATTCTCTACTTTGAGACATATAATGGGAAGGGAAACCCTAGCAACCATGTGGCAACTTTTACTACTATGTGCAGTGATTTCTACTTTGAGGATGTGATTGTAGAAAACTGTTTCCTAGGTCACTCAAGGACACAACCTTGGATTGGTTTTGCATGCTTCCTCCTAATTCTATAACTACATTTTCACAATTAGTTAATAAGTTCCTTGAGCACTTTCAGGCAAACATTGGACCTCAAGTCTCTTTGATAGACTTGGTTCATTGTAAACAAGGAATTAAAAAGAAAATAACTGATTTTATGGGGCATTAACAAGCCCTCTTTTCACAAATCCAATATTCTATTCTGGATGTTGATGTGCAAAGAATCTTTATAGGAAACTTACAACCTCACATCCGTGATAAGATATTGTTGATGCGGTATGATTCATTTACTCATATTTGTATGGCTCTTCATGATTATCAACTTTCGATTAGTTAGTATGAGCATAATCCCTCTCGGCTCTAGTTGCTCAATCTGAAGCCTCTAATAATCATTATTTTAAAAGACAACAATAATTTCATCAAGATACAAAAATCTCAGTAGATAACATTAGAAGACATGTGGTGGCAATGTCATCTCCTGCTCCCCCCTTATAAATTAAAACCCAAAACAAAATTTTTTACACCATTATCCGAATCTCTTCATTTTATAATGACACAACTTTTACAAAACAATCTCATCAAGCTTCCACTTGTTAGACCTCTCGATCCAAGCAAGATGTAATCATCTTCCTTTGATGAGAAGGTTTTTTGTCAATTTCACCACTCCATTGGCCATTGCACTGAAAGATGTATGCGTCTTAAACATGAAGTTCTAGACCTCATCGATGCCAATGTCATCCAAGTTGCTGGTGTTAATGATAAAGGGAATAAATCAGTGGTGGCTCCTAATCAAAACCTTCAAATATATGCTTATCCTTTATCTCATCATGAATCTAATGTGGTGAACATATCCCATGATAAAGATTATGATGAAGATATCTGCATGGTGGATGCTTGCCCTCATAACGAGCGAGTGGATTTGGAACTTTCTATATCTTTTACTCCACATGATGCTACTATTGAAGCTCTTGATGGGCCTCTTTACATTACTATTCGAATCAACTATAAACCTATTTTAGGTTCTATGATAGATCATATATGTATGGTGAATGTAGTAACTAAAGAGTTCCTCTACCTACACGGTTTACATCGAGATACTTATGATGTATGAGAGGTGGCTATTAGAGCACATGATGGGTCTATCTGTCCAACCCTTGGTGCTTTTACTTTTGAAGTTAAAGGTGGGCCAAGAGTCTTAGATGTTCATTTTGTCATCATTCCTACATCAGATCTATTTCATGTGAAGTTGGGCTACCCATGGTGTTGCTCCATGAAAGCGATCCCCTCTATGTTCCATAAGTTCTTGAAGTTTCCATTTGAGGGATGGGTGCATTATGTACATCATAGTCAGTATTACCCCATTGCTTAAAATGGACACTTTTCACTTGACTACTTCTGGCCACAACTAGTAGGAGTCACTTGAGAGAGAGATGATTTATTCTTCTTATCATATCAGAAATTTAAAGTAAAGAAGATAGTGGAGTTGTTGAGTAATATTTCTCCTAGTGATGTCCCCAAACCTCCTCGATCTTCTGAGGATCTAGCTGTAATCCCTCTTGTCCCATAAGTAGTGAATGAAGCTAAGCCTAAATCAAAGGTTCTTCCCCATCCTTGTCTGTCTGGTAGATATGCTAAGGTTCCCCCTCTGCCATCCCTTCAAGGACAATGAGGCAACCTCTGTGCACAAAACAAACCTCCTCTCAGCTTCAATATAACTTTTTTTCCACCCACCTCTAAGGAGACTATTGGTGACCAATCAGTTGCACAAGTTTTATTTCTCAAGGTTTCTCAACCACTTGAGGATGCTCCTATACTTCCACTAGCCTTGCAAGTTGAGAAGGAAAAGCATCCCACATTGAGGAACCCTCCCCCCATGGTCTCGCAGCCTTCAGTAGTTCCTCTTGTCTCTACTGATGTTATCTAAACAAAGGAAGAAAAGGAACCCATGTCGGAAGATACTACGGTTCCCCTTAAGAACATCACGAATAAAGCTAAGCGGAATAAGATTGCATGATAAAGAAAGAATCATCTTCATGCTATGGCTCGCCTTACCATAAGAGAGGAGAATCTCCCTTGCAAGCGTTTATCACCGATGGATGCCAAAGAGACAACTACCACTCTTGTGTCTCCTGCAGAGAAGGGAGAAGCTTTGCATGCCGCTATGGAGCCTATTGTACTATTCCAATAGAAATTCTAAAGATAATACAGTTATGGCTTATGTACCTAATACCTCTCATGCTATAGTTCCTCTTGCATCTTGTCCTCCTTTTCAAATGGATGAGGAACTAGATTGGGATGAGGATGACTTGCTTTAGGTTGACTTGCACATTAGGTACCTTGTTTTCTATGTTATGTGTGTATGCGATTGTGTTTCCCTTGTGATATGTTGCTTGATGCTTTATTTATGTTTTTGTGTTATTGTTGTTGTGTTGTTAAGCTCTCTTTGGATGACCCTTGACACCCTTGTAGGTACAAGGATACAAAGGGAACGAAATCCGTTGTGACATTCTCTCTATTTGTATCTTCATTCTTCTATATATCATAATCTGATTTGTTGTTGTGTCCTTTGGGGATGTATGCAAAGCATAGAATGTTTCTACATTCTCCCTTGTTGACCCAAGGGATGTTTATTTTGATTTCATGCATGATACTTCTTTCTTTGTCTCTGTAGTTCTACTAGCTGGAGGATGATGACAATTTCATGTATATGTGTGTGTGTGTGTGTGGTCTTGAGACGTCTCCTATTTATAACCATTCCTATATTGATGCCAGTTGGTAGATCCCTTTGTGTTATTACTTAGTTTAACTTGTTGTTTATTTTATGTTTTGATTTTTGTGGCACCTTGTTGCTATGTTCAGCATCATACCATGACTACAAAATCCATTGTGTATCATCCTTGTAGCATCACCTTGGTTTGCTTTTTGTGGGGGCAACCCCTTTGTGCGGTGTAGTTCTTTGGAAACATGTATCTTGTGGGCATGTGCTTCTAGAAAGCTCTCATGTCTGTTTTGTGATTTGTTCTACCTTAAAGCAATTTCTCCCTAATAGGAGTTAGAAATCACTTTAAGGTGGGGGCATACATCATGCTATGCTCTCTTTTGGTTGCATATTCACTTGTTGGCGTGGAACTCACCTAGTGATTCGGTATTCCTCACTAGCCTGTGATGCTTCCTTTTGGTCCATGAGCCATCTAGTACAATGTAGTTGGCTAGCCCATGCACTTCATGTGACTTAGCGTGGTCATCTAGTAATTCTACGGTCTTTACTAGTGTGTGATCCATGGTGGCACTTCTCTTCACATGACCCCTAGGGATAGAGCGAGCTAGCGTCAGAGTCATGTGCCTTGTGTGTTTGATCTATGTGTATTCTTATGTGTGCTTCTTTTATGCATAATGTCTCTAGCTTATGTTTTCATGTGTCTTCATCACGTTTTCCATGTGTTCTCTATGTATTCATTGTGCCTTATGTGTATGCATTATGTATTATGTGTATGCTTTGTGTTTGGAGTGTACTACCTTTATGTATTGCATGTCTTCCATGTGTACATTCTTGTGTATTCTTTTAGTACTCCACGTATGTGTGAATTAATGTCTTGCGTGTTTTCTCTTTGCTTATGTGTTTGCAACCTTAGGATCCTAAGTTTGGGGGCTACTTATAGTCTACAACTTGGTAGAATTCTTTGGTCTTCTAAGTTTGTGTGTTTTGTCCATCCCTTTAGTATGAGTTTGAACGTAAGTTCGTACCCACACTAAAGTGGGGGCCAAATTTAGCATCGTAAAATGTGTACACTAGAATTTTACACCTACTTTAGCTTATGGACCTATTTTGTTGTCTTTTTTAATTAGGTCCTATTTTAACACACCTTTGAGCTCTAAATAATGAATATCCTGATCCTGAAAAGTAAACCCAACACAATCAACTTAGGAATGGACTAAGGTTGCATTAAAAGACACTTTTTGGAGCATGTAGACCAAAGGTTCAGGGCTCCCGAGTGCCCTGGTCCTGCTTAGGTACTTTGGTCCCACTTTGTGGTGTTAGTTTAGGACCCTTCTTTAGTTTGTATTTGTTGGCCTAAAGTTGTTTTATTTACCGAGGGTGAGCAAGAATGCATATTTAAGTGTGTTGTAGTTCATTTTACACCTAATGGGATGAATGCAAAATTGCTCTCATATGGTGTTCTATGCAAAAGGATTCTTCATGTTTGGATTGTCTTCTACTTGTGAATGCTATTGAAGTTGTTTGTAGGCTTTGATGAGGCATAAACCTCATTTTTATAACAAGCCATATAACCCTTTTTGTCTTGACCAATCACCTTAATCATGCCAATTTGTTTATTTTTAGAAGCAATATTTATCTATTTTTGATAAAATGATGTATAAATCTTTACTTTCCAATTGATTGAAATTAGCCACTAATGTTGACTTAATTGCTGTAGAGATTTTGTAATTATGCAGGGTTTCATGAATGACCTAACAGAAGGAGTGGACTTCAAAGCAGCTGAAGTCAGAGCACCAAAATTTAAGGGCACTAGAAATTTAGGCATACATCATGTTGGTTTTTTCCCTGACTGGATACTTATTCCCAGATTTCCCTACAAGGTAGCCATAAGTGATCAACAGGATCTCTGGGCCAGGGGCCAACAGTGTAGGAGATAGACTCTATTTTTATCTCCTCTTCTTCTTCAGGCTCTGCAAAACCTAGGGGGTATTCCCTATTCAACACCTCATGAGAATATGCTTGTGAGATTGGCTTGGGATGTTGACACAAAGCAGATAAGTCCTCCTGTAAGTAGACCAAAACTGTGAGATAAGAGCAAAGGGGCTAGCTTTGGGCCTATGTTCAGTTGTAGACAGAGGACTTTGGATCCTAAAACTACCTCTAATGTCCTAATGGTTGTGGTTGAAGTTTGATTTTGATTTATGTTTGGATGCAAACCTGGACCTTGGGTCACAACAGAGATACCAAGACAAATCGGTGCCTATCTAGGGCTCGGAGTTAGTACACATACATATGTGAATGTTTAGCACAGACCTAAAACATCAGATTTCAAGGGGTTTTTAACATGTCTGCCTTACAGACAATACCCAAGAGAGAGTATTAGGTTATTTCTACTTGCAACTATCCTTTCTTCAATGTATTCTCCTCAACACATAGTCCAAAACATTCAATCTACTCCTTGAGCAGAGGTAAGAGACTAAGCATTCAATATAGAAAACCTATATTCTAGAATCTATAACACCCCTTAGATGTTTAGAGTTAGAAGAAAAACACATTCAGTTTGGAGACAAATAACCAAATACATGTTATGAAACATTATTCATTTAAGTCAACATGAAATTGATAATTATGTGCATAATACATACAACATACAATTCATAAACTACCAGAGAAACCTAAAATAGGGTCACCAGAAGGTTGTATTCCTATTGCAGCACCAAAAAAATTGTCCAAGTTTCCAACAACTATAGAAAGAGTAACACAGTGGCACAAGGCTCAAGCTCATCTGCCCCTTGTCCTTTTCTTGCTTCTCCATGTTTTGTCCCCTGCCACATTAAATCTTTGTAGGCCTTTTTTCCTCAGAATGAATGTATCTGGCGAATTTTGAATTTGCCATGTAATTAATTGCTCAAGGTACACTTTCTGGTTGTTTTAAGCAGACTGTGAATCAGGTACATGATTGTTCAACCGTTTGCCCATGCCTCTGCACATCGCCATTGATGGCTCAACCACCCACGGCTACCAAGAAATGCAACAACAGTATGTTTGACGTTTCCCGCCAAAACACACTCGCTCTGAAAATTCAACTCATGTAGGATGCATTTGTCCCACATACACCCTGTGGAGATCTCCCTAACACTTTATAAATGTGGCCATGAGCATACTAAGTGTCAAGCATTTTGCCCTACTCGACCCATGAACCCTCCACCAATAGCCCATCGCTATAACATACACCATCAGAGCAACCAAAAATCCTCTTGCTGACCTCCCATGTCACACCGACGAAGCCGCCACACTCCCTTATCAGCCAGACACCAACCATCGGTGAACCACAAAATTCCTCCACCGATAGGCAAAGTCACCTCGATGACTACACCATTTCCAAGTCATCGACGAGACCACCACCATTGGCCCAATGTAATTTCCTCCCACCGATTACAATGATCGTGCCGATGAACACAACACACCAATGTCGGCCAGACATAGATCATCAGAGCAACCTCCATTAGACATACCGATGCTACACTTCACATCGATGGACATCCCCCATCAGCATGACCAGGGTCATCGGAGCAACAAAAAGCTCCTTCGCCGATAATGCCACTCTCGACGATACACAATGTCCAACCCTCATCAACCAGAGTAACCCTTTCAACCAAACTCCCCACAATCTGCCCGATACACCGTGTAGTGCCAATGGCACAAATAAACTACCTTCGTCGGCAAGACCACTACCATCGGCCCAACCAAAAATCCTCCTACCGACATGCTGATCACACTGATGCACATCCCCATCGGCCGAACACAAGGCATCGATAAACCTCTTGCCAGCTTGCCCGATAGGCGATGTCACCCCGATGACCACCAACCTACCTTTGTCGGTATGACTAATACCATCAGCGAACCACAAAATTCCCTTGCTGATAATGCCACTCATACACCGATGACACCGTCGACCAGACCAAACACATCGGAGGAAGTAAGATTTCCTTCGCTGATGAACCACATCACACCAATGAACACATGATGATAGAAAAAACTCGATGATCCCCCGTCGGTGAGACCAAAACTGTCAGAAAGACACCAACCCCGGCCGCTGATAGGCAAAGTCTTGGTGATATAGAGAACACACCATGCACCAACATGATCACTAAGACACACGCGACCTCATGCCGATGGACAAGAAGACTTAGGGTTAAAATAAAAAACACCCAAGCTCAAACCCCAGACAAAAAGATTACTAACATAGGCTCCGATTGGGGACGTTCAGGTGCAAGACTGTAGCAAGAACCAGACCATCTCTAGACAGACAAGCCAAAACCCAAAACACAAAACAAGAATGACTATACAAGGCACTTACAAACAATATACAGACATTTTACAATTGTGCACAGAGGCAAATCATTTATGCAAAATAAAACTTGAGGAATTGACCATGCACAGGCAATTCCAGCACTTCACCATCTAGGGCCTGGAGGAGGTAAGAATCCTCCCCATGAGTATTGCAAACCTGATATGGGCCCATCCACAAGGGCTCAAACTTACCATGTTTACCCTTGTCTTGATTTCTTGTATTCCAAATAAGGACTAGATCATTGATTTGAAACTTCCTTCCTATAGTCCTCCTATCAAACAGATGCTTCACATTTTGTTGTTTCTTGAGATTGATCTGGTGGGCTTTCCTTCTGCTTTCATCTAGTGCAACTAGCTGGTTTAACCTTCTTGTCATGGAGTCTTCAATCTCCTCATCATTCTCTTGGATGAACCTATAAACTGGCAGGAGGTTGTTTATAGGCAGCCTAGCTAATGCACCATATACCAGTTCAAAAGGTGACCTTCCAATTGCCTTCTTTACTGTCACCCTGTCAGCCCATAATGCCAACTTTAGCTTTGAATCCCAAGCTCTCTTGTTCTTATCCACTATCCTCTTGATGATTTTCATGAGGCTTTTATTGCTTGACTCTGCTTGACCATTTCCCTACAGGTGATATGGTGATGCATATGATAGATTTATCCCATATTTGTTACAAAAATCAACAAATTCACCAGATCTGAAGCACATAGCATTATCAGTGACTATCTTGAATGGTACTCCAAACCTGATGATAATATTTTCCAGTATGAAATCCATCACCACCTTACTTGTAGCTCTTGTAGTTGGAATGACCTCAATCCATTTAGTGAAGTAATCAGTTGCTACCAAAATCCAACTGTGCCCCCCACTTGATTTCTCTGCAATTTCCCCTATGAAGTCAATTCCCCATTGCTAAAATGGAGCCTCCACAGTTATAGTTCTAAGGGGTAGTGCACCTTAATATCTTAACTTTCCTGAGAACCTTTGGCAAGGGTCACATTTCCTTATCAGCCTTTGTGCATCTGAAAAGAGAGTGGGCCACCAATATCCTGCCCTAAGGATCTGATGAGCTATTGTTTGGGCAGTATAATGTCCACCACACAATCCTTTATGCATGTCATTCAAAACATTGTTAGCTTCATCTTCATCCACATATCTTAGCAGCACACCACCAGGATTCTTCCAGTACAACTCACCCTGAACAATAACATACCTGATTGCATGTAGTTTTAAAGTTCTCTTTTGACTGTCACTGAAATGGGAAGGACAATTCAGATTTTGCAAGTAATATATGATGTCCTTATACCATTCAGATTTAGATACATTGACAATCTCATTCTGGACTGCATTGACTTGGCATGCTTCCAAGTTTGACTGTGCCATCATTTTGGCTAATCCTTGTCCTCTTACCAACTTGGTAATTTGTATTTCTATGTTGAACTCCTGTAGTTTGTTTATCCATCTGTACCTCCTTCCTGTTACCTCCTATTGAGAGAAGATGTCTTTGACTGCTGCATGAGGCATATATGCAACTATCTGGGATCCTACCAGGTATGGCCTGAAACTCTTGATTTCTCTGACTAGTGCATATGCTTGTTTCTCCATGATATCATATTTTAACTCAGAAGCCTGCAAGGACATACTGAAGAAAGCTATGGGTTGCTCAAAACCATCCTCATTTTTCTGTAACAAACATGTAGCAACAGTGTGGAAAGAAGCAAATGAAAACAATTGAAATGGCTTAGAGAAATTAGGAGATATAAGAACATGGGCCATCTTGATTGCTTCCTTGATTTATTGAAAAGATCTGCTTGCTTCACCTTCCCAATTGACAGTCTCACCTTTCTTCAACATTTTAGAAATGTTCCTTGTGGTTTCTGCAAAGTTGGGAACAAATCTCCTAATAAAATTTATTTGTCCAAAAAAAGACTGAACTCCTTTTACTATTTTTGGCATCTGAATCCTATCAATTGTAGCAACCCTTTTAGGATCAATGCTAACTCCATCCTTAGAAACAATGTGCCCCAGGAGCTTTCCTTCAACTACCCCAAAAGCACACTTCTTTGGATTTAGAGAAATGCCATACTCTAGTGCTCTAATGAAAATCTGTTCTAAATGCATACAATGATGCTCTTCCTTCTTTGAATAGGCAGTCAGATCATCTTGATAAACAGCCAAGATTGAATCAATCAACCCTACAAAAGCAACATCCATTGCTCTTTGAAATGTAGCACCTGCATTCGTTAGCCCAAATGGCATTCTAACATATACATATGTTCCCCATGGAGTGGTGAAGGCAGTCTTGTATTGTTCTGATTCCTTTACTTTCACCTAATTATAACCTAAGAATCCATCCATCATGGATAGGAGTTCACAACCAGTCACTTTCTGCAACATAGCTTCCATATTAGGCAATGGGTAATTATCCTTTAAGGAGGATACATTCAAATTTCTAAAGTCAACACAAAGCCTAATATCACCATTCTTTTTTCTAACTGGGACAAGGTTAGACACCCAAGTTGAATGTCTGATTGACACAATTATTCCAGCCTTCCTAAGCTTTTTGAGTTCTTCTTGCATTTTTGGAGCCAAGGTAGGATTAATAGGCCTTTGCTTCTGTCTAAATGGCTTAGCTCCAGGCTTCAAAGGAATCTCATGCTGGAATAGGTCTTCTCTATAAGCTTTGAGGTCTTCATATGACCAGGCAAAAACATGCTTATATCTTTTCAGTAATGCAATCAACATGCTCCTGATGTGTGGTTTGAGCTGTTTACCAATGTATACCTTCTTGGGGGCCTGAGATGTCCCCAAATTTATCTCCTCTAAGTCATCTTTGTTTGTGGGAGATGTCTTTGTGACCAATTGGTCTCTACTGTCAAAAGCTCTTTCTAAAGCTACTAACACTCTAGGGATTTTGTTAGTCTTCAACTGAATTATTTCTTTCCCCATAAGAGTTTCTTTTCCATATACAATTTCTACAAAAGCTTGAAAATCAATTTCTTGGTTCTCATATTCATCTATGCAGTGCAAAAATTTTAACAAGTCCTTGTCATCATCAAACACTTGCCAACTGCATATGTTTTCTGGTACTGCAGGTCTGACTTTAACTTCAACATTTGTAACATCTGATAGAGTGATATCATCTAGCCTTATTGCCACATTAGCTAAAAAATCAGCCATGACATTTTTTGATCTCTCTATCCAGCCTATTGAAAATGCATCAAATAATTCAACTGTATCCCAAACAACATGCTTGTATTGTTTTAATCTTTTGTTTTTTGAAGCATATCTATCTCTAACTTGGGATACAATTAACTCAGAATCCCCAAATACCCTTAGCATCTTGATTCCATGTTTGAGAGCTATATTTAAGCCTAAGAGTAAGGCTTCATACTCTGCAATGTTGTTTGTACAAGCAAATCTTAGCAAGAAGGAGAATTTGAGGAGCTTACCATTTGGAGACAGGAAAACAACTCCAGCTCCAGAACCTTCCTTTGCACAAGGTCCATCAAAATACATGGTCCATAGACCATGCTGGTCAAGCTCTTCAATGCAAATATTTTTCTCTTTATCCTCTTTATCATCTGAGACAACCTTGAAGTTATCACAGTCAGTGTTCACAAAGCATATCTGTTCTTCTGATTCTTGATTCTCCACTGTCTCTGATGATCTTTCTTCTCTAATCAGTCTAACATCCCTACCATTCATTGGAATCATGGCATATGACAGGTCTAGCTGCATACTTCCACCAATCAGTGCTGCCCATCTTCTTGACAACATCATACCATACTGTGGCTTGATGTCAACCACTGTTATATTCATTTTGTAGCTCTTTTCAGGAAATGCTGCCAGTCTGAAATCCACATCCTTCATGATTCCAATAACTGGTACCTCTCTGGCATCCATAGCATAACATTTTCCACATGCCTTGTCTATTTTCAATCCAGCTTGTTGCATGATGGCTATGTTGATAACTGAGAGGGGGGGTGAATCAGTTATCCTAATTATTTCTTCTTTTGAACTTTCTTATTAATCAAAGTAGCATTGAATCAAACAAACAAACATTACCATGAAATGAGAAACAAATGACACAGTATTTTTGACGTGGAAACCCGATTAAGGGAGAAAACCACGGGGTGATTAACCCAAAGATTATTCTTTGTTAGAAGAATAAGAAATTACAAAAATGGCACTTGCCAATTAGGGCTCACTACCCGAGCACATTGCTTACAAAGAGGCACACTGCCTACAAGGAGACACAATGTCTACAAAAGAATGTTATACAATACTTGAACTGATTGGAAGCATCTACATATGCTGGAGTTCAGTTTCGGTTAGGCTTAGTATACTGATCTGCTGCACTTCATCTTTCCTCTACTCTTTATTCTGCTTTCCTTTCACATACCAGATCTTTCTTACTGCTTCTGCACTGCTCTACACTTATTCGCATACACCATACCACAACTACACTTTTCACAACAAAATCCATCCTCTATTTATATCTACACTAGTGATTTCATTATCTTTCTAGTCAGCATCTGGAATAGTCTATCTTCTCACAAACTTTGTTCTGTCGGCTGAATCCTTGCATATCAAGTAATGCGGATCAAGCATATACTTGTAGATGTCATTAATCATGTCGGCCAAACATGATTCATGCCTTCACAACCTTTACCATCAACAGTAGCACATCCAGAAAATAGTCTGATACTCTGTCAATTAGTTCTTCCTCTGTTCTCACTGTCTCTTAGGAATCCGGTACTCAACTATTCATATCTTTTTCCTTGTCCATCACTGGAGGCTAAATCCTTGGAATATACTACTCAAGGTAGTCCTCTTGACTTCCCCAAATCCACACTGCACCAAGACACTTCCTCTGAGAGATCTGGACCAATCTGTCAGACCTTGCCACATGCTCTGTTCTTGTTCACCGGACCACAACAATCTTCATTCTAACTTCCGGTAGAGACACACCATGACTTGTGGATATGTGGGATGACCTTTGTGGCCATCAATGACAACAACCATGAATGCATATAGTGTCTCTTGCCAACAGGCTAAAGGCATGATATTTGTAGATGCTCCAGAATCAAGCATACAATTTCTAATTACTTTTCCATTTATAACCAGGGATACATAAAATGGCTCCACTTGTGAAGGGCACTTTGTCATGGTCACCCCTAAATACACCTCAGGGACCTCTTCCTCTTCATTGCAAAAGGCCTGCTTGTTACCTTGGACCTGAACATTTCGTTTAGCTTGGCAAGGCACTCCTGAAATTAGGGATACTGTCCTATTCTTGATTTCTTCAACCTTCATCAGTTCCATCAATGGGACAGAAACCTTTACCTGAGACAAGACTTGAGCTATATCAAATGGAGCATAACTTTGTATGACAATTGTAGCTTGCTCCATGGTTTTATTCTTATCTTGAACTGATCCGGCCTTAGTCTTTATGGCTGCTTGGCTGTCATTCTTGTTTTGGGAACTTTTGCCCTGATCCTCAACTTGGGGGATTCTATTTTCTGGTCCTTGAGATTCATGACCTATTCTTTGCTTAAAATTTTGCTTGTTATTACCCCACTGCCTTTTTTGTGGTTTAATCCCCTTATGACTATGCACTGGCTGACTTGCAGAAATGCCTTCTGGCTGATGTGGGCTGCTTATCTGAGCTTTACCTCTAAGATTGTAATTGCTTTTGACTTGGGCCACTGCTGCAGCTGTGAGGGCCCTAATTTCCTCATCAGAAGGTCTCTGCAGGTTACTCAAAAAATTGTGTGAGCCCTGAGCATACACATAACTATCTTCATTATCCTCATCATAAAAAACCTGGTGACAGGCCTGAGTCCCATCATCTGTACTCTCATCAGCATCATGAGGAGGGTGTCCATTGCTTATGGACAGCATATTAACATCATCATTCTATAAATAATGTGGCTCATTGCATTCATTACAGGACACAACATTATCATACAAAGACTGAGCAATCATGCATTGTGATTGTGAATGTGGCATCTGATAGATTATGCACCATGGAGTATCATCAGCAATATTTATAGCTTTCTTCAAAGGATCAGGAGTTTCCTTGGCATGTGGAGTTCTCTGATTTGTGTTGTTATGTGGAAATACAGGCTTACCATTATGCCAATTGGTATTATATGGCATATCATGCAATGATGGTCTCTTTTCCTGCCTTTGGTAAACTTGCCTATCAGGACCTATCCCTTTTTCACTTCTAGCCAGTCTATAGCTTAAGTCTTTAACAACATTTTCCATTTTATCAATTTTATCCTTAGGAGCAGATGCATTACCTTGAATACTCTGAGGTTTGTTTGGATTTTGTAGAATGTTTAGATCATCCCTCCTGTTTGTCTTGCTTGATGCTTTCCTATTGTTCTCAATGTTTATTGCTATCTTGAAAGTATCCCTGAGAGTAGCAAGACCTTTATCTCTTAACCCATATGTAGTTTTGGCATCAAAAGCATTGATATACAATATTATGCACATTGGTTCATTTGGTCTCATGTGATGTGGCAATTTGTTCAATACTTTAGTAAATCTTGCATTAAAATCTGCAACCTACTCATTTGACCCTTTGGTGATACTAGTGAACTCATTTACAAAAAAGATAGGGTCAATTTTGTCACCATACTGCTCCTTAAACATCCTTTTGAAATCATCCCATGATGAAATGCTCTGATCAAGCAGATTTTTATACCATTCTCTAGCCTCATCTACTAAAGACTGCATGAATGACTTCATGAAAACATCCTCATGCTCAACCTCAAAGTTGTCCATGACATTTTGAAAAGATTTTAGATGATCTTCCCCTGACACAGTGTTATTTCCTAAAATTTTTGGCACTTGCAGCCTTACATGCTTGTCAATGGGGTTAGGATAACCAGGGATACCATCAAACACCAGCTATCTAAATCTATCCAACTACATGGGTTGTCTATCAAACTGATTAGCATTAATATTTCTATTTGCATTTTGATTTCTTACATTGTTTAATGGTATTCTGGCATCATTTACATTATGTCTTTGATCATTATGTTGATGCTGCACTTCATTTCTTTGTTGATGTCTCTGCATATTTGCATTTTCAAGGGTAGGAACTGAATCATTCTGAGCAACTCTCAGAGCTTGCACTTTCTGTCTCATGTCATCTCTGACTTTCATTGCTTGTAAGTATTCTAATTCTGCTCTTAGGCTTTTGATTTCTTCAGCTAACTGTTCTTTTTTAGACATGGAGGTAGATGGTCTCATACCATTTTGGTCATCATCTTCATCATCCCTCAGAGATTCTGCCTCTTCAAACCTTTCACCAGGGTCTAAGAAAGGGCGTTCTTGGAACACTTCTGACCTCATTCTTAAACTACCACCCTATTGTCTCTCATATACACCTTGGATATCAGCTTCTGCATTTGAAAAATAAGGCACATGCTGTCCTCATGGCCTAGGGTTATCCTGAGTATCATCATTATTCCTGGGGGAACCTTCATGACTGACTGAGAGGGTTCCCTTTCTTCTGTACATCATCCTTCTTTCTACTGGTAACTCTTCAAATAAAGGATTACGTTGGGATCTTCTCCCTTGCATATAAATTTCACTTTGACTGGCTAAGAGATTGCTTCGGAGTCACCACCTATAACTAGGAACTGTTTTTACTAGGGATGAAAAGACAATTTCTTTACTGCATAATCCCCAGCAGAGTCGCCAATTTCTGTTGGTTTTTTCCCTAACTAGATACTCATTCCCAAATTTCCCTACAAGGTAGCCATCAGTGATCAACAGGATCTCTGGGCTAGGGGCCAACAGTGTAGGAGATAGACTCTATTTTTATCTCCTCTTCTTCTTCAGGCTCTGCAAAACCTAGGGGGTATTCCCTATTCAACACCTCATGGAATATGCTTGTGAGATTGGCTTGGGATGTTGACACAAAGCAGATAAGTCCTCCTATAAGTAGACCAAAACTATGAGATAAGAGCAAAGGGGCTAGCTTTGGGCCTATGTTCAGTTGTAGACAGAGCACTTTGGATCCTAAAACTACTTCTAATGTCCTAATGGTTGTGGTTGAAGTTTGATTTTGATTTATGTTTGGATGCAAACCTGGACCTTGGGTCACAACAGAGATACCAAGATAGATCGGTGCCTATCTAGGGTTCGGAGTCAGTAGACATACATATGTGAATGTTTAGCATAGACCTAAAACATCATATTTCAAGGGGTTTTTAACATGTTTGCCTTACAGACAATACCCAAGAGAGAGTATTAGGTTATTTCTGCTCGCAACTATCCTTTCTGCAATGTATTCTCCTCAACACATAGTCCAAAACATTCAATCTACTCCTTGAGCAGAGGTAAGAGACTAAGCATTCAATATAGAAAACCTATATTCTAGAATCTATAACACCCCTTAGATGTTTAGAGTCAGAAGAAAAACACATTCAGTCTGGAGACAAATAACCAAATACATGTTATGAAACATTATTCATTTAAGTCAACATGAAATTGACAATTCTGTGCATAATACATACAACATACAATTCATAAACTACCAGAGAAACCTGAAATAGGGTCACCAAAAGGTTGTATTCCTATTGCAGCACCAAAAAAATTGTCCAAGTTTCCAACAACCACAGAAAGAGTAACATAGTCTGCTTAATATAGCCAGAAAGTGTACCTTGAGTAATTAATTACATGGCAAATTCAAAATTCACCAGATACATTCATTCTGAGGAAAAAAGGCCTACAAAGATTTAATGCGGTAGGGGACAAAACATGGAGAAGCAAGAAAAGGACAAGGGGCAGATGAGCTCGAGCCTTGTGCCACCGTTGGAGAATTTTCTTGCCAAAAATTAGGTACATTACTGTTCGACCGTTTTCCCATGCCTCTACACATCGCCATTGATGGCTCAACCACCCACGGTCACTGAGAAATGCAACAACAGTATGTTTGACGTTTCCCGCCAAAACACACTCGCTCTAAAAATTCAACTCATGTAGGAAGCATTTGTCCCACATGCACACTATGGAGATCTCCCTAATACTTTATAAACGTGGTCGTGAGCATACTAAGTGTTGAGCGTTTTGCCCCACTCAACCCACGAACCCTCCACCAATAGCCCATCGCTGTAACATACACCATCGGAGCAACCAAAAATCCTCTTGCTGACCTCCCGTGTCACACTGACGAAGCCTCCGTACTCCCTTGTCAGCCAGACACCAACCATCGGCGAACCACAAAATTCCTCCACTGATAGACAAAGTCACCGCCATGACTACACCATTTCCAAGTCATCGGCGAGACAACCACCATCGGCCCAATGTAATTTCCTCCCACCGATTGCAACGATCATGCCGATGAACATAACACACCAATGTCAGCCAGACATAGACCATCGGAGCAACCTCCATTAGACATACCGATGCTACACTTCACACCAATGGACATCCCCCGTCAGCGTGACTAGGGTCATTAGAGCAACAAAAAGCTCCTTCGCCGATAACGCCACTCTCACCGATACACAATGTCAAACCCTCATCGGCCAGAGTAACCCTGTCAGCCAAACTCTCCACAATCTACCTGATACACCATGTCGTGCCAATGGCACAAACAAACTACCTTCGTCGGCAAGACCACTACCATCAGCCCAGCCAAAAATCCTCCTACCAACATGCCGATCACACCGATGCACATCCCCATCAGCTGAACACAAGGCATCAGCAAACCTCTCGCCAGCTTGCCCGATAGGCGATGTCACCCCAATGACCACCAACCTACCTTTGTCGGTGTGACTAATACCATTGGCGAACCACAAAATTCCCTCGCCGATAACACCACTCATACATCGATGACACCGTCGGCTAGACCAAATGCATCAAAGGAAGCAGGATTTCCTTCGCCGATGAACCACATCACACCGATGAACACATGATGATAGAAAAAACTTGATGATCCCCCGTCAGTGAGACCAAAACTGTCAGAAAGACACCAACCCTGGCTACCGATAGACAAAGTCTTAGCGATATAGAGAACACACCATGCACCAACATGATCGCCAAGACACATGTGACCTCATGCTGATGGACAAGAAGACTTAGGGTTAAAATAAAAAACCTGCAAACACCGAAGCTCAAACCCCAGACAAAAAGATTACTAACACATCATAGCCTTTGTTAGCAATTCTGTTATTTTTTGTTGGGCATACTTAAGACTTTATGGGTCCACTCAGAGCCTTTAATGTGTTTAATTTCATAGACATCCAATTAGTTTGTAATTCTATTTTTCTTTAAAGACTTCTTTAATGGCATTTACCTGCCATTTGAAATTTAGGATTTTGGAGCAGTACAATATATATATGTAGTTGCTCAAAACAAGGATATGTTATGCTGTGTTATGTTATGTTCTGATATACAATACAAAATGGTTGTTCAGCTATGTTTTGTGTTCTATGATACTTTTATGACATGAATGAATATCACCAGTTTTATTCTGAGTGATCTTTTCTGAGCAATGGAAGTAATATGAATGGAATTTGCTTTGGAGTTGTTGAAGTACTGAGTGTGATTTGAATTGATAATAGGATCTCCCAAGAGCTGGCCACTCAAGGGATTATAGAATAGATAAGTATTTTTATTATTGATGTTGTTATTCCTATTTTGTGAATGTTCTGTTTCGATCAATGTCACTTCGTGTTTAGCTTTGTTATGTGTTCCTGCAGGTTGTGTTTTGTTAAGTTAATGATCTTTGAAATTTTGTTCATTTGAAATTTCTGAAGCATCCACTTCACTCATAAATCTGTTGTTAGTAATTGATTAAAAATGTCAAATGTACTTTCAGTTAGTAGTTAGTTGCCTCTATTTTTGAATTCATAGTTAAAATGCAAGTGTTGATTCTTAGTTAGTTTATATGCTTTCTAGATTAAGAATTCAAATGCTTTCTAGCTTAAAGTTTTCATGCTTTCTAGTTTAGATTCTATTTTAAGCTTTTCAATAATTTAGAAAATCTGTTACTAAGTGAGATGTCCAAAATTATCCCCTATTGCTTACAGCCTTGGACACTACCCAGTTGACATAATTGACATATTTTTAACTAAAGCGTTAGGACCTTACGAAATCCTGTCAGGCTTTGAAGGAAGTTTGAAGCCCTCTTCATCAATCTCCTTTATTGGTGTTAGGTCGTCATCAACTAAGGTTTGATATCTTGTGGTTATTATCATCATTTATCATCATTATCTATCATATTATTGCAGATCTAGCCTCTGCCCTCCTAGGGCGCAACTCTTGGATCTTACTATTCACTATTATGGAGGTGGGAAGACCAACACAGGGTTTGACTAAGGCAAACCCTTAAAACAACACAACCTTTTCCCTCTTTTTGTGTGTGTAGGTAAGGAGAATAGGTTTCAAAGGTTAGTTTTTGGGAAGAAGGCAGTGCAAACAGATATATATCTGATTATACCTGAAGTTCTACCTAGCCCTAAAAGACGACTAGGACACCCGAGTGCCCCTGTCCTAGGCATTTCTGCTATATTTTCTAGGTTCTGAATTACTCTCTTACCTTTGTTGTACTTGTTGATCTCTGAGGTTCATTTCTTGTAGTTTGTTATAGCTTGTTATTCATCATTTTGTGGTTTAATCTTAGTCTTGGCTTGCTTGTTGAGCTTTGGTTGAACTTGGTTGGTCCTTCTATATGCAACAAAAGGGTAGAACCCCTATAGTTTGGCTCTCCTTCTTTGGTAGAATCCATGCTTAGTTTGTGCCCCGATGTTTTGTAGAAGAGGGTTTGACCTAGTTTGATTTATGAAGCTAGTCTCTCTTTTCTACACTACATAAAGAAACATGGCAAACAATATCAACATAAAAGGACCATAAACAAGGCAAACTTGAGAAAAAAAAAGAGCTTTCACAAGCAAAAGAAAAGCCTCTATTCCAAAGAGGAAAGTAGTTTGACTCAAAAGAGAGTTTCTTTGCTAGCGATAGAGAAGAGTTTCTATTCATGGCAATTGAAACAAAAGATGATATCTTGGAAAGTGAAGAGAAAGAAAAGCAAAAGGAGAAATCTATGCTTGTGCAAACTGTATTTCATTCACAAGAGGTATCACTAAGTTCATAAAGAGAAGTATAAATTTAGGGGGAGCTAATCATTACATTTTCTTTTAGCTCCATGGAGAAGACAACTCAAAGGATGAAATCTCACATAATATTAGAGAAAGAGAATGGTATGGTAGTAGATGTCATGGATGTTTCTCATGATCTATTTGTGGATGGATGTATAATGAACATCTCTTTGCCATTGATGTTAATAGATAATATTGAAATAAATTGATAAATATTCAAATTTCATAAATTTGGGATAAATGAAAAATTTAAATTTGAAATACCTATTTTACTTTATTAAATTGTACATGTCAAATTAATTTTAAATCAATTTGTATATTTTGTTATATCATAAATTATATTGGAACATACACAAACAACATGTATGTATCATATATAAATGTAACATATATATAAATTATCAAATAAAAACTCAATTGTAGTAGCATAACCCTATAACTAAACATTTAAATGTGCATATGCATCATATATAAAGAAATGCTAGACATGCTACATATAGTGTATAGACCACATGTGAAAAATAACAAACAAAATATAATGAGCTATAACTAAACATGTGAATGTAAGTATGTATGATATAAAGACATGCCACATGCTACATAATATAAATAAGTTTGGTTCAAACATAAGTTTATAGATGTGATCTAAATAACAAACAAATAGTTTAACATCATGAGTACCTCCTATGGGTGGATTGAGCCTCACTCAATCTAGGACTAAAATCATGTTCTGAGCCTTGTCATGAAACCTATGTAGATCCCAACCATCTATGAATATTTGACTCATGTGTAGATCCTAGCACATGTAAAAATTATCTCTATGATTATATATTAAGAAAATATGGAATCTAGTACTTGTTCAAATTTTATCTAAGAACCTTTACCTCACATCCCTCAACTGCATCCTATGTCTACTGCAAAGTGTCAGGTGCCACCACTCTAGTCCCCTAATGTAGGATTGATTTTAAGTCAACACACATGATGTATAATTAAATTTTATAATTTAAATATATAATTTATAAAAAAATTGCACTAGATTAAATGCAAAAATTAACATATACTTTGTCATCATCAACCTGTGTAGCACCATTGATGACCCTCCCAATCCCACTAAGGTCAGATGTGTAAGGTCTGAAAATACCACTTACTAAAAATAGCCGACGAAAAGCAAATTCAATCCAAAAATAATTAAATAGAATAAGATAATTATATTCTCATAAAATGGTGTAGAAAAAGGGAAATTAAATAACACAACTTGCGAGTAAATCTTTTATACAATCATCAAATGTGATTCAATACATCTATTACAAATATGCTTAAATAAAAGGGCTAAGCCTTACAATATTTAGCCATGTAGGCTCATATAAGAATATCACATCATCCATATACTTAATATCACTTCGTATCTGCTCCATTGAACCTGGAAGAGAGAGAGAGCATCATCAAGGTGGTTTTTTTCCCATCCACGAGGCTCACACCTCCTCGGTCTTCCTCCTAATGGAAGAAGCCTGACCCTTCACGAGGGTTTTAGCAAACTAAAGATGGTGTGTGTGAAGGAATCTAGTGTAGCATGACATGTCTATCATCTCTAACATGTGTCAAATGCATATTGATCTAATATCATGATATAGTAGATAGAAAAATATAATGTCAAATAGTATCTATTACTAATTTGATTGGCAAATGCATGCCTCATCCATCAATGCAACACAAGGTAAGATAAAAAGCAGGCATCATCTCAAGGAGGCATACAACCCCTACAATATCTAAAGATTAATGATCATTCACAGATTAGAAGAATGCAAAATATAAATATCTCTAATTCACATCTCAAATAGGCAAACCATAGTCCATCTTTAGTAATAGAAAATAATGGTCTAATCTTCTCAGATGTGTTTCATATAATAAGGACATCTTCAATCATTGGTGCAATTTCATATACTTCTTGATACAAAAGATTAAATTTTATACTATCTCAAACATTCTTACAAGACCACAGACATTTTTCTTAAATTGTAATCAAGTAAATTAACAAGCTCGAGCAAAACAATTTCCTAAGTTCCCACATTCAATGCTAGGTTTACACAAGCATATTGCAATATATTAACTGATAAGCAAAGTACCCTTTGTAAACTAATATTGCAACATAATGACACAAATCTGATTGTATTTTCCAAATAAGTCAACGCCCATTTTCATATAAGGATTGAATTTAAATACAACTTCTATATTCAAGTAAGCATATTGTCATCTTTCAAGAACATAATGTAAATGTATTGTGACCCAAACCTATAATACAACTTTCTCTATCTCAAACATAGCTTCCTATTATTGAAATCTCATCGAAGTCATAACAAAAATAATATTACATACCATTCAAGTAATTATCATGTGCATTAGATTTATACAAGAATATAACTGGCAACGAATGTCTAGATTCTTCTCACATTTCAGATGGTATTAGGAAATACAAATTCTAGTACTCAGAGTTCTCCTTGATGAGTTAATGACTTAAAGGTTATATATATCTGTGTGCTCATGATAGAAGGATACTATGAAGTATTAATAACAACACTCGTAATATCTAAACACTAATATAACAAGGTCATACTAATTTATTACTATATGTTCTTAATATCTTGAGGACTAAACTTTAATTTACCAAGTATATTACATAGTATTATTAACATAAATCATGTTAAGATATAACCTCTATTTTTAAATCTTGATTTAAATAAGAAACCAAAACACATTGTTGATTGTTTAATTTCTAAGATAGGAATATTCTAGTATGAAATTTAACTAACAATCCTTTAAATTGAATCATTTGAAGTTGGTCTATCAGTAAATACAAAATGATGCCAAGAAGAAATAAAAAAAGGTTGCAACATTCACGATATTATAAACATGACTAAAGTCCAACTAGTGACACTTCCAAATGATAGTAGATACATCACAAATCAAGAAATAATATGCCTCAAAGATTTAAAGTTGCTAAAAAGTAAGATGTGAGTTGACTTTAACCAATTAAGGAATCCCAATAGGAAATATAGGCATCAAAGAATTAAAGATGACCTGGTTAAAAGAGGATTTAAGAGCTTAGAGTATGCAAGATAGTGGATTGCATATATTGGCAACTTGATTTAGAAAAAGCAGATTTTCCTCCATCTATGGTAGCAATGCTAGAGAGCTAAGCTAGAGAGATTTTGATGGTGAAGCATGCCAAACAAAGATAAGCAAAAGCATTTTGATACAATAGTATGTCATAAAGGGAGAGTAGTTATTATAATATAGCAGAAGTTTAGATTGGTAGCATTCCAAGAAATACATGCAGGCAACATGTGATAGAATGCATTGGATTTGTTAGGGTATGCATGCATATTCCTAAAGAGAAGATTCAAAATAAGGAGAAATAATAGGTAAAGATAGAACAAAAGTCTCTTGGATAGTGCATAACATAGAGGACTCACCCCTCAGATGCCAGAGAAGATTAAGTCAACCTCAAAGAAGTCGATAAACAAAATCTAGATCTAATGTTTAATACTAAAGTTGCATGTTAAACTAGCATATTGTTAGAACTGTACAAAGGATAAAGACAAATAAATGGGTGCAAAAAGAAAGAGGACTTCATGCAATAATACCATGAGTAAATACATTAAGAATGTGCCATTATCATGTATGCATAGGGCACAGGAAAAGCATTAAGTATATTTTAAGAAGGTTTTATAAGAAACTTTCAAGAATAACCTTAAGAATAGTGAAACTTAACACACTAACACCCCCCCTTAAGTGCAAACTTAGGGAGAATTATTATGCAAAATTAAGATGCAATATGGGTCCCGGCTACACAACCATGTTAGGTACCCATTTACAATGCAAAAAAAAAAAAAAAATCTCTCACAAATGAAGAAAAGGAGAAAAACCCTGTGGGAGAAAACTTCTCTCCAAAAGAAAGAAAAAATGAAAATGCTGAAAAGCAAAAAGTGAAAGGAAGGAGGACTCCACAAGACCCCCCAAGGATAACTTCCTTCACCCCTAACATCGATCGCAACAAGAGATAGTGAGGAGATACCAAAGGTTTAGTGAAGATGTCTGCAACCTGTTGCTCTGTAGGCAAATACTCCAAATTGAGAACACCCTCCTGAATGAGCTGCCTAATGAAGTGCATGTGGATCTCAATATGCTTAGTGCACTGATGCTCCACTACGTTGTGAGAAATATCAATGGCACTCTGATTGTCACACCAAAGAGTAGTGGGATGATCAGCAGGAAAGCCAAACTTAGTCATCAACTATCGAAGCCAAAGAATCTCTTGACTAGCCAAGACTGCTCCTTGATACTCAGCCTCAGTTGATGATAATGCAATATCAATTTAATTCTTACAAGACCAAGCAACCAGATCAGAACCAAGACAAAAGACAAAGCCAAAAGTGGATTTCTGATCATTAACATCACCAACCCAATCCGAGTCAGTGAAGCCCACAATCTCAGTAGCTCCTGATATATAGTGAATGACAAACTATTTAGTGCCCTGAATGTATCTCAAGATACATTTGGCTGCCTTCCAATCACTCTCACGAGGATCTTGAGAGAAACAAGAGACAAGACCAACTACAAAGGAAATATCAAGACGACTATGTGTCAAGTACAGAAGGCTACCAACCAACTGTCGATACAAGGTAGCATCAATTGATGAAGTAGTACAAGTGGTAGACAACACAACACCTGACTAAAAAGGGGTAGGGGCTGGCTTGCAGTCAGCCATCCAAAATCTCTGAAGCAAATCAAGAGCATATTTTTGCTGAAAGATGGAAATACTTGCAGAAGACTGATGAATCTGAAGACCAAGGTGTTGCAAGTATGGGCCTACCTGGTGTTGTCATTGATGTGAACATACTCCTGTTGCATTGATGTCAAGGATTGGATGAGCTGTGTGCTGAGGATATTGAGAAAATTAGTCCTATCAGAAACAGAGAAGAATAGTGAAGCTCTATGAAGTGAAGATCCCAGATAGATGAAGATCAGAGAATGCGTATCAAAGGGTTTGTAGATATGTGTCTAAAGATGATCCAGTAAAGATTTGAGAGATCTGCATGAAGATTTGAAGAAGTTATGGCCATATGAGTAAAACTAGTTCTGACATCTATTCAGAGGTGACAGAGTGACACAGATAGGTCTGGTGAGATCTGGAAATGAAATATCTTGTTCTGTAGATTTGGTGGAATGTTTAGGAAGCTAATGTGAATTGACAACTCAATTGGTTCATGGTCTAGAGATCCGCAAGCATTTATTCTAATGTGACAGTAATGACAGATTGTGTTCTTGAGGTTCCATATGAAGATGCGAATGATTTCAATAAGCAGAAGTGGTGTGGATGCTCTTGGTGATTTAGGAAAGTTTGTGGGAGTCTCTAGACTATGTCCAGTTCGTGTTGGCAGTCTGCATTGAAGATTGAGCTCATAATTGAAGATTTAGTCTTGGGTGATGGTGTTCTTCCTAATCATGGCCGACCGGATGTTTTACACATCTTGTGGATGATATTGAAGATGTTCTACAAAGCATGGCATGTTCCTCAAAGAAGATTGAAGTCCCAGATATGTGTGGCCGATAGTGTGGTGATACGCATGAAGTTTTGTAATAAGTCAAGTTGTATTTGTGTAATTGCTCTGTAATAAAATAAAGTATGTATTGTGCCGACTTGGATGATTATCCCAAAGTCAATGTATTGTATGAATAAGATTTGTGAAGTCATTTCAAAGCATCCTTGGTGAAGATGAGAGTGTGGTAGAAAGGACAAGAGCAAAATGCAGAGCAGAAGTGTTGAGCTTAAATGGAACTATCTCAAGCATGGTGAAGATGCTAATTTTTAGTTCAAGTATGTAATATTTATATTATCATTCTGTAGATAGTGTGTCTCTTGTAGGCAGTGGGCCTCTTGTGAGCAGTGTGCTTAGACAGTGAGCCCTAATTGGCAAGTACCATTTTGTTCTTCTTATTCTTTTAACAGAGAATACAATCTTGGGTTAGTCACCCTGTGGTTTTTTCCTTAACTAGGTTTTCCATGTTAAAATCTTGGTGTCATATGTGTTAATGTGTTTCTTCTCTTGAATTATTGTATTGTGCTTCCATGATTGAATTATTATGTTGTTGAAACACAAGAAGGATTTAAGTGTTTAAAGAAAAGAAAGTTTTGTGACAATTGATTCACCCCCCCTCTCAGTTGTCTGTTGTAAAACCAACAATTGGTATCAGAGCCAAGTTCCTCTAAAAGGAGCTTAATCACTTGAGGAGATCTAGGATGTCTTCCTACAAGAAGGATAGTCTAAGGTTTGATGGAACTAATTACACTCTTTGGAAAAGCCGCATGGAATGTCACTTGCAATGTATGGGAATGAAGTATTGGACCATAACTTCAAAGAAGTATGTTCCTCCAAAGAATGGTCTGACAAATGTAGATGAAATCAAAGATGCTAAAGATAATCTTCAAGCTAAAGAAGCCTTACTAAGTGCCTTATCTGATTCAGAGCTAACAAATGTTATGGATTTAAAAACCGTATATGAGATTTGGGCAAAGCTAGAACTTCTGCATAAAGGAGACAAATACATTAAATGTACCAAGCTATAGAGTTTGAAAGAAAATTTTGAAAACCTGAAGATGAATGAAGATGAGAATATCACTACATTTATGCCAAAAGTAAATGAGCTTGTTTGTGGCATTAGGTGTGCTGGTGGAACCTTGGATGAAGATGAGATTGTGGCCAAAGTTCTCAGATCTCTACCTCTTGCTTACAAACACAAGGTTGCTGCTATTGAAGAATTTAGATCTCTATCAAATATCACAAGAGATCAACTGGTTGGAAAATTGGTTGCATTTGAATTGGCTGAGTTTGGAGATGCACCCCCCAAGATTGAATCTACATTCAAAGCTAGTGCCTCTGTAAAAGGTAAACAAAGGTATGATCTAGGAGAGAACTCCTCAAAGAAATTATCATGGTATGAAAAAGAAAGAAAAGATTTGAAAGAAGATGAGGTAGAAGCTACTCAACTTGAAGCCCTTGTTGTAAAAAGACTGCCAAGAGGATCTGGTAAGTATGAAGGAAAATTGCCCTTCAAATGTTTCAACTGCAACAAGATTGGTCATTTTACTTCAAGGTGTGCAGAAAGATTTTCAAGGACAAATCCAAATAGATCAAGATTCCAAAAGAAATGTTACTATGTTCATGAAGATGATGATGATGAAGGAGTAACAGATGATGAATTAGAGATAGGAAACAAATTCGGAAGTGACTAGGTGTTTATTGCCATCAAGGAAGAAGATCCAATGCCCACTGAATCTGTCAATCATAAATAGGTAGAAAGAGCTCTGGCTGCTCAAGTTGAAGAAAAGAAGGAATGGGTCATTGACAGTGGATGCTCCCACCATATGACTGGTGACAAAAATAAGTTCATAGATCTGGAAAGATATGAAGGAGTTGCAAAATTTGGTGATAATTCTGTTGGCAGAATTAGAGGCAGAGGAACTATTTCTTTTGATGGAAAGGATAAAACTAGTGATGTACTATATGTTGAAGTCCTAAAGCACAATCTTCTCAGTGTTGGGTAGTTGGTAGACAAAGGCTATGATCTTCAATTCAAAAATAGAAAATGTAAAATCTTTGAAAGTTCTGGAACAGAGATTGCATCTGGTACTCAAACAAAAGGTAACATCTTCCACTTGGTTGGTACTAGCAAAAGTTGTTTATTTGTTCAAATTGATCAGAGTTGGTTGTGGCATAGGAGAATGTGTCATGTAAATTTTGATAACATTATCAAGATAAGCAATACTCAAGATGTAAGAGATCTTCCAAGATTGGTGAAACCTACTAACAGTTTGTGCAAAGAATGTCAGTTGGGTAAGCAAAGCAAAGTCACATTCAAAAGTAAGGAACAATCTTCTATCGGATTGCTGGACTTAGTACATACTGATCTATGTGGACCGGCAAGAATCAGGAGTTTGCAAGGTGATAGATATTTCATGTTACTATCTGATGACTATTCCCGAATGATGTGGGTGACTTTCTTGAAAGAGAAATCTGAGGCTCTTGAGAAATGCAATGTATTCAAGGCTATGGTAGAGAATGAAACCGGGTTAAACATAAATGTCTTAGGTTTGATAGAGGTGGAGAATTCACATCTGAAGAGTTCATAGAATTATGTGAGAAACATGGAATAAAAAGATAGTTATCTGCTCCAAGGACTCCACAGAAGAATGGAGTAGTGGAGAGAAAGAACCGGACCATCCAAGAAGCATCTAGAACCATGATGATGGAAGCAAATGTTCCTCAGATCTACTGGAGAGAAGTTGTAAGCATTACTATCTATACTCTTAATCGAGTACAAATCAGAAGCAATGCTGGTAAGACCCCTTGTGAACTCTGGTTTGGCATCACTCCTACTGTGAAGTATTTTAGAGTATTTGGTAGAAAATGTTACATTAAAAGAGATGAAGACCTTGGAAAATTTGATGCTAGAAGTGATGAAGGAATATTCTTGGGTTATTCTACTCAAAGAAAAACATACCAGTGTTATAACAAGAGATTGAGAAAGATTATAGAAAGTACGAATGTGAAAGTTGATGAAGGCATTGAAAAACCCTTAAGGTTTTATGAATATGAAGAAGATGATTAGAATGATGTTTTGGTTCAAGAAGTTCAAGCTCCTTCTGAAATTTAGATCCAAACTGATCTGAAGAATCTTGAAATATAGGAAGAAGAGATAATCTTGAATGAACCTATCCAAGAAATAGAAGTGCAAGAAATTCCCAAAACTCCCAGGTATGTAAGACTGAATCATTCTAAAGACCAGATCATAGGTGATAGAAGCAAAGGTGTTCAAACAAGAAGAAAGATTGCTCAAGATTCAAAAAATTATTGTCTGATTTCAAAAATTAAACCAAAAATAGTAAGTGAAGCATGCAATGATGAAAGTTGGGCCAAAGCAATGGAGGAAGAGTTGATGCAGATTGAGAAAAATCACACTTGGGATCTTGTTCCTAGACCTAGAAACAAAAATGTGATTGGAACCAAATGGGTCTTCCGGAACAAACTGAATGAAGATGGTGAAGTAGTTAGAAACAAAGCCAGATTGGTCTACAAGGGTTATTCTCAAGTAGAAGGAGTTGATTTTGAAGAAACTTTTACTCCGGTAGCAAGAATTGAAGTAGTCAGATTATTTCTTGCTTTTGCTGCCTTCAAGGATTTCAAAGTATATCAGATGGATGTCAAGTCTGCCTTCCTGAATGGTGACTTGGAAGAAGTATACATTGAGAAACCAGATGGGTTTCAGTTGTCTGGTCATGGTGATATGGTCTGCAAGCTGAAGAAAGCACTATATGGACTCAAACAAGCCCCAAGGGCCTGGTATGAAAGACTGGATAAACATCTTTTGAAGATTGGATCCAACAAAGGTACTACTAACAGTAACTTATACTTCAAGATTGAACATGAAAATATCTTGATTGTTGAAGTATTTTTTGATGATATCATTTTTAGAGGAAGAGATAGTATGTGCAAGACTTTTGCAAATCAAATGAAAAGTGAATTTGAGATGTCTATGTTTGGGGAAATGAATTTCTTCTTGGGTCTACAAATCACTCAAACAAAGAAAGGAAACTTCATATCTCAAACCAAATATGTGAAAGAATTGTTGAAGAAATTTGGGATGGAAGATTCAAAACCAATGAATACTCCCATGGCAACCAGATGTAAACTAAACAAAGATGATGAATCTCCTAAGGTTGATTAGAAAAAGTATAGGTCAATGATTGGAGGACTACTGTATCTTACTCAAACCAGACTTGACATTATGAATGTTGTTGGTCTTGTTGCCAGATTCCAAGCTAATCCTAGAGAATCTCATGTCATGGCAATCAAGAGAATCCTCAGATATCTAAAGGGAACAATTGAGTATGGTTTATGGTATCCTAGGGATCATGATTTCTCTCTTCATGCATATACAGATGTGGATTGGGCAGGAGACGTGGACGACCAAAAGAGTACCAGTGGTGGTGCATTCTTTTTGGGGAAAAGACTAGTTTCTTGGCTGAGCAAGAAATAAGAGGCAATATCTTTGTCCACTGTAGAAGCATAATATATTGCAGCAGCAGGTAGTTGCACTCAAGTATTGTGGATGAAGCAAATGCTAAGAGACATCAGAGTGGAGTATGAGGAACCTATCACAATCTTCTGTGATAACTCAAGTGCAATAAATATATCCAAAAATCCTGTGTTGCATTCAAAGACAAAACATATATGCATCAAATTTCACTTTTTGAGAGAGAAAGTGAACAAGAGTGAAGTCAGATTGGAGTTTGTGCCCTCTAAGGATCAGATTGCAGACATTTTTAATAAACCTCTTCCTAAGGACTCTTTTGAGTATCTCAGGGAGAAGTTAGGGGTTATTACCCCTCTAATTCTAAATTAAGGTGCACTAATGTGCATCAGTCCAGTGGATCTCACAGTCATATCTTGTGATTCAGATTGATGATAGGAAGCTACTACTCAGGGGGAGCAGTCTGTATAATTCTGATTGATGAAAGTATGTGCCCTTGCCATTGATGTCAAAGGGGGAGAGAAGACATGTGAAAAACAAAAGTGGTTGCTGATCAAAGGGGGAGCAATTGTAGTTGATAGGGGTAGCTATGTCAGTTAGTGAGGAGAAGTTCCTGTCTTGATGGTTAAAACAATTTTTCACATCATATGTTGCTATCAATGACAAAGGGGGAGATTGTTGCAAGTATGGGCCTACCCAGTGTTGTCATTAATGTCAACATACTCCTATTGCATTGATGTCAAGGATTGGATGAGCTGTGTGCTGAGGATATTGAGAAAATTAGTCCTATCAGAAATAGAGAACAGTGAAGCTCTATGAAATGAAGATCCCAGATAGATGAAGATCAGAGAATACGTATCAAAGGGTTTGTAGATATGTGTCTAAAGATGATCCAGTAAAGATTTGAGAGGTCCACATGAAGATTTGAAGAAGTTATGGCCATATGAGTAAAACTAGTTCTGGCAGCTGTTTAGAGGTGACAGAGTGACACAGATAGGTCTGGTGAGATCTGAAAATGAAATATCTTGTTCTGCGGATTTGGTGGAATGTTTAGGAAGCTAATGTGAATTGACAACTCAATTGGTTCATGGTCTAGAGACCTGCAAGAATTTATTCTAATGTGACAGTAATGACAGATTGTGTTCTTAAGGTTTAGGATGAAGATGCGAATGATTTCAGTAAGCAGAAGTGGTGTGGATGCTCTTGGTGATTCATAAAAGTTTGTGGGAGTCTATAGACTGTGTCCAATTCATGTTGGTGGTCCACATTGAAGATTGAGCTCGTAATTGAAGATTTAGTCTCAAGTGATGGTGTTCTTCCTAATCATGGCCGACCGGATGTTTTACACATCTTACAGATGATCTTGAAGATGTTCTACGAAGCATGGCGTGTTCCTCAAAGAAGATTGAAGTCCCAGATATGTGTGGCCAACAGTGTGGTGATACGCATGAAGTTTTGTAATAAGTCAAGTTGTATTTGTGTAATTGCTTTGTAATAAAATAAAGTATGTATTGTGCTGACTTGGATGATTATCCCAAAGTCAATGTCTTGTATAAATAAGATTTGTGGAGTCATTTCAAAGCATCCTCGGTGAAGATGAGAGTGTGGTAGAAAGGAGAAGAGCAAAATACAGAGTAGAAGTGTTGAGCTTAAATGGAACTGTCTCAAGCATGGTGAAGATGCTAATTTCTAGTTCAAGTATGTAATATTTATATTATCATTCTATAGATAGTGTGTCTCCTATAGGCAGTGGGCCTCTTGTGAGCAGTGTGCTAGGGCAGTGAGCCCTAATTGGCAAGTGCCATTTTTTCTTATTTTTTTAACAGAGAATACAATCTTGGGTTAGTCACCCCATGGTTTTTCCCTTAATTAGGTTTTCCACATTAAAATCTTGGTGTCATATGTGTTAATGTGTTTCTGCTCTTGAATTATTGTATTGTGCTTGCATGATTGAATTATTATGCTATTGAAACACAAGAAGGATTTAAGTGTTTAAAGAAAAGAAAGTTTTGTGACAACTGATTCACCCCCCTCTTAGTTGTCTGTCGTAAAACCAACACAAGGAAGTAATGCAATAGACTAAGGTAAATCATATCAAAATGCTCCATCAAAGCTCCCTGAGTATCCTTAATCATGGTAGAGGAAATCCCTGTGATAATCAAGTCATCCACATAAGGAACAAGAATGAGAAGGTTCCCCCATGTCTCTAAATATAAACTGTAGGATCAGATTGACATCTAGTGAATCTAGAAGCAAGCAGAAAACTATCCATCTTCTCATACCAAGCCCGAGGAGCTTGCTTGCGACCATACAATGAATGCCTCAGCCTGTAAACAAGTGAAGGGTCTTGCACAAAGCCTGGTGGCTACTCCATATAGGTCTCCTCCTGAAGATCACCATGCAGGAAAGCACTCTTCACATCCATTTGATACACTGTCCAACCCTGAGATGCAGCAATTGAAATTACAAGACAAATAGAATCCATCTTAGCTATAGGAGCAAAAGTCTCAGAATAGTCAATACCTTCAACCTGAGAGAAGCCCTTAGCCACTAGACGAGCCTTATACTTATCAATAGAACCATCATATGCATACTTGGTACGATACACCCACTTGCATCGAACCAACTTTCTTCCCTTAGGAAGAGGAACCATATCTCAAGTATGATTCTTCATTAAAGAAGAATACTCCTCAATCATAGCACTTTCCCATTCCAGAACACCTGAAGCATCTGAAAACTTCTGAGGATCAATAGAAATTGCATGACTCAAAAGACTGATACCTGAAGTTTAGGAATGAGTGTAGCTTGTAGCTGTGGGATCACTTGTAAGAGAACCAGCATCCTTAAGAAGTGTATAGACCCATAATGGTCTTGTGGGTGCAGGTGGAGGAGGAGGAGGAGATGGAGAAATGTCAACAACAAGATCAATACCATCATCTTGAACACCATTAGGAACATTGTGAGGAACATCATCATCATCATCATTTACAGGAAACAAAACATCATCTAAAGAAGAAGTGGGAAAGAAAGAGGAAGATGCCTATGATGGTGAATCCTTTGGAGTGAAAGACTCATCAAAATGAACATCACAATGAAAATATACCTCTTGAGTGATAGGATCAAACAACCGATAACCCTTCAAATCCTCATAATAGCCAACAAAAATGAACCGTTGACTTTTCTTCTCTATTTCTTTGCGCCCCCCATCTGGAATGAATGTCCATGTATCCCTACCAAATACTCTGCAAAAGGACACCTTGGGCTTGACATGAGACCAAGCCTCCTTGGGAGTCATATTCCACACTACCTTGTGAGGCATACAGTTTTGAATGTAGTTGGCACAATTGACAGCCTTTGCCCAAAATGCTAGAGCCATGGATCGAGACTGAAATATATAATTGGCCATCTCCTGTAAGGTTCTATTCTTCCACTCAGTCACGCCATTCTGTTGAGGAGTGTATGACACTGTGTGCTGATGAAGAATACCTCAAGCACGACAAAAATCCTTAAATGCCTGATTGACATATTCTCTCCCATTATCTATTTGAATCTTCTGAAGGGAGTGCCCTGAATGATTCTCCACAAATGTAAGGAAGGTCATGAAAAATTGAAGAACCTCATCCTTGTACTTCAAAAAGTACACCCATGTGCACCGAGAGAAGTCATCAATAAAGGTGAGCATATACTTAGCCCCTAAAAATGAAGGAGTTGGGAATGACATAAGATCACTATGCACCAACTCAAGGAGTACTGAAGAACGTGTGGTCATACCCTTCGAAAAGGGATCCCTATGATGTTTGCCAAGCACACAACCTTGACAAACTCCATCAGAACAAGAGATCTTAAGTAGGCCAATCACCAAATTCTGTGTGCTCATCTATTGAAGATATCTGTAATTCAGGTGCCCAAACCGTTTGTGCCAAAGCTTGCTCATAGAATCTGCATGAGCAATAAGGGATGATCCTGATGAAGACTCAAATCCATCAAACCTACACAAATGGGCCACATCATCAACTATCCCTGTAGCCGCAACCTTCTCAGGATCTTGCAACTCTCGAATAGTCACATCAGTGGGAGAAAACTCAACTACCTTTCCATCACCATGATGACATATCTAATAGACAGAAAGTAGATTTTGTGAAAGATCAGGAACAAAAAGAACATCATCAATGCAACCATCCTACATCTTAACTAAACCTGTTCCTACAACTGGAATCTGTGAAGAGTTCCCAACTGCACTATGAGAAGTACTACAAGAGGAAATAGAATCAAGAAGATCCTCACCATGAGTCATATGATGTGAAACACCAGAATCAAGAATCCAACTATCACTAGTAGAGGAAGAAGCCCTTGCTGTGAGATCTTGCCCTTTTCCAAAGGAAGAAGACTTAGGCATGGCAATATTGTACTTCCTCATAGCTTCCTCCAAAGCTACTCACCTCTCAAAACAATGTGCATCATTATGCCCCAATTTTCCACAAAAGGAACAATTTTCCTTCTTCTTCTTAGACTTAGAGTATGACTCCTTGGAGTTAGAAGGAGGAGGATGAGGAGGATTAGTCTTCTGATCATTCTTCACCTTAGGTTTGGAGGGAGGCTCACCACCTATAGACAAATCTGTCTTGGGCTTCTTCTTATTCTTACCCTTGCCCTTGGAATATTGAGCCATCAAGGTATGAATTTTAGGAATAGCATCCATTTGAGTCAACTTGGCCTGCTCCCTAATTAATCGATCACAAAATACCTCAAATGAAGGCATCTTATGGTCTTCTCCCATAGCATCCATAGTAGAATAGAAGGTAGAGGCAAACACTTGAAAAGGACCTCTTAGCTTAGACAAGATCAAGAAAATACACTCCTTTTCATCTTTGGTATGACCACATCCTTTCAATTGTGATAAAATCAACTTGAATTTGGAAAGGAAATCCTAAATAGTGGGGAAGGCATCTGGAGAGAGAGGTGAGATCGACTTCAAGTTTCAAGATTTTGAATTGATTGACTTTACCATACAACTCGACAAGCTTATCCCACACTTCTTTAGGTGTCTTACACTCCGCAATGTGAAACAACATATTATCAGACACATGGAGACCTATGAGTCCTCTAGCCTCATCCATTTTGTTTCTATGAACAAATTGCTCAAATGGTTTTGTGAACTTAGGTTGATTAGCATCTAACATTTGCCAAAGCCCCTTAGATTGCAACAACTATGTTATTTTGAGCTTCCAGGTGTGATAATTATGCAGGGTGAGCAACTCAGTCCTTGGGTTCGACATGGTTTACAAGGACACACATTAAGGACTAAAAATGCAATGTACACCCCCTAGAATGTATAAAAAACTAAATTTGCAATTCCCAACACCAAATTTGCCAAATAATACTAACAGAAGTAACTAAAACAATCTTGCAACTTCAAGTTACTTAAACTATCAAAAAATGGAATTTTTTTTAAGGAAATACCTTGATCACAATGAAGCTTGTCGAAGCAGCTTTCTAACAATATTTTGTTTGTTGAAAACAGACTCTATTGGCAAAAGTTGTGCAAGTTTGAAAAAAAATGGCTATTTTAGGCTCTTTGGAAGCACCAACACCTGGTCACTCCATATGACCACAAAATGCATGGGCTAAAAAAATGTGAACCTTTTGGGCCACAACACAAGCCACCAAGTGATTTCCACCAAGAGTCAATCTCCAATCTCCAAGTTCAAGCACAAAGGACTCCAAATCACCAATTACATGAACAAAGCAAGTGCTTAGATAGACAAAGGCCAAGTGAGACCTCTGCAGCTTGAATGTGGGATAAAGATTCCTGACTCCGCCCAAAGAGTACTTCACGGGCCCACTTCCAACTAGGACAATCAAACCCTAAAGAATATTTAGAGAAAAAATTTGCAATTACAAAAGTCTTCCCCAAAATAAAGCTTATGTAGTTGATGCCCATGCTAGAAATTCTAGCGCAACTATGGTAGAAGTCTTAAAATATTGTATTGGATGGTTACTATCATGCCAAGCTCGCGGAAGTGAAGCTGCGCCTTCAAACACAACACCAAATGCCTTGATCACAGATTTGACACTAATCTGTGTTTGGTAACACAAAGCCTTTTGAGAAGAGGCCAATCTCAATATGAAAGTGTATGGATTGGGTCCTTGAAGGGACAGTGTGCAGAGATTTAAACTCTTGGAAATGAATCTACACTTCCAATTCTGGAATCGGGACATCATACAAATACACCAAGCTTATAGGAATCTCAAACAACATGGCTCCTCGCAGATCTTAATAGACAAGCCCCTCGATCCAAAATGGAATGAACCCTAGAGAAGAAATGATATTTTCCAAAGAGAAAAAGAAAAATAATCACTAAACAATTGCCCCAGAAAAAAATAGATCTCAATCATGATGAAAACTCTCAGCAAAAGGAGGCTACAGAAGATGGTTCTGATACCATGATAGAGCAAAGCACCCAAGACATCTGCAAACCAAAAGAAACCTTCACGAATTAAAGAGAGAAGCAACACAGAAGAAGCTCTTTCACCAAGAATGAATAAATATATTCAGATGAGATGATTAAATTACATAGTGTACAAGCCTTTTAAAGGCATGAAATATTTGATGGGTGGGAAAACTACCCATTACCCAAAAAAACCACCCTACAGGAAAAACCAATTATCCCTATGTTAAAAACTTAACACACTAACAATTTCAGTCTAATCAGCCAAATTAATTATGAAATTATTTTTCATACACACACATATATTGATGCAATTTAAGCTACATGAAACTATGTGGTGTGTACAAATTCTCTTCACCAGAAGTCGCCATCAATTAGCTAGATGCCCCCTCCTTGATGATACTCTCTCTCTCTCATATTCCTATCACACACATAAGTCGATATTAGCTGACGATCATTAAAATAATAAATATTAAAATTAATTATTGAAATTAGGGGTTGTGACAAGATGAATTAAGGGTCATTGTAATGTCATCAAATAGAAGTCCAAGGAATGATCTTGGTTGAAAATGTGGACTAGCAGTATCAGCCTATGGTGGAATTTGTTGTTAGAGTGACCTCCTAGAGCAACATGATCTCCTCCTACACCCTGTGTGGCTATTTGACTATGTGTGGCTTGCCAATCAGTATGGAGCTTGACATGTGTAGCCATAGCATCAAGTGGGATCATGTACTCTACACTAATAAACTCATACACATCTAATAGATTATGTTTGAGGCATGTACTCAATGTATGAAGTGCATCCTCTCCAGTAGTCAATGCCACATCACGTGGAGAAACTATGTTAGTGTGGATGAAAGGATTGAATAACTCCTAGAAGTGGCATCAACTAAAGGAATACTGGTGCGTGGGTGCAAGATGTATCTACTAACATGGTCAGATGCCAAGTGGTCAATCTCACTATAAATAGTATTGTTTAGTAGATAAAAGGAGGGGTTGAATGCAAGCATGTAAGTACACTAGATCAAAACCTCTTTCACTACAACATTCAAGGACAAAACGGAGCTAAGTCACTACAAGATGAAAGAGGACTGAACTACTGATTTTGTGCTCTTGTTTGTTAAGGGAAAATGTGATTTAACCAAGCTTTTTATCAAACCCTAGGTTAAGAATGAGTAATACCCTATATATGAGATACTTAGCTTATAACAGATAAACATCAATGGAAACTCAGGATCTGAAAGTACCAAAATGATCAGTGAAATGTCATAACATGTTCCTCAGAAATTGAAATGTCAGAGGACTTTGGGGTGGGTTCCCAAGTCTGAAAAGTCCCGATCTCTAGAAACTTAGAACTGGAGAATTGTTGTAAATGATACCATGATGCTGTATCTAGTGTCTAATTTCACAGGAGGACACTAGGGTAGGTGCCTGAGTCCTCCACAAAGGAATTTCCACACTCTTTTTTTGGGTCTTAAAACTATATCCCTTGAATAACCTCCTTGTACCTTCATTTATCCAATCCTCACACCTATAATCTGCACACAAGAAGAAAAGGGTTTTGGGGGTTGTGGTGTTTAGGATTTGCCTCAGTCAAATCCCAAGTTAGCATTCAAGTTTTCCCAACACCATTGTTAGAGAGAGAGAGTGTGCCCTTGCAAGATAGAGGCTAAAGATAATCCAAATGATGATGAAATGATTCAAACAAAGATGATGTCACCTTGGAGGTGAAGTCCTTAGGAGGATGAAGATTATTCAACTCATAAGGATGTTGATGATGATTCCAAATCTGTAACAAACATGTACAATACAAACATAAATCTACAACAATAACACAATGAATGCCTTGATTGCTCCTTTGCTCAATATCATAACCTTGCTATCATCAACTTGTCACAAATGAATTAAAACACTCACTTATATATGCTTTCCCATTAAACATTCACAAATTAATTGAAAGAGCTAGCAAGGAGAGACCTATTTAAAGGTCCTATGCCAACATGATTTAAATTTTACCTTGACCAATCAGGGAGGACTTGGGTATGGGTGCCCAAGCCCCTAGGTACCTTTTTGGTCCAGACTTAAGCATTAAATGGGCCTTGAGTTCTTGTTTGAAATGGGTTTTGGGGGATTTCTTATCGAGATGAATATTTTGCATGTATAATGTTAACATGGGGACCTAGGAGCTAAACTAGGAAGTAAAAAGGCAAGTGTCAACTTTTTACTCGATAACATTTAGCCCTCACTTTAAGGTGTGTGCGATCTTATGATTCAACACATGCATTAAAGTATAGTCGAAGCATATCAAACACATCAAACATGAGAGTGAAGACACACCCTAAGTTTGAAGGACTATTTCTAGCCCCCAGACTTGGGCAAACATAAGAAAACACTTAACAGTCACATAAGACACAGTGAGGAAGCACACAATACATGGAGAAAACAGTGAAAGAATACAATACATGGAGAAGACATGAATACAGTCATGTAAGACACAGAGAAGACATGATTAAGAAATTACACACACACACACACACACATATATATAATCTTAACTAAATAAAACACAGTGTAGGGGTGCTCATCTCCACACATCTTTAGACCACACAAAAACACACAAAACACATACAACGTGGGGGGGGGCTCATCGCCACACATCTTTAGACCATGCCACAAGCACACAAGACATGCTAAGAAGACACATAAAACACACAAAAGACACACAGAATACATGATTGCCATATGGTATGTCATCAACAAACTATACGTCTTATACATGGAAAACACGGGTGATAGAGAGGAGCTCATCACTACTCCACTATCTAAAACACACAAAACACACTTGACGGTTGAGCTATGCTATCACAACCACCAAAGACATGGTTAAGGGTGAATGACTCAAGATCCAACCCCACCTTGTGATGAGGTCTTTTTTTAAAAGGATGTGCAAATAACTCAAGAGTTACACCATCCCGCCTTCCGCAGAAGGGCTTTGTTCAAAAGGATGTGCACTAGCTCAAGAGACATACCACACTGCCTTCCCCAAAAGGGCTTTCAAAATGCAACCCCACTTGCATCACAAAGATGCCTTATAGTGAAAAAGAAGCATGTGCTCAAGGTATACAACCCCACCCACATCCCAGAGACACCTTACAGTGAAAAGGAGGTATACATAATAGATTAATGTATGAAAACACACCTTTTCAATGTAAAAAGTAATCAAGCAGTTACCATGATATATTCCCCCACCTTAAAGTGGTTGATTCTGCTTTCCGGTATCAAGCACATTAAGGTAATACATGCAAGGGAACAAGAGCTTTTGCAAAGCCCATGCCTTGAAGTGACATGTGCCACAATCGTCAAATGTTCCCACAAACACATCAATATCATTTGCTAACATAATCAACAAGATATAAGCTTTGGTTAGAAAATCTCACTCTAAGATAACAACCAAATCCATTACGAAAGCTATGTAGAAATCATTTCACATATTAGGCCAAGGCTATACTTGCAAGTTTGGAACTAAGTATAGTCGTAAGGTTATACTGTAGGTATATCGCAGAACCAAGTATAGCTACAAGGTGAGATACAAAACAATCCAAAGTGCATAGAAGTAGATTTAGAGTATCGCAAAGGTTTGTTACAACAAATATCACAACACGAATCACAATAGCCTGGAGTGATTCTACTAGTCAAACATCGGTAATATATAAACCATGTCTTCATATATGGACTAGGTCCTTTTTTGCTTTCTTACTGAAGGGACACATGGTCCTTATTAGTATTTATTTGTTTTCATCATCTACTAACTAGTAGAGCCACTGAAGAATGTAAGCATTAAAAATGAGAGAGAAGATAAGAGTGACTTGGGTTTACAACATGGGAAGATGCCCCCAAGACATCCTCCACAACATTATGCCCCCAAGGCACAACACATAACAATAAAATAGAGGAGAGGAATAGAAGAATAGAGAAACAAATAGAAGAATGGTCATAATAGAGGCGGTCTCCTTGTATCCTTGACTTTACAAGAGTATTAATGATCATTCAAAGAGACCTAGACAACATTTAACACAATACGGGGGATCACAACGCATAAGAGAAGGACAACATAAGTGAACAACTCAAAGAGATGCTACATCAAAGGTGGCTAAAAAGGGTTAGAGATACTTACCTATTATACAACTGCACTAGTGGTTGTCATCGAGTAAATCATCTTCCTCCCAATCTTGAATGCAAGAGGAATAGGTACATAAGGTACTATTGACCAACTTGAATCATTGTCCTTTAACTCTTTAGCCTTTAGCTCTTCCTTTGTTGATTCAATATTAGTTGGTGAAATGTTTTCTTGTTGAGGTGTTGCTTGTTGAGATAATGCTTGCCTCTTCTTTCTTATTTCTCTTTCTTGGCACACCAATTCCTTCATGTTTTATTAGTGATGTTTGCAAAAAGATTTTCATGATTTTACACAGTCTTTGACATCTTAGAAGAGGAAGCTGGCACAAAGTTGATCTTTTGTGATGAAACACTTTCCTCTTTTTGGTTATCTCCTGATCCTTGTAAGGATGACAGAGGAGGAACCTCAGTGAAAACTCCTTTACCTCATGGTCGAGGGGGTTCTTTCATCTCAGGCTGGTTTTCATTCATTATTTGTTCAATAGGAGGTCCAGCTAATTTTGTTATTAACTTTGCCTTGTATCTTTGGTATGCCAGAAAGAATTGATCTTCTCTAGGTTGGGCAGGCTTAGTAGGTGTTGGAAAGAGACACTGCTAGGCATGTTAGGTGTTGTCATTGATGGCAACTAAATCTATTTTACACATCCACATTTCATCAGTGGATCATACCGAAAGGCAGATTGTAGATTTGTCTAAGTCTGATAGACAGGAACAGGGCATATGATAGGGTTCATCTTTTTGGTCCGCATTTCTCCACAACAAATCATATTGTGCTGGGGATCTAAAAGAATGTTTAGGGATGTCAGGAGTATCAGGTTCTGGTTAAATAGTTAAGTCCAATTAAGAATAGGCTGACTTGGTATTTGATCATTGTGCGAATTAAGAAAAGTTGTTGGTTGAGTAATTTGTGAGATCTAGTGGTATTGGATAGCATGTAAGGTGAATTGGATATAGAGTTTTTGGTCTGCATTGATGTTTGTGCATGGATTCAGCCGACAGAATAGTGTTCTTAAAAAGTCTAAGTTTTTCTTAAGGCCGACTGTAGTTGATGCAATTTCATGTAGCGAATATATATAATTGGTGAGTTTGAGCATTTCGAAGAGTGGTGGTGCAAACATGAATGGATAGATGTGAAGAAGAGCATAATCAAGTGCAAAGTGAAGAGATCTAAGCTTTGGATCATGGGAGAGCAGTGAAGCAGGGCAGAGAAAGATGAAGTGTGTAAAGTCAGTATACTGAGCTCAACTAGAACTGTAATCTTGGATTGTTAGCTGCTATTCCTCAGTTCAAACATTCCAGTGAACTTTTGTAATTGATCTGTAGGCAGTGAGCCTCCTTGAGAAGTGAGCTCTGGGTAGTGTGCTCGAAGGCATGTGCCTTCCCCATTTGTAATACTTTTTACAAGGTATAAATTCTTGTGGGTTAACCCCCACCGTGGTTTTTCCCTTAACCATGTAAAAATCCTGGTGTTCATGTGTTTTGATCTTGTTGTTTCTATTTTTATGCTCATGCTTCTTTCTTTTGGACGTATGTGGTAAATTAATAAAGGAACAAATTAATAAGTTTTGCAGAACACTGATTCACCCCCTCTCAGTTTTCCTTAATTTCAACAATTGGTATTAGAGCTTAGTTCCTTGGAAGAAGTTTAACAACTTAAGGAAGATCTGGGAAGGTGGTTCAATAGGTTTATCTAGGTATTTTGAAGGCATCAATGAACAACTTCAACTTGCTTTAGAAGATCTTGATTAGTCTAGAGCATAAGTCAAAGAACTACAAGAGAACCTTAAAGATGCTGAGGATTTCATTTAGACTTTAAAAAATCAACTAGGAAAATCCAATGAAAAGAGAAGGGAGCTACTTCATCAGCTAGCAAATCAGAATGAAGACAATAGAATGGATGAAGCCTTGAAGGAGAAGACAAAAGAATGTGAGAAGCTAGCAAAAGAAGTTGTTGTCCTAAAACATGAGATGAAATCTGGGGTGATGAGACTAACCAAGGAAATTGAGGAAAGAAAGAAGACTGGGGAAAAACTGAATCAATCTCTAAAAGAAAGAACAGAAGAATGCTGCAGATTAGATAGGATAATTGGGCATCTAGAGTCTGATCTACAAGAAACCAGGGACAATGAGAGAGAACTTGAAAGACACATTGCCATTCTCAAACATGACCTAGAAGTTGCAAATGAATATAAAGAGAAATTCAAAATAAGCTTAGCTAAACTTGAGGTGCTGCTTGATAGTCAGAAGATGGTAGATGATAAGCATGGCCTGGGATTTGAGAAAGGTGAAAGCTCTGGATCCGGTCAAAGAAATCCTGAAGCAAAAAATCAAGGAAGGAAACCTAGAAGACCTCTGGTAAGACAACCTAATGCTCAAAGGTATCCATCTTTCAATGGCAATTGTTTCAAATGCAATAAGTATGGTCATAGAGATAATCAATGCAGAAGTAAAGAGAATCAAAATGCATCATCTTTCTTCAGTCAATGCTTTAATTGCAAAAGGATAGGTCATAAGGCTGAGGAATGCAGAAGTGGATCAAGAAATCCTCCTAAGAACAAGCAAGTGTTCAATGGAAGATGTTTTACTTGCAATAAGTTTGGGCATATTGCAATGCAATATAGATCTAAACCTGCTCCAACATGTAATTGTCAGATAAATAAGATTATATGTTTCAACTGCAACAAAACTAGACATATTGCTAAATTTTGCAGAAGCAAAAAGGTGAACTCACAGACAGGAAGAACTGAGAAGAAGATGGACAAAGGCAAAGGCAAAATAGATGTGAATGAGATCCAGAAAGAAATGAATAAAACATGGGTGAAGAAAGATGCAAAGAATGAAGGTGATGGTTCCACACCGGAATCTAGTGTTGATAATTCCTCGTAGAATTGAAATGGGAGATCTGACTCAGGGGGAGCTGCATTGAAAATCTAACCCCCTTGCTAGTTAGTGGGTGCCTGAATCTGGCATGATGAATGAAGATAAAGAAGCTTATTGCAGATTTGTTGAAGAAATTTCTAGAAGAAAAGAAGCTAATGTGATGGATTGCAGAGCAATTGAAGATTGATTGTATTCAGAAACAGTGTAACTGAATGTATTAGGACAAAACATTTATTACAATGAAGAAGTAGGTTTTGTGGAGGATAAAAGGTCATTCATTCAAACACTTGAAATACTTTGTATTCAAAGAGAACAAGGAGAAGAGCGCATGAGATGAAAATTAAGAGATTTGAAGTGAGAACAATGAATTTGATCGCTAACCCTAATTCCATGAAGAAAAAGGTATTTCTCTGCGAAACCTTGAACTTGAAATCTTTTCAAATGGCTACACCTCTGGTTGTAAACATCACTGAGTGACCTAGGCTGAAGTTTAAAAAGCACACCTTCAAGTCCACCCAAGTCAATCCGATGGGAGCATTTTCTAGGGTTCTAGATGGAGTTCTTCACATAGAAGACATTAGGGCTTATATTCATGTGCCTCTAGAGGAGCATGGCGACTCAAGGTTTGCTGATCTATTCATAAATCACTTAAAAGGTGATGATTTTGAGCTCAAACTGGAATACAAAGCCCTGGAAGACAAGAAGTTCATACAATTTGTTGAGTTTCTGACTTTCACAAAGGACGAGTGGGTCTGGTATGTCTTAAGTGTTGGCAAGAGACACTGTGTGGCTTCATGAGTGTTGTCATTGATGGCAACAAAGTCCATCCCACTCATTCCTAGCACATGGTATGTCTATACCGGAAGTCAAATTGAAGATTATTTTGGTTCGGTGAGCAAGAATAGAGTATGCAACAAGGTTTGATAGTCAGGTCCGGATCTCTCAGAGGATGTATCTCAGAAAAGTGCAGACTTGGGGGAGTCAAGAGGAGTACCATGACTACCACATTCTAGAGATTGAGCCTCTGGTGATAAAAGAGTGAAAAGATATGAGCACCTAAGTGTTGGGTTCCTGACAGGCAGAGCAGACTGAGTAAGAACTAATCGACAGAGCATCAGACCTTAATCCGGATAAGAAATTGATGGTGATAAATCTTCTTGAGGGATCATTCATGGTTGGCCAACATGATTGATGACTTCTATAACTATCTTTTTGATACGCATCACTTAGTAAGCATGGATTCAGTTGACAAACTAGAGTTTGGGAAAATCTTGAGTATTCCGGATGCTGACTAGAAAGATGTTGAAATCCTTGGTGTGGATATATATACCAAATGGATTTCAATGTGAAGCAGTAAGGGAAGTGAAATAGTGTGCGAGGAAAGGTAGAGATAAGTGTGGAAGCAGGAATACAAGTCTGGTATGTGACAGAACAACAACACTAAAATAGAGGAAGAATGAAGTGCAGTAGATCAGTATATTGAGCCTAACCAGAACTGAACCTCAGCATATGTGGATGCCTCTGATCAGTTCAAACACCTGGTTACCTTCCTTAACTTTGTAGACAGTGAGTCTCTTGTAGGCAGTGAGCCTCTTGTGAGCAGTGTGCTCCGGCAGTGAGCCCTAATTAGCAAGTGCCATTTTGTACTTCTATTCTTTTAACAAAGAATACAATCTTGGGTTAGTCACCCCATGGTTTTTCCCTTAATAGGGTTTTCCACGTAAAAATCCTAGTGTTAAGTGTGTTGATTTCATTTCTGCTCTAATGTTCATTTATGCTTATATGTTTTGATACTGTACTATTGTTAAAGAAGAAAAGAAAGTTAAATTATTTAAGATAATTGATTCACCCCCCTCTCAGTTATCTGCCTTGTTTCCAACAATTGGTATCAGAGCCAAGTTCCTCCAAATAGAGCCTAACAGCTTGAGGAAGATCTGGGAATCTCAATGGATATGTATGGTATGAGGGAACAACTTCAGTCTGCCCTAGATGATCTTGAGCAATCTCACTCTGAAGTCAATAACCTAAGGGAAAGACTCAAACAAGTTGATGACTTCATAAATGAACTAAAGAAAAATTGAGTATCTCTGTGAAAAAGAGAAAGGAACTTCTTCAACAATTAGCAAGTCAAAGTGAAGCAAATGATACTAATGAAGATCTGAATGAGAAAAACAAGTTATGTGAGAAGCTATCAAAAGAGGTCATTATGGTAAGACATGAAATGGAATCAGGGGTTATGAAATTCACCTAAGAAATTGAAGAGAAAAGAAAAATGGAAGATAATCTAAGACAATCTCTCAAGGAGAAGTTAGAAGACTGCCACAAAATGGATAGAATAATCAGACATCTGAAATCTAATCTTGAAGAAGCTAGAGATAATGAAGAACAACTTGAAAATTAGATAGACACTCTTAAAAGGGATCTTCAAACAACAAATGAATACAAAGAAAAATTCAAGATAAGCTCTACTCAACTTGAAGTTCTTCTTGAAAGCCAAAAGAGGGTAGATGACAAGCATGGCTTGGGATATGAGAAAGTTGAAAGCTCTGGATCTGGTTAGAAGAACGTTGGATCAAGAAATCCAAGGTACAGGCCTAGAAGACCTCCGGTGAGACAACCAAATGCTCAAAGATATTCATCCTTCAATGGATACTGCCACAATTGTAATAAATTTGGTCATAAAGCAAATCAATGCATAAGAAGAATGAATCAGACTAATTCATCCTTCTCTAGACAGTGTTTTAACTGCAAAAGGTATGGTCACAAATCTCATGAATGTAGAAATATGCAAATAAACAATTTATTCAATGGTAGATGATTTGCATGCAATAGAATGGGACATATGGCTAATCAATGCAAATCAAGAGGATATCAGTCAAATATGCAAAGAAATATAGCTTGCTACAATTGCAATAGATCTGGTCATATTACCAAATTCTACAGAAGTAAGAATCAGGATAAAAGGGGTCCGGTGCATCATAATCAAAATCAAGACAAAGGAAAAGGAAAAGTGAATGCAGATGAAGTTCAAAGGGAGATGAACAAGATTTGGGTGAAGAGAAGTATAGAAAATGTTGGGGATGGATCCGTACCAGAATCTGGTGCTGATATTCCTTCCAGAAACTAAATAGATGAGCTCTGGCTCAAGGGGAGTCACAATAGAAAACAATTTCCCCCAGCCAGTCAATTGGTGCCTAAATTGGCACATGGAGTGTAGCGGATTGAAGAGTTCTCAAAGAGATATCTAAATAACCCTTGGTAAAAATATAAAAGATCCGCAAGAAGGTTGAAGAGGCTAATCATCCAAAATTGATCCAGTTTAACAGTCATCCAGTAAAAGTAGGATTTTCACAGTTAGATCCGGTATGATTCAAAATTGAAATACCTTGATCTGTGGATAAATAGGATGATTCAAGGAAGGGAGATACATTGTAAGTTATCATTCTAAGTGCATATCAGTGATTCGGAAGGATCTCTCTCAGAACAAGGAGAAGGCAACTAGAATGACTTAAGTTGTGCATTTATTGCAATATGGAATTAGGGTTTGTGCAGAAATAAAAGGGTTCTTTTGTTCATCATTTGCACATTTGCATTCAAGAAGAAGAGAGAAAGTACTCTGCAACAAGATTGATTCAACCCTCTCAAGGATCAACCGCAGAATTTGATTCATCTAGTGATCTTTTCAGCTCTTATCGTGAACCCTAGAAGCGTAAAAAAGGTATTTCTGCTCTTGAATATCTCTCTCTAAATCTTTTGAAAGATGGCTACTCCAAATGTTGTTAAGATCACTGATAGGCCATACCCTACGTTCAAGAAACATCCTTACAAATCCCTAGAAGTTGATCCCCTAGGCGCATTCTCTAGCATTCCGCATGGGGTTCTACATGTAGAAGATGTTAGGGTATACATTCATGCCAACATTGAGGAATTTGAGGAATCCAAGCTGATGGATATCTATCACAAGGAATTAATAGATGAAACATTTGAAATTAAACCCTAATACAAGGCCATTCGGGATAAGCATTTTGGCCCCCTGTTTTACAGAAGATGAATGGGTCCGGTATGTTCTTAGTAGAATACATGATAACTTCATATGGTTGTTGAAGCCCTTCAAGATAACCAAGGATGCAATAAGGGTGATAACCAGATTGCACTCATCCGGTGGGTTGCCTATTCTCAAATTAGTCAAAAACCAAATTGTAAGTGAGGCTACCAGATCAAAATTTGACAAGAGGGTAATGACAATAGAAGACATTATAGATCCGGATATCAAATTTGCCTCTATGATAATTGGTTACAAAATCTATGACTTCAGCAAGGAGAATTCAGTATCCGAAACTGCTATATATACTGCATATGAAATGCTAAGGAAAAATGCTGACTATGATCTTTGTGAGCTTCTCCTGAACCAACTGTTAGAGAATTTATAGAAAATAAAGAAGGATAAAAAGAATTCATTTAAGTATGGTGGCTTGATATTATGTCTATTCTTTTACTATATGAATGAGCTACTCGGATCCAGTGGTTGGGTATGGCAAAATGACAGACTGGTTGCCATATAAATCAGAGATTATATGTATGGGCTTGGTGATGCCAAGGCACAAAGTATAGCACTCTGGGGTTACTTCAAAAAATTCCAAGGCATGATGCAGGCCAGAGAGAGAATCCCTCAATCTCTAGTTAAAAAAATAAGGATACAATGTGCTTCATGGTAGACACTGATCAATGCCTAATGGAGGTAGTGGAACCTAGAATAGTCTAGATTATTCCAATGGGCTATGAGGTAGATGAGAAAATTTTGGAGCTACATGTTCAACACCTACTAAGTCAACCAAAGGACCCTGAGGTAGAAAGGTTTGGAACCTTCCAAGAGTTGAGTGTAAAAATTCATGTTGAACTGAGACAACCTGAGATCAAGAGAAAGGTGAGAAGGGAAGCAGAAGAAGTTGCCAAGAGATATGGGATATCAAAGGAGGTAGTTGATGCCAAAAGAGAGAAGGTAGAAAGGGCAGAGAAAGAAAGGAAAGAAGCAGAAAAAGAAAGTGCTCCAGTGGAAGCCCTCTCCTGGACTAGATCCTCAAAGAGCTCTGCACCTGCCACTACTAAGAGCCTAAAAGCCTCAAAACTGGAAGCAAAGACATCCAAAAAAAGAGAAAAGAGAACAAAGACAAAGGCCACAAGGTCATACATAAGCCAAAAGGATGATGAAGAAACAGAATCTGATGAAGAAGTTAAGAAAATGAGGAAGAAGAAGAAAACATCTAGGAAATCCTCTGCCGGTAAACATATAGAAGAAAAGGTAGAAGAATTTGTTGAAATGCCTACTCTCTCCATTGATGATGTCATCCAGGTAGTCACTGTGGAATGAAATCTGCAACCAATGATAGAATTCTATGATGAATGTAGTGAAGCTGACCAGAAGATCTTACAAGATGCTACAGTCAGGTATCTAAACATCTATAATAAAGCATTCATTGAAATTATATCTCTAATTCCCAAAAGCCTAAAGAAGGAACTTGAAATGAGAAAGAACAATGCTAAGGCAAAGGACCTAGAGATCCAGGAACACATAGCTATTCAGCTCTATCCTTCCATCACTCCAAAACAAATAAACATGATCTTCAAGGATTGCAAGGATGAGTTCCAGAGCAAAGCCAGAATGAACAAGCTTGTGCTTGGAGAGACTGACCAAGTGGCAAAAGAAACTGAAGACATCCTCCGAAATGCATATAAAAGATTCAATATTCCTATTATAGAGGACATAAGTGATGAACCTTCTACCATGGATGTCGAAGGATCAAGTGCATCAAAGGAAGATTCTACTGAGAAAATTGTAGAAGAGTCAAAGGAGATAGGTGAGGAGAAGACTAAGGACTTGGATTCCTCTATTCCGGAAGAGGAAGTCCATGAAGAAGTAAACATATCTCTTCTAGATCCCACAGCAGACTCTGGAACTGAAGGAGAAGCAAGAAAAGAGGAGAAAGCAAGTCAAGAAGAGGAGAAAAAGGGAAGAGAAGAAGATCAAACAGATAAGATCCCAGATGACAATTCTGAGGTGGGAAAAGAAAAGAAGACTCTATCTCTGGCAAGAGACACTACAAAAGTAGTTAAAGACTTCTTGACCAAGGAAATGATGGAATTAGATGAACCAGAGCTGTTTCAAGGACCACTCAATTTTGACTCTCTCTCTCCTGTCCAAACAATGAAGGTAGCATCTTTTGCTCAAGCCAAAGCAAAAGAAAAGCTTCTGAAGTCTCACATGTAAGACTATGAGCTGATAGGGATTGCATCCGATGTGTTGGAGAAGATCATGCCATCCTTTCAGAAGGATCTTTCGGCCTCTTCATCTGGTAACTTGAAATCTCTTGTTAATTCTATTAGCACACATTTTGATTCTTTGGAGAAATCAATAGAAGAGAAAGTCCGAAAAGAGTTTTTGGGAAAGAGATTCTCTGAAGTATAGGGACTTATAGCAAATGATAGGAGAAATATGGATATTGGGATAAAGAGCCTAGAAAATGCTCTTAAAGATGGCAGAGACTTATACAAATTTTGTCTATCTTGGTCCACAGTGACAGCAGACATTGCTAAAAAGGTGGAAGAACAAGAGAGTAAACTATCTAGTTTATCTCAAAATTTTGATCCTCTCACCTCATCCATAATAAATCAAGAGTGTCAGACTATTGCCACTATTAATGAAATAAAGAGGCTTGAAAAGGAGAAGAAGAATAGAATAAGCAGGCTAAGTGAACTAAGAGGGATAATTATCCCTAAGTTAGAAGCAATGCATGAGGCCCTAACTGATGCCCAGACCACAGCTCAGACCAGTGATCCAGCAGACTTAAAGAGGGCAGAAGCTTTTACATTTTTGTTAAGTGGCCACATATCAATTTTGGATAGGATGAAGCAAAGTTGGGTGACAAAAGTTGTACAGTTGAAGAATACCTTTGCGGATATCCTTAAGTATATGTAAGTACAACATGTATATATACTTATCCGGCAATATATAGGTTGTTGTTCTTTGCAAATTTTGGTGTACAGATTTCACCCTTTGCCATTGATGTCAAAGGGGGAGTGAGGAGCAATGAAAAATGTGGAATCTAGCTAAGGGGGAGCTCCGGTAAAAGTGTACATAAGACAAAGCATCAGCTAAGGGGGAGTGTACTATGACACTTAGTCATTTTTCACTAAGTGTTGCCATTAATGCCAAAGGGGGAGATTGTTGGCAAGAGACACTGTGTGGCTTCATGAGTGTTGTCATTGATGGCAACAAAGTCCATCCCACTCATCTGTAGCACATGGTATGTCTATACCAGAATTTAGATTGAAGAGTATTTTGGTTCGGTGAGCAAGAACAGAGCATGCAGCAAGGTCTGACAGTCAGGTCCGGATCTCTTAGAGGATGTATCTCAGCAAAGTGTGGACTTGGAGAAGTTAAGAGGAGTACCATGACTACCACATTCCAGAGATTGAGCCTCCAGTGATGAAAGAGTGAAAAGATATGAGCACCTAAGTGTTGGGTTCCTGACAGGCAGAGCAGACTGAGCAAGAACTAACCAACAGAGCATCTTGTTGGCAAGAGACACTATATGGATTCATGGTTGTTGTCATTGATGGCAACAAAGGTCATCCCACATATCCGCAAGTCATGATGTGTCTCTACCGGAAGTCAGAATAAAGAATGTTGTGGTCCGGTGAAGAAGAACAGAGCATGTGGCAAGGTCCGACAGATTGGTCCGGACCTCTCAGAGGAAGTGTCTTGGTGCAGTGCGGATTTGGGGAAGTCAAGAGGACTACCTTGAGTGGTATATTCCAAGGATTTAGCCTCCGGTGATGGACAAGGAAAAAGATATGAATGGTTGAGTACCGGATTCCTGAGAGACAGTGAAAAACAGAGGAAGAACTGACTGGCAGAGTATCAGACTGCTTTCCGGATGGGTTACTGTTGATGACAGAGGTTGTGAAGGCATGAATCATGTTTGGCCGACATGATTAATGATATCTACAAGTACATGATTGATCCGCATTGCTTGGTGAGGAAGGATTCAGCCGACAGAACAAAAGTTTGTAAGAAACTAGACTGTTCCGGATGCCGACTAGAAAGGTGATGAAATTACTTATGCGGATATATATAGAGGATGGATTTAGTTGTGAAGGGTGTGATGGTGTGGAGACATATGCGAATAAGTCCAGATAAGAGCAGAGATAGCAAAAAGGATCCGGTATGTGAAAGATAGCAGAATAAAGAACAGAGGAAAGATGAAGTGCAGCAGATCAGTGTACTGAGCCTAACCGTAACTGAACTCCAGCATATGCAGATGCTTCCAATCAGTTCAAGACTGTGATTCTCATCACTTTGTAGACAGTGTGTCTTCTTGTAGGCAGTGGGCCTCTTGTGAGCAGTGTGCTCGGGCAGTGAGCCCTAATTGGCAAGTGCCATTTTTGTAATTTCCTATTCTTCTAACAGAGAATAATTTTGGGTTAATCACCCCGTGGTTTTCTCCCTTAACAGGGTTTCCACGTCAAAAATACTGTGTCATGTGTTTCTTATTTCATGGTTAATGTTTTTGTGTTTGATTTTATGCTGCATCAATTAAAAGGAAAGTTCAATAAGGGAAATAAATAGGATAACTGATTCACCCCCCCCTCTCAGTTATCAACAATTGGTATCAGAGCTAAGTTCCTCTTTATAGAGCCTAACAGCTTGAGGAAGATCTGGGATTTCAAATGGATGCATATGGTTTAAGGGAGCAACTCAAGACTGCTCTTGAGGATCTTGAACAGTCAAATTCTAAAGTCAGTGAATTAAAGGAAAGACTCAAACAGGCTGATGAATTCATGAGAGAATTAAAAGACAAATTAAGTCTCTCTATGAAAAAGAGAAAGGAGCTGCTTCAACAGTTGGCAAGACAAAGTGAAGAAAGCAATACAAATGAAGAATTGACTGAGCAAACCAAGTTATGTGAAAAGTTATCAAAAGAAGTCATTATGTTAAGACATGAAATGGAATCAGGAACTATAAAGTTTACTCAAGAGATTGAAGAAAAAAGAAAGGCTGAAGACAATCTAAGACAATCTCTTAAAGAAAAATCAGAAGAATGCCACCAGATGGACAGGATTATCAGACATCTTGAATCTGATCTTGAAGATGCCAAAGATAATGAAGGAAAACTTGAGGATCAAATTGCCTCTCTCAAAAGAGACCTTCAAACAGCAAATGAATATAAAGAGAAATTCAAGATAAGTTCTGCTCAACTTGAAGTTCTTCTTGGAAGTCAAAAGAGGACAGATGACAAGTATGGTTTGGGATATGAGGAAGGAGAAAGCTCCGGATCCGGTCAGAAGAATCTTGGATCAGAAAATCCAAGGAACAGGCCTAGAAGACCTCCGGTAAGACAGCCAAATGCTCAAAGATATCCATCCTTCAATGGATACTGCCACAGCTGCAACCACTTTGGTCACAAAGCTGATCAGTGCAGAATGAGAATGAATCAGATTAATTCATCCTTCTCCGGACAGTGCTTCAACTGCAAAAGGTATGGACACAAATCCCATGAATGCAGAATTATGCAAGTAAACAAATCATTCAAAGGTAGATGCTTCACATGCAATAGAATAGGTCATAGGGCTAATCAATGCAGATCAAGAGGATATCAGTCAAATATGCAAAGAAATATTATTTGCCAAATCTGCAATAGGTCCGGTCATAATGCTAAAGTCTGCAGAAACAAGAATCAGGACATAAGAGGTCCGGTGTATAATCAGAATCAAGACAAGGGTAAACAAAAGATGAATGCGGATGAGGTTAGGAATCAGATGAGCAAGATTTGGGTGAAGAAAAGTTCAGAGAATGTAGAGGTTGGATCCGCACCAGACCCTGGTGCTGATATTTCTTCCGGAAATTAAAAGGTGAGCTCAGGCTCAGGGGGAGACTCAAAGAAAATCTTGTTCCCCCAGCCAAACAAGTGGTGCCGGATGTGGCACAAGATGCGGATCAAAGGGTTTGTAGATATGAGTCTTGAGATACTTCAGTCAAGTTTTCAGAGGTCCACATGGAGTTATGAAGAAGCTGTGATCGATCAAATAAGACCTGTTCAGGGAGATGCTCCGGTATGATAAAGGATTACAAAAAGGTCCGGAAAGATCTGGAAATGCACTATCTTGTTCTGCGGATTGGACAGAATGTTTGGGATGATCTTGTAATATGTTACCTCGATTTATTCATGATTAAAAGATCCGGATGATATCCACAGATCAGGACTAATCCGGGATACTCCAAGCTATCCAGGCAAGGCAAACCGTAATGATGTAGGTGAAGCATTTATTGCAGACAGATATTAGGGTTCGCGGAGCAATTTAAGGGATTTCTCAAAGGTCATTTGCTCATTCTGCACTCGAGAAGAAGCGAAAAGTGGAGCTCTGCAACAAGGTTCATCAAGCACACCAAGGATCTCCTGCCGAAGCTATTGCATAAAGAAATCAATCCAACCACTCCGTGCAAACCGAAGGCGCATAAGGTATTCTCCGTTTTTCATTACCTCACTGCAAATCTTTGAAGAATGGCTACTCCAAACATAGTTAAGATCTCTGATAGACCTCGCCCCTCATTCAAGAAACATCCCTACAAATCATTGGAGGTAGACCCACTAGGAGCCTTCTCTAGTGTTCCTCACGGAGTTTTACACACCGAAGACATTAGGGTTTACATACATGCAAACATTGAGGAATTTGGGGAATTCAAATTAAGAGACCTCTATCACAAGCAACTGATAGACAATGCTTTTGAGCTTAAACCAGAGTATAAGGATATTCAGAAGAAACAATTTGAGCAATTTATTCATTTCCCCTGCTTTGAAGAAGATGAATGGGTCCGGTATGTACTGAGCAGGATGCATGACAACTTTCTATGGCTAGATAGACCCTGCAAGATCACAAAAGAGGCAATTAGAGCAGTAACTGGTCTATACTCTTCCGGAGGGGTACCTATCCTCAAATCTGTCAAGAACAACATTGTAACTGAGGCCACCAGATCAAAATTTGACAAGAGGGCAATGACCATTGAAGATATTTCGGATCCGGATATCAAATATGCATCAATGATAATAGGATACAAGATCTATCACTCCAGCAGGGAGAATTCTGTATCCGGAACTGCAATATACACTGCTTATGAAATGCTAAGAAAGAATGCAGAATATGATCTCTGCGAACTACTGCTAAGCCAATTAATGGAAAACATACAGAAAATCAAGAAGGATAAGAAGAATTCCTTTAAGTATGGTACTCTTATTGTATGTCTATTCTTCTACTTCATGAATGAGCTACCCGGAACAAGTGGATGGGTATGGCAGAATGACAAACCTGTTGCAGTCCAGATAAGAGACTATTTGCATGGACTTGGGGATGCAAAAGCGAGAAATACAGCTCTATGGGGATACTTCAAAAACTTTCAGAGCATGATGCAAGCAAGAGAGAGAATTCCCCAGTCTCTCATTGAGAAATACAAGGACTCAGTGTGCTTTATGGTTGACACTGATCAGTGCCTAATGGAGGTAGTGGAGCCAAGGACTGTCTGGATCATGCCCATGGGGTATGAAGTTGATGAACAGATAGTGGAGCTGCATGTTCAACACATGCTAAGTCAGCCCAAAGATCCTAAGGCAGAAAGGTTTGGAACCTTTGAGGAGCTGAGTGTAAAAATACATGTAGAACTCAGGGAACCTGAGATTAAAAGAAAGGTGAGAAAAGAAGTAGAGCACATTGCTCAAGGCCTAGGCATCTCAAAGGAGGCACTTGATGCCAGCCGGGAAAAGAGGAGGAAGGCTGAGGAAGAAGAGAAAAGTAAAGAAAGTGCTCCGGTTGAAGCTCCCACCCGGACCAGATCATCAAAGAGACCTGCACCTCCCACAACCAAAAGTTCAAAACCGGAAGTTCAGGCATCCGGTAAGAGATCCAAGACAAAAGCCACAAGGGCTTATGGAAGCCAAAAGGATGAAGAGGAAACAAAATCAGATGAGGGAGTAAGAGAAGTAAAGAAACAGAAGAAGAAAGGATCCGGTAAGCCCTCCACAGGCCAAGACAAGGATGAAATGGCAGAGGTATCTGTTGAGAAGCCCACTCTGTCTCTAGAGAGCATAATCAAGTCGGTCACGGTGGATGGAAACCTTCAACCAATGACTGAATCCTATGATGACTTCAGTGAGGCTGACCAAAAGACTCTGCAGGAAGCCACAGTTAAATATCTGAACATATACAATAAGGCTTTCATTGAGATCATATCTCTCATTCCTAAAAGCCTAGAGAAGGAAATGGAAGTAAGAAAGAATAATGCTCATGCTAAAGATCTTGAGATCCGGGAGCAGATAGCTATTCAGCTATATCCTCAAATTGATCCCAAGACAATGAACATTATCTTCAAGGACTGCAAAGATGAGTTCAGAAGCAAAGCCAGGATGAATCAACTCATGCTTGGTGAGACTGACAAAGTGGCCCAAGAAACAGAAGAGATCCTCCGGAAGGCCTTCAAAAGGTTCAATCTTCCTGTTGTAGAGGATTTAGGTACAGAAACAACTGAGGACTTGGGACCCTCTGCTCCAGAAGAAGTGGCCCATGAACAAGCTAGCATCTCTCCTCCGGTTTCCCCCACAGTCTCCGGATCCAAAGAAGAAGAGCAATTACAGGAGAAGGAAGCAGTGGTGAAAGACAAAGAGGTTGACAGTTCTAAGACTGCAGAAGAAAAGAAACATCTGTCTCCGGCAAGAGACACTGCACAAACTGTTCAACAATTTTTGAGTAAAGAAACTTTAGAGATTGATGAACCGGAGCTTCTAAAAGGCCCATTTGATTTTGACTCTCTCTCTCCGGTACAAACAATGAAGATAGCTTCATTTGCAAATGCCAAAGCAAATGAAAAGCTCCTGAAGTCTCATATGGAAGACTGTGAGTTGATAGAGGCTGCTTCCGGAGTACTTGCAAAGATCATGCCATCAATCCAGATAGATCCGACAGCCTCCACTTCCGGTAATCTAAAAACCTTAGTCAGCAGCGTTGATACACATTTTGATTCTCTAGAAAAATCTGCTGAAGAAAAGGTCCGGAAGGAATTTTTGGATAAGAGATTTTCAGAAATATTAGAATTAATCTCTAAAGATAGGAAGATTGTAAGCATTGGAATAAAGAGCTTAGAGAATGCTCTTAAGGATGGCGGTGACATCTATAAGTTTTGTATATCCTGGTCAAAGGCAACAGCAGCATTTGACAAGAAAATAAAAGAGGAACAGGATAAGCTACAAAGCTTATCTCAAAGTTTTGATCCTCTCTCTTCCTCTATAATAAATCAAGAATGTCAGACCATTGCAGTCTTGAATGAAATAAAGAATCTTGAGAAGGAAAGAAAGAACATCACTAACCGGATGGGAGAACTTAGAAGGATTATAATCCCTAAGTTGGAAACTATGCATGAGGCCATCAGTGATGCTCAGACCACCGCCCAAACAAAAGATTCGACAGATCTCAAGCGGGCAGAAGCGTTTGCATTTTTGTTGAGTGGTCACATTTCAATTTTGGACAGAATGAAGCAAAGCTGGGCTACAGAAATGATCCAATTGCAGACATCCTTTGCAGACATTCTTCAATATATGTGAGTATGTAAATATGCGGCTAAGTATAAGAAATTTTTGAAAATTTTGTTATGCGGACCCTACCCTTTGCCATTGATGTCAAAGGGGGAGTGAGGAGCAGTGAAAAATGAGGGATCCAACTAAGGGGGAGTTCCAGAAATTGTATATAAGGACAGAGCATCAGCAAAGGGGGAGCATAGTGAAAACACTTAGTCATTTTTCACTAAGTGTTGCCATCAATGCCAAAGGGGGAGATTGTTGGCAAGAGACACTATATGGATTTATGGTTGTTGTCATTGATGGCAACAAAGGTCATCCCACATATCCGCAAGTCATGATGTGTCTCTACCGGAAGTCAGAATAAAGAATGTTGTGGTCCGGTGAAGAAGAACAGAGCATGTGGCAAGGTCCGACAGATTGGTCCGAACCTCTCAGAGGAAGTGTCTTGGTGCAGTGCGGATTTGGGGAAGTCAAGAGGACTACCTTGAGTGGTATATTCCAAGGATTTAGCCTCCGGTGATGGACAAGGAAAAAGATATGAATGGTTGAGTACCGGATTCCTGAGAGACAGTGAAAAACAGAGGAAGAACTGACTGGCAGAGTATCAGACTGCTTTCCGGATGGGTTACTGTTGATGACAGAGGTTGTGAAGGCATGAATCATGTTTGGCCGACATGATTAATGATATCTACAAGTACATGATTGATCCGCATTGCTTGGTGAGGAAGGATTCAGCCGACAGAACAAAAGTTTGTAAGAAACTAGACTGTTCCGGATGCTGACTAGAAAGGTGATGAAATTACTTATGCGGATATATATAGAGGATGGATTTAGTTGTGAAGGGTGTGATGGTGTGGAGACATATGCGAATAAGTCCAGATAAGAGCAGAGATAGCAAAAAGGATCCGGTATGTGAAAGATAGCAGAATAAAGAACAGAGGAAAGATGAAGTGCAGCAGATCAGTGTACTGAGCCTAACCGGAACTGAACTCCAGCATATGCAGATGCTTCCAATCAGTTCAAGACTGTGATTCTAATCACTTTGTAGACAGTGTGTCTTCTTGTAGGCAGTGGGCCTCTTGTGAGCAGTGTGCTCGGGCAGTGAGCCCTAATTGGCAAGTGCCATTTTTGTAATTTCCTATTCTTCTAACAGAGAATAATTTTGGGTTAATCACCCCGTGGTTTTCTCCCTTAACAGGGTTTCCACGTCAAAAATACTGTGTCATGTGTTTCTTATTTCATGGTTAATGTTTTTGTAGACACCCAAATTTGTCCATGTCTAGCGACACCTTGTTAAATCCCTAATCCATTATCCAATTAATTAAATAAATTTTATTTATTTAATTAAAATCCCATTCTCATTCACTTAGCCAATTAATTAAATAAATTGTATTTATTTAATTAATTCCACATCATGTCTTATCTCATTTTATGCATTTATCATATTAATTAAATAAATTTTATTTATTTAATTAATTTCCAACTCATATCTCACTAATTCAAATACTTTATTTGAATTAAGCCTTTATCATTTATCACATTTCAACACTTGTCCATTTCCCATTTATCATGTGTTGTAAGACAACTTTCATTTAAAATCCTTCACATGTACAACTAATTGGACCTAAATTTAGTAACTTTCAATCTCAGCCATTCACATAGCCTTTGAATCTCCACCGTTGATTGATCTTGGTTGAGTCCTATATAAACAGCCTCTCATTCCATATGAGACACCCCCAGAGACCCCCCAGAAATCCAGAAACCCAGAAAATCCAGAAATCTAGCAATCCAGCAATCATATAGCAACTCCATTATCATCTTGAGCATTCGAGCATTTGAGCTTTTATCATCCATCAATGGCAGCTTTCAGCTTTGTGATTGTTCATTATTGAAGAAGCAGTCCACATTTCTCTCTCAAACAAGGAATCGCACGGTCTAGGTGATGTTATGCTTGCATTGCATTGTTCTTTTGGCTTCATTTAGATTTGATTCCTTGATGATGGTAGGGTTAGGGTTTCATGACTATGTCTGATCTTCCACACCTGACTTTCACCTATCACATTTTGGCACGCCCGGTGGGACTCACGTCCCTGATTAACTTCGTTTTTTGGAGTTGTTTCCTTGAAGATCAGATTTTGCAGGTGCTCGCAGAAAATTCCAGTCGCTTTTAAAGGAAAATCCGCCGCTTCGGGATTTCTGCGTCGCTTCTGAGCTGGATCAGGCCGCATATACCTCTCTGGATCGCCTTGACCTAACAGTCGTCGCCTTAGGTAAAACGCATCGCTTTTATCATTAAACTGATCGCCTAGGACTGTATTGGCCGCTTTTGATCTAACAGCCGCCGCTTTTGCGCATAATCAGATCGCTTTTAATTTAACAGGGGTCGCCTTTGCACAAATCCGCATCGCTTTTGACCTAACAGTGCACGCTTTTGTCCTGATATGATACGCTTATGAGCTAACAATATTCGCCTGTGCAGGTTAGGGTTTTTTATTTTTGTTGTGCAGGGACAGGTCGCTTTCGATTTCCAACAGGCCGCTTCGGGTATAGTGCGATCGCATATGAGACGACAGACGCCGCTTTTGAATACATTTGTGTCGCTTATGGACTAATATTATTCGCCTGTTTGGCTAGGGTTTTTGTTTATCGGCTGTGTTTTTGTAGAAACAGGTCGCATCCAGCCCTCAACCGATCGCTTATGGAAAATATGCATCGCTTATGAGCTAACAGGCGTCGCATACTGTGTTTTTGCACATCGCATCGGATCTGCAGTCGTTCGCCTATGACATAATAGAGGTCGCTTTTGATCAACAGTGGGTCGCATCTGGTAAAGCTCTGTTGTTTTCAAGCCTGTTTCAGTTCCAGTTTGATTTTTTGCTTTTAACTGGGTATTTGCGCAGCATCTTATTGATCTGTCCAAGAAAGGAGGTTATCAAACTACTGACATATCTGTTGCAGGTTCGATCGGTCCAAGACTTGTGGTTTTTTTCACTAAATTAGGCATATTTGGGCTTGGTGCTTAAAATGAACTACTGTTTGCTCCGTGCTTGATTTATCTTTTTGATTGCTTGCATGTGCCTGATTGTAACCCAAATTTAATGACAAAAGTATCCTCTCCCCTTGCCTATCAAATGGATCTTGGGTGCATGAGAACTTGTCATTATCTTTAGAGGGCCTGCCTTCCCGGTGTGAGAAGGGATACGACCCAAGCGGTAACGGGCTAAAGCCAAGTCCTTCCGAACCGCTATATAAGAAAAGTGTTTGTGTCGAAAGCCACAAACAACGGGTGCAGTTGTGTTATACCGACAGCCAACCTCCCCCAAAACCCTCCAAGGCGCAACCCTTGGAGGCTGGGAGACTCCATAACGGAGAGTAGCGCTGCCGCATGTATAGCCACCCGAACGGATGCCCTTATTAGCAACTTTGTGTAGTAGCCAAAAAACCTTCTATCTGTTGACGCAGAGGGCAAAACCCTTGAAGCGGCCCCGATTCATGCGGTTCTTAGCCGAGGTAGCAGGGACAATCTAAAGGTTTGGAGAGGGTCAAGCCTTATAAGAATCCCGGATCTTGGTATGCGTGAGAAGTGTGTGCAAATGTAAGGAGGAGCCGGTGCTATCAAGATCCTGGAGCTACCCGCTTTGAATAGGCGCAGCTAGGGGATTCAACAGATACTGTCCTATCCTAGCCTAGGTTGTATCAGTTTGTGCTTGTTGTAAGTGTGAGTGACTGTTATCATTGTTTTCTTGCTGAAAAAAACTACAAAAATCAGACCACTGGTACACAAACACAGTCGCTTTTGAACCTAAACTGCTCGCACAGACCATCAACATCGCTTCTGAACTGTACTGACTCGCATTCTGCCTGAACTGCATCGCTTTTAAACAATAACTGCCCGCATACTGTTTAAACAGAGTCGCTTTTAAACCATAATTGATCGCCTTTGTCCTGAACAGAATCGCTTCTGAACCACAGCTGATCGCCTACTGTCTGAACCAAGTCGCATCTGATTCGTTACCAGTCGCATGTTGTTTGAGCCAAGTCACTTTTAATCCACAGTTAATCGCCTGATTCCAGAACAAGCTCGCCTTTGAACCAACAGTTATCGTCTTTGAACCAACAGTCATCGCCTCTGGCATAGCATTCGCTTCTGGTTAGCACTATCATTTTTCTGTCGAAACTAAACCAGGTCACATTTGAACTATCATTAATCGCCTTTAGCATCCTCTGAGTCGCCTTTGAGCTATCATCAGTCACCTGTAGCTAAAATTCTTGCAAATCTCAGTGCATCAGCTAAATTAGCCTCAGGACCAGCTTGCTTGAACCTCAAACATCAGCTTTCAGACTTACCTTTGATCAACAGCAAACACCTGGACTTTGTCTCCTATTTTGAGCTTATCAATCAATCACAACTCATGAGCTTTTCCATCTTTTTGAGATCCCAACCAGCAAATCAGACATCAATCCAATCATTTTGATCAACAAACAACCTTCAGTTTTAGCTTCAGCCAACAAACAACCTCCAGCTTTAGCTTCAGCAAACAATCTCTTTTAGCTTTAGCTCCAACAAACATCAACAGCAAACAATCTTTCCCTTGAGTGATTAAGCTACCTCTAGGGACAACCAACAACAACTTAGCCAAACCAAATCAACCAAGCAACTTAGCCAAACTAGCAAAAAACCAAAACAACAACCAATCAGCCAACTATCATCTTTTGGGTCTTAAAACTTTGACAAGCTCAACTTCATCATCAACATCATGCCTCAAACTAGGAGTCAATATCGAGCTGAAGTAGAAGCCAAATTGAAAGCTGAAATGGATGCCAAATTGCAAGCTGAGATGAAACAATTCACAACACCTCTTAAGGACGCAACTCAATTCACAACTGGTATGCCTTCTCATATGTTTATACCTCCAGGGTACACTAGGGGCGAATCATCTTCACAACAAATGCACCCTCTACCATCCTTGGAAACTTTCGAAGAACAATCTCAAGACGACTCATCAGAATTTCAAGATACCTATCTATGGGACCAAGTTGAGAAACTCATGATATCTGAGCCTGATCGTTGTTTTCTCCAACTTGCTCGCATGGGTGCTAAGCTACCTAAAGACTTTGATATATCCACTATTAGAGAGCACGATCCCAACACTACTGCTGTTGTTGCGAATAAACCATCTACCATAGTCACATCATCTCCTATTACCTCGCAAACACCATCCTCATTGCCTCTTGTTGCTTCATTTGAGTTACCACGATCAGAGCATACCTTAGAACCATTGATAGCGCCCACCAATGTGCTTCCTCTCATGTCACAAAATCTCCACATCCCACCTTTTCATGTCCCTCAACATATCTCTCCTTCTACCATGACTATTTCCATGCCTCACGTCACACCAGCTGTCCATGTAACGCAAGCACAAACACTTCGAGCATCACAAGCAATTCCCATATCTTATGGTGTGCATACCTCTCAAACCATTCCAACAACACATGTCCTCCATGCTTCACAACCATTGTGATCTACCACATCTCATACACCAACTGCTAATTCCTTCGTGTTATCCCATAATCCCAATGTTAGCCTTATTGACATGAGTGATCCCCTCATTTCTCAAGCCAATCCCAACAATCAGATCGCTTATGTTGATCAACTTACATCCATGCTGTCCTCTTCTTCTAATCCTTCACACACTATCAATCCATCTTATGCTACCCAAGGCTTCTCTAATATCACCCAACACATGACATATACCAATCCTCATATTGTCCAAAATACCAATCCCAATGTTCACCCTTCTGTTGTATCTACCAATCCTTCCGTCACTTACCATGTCATGAATTCAATTCCAACTTCCCAACCATCTGCTACTATCAATCCCACATCCACTTCTCATGTAATGCACACCCACTTACCACTTGTGTCTCAAGGACAGCAATCCTCTAACACATACATGTCACATACCACTCCTTCGACATACATTGTGGGCACACAACCCCAACAAACCGTTACAGCTTCGTACATCCCACAACCACAACAAACTGTCACAGCTCCACATATACCACAACCGCAACCACAATATGTTTTATATCACACTCCACCCCCTTTGCAACAACAGCAGTTATCCTCAGCCGATATCCAATAGATGATCGATGAAAGGGTAGGACAAGGCAAGAAACCCTTCTCTCTCGAAAACATATGCGCTTATCCATTTGACAAGTCTCTTAATATGATACCTTTTCCACCACACTTTGAAATCCCACAATTTGATAAGTACAAAGGGAAAGGAAATCCGGATGACCATCTTCGAGCCTTTTTCGTGGCATGTCTCGATGTTGCCTATGATGATACATATCTTTTGAGACTATTTCCTCGGAGCTTAGCAGGACAAGCTCTCGAATGGTTTTCCCATTTACCTCCAGGAATTAAGACTTTTTCCGAATTGGCAACCAAGTTTCGATCACACTTTGCCTTCAATATTGAACATGAGGTAAACATGAATGACCTTGTCAACAACAAACAACGCAATGGTGAAACCTTTTCCTCATTTACCCAGCGATGGCGTAATATGGCTAGCAAATTATCATGGGAAATCCCTGAGAAACAACAGCTTGACATCTTTGTTCAAAATCTTCATCCTGAGCTGTCATTCCAATTACAATTGCAAAGTGCTAGCACCTTTGACGAATTAGTTTCCAAAGGAGTTATTATTGAACGAGCCTTAATTGCCAAAGGAACTATCAAAATCTTTCGTGATAACAAAGATTCTCCCCAAAATTCCAATGATAAGTCTCGCTTTTGGAACAAGAACAAGAATGTTGTCAATGACGGTATTGTTGATACAAAGAATATCCAAACTATGAGAGCTCCTATCAACATTCAAGCAGCCTCTCCACCAAGACAGTCTTTTCCACAACGAAGAAACCAACGCCAAACTTCTAATCCACGCCGACAATTTACACCATTAGTGGAACCCATGGAAGTTATTCTTCGAAAGCTGCTTCAAGCCGGAGATGTTATTTTACCCGATGCACCACCAAATGGTGAACCACTCTTTCGAGCTCCTTGGTACAAAGAGAATGAGTATTGTGATTACCATCGAGTTAAAGGACACAAAACAAATGGTTGTATGCGCTTAAAACATGTTATCCAAGACTGCATTGATCAAGGTCTAATCAACGTCACACCTTCAACACCTCAACCTGCTCAACAATCCACATCAAACTATGATCTAGAGACTTTCAAGAATCCACTTCCATCTCATGATCAGACAAATAACCTTCAAGCTGGAAATGCTATTCCCTATAGCTATGCATCATCTACCATTGGCCGCATTGACCATGCTCGCATTTCTACCATTACCGTCCAAGGAGCACCTGATTGTGCCGTAACCACGCGACGAGGTCGAGTTACCGTTCAAGGAGCACCTCCTCATCCTCCTCGACCTCTCTCTGACTATAACCTCTTGGATCACCTTGGCAAAACACCCGCACACATATCTATCCTTGAGCTGCTCCGCATATCCCCCGCACATAAAGCTATCCTTGATAAGGCCTTACAAGAATCTTCGGTGCCTAATAATATTAATATCACACAATTTCAATCCATGGTCGCTAGCATTGCAGCCCCTTGTCATTTAACCTTTTCTGACAAAGATCTTCAACCCTCCATGCATCCGTCACACAATGAGGCCCTCCATATTGAAGTATTTGTTAACCAACGCCGTATCAAACGAGTCTTGATAGATGGGGGAGCTGGTCTAAATATATGTTCTTTGAAACTTATCAAACAATTGGGATATTCTGAGAAAAATGTTGACACCTCCAAGGTTATAACTATCAGAGCATATGATGACGCTGAAAGAAATACTGAAGGGATCATCTTGTTGCCTATTCAAGTTGGACCGGTCATTACAGAAACTCGCTGTCAAGTCCTTGATATTGATCTCCCTTACAACATCATCCTCGGCCGCCCTTGGATCCATACCCTTAAAGCAGTTCCATCTACGTATCACCAATGCCTTAAATTTCCGCATAAGGGTGTTGAAGTTACCATTCAAGCTGATCCTAATCCATTTGAGTTTTGCCGTGCTTTTCAAGCTAAATATCAGAGTCCAAACCGTATCCCTCTCAACACCGAGGCATATCCATCATCCTCCTATGTCGACCCATCCGATCTCCTCAAGCCCTCATCTAGCAAAGCCGCTTCCAACCTCCATATCAAATATACCGAACATGGCCCTGGTGAGTACAAATTGCAGGAATCCTGTTGCGTTGGCACCCTTCCGTTATCTCCTAAATCCCACGGTAAGCTTTCTATATCTAAGCCCACTTCATCCTCCGCTGTTATCAGAGCTCCCCCCACCGTATTCATTAAAGGTGGTTTCTTGGATGACGAAGATATTGAGGACATAAACTCTTGGATATTCTTTGATGAAAATGACCAAGTCCAACTTGAAGTAGAGCGATACAACAACGGGTTTCGTATCATCAAGAACATGGGCTATAAAGGACATGGCGGCTTGGGATCACAGGAACAAGGACCTATTGAGCCCCTTATTGTGTCTAAGAAGTTTGATAAGCAAGGCCTTGGTTACCAACCGGAGGTACCGCGATCCAAAGACATTAAGTGTATTTCCGATATTGACGTTGGATCTTCTTCGGTAGGAGAGACTTCTAACTCGGATACCATCGACGACTCCTCCCTTCATATCACCGACCTCTTTCAAGAACATTCCATCTTCATGTTCTCCGCAATCTCTTCTAGCCATCACGATCCCTCCATTAGCCTCTCACTCGTATATCCTGACCTCATCGATTGGGACCAACAGGGGGCACCGATATTAGATACATTTGAAAATGACGAAGCCATTGCAGAATTCATGGGTTTGAGACAAGGTATCCCATCGGGTGATCACAAAGCAGGTTTCATGATGGAATTACCTAAACTAGCATATTTTGGCGGAAGTATCAAATCCTTCAGTCGCAAAAGTGAAATAAACAAAATTCAACAAAATAGGTCACTAGGTGAAAACCGCAAGGCGCCTCTTGACCGTGAAAAAGTAAAAATAAAGGATGTATCCGAAGGTGAAAACCTCTCTGAGGCACCTGAGGATGAGGGATTTGATCTTCCTGTCACTGCTGATTACCATGAGAAATCAACTGTGCTAGTTGAAAAATCACAAGACATGAACTTGGGAACAGAACAAAATCCGAAGATCACCTTTTTGGCAGCATCACTATCAGAGCAAGAACGAAAGAACTTCACAGCATTCTTCCTGAGACGAGCTATAAATTTTGCATGGACTTATGCAGACATGCCAGGACTAGATCCTTCACTTGTGGTACATCATTTAGCAGTATTCCCTGATGCAAAGCCTGTCAAACAAAAATTGCGCAAAATGCATCCACAAGTTGCCTTATTGGTTAAAGCAGAAATTCAGAAACTATTAGAAGCAAAGTTCATAAAGCCTATTGATTATCCAGAATGGGTTTCAAACTTGGTACCTGTAGCAAAACCAGATGGACGAGTTCGTTGCTGCACGGACTTTAGAGATCTTAACAAAGCATGTCCTAAAGACGATTTTCCATTACCAAGCATAGACAACATTGTTGATCTTACAGCAGGACATGAAATGCTATCTTTGATGGATGGATTTTCTGGTTATAATCAAATCAGAATAGCAGAGGAAGATCAAGATAAAACGTCTTTTATTTGTCCATGGGGCACATATTGCTGGGTTGTAATGCCTTTTGGTCTCAAAAACGCTGGAGCTACCTATCAACGAGCTATGACAGTTATTTTTCATGACCTTTTTCATACTATCATGGAAGACTATGTTGATGACATCCTGGGAAAATCTAAGACAAGGGAAGGACATCTACCAGTATTGGCACAAATTTTTGATCGATTAGAGAAATACCAAGTCAGACTAAATCCAAAAAAGTGTGTATTTGGTGTAACATCAGGAAAACTATTGGGATATATTGTGTCTCGACGAGGCATAGAAGTGGACCCAGCTAAGGTAAAAGCTATCATAGAAATGCCTCCACCAACGAATCTCAAACAGCTCCGCAGTTTACAGGGTAGGCTACAATCTATCCGCAGATTTATCTCACAACTCGCAGATAAATGTCATCCTTTTCAGCATCTTCTTCGCAAGGGTGAACCTTTTAAGTGGGATGAAAAGTGTCAACAGGCTTTTGATAAGATAAAGGAATACTTGGCAACACCTCCTGTGTTAATACCTCCTGTACTTGATCGTCCATTACTACTTTATATATCATCAACAACCGCAGCATTAGGTGCACTTCTAGCTCAACATGATGATTCAGGAAAAGAACAAGCCATCTATTACATTAGCAGAACTCTTGTGGGATATGAACTCAATTACTCATTCATGGAAAAAGCTTGTTTAGCATTAGTGTTTGCTTCCCAAAAGTTGCGACATTATATGTTGAACCAAACAACAAAGCTCATCTCTAATGTGGATCCCCTCAAGTATCTCCTTTCAAAAGCACTTCTCACAGGGAGATTAGCAAAATGGGTTATGATCTTGAGTGAATTTGACATACAATATGTGAACCGTAAAGCTATCAAAGGACAAGTCATTGCTGATCAATTAGCTGCAGCACCTATCACAGACTTTCAGCCAATATATCCCGAATTCCCTGATGAAGGATTGTTTACTTTCAGCTCCCCAGCACGATGGCAGCTATACTTTGATGGATCATACACTCAACATGGATCTGGAGCAGGTATCTTGTTTGTCACTCCCCAAGGAGACTGCATACCTAAATCATACAGAATAGCATTTCCCTGTACCAATAACATAGCAGAGTATGAAGCTTTAATCACAGGTTTGCGCATGGCAGTACAATGGGCTATCAAATAGTTACGAGTCTTTGGTGATTCTCAGCTAGTTATCAAACAGGTCTTAGATGAATATCAAACAAAAGATGATAAGCTTCTTCCATACAAACTAATGGTGGATGATTTCAAGCAATATTTCGAGGACATTACCTTTGAGCAAATTCCAAGACTACAAAACAGAGCAGCTGATGCCATGGCTATGATTGGGTCTCTTTTAGACATGCCATCTAACACCCATAAATGTGAATTCTTGGTCGAACAGCTTTTGATCCCCGCATTTGAAGTTCCACAGTCTGAGCTTATATGTGAGATTGTTGGTCCCAACTCGTTGTGGTACAAAGATATATACGAGTATCTCCGTAATCACACCTTGCCTCTTCAACTATCCAACACCCAACGTAAAACTTTTATCCGTTGAGCCTCTCGTTACACTATCTTAGGAGATACCCTTTATCGCCGAAGTCTTGATGGTATCCTTCTTAGATGTCTCGATTCTGAGGAAGCAAAAACGGCCTTACGTGAAGTACATGAAGGTGTCTGCGGTTCGCATTCCGCTAGCCCTGGCCTTGTTAAGAAACTTCTGCGAGCAGGATACTATTGGCCAACTATGGAAAAAGATGCCCAACAATTTGCAAAGCGATGTCTACAATGTCAGAAACATGGAGATCTAATACATGCACCAGCACATGAGCTTCAGCCTATTGTCACTCCATGGCCTTTTTCGCAATGGGGACTTGATCTTGTGGGTAAAATTCATCCTACTTCATCAAATGGTCATAAGTTTATTATCACTGCCACTGAGTATTTCACAAAGTGGGTAGAAGCCATACCAATGACCTACATCACAGGTAAACAAATAGCTAAATTCATCCTACATTACATCATCTGCCGTTATGGAGTTCCTCAAGCTATTGTCACAGATAATGGCCGGCCTTTCAAGAACCAAGAGGTTAGAGATCTTTGCAATAAGTTTCATATTCAACATAGGTTCTCTACGCCTTATTATCCTCAGAGCAACGGTCAAGCTGAAGCCTCTAATAAGACAATCATCAAGATCCTTAAAAAGACTGTTAACGAAACTGGTCGAGATTGGCATCTACAACTGCATCCTGCTTTATGGGCATATAGAACAAGTGTCAGAACTCCTACTGGCGCCACACCCTATGCTCTAGTCTATGGCACTGAAGCTATTTTGCCTATCGAGGTTGAGATCCCCTCTTTGCGCATATCCTTGCAACATACTATTTCAGATGAAGAATATCGAGTCTCCCGACTCCATGATCTTGAGCTCTTAGATGAACGCCGCCTTACAGCATTGAACCATCTTCAAGTCTATCAAAACCGGCTACGCCGCAGCTATAACAAAAAGATCAGAGAACGCAGATTTCAGGTTGGCGACCTTGTCCTTAAAGAAAACCAAAGGAATCAACAACATCGAGAGAAACAGGGCAAGTTTGAACCAAATTGGCTTGGTCCTTTCATTATCACAGCAGTTTATGGATCTGGTGCATACACCTTGTCAACACCTGAAGGCATTCCCTTGGATGAACCCGTCAACAGCGTTCATCTCAAGAAGTTTTATCCATGAATCTCAGCTATCCCACAAAAACACCAAAAAAACAAAAAAAGAAAAATCAAAAAAAATAAAAATAAAAAAAAAATAAAAAATAAAAATAAAAATAAAAAATAAAAAAAAAAATAATAAGATAAATAATCCGTCCTCTGGTGAAAACCTGGTAAACAGGCGCCTTGGATAAGTACCATAGTGAAAACCTGGCAAACAGGCGCTATGTGTAGTGACCAGCTTCCCTCATTTGTCTGGTTCGTTTTGATCATTTTCCCCACTGCATCTTGTATAAGCTATTTTCATAAGCCCTATCGCAATCTCACACATAGCCTTTCCTCTTCATCCTTTGCCGATGCTAGTTATCATATGTGAGACATTGTCGTGATATCTATATCTTTTGGCACCTTAGCATCTTGGCCACATCTTTTCTGCATTGTCGCTTCTGCATAATAAACCTCATCCCACACTGGGGGCATTTGTTGAGTCTTATTTGGAAGTGGATCCTGTTATCTCTAGCTCATAACACATCAAACAACTCAGCTTTCAACACAGCACACCTTATCAACTTCAGCCATGGCACATGTCCACCGACAACTATGACCTAACGACTTGCAACCAGGACTCATACCTTCACAATTCATCCACAATCATCCAACAATCGCAACAAACATCGCTTGATCAAACATCCAATCGATTAGCCACATCAATAAGAACTACATCCAGCTCTATCGTTGACGCCTTGATCCCGTGGATACAGGGTATGTAGGCAATCTGAGATGCGAAGGAAGCACTCTGATTCAGGCTAAGACGATAGCCCCTTTCATCATTCATCTTTCATCTTTATTCTAAACATTCTTCAATCTTTCAGCTCATATCCTTCTATCTTTCATCACTTACATCATCAATAAAACCCAGAACTACATATTCATCATGTCTCATCTTCATCGTAAATGTGCTTTGATCCCGTGGATACAGGGTATGTAGGCAGTTTGGAATATGAAGGAAGTTTCCAGTACTCAAGCACCGATGATCCCCCCATCTTCTTCATCTTCATTCATCATCCATCTTCTCCTCTTTGATCAGCTCAAACAGGACGCAATCCATGTGTATATTACAAGCTCAAGCACTTTAACCAATCACAGGTAAGCCAGAAGCTATTTGTCCGCACGCCTTAAGCCAACATTTGCTATAGCCATTTACCAACAACTTTAGCCTTCAACAGGATGTAGCTTTCCTCTTAACAAGGCGCCAGCTTGATCTATCCAAGAGCACTCAACATTTGGCAAGAGAACGTGATGACAGTATCTTTTGTTTTATCTTTTGATTTATCTTTTGTCCCTTTTCTGCACCTAGTCAAGACTGCCTTGATCTATTTATATCTTGGTATGTTGCGATGAAGTAAGGACTGGGGCATGGTCATATAGCTTTCGTATGCCGTGTTTGCGGGATGATCTTATTCTCTTCCTATGCGTCTTGGTATCTTGTACGTGTTGGGATTAGCATCTTACATATCAATATCTCTAGCATCTGAGAAGCTAAACAGTCTCTTATGCATTAGAGACTATTCTATGTTAAGACTAACTCCATACATATAACCAGCAAGCTATCATTATGTGTAGTGGAGATAAGCTCAAACCATTGTTTGTAGCGTCAAAGTCCAACACTAGCTGTTATTCATATCTTGTGCATGTTGGCTCACCATCTTGACCACATGCGTTCAGACAAGATTGTAACACGTTAGTTACGCATTGGATACCTCGACACCTTGGTCTCTTATACCCTGGTGCATAACATCCATATGCTATATCAAACATAAGGACTGCATTTCTTTTCATTTTGAGCAATTACTTGAAAGCTGCCCATCATCATCTTATCTTATCTATTTTTCTCTATCCATTCGTTCCGTCATCCTCAGCCAAGATCAATCATCTCCATCATCCTTTGTCCATATTCCCGCTCCTGCAAAACAAGTGTTAGCCATACATAAGTCCATTACATATCTTTTTCTTTACCATCTACCTATATGCATACATCTATTCATGTCATTACCCTTTACATATTCATACATTTTCTATCCATTACCATTTGCATAAATATCCATTCGTAATCCATATATAATCCATACACATAACATGCATAGCCATCATAATATCAACATCACAACCATTATAACATCATATAGATCGCCAAAACTGCCATATATATATATATATACATGTGTGTCAAAATACAAGTGTCTACAATACAAGCTGAGCCCTGCAAAGAATGAATGTACAACAATGGCTCTAGGCCTCATCATGATACAATGTCAACAAGGTATGCCCTAGCGACTACTGCCAGCTCCCTCACCCTGACCACCACCACCAACAGGTCCTGTACCTGGTCCTCCATCTCTCGGTGGCCCCATCACTGAAGCTACTGACCGAGATCCACCTGACCTCCGTGAGCTCGAAGCCCCTGACCTGCTCCTGAAGCTAGGCTGTCTCTGCTCTGCCGGCACAGCTCCATAATATAAGCCTCTATAATACTCAGCCTCACCCTGCACTCTCCGAAGCTCGGCCTGTACTGCTGTCAACTGTGTGGCTAAGTACATAGTAGCTCCATCCGTCCCCAAGGCAGTCACTGCTCTATCCCGCTCACTAGTCATAACCTGCAGCTGCTGTACTGCCCTATCTCTCTCAGCTCGCAGACCATCTCTCTCTGCTCTCATAGCCTGCTCCTGCTGTACTGCAGTATCTCGCTCAAGCCTCATCATCTGCTCATGCTGCCTAGCTGTATCCCTCTCTCCTGTAACTCTCGCGAGCGCACCATCATCCTGTCCATCTCCTCTCTGTGCTCCCAGCTGCAGCTGAGCCTGATAAGTCTGTGCCTGTGCTCTAGCATGCCTCAAACTGATCACGGCCTGATGCCTATCCATCTCCACCCTCCTCAGCCTCATCTGTGCTCGCTGCCTCCATCTCCTCTCCTCTCTGATCCGTCTCCGCAGCTGCTGAATGCCCACATCATCCCCTGCTCCGATCTGTGCCTGTGGCTGTGCTAATATAGCTGGCTGACCTGGCACCTGCCCTGGCATCTGTATCCCTGGTGCAGCTGGCACTACTGCCTGTGCTGGTGGAGCCCGTCGTCATCGCCTCCGGACTGGTCTCTCCATCCCAATCTCCCCAATCTCTCCATCTCGTGTCAACCGAGTCGGCCTAGCTGTCGCCCAGTATGCATCATACTCTGGCAATGTACCTGGCTCTGCCGGACCCTGTCTCCACTGCCATGCTACTGGCTGCAATCCATCTCTCTCTGCCAAGGCTGTGTCCACCACAACCTCTGGACCCCAATCGAACACCTCCTGCCTCGTCCTCCCAAAAATGGCATCCCCTACAGGTACTGCCTGTGCCTCTCCAAACTGCCTCAGGGCTCTCTCTGGCAAATAGCGCTCTATAATGTACAAGCTGCGTCCAAAAATGTACCTCGCCTGTCTCGCATAAGCAAGCTCGGCATCCTCCTCCTCCCACTGCTCACATCCTAGCCATGGCCTCCATACAAACCTGTCTATCTCATCCAACCTCCGTCGCCAGTATACCACCCCTCGGCGCTGTCGATATGTCAAGGCTCCTCTATACATCCGTGCAAATGGCTCTCCTGCTGCTCTAGCCACCCATCCCTCTGGTCTCGTCACTGGAATGTGCTCATAAGCCCATACGTGCAACACTGTCACTCCTGCTGACATACTGGCTCCGAACATATATGCACAATCATGTAGGTAATGATAGAGCTGTCCCAACACGCACTCTGCCCATGCATATCTCGTGCCATAGGAGAACATGCCCTCCATCACTGTCCCCCATCCTACAGGAAACCCTCTCGCTCTCCTATCACCCACTAGCCATCTAATGATAGCCACTACCACTCGCTGCAACCTGTCACAGAGCTCCTCCATCCTCCCCATCGGTATCTCCGAACCCTCTGCTCCGATGTCTGGTGTCCCAAACAATCTCCTGAATGCAGCTGGGCCCATCTCCGGATCATAATCTACCCGATCCCCATCTATCGGAATCCTCAAAATCCGGAACACATCCTCTAAGGTGATGGTCGCCTCTCCTGTCGGTAACAAGAATGAACTGTGCTCGCTCATCCATCGCTCCACCATCGCAGTCATCAGTCCTCGATGTGCCTGTACTGGTTCTAATCGTGACACATGCTCTAAGCCCAGGATCTCTAACACCAGTAGCTCCTCTGCATCCAACTGTCTCACTAGCCGCAAATCTCTCGGATGGGGCTCCCGTGATAGCAATGGCGGTAGTACATCCTGCATCATCCATTTACTCTTGTCAGTCCATTCCGTTAATCATTCATATCAAAATCTGCCTATCTATTTGCTATTTTCTCCTACACCTACCATATGCGGTTCACTTTACCACAAGCGACCTCTTTCTGCTCATTAGCGATTCCTTTCACTATATGCGCCTCTGTTTTGCCTATATGCGAGCTATTTTGCACATGCGCTCACTGTTTTCCTAAAAGCGACCACTATTACCATATGCGTTTATCCTTACTTTATCTGCGAGCCCTATCCCACATGCGCGTCTTTTTACTCCAAAAGCGAGCCGTTTTCCTATATGCGCCTATTTTCTCATCATAAGCGAGCTAAATCACACTAAGCGACCATTTTCGCCCTATATGCGCGCTATCAACTATATGCGGTCTATTTCTAGTCCTAAGCGAGCTCAACTACCCTATGCGACTACTCTCTGCTCATAAGCGACTAGTTTTTATCTACACGCGCATTTCCGCTGCTCTTTTCCCGCCGACAGGATGCGACCACTTTTTTCCTAAGCGACCTACCCGCGCCCATAAGCGACCTATATTACTCTAAGCGACCTCTACTCCTACATAAGCGACCTATATGTGCCAGGTCCTAAACTAGTCGCTTTTGGTGACGTGTGTGAATTAATTACGCTTCTAGGCTATTAAATGCACGCTTTTGGGAAAAGTTTTGAGACATACCGGTGCGCCTGCTCCCTCTAGTCGTCCATGTGTCCTCACCCGCTCCGCACGATGATCTCTGCGTGGAATCACCATCCTGCTAGCTCTGCCACTCTCACTCTCAGGAGCTCTGGATTTCTCTAGGTTTCTAAGCACAAATGAGCACAAATGAGCCTATTTGCCCTTGCAGCCCCTACTTATAGCCCTTCTCCAAACCCTAATTCTTCTATACCACAGCCTATTTTCTTCGCGTCTGCCCTCTTTTCTGCCTTTTCTTCTATCGAGCGCCAACCCAGTCTTTCCTGGTTCGCCTGGCTTACCTCTCGAGGGGGCATCACCTGCCAGTTACACTGGGGCATACCTTGTTTATCGAACATATCTCACATCTTCTTTGACACAACGTTCTATCGAACATTGTATCAAAGAGGGGCAAAATGTAGACACCCAAATTTGTCCATGTCTATCGACACCTTGTTAAATCCCTAATCCATTATCCAATTAATTAAATAAATTTTATTTATTTAATTAAAATCCCATTCTCATTCACTTAGCCAATTAATTAAATAAATTGTATTTATTTAATTAATTCCACATCATGTCTTATCTCATTTTATGCATTTATCATATTAATTAAATAAATTTTATTTATTTAATTAATTTCCAACTCATATCTCACTAATTCAAATACTTTATTTGAATTAAGCCTTTATCATTTATCACATTTCAACACTTGTCCATTTCCCATTTATCATGTGTTGTAAGACAACTTTCATTTAAAATCCTTCACATGTACAACTAATTGGACCTAAATTTAGTAACTTTCAATCTCAGCCATTCACATAGCCTTTGAATCTCCACCGTTGATTGATCTTGGTTGAGTCCTATATAAACAGCCTCTCATTCCATATGAGACACCCCCAGAGACCCCCCAGAAATCCAGAAACCCAGAAAATCCAGAAATCTAGCAATCCAGCAATCATATAGCAACTCCATTATCATCTTGAGCATTCGAGCATTTGAGCTTTTATCATCCATCAATGGCAGCTTTCAGCTTTGTGATTGTTCATTATTGAAGAAGCAGTCCACATTTCTCTCTCAAACAAGGAATCGCACGGTCTAGGTGATGTTATGCTTGCATTGCATTGTTCTTTTGGCTTCATTTAGATTTGATTCCTTGATGATGGTAGGGTTAGGGTTTCATGACTATGTCTGATCTTCCACACCTGACTTTCACCTATCACAGTTTTTGTGTTTGATTTTATGCTGCATCAATTAAAAGGAAAGTTCAATAAGGGAAATAAATAGGATAACTGATTCACCCCCCCCTCTCAGTTATCAACACATCTGACCTTAATCCAGATGAGAAATTGATGGCGATCAAGCTTCTTGAGGGATCATTCATGGTTGGAAGACATGATTGATGACTTCTATAACTATCTTTTTGATACGCATCACTTAGTAAGCATGGATTCAGCTGACAGACTAGAGTTTGGGAAAATCTTGAGTATTCCAGATGCTGACTAGAAGGATGTTGAAATCCTTGGTGTGGATATATATACCAAATGGATTTCAATGTGAAGCAGTAAGTGAAGTGACATAGTGTGCGAGGAAAGGTAGAGATAAGTGTGGAAGCAGGAATACAAGTCTGGTATGTGACAAAATAGCAGCACTAAAACAGAGGAAGAATGAAGTGTAGTAGATCAGTATATTGAGCCTAACTAGAACTAAACCTCAGCATACGTGGATGCCTCTGCTCAGTTCAAACACCTGGTTACCTTCCTTAACTTTGTAGACAGTGAGTCTCTTGTAGGCAGTGAGCCTCTTGTGAGCAATGTGCTCGGGTAGTGAGCCCTAATTGGCAAGTGCCATTTTGTACTTCTATTCTTTTAGCAGAGAATACAATCTTGGGTTAGTCACCTTGTGGTTTTTCCCTTAACAGGGTTTTCCACGTAAAAATCCTTGTGTTAAGTGTGTTGATTTCATTTCTTCTCTCATGTTCATTTATGCTTATATGTTTTGATACTATACTATTGTTAAAGAAGAAAAGAAAGTTAAATTATTTAAGATAATTGATTCACCCCCCCTTTCAGTTATCTATTTCCAACATTAAGCTGTATCCATGATGAGTTTCTATGGTTGAATCATACATTCAAAATCACAAAAGGATGTAATAAGGGAAGTTACATGATTGAATTCAACCGGTACCTTACCTCAATTGAAGGCTATGAAGAATCAAGAAGTCACTGAGGCAACCGGATCAAAATTTGACAAGAGAGCCATGACTATAAATGACATAGAGGATCATGGGGTTAGATTCACATCAATGGTGATAGGATACATGATATATTACTCTAGAAGAGAAAATTCAGTTTCTGGAACAACCATCTATACTGCATATAAGATGGTAAAAGAAGGTGCAAACTATGATCTTTGTGAACCAGCTCATGGAGAACCTAAGAAAGATAAAGAAGGACAAAAAATACTCATTCAAATTTGGTACATTAATTATGTGTCTCTTCTTCTATTTCTTGAGTGAGCTTCCGAGAAACAAAAATATAATTTGGTCAAATGACAAACTGGTAGTAGTCCAAATTAGGAATCAGTTGAGGTGTTTGGGTAGTTATGATGCACAAAAGACTGCACTATGGGGATTCTTCAAAAACTTCCAGAGTATGATGCAGGCTAGGGATAGAATACCTAGGTCTGTGGTTAAAAAATACAAGGACACCATCTGTTTCATGGTTATAGTAGATCTATGTAAAATAGAAGCAGTAGAGCCCAGGGTTGTGTGGATCATGCCCATGTGGTATGAAGTGGATGGGTGCATGTTGGAACTGTATGCACAACACTTGTTAAGTTAGCCTAGGGATCCGGCTGAAGAGAGATTTGGAACTTATGAAGAAATTTCTCAAAAATTGCATCTTGAATTCAAGGCTCCTAAAATCAATAGGAGTGTGAGAAAAGAAGTTGAACTGTTGGCTAAGAATCTAGGCCTTACTAAGGAAGCTGTGAGGCAATTTAGGGAAAGAACAAAGAAAGATGAGAAGGAGAAGTAGGATAGGGAATAGGGAAGTGTTCCGGTAGCACCTCCTACTAAGTCAAGGACTACTAGGAGTACTAATTCAACCTCCAATGCATCACCTTCTCCTGTTACAAAAAATTCTAAAGAAAAACACACTGGTAAGGAAGGAAAAAGAACAAAAGCAATGGCCAAGAGGTCATATGGCAATGTGGAGAAGGAGGATGAAGAAAAGATTGATTTAGACGACGAGGTTAAAGAGTTGAAGGAATTAGGCACTAAAGCTATTAAAGTGTCTAAGGAGAAGACCTCTAGAAGCAAAAAGCCAAGTAAGAGGCATAAGTCAGAGGCTGATGTTGAGAAGCGAACTCCTTTTGTGGAAGACATCGTTAAGACAATCACTATAGATGGAAACCTAAAACCAATGACTAAATTCTATGATCATTATAATGATGCTGACAAAAGAATTTTGGAGGATGCTACTATAAAATATTTGAATGTATTCAAAAGAGCTCTAGTGGACATTTTGGCAAAAATCCCTAAGAGTTTAAGAGACATTTTGGAAATAAGAAAAGAAGCTACTAGAGTAAAAGATCTGGAGCTAAGAGAACATGTAATGTCCAATCTGTGTTTGGTGATCTCTAGAAAAGAAGCAAATAAGATTCTCAAAGAAGTCAAGAATGAATTCATAAGCAAGAAAAGGATGAATAAGTTGATGATTGGAGACATTGATGAAATTGTTAAAGAAATAGAACAAATTCTAAGTGTAACGTCAGAAAATGTCCCCTTGGGGGCTTTTCCCTCATAAGGTTTAGCTCCCAAGTCTTTAGCATGCATTTAGGACATTTTAGTTCATATTTTAACACCCCGATGGAATGAGACCTAGGTTCCTTGGCAAATAGGGCCTAGGTGGACCCCTTGAGCTGTACCTACCCAAAATAGGGGGGGAGGACTTGGGCACCCTCGCCCTAGTCCTACCCTATTTTGGGGTAGCCCCAATTTTTGGGTGTCGGTTAGTGACCATTATTAGGTCCCTTTGCCGACACGGTAAGTTTGAATTTCAAATATCTTGGTAGGAGTGCTTGTAGTTGCATATATAAGCAAGCTTAGACATTCATTTGTAAACTAGATGATCAAGTGATTTCAATTAGATAGCAATTGTGATTCAAGGCTTCTATTGTGTTGCAACAGCAGACTTGTATGTTTTGTGTGTTGATATTTGCAGATTTGAGCATCAATCTCCTCATGGCATGAAGAGCATCTTCCTCCATGAGAGCTTCACTACAAGGTGACATACTATTGTGTTTTTATCATTGATTCCTTTGGTTTTTGGCCTCTGCCTCTCAAGGGCATGCCCTCTTTATCTGACAACGGTGTTCGAAGACTTAAGTGTCCTCCGGCGTTTGACTGAGGCAAGCCTCTAAACACCACAACCCCCAAACCAAGTCTTGTGATTGTAGGTTACAGGTGTCGCATCTAAGAAAAGTGGAGTTGTAGGAAGGCTTGGAAGGCATCAGCGATTCAGGATCTAAAGAAAAGTTAGACAAAGGAGCACTTCTAGGACTAGGGTGCTCACTCCAGTGTCCTCTGCAGATAGATTTCAGAAAACAGAAGTTACAGGGCTGATCAGTGTCTGAAGGAGGTCCAGATTCCCCAAAAAAGTAGGTACCTTATACTTGGGTGCCCACTCCAGTGTCCCCGACTATTTCACTTCAGAACCCTGAAAATAAGTATTCTGTAATTCAGTATTTTACTCCTGTATGCAAGAGCTTTTTCCGTAATTCATTAATTTGTTGTCGTATTTGCATAATTAGGGTTTTAATGGTTAGTTGAGCATAGGAGAAGGAAAAATTGATAATTAATTGCCTAATCCAAATTTTCCTACATCTAAAAGTGACTCTAGGGTATGATAGTGCTCGCCACTCGACCCTAGATCCTTCAATTTTTAGTGGAGAGGCAGCTTTTAACATCTAAACAACAAAAGATTAATAAAATCTAATTTTACCCTAAACATTTTGGTGAACCTGTGTCTTTGAACTTAAATTGCAACTTGTTGAATGTTTTTCTGCAGAGTTGGATTTCATTCATTCATTCATTTAGTCATTCAATTTATTGCATTGAGCAAAATTCAAAAAAATTGAAAAATTGGGAAAATACAAAAAATTGCATTGTTGGGCTTACTAAATTGTGTCACTTCTTCCTAAATTTTCCTAATTCATGATTTTTACATCATATCTAATATAAATTATAGAAAATTTCAAAAATTCAAAATTTTACTTTGCATTTTCATTATTTAATTGCTAGGGTTTTGTGGAAATTTTGACAATTTTTTATAACCTAGTAATTCCAAAATCTAGGGTTTGTAGGCAAAATCTTTTATCAGATTTTTCTACTAATTTTAGAGGCTCATTCAAATTGAAATTTGGCTGTATTATTTCATTTTAGTGTGAATTTGCATTTAAATTTAAATTATTTACATTTTTGCATTGAAAATTTCAACAAAAACTAACAATTTTGGTGCATTTTCATTAAATTTGCATGGGCATTTTGCATGATTAAGCTTGGAAATCATTTTCAAATCTGAAAGTATGTAATTTCCATCAAAAATAAGACTTAAAAACATTCACATAGTATTTTTTCCCAAAATCTCAAACCTAAGGCTTCAAAAACAACGATTTTCACTAATTTTGGCCTTATCGACTTCATAAACTTGCACCATAGGTGTGTTGTGAAAAGTATTTTTGCATTAATTTTCTGTTACCAGGGTAATAATTTTCTTCCCCTCATAAAAATCTTCACAACACCCTTTTAACGGGCTCTTGTAGTGAAAATTTGGCGAAAAAATTACACACTTTAACTATTTTTGCCCTAGGGTTTGACCTAGTTTGCACTCCAAGTGTGTTGTGATCAGTTTTATGGATTGAGGTGACTGATATTATTGATATTTTTTTCCGTCCCTCCTAAAATTCCTTACAATCCTCTTTTGCTAGGTCTTGGAGTTGAAAAACCGTGAAAAATAGCCTATTTTTGCTATATTTTCACTAGGGTTTTACCTTAAGTAGCACTAAAAGCATGTTGTGTTAGATATCTTAGCACCAAGTGACTATTGTTTTTGATATTATTTTCTATCCATCATCATTTTCCTCACAACACCCTTTGTTATGCTCTCTTGCATTGAATTTTGGCGAAAAAAGTGCCTATTGTGACATATTTTCACTATAGTTTGACTTGGCATCAACTTGAAATCACATCAAGAGCATGCTGAGAGTGATCTTATCACTATTTTGGACTGATACCAGACATATAAATTGCTTCCCTTGACCAAAATCCTTACAACATCCTTTGTTCCATTCATTTGTATTGAAAAAAGTATAAAAATCAAGCATTTGAGGCTATTTTGGACATATCATTTTGCACTTGCCTTTGACATACATTTGAAATTTGATTTTACATTGAAAATAATGCAATGGCACCTTAATGTAATTTTTCTATGGTATTTCTGCATGCATTTATCAAAGATCTTGATTTTGACAAATTCCTAATCCTCATGAGTGAACATCCTTGGATATTAGAAGATCTAACTAAATTCATCTCTAGGAACACTCATGAGAAAGATGAGAGTGAAAAGCCTTTTTTCTGCCATAGAGTATGATGATGATGATGTACCCACCTCTCATCCCATTTCTCTCCCTAGCCAAGATGTAGCATTAGTGGATGAGAAAAGGTCTCTGACATTAAATACTTTAGGGATGGATGTTAGGTGCAATCAAGAGGGAAATAGTGTTAATTCAATAGTGATTAATAGACTTTGTATAAATATTCCTAAAATGATTGTCCAAGGAGTACCTAGTGCACCCTCTTGTTTAAAGCTGGTAATTACTATTCAAGGTCGACCCCAAATTACATTTATAAATATGCACAACAAATTGCTCAACCGAGTCAAGGTGTTCAAAATGTGTTACAACAACCACACCACAATGTGGTTGCTCACACATACAACACCCGTAATAACAAACAAAGGAACCAAACACTGCATGTGCCTATCTCTCTTCTATGTTCTCAACCTATCCTCCCTCCAAAACCTCACCTTACTCATAAAATTAGTCAAGAGTATGATCTTGTCAAACAGCTCTGCGTTACTCCGGCTAAGATCTCTATTTGGGATATAATACAAACATTGCCTATATACCATGGAATGCTCCAAGAAGCTTTAGAAAAGGTGATTGTGCCACCTGCTGTTAAGCCAAATGATGTAGTAGTCGTATTGGATGGTATGCATGCAACAAAAATAAATATTCTCTTTCAACCACATGAATTACCATCAATTGAAGTTCAAAACCAATATGATCCTTTGATAATCTGTCACAATAAACAAAACATTGGTTAAGAGAGTTATGATTGATAATGGATCAGCTCTTAATGTTTGTGGCATAGACTTATTACATAAGATTAAAGTTGATACATTTGCCATCAAGCTAGAACAGATAAGTATCTGTGGTTTTGACAATGTTGGACGACAATCTATAGGTACTATAACTTTACCTATACAAGTGGGACCTGTGACTGTGTCTACTCTGATTCATGTCATGCCTAGTTCTTTATCTTACAACATGATTCTTGGTAGACCTTGGATTCATGCATTGGGGGAAGTCCCTTCCACTCTACATCGTTCAATCAAATTTATAGTCAAAGGTAAACTTCATACTATTCATGTTGATCATGAACCAGATAACTGTTTACACATCGAAATGCAAAAACTAGTTTACAATCATATGAGCTTAAACAATTTGCGAGGTGCTCCATCAATGACTAATGTTGTGCAAGACTCTCAACCATCAAATGCACTTGTTGATGATGATTGGGGTTCATTAGATTTTAATCCTTGTAGTACAGGGGAATATAAATTTAATAAACCTAATAGATCAAAAGTCGCATCGATCTCGTCTAAACAATCTTTTGAAACATCTCAGAAAAACAAAGTTTCCTTGGTTGAAAATAAAGACAATACCCTCACTTATACTACAAATTATGATACCTATGAGGCTTCACCTTCTAAAGAAATGGACTCTCTATATGGTCGTGGATTTCAAATCTTGTACAAAAATAATGAATATGTAGGCAATGGTTGCGGTGTAAATCAACAAGGAATTAGAGTACCTTTATAGGTTGCTAGAATTAACTACAAAACCGGTATAGGATATTGCTCTTTGAAACCCACCAAAGCCTCTTGTCATCCTAAACTTAATGCTAGTACAATATTAAAACACCATGAGAGATATCCTAGATGTGTATGTTCTTAACGATAATGCTACCAGGTAAATATCTCTAACCCTTTATCTCTCTTGTGATGTGCTTCCCCCATGATGTGTTATGTGTTGTTTAGGCCTCCTGGGATGACCTTGGATTCTCCTGTAAGGTTTGAGATACCAGGAGACCACCTTTGTTGTGACCTTCTTCTATTTGTATCATCATTTTTCTATATTGCCTCTCTCTCTGATTTTATTGTTGTGTGTTGTGTTTGACGGACATAGCGTCATGGTTGGTGACTTGGGGGCACCCTCCTACGTGATTGTCCTTAAGACACTTGCTTCTCCTCTCTTATTTATTGTTTCCCTTCCTCTAGTGTTTCCACCTAGTAGGCGGATGATGACAAACATTTATACTTATGCTGACCTAGTGTCCCTTTCGAGGGCAATCAAAAAATGGACTTAGTTCCTAATATGACGATGGGGTTGTATATCTTATCTGACGCTTGGCTAGTGGAAGCACTCATGCTTTCTGCGTAGTGATGATTTTGATGATGTTTCTATCGCATTTACAAACCTTAACAATACTACTGCTCTGTGTACCTTTGTTTGCCTTTGAATTTAGCCTTGGCAGTACTCAATTCGGAGAGCTTCATGATATAGCCCTATGGTTATCCTTGAAATCTGAATTTGTTGTATAACCTTGGCTCTTTGTGTGGTTAATCATATGCACTAATGTTGTTGTTTATCATGATGTTGTAGACACTAACATGTTTCTTGCAGGGATGTGTTTGTGGGAACATTTGGTGATCATAAAATACATGTCACCTCTGGGGGGCATGGGCTTTGTGAAAGTCAGTGTTCCCTTGTGTGTTTTCTTTCTACCTTAATGTGCTTGATATCGACACATGATATCAACCACCTTAAGGTGGGGGCATATAAGGTAAGCTGTCTATTATAGATGTTAGCAATGTGCTTGTCCTCAGGTGTAGGCTAGTACGATGAGTACTTCCTGCATCTTGAGTTTGTGTGCAATCAATCAATCAATCTATTGCATATACCTCCTTTTCACTGTAAGGTGTCTCTATGATGCAGGTGGGGTTGTATACTTTTGAGCTCATACCTCCTTTTCACTATAAGGCGTCTCCGTGATGCGGGTGGGGTGGTATGCCATGCTTCCTTTTCACTGTAAGGTGTCTCTGTGACGCAGGTGGGGTTGCATTTTTCAAAAAGTCCTTTGCGGAGGCAGGGAGCAGTTCTGTGACTAACTCAACCCTTAAGCGTGTTTTCAGTGATTGTTGTGGTGAAGTGTGTGCCTATAATGTGCCTGAGATGGTGTTGGACCTAGAAATAGGTACACTCCATCGCTTGTCTACCGTGTTTTCTTTGTGTATTCAAGTGTGTGTGTTTTGGCGTGCTTGTTTTGTGTGGCATGTTTGTTGCCCCATATGCAGTGACCAGTGCTATTGAGTAGTGCTTCATGCATTTTGAGAGGTTTTGCGTGTCTTGCGTGTGTGTTGCCCCATATATATAGAGATCTGCGCTCTATGGGAGTACATTGTGTATTATGGGAGGTTTGTTTACTTTCCAGTACTTGCATTTGCATTTCATATATATGAGAAAAAGAAAAGAAAAGATATCATTTATGTCTTCCATGCATTAATGTGTCTTCCATGCATTAATGTGTCTTCCATGCATTGAGTGTTTGCTCCGTGTTCTACGTGACTGTAACTGTCTTCTCCATGTTTTGCATGCCTATTACTGGCTTCTATGTGATTGGCATGTCTTCTCCATGCTTGGTGTGTTTGCTGTGTTTGTGACCTTACTTTAATGCATGTATTGGCCTCGTGTTTATACATACATTAAAGTGGGGGCTAAATGTAACATCAGAAAATGTTCCCTTGGGGGCTTTCCCCTCATAAGGTTTAGTTCCTGGGTCTAGCATGCATTTAGGACATTTTAGTTCATATTTTAACACCTCGATGGAATGAGACCTAGGTTCCTTGGCAAATAGGGCCTAGGTGGACCCCTTGAGCTATACCCTACCCAAAATAGGGGGGAGGACTTGGGTGCTCGCACCCTAGTCCTACCCTATTTTGGGGCATCCCCAATTTCTGGGTGTCGATTAGTGACCGTTATTAGGTCCCTTTGCCAACACGGTAAGTTTGAATTTCAAATATCTTGGCGGGAGTGCTTGTAGATGCATATATAAGCAAGCTTAGGCATTAATTTGTAAACTAGATTCCAATTAGATTATGTTCATGTGATTTTGGCATTCTAAGGTGATTCAAGGCTCTCTATTGTGGGGCAAGAGTAGACTTGTATGTTTTGTGTGTTGATATTTACAGATTTGAGCATCAATCTCCTCATGGCATGAAAAGCATCTTCCTCCATGAGAGCTTCACTACAAGGTGACATATCATTGTGTTTTTATAATTGATTCCTTCGGTGTTTGGCCTCTACCTCACAAGGGCACGCCCTCTTTATCTGACAATGGTGTTCAGAGATTTAAGTGTCCTCTGGGGTTTGACTGAGGCAAACCTCTAAACACCACAACGCCCAAACCAAGTCTTGTGATTGTAGGTTACAGGTGTTGCATTTGGGAAAAGTGGAGTTGCAGGAGGACTGGGCAGACACCAGGGATTTAGGATCTGAAGAAACGTTAGACATAGGAGCACTTCAAGGACTAGGGCGCTTGCTCCAGTGTCCTCCGCATATAGATTTTAGAAAATAGAAGTTACAGGGCTGATCGGTGTTCGAAGGAGGTCCAGATTCCCCCAAAAAGTAGGTACCTTGGACTTGTACACCCGCTCCAGTGTCCCGACTATTCCGCCTTAGAACCCTAAAAATAGGTATTCTGTAGTTCAGTATTTTACTCCTTTCTGCAAGAGCTTTTTCTATAAATCATTAATTTGTTGTATTTGCATAATTAGGGTTTTAATGGTCAATTGGGCATAGGAGAAGGAAAATTTGATAATTAATTCCCTAATCCAAATTTTCCTACATCTGAAAGTGATTCTAGGGTATGATAGTGCTCGCTAATCGACCCTAGATCCTTAAATGTTTAGTGGAGAGGCAGATTTTAACATCTAAACAACAAAAGATTAACAAAATCCAATTTTACCCTAAACAAAAACCAAAAGTATTAGAAAGATAACAACATTCTCCAACTTTTCCAACTATTTTCATGCTTGTAACTATCTGTACAAGGCCATACATATAGAAAGAACATGCCTACAACGTTGGAATACATAGAAAAATAGGGTTTTAATTCATCAAACTTCAAAATACAATGTCTCTCCTCCTCATTCAAGTTTGAAGGCTGATTTTTATGCATTTATCATCAATTCCAACTAATTAGAAATGGTTTTTGATTTTCTTGTAACCGATTATTAATTTTTGACACCTTTTACCTAAGTTACATGACCACTAACATTGATACTTTTGCAATTTTGAACTAATGAACCTATAACACTCCAGAATGGATCAACATGATCCCTGTTGGTTTTTCTTCTGAATCAGCATTAGGGTTTGCCACTTCTAATGCACAGGCAGATTCAGCCAACTAAATACAGGAGGTTGCGTGAGCTACCTCCCCTTCACTTCTGGTTCTGCCGCACCAAGGGGGGTATCCCTATAACTCAAGATGTAACCTTGACTAGCTCAAAGATAGAAAGATCTAACTCGACAACAACAGGCAGAATACTCTCATGTATGGACCAAGATCTGTATGATAGATCACAAGGCTGGCAACATTCTTGGACATGATGTCTGGTTGGGTATGAGAGCATGCAGGGGGTTCCTAATCCTACTCCTACAACTAACAGGTGGAAGTATGAAATGGTTTAGTTTGAATTTTAGATGCAAAGCTGGACATGGTTATAACACAAAAATAAAGCATGATTGGTGCCTATCCAGGGCCTGGAGTCAGTAGACATACACCTGTGAATGATCAACATGAACAGCTAAAACTGGATTTCAGGGGGATGTATGTGATATCTGCCTTACAGATATCTCCCAATACAGAGTGTTAAGTTATCTCTACTTATGGCATCCCTACTGCAGTATACCCTTCCCAATGTTCAACCTGAAAACAGTTTAATCTACCCCTTGAGTAGAAGTTAAAAGATTAGACATTCAACATAGGAATTCTATGCTCTAGAATCTAAACATTACCCAAATATCCAGATTCAAAAGAAGAATACATGCAATACTGGAGATAGAATTAACACAACACATGCTAAGATAGCATTTCTCATATAAGATTAATCATGAAATCAGTGGGTTCATGCCAAAAACATACAACAAGAGATACATAAACTCACAGGTTAAGCTATACAGAGCAACCAGATCAGCTTGTTTTGAATTACAGAGCCAAAAATCTTCAACTTTCAACAACCACAAAATGAGTAACACTTCCAAATTGGCACCCAAACATGAATGCAGCAGGTAGGGGAGGAGACAGGAAGATATCTCGAGCCCTACGCCACTGTCCGTTGATGTACACCTTCAATCGGGTACCAGATCCGCCCATACCTCTGCAACCTTCGCCATTAATGGCGCACCAACCCGCGGCCTTGGGAAAACGTCAATTCTGCATCGCAACCATTTCCCACCGAGATTCATCATCATGATATTTCAAATATGCAGGATATCAATTATCCCACATGCACCCCGCGGCGACCTTTTTAACACTTTATATACTAGGTCATGAGCATATATGATGTCGGTGCTTTTGCTCCTGACGACACTAGTATAAGACTTCATCATCATCATCCTCCAGCAGCATGATATCCCGTTGCTTGAAATATCACCCTGACGTCAGCATCATATCGCAATATAACCTGCATGATAATCGCCCTCATCGGCACAACCTGATCCATCGGAGGAACATCCTCCTGCTGAGCCTATACCAAAAGTCTGGCCGATGAACATCCTGATGACGTCATCGTCATATCCTGCTGACGTCATCATCATATCTGCCTACTACGCACCTTGGTGCAGAGGCACCTACCTGACAGCTGGCCTCCTTGAGGCAGTTAGTTTGTTATAGGTCCGCATGATGACATACATGATCAGGATATAGGATAACATGAACAGGATATAGGTGAATTGTCCGCATGATGACAGGGCAGTAGGCTATTTTTAGTAATGTTTGACTTTAACATGTAATAAGGTCCATTGGACCGATGCTATGTATTAGATCAGCATAGGAGTATGTGTAGGCAGTTAGAGATCGGGATAAGGGTATCTGAGCTGTCCTCTCTCCCAGCCGCTTGGAAGCTCCCAGCCGCTGGGAAGCGAGTTGGTAGTACTCGAAGGATTTGTTATATATACCTTCAATTTGTTAGGGTTTAGACATATTGGTAGTTCATATTGAGTTTGTTAGATGTTATGTTCAAGAGAGTAGTACTGGTGATAGGCTGTACTGGTGATCAGTCCAGATATTGTGAAGCAGAATTGTAAAAGCAGGACATTTGAATCTCAATTGAATAAGATCTCATCTTTTGCAGTATTTGGTTGTATCAGTTGTATCTGTGTTGATTTCCTTTCTGTTTGCAAGTTAATGGGTACTTTCAACCCTTCCACCAGTTGATCCTGCAAATCGGTGGAATGGTCCTGTATCATAGTTTAGTTTGCATTTGTGTTTTCTGTTTATGCATTGCATTGTTCATGAGATCAGTTAGGAGCATGCTGTAAATCAGCCTAGCATCCTCATGTGCTAGGTATAGAAAGATAAATTGTTAGATTTTGGTTTGAAGGTGATCCGGCCCGGTCGTCACATTGTCTTTGTGAAATAGAGCGGATCTGAGTGTTTACATGCAGTGGACGGATACACAGGAGTCTGCATGTGTGTTTCCAGTCGGAGCAAGCCGCATCGTCATCTGCGAATGCATCGCCATCAGGATCGGGTCGTGAAGTTGTTGAAGTTTGCAAGTTGCAAGTGCATCAGGATGTTTTGAGTTGGATATATACTCAGTGTATATATCGCAGTCAGGATCATCTCTCAGAGAAGCTCATCGTCCGCATATCGCTCACAGATGCGGAAGTGAAAGTTTGGGTTTTTAGCTAAGTGTTGAAGAGTTCATCAGGAGATCGTGTGACGTCATCGTCATCAGCATATGACGTCATCGTCATTAGGATATTAAGATATCCCCCTATGTATGTTGATCCTGTCGTCGCTAAGGGTTTAGGTATCGGCGAAGGCTCTCGGCAGAAAGTTGTGAAACATCATCAGGAGGTGTATCGGCGTAGGCGGAAAGTTGGGTTAACATCATCAGGATGTTCCAAGACAACCGGATAAATCGTATCATGATGCTGTTGTTTGTATAGACAACTATCGGATCATCGAAGGGAAGGTGTTAAGTTGTCGTCATCAGGATATCGGGAGCAACCGGATATTTGGATATCCTGCTGACGAAGGTGATATTGAACATCATGATGATGCCGCTAGTGTTTGACACCCGATGAACAGTGCAACCGGAGGATGTTTGCGCCCGCTGAATATCATGATGATGATGATAGGCGACAGGCGGAGGAGGTGAACAGTAGTCGACAGGAAGATGTTAGCGATCATCCGAAATATGATGATGCTGTCGAAATATGATGATGCTGTTGTTGTTTTTAGGAAATATGATGATGATGCTGAGCCGATAGGGATTTTTATCATGCTGTTTGTATTGTTGGCAGCTCCTTCCTGTTAGTTAGCCTCCGTTGCGTTTCACTCTGCATCATAGTGGTATCAGAGCAAAGGTTAGGATCTTCTGGAAAAGATAAGCAGGATGTCAGACGAAGAAGGAACATCTGAGGTTCCAGCAAGGATGACCAACACTGAGTTGGCAGTTCTGGTGAAGAAACAGATTGCAGAAAGCAAGGCCGTGAAGGCTTAGAATCAGGAGTTGAAAGATGAGTTAGCAAAGTTGAGGAGCAGAGTAGGTTCTGGTAGAGAAGATGATAGGGAAGAAGAAGAGATCCCTAATTGGAGCGAGGAGGTCGTTCCTGCAGACCAGAGACCACTGTTGAACGCCCTCAAGGCCATGGAGAGGAGAACCATGGATGTGAAGCTGGATTTGCCAGTGTTTACAGGTAAGATGGACCCTGATTCAGTAATGGAGTGGATAGACTGTTTGAATAATTTTTTTGTAACAGAGGAGATACCAGAACAGCAGAGAGTGAAGATAGCACAGTCAAAGATGAAAGAAGCTGCCTTGACATGGTGGAACTTTGTTCAGGATGATAGAGTACAGGAAGGAAAACGTAGAGTTGCCACATGGAAGAAGATGATGGAATTAGTGAAGGAAGGTTATATTCCTTTGGATTACAGTATCCAGTTACACAAGAGGAAGCAAAACCTGAAGCAGAAGGAGCTAGATGTCAGCTCATATACAGAAGAGTTCATGAAACTCTGTATGAAGACAAAGGTGAAAGAAAGTGAAGAAGAGAAGGTAGCCAGATACCTTAATGGATTGAGGTTTAATATTCAGGATGATCTAAGTCTGCATAATCCAGATACGGTGCAGAAATGTTTCCAATTGGCATTGAAGGTGGAAGATAAGTTGAAGAGAAAACAAGAACAAAACAACAGAGGAAGAGGATCAGCCCATAGAACAAGGCAAACCAATGAGAGTCAAGAAGACACTGGTAAAGAACAGGGACAGTCTGATTTCAGAGGTGGATGGAAAGGTAATAAAGGAAGATTTGGAGGTGGTAGAGGTTCTACTACATTTTCAGGAAAATGTTATACCTGTGGTGAGTTTGGTCATCCATCCTTCAAATGCCCAGAAAACAAAGGTTCATCATCCAGAAATGATAGAACGAGTGACAAGAGAGTACAACTTGTGCAAGAAGAGAAAGAAGAGAAAAGTGTGCAGAGTCCAAACATTTATCAAAAGGATCAGGAGGCTGATAATGTTGGATATCCAGAGAGTGGAGAATCATTGATGTTAAGGAGAATTAGTTTGCAGGCATCAAAGGATATGATGCAAAGAAGAGCTCTTTTCAAGACCACATGCAAGAGCAAAGGTAAGGTATGTAAAGTTGTCATTGATACTGGTTCAACAGACAACATGGTATCTCAGGAGATGGTGGATAAACTGAATTTGGAAAGGATTCCACATCCACACCCTTACAAGGCATCTTGGGTGAGTGAAAGGCATTCACTTTTTGTCTCTGAACAGGCATATGTAGATTTCCAGATTGGAGCATATCAGGATAGAATTTTGTGTGATATTTTGCCTATGGAATGTTGTCACCTACTGTTGGGTAGACCATGGCAATTTGATAGGAGGGTACTGTATGATGGGTATGCTAATACCTACACCATCCAGAAAGATGGAAAGACTATTAAGTTGATGCCATTACAGGAAGCAACTGCAGCACAGAAGGCAGCCAAAGTCATTTTAATGGGAAAGAAGGAATTTGTGCAGATGCCTAGAGGAGCAGGCATAAAGGCAGTTCAGGACACTGCAAGGAAAGAAGTTGTTAAAGACAACAAGCTGAAGAAAGTTTCAGTTGTGACTGACAGAGGTCAGCAGCAGGTTCAGAAACAGGAGGGTAAACAGCAACCAGTTCAGAAGAATGACAGGGATGTTGTCATAGTTGGGACTATTGCTTGTCCTATACAGATTGACAGGAAGATAGAGTTGAACGTTTCAGAAGTTCAAGAGGTAGTTCAGAAAGAGGTTTTGGTCAGGCAACCTGACAAACACAAGGTATGTGAGAGGAAAGCCTACATTCACAGGCATGAGGGTTCACTTGCAAGAAAGCAAGTTACAGTTCAGAAGTCTTGGAGCAGCCAAGAGACAGCAGCAGACAAAGCTGGAACAGGGCAGAACATTGCACAGGCAAAGTGTAAAGGTGGAGGACTTCCATATCCTAACTCATGGGACATGAGTTCTTTTCTTTTGGGGAGTATGGTGCAGAGGCACCTACCTGACAGCTGGCCTCCTTGAGGCAGTTAGTTTGTTATAGGTCCGCATGATGACATACATGATCAGGATATAGGATAACATGAACAGGATATAGGTGAATTGTCCGCATGATGACAGGGCAGTAGGCTATTTTTAGTAATGTTTGACTTTATCATGTAATAAGGTCCATTGGACCGATGCTATGTATTAGATCAGCATAGGAGTATGTGTAGGCAGTTAGAGATCAGGATAAGGGTATCTGAGCTGTCCTCTCTCCCAGCCGCTTGGAAGCTCCCAGCCGCTGGGAAGCAAGTTGGTAGTACTCGAAGGATTTGTTATATATACCTTCAATCTGTTAGGGTTTAGACATATTGGTAGTTCATATTGAGTTTGTTAGATGTTATGTTCAAGAGAGTAGTACTGGTGATAGGCTGTACTGGTGATCAGTCCAGATATTGTGAAGCAGAATTGTAAAAGCAGGACATTTGAATCTCAATTGAATAAGATCTCATCTTTTACAGTATTTGGTTGTATCAGTTGTATCTGTGTTGATTTCCTTTCTGTTTGCAAGTTAATGGGTACTTTCAACCCTTCCACCGGTTGATCCTGCAAATCGGTGGAATGGTCCTGTATCATAGTTTAGTTTGCATTTGTGTTTTCTGTTTATGCATTGCATTGTTCATGAGATCAGTTAGGAGCATGCTGTAAATCAGCCTAGCATCCTCATGTGCTAGGTATAGAAAGATAAACTATTAGATTTTGGTTTGAAGGTGATCCGGCCCGGTCGTCACATTGTCTTTGTGAAATAGAGCGGATCTGAGTGTTTACATGCAGTGGACGGATACACAGGAGTCTGCATGTGCGTTTCCAGTCGGAGCAAGCCGCATCGTCATCTGCGAATGCATCGCCATCAGGATCGGGTCGTGAAGTTGTTGAAGTTTGCAAGTTGCAAGTGCATCAGGATGTTTTGAGTTGGATATATACTCAGTGTATATATCGCAGTCAGGATCATCTCTCGGAGAAGCTCATCGTCCGCATATCGCTCACAGATGCGGAAGTGAAAGTTCGGGTTTTTAGCTAAGTGTTGAAGAGTTCATCAGGAGATCGTGTGACGTCATCGTCATCAGGATATTAAGATATCCCCCTATGTATGTTGATCCTATCGTCGCTAAGGGTTTAGGTATCGGCGAAGGCTCTCGGCAGAAAGTTGTGAAACATCATCAGGAGGTGTATCGGCGTAGGCGGAAAGTTGGGTTAACATCATCAGGATGTTCCAAGACAACCGGATAAATCGTATCATGATGCTGTTGTTTGTATAGACGGCTATCGGATCATCGAAGGGAAGGTGTTAAGTTGTCGTCATCAGGATATCGGGAGCAACCGGATATTTGGATATCCTGCTGACGAAGGTGATATTGAACATCATGATGATGCCGCTAGTGTTTGACACCTGATGAACAGTGCAACCGGAGGATGTTTGCACCCGCTGAATATCATGATGATGATGATAGGCGACAGGCGGAGGAGGTGAACAGTAGTCGACAGGAAGATGTTAGCGATCATCCGAAATATGATGATGCTGTCGAAATATGATGATGCTGTTGTTGTTTTTAGGAAATATGATGATGATGCTGAGCCAATAGGGATTTTTATCATGCTGTTTGTATTGTTGGCAGCTCCTTCCTGTTAGTTAGCCTCCGTTGCGTTTCGCTCTGCATCACACCTCCTCATATCCGGATGACGCCATCATCATGTTTGCAAATATCGGGGGATCTTCACAAGATGATCAGTGTTATAAATATGACCCCCCCGGACCTTGATGACGTCATCATCATATCGTCATCAGGATGATATTCGGAAGATAACCGGATATTTGGAAATATCATCCTGATGCACAAATATCAGGTTGCACTGTAGCCCCACTATAAGATCGGGGTGATAGATGAATATGATGATGCTTGAAAAGATCACCCCCCACTAGATAATGCACGAAGCCAGCAGGCGGATATCTCCTTGATATCAGCATCATCATGACGCTGGAATGAACATACATCCGGGTGATAGTCAAAAATGAAAATATCACCCCCTCCTTCGGAAATATCATGATGCAGATAGGCAGAGAAATAGATATCACCCTGACATAAGAATGATGTCAGCATCATCAGGATGATAAAACAACGAACATGAAGTGATACAACAACATCAGGATGATATTGACTAAGATCATCCTGACGTTCAAAATATGATGACCCCAGTGAATATCGGGTCACACTTAGAACTCTTCAACAACATCATCAGGATGATCATAACCAAGATCACCCGATGATAAAAATATCACCCCGGCGAAATATCATGCAGGTAGAAAATATGATGACCCCCGCAAGCAACACGGCGATAACTGAAAATATGATGATGATGATGACGACCCTTAAGAAAAAACAAGTCAGGTCGAACAACTCAGAGAATAACCCCTTCAGAAGATCGGGGTGACATCATCATCATAAAAGGGCAAGGTGATAATTGGAAGATCACCGGATACTTGAAAAATCACCCCCGCAAGCAAATCAGGGCGCACTGTAGCTTATCAGCAGGATCAGGATGATATCCAGACATCACCCGATATTGAAATATGATGATCCTGATGAGAAAACCGGTCGACAGAAAACATGATGATGCTGACCACCATCGAAGCAAACATGATGATGATGACTTCCTCCTCGAAGAAAATATGATGATGCAGCTGAAAAATGTTGAGGAGGTCCAACACTTAGAACATTTTTTTGGATACTTAGGGAAAGCACCTGCATGAAAATTGCTCAAAAACTGTCAGTCAATTCAGGCACTAACAATCCCAAATGGTCATAAATGACATTATTAGACTCCATTGTACACTCAAACAATCTATAAACCAGACATGAAAAAAAGTATGCTTATGAGGCCCTTGATGCCCCTGCATCATACACCCAAGGGGATGAAAAACTCAAGTCCCACTTGAGTGCAGGTCTGCAACAGTATATCCATATTTGATAATATTAGCTTTAGACATCCAAGTAGCATCTTCCATAGGAAGACCCCTCCATTTTACCAAGTACTAAAAGTAGGTCTTCTTTCTTGTCTTCCAGTTCCTTTGCATGTGTGCATTGTGTTCTTTTTGTTGTATCTCAACTACATTTGGTTCAACTGGTGCACTTGTTCTTTTTGGTCCAACATGCTTCTTGAGCCAAGGCCAACTTGGTGCTATATATCCATGGTTTTGTGTTGGTCTCCTCATTCTAACTTCAACTTTGATTGCAATTGGAATTTCATGTTTTCTTTCATATGCCTTATTACTATTGTCCATTTCTTCATCTTTCGTCAAGTGTGCATGCTTGAACAACTTTCCACACTGTTCAATTTCTTTATCCAACAAATCATACTCATCACCAATAATAAAATCTGTAGCTTTCTCGTACAAATTCTCATGGAAATTGAAACTTTCCATGTGTCTACCTTCAACTTGTTTAATCTCCATCATTTCATCATTCAATTCAAAGAAATTAGAATCAAAATATGCATTATTTACCTCATTTGTCTTTGCTGTTCCAATTTATTTGTCATCATGTATCATTGTGATATCTATATCTTCATGGTCTTCTATCAAGCCTCCTTCAAGCAACTTGTTTATTTTCTCCATCTCTTTCCATAAGAGATCATTATCTTCTTCATCCACTCATTCATCATATCGAGGCTCGTCAAGGTTTGTAATCTCTATGTCTGCACTCGCTACAAATTATTTTTCTTCATCCTCTCAAGGATGTGTTATCATTGCTACAACTCCACACTTAACTTCTCTATTCATGTCTTCAAAAAGACATTCATATGCTACCATATCTTCTTCTTTTTCACTCTTTTTCTCCATACATGCTGCTCTAATCTTCAAGGTATCAACTAGTTCATGAGTTTCCTCTTTTTCCCATCATTGTTTTGCACATTCCTTATCCTCTAAAGGACCAAACATCACCGCAATCTCTTATTCTACCTCATCAAAAAGACATGCTATTGTTGCATCTTCTTTTATCTTCCACTCTTTGCTTTCATCTTCTCTTTTCAAAGTAACCATCTGTTGCCTTCTTCTTTTTTGAATAATCATTTGTATGGGCCACTTCACCTTCTTTCTCATTGGCCAATGCCAAACATTTTCCTGAGATGCTTTCTGAAGACAGTGCCACAATACAAGCTCAATATGTTTTTCAAACTCTCCCATTGTCCTATCAAACTCTGCAACTAGGCTTATCCTATTTTCTTTCATCTTCCCCTTTTGAGTTTGTTGTTGCATCTTGCTATCTCTTCTCTTTTCTTGGATTCTTCTTGTGATACCTCACCTAGGTTTTCTTTCCTTTTCCTCACTACCTAGTCTTTTAGCATGCAGGTTCTTCACTTCAACTTGTAAAAAATAATACACAACTTCCAAAACTTTCCTTTCCTAGATCTTTGGGCTCTGATACCAAAATGATGATGAGGAAGGACTCAAATAAGACTAATTTGACACATTCCAAACATGCTTTCAATACAAATGATGCAAATGTGCATTCTTGTTCATTCTTGGCAACTTGCTCTTAAAGCCTAAAACATGGGGGCAACAATTTAGACCTTTTTGGTCATAACTTTCATTAGAAACCTAATATTAAAAATGTAAGAACTATTTGGGATACCCTTTTGGCCCTTATATAACATATATCAAAATAGAATAGGGTTTCTTTGTACAGACTAGGACAAAACAAGATTGTTCCTGTGCAAACCTTGGGATTGTTATAGAACTGCTCTCAGTAAAAATGACATAACTCACTCAAAACCTAATGAAATCACATGCAACCAAAAGCATTGTAAAATAGAAAAAGATATATTTCCATCCATCTATTATATTCCTTGATATGAGGCTGTACCAGGCTGTACCATGCATGTTTTAAGACTGCAACTTTCAAAAAAAGAAACATGCAAACCTGCCCTTAGTAAAATGATCATAACTTTCACAAAACATAATGAAAATTAGTCAAACCAAAAGCATTAGAAAGATGAAAAAAAAATCTCCAACTTTGACAACCATTTTCATGCCTGTAACTATTTGTACAAGGCCATACAAATAGAAAAAATAGGCCTACAACATTGGAATACATAGAAAAATAGGGTTTTTATTCATCAAACTTCAAAATACAATGTCTCTCCTCATTCAAGTTTGGAGGGTGCTTTTTATGCATTTCTCATCAATTCCAACTAATTAGAAATGGTTTCTTGATTTTTGACACCTTTTGCCTAAGTTACATGACCACTAACATTGATACTTTTGCAATTTTGAACTAATGAACCTATAACACTCCAAAATAGATCAACATGATCCTAGATGGTCATTAATGACCTTATTAGACTCCAATACAATCAAACAATCTATAAACATAACATGACAAAATCATGCTTATGAGGCCCTTGATGCCCTTGCATCAATCAAGAAGCAACCTCGTGCCACGTGTCGACACCTTACTCATTAGTCAATCACCATTGACCTTTCATATGGTTCCATCTTTGTTCTTTATTTCCAAGCTTAACCGCCATACCACAGACCCCATTGCATGATTGTCATGGTGTTACGAGTTATACACCACACCACCACAAGGCCATTTCATTGACCATTGTGAGATGGTGGTATGTATACTGCACTACCACAGGCCAACTTGATAGACTATTGCGAGGTGGAAGGTTCTTCACCACACTGCCACACAAGCTATCAAAAGACTCCCGCGGGATGGCGATTAACACTGCCAACTCACACCTTTCTTATATGCACTTAGCGATACTATGGTACAGTATGTAAACAAGCTTGATGAAGAATCAGACCGCCGGCCAAGTGATTTCTTGATCCAGAGAGCCATGACCAGTGAATTTGAGACACCACTTCTCAACTTGTTCAAATAGACACTGTTTATTTCAACAATTGCATGCATGGTCTCTATATGTTTTGATGACCTCACAAGGCTTTTAGGGCCATATATAGAAGGTAGAGAAGGGTGTTGACACCTAGTGCAAGTGTCAACTAGATGTTGAATCCTGATATTAGCATCAACTAGCATCAATGTTGGATTCTTGTTAGAGAGCCAACAAGAGGGTCTTTGAACTAATATGCAAAGCTACAAACTAATATGCATACCTATCTAAGCTCATGATGGGACTTTAGGGTTTGTTAGACCTTATTAGGGTTTAATAGAGCTCTTAGGGTTTACAAAAACCTTGAAAATATTATGCAGAGCTTCCTAGGTTATACATATACTTGAAACTCTTGACAAACCTTATTAGGGCTATAAAAACTTTGAATGCTTGAAATACCTCATGGTGATGGGGATTTGACCGCTGTATTCATTTCCAACATTACCCATTATTTTTAGGAATAAAGATCATTTGGTGATTGATTTTTCTTCATTACTTCTCACCTGATAAGATTTTGGTACAACATCCTATGCCTTATCCTTCCACTATCTTTGATCCCTTTGTATGATCACTCTCTGGCTAGTTAACATTTAGTTCTCCATATGATGCCACAAATACTCCAAAGATAATCACATACACCAAATGCTTGACAAACCCTTCATAAAAGTTTGAAAGACCTAGAAATGTTTGGTAGACCTTTTAATAGATTCAAAGACTCTTCATGGATTAACAAACCTAATGAGTAACTACAAACCTTTCTATTTTGTCTTGGATGGGCCATGTACATGCCTATTATGGGTTCCATAGGGTTTATAGAAGTCTATCTATATAGACCTTACAAATGTCTCATAAACCCTTAGAAAACTTCACAGACCCTTAAAAATCTTGTGCATACCTTTAATGACTTGATAGAGTTCCTAATGATCATGCATAATTTCTCATGGTTTATGCAAGGTCTTCAAGGTTTAATAATATGTATTTTAGACAATCTCGTGCTTTACAATAGATCATAGACTCTTAATGATTTGTTAAAGTCTTTTAAGGTTTAACAAGGTCTTAAGATTATACAGAGCTTCAATAACCTCTACATGCTTTTAAGACTCTTTACAAACATTATAATGATTTTCACAAACCCTAAGAGAACTTCACTAACCCTTAATGGTTATACAGAGCTTCGTTGAACTACATAGACCCTAACATGATTTGATAGACTTGACATGGCTTAAAAAGACTTCTTAATTTAGTTATATTGGCCTCTTTACACTTTGCAGACCTCCTTTAAGCTTCCATAGTCTCCTTAATTCTTGATGGACCTCTGATCTCTAATAATTTTCATAGTGTTTCTATGTTTGACAGAGCTCTCACCTTGATTTAAAACCCTGTACAAGCATGTATGGCTCTGTTGGTCTTGTAGAACCCCTGTAGATCTCCCCCATGAGCATACATTCTTGAAATAGACCTTCTAATGCTCTACAAACCTTCTATGATTGTGATACTTCTATCATAATGTATGTATAGATGTGTATCACCTGTAGAACATTGTAGGAGAATCACTGTAGAAGATGAATAACTACTCTATCACTGGGGATGACATGGTGTGTGTTCTTTTTTATTTCATGTCCTTTCCCTATGATAAAAGCAATGCAGTAATCTTAAATGAGATTAGGCATTTTTTGGAACCAATGATGATACTGTTACTAAACAAAAAATAAGAATCCCTACAGCTCTGGCAATGACATTTTGTGCATGTGGTGTGCACAGAGAAATTCTTTGGCATTTAATATGAGAAGAAACCATTATTAAACACTAATTCAAGAGTTAAAACTCCAGATCAAAATTAAAATTTATTCATCTTTCTTACAAATGCTAGACACAAAAGTTGTAGAACAATCTAACTTGCAAAACTTGTCTAAAGACAAAATATGGCCTCCAAAATGTCTCATAGAATGTTGTTTGCTGCTTGGTAAATGAGTTCTATTGGGTCTCATTTTGTAGCTTTGCTTTAATAGCATGGGGGATTTGTTTAGATAGGTATTTTTGGTGTAGCTTTCATGATTCTTTTTTCCGTCCAGGGAAACATCTAGGGATTACACTATTCTAGGAATTTCCACCTATGACATGCATGCCTATATACCATTGATGCATATATGTGTAATATATTGTTTCAAGTTTTTCACACTAATTTATGTAGATGTACATGGATGACTGTGTGGATGGACTAATAATTTTAAATACTAGTGTATAAACATGCATGCCTACGTATTACATATACAATCATAAATGTCTTGTTATTATTTTGTATTATAGTTGTACTTTTACCCTTTTTCCTTCGATGCCTCCCTTTTTGAAAATGGCTACTATGATTGGGTGTAACCATTTTAGCTCATGCAGATGCATAGTTTTCCCAGTTTCAATGTATTAAAATTGAAGATTCTAGAAGGATCAAGGATCATAATGTTGTTAACTTTTTTGTCAATAATAAGGTATTAAGAACCATTTCCTTATTTTTGGACAATTACTAAAATTGATGTTTGTTTGAGATTTACATATTGGTCTAACACAAACATGGTATAGTATGAAAATAATTTCATTGTCTCATTTGTTGACTTTGTTAAGAGGGTCTTATGCCTTGCTCATTTGAAAACATGAGGTGGTTATGTCTAAAGTCTTTTGCTTGGATTTCATTCTTTCTCAGTCACTTATTAAAAGTTGAAACAATTATATCTTATTATATTTGTTTTTAATACTAAGATTAGTCATGCTTCTAGGTTTAAATTAGTTTTGTGGTTGAAACTATTGGACAATTTCCAAGCAAGGGATCAATGCAATAGCTTTGCCAAATTTTAGTGGTCCTCCACTAGAAGGACCTAGTCCTGCTTTGGGATCTCTTAATGGCCAGTGAACATCACCTTCACTACCACCAGTTCCTTATCCAAATGCTGCTCCAAGTAAATAATCTCCTTGTTGATGGTGAACTTTTAGTTGTATTTCACCTATTATGAAACCATACATACTTAAGTTTGTCATGCTATTCAAAGGTAAAATTTTAAATCCTATATGAAACATTATGGGTTGATCTATAACTTATATAATTATTGAAAGATTAGAGTTAAATATAAGGCCTTAGTTGCTTTTGCTCTTTGTATTTTGGTTGAATTAGTATCTAACAAAAGCAGTGCATGCTTGTTGAAGCAATGAAGTATTTTTTTTAAATTTAGGCCGTTTCTTTTGGGTTGAGTTCTTTTGTAGATTTTGTAGCCCAGGGCCCAGGGTAAGAGCTTGAGTTTGGGAAAATCAAATCAAAATCTTATGAATTTGATTATTGGGTTGGGGGTTGTATGTAGCTGAATCTAAGTCTTAGTGACAATTTTTTATGTCTGGAACTCTATGAGGTATTAGTCCTTGAATGTTCTTTTATCAAATGTATGTATAGATGTGTATCACCTGTAGAACATTGCAGGAGAATCACTCTAGAAGATGAATTGACTCCACATGCTTCTTAACTAACCCTATTTCATTTCACGAATACCTAAACCTTCTCAAATGGATAAGCCATCTTTCCATAAGAAATAATTTTTTCTTGTTTCCAAGAAACATAGTTGAGACTCTGTTGGGTGACAACTTCAAATGGATGTGAGTTGATCTGTCAAGCACCCATATTCAAATCTGTTAGTCTTTTTATTTTAATTTAAATCTTTATTATAGGTTATTTTCCCTATATCAATTATTCTTGGTTTGAACTCCTTGATGATGTGGTTTTTTGTTAGGACCTAGATCTTTTATATGTAGGATCACCTACAAGGCACCAAAGGAGTCATCTAGATTATGACTTAGGAGTTGGTTAGTATTCATTGAGTGGTATAATGGTGGTTGAACCATCCTGGTCTATACAACTAAGAGATGTACTTGTGTGCTTTGTAGTTTGTTTGTTTAATTTTTGATGCTTAGAAAAACATCATAAATAGATAGGATGATATTTTGTAATTTATTCCTTCAATCACTTGTCATAGGTCTAGTTGGAGGTAGTAGAGCTAGTGGAATGGAGGGTGTACCTTATCTGCTATTTATTCAAGAAGAAATGTTGGTGGTTATGGACCAAGAAGTGGTCCAAGATCATATTATTGAAAGCTTAGTTTCTACTGTTATAGTATCAATTAATTTTTTGAAACAACTATATACGATCTTGTTTCAAAAAAAATTCTTTGCCTGTCGTGCTTTTCTATTAACTGTGATAGTAGCTTTTTGACTTATTTCAATTCAATTTTTTAATTTCTTATTACTAACTATTTACACATTTAAGTACAAAATGAAATCTATCAGGCAGACTGGATCGAATGGATTCAGCTCATGGGATATTTTTGGCTTGGTTGGTTCTCTGACAAAGTGAAGGTTTTATGATGCAAGAAAGTAGGGAGGTTAAAGAAAGATCAACATTCATCCTTCCCCATGCCACTTAGGAGTTCTTTTCAATAGCAAAATAAGAGGAAGTAGTAGTTAGACATCCAATGGATTTTTGACTTTTCAAACTATGACACATGTCACTTATCTATTGTAACAGATTGCTAAGGATTTGGAAAGGCTAGTAGCCTAAAGGGCATGCCTTCTTTCATTTTGAGTTAGTTCTTTTCACTTTTTGGAAAAACATTGTAAACTTGGAGAAGTTTCTTTCTTGTCATTTATGTGCATTCTAACTCAGATTTTTAGTCTTGTGACTGAAATAAACATTGTAATACTCTATTTCTAAGCATTTTTCAAGCAAGATAGATATTTCATACTTGTATAAGCTATAAGAACAACTTTCTTTTAATAAAGTTCAGCGATTTTTCCTTATCAATGGTTATCTTATTGTGTGCAATTGATGATTGATGTATATTTCTGTGTTTTATGTTTAAATCGTCAAATATCATACTAAATATACTACCAATTGACAAAAATTAGTGAATAAATGACTAAACATATGACTAAATATACTACCAGTTGATAGAAATTAGTGAATAAATATACTACCAATTGACACAAATTTGGTCATGTGACAAAAGAAATGACCGGCAATAAACTACTAATGGTCATGTGACCAAGCTCAGTGAATAAATATGACTAAATCAATGACTAAATTAATGATGCAGAGGCAAACATCACAAAGACTAGTAAGGGGTCACAACCAACTACACAGAAGGAAGAAGATACAGGGGATGGTAGGGTAAATAACTCCTTTTAGGTCCTAGTGGACCAAACTACAACACTTGACATTAAACAGGACATGACTGACCTCTCACTGTCCATGGTTTCACAACTACACAATAACCCCATCTTTAGGTTCATATACATGGAAACTTTCCCAAACTTTCTAGAGATCCTAGGCCTTCTAGGTTTGACTATCCCAAGCTCACAAAACCATCAAAATGCACTGAGGGTACCTCCTACCACTTCTTTCATAGACTGACCTATTTCCTTATAGCCCTGTCAGCAAGGTTTTTGAAGCATAACTTTCAAAAGACATGACAAACCCACAAACAAACTACCTTTGCAAGTACCCATTATGGAGTTACAAAACATACCAAACATGCAGGTTGGGATCTTTTGGAACACAAGCCCCTAATTTTGACTGTTCCTACTGTCTTAGAGGGCAACTAACCCACTTTTACAAAGGAAGTGTCCACAAACTCAAAGACAAACTTTTCACTCCTGTTCCAGAGGATCCAATAGGGTACAAATGGATGGATTTCTGCTTATGAGAACTGTGGTATGTTATGGTAATGCATGTTTTGAATTGCTTCAGCTATGATATTTATATGTGGAATTAACTTTGCAATTGAGTGCGCAGGTTTTGCTAACAAACCACAGATACTAGAGATCATCCCACACCTTATGTTGTAATCCCTTATGAAGCCGATCTGGTTCCATGAGGAATCAAGATCAATTTTGTTTATGATGTAATGTTGTAATGTTAATTTGCATGAAGTTGAATGGGTTAGGTCTACCCTGTTGTAAATTTGAATTATGATATGTGTTGTAAGAATTTTTTTTTTTTTGAATTTTTTTTTTTAAATTTTAAATTTTTGAGACCCTTTTCTTGTGTTTTAACTTGACCCTTGGTGTCCTAACTAGGTTAAAATTGACCCTGGGTTATACCCCATGAGTCTAGGGTCCCTTTTGACTTGGATAATCCTTGGTAAACCTCCGTATGGTCACCTTAACTTCACACTAAAGTTAAGTGACGAATTTGGAGGCATGGGAGGGATAGGATGAGTGGCACCAACACTCAAGCCCATCCCTTTTCAATTCTCAAGGCTAGAGATGACTCCAAGATCCACCAATTGTGGAGGACTTGACTTCAAGTCTCCCTCACAATTGGTGAGAGTCCCCATGGAGTTGTGTGGTCCTTCATGAGAGGGAAGGAAGGGGAGACATGTGTCACCCTTTTCCTCTTTAACTCCCCTTTTCTCTCCCATGTGTTGGAGAGAGGACATGTGGTAAGGGGTAAGGAAAACTTTGGGGATGGGTGAGTGACATGTGTCAACACCCATCCTTTGGGACACAATAGTAGTTGGGAGGAAGAGTGAGGAGGTGACAAGTGTCACCTCCCCATTTGTCTAAGCTCATGGATTGGGTTATTTTAATCCCACTTGGGATAGGGAGAAAGGTTGTTGAATTTTTGAGAATTTTGTTTATTGGAATTTCTTTTTGGAGAAAAAGGATAGAGGGAGTTTGGTGGCTTAGGTTGGACGAGACTTTAGAGGAGCTCTACATCAACTTATTCCATTATTAGGGATTTAAAGGTTGGTTTTCAAGGCTAAGGCCTTCCCCTTGGAATTCAATTTTTTTGCTTGCATGATGGATGTGTGAAGTATTTTTGCTTGCGTGTATTTTGTTATTGTGGGGAATTTTTATTAGGGTGTTGAAAGAGCTTCTCCCACTTGGGAGAAATGATCATCAACTGTGGGGTAGGGGAGGAGTGATCATCCTTGAGTTCATTTCCTTGTTTTGGGATGTTGAAAGCCTTGAGGGCATTTGTGTAATTTTTGAGTAAATTTGTCACATGGCTTGAGAGCCAAAATATGATCTCCTTTGGAAATTTTGTTAACTTGTTTGGCTTGAGGCCATGAGGATAATTGTGTTGAATTATTTTGAAGGGTGGCACTCTAGAGTAGAGTGTGTCCACTCTCCTACCCCTTATTAAACTCACTTTGGTTGAGTTTGTGTTGTGTAAATATCCATGGGTGAATTTTGTATTTTGGATGTTGTTTTGCCTTGTTGTGAAGTGGATTTGAGGTCCCTTTGGTGTGTGGATGATCTCCCTAGCTCGGGGGTGACCCTCTTGCGGGTCTACGGTAGGGAGGAGAGCAGGATGTGTGGTGTTTTCTTCCCTTGTGTGATATGCAGGTTTTCATGGAGCTTAATGTGAAGTTGGAGAAGTTTTCTTGTTTTGGGAAAATATTTTATTTTCCTTTACTCTTAAGGCTCTTAAAGAGAGCTTGGTCTTTCAATAGCTTCATCCTTGTTGATTTTAAGAGGAGAACTTCTCTCTCTCTTGTTGTAATAATTGGTCTTCTTGAGTTGTGAGAAAACCCTCTTTCATTGTATTAATAGTTTTAATTATAGTGTTTATTAAATATTACCATTTTGAAATGAGAAACGAAGAAGGAAATTTGTTTTTTTTTTAAATTTGTTATTTCCTAATAATTCTATTAGTAAAGTTGAGAGTTAGTTGTTGTGGCAAACAAGTTTGTTAAAATTTATTTCATTCTAAGACTTATGGAAATATCAATTTGATAAATATGAAGTTGTAATTTTGTTACTATGAAAATAAATGAAATTTGGGTTATAGTTATGCATTTGAATTTAATTGCAATTAATTATATGCTTACTATATTTAAATTGAATTTATTGACTTGAAATTAAAATTTAATTAAGAGAAAATTTGATTTAATTATCCTTGTATAATACTCTTTATTTATAATTTTTATTTTGAGATGCATTTGAAAATACACTTGTATGAAAATTCAATATAAATTAATTCATTATTCTGCCTTACAAATTTTTGACAGTAATAATTTTATATATATATGTATATATGTACATATTATGTATTTTTACAGTCATTTGTTTTAAAAATAAAACTGTGAGTTAGATTGAGTTGAGAGAATTGTGGTATATATATATATATATATATATATATATATATAAATTGTTATAAATGAAATTTAAATGGGGAATAAAATTATCATTCACAATTTTCATGTTGAGAAAACATAGTTTAAAAAAATATATATTACAATATTAGTGGGGGTTCGAACCCCCACCGTAGGTATTGCAAAGGGTGTGGGGAGGGGGCGGAGCCCCCACCCACACCCCACTGAGTAGGATGTGGGTGGGGGCTCCGCCCCCTCCTCACACCCCCGCCATCACTAAACCCCCCCACCGTGGATAGTTAACCCCGTGACCATCTGTGAAAACTGCCACGGGCTCCTCACGCCAGCAGTCTCCCACCCTCCACTGTGAACTCCACCACCGCCGCCGCCCGTGACCACCGCGCGGCCTCCCATCCGCTGCTCCCTGCAGCTCCGCTACTCCCCTTTGCTAATGGCCCCGTTCACCTCTGTGCCTCCCCACACACATAGAGCTGACCTTCGCCCAAGCGCCGCCACCCTCCAACGTTCTACCCTATCAAAACAAACAAAAAAAAGGGGTTAGGGCTCAGCCAATGAGCCAAAGCATATAGATTTTTAGGGCTTCAGCCCTATTTAAAATAAAATAAAATGTATAGGTTTAAAAAAGAAAACCTAATTTGAAATTCAATAGAAAACTAATATAAATATATATATAATATTTATTATAATTTTAAAAAAAGGGCCATTTAAAAAAAAAGGAATATGGGATTTTCAATTATTGACAACAACAAAAAAATACATGACAAATATTTAAGAAGAATATATATATATATATATATATATATATATATATATATATATATATATATATATATATATATATATATATATAATTGTAACTATAGGAACATTGTGTTTCGGGATTAATAATTTTCACAAATAATATACCAAGAAAATGAAAAGAAAAATATTCTTATTTTTTTTAAAGGGAACTTAGAAATATAAATGCAAATAAGCATATGTATATATATATATATATGCTTATTTGCATTTATATAGATATGCGTATCTTTATAAATGCAATTAAGCCATCATATGCATTTCATATGTGGCCACTGTAACTCGATCTACAGATTGAGAAAACGTCCAATTGAGAAAAATGAGGGAAAAAGAGAAAGAAAGATAAAAGTGAAAACAAAGAGGAGAAAAAGTGTGGCATTTCCGAAATAGGCTAAGAGAACTAAGTAAGATTGACTCTTCGTTAATCCTGATTAGGGGCCAATTAATTATCAAAATTAATTCAAATGTTGAAATTAAACCAGAGCAGAAACTTAGGGGATTCATCAAGTGAAGTTAGTAAGTCCTGTTTAAGTGATCAGGGTTACCAAGAAATTAGGAATAATGTAAAGGATGTAGTGATAACTCTGATTGATAGAGAACTGATCTGGTTTACCAAGAAACTAGGAATAATGTAAAGGATGCGGTGATAACTCTGATTGATAGAAGACATGAAGGAAAGTAGGATAAACATAAAGAAACCTTAAAAAATGGGAAAGAGAACGTAAAAGAAATACAATCAAAATTAAATTTTAGAGAAACATGAAGGAGAACAAATGAACAGGCTTTGTTGAAAATGCTAAAATTAGAAGGAGGAGAAATTAATATTAAATTTTAGAAAACGTGAAGGAGAACAGATGATCGTGCTTTGTTGAAAAATGATCAATCAACTTAATCAACTGTTGTACCAATGTAATTAGTGAGATTAACCTAAGTCAGGAAACCACGTGTTTAAGATTAGTGTTAGTGTAATAAATCCTACTCAGGCCCGTGAGGCGTTATGCTACCAGATTTTTCTAAAATTTAGGGTTTAGGAGCTTAGTAAGCTTAACCCTTGTAGTGACATTAACTACGTCGCGATGACCCCCTTGTTGGCCTTCTTGTGTTTGGGTGTGCACACATGTACGTAATACCCTGCTAACAACTGTATTGTTTACGCCTTAAGCGTACACAACCGAGCATGCTTATGCGTGCGAGGGGGTTTCTAGGGAAGCGTGGGAAAATTTTTGGTGTTTCGTGTCATGACCACATGACAAATGTGGACATGACATGTGTGATGCGTGTTGTGACCGCATGGGAGATGTGGGCATGACATTATTGTTGATAATATACCTAAGGAAATAGGTGACGAAGAAGAAGAAAATGGAGATGTTCCCATCATTCTTTTTTTTTAGCACAACAAATGAATGGTATTCAAATATTACTTACTTCCTCACTTATGTTGAATGTCCCGAACATTTGTCTTACAAAGAGAAAAGGACTATCAAGCTCAAAGTTGCAATTTTCGTCCCATGGGACAATGGTTTGTATAAGAGAAGCATTGACGGAATTTTCCTTCGTTGTGTTGATAAGACACAACAAAGTAAACTATTGGAATATTTTCATAATTTGGCATGTGGTGGACATTTCTTAGTACTAGTGATGACTCATAAGATTTTGTGAGCTAAATATTACTAGCTTATACTATTTCAAGACACATATGATTGGGTGCGTAAGTGTGATCTTTGTCAACAATTTGTGGGGAAACCCAAGTTGGCTGCATTACAAAGCAAACCAGTAATTATTGAGGAACCATTTCAACAATGGGGTATTGACTTCATTGGTGCAGTAAACCCACAATCAAGTGCAGGGCATAGTTACGTTCTTATGACGACTGACTAATTCACTAAGTGGGTAGAGGCTATTCCTATAAAGCATGCTTCTTTTGAGGTAGTTTGCAAGTTTCTTAAAGAAAACATAATATCAAGGTTTGGTGTTCCAATCAAGATAGTAGCAGATAATACTACTTGTTTTTCCTCCTAAGAAATAACTAGTTTCTACTTTGAAAATGGAATCATTCTTTCTCACTCATCTGACTATTACCCTCAAGGGAATGGTCAAGCTGAGTCAAGCAACAAGAATTTGGTTACCATTATTAGGAAGTTAGTGGATGAAAATCAAAGAATTGGGCACAAGGTGTTGTTTGATGTATTGTGGGCATACTGCATTACCCCTAAAAGAGAAATTGGTATGTCACCTTTTCAATTGTTATATGGTTTGAATGCTAAGATACCAATTACATTAGAGCTGCCCACTTTGAAGTTGGCAAAAGCAATTGAAGATGAAACTTTTGAGATTTCAATTGAAAAGCACGTGATGTTCCTTTCTAAGCTTGAGGAACGTGTTAAGGTGGTGGATCGCATTGTGGAACACCAAAGTCAAGTGAAGAAGCTATTCGACAAGAAGGTCAAATCCAGGAATTTTCAAGTCGGGGATCAAGTATTGTTATGGGACAAGAGAAGAGAGCCTAAAGGAATGCATGGGAAGTTTGATTCCCTATGGAGAGGCCCCTTCATCATTAATCAACTTTGTGGTGAAAATAGTTTCATTCTAGAGTATCAAGATGGGACACCTTTCTTGCTGCCACACAGTGGGCAGCATCTGAAGCATTTCTCACAATAAAGCGACAGATAAGTTCATCTATATTTGTATAGTTTTATGTCTTTTTCTTTTAAGTCTATTTATGTCTTTTGTTGTGTCGCCTGACTCTATAGCCCAATTGATGGATGAATGCACTTAGAGACTAGAATTCTTCTCCCTTTGATCATTTCAAAGGATGATTGAAGGAAGCTCCCCAGTTAGAGCTAGATGTTATCCTCAAAATTAGTTGTGCTCAATTTTGTAGGATGAACCCTATGAAACTTGTCCATTTCATAGCCTACAACTCTAAGAATGCAAAATGAGGTAAGTCCATTTCCCCTCATATGTGGTTCCCTAGCTCTGAAAAATCTATTCAAGTTCCCCCTCGTTTCAGTGTCTTGAAGTTTGCATAATTAAGTCAAATTGTAAATGAATCAAAAAATTGAGTTTGATATTTTTGGGAGTTAGAGTATTTGAAGTTACATGCAGGGGCAGTATTTTTTGTTATATGCAAGGGTGATAAATTTTGACACCGATGCAGGTTAATACCTTTGTCACATGCAAGGGTGGCAAAATTTGCCACCCATGCATGTTGTCCCCCTTTGTATGTGTGGAGGCGGTGATTTTCGCCAACTAAGCATCTCTTAGTTCACGTCAAGTGTAATTAATGCAATGTCAGGTTTTCATGTTATGGCATTTTAAATGGTTTTTAGGGATTTTTATTTTTATTATTTCTTTCCTTTTTGTCTTTGAGAATGCCCTACATCATTAGAGACTCTTCGACATTGCTACCTATTCACGTTTGAGCAAATCTAAGTAACGATTTGAGTTAGGGTTTTCCTTGATTTTTCAACTTTCTTTATCAAGTAAGGGTTTTCTCTTTCTCTTGTCCTTTTTTGTTTTTATTTGTCATGTGCTAGGGTTTATGTTTGTTCATTAAATACTTGTTATGTTCTGTATTTAAATCTATTGTTTACTTTGGCATAGCTAATGGAATTGGATTCTATTTTCTTTATTAAAACCCTAGGTTTCCCATTTCTATATTTTTTGTTTGAGTTTTTCACTTTCTTTGTCTTAGTGTTTTGAAGTTTTGAATCTTACATCAGCGTTTTTGTTCTTGTCAAATCAATTTTGTCACCATTCATTAGTTTGATTTTCACTAAGTTTTCAACCTATAATAATGGTGAGAATCACCGACCTTGTAGGTTTGTTTTTCCCCAATTACGTGGGTGGTTGAAAACACTGATCTCGTATGAAACTTTGAGTTTTAGTCATGTGTATAAGCAATGATTTCTCTACTCATACAAAAACTTAAAGTTTAAATCTCCCATATGTAAAGGTGATAATTTTTGCCGCCAATACATATCTATGTGTTTTTCCCCTGATGTAGGGGTGGTGAATTTCACCGCCCATACATAACACCTTAATATTTATCAAAATGTAGGAACGACAAATTTTGCCACCCTTACATCGAAATGCAATTCCCCATGCATGCAGAGGTAGAAATTTTTTCCACCCTTGCATCATCTTCCCAAAATTCTCTAACTCTAGAGATTTTTACATTTGTTAACTTTAGTTTCACTCAGTTTCTCGCCTTTATTGCTCTCTAGCCTCACCAAGATCATGCTATTGACCATGATCTTCAACATTGCAGTTCCCCATTTGCCAAAGTTTCCCTAACACTACAAAATCATGCCTTTTATGTTGCAGTTGCTTCTGCAAGATTGCCAAGATCTATTTTCCAACTGAGGGAGTATGTGGTTCAGATGACTGATCCTTCGCCAAAGAAAGCTAAAGACATGAAGTATAAATACCGGGGACTGTGATGTAGGAGCATCTAGTGGTGTAAGGGCAATCTTGCATCACCCAAAAAGAAGTTAATTCAAATCATTGTAGTTGTTTTCATTTATTTCCATAATTAGTGTTTCTGGTTCCATAATCTCCTAAAAAATGATGTAGGACTTTCAATTTTTTCCAAACTGCTAAAAATAGCAAATTGCCAGTTTTGGAAAGTTTAACTACCATTTTAGGAAAGTTTGCATTTTGGCATGGATTGAAGAAAAAAGTTACAGAAAGCTTCATAATTGAAATATAAGACCTTTGGCGAAGGAATCAGGCAAAGATCATTTGTGAGCTGAAAGATATTAAAGTTTTTGTTTTCTGAAAAGCCCCTAAAATTTTTTGAAGTGAGATATGAGGCACTAAAACATCCCATAACATCCTAAAAAGTTGATGGAAATCTATCTAAAAATTTTTGGCATGATAGTTCACATCGTGAGATTTCTGTTACTTAAAACGGTTTGTCAATCAGACATCCAGATCAAAAGTTATGCTTCCTGAAAGTTGACCTACGTTTGGAGGGACTTGCAAATTTTGAAATTTAGCTAGAGGCCGCCAAAAAGTGCTATTTATGACTAATTTGGGAACCCTGGGAAGTAGTAGAGTTAAGGGGGAAAGTATAGAGTCAAGAATAGGTGGGAAAATAGAAACCCTAGAAGATTTGGGGTTACAATGGGTAGAAGATTCCAGAGCCTAGTGGTGTGTCACTGTAGTGTGTTGCGGCCTGTGGAGGATTGATTCCTCTGATTGTAATTGAGCTTCTATAATGTAATGAGTTCCCTAGATCAATAAACAAATATTCTATTTTCTATGTTCCATTTCTATTGTTGTGTGTTTGATGATTTACCCCCTTCATCAAGTGGTATTAGAGCAAGGGTTCTTGAGTGTGTAGATAGATCGTCGACCGTGAGGCAGTTTGTACTAGGACTTGAGGTTGTGGGTTTGCTGCAGAGATCAAGATGCCTCCACAAATAAATTGTATTAGGAGGAATGCTTCGATGAAAGAGGGTTTTAGAGCCCTGCAAAGGCAAATTGATGCACTGCAAGAGGAGCTACGAATAGGGTTGGAGTCGAGAACAAGAGAAGAAAGTGAAGATGAAGCTAAAGAAGAGCTATCTGAGGAAGAACAAGAAGTTGCAGGAGATCGTGTAGAAGTTAGGTTGTTGAGGGCCATTTCTAAGATTGGAAAGAGGCCCAGGATCAAAGTTTCTATATATTCTAGAGATTTGAATCCAGAATAGCTTATTGATTGGATCAATGACATGGAGGAGTATTTCGAGTATGAAGACATGGAGGACCTAGAGCAGGTCAAGTTTGCAAAAATAAAGTTGAAGGGCCATGCTGTTGATGATTGTTTTGATGCAATCATAACAATAAGTTAAAATTCACATGAAATGAACTGAAACTATACTTGAAAGATAAGAAGGAATCATTTGAGATTCAACTAATCCCAAGTCTACAATGGTTCGGTTGGTCAAGTTCAGTTGGTCAATGTGAAGCTGTAATGTTCAAGGGGCCTTACGTAGTTTAGGTTTGTTTGGTGGTTTACTGGACTAAGAATGTGCACAAAGGTCATGAGATAGTCAATACTTTTCATTCCTTTGCATAAAAGTGATACTGTGCTGCAAGTTTTAGATGGTTTTCTTGAATTTTTTGCAGCTTTCTTCTTTATCTATTTATGAAAACTGTCTACTTATAGCTCTGTTATGCATGCTTCTTCAAATTTGAGACAATTTCCTTTAGATTTCTACGTTTTCAGCTAAATATTTCAGATGGGTTGGGAAAAGTTAGAAAGATCTAATCTATACCTCATTTAATCTACCGAAGGATCTAATTGTTTCTGTTATGCACTATGTAAATACCACAGTAATTTGATCAAATCCACAGTAAAAACCTTAAATGTAAGTTCTGAGCATTTTCACAAACATACATTTAAAATTGCAAGCTCTCAAAGAAAATATTTCAAAACACAAAGAAGAGCAGGAGAACACTTAGAAGATAGATGCAGAACTCCAGATTCTATTGTATTAGAAACGAATAGTTATACATGATTTACAATGTAGGAATGACTCTTAGTTTCATTGATCATACTACAGAGAACTTACAAGCTTTATAGATACAGTAAGGCAGCCAGACATTCCACGCGCACCTTACTGCAGACAAACAGGCGACCTCCTTCTTCTACTTCTAAACTATGCTAACTTGCTGTATGTTCCTAAAAGAAAAATCCTGTTGTAACCCTTGTTGTTTTCCTAAAATCCCTGTTGTAAAGTATTACAGTGTAGAGAGGCACAATATAAAGACATTCTGATGGTCCTCACTACAGCAAAAACCTAACTGAACCCTTGGTTCAAACCCCTGGTTACAGCAATAAATACAGGTGAACCAGTTCTTCAAAATATCTCTGAGCAGTGTCAAATCTGGGTGAAATATTGCCCCTTCTGAGAAGTTCCGGTAGCTCAGCAATAACTCTTGTTTGTCTGTTGTAGTAATACTCTCAACTGCAACCTTGTTCTTTACTTGAATGGCCTTGACTTTTTCGCACTTCATCCTTATCTTCCTGCTCCTGAGATCAGATTTCCTTCCTCCATTAGGTCACTGTGTTGACTTTCCAGCTGCTTCCTCAACTGCAAGCCTGCAAGACAAGACAAGCAATAAGTATTTCATTTATCACATAAACAGCAGGAAATTAAAATAATCATTTAAATCCAGGTGATTGCGCAAAATCGTGGAAATCAGATTCAAAATACTCTTAAAACGCGTTCAAAACGCATTCAGACCGCTCAAAACCCATCGGGTCAACCATCGCTGACCGAAAAAAATGCCACGGGCGCCCAAAAATGGTTTAAAACTCCACCGCTTCATTTCCCGCCCATTGGCATGACCATCACTATTGGCGTGTCAAAAAACATGCTGGCCGATATTCTCTATTTGGCCGATGTTCACTTCATCTGCATGATATTTTGGAAATATGATGCTCTCTCTTCTGAAGGTCCAGATGACGTCATCAGGATGTTTCGCTTCTGTATATTGGGGAAAAGAACAACATCATCATCATCATCATGTTGAAGGAGAATAGGAGGATATGGAATATGATCCTGCTGCTGAGGAAAGGAAAATGATGGTGACGTCATCGTCATATTCGGGCTTCATTAAAATGCAAAAGATGACGTCATCATCATGTTCAGTTAAGATCAGGGGATAATTGTGATATCGGGTCACCTAAAGAGCATGATCAGGATGATGAATGTAATACGACCCCTTTGTGGCCAAGGCAACCCTCTCGAAAGATCAGGATGATGATGATCATCAGGATATTTGGGGCTTTTGTCAAACTTAGAATAAGACGTCATCATCATATTCACGAACCGGATCGTGCTTTGGAAAATATCCTGCCGAAGGGAAATGTGATGATGATGATCATCAGGATGTTTGCAAAAGGTCATATTTCTCGGCGGGAGGACTTCACGAAATATCAGGTAGACAAACAAGATCATGATGATCTCGACAATATGACAGGATAAAAAAATATGATGATCCTCCTCATCGAATTATCATGATGACATCATCATCATATTTCGTCTTCAGAGCATAAGGATGAGTTGAGGTCATCATCAGGTTAGCGCTAGGGTGATATTCAAAATATGATCATGCTGTTGAGGAATGGAATATCACCTTCCCTTAATAGATAGGGTGATCATCATGATCATGCAAAAGGAGATCAGAAGGATATGAAGACGTCATCATCATCTTAGCGAATTTCAGCAAATATCAGGATGATGATCCTCCGATAGGATTTTAACATGCGCATGCAAATATGCCGATGGTGGATTTTCTAAGTCAGGGTGATCTTATAATATCAGCATGATGCTCGCGATACAAAAGACCGCTCGACGGGGAAAACTTACTATGACCTAAAGTTGACGTCCGGATATTTGAACCTCAGGATATTATCGGGGGGGCGTTTCAAATATGATGATGATGTTCTTCATGCAGCAAAACCGAGTTTATAAAATATGACCCTCCTAAAATCATGATGTTCACGATGCGCATAAGGCCATTTGACGGGTAAAGGGCACTACCACCTAAGATTGACGTCCGGATATTGCGACTGCATGATTTTTATCGGGTGATAGACCAAGATCATGATGACCTTGACAATATGACTGAGGGTAAAAATATGATGATCCTCCTGCGATTATCAGGTTTGACCAAAACTTTGACTGTGCATAACTTCCACATATGGACGAATTTTCAAGTGAAGTAAAAGGCAAACCTGCATGGAATTTCAAGCTCTTTCTAAATATGAGGTCACAGAAACAAACTATGAACTTTGACAAACTGACCTCATGATGATGACCAACCTCATCCAATATCATGATGATGATGCACCTGACTCATTTTTACCAAACCGCCAGAAAGCAAAAAAACACAAGCAGAAGCAAAAAGCAAAACATCAGCAGGGGTCCCCATTTTGCTAAGGAGTATAATGGGGCATGTTGTGAACATCACAACACATGCTAGTATTTGGTAGAAGGAGGTCCAATTAGAGAGGAACAAAAGAGGAAAAGGAAAGATCACCAGATGGGATCGAATGGTGGAGAAATTGAAGTAGTTCATTCCCATGGACTATGAGATGGAGTTGTTGAAGAAGCTGCAAGGACTGAAGCAAGGTAACAAGTCTGTTAAGGAGTATACAAAAGAGTTTTATAAGATTACTATTAGGATAGGCCATGTAGAGGCTAACAAGGAGAAGGTAGCCTGTTACATTAATGGGTTAAGGCCAAGTATTCAAGAGGTGCTGAGTCTAGTCAGAGTGACCACCATAGAAGATGCGTATCAGTTTTCCCTGAAGGTGGAAGAGAAGCTAAATAAAAGATTTGATAGCAAGCAAAGGGGAAGAGGTCAAGGTGGAAGGACTGGTGGAAGACCCTATGGAGGCCGTAATGAAGATCAGAAGAAAAGTGAAGAAGTTGGCACCAGTCAAAATCAGAGAGGAGATAATACCTACCGCCCTCATGACTAGGACAATGGTGAGCAAAGAGGAAGAGGGAGAGGCAGACCTGGGCAAGGACCCGGAAGAAGAGGTTTCAAAGGAACATGTTTCCAATGTGGAGAAGAAGAGCATCAAGCATACGAGTGTCTGTGACATCAAGGAAGTAAAAATAGAAGACCTGAATGTAATGCATGAGTTGCACATGTAGATGAAGATGCGCAGTCTGAGCATTCTGAAGATGCTGAAAGGTGAGAAACCCTAGTTGTCAAAAGAACTTTGTTGAATGAGGAGAAAGAACCCAATCAGAGGAAGAGTTTATTATGCACAAGGTGCAAATGTGAAGGTAAGTATTGCGATATTATTATTGACAGTGGAAGTACTGACAATCTTGTTTTAGAGGAGATGGTTGACAAGAAGAAAGTATCCACATCAATATCAGATTGCATGGTTGCAGAAAGACCATAGATCTTTGGTCAATGAGCAATCTTTAGTGAATTTCAAGATTGGAGACTACCATGATGTGGTGTTGTGTCATATCATACCAATGGATGCATGCCATATGTTGTTGGGGAGGCCGTGGAAGTATGATAGGAGCGCTATCCATGATGGCCATGCAAACACATATTCCCTAACCAAGGATGGAGTTTATCATAAATTGAAACCCTTGAAGGATGTGGAAGAAAAGGTATGTAGTACTGCCAAAATTTTCTTGGTAGATGTTAGAAAATTTTTGGAGGGTATGAAGCATGAGCATCATTGCTTTGCATTGATTCCTAAGATTAGTCAAGAGAAATGTGAAAATGTACCAATAGAAGTCACAGATATGTTGGAAGAATTTCAGGATATTATCTCTGATAATGTACCAAAAGGTTTACCATCGGTGAGGAAGATAAGTCACCAAATGAATTTGATACCAGGAGCTAGTTTGTCGAATAAGGCAGCCCACAAAATGACTCCTGTAGAGAGTGAAGAGCTAAACAAACAAGTTCAAGAGTTGTTAAGGAAGGGACTGATAAGGGAAAGCCTAAGTCCATGTGCGGTACCTATAGTACTAGTACCAAAGAAAGATGGAGAATAGAGAATGTGTATAGATTCTCGGGCCATCAATAAGATCACGATCAAGTACAAGTTTCCATTGCCAAGAATAGACGACATAATGGACTATTTGAGTGGAGCCAAGTACTTTACAAAAATTAACCTAAAGAGTGGGTATCACCAGATCTGTATTAGGGAAGGAGACAAATGGAAGACAGCCTTCAAGACAAAGGAAGGTTTGTATGAGTGGTTAGTCATGCCATTTGGGCTAACCAATGCGTCGAGCACATTCATGTGGCTCATGAATGAGGTGTTGAAAGAATTTTTGGGAAGTTTTGTTATTTTTTAGTTAGATGATATTTTGATTTTCAGTAAGACTTGGGATGAGCATATGATGCATATCAGAAGAGTTTTGGAGAAGCTGAGGGAGGAGAAGTTGTTGATCAATCTGAAGAAATGTAGTTTTGTAAAGGAGTTGGTATACCTGGGATTTGTTGTCTTAGAGGAAGGTCTTAAGATGGACCTAGAGAAGGTGAGGGCTATCATTAAATGGCCTACACCAAGGAGTGCTGCCGAGGTAAGATATTTTCATGGTTTGGTAAGTTTTTACAAAAAATTTATTAGAAATTTTAGTAGCATTTGTGCACCCCTAACTAAGACAATGAGAGGGGATAGAAAAGAGTTTAGATGGACTAAAGGAACAGATAAAACCTTTGATACTTTGAAGCAAAAAGTCACAGAGCAACCTGTTTTGGTACTTCTAGATTTCAATAAGGTATTTCAGGTAGATTGTGATGCTAGTGGCAGTGCTATAGGAGTTGTTTTGAGTCAAGAAGTTAAGCCCATTGCCTATTTTAATGAGAAGCTTAATTATGCCAAGAAAAAATATTTTGTTTATGATCAGAAATTTTATGCAATAGTTCAGGCTTTGAAGAAATGGAGACATTATCTGTTGCCAAAAGAGTTTGTTTTATATACTGATCATCAAGCTTTGCAGTATCTTAATAGTCAAGGAAAGTTAAATCAACGACACTTAAAATGGGTTAAGTTTTTGTAGAGTTATACTTTTGTTTTGAAGCACAGGAGTGGGAAGTCCAACAGAGTTGCAGATGCCTTGAGTAGAAGGCAAAATTTGTTCACAGAAATGAAGATAGAGGTTGTTGGGTTCAATGAGCTCAAAAGTTTGTATCCTGAAGATCTAGATTTTTCAAAGCCCTGGAAAGCTTGTCTGGAACATGTTACTTTGGATAGGACAAAATGGTTGGATTTCATAATCCAAGATGGCATGTTGTTTAGAGGAAGCCAATTGTGTATTTAGAGGAGTTCCATGAGAGAGAACCTGATAAAGGAGAAGCATAGTGGGGGATTAGCTGGACACTTTGGTCGAGATAAGACCATTGCTATTGTTGGTGAAAATTATTATTGGCCACAGTTGCAGCAAGATGTGAGGAAATTTGTGCAGAGTTGCAGAGTATGTCAGATGGCAAAAGGAGCAAGTCAGAATATAGATCTATATGAGCCACTACCTGTACCAGAGAAGCCATGGGATGATATAAATATGGATTTTGTTCTTGGTTTACCAAGGACACAGAGAGGGCATGATTCCATTTTTGTGGTGGTGGACAGATTCTCAAAGATGGAACATTTTATTCCTTGCAAGAAGACTAATGATGTTGTTCATATTGCAGAGTTATTTTTCAGGGAGGTGGTGAGATTACATGGTCTACCAAAGAGCATAGTTTCATATCGAGATACCAAGTTTGTTGGTTATTTCTAGAGGACATTGTGGAAGAAGTTGAAGACAGATTTGAAGTTCAGTTATGCACACCATCCATAGACTGATGGACAGATGGAAGTGGTGAATAGGAGTTTGGGTAACTTGCTATGATGCTTAGTAGTAGATAAGCCCAAGGGATGGGATTTAATTTTACCATAGGTAGAATTTGCTTACAACAATTCTATCAATAGGAGTACTAGTAAATCACCATTCCAGATTGTATATGGCAATAGCTTAAGAAATGCTTCTGAGTTAAGGAAGCTGGACAAAGGAGAAAAGACAAGTGTTGAAGCCAAAGACTTTGTAGAACATCTGAAGAATTTGCATGAAGAGGTGAGAAAGCACATTAATAAGATGAATATTTAGTACAAGACTAAGGTAGATCAGAAGATGAAATATAAGGAGTTCTAGGTAGGAGATAAAGTCATGGTTCACTTGAGAAAAGAAAGGTTCTCAATTGGAACATACAATAAGTTGAAAATGAAGAAATTTGGACCATGCAGAATCCTGAAGAAGCATGATTCAGGAAATGCATATGAGGTAGAGCTACTGAGTGGGATCAATATTTCTCATGTGTTCAACATTGCTGATTTAACATAATATCATGAAGGTGGCACAGAGGATGGACCAACAGAAGAACAATGGAGTATTCTGGCATCTACTTCAACGGAGGAGATAGAAGAGATCTTGGATAGCCGTGTGAGAAGAAGTACTCAGAACAGGCAATATGAAGAATATTTGGTGAAATGGAAAGGAAGGCATGTTGAAAATTCTTCTTGGTTGTCTAAGGCAAAGGTTGACCATTTAGGTTTTCCTCACACTAACATCTGAGATGTGATAGGGTCACTTCACAAATTACCCTAAGTGTCTAATGCAGGAGCATCTAGTGGTGTAAAGGCAATCTTGCATCACCCAAAAAGAGGTTAATTCAAAATCATTGCAGTTGTTTTCATTTCTTTCCATAATTATTGTTTCTAGTTCCATAATCTCTTGAATAATGATGTAGGACTTTCAGTTTTTTCCAAACTGCTAAAAATAGCAAACTGCTAGTTTAGGAAAGTTTAACTGCTATTTTAGGAAAGTTTGTATTTGGGCACAGATTGAAGTGAAAAGTTATAGAAAGATTCATAACTAAAATATAAGACCTTTGGCGAAGGAATTAGGCAAAGATCATTTGTGAACTGAAATATATTAAATTTTTTGTTTTCCGAAAAGCCCCTGAAAATTTATGAAACAAGATATGAGGCACTAAAACATCCCATAACATCCTAAAAAAGTTGACGAAAATTTAATACAATTTCCATCGTGATAGTTTACATCGTGATCCTTCCGGTGCTTAAAACGGTTCATCAATCAGACACTTGGATCAAAAGTTATGCTTCCCGAAAGTTGACCTACTTTTGGAGGGAGTTACAAATTTTGAAATTTAGCTGGAGGCTGTCAAAAAGTGTTATTTATGACTAATTTGGGAACCCTGGGCAGTAGTAGAGTTAAGGGGGAAAGTGTAGAGTCAAGAATATGTGGGAAAATAGAAACCCTAGCAGATTTGGGGTTACAACCGATAGAAGATTCCAGAGCTCGGTGGTGTGTAGCTGTAGTGTGTTGCAGCCTCTGGAGGATTGATTCCTCTGATTGTAATTAAGCTTCTGTAATGTAATGAGTTGCCCATATCAATAAAGAAATATTCTATTTTCTGTGTTTTATTTCTATTGTTGTGTGTTTTATGATTTACCCCATTTATCAGAGTGTTTCCCATGACCTTGGTAACATCCAATGTGGATGAAATCCAGGATACAAAAATTAGTCATGCGGATATGACCGAGTTTGTGGAAAGGACAAAGCAATAATCTCCAAGTCATTACATGAAGAGGATTGTGGAGAGTATTATTTATTTGGTTTCTTATTTTCCTATAGTAGTACACAATCCTAAGTTTGTTCTTCAAGTGGCTCATTTATACAACAGGAATAATAGAACAGTTGCAGATGCTCAAGGTAATGTGATTATGAGGTTAGATGTAGAATTCATGGACAAAGTCTTTATGTGTCCTGGTTCAGAGGATTGTGCAGAGATTGACTTCAGTATTGCTTGGGAGTATGATAAAGATCCTGAGAAATCAAAGAGGGTCATAATGATGCAGAGCATGGAGGATTCATTCAAACAAACATACTTCAAACAAATGACTTTTCTCAAAAACTTCCACTATGCTTTGATGAGAGCAACAAATAGGGTTTTTTGACATAATTTTCAAAATACAACTCAAACCCATGATATAAAAACTATTTTGGATACCCATTATCCTGTTACACAACATACTTCAAGTTTAGGTGGGTTGTTTTGGAACATAGTGGTCAAATTTTGATTTGTCCTACTCTTGACTAGACTTGAAAATAAGATTTTTCAGCCATAAATTTCAAACCAGAACTGATCTCTCAAAACAAATACTTGATTTAAATACCCATTTGGCCCTTATTTAACATATCTCAAAATCAAAGTAGGTTATTTTGTATAGAAACCCTAAAAAATGGACTGTCCTTCTGCCAATTAATCCTAAAATCTAGAAATGATAGTCACTAGTTTAACCATAACTTTCACAAAACATGATGAAATTGAGTGCAAAAAAAGGCTATCAAAATTAGATTCCATTATCTTTCCAACCATTTCACATGCAGGTCATAAAAATTTCATACAGATCCATACCAATCTATGAAACAACAAAAATACAAAAAAATGCAGAAAACTAGAAATCTTTATTCATTTTTCTCTCCAAAACTTCTTCTATCCTCTCCTCGAGGTGTGTGAGGCCTAAATAACATTTTTTCCCTCATATTCCATCGTTACATGACTCCCATGGTTGTTTAGATTCCTCAAAATGCCAAAAATAGGCTAAAAATAACATGTCCACTACAATGCTAAAGATAGATTGTACTAATATTAAGCATTATTCAAGACTCCACGTCTAGGTGACCACAAATACATCAAAAATGGTCTTTAATAGACTTTATTACATCAGTTATGAATAAAACCTTCCACCTAGGCTCCTATTGAGACCAAAAATCAAAATTTGCCATGGTGCCCCTACACCATACACCCAACCAAAAGAAATCCCAAGCCCTCTTGGATTGAGGGTAACAAGAGATATTCATTTTCAATGCTCCTTATTGATGCCTTATGTGATCTTCCCTACGTCTTCCTTAAAGTAGCTCCATGTAGTCTTCATCTTCACTTCAAGCTTCCCCAATTGTTTGCTAAGATGTTTAGGCTTGCCAAATGGCATAAGCTTCTTCCTATTTACATCTTGTTGGGATAAGGTGCCATTAACCTTGTAAATCCCAATATTGTATTTATTCCATTTATTATTTATAATTTATAATTACCCATAAGGGATGTACAAGTTTCATCAGCGGAAGTAAAAATTATTTACTGTCCATGGTAATTACGGAGTTACTGCACAGTAAGTCCCGGAGTTACTGGCAATAGTTACGGGATGTCATTTAATATGGTAAATGGTAATTGGTCAAAGTGGGGTGCACATGTGGAGGAATAATCTATTTTTAGTGTTATGACGTACGTCATAGATGCTGTAAGGTGTAAGGGATTCTATCACAATTGTAAGTTATCATAAGAATCTATGACACTTATAATAGCATATGACGTGTCATAAGATGCTGTAAGTGGCTATTTTTAGCCCCAAGGCGTTCAAGATTGCATGGGCACATTTTTTCAACTGTAGGATGCATGTATTATAGCATTTATGACCCCATAAGAGCCTATTCTTGGCCATGGACGCCCAAGGTTGTATTGTTGACTCTTGACAAGTGTTATGGGCTTGTAAGAAGTCATTTAATGCCTTGAGGTTGTGTAAATTCTATATAATCCATAGCATAGTAGATGAGATGCATAACAGTTTATAGGTACCCAGGTTCTGCCAGAGTGAAGGTTGAATGACAGAGGAAGTGAATGTATTTGTAATCTCCTTTTGTGAAGATAATACAAGTTGGCCTCTTTTCATGGTGGAGTTTTTTACCTGAAAGGGTTTTCTCCACATTAAACACTTGTGTTATTTGCTTCATTATGCTTTTGGTATATTTCTGTATTGTGGGTTTATGTTTTGTTACAATCTCCATTGTTAAAAGCACACTTAAAGATTGCTGAAATTTATCTTGAATCAGATTTCCATTGAAGTAGTGTTGCTTTCATTTCTAACATTTGGTATCAGAGCCTGGCCAGCTTTGACTCTTGGGTGGTAGTGTGGAAGCTGTAGCTGCAGTGGGAGATTTGGTTGTGTTTGTTTTGCAGATCTTGTGTTGTTATTATGGTTGCATCAACCTCACAAATGGATATTGAGAAATTCAACGTAATGGGGTATGAGTTGTGGAAGCTGAAAATAGAAGATTTGTTGGAAGAAAGAAAACAATGGTTGGCTATCCAAAAAGAGAAGAAACCTGACAATGTTTGTCAAGATGAGTGGGATAGACTAGATAAGAAGCCACAGGGAACCATTCATTTGTGTCTTTTAGATTCTGTACTACTGAATGTCGCAAAGGAAGAGACCACATACAAATTGTGGAATCAATTGGGTGAGATCTACCAAGCCAAGAGTATGGTAAATAAACTTTATTTAAAAAGGAAGTTTCTTTGAAAATGAAAGAGGGTCAGTCTCTTGCAGAGCATTTAAATTCTTTTAATTTATTGGTGAGTCAGCTTGATTTAGTAGATGTTGAGGTTAGTGAGGAAGATAAATGTATCTTACTTCTATGTTCTTTACCTGAGTCTTGGGAGAATGTTATCCTTGCTATCACAACTAACCTTGTGGATCTGAAGTTGGATGCTCTTGTTTTAGTGCTACTATCACAGGAATTGAGGAAGAAGAGTTTGGATAGTTCAAGGGATGCTCTCAGTGTCAGGGGAAGGTCTAAGGAAAGGGGACCTAAAGGAGATCAGAAAGGGGCTAAGGACAAGTCCAAGGGCCAGTCTAAGAAACCTGGTAGAAAGAACAGAGTTAAGTGTTGGAACTACGGTAAAAGGGGACATGTGAAGAACGAGTGCAGAAACCCCAAGAAATAGTGGGAGAGTGCTTTGGATAATTCCTTGAATGTAGGTGAAGAAGTTTTACTTTCTGCATGTAATCTTGTTTCTAATGATCACTGGTTGGTTGACTCAAGATGCTCGTTTCATATGACCCCGCATAAGGAATGGTTCTCCACATATGAAGAATATGATGGAGGTAATATCTACCTTGGTGACAACTCTACATATCTGATTGTTGGGAAAGGAAAGGTATTGTTGTGTTTTAGTGATGGGAGGATTAAAACCCTCCCTAGTGTTTTGTATGTTCCTTGATTAGCTGGAAATCTGATTTCAGTTTTAAAGTTGAATGATTTGGGAATGCATGTGACATTTGACAAGCATGGCTGCAGATTGGTGAGAGGGAACTTGGTGGTAGCCAAAGAGAAGAGATTCAGGAACTTGTTTAAGCTTGAAGCCACTACAGTTTGTAATGCCTCCTATGTATCTGAGGCCACTACTAAAAATACATGTATGTTGTGGCACCATAGATTGGGCCACACAAGCAATAATGTACTGAAAACTATTAAGAATAAAAAATTTCTTGATGGTTTCTCATATTCTGATGAGCACTTTGATTTTTGTGAGCATTGTGTGTTTGGTAAACAAAACAGAAAATCATTCCCTTTAGGAAGTAATATAGCAAAAGAGAAGTTAGAAATTATTCATACGGATGTGTTTGGACCTGTGGATAATGAATCTATTGGAAAACTTTGTTATTTTGTTACCTTCATTGATGATGTATCCAAATATACATGGATTTATTTTATGAAGCATAAATCTAAAGTTTTCACTAAGTTTAAGGAATTCAAAGTCTTAGTAAAGAACCAATCAGGATTAAAGATAAAAATATTAAGATCTGACAATGGAGAATATTGCTCTAAGGAATTTGATGAGTTTTGTAAGCATGCAGGTATAATTAGACAAAAGACAACTCTGTATACACCACAGCAGAATGGTGTTGTAGAAAGGATGAACCAAACAATTATTGAAAGGGCCAGAAGTATGCTTAGTGATGCACAGTTGGATAAATGATTTTGGGCAAAGGTTGTGTGTACTGCTTGCTACTTGATAAATAAATCTCCTTGTAAGGCTCTTGATTCGACACCTTATGAAGTGTGGACAGGTAAGAAACCTTCTGTTTCACATTTAAAGGTTTTTGGTTGTGAGGCTTTTGTTCATGTGCCCAAGGAAAAGTGATCTAAGTTGGATCCAAAGGCTAAAAAGTTTACATTCATTGGATATGGTGATAATGTGAAAGGTTATAAGCTTTGGAATCCACTAACCAGCAGGATTATCTTTTCTAAAGATGCTATTTTCAGGGAACTTAGAGCTATTTCTAAACCTGAGTAGCCAAAAGAAAAAGATGAAAAGGTAAAGAAGGTGCACTTTGATTTAGAGCAGCAAAATGCACCTCAGGAAGAACAAAATGATGGATTAGAGGGTGAAGAAGAAGAAGAATATTTGAGTAGTTCTGATGAAGATGAATCTGTTGTGACAGAAGAAGTTGGTACAGATGATCATGCAGAAGAATGAGTAGAGTCTCTTACTCCACCCTTGAGGAGATCCACAAGACAACGAAATCCAATTGACAGGTATAGCCCACCAGATTTTCGTTGTGCATATGTTTTATTGAGTACTAATGATGAACCTAGATCCTATAGGGAAGCTATTTCTGTAGATGATAGTGTCTTGACAGTTAGCCATGCAGGAGGAGATGATGGATTTAGACTCTTGTAACACATGGGATCTTGTTTGTTTTCTCAAAGGAATAAAGGCCATAGGTTGTAAGTGGGTCTTCAAGAAGAAGTTTGAAGCAAATGGGTCATTGGAGAAGTACAAGGCTAGACTGGTAGCCAAGGGCTACTCCCAGAGAGAGGGAGTTGATTTTGGTGAGATATTCTCTCCTATTGCTAAATTGACTTATATTAGATTTCTCTTATCCATTGCTATAGCTCATGATTGGGAGATTGAGCAAATGGATGTTAAGACTACATTCTTGCATGGAGATCTTGAAGAAGAAATTTATATGCAACAGCCTACAGGTTTTGAGGTGAAAGGAAAAGAACATTAGGTTTGCAAGTTAAAGAGGTCTCTTTATGGTCTTAAATAGTCCCCTAGAATGTGGTATCAAAAGTTTGACTCATTTGTTTTGAAATTGGGTTTTGTTACAAGAGAGGAGGATCACTGTGTTTACATTTATTATGTTGATGATTCTATACTGGTTATTGCTTTGTATGTTGATGACATGTTTTTTAGCAATACTAAGGGTATGGTTAGTGAGCTTAAAGCCCAACTTTCAGGTGCATTTGAGATGAAGGATCTTGGTATTGCAAGGTATATTTTGGGAATGGAGATTAGGAGGGACAGAGTTAATAGAAAGATTTTGTTGTCACAAAGTAAGTATGTGAATACTATTTTCCAGAGGTTTAGTTTGTAGGACTGTAACCCAGTTAGAGTTCCTTTACCCATTGGTACTAATCTTTCATTAGATATGTGTCTAAAGACTGAGGATGATCTTGAGGATATGTCTAATATGCCATATGCTAGTGTTCTAGGTAGTTCGATGTATGTAATGGTTTGCACTAGACCAGATATTTCTCAAGCAGTGGGAGTTTTGAACAAATTTATATCTAACCCTGGTAGACAGCATTGGAATTATGCGAAGAAGGTGTTTAAATATCTTGTAGGTACTCCTGATCATTGTTTGGTTTACTCTAGTACTGATAGTGCTGATAAATCTTTGGACATATAGGGTTTTGTTGATGCAGATTGGGTAGGTGACTTGGATAGTCGAAGGTCCCCTAGTGGCTATGTGTTTACTCTGTTTGGAGGAGTAGCGAGTTGGATGAGTAAGAGGCAGCCCATAGTTGCTTTGTCCACCACAGAAGCAGAGTATATGGCTACTACTCATGTCTCTAAGGAGGCAATTTGGTTGAGGAGACTGTGTATAGGTATTGGTTTTGATTACAGGATCATTCAGATTGGTTGTGATAGCTAGAGTGCTATTTGTTTGGCCAAGAATCCCATGTATTATGCTTAGACTAAGCATGTTGATGTTCGGTATCACTTTGTTCGAGAGTTGGTTGCAAATGGAGAGATTGAGCTAAAGAAGATAGACAATTAGGAGAATTTTGTAGATTCATTGACCAAGCCTGTGAGAACAGAGAAGTTTGTATGGTGAAGAGAGGCCATGGGCCTTGTTTCTAGTGCCTGATTAGTTTTCATTTGATTTCCTATGGGTTGATTTACAATGTATAATGTCAAGTGGGAGAATGTTGGGATAAGGTGACATTAACCTTGTAAATCCCAATATTGTATTTATTCCATTTATTATTTGTAATTTGTAATTACCCATAAGGGATGTACAAGTTTCACCGGTAGAAGTAAAAATTATTTACTGTCCACGGTAATTACGAAGTTACCGTACGGTAAGTCTTGAAGTTACCAGCGGTAGTTATGGGATGTCATTTACTATGGTAAATGGTAATTGGTCAAAGTGGGGTGCACATGTGGAGGAATAATCTATTTTTAGTGTTATGACGCACGTCATAGATGCTATAAGGTGCAAGAGATTCTATGACAACTGTAAGTTGTCATAAGAATCTATGACACTTATAATAGCATATGACGCATCATAAGATGCTATAAGTGGCTATTTTTAGCCCCAAGGCATTCAAGCTTGCATGGAAACATTTTTCTAAGTGTAGGATACATGTATCACAACATTGATGACCTTGTAAGAGCATATTCTTGGAAATGGATGTCCAAGGTTGTATTGTTGACTCTTGATAAGTGTTATGGGCTTGTAAGAAGTTATTTAATGCCTTGAGGTTGTGTAAATTATATATAATCCATAGCATAGTAGATGAGATGCATAACAGTTTACAGGTATCCAGGTTCTGCCAGAGTGAAGATTGAAGGACAGAGGAAGTGAATGTATTCGTAATCTCCTTTTGTGAAGATAATACAATTTGGTCTCTTTTCTTGGTGGAGTTTTTTACCTAAAAGAGTTCACTCCACGTTAAACACTTGTGTTATTTGCTTCATTCTACTTTTGGTATATTTCTGTATTGTGGGTTTATGTTTTGTTACAATCTCCATTGTTAAAAGCGCACTTAAAGATTGCTAAAATTTATCTTGAATCAGATTTCCATTGAAGTAGTGTTGCTTTCATTTCTAACACATCTCTAGATACCTGCATTGGAATAATAAGAATAATATCATACACTAAAACAACTTGGTTAGTACCATTACCAATAATACATTCTTTACTTTGCTTCTCACATTCCTTTGGTGATCCCTACAATATAACAACATCCAACTACAAGAACTTGGTTTGTAACTCTGTAACAGCAACCCTATCAGCAACTTCATTATCAATATCAACTTTTTCAGCAACATTAACAGTAATATGCCCTTCCACTTGTTCAACTTGCTCTTGAGACTCAAACAACTGAAAATGAAATGAAGGCTCATCCACCACCATGTCTACTTTGTCTTCTTTGGTGTTTGATGTCAAAAATGTACTCACCACTTCATTGCTTGCCTCTTCCTTTATCTGAGATTGTTTTTTCTCTTCCTCTAATGTTGTTGTCCTTGCTTGTCTTCTTCTTCTTTGGACAATTTTATTGATGGGCCATATAACCTTCCTCTTCACTGATAAGTGCCAACTTTGCAACTCCTGCATCTTTTGAACTATTCTTTTCATATCTTTTTCCATTTCTTCCACAGCTTGCCTCAGTTCCCTTATCTCTTTCTCAACCTCTATTTGCCTCATCTTTTCCTCTTTCCTCTTCCTCTCTTTTTCTTCTTGATTCTTCTTTTGTGAACCCCCATCCTAAAAGTACCTTCTAAACAAATCCATCTTTCCTCTAGCAAGTCTCTCCTTGCTTCTCCTTGTCTTTGCCTCACCTAGGTCTATTCTCTTCTTCTCTACCTAGCCTTTTGGCAACCAGGTTCTCTCTTCAACTTGCACAAACACACAAACACAAACACCAAACTCTCTGGCCCAAACCTTTTGAGCTCTAATACCAATTGATGCAAAGCATGGAGGATTCACTCAAACAAACATACTTCAAACAAATGACTTTTCTCAAAAACTTCCACTGTGTTTTGATGAGAGCAGCAAATAGGGTTTTTTTGACATAATTTTTAAAATACAACTCAAACCCATGATCTAAAAACTGATTTGGATACCCATTATCCTCTTACATAACATACATCAAGTGCAGGTGGGGTTGTTTTGGAATATAGAGGTCAAATCTTGATTTGTCCTACTCTTGACTAGATTTGAAAATAGGGTTTTGCGGCCATAACTTTCAAACCAGAAATGATCTCCCAGAAATAAAACTTGATTTAAATACCCATTTGGCCTTTATTTAACATATTTCAAAATCAAGGTATGTTATTTTGTTTGGAAACCCTAAAAAATGGACTGTCCTGCCAATTAAGCCTAAAATCTAGAAATGATAGTCACTAATTTAATCATAACTTTCACAAAACCTGATGAAATTGAGTACAAAAATAATAATTAGAAATTAGATTCTATTATATTTGCAACCATATCACATGAAGGTCATACAAATTCCATACCTATCCATACCAATCTCTAAGACAACAAAAATACAGAAAACTAGAAATCTTTATTCATTTTTCTCTCCAAAACTTCTTCTCTCCTCTCCTCGAGGTGTGTGAGGCCTAAATAACATGTTTTCCCTCATATTCCATTGTTACATGACTCCCATGGTCATTTAGATTCCTCAAAATGCCAAAAATAGGCTAAAAATAACATGTCCACTACAATGCTAAAAATAGATTGTCCTAATATAAAGCAATATTCAAGACTCCATCTCTAGGTGACCACAAATACATCAAAAATGGTCTTTGATAGACTTTATTACATCATAATTTATAAAGAAAACCTTCCACCTAGGCTCCTATTGAGACCAAAAATCAAATTTTGTCATGGTGCCCCTGCACCACATAAATACCAAATGGCTAAAATCTCTAAGGGCTAATCTTTCCAGATGGCCTAAAAGTTTCCCAAGAAGTGATTTTTTCGAAGAGGTCAGTGACCTAATAACTCTTCTCAGAAAAGTCAGGGGGCTTTTTTCTTCCTCCACTTTTCATTAGTAGATGTACCCTTATATTAAACTCATCCTCCAAGGAAAACAATAGATCTTCTGGGGTGAACAAATAAGCAATGCTCTTCATGACCAATTGACCAAAGCATCTACAACCTCTAGATTCTACATGACATCTTATCTGGTCTATGCAGCTACTTCAATGAGAAGTTTTCCAAAATTGACATCTAAACGGGACCGAAGAGTTGTACCTGTATATCAATATCACCCCCAGTTGACTTTAAAGGGATCAATCCATCACTTCTGAAGAGTAAATGATGCTTTCTTTGCAATGTTTATGTGGCTTTTTGATCCTCAACTAGAGAAGAAGAGATTTTTAGTTGAAGCTTGGGAAGTTGTGAATAGTTTTGGTTGTTTGTATCTTCAATTCCCAACTTTCACTTATCTGAGGGTTGGTTATTTTTAAGGCTATCCATATATGTTGCCCAAATTTCCAAGTGATAGAATTGTGTTGATGGAATTATGCTAGAAAATTATTGTTGTGCATAACAAGCAAATAGAGTTGAAGAAACATGGCTTCAAATTTCCCATTGAGATTAGTAGGTACTCCATTGCTACTTCTGCTAAGGCCAAGGCTATTGAAACTGAGATGCAGTTGGTAACAATGAAGCATTTCAAAAAGAGAAATAAATTTGACTTCAGAAGGGTAAAGGACAAGATAAAGAGAAAGTCTCTATCACATATCCCTATGGTGGAAGATATATGGCCTAACTTGAGAACTCAAGAGGAGATCACAAAACTGGACTATTGTAGATTAATAGTAAGTCAAATTGAAGACTTAGAATTGCATAACATCCCAGAAGGTATGGTGGATGATGAAAAATTCTAAATCCCAAATATGTTAATGAGAATATTGAGGGTTCTTCTTTTCCTATTGTTCTATGGTTAAAGAAAGAATTAATTTCAATAAGGAAAAGATTTGAACCCATCGTGGTGAACACAAATGTATGGCTAAAAGGTAAAGGGATTCAGTTGAAAGATTTTATCACTGGCTTTGAGGAGGAAACTCTAGATCAAATGGGCAAAAAGGTGGAGATAAGAACAAAAAATAAGAGTGATGCACTAAGTTCCTCCAAGGCTCCCAAGCCTATAATAAAGTTTGTATCCAAAGGTGGTAAAGATAAGGTGACTGAGGAAGAGCCAAGTGGAGGAGAAATGGAAACAGATGAATAGGCAACTAAGGAGCCTATTGCTGATGAAATGGCTACTAAAGAGAAGTCTTTAGAGGAAAAGGAGGATGAATAAGAAGTAGAGAAAAAAGACATGACACAAGAACCTCGACCTTCTTCTCCTTTTCCTACTTTACCTATTTCAAATTCTATGCCTATTGTTTCAAATACCCCATTGTCTCCAATTGTTGTTCAATCTTCTAGTTCTTCACCATCTTCTGCTAGGACAGTTTTTGATAGTCCTAAGGCTGCCTTTGACACTATTTTTGGTTCTTCAGGATCTTTACCAAGTTTATCTTCTCCTTCTTATGATATTGGTGATCAAACAATTTTGGATCAATTTGTTTCAAGTACTGAGCAAGCTGCCAATGTCAATGTGTCAGGTGCCATCTTTACAAACACTTCTCCAATTGTTACTACAACTAGTTTGAGTGCAAGTCTCTTTGTACGAGTAATGGATTCTAATCCAAATGCTAGTTTAGTAGTGCTTCCTCCATGGCTCTCTTCATATACTCCAAAGAGAAAGAAGCAAGCCATCTCTCCAGATGACTTTGACTTCAAGAAGCTAACACATGTCAAGGTGAAGACCAAGAAGAAGCCTAAGACTCTCTCTCGACTGCTTGAAGATAAGGGTCATAAGTATGTACAGATAGCTCAACCTCCACTTGATGCAACCATTGAGGATTTCAATATGAATGATTATTCAATCTCTAGGATTGAGCTAGGAAAAATCACTCATGAGAGTGCAAAAGTTGATGTTCAATCAACTCTTAATTCTCTGATTGTAAAATTTGATCATGAGAAAGAGATGAAGGATCAGTACAAATCTAGAGTGGAATAGTTGACTACACTAATATGGAAAATCACTTTGTCTTCTGAGTCAGTAGAACCTGAGGCTACCAGTATGGAGGATCCTGTCATCTAAAAAGCTGAAAAGATTCATGCTAGAGGAAAGGTAGTCAGAGAATAACTTGAGAGAATGCTTGCATAAGGGAAACTTCTAACAATTATGGTTGAAAGAAAGAATAAAATGGAGAAGGTAAGAACTGAATTAAATGACTTGGTTGATGCTTTGTCTCTGGATATTGAGTATTTGGATGCAAGTCTTGAAAAATAGACCAACATGAAGAAGATGAAATTGAAAACCTATCAATTGGAATCATTTCAAATACTGAATCATATGTGGAAACCAAGGAGTCATTGATTCATCATAGTAATGTTTTGAAAGATTTGATCAAGGATTTGCAAAGTACCTGAGAGCTCAGTGAGGATAGTGATGTTGATCTTCTTCATAGGTTGGAGGAACTTCCGTGCAAACTGACAGGTGATGATCATCAATTTCTTTCCACTGATAAAATGATCCAAGAATTTAATAAGATGATTCAGAGAGATTTTGAAGAAGAATCTTTTTTTTCACTTCTATGGATAAGTTACTAGATAATCAATTGACTCTGGATAATCTGAAGGCTAAATTGATAAGTCATGAGAAAGCAGCTACTACAGTTAAAGATGCAATAACCATAGCCCGTGCCATTTCCAAGAACACTACTGGTCCAAACAGTCTTGAGATGCAAACTGTGTTCACAATGTATGAGGATTTTCTCAAGAAAGATGGTGGTGAAAGTTAATCAAGATGTTCATGCCTTAGCCAATTTAACATATATTTTCACATGCATTTTGTATTTAGTTTTGGACATGTCCACATGTACTTTTCAAAAATGTAATTACATGTGTAAACAAAGGAAGTCCTAAATCAATAAGGACTCTTTTGTTGAATAAGTCAAAGTAGTTATAATTTTTCTAAGATTAGCTCTTGGCTCTCACCTATAAATATGAGAGAGCCCTTTTGTAATTTTCTATCTTTTATCTATTGAAGCAAAACTCTGTCGAATTGAAAAGAAAGTTGAGACTTTGTGCTTATTTGTGTAAATCAATTTTCAAGTATTTATCAATACAAGAGAGCAAGTTAAATTCCAATCTTTGTCTTGGAGTGATTTGTTTTATGATAGAATTGTTCTTACATCTTTGCTATCATATTATCTTTGATAAGTAATTGAAGTGTGAGAGTTTATTTCAAGTGATTAAGAAGTATTCTAAATCTGATTTTAATAGACTTTGAGCTATAAAATCATTTGTGAGAATTGTGTTATGTTCATGAATGAGAAATAGCTTGAAGACTTTGTGATGTAAGTTGTTATCTTTAATCTATTTATCTCATCTTGGCGTATAGTGAAGAATTTGGCCTACACTCTACTCCACATCTTTTTATTTCCAATTGGTGAATGAAGCAATGGAAGACTTTGTGTTTACGTGGGTTTTGTGGTAATTCATAGTTCTTTGCATAGTATCAGTTTTGTTGAAATTGTTATCTTAAAGTGTAAACATATATTTTGAAAAAAGAGAATATGATGGAATGAATCACCCCAAATATAGTTCTTAGTGTAAATAAGTTTTATCAGTTATTAGTTTGTAATAGCTAGAAATCAAAGGGAGCCTCCCCTTGCTGAGAGGAGAGATATAAGCTCATCACACTGAGGTTGATATAACTATTTTGTCTTCAGTGAGTTGATGACAAAATATTCACCCAACAATCCTGAAGTATGGAAGGCATCCTGGGGTCAACATCTTGGGGTTAACATCAAACCACTTTTGACATCAATGACAAACAACCTTCAAAAATCTCCCCCTTTATCATTGATGGCAAAATCTCATCTTGGCGAAATCTCATCTCTACTCTCTCTCTCCCCCCCTTTGACATCAAGGACCAAGGCTTATGAACTCCCCCTAACTAGAATGCATCTACACTAAGATCAACATCATGAGGTAACTCACTAAACACTTTTGCATCAAGAATCAAATCAACAAAATCCATTGACTCCCCCTATCTTGAATACACTACTGACCACTCTCTTAGCAACTTGATATTATTGATTATGGAGCCTACTATCATCCTCAACCACTAAGACTATCCCAAATGAGTTGAATTGACTATCCCATGACTAAAATAGGCCATATCATTCCACACCCTACAACAAACAACATCTCCTTTTTATCATACTACCCTTGTGTTTCTCATGGTAAACATCATTGTATACCAACACTTTGTATTCCACACCTATAATTGTGTACTACCTTGGATAGTGATTTGACCATACTACTTCCTTTGACAACAATGATAAAGAGACTCATGAAAATATGCAAGAGCATCTATGAAGGAAAAATCAACTGTTACCATATAAACATGAGCATAGAAATTGTGGCAAGATCACTGTATACTATATCCCCACAGCAAGAACTCATGTGCGGCTGCACTCTCAGGAATACTTTGTCACCAACTGAGAAGCTCCAATCAAGTCTCTTAGCATCGACATACTTTTTCTATCTATCCTGTGCCTCCTGAAGTCTCATCCCATGCCACTTGCAAGGGAGAAGGAATGTGAGGGTGACAAGTGTCACCCTCTTATCCATTCAAACCCTCACCTTATCCACTTGGGCTCTCACACATGTGTGAGAGCCCAAGTGGAGAGGTGGTAACTCTCCTCATGGCTCCATGAGGATAAGGAATGACACATGTCATCCTCTTATCCTCCAAGAGAGCCCCCTCTCTCCAAAATGCTCTCACATGTGTGTGAGAGTCTTGGGGAAGGTTCCACACACTTGGGGGTCTTAAAGACTCCCCCAAGTCTTCATGGTGGAGGAATCCCCAAGCCTTGGGAAGGGAGATGGGCCTTTTCCAAGGCATGACTCATCTCCCACCCTTAGCCATTTTAAAATTTCGTCACATTTACTAAACCAAATTTTAGAGTGACTAGATGGGAGTTACCCTAGGGTTTAGTAAGTCCAAATGGACCCTAGACCCTAGGGGTACCACCTAGGGTAAGTTTGGAACTCTAATAAACACATAAGGAGGTGTAAAATCACATTAAATGGCCCATAAATAAAAGAACACCAAATGGTGTGAATTAAAACATAGATTTTACAACACATGAATTAAATCAATTAAAAGGGTTAACTAGGCCAATAATTAAAATTAAGCATTTAAAAAACATCATTCGATCAAACATGATCCTCATCCCTCTTGGGAATGGATTAGCTTAACAAGGAATTACATAAGTGTGAGATCTGCCTCCAATTTTCTGTGGTCTAGAAAATCACCTGTGCACTCAATCAAATGGTCAATCTGACATAGATATATCATAGCTGAAGCAACAAAATGTAGTAATCATGTCATCGTATAATTCATACAAAACATTAAACAACTCACATCATAATTAAGATTTAAAATTACATTTTCTATCTAATATCTCAGAATTAGAATCCAATAACAAATCCACATAATGAACTCATAATCAACATCAATAATCATCATCAAATGTATCTCATATGTCTAGCATCATAAGAGCATCAAAAAGGAATCTAATCAAATCATCACATAACTAATCAAAACTAATCCAAGTCAGGAGATATAGTCTAAATCTGCATAATGGAAATCAATAGTCTCTAAATGTCTAAAAATGTCTCCAACTATAATGTAAAATGATCAAAATAGGGAAGTGAAATAAATCAGCCTCACATCCTCCCCCTCTAAGACTAAACTTCCTCCTGGAAGTCATTAAAAAGGTGAGGATAGAATGTCCTCAATCTGGTTGCATCCTCCCAAGTCATCATGACCTCATCATACCGATCCCACTAGACCCTAACCTGGTCCAGCTCTTGACCTTGAAGGCCCAGCATCCGATGAGCCAATATGTGAATTGGCTCCAAAGGCAACAGCACGTCCACCTCTACTTATAGAGCACTCCAATCCAATACATGAGATAAATCAGATATATATCATCGTAATACAGACACATGAAAAACATCGTGGATGCATGATAGGCTAGGTGGTAATGCTAGATGGTAGACTATAGGTCCTATCTACTCCAAGATCTCAAAAGGTCCTACGAACTGTGGTGTGAGCTTAGAGCCCTTTCCATAACGGATTGGACTCTTGTGTGGCCGCATTCTCAGGAATACTCTGTCACCAACTGAGAAGCTCCGATCAAGTCTCTTAGCATCGGTATACTTCTTCTGTCTATCCTGTGCCTCCTAAAGTCTCTACCTAATCAGTGTGATGAGTTGTGATGCCCATTATTGTAGGCAAACTCAACCAGATACAAATACTCCTCCCATCTAGGCTTGTGGTCCATAACATACATACGGAGCATATCCTCCAACACCTGATTCATCCTCTCTGTCTGTCCATCTTAGGGTGATAAGCGGAGCTAAAGTTGAGCTATGTGCCCAACACCTACTACAAAGCCCTCTAAAAGGCTGAAGTGAACACTGAGTCCCTGTCAGAAATGATGTGGCGAGGTACCCCATGTAATCTCACTATGTCATCCAAGAATACTCTCACCACTATTAGTGCATTGTATGTCATGCGTACAGGTGAGAAATGCGCTACCTTGGTCAACTTGTCAACTGTCACTATGATGGCATCATGGTGGCAAGAAGACATAGGAAGACCAACAATGAAATCCATGGAAATGGTGTCCCATTTCCACTCAGGTATATCATGAGGGTATAAAAGACCCACTGGATGCTGATGCTCGACCTTGACCCTCTAGCACTTAAGGCATCAAGTAACAAACTCTGTAATATCCTGTCTCATACCCGCCCAATGGTACAGCTATCATAGGTTAGCATGCATCTTCTTCACCCACGGGTGTGCTGCATAAGGTTCCCTGTGAGCCTCTGATAACACTACTAAACATAGGTCACCTACACGGGGTATATAGATGGGCTAGCAATGACAAAGTAACCCATCTTCCTCAAGAGAGTATCCTGCAAACTTGCCCACAAGGGCCCTCTGTAACTAGATCTCCTGCTGCACCTCAAGAAACTACTCATCCTCAGGTAGATACTGAATAATGCATCCCCTCAAGTCCACACTTAGAGTCAAGGTCAAGATCTCGTGGCACCTCTGACTCAATGTGTCAGCAACCACATTCTCCTTCCCTTTGATGTAGTGGGCATCAAAGTTGTACTCACAAATGAAACCCCATCCAACGTTACTGGTAGGCATTCAGATTCGACTACGTGAATATGTACTGAAGGCTGTGATGATCTAAATGAAGATCAAAGTGATGACCCAATAGGAAATGTCTCCAATGAACTAGAGCATGAACCACTTCTGCGAACTCTAAATCATGAGTGGGGTAGTTCAGCTCATGGGTCTTGAGCTTTTGTGACTCATACGCGATCGCTCTACCACCCTACATAAGTATGGCTCCCAAACCCTCAAGTGATGCATCAGTGCAAACCATAAAATCTACTACTAGATCAGGAACCGCTAAGATGGGAGCATTCATAAGACGCTCCTTGAGGACCCCAAAGGCCCTCTCGCACTGCTCAGTCCAAGTAAAACTCTTCCCTTTCCGTTGAAGGGAAGTGATGGGGTGCGCTATTTGAGAGAAGCCCTCTACAAATCTATAGTAATAACTAACTAACCCCATGAAACTCTTGATCTTTGTCACACTAGTCGGTGCTGGCCAATCTCTGATAGCCCTGATCTTTGATAGATCTATAGAGATTCCATCGCCAGATAGGATGTGCCCCAAATACTGCACCTCTGTCCTGAAAAATGCACACTTCACCAAGTTGCCATAAAGAATCTGCTCCCTCAAGAAATGCAAAACCTGACGTAGGTGCTCCTCATGATCCTCCTTGGTCCACGAATAGATCAATATATCATCAAGGAAAATAATCATGAACCGATCCAAGTAGGTACGAAACACCCCGTTCATGAGACTCATGAACACTGCAGGGGTGTTTGTCAAGCCAAAGGGTACCACAGTGAACTCATAGTGGCCATATCGAGTTTGGAAGGCGGTCTTATGGATATATGCCTCTGTGATGTGCAACTGGTGATAACCAAACTTTAGGTCTATCTTAGAGAACACCCTGGCTCCCTACATTTGATCGAAGAGATCATCAATCCTAGGCAAAGGGTAATGGTTCTTCATCATCAACTTATTTAACTGCCTATAATCCATGCACATCCTTCTTCTTCACAAAGATGACCGGAGTGCCCCAAGGTGAAATACCTGGTCGGATGTGCCCCTTCTTGAGAAAGTCCTCTAACTGCAACTTGAGCTCTATGAGCTCATGAGTGGTCATCCTGTAGGGTGCATGAGACACTGGATCGGCACCTGGCACTAGATCAATATGAAAGTCTACCTCTCGATGGGGTGGCATCCCTAGTAACTCTAGTGGAAACACATTAGCAATCTCTCTCAAGATGGGATGGTCATCTAATGATTCCTTAGGCTCATCCTCAGATCTGTCACTCACCGTGATAGCGAACATCTGGCATCCTGGTTCAGGAGCACCTAGAAAATCATGTTTTGTGTTGTAATAAGGTCTATTTGACCAATGCATTTTCATTTCTATTGGTCTCTAGGTCTTTCAGGACCTAGAACTCTTTTTGTAAGTCCAAAGTGACTTAGCTCACATTTGTCAAATTATTATTCTCAAGACGGTTGGTCTCCCAACTGCTTGGAATTGGTTGGTTTTTCTCCCAGTCGTTTGGAATTGGTTGGTTTTCCTCAAGGTCAGTTTATAAACCCAGAGGAATGAACCAAATAAGGATTGATAATCAGAACGTAGAGGAGGTGAATGTGATTGTGTATTGTGCTAAGGAGAAATAGAATGATTATGTTCTGTCAATTTGATTTCCGTTTCCTATAACTGCAAATTGTATAGCTGTAGATTTCTATTCTTTCTGTGCTTTCCGTTGTTGCAATATGTCAATGTGAAGCATTCCACTGGTAAGATTTTTGTTGAAATCAGTGGAATGGCTTTGTTGTACAAATATCCATTTTTGTTTTCTATTTTGTTTCATTGTTCGTCGGTGCAAAGGATCTAGACAGTGCGAGTTGCACAGTAGGTTGCCCTAGCACCTCCATGTGCTAGGGTTCGGGAGAAGGTAAACTGTGCATCGGCAAAGCAAACCCTAATGTGGCTGATAGTAATTGTCTCACCGATGAGTGAAGGTTAAAGGTGACATCGGAGTGATAGGCACATTGGCCAAATATTGCAAGTGTTCACCGATAGAACAAGTCTCACCAAAGGTAAATGCCATCGATGCATCGGAAGACAAGTTAAGAGTTTCACCGACAGGAAGGGTCTCATCGATAAGGTCACATCCAACTAGTGTGGAAGTCATCACGGTTGAGAGGAGGAGGAACTTAACTGTCATCGGGCATCGGCAGAAGGATGAAAGACTTGGCCAATAGAAGTAAGTCTCGCCAAAGATAAAGTGAAGTTGAGCTATCAGGGTGAGTTTGGTCATGGAGAGACTTAAGAAAGTCTTTCTGACGATGGTTGTCTAACCGATGGAGATGTATCAGCGGTTCATTTGTTAGTCTTGCCAACTGTGAGTAAATTAGGGCCCGTTCTGTGTTTCCCACTGCGCGCTCCTCATCATATTGGTATCAAAGCCGGTTTTGAAGATCACTTGGGTGGTGTGGTCTTAGTGTATGTCAGGGAGAGAAAGTGAAACAAAGGCAGAGAGGATGCCTCCCAAAAGTATGTCGCAGGACGCCATTAAGAAGCTGATCGAGGAGATGCTTGAATCCATGTTGGGAGAGTTCAAGTAGTCCAAAAGCAAAGATAGGGAAGATGAAAGTGACAGCAATGAAGGAGATACAGAAATTGATGAAACCAATAAGAGGACAGAGGAGATACCAGTAGACCAGAGGGCATTTGTAAATGCATTGAAGTCAGTCAATAGGGACACCATAGATGGGTTACCTATGTATAGTGGAAGTATGGAAGCTGAAGAGGTGATTGACTAGATTGAGGCATTGAACAATCATTTTGAATACAAAGAAGTCCCTGATGATAAGAGGGTTAAGTTGGCAAAGGCAAGATTCAAGGGATTTGCTCTTGCATGGTGGAATTATGAGCAAGGAGATAGAGTCAAGGAGGGGAAGAATATGATAACCTCCTGGGAAAGGATGAAGACCAAAATCAAGGCACAATTCTTACCCCTAGACTATAACGTGCAGATGTATAAGAAATTGCAGAACCTCAGATAGAGAGACCTTGATGTGAATGCATACACACAAGAGTTTCATAAACTTAGTCTTAGGTCAAAGAGAAAAGAAGAAGAGTCAGAGAAGGTGGCAAGGTATCTGAATGGCCTAAGGATGAACATCCAAGATGAGATCAGCATCTTAGCACTAAAAATAGTGAATAAGTGTTTCTAAATGGCCTTAAGGGTTAAAGAGAAGATAAAGAGAAAGAGTGAGCAGAATAATAGAGGTAGAGGAGGAAGAAGTTTCAGAGGCAGAGGTAGTTTTGGAGGAAGAAGTCCTAACCAGAGGCCTAGTGGTGAGTCTAGCCAAGAAGAGCAAGTTGGAGACTCAAGTAGCAAAGGAGGCTACCGAGGAAGAAGGGCTAATGGAAGGGATGGGACAAATAGATCAGGTAGAGGATCTAAGTTCTCCAATATGAGATGTTATAACTGCAATCAGATAGGGCACCCGGCATAAAAGTGTCCAGAGAAGGCCTCAACTTCTCATGGCGGTGAGAAGAAAACCACTTTGATTCAAGAAAATGCAAGGAGTGTGACATCTCCTAAAGTGATCCTAACATCAGAGATGGGAGAAAATTTGATGATCAAGAGGACATTGCTCAAGGAACCAGTGCAGACTGAACCGTCTCAAAGAAGGGCTTTGTTTAGAATCAACTGCAAGATCCAAGGTAAGGTTTGTAAAGTTATTAGTGATTCTGGTTCTACTGATAATATTATATCTTTGGAAGCAGTGAATAAGTTGAATCTAGAAAAGATACCCCATAGCAGTCCATATAAAGTCGGTTGAATAAGGGGCAGCACATACTCATCAATGAACAAGCATGGGTAGAATTCATTATTGGGGGGTATAGAGATAAAATCTTGGGTGACATCCTTCCAATGGATGCTTGCCATCTTCTACTAGGCAGACCATGGTAGTTTGATAGAAAGGCTCATCATGATGGGGAAAAGAATGCTTACTCATTCCAAAAGGATGGTGTAACTTATAGGATACAATCATTGGTAGAAGAGGATCCACAGCATGTAGGGTCTAGTGTAATGATGGTAGGAGAAAAATAATTCATGGACACATTAAAGGAAGGTGGTGGAGTAGGTTTTTCTTTGATTATGAAGCCTAAGGGGGAAAGAAAAGAAAGTGTGAGGGGAGTAGGACCTAAGGAGGTCAGAGATCTACTTGAAAGTTACAAAGGAGTGATTGCAAAAGATATACCTAATTTCTGACCACCTGTCAGAGATATTAGCCACCAGATAGACCTCATACTAGGATAAGGCAACATATAAAATGACCCCTCAGTAGAATGAAGAGATAGCAAATCCGATTCAAGAACTCCTAAACAAAGGGCTGATAAGAAAGAGCCTTAGCCCATGTGCAGTACCTACTGTTTTAGCCCCAAAGAAGGATGGGAAATGGAGGCTTTGTACCAATTCTAGGTCCATAAATAGGATAACCATCAGGTATAGGTTTCCTATTCCTAGAATAGAAGATCTAATGGATTGTTTGGGAGGGGCTACTTATTTCTCCAAGATAGACTTAAAGAGTGGGTATCACCAAATACAAATAAGAGGGGGGGATGAGTGGAAGACAACATTCAAAACCAATGAAGGATTGTATGAGTGGCTTGTGATGCCTTTTGGTCTTTCAAATGCCCCTAGCACCTTTATGAGGCTGATGAATGAGGTGTTGCAGAAATTCATAGAGAAATTTGTGGTAGTCTACCTTGATGATATCTTGGTGTTTAGTAAGAGCAAGGAAGAACACTTGAAACATTTGGAGATAGTCTTGAAGAGGCTACAAGATCAGAAGTTAATGATAAACTTGGAAAAGTGTGACTTCATGAAACAAGAATTGATTTACCTAGGCTTTGTCATCTCGAAGGGTGATTTGAAAATGGATCCTTCCAAGGTAGAGGCTATTTTGAATTGGCCTACACCTAGGACAGCAGGAGAGGTTAGAAGTTTTCATGGCTTGGCCACATTTTACAAAAAAATTATTAAGAACTACAATGATATTTGTGCACCTATGTTGGAGACCATCAAGGGTGGCGGTAAGATGAAGTTTGTGTGGACAAAAGAGGCAGATCAGAGTTTTAAAAGTCTGAAACAGAAAGTTGCCAAGTATCCTGTCTTAGTACTTCCTAATTTCAATAAAGTTTTCACCATTGAATGTGATGCAAGTGGACTGGCCATAGGGGCAGTGTTGAGCCAAGAAAGCAGACCAGTAGCCTTTTTTAGTGAAAAATTGAATGAAGCTAAGAGGAAGTACTCCTCTTATGATTTAGAGTTGTATGCCATGGTACAAGCTCTGAAAAAATGGAGGCACTACTTGCTTCCAAAAGAATTTATTGTATACACTAACAATCATGCTCTTAGTTTTTTGAATGGATAGGAAAAGCTCAATCATAGACACATGAAGTGGGTGGAAAGTCTTCAAGCATACACCTTCATCATCAAATATAAGAAGGGGATAACCAATAAGGTTGCTGATGCTTTAAGCAGAAGGGTGTTGACAGTGCAAGAAGTGCAGCTACAAAGCATGGGTGTTGAGGCACTCAAAGAATTGTATGAATAGGACCAATATTTCAAGGAGATTTACAAGGTATTGTTGTGTGGTTACACAACACGCCCCATTTTGACTTGGCAAAACAGGGACCCAACTTTTGTTTTGGCTTGTGTGGTCTGTTTCTGGCGGTTTGGTAAAAGTAAGTCAGGTGCATCATCATCATGAAGGTCAGGATGAGGTAGGTCATCATCATGAGGTTAGTTTTTCAAAGTTCATATTTTGTTTCTATGACTTCATGGTTAGAAAGAGCTTGAAATTCCATGCAGGTTTGCCTTTTACATCACTTGAAAATTCGTCCATATGAGGGAGTTGTGAGCAGTCAAAGTTTTGGTCAAACCTGATAATTGTTATATGAACATCATCATCATGATATTTGAAAAGCCCCCCCGATAATATCCTGAGGTCGAAACATCCGGACGTCAAGTTTAAGTCGTAATAGGTTCTCCCCGTCAGACGGTCTTTTATATCGCCAAAGGTCATCATCATGATCTTACTTTATCACCTGATGAAAATCATGCAGTCCCGAAACATCCGGACGTCAATCTTAAGTGCTGGTGTGTTTTACCCGTCAAGCGAGCATCATGATATTCTAACATCATCTTCATCATGATATTCTCACATCGCGAGCATCATGATATTCCAATATCACCCGATATTGTAATATCATGCTGATGAATCTAATATCACCTTGTTTAAGAAATCTGTCATCTGCATAATTTGCATGCGCACGACAATGTGCTGTTGAACATCATCATCATGATCTTTCATGACAGGATCACATTTCGTAATATCCTGCTGATCTCCTTTTGCATGATCATGATGATCACCTTATCTTTCGAAACGGAGGATGATTTTCCTTTTCCTGCCTTGTTAACAAGATCATCATCATCATGATCTTTCTCTACCCGACCTTTCGCAATATCCTCCTGCCAAGAGTAACCTTTTGCAAATATGATGATGACGATGACGTCATCATCACCTTCTCCTTCGGCAGGATATTTTCCAAGGCGTGATCCATTTCGCCAATATGATGATGATGATGACGTCATCTTCGAGGGTTAACACAAGCCCCGGATATCCTGATGACGTCATCAGGACTTTCAGCAGGATCATATTTTAGATCGCCCAGTGCGAATATGATGATGATGATCATCATCATCTTGATCTTCCGAGGATCGCCTTGGCCGAAATGGGGTCATATTGCTTTCATGACCTGGTCATCTTCCTTGGAGGGAACCCGATATTCCATTTACCTCCTGATCTTAACGAAACATGACGATGACGTCATCCCTTTGCATTTTAGTGAAGCCTGATGATGACGATGACGTCATCATGATTTTCCTCAGCGGCAGGATCATTTTCCAAGTCCTCCTGTTTGTCTTCATCATGATGATGATGAACTTAATGTTTGTCTGTTTACTTGCAGGAAATCATCATGATGCTGCTGAAGCTGAACATTGAAGTCATGATGCTGCTGAAGCTGAACATTGAAGTCATGATGCCGCTGAAGCTGAACATTGAGATCATGATGCTGTTGAAGCTGAACATTACAAAGTTGCGCATGGAGTCAACATGGGCCAGAAATGAGGAGGATATTGTCAATATGCTGTTCGCCAGCTGGAGACCGAATCAAGTTGAAGATGCTGGAATATTCTGTGCCAGCTGTACATTTGCTAACTGACGAAGCATGTGCTTTTCATCTGGGCCGTTGTTTGTTGTGAGAGGATCCTGATCCTTGGATCATTGTAACCGTTTTCTGGCAGTTGCTCTATATAACATCCAGAGCTTGTCATTTTAAAGGGGAGGAGGATACATTAGAATACACAGACGCATCTGGCGCAAAGAGTCAATTACTGTAGAATAAGTTAGGAGATCGGATTACTGAGACTAATGAGGATAGAATTGTTGAAATGTCAAGGTTCTTTCTTCAGATCACTGTAAATGTACCTGTTCTTGAGCATACTGAATGAATATGAAGTTCCAGATTACATCCTAATTGCAAATTTTACGTAATCTTCTGTTGATTTCTGGATATGTACTGGTGAATGCTGTGTTCAACTGGAAGCGCTTTCATTTCATTACATATTGTTGTCAACTTTCCTTTGAAGCTTTGCACTAGATCATGCGGATTTGTGGAGTGTCCTGGTGAAGTATGATTTCTAGTTTTCCTTCTTTTCATTGCAAGTATGGGAGCTTGTATGTGAATCAGTGATCTAAGTCCAGTAATTTTAGGAATCTCACTCTCTAACCCTTTTCCTTTTTTTCAATTTCATTAATTCATCACCATAACTGCAAATCATGATAAATAACAAGCAGAAACAGTGAAATATGCTGAAATCCCGTAGGTAACTGAAGATCCTTAGCATATTTGAGTTAAATGCATGTAGTATTGAAAATATCATGCAAAGAATCATAAATAATGGTAGAAATCATGCAAATATCAGCCTGTATGCACATTATTTGACTAAATTTACAGTGCAGAGGTAGAAATTATTGAAGACTGATGCAGAGCGAACATCCAGAGCAGGATATTTGAAGATGATGATGATGAACAGTGCAGAAACACGTAAGGCCCCTGAATGGAAAACAGCAACGCACATCAACCACTGAGTAACGTCAGTAGATTAAGACCTAATCAACGGAGACTTGGGATCATGAATTCTTTGAATTCATCGTATCTTTCAAGATGAGTAAAGGTTGTTGTGTAACTTTTATTCTATGTTTGTGAATGAATAACATCATGACCAACATAAATTGGCGCTAGAAGGAGGGCCGAGCTGTTCCTCAGCAAATAAATCCTGTTCAGTTGAAGTGATATCCCCTGCCTCTGTATAGCAGCCCGCTTTAAATCTTGCAAACGTATATGCAGGCCCCTCGCTTTTAACGCAACATCAATTTTTGAGAAGGCAGGGCGTGAGCTGCGAATTTTTGGATTTTTTGCAAATATTGCATAAATATTTCAGCATTTCAGTTAAATGTCTGCAAATATCTCTTACCTGAGATGTTTTGGTTGCACCTTTGCAAAGATCTAGCCCAAAGCATCAAATATTTGTTTGATTTTCTGGATTTTCAAAGTTTTAATCTGAGATATGACAGATCTCCTTAAAATTGCAAAATAAAAAAAAATTTGAAGAATAGAGTCTCATTTTGATGGATGCATATGAAAATAATGGTCAAATTAACATTCCTTTATTTCAGGAAACTTTGAATGGACAGATTTACCCTCATAATTTGTCTAACTTTGGTTTATCTACCTGTTGCAGGATACACCAGACTACAGAACACAGTGAAATAAATTGTTTAACTTTCCTCACAAGGTTGGATTTATACTTGAAAGGACTAATATTCTTTCTGGACGTGTTCAGGGTTGAAATTTGCCAAGAAAATGAAGAGATCTGCCAGGAAAAGGAAGAAATTCTGGAGCAACAAGCAGATGCAGCACCAGAAGTTATTAATTGTCCAGACATTGAAGTGGATCATTCTGAAGATTTTCAATTATACTTGTCTAGAAATATACAGTGTAGTCAAATATTAGGTTTGTCCATTGATGATGTCTTGATTGAAAGCTGGTGCAGATTACATGATGAAGAGCATTCAGAGAGAGATTGCTACCCTTGCTTGGTCATGTTGAAAAAGATTCTAGAAAATACAATAGCTGAGTCAGTTCCAGAAGGTAATGAAGAGGAAACATCTTTCCTGGATTCATTTTATGGTGGGATTGATAGGAGTTCTCTACTTCCTAATACAAGTAAGGATCAGTCAGTATGCAGGTATGAATCTTGTGAAAATTTTAGAGGAGAAATCACTCATCAGGATAATATTTTTGATTCTGATCCTAATACTTTTGATAAAGAAGATGAAACATCTTTCCTGGAGTCATTCTATGGTAAAGAGAAGTGTAAACAGATAGTAGAGCAATTTAAATGCACTCTTGATGATGAGGTTCCTATGATGGTAACTCAGGGAGTCATAGAGAAGAAAATAAATGCTGATTTATTACCTGACTTCTTTGAATTAAATGATCAAATGCAAGAATGTTGCAGGTTAATGGAACCAGATCCTTTACTAGATAGAAGATGTGAATTATTCAATGAACCATTCCTGAAAAATGAAGATGTAGAAGACTTTGGAGTTGTTGTGCATAATCAGATGTCACTCCAGAAATATTTAGAAAATGAAACAGGGGAGTGTCCTCATCAAGTGAAAGTTGTTTCTCCTTTACAGTCAAATGATTTAGAAATGATAAATTTTTGTATATCAGGTTGTGATAATAAAGATACTTATTTAGATGCTGATGTGCAGGAAATTGAAGAAAATATTGAGAAGTTTCCTGAACTGGAAGATAAACTGAACATCCAGAATGAAGGGATAAGGCTGGATAAAGATGAAGAATTAATACATCAAAGGTCATACATCCTTCAATTTGAAGAGGGACCAGGCACTGAGCCAAGCAGTGAAAATATAATGACAAATGGAAGACCAATTGCCAATGAAGAAGCATGTCCAGCAAAGCCAGAAATACACCAGGTTGTATTTCTCCTTTCCACAGTAAATGATGTTGAATACCATTTTGATTATGGAAATTCAGGAGATAAGACATGCATATGGATTAATCATGAACATGGTGAGCTTCCTCAGTTGCTGATCATCAAGAGTTGTTCTGTTGAATACAGTGAATTCAGAATATCAGAATATTCTTCAGAATATAAAGATAAATTTGCTAGGTTGAGAACCATAACTAATACCCTGATGCTCCTGCACAATCAAAAGAAGTATGCAAATGCAGGTGTCCTTAGGTCTTTTTCTGGTTTTTGTTTGCCTAGTAGTGTGTTGTATATAATTTTGTAGATTAGTTGTTTGTACAGTCTGCTTGTTTTGCTTTCTTGTTCTGTTCCTGTTGTTTCCTTTTTGTAGGTTAGTTGTTTGTACAGTGTTTGCTTGTTGTTGTTGTTGTTTTGTTGGTTGGGACATTGTTCTGGTAAGTCAGGATGATGCACTTCATCACCTGAGAAAATAACTAAATTGTTAGGATTCAAGTGATGGGATCAGATTTAGATATAGATTGTAATTCATTCTGATAAATAATCATGATCAGGTTTATGATGTCTTTTCATCAGGGTACTTTTTCTTGTCCAAAGTGAATCAAACACAATGAAACACCTAACAGCCTTGGGTTTGTTGAAGATATGAGTATAGGTGTTAAGTGAAAAATCTAAAGGGACTCCCTTGCTACCAATACAATCTCCAACCTAAAGCTGCAAGTGACTACACCTTGTACAAATGACCAGACATGATGATATCAAATTTAAATTTTTAAAGGAAAATCAGAAACAAAATAAAATTAGGCCATCTAAGTAACTCTACCGGGGCTATGGACGCCTGCTGGCAGTGGGGCTCTACTTAGGGAGATTGTATAGATAACCTTGCCGGGGTTATAGACACCTGCTGGCAGCAAGGCTCTATCCAGGTTGGCTATGAGGGATGATCTCCAACTATGTAGTTTAACACCAGTTACTTATGTTTTCAACTTGCTTTCAAGATGAGGATAGTTAATCATCTGCACACACATGATCCTTTGTTAGCTTTATCACCATAATGAAATTTTATCATTCAAAGATCATGATGACTTACTTAGACAGAATTAGAATACTATAGATGAATATGATCATATCACTTGAATCATTTGAATTTTATTGTTTTCTTTGGTGGCAAGTTGTTGTGTGGTTACACAACACGCCCCATTTTGACTTGGCAAAACAGGGACCCAACTTTTGTTTTGGCTTGTGTGGTCTGTTTCTGGCGGTTTGGTAAAAGTAAGTCAGGTGCATCATCATCATGAAGGTCAGGATGAGGTAGGTCATCATCATGAGGTTAGTTTTTCAAAGTTCATATTTTGTTTCTATGACTTCATGGTTAGAAAGAGCTTGAAATTCCATGCAGGTTTGCCTTTTACATCACTTGAAAATTCGTCCATATGAGGGAGTTGTGAGCAGTCAAAGTTTTGGTCAAACCTGATAATTGTTATATGAACATCATCATCATGATATTTGAAAAGCCCCCCCGATAATATCCTGAGGTCGAAACATCCGGACGTCAAGTTTAAGTCGTAATAGGTTCTCCCCGTCAGACGGTCTTTTATATCGCCAAAGGTCATCATCATGATCTTACTTTATCACCTGATGAAAATCATGCAGTCCCGAAACATCCGGACGTCAATCTTAAGTGCTGGTGTGTTTTACCCGTCAAGCGAGCATCATGATATTCTAACATCATCTTCATCATGATATTCTCACATCGCGAGCATCATGATATTCCAATATCACCCGATATTGTAATATCATGCTGATGAATCTAATATCACCTTGTTTAAGAAATCTGTCATCTGCATAATTTGCATGCGCACGACAATGTGCTGTTGAACATCATCATCATGATCTTTCATGACAGGATCACATTTCGTAATATCCTGCTGATCTCCTTTTGCGTGATCATGATGATCACCTTATCTTTCGAAACGGAGGATGATTTTCCTTTTCCTGCCTTGTTAACAAGATCATCATCATCATGATCTTTCTCTACCCGACCTTTCGCAATATCCTCCTGCCAAGAGTAACCTTTTGCAAATATGATGATGACGATGACGTCATCATCACCTTCTCCTTCGGCAGGATATTTTCCAAGGCGTGATCCATTTCGCCAATATGATGATGACGATGACGTCATCTTCGAGGGTTAACACAAGCCCCGGATATCCTGATGACGTCATCAGGACTTTCAGCAGGATCATATTTTAGATCGCCCAGTGCGAATATGATGATGATGATCATCATCATCTTGATCTTCCGAGGATCGCCTTGGCCGAAATGGGGTCATATTGCTTTCATGACCTGGTCATCTTCCTTGGAGGGAACCCGATATTCCATTTACCTCCTGATCTTAACGAAACATGACGATGACGTCATCCCTTTGCATTTTAGTGAAGCCTGATGATGACGATGACGTCATCATGATTTTCCTCAGCGGCAGGATCATTTTCCAAGTCCTCCTGTTTGTCTTCATCATGATGATGATGAACTTAATGTTTGTCTGTTTACTTGCAGGAAATCATCATGATGCTGCTGAAGCTGAACATTGAAGTCATGATGCTGCTGAAGCTGAACATTGAAGTCATGATGCCGCTGAAGCTGAACATTGAGATCATGATGCTGTTGAAGCTGAACATTACAAAGTTGCGCATGGAGTCAACATGGGCCAGAAATGAGGAGGATATTGTCAAATATGCTGTTCGCCAGCTGGAGACCGAATCAAGTTGAAGATGCTGGAATATTCTGTGCCAGCTGTACATTTGCTAACTGACGAAGCATGTGCTTTTCATCTGGGCCGTTGTTTGTTGTGAGAGGATCCTGATCCTTGGATCATTGTAACCGTTTTCTGGCAGTTGCTCTATATAACATCCAGAGCTTGTCATTTTAAAGGGGAGGAGGATACATTAGAATACACAGACGCATCTGGCGCAAAGAGTCAATTACTGTAGAATAAGTTAGGAGATCGGATTACTGAGACTAATGAGGATAGAATTGTTGAAATGTCAAGGTTCTTTCTTCAGATCACTGTAAATGTACCTGTTCTTGAGCATACTGAATGAATATGAAGTTCCAGATTACATCCTAATTGCAAATTTTACGTAATCTTCTGTTGATTTCTGGATATGTACTGGTGAATGCTGTGTTCAACTGGAAGCGCTTTCATTTCATTACATATTGTTGTCAACTTTCCTTTGAAGCTTTGCACTAGATCATGCGGATTTGTGGAGTGTCCTGGTGAAGTATGATTTCTAGTTTTCCTTCTTTTCATTGCAAGTATGGGAGCTTGTATGTGAATCAGTGATCTAAGTCCAGTAATTTTAGGAATCTCACTCTCTAACCCTTTTCCTTTTTTTCAATTTCATTAATTCATCACCATAACTGCAAATCATGATAAATAACAAGCAGAAACAGTGAAATATGCTGAAATCCCGTAGGTAACTGAAGATCCTTAGCATATTTGAGTTAAATGCATGTAGTATTGAAAATATCATGCAAAGAATCATAAATAATGGTAGAAATCATGCAAATATCAGCCTGTATGCACATTATTTGACTAAATTTACAGTGCAGAGGTAGAAATTATTGAAGACTGATGCAGAGCGAACATCCAGAGCAGGATATTTGAAGATGATGATGATGAACAGTGCAGAAACACGTAAGGCCCCTGAATGGAAAACAGCAACGCACATCAACCACTGAGTAACGTCAGTAGATTAAGACCTAATCAACGGAGACTTGGGATCATGAATTCTTTGAATTCATCGTATCTTTCAAGATGAGTAAAGGTTGTTGTGTAACTTTTATTCTATGTTTGTGAATGAATAACATCATGACCAACATAAATTGGCGCTAGAAGGAGGGCCGAGCTGTTCCTCAGCAAATAAATCCTGTTCAGTTGAAGTGATATCCCCTGCCTCTGTATAGCAGCCCGCTTTAAATCTTGCAAACGTATATGCAGGCCCCTCGCTTTTAACGCAACATCAATTTTTGAGAAGGCAGGGCGTGAGCTGCGAATTTTTGGATTTTTTGCAAATATTGCATAAATATTTCAGCATTTCAGTTAAATGTCTGCAAATATCTCTTACCTGAGATGTTTTGGTTGCACCTTTGCAAAGATCTAGCCCAAAGCATCAAATATTTGTTTGATTTTCTGGATTTTCAAAGTTTTAATCTGAGATATGACAGATCTCCTTAAAATTGCAAAATAAAAAAAAATTTGAAGAATAGAGTCTCATTTTGATGGATGCATATGAAAATAATGGTCAAATTAACATTCCTTTATTTCAGGAAACTTTGAATGGACAGATTTACCCTCATAATTTGTCTAACTTTGGTTTATCTACCTGTTGCAGGATACACCAGACTACAGAACACAGTGAAATAAATTGTTTAACTTTCCTCACAAGGTTGGATTTATACTTGAAAGGACTAATATTCTTTCTGGACGTGTTCAGGGTTGAAATTTGCCAAGAAAATGAAGAGATCTGCCAGGAAAAGGAAGAAATTCTGGAGCAACAAGCAGATGCAGCACCAGAAGTTATTAATTGTCCAGACATTGAAGTGGATCATTCTGAAGATTTTCAATTATACTTGTCTAGAAATATACAGTGTAGTCAAATATTAGGTTTGTCCATTGATGATGTCTTGATTGAAAGCTGGTGCAGATTACATGATGAAGAGCATTCAGAGAGAGATTGCTACCCTTGCTTGGTCATGTTGAAAAAGATTCTAGAAAATACAATAGCTGAGTCAGTTCCAGAAGGTAATGAAGAGGAAACATCTTTCCTGGATTCATTTTATGGTGGGATTGATAGGAGTTCTCTACTTCCTAATACAAGTAAGGATCAGTCAGTATGCAGGTATGAATCTTGTGAAAATTTTAGAGGAGAAATCACTCATCAGGATAATATTTTTGATTCTGATCCTAATACTTTTGATAAAGAAGATGAAACATCTTTCCTGGAGTCATTCTATGGTAAAGAGAAGTGTAAACAGATAGTAGAGCAATTTAAATGCACTCTTGATGATGAGGTTCCTATGATGGTAACTCAGGGAGTCATAGAGAAGAAAATAAATGCTGATTTATTACCTGACTTCTTTGAATTAAATGATCAAATGCAAGAATGTTGCAGGTTAATGGAACCAGATCCTTTACTAGATAGAAGATGTGAATTATTCAATGAACCATTCCTGAAAAATGAAGATGTAGAAGACTTTGGAGTTGTTGTGCATAATCAGATGTCACTCCAGAAATATTTAGAAAATGAAACAGGGGAGTGTCCTCATCAAGTGAAAGTTGTTTCTCCTTTACAGTCAAATGATTTAGAAATGATAAATTTTTGTATATCAGGTTGTGATAATAAAGATACTTATTTAGATGCTGATGTGCAGGAAATTGAAGAAAATATTGAGAAGTTTCCTGAACTGGAAGATAAACTGAACATCCAGAATGAAGGGATAAGGCTGGATAAAGATGAAGAATTAATACATCAAAGGTCATACATCCTTCAATTTGAAGAGGGACCAGGCACTGAGCCAAGCAGTGAAAATATAATGACAAATGGAAGACCAATTGCCAATGAAGAAGCATGTCCAGCAAAGCCAGAAATACACCAGGTTGTATTTCTCCTTTCCACAGTAAATGATGTTGAATACCATTTTGATTATGGAAATTCAGGAGATAAGACATGCATATGGATTAATCATGAACATGGTGAGCTTCCTCAGTTGCTGATCATCAAGAGTTGTTCTGTTGAATACAGTGAATTCAGAATATCAGAATATTCTTCAGAATATAAAGATAAATTTGCTAGGTTGAGAACCATAACTAATACCCTGATGCTCCTGCACAATCAAAAGAAGTATGCAAATGCAGGTGTCCTTAGGTCTTTTTCTGGTTTTTGTTTGCCTAGTAGTGTGTTGTATATAATTTTGTAGATTAGTTGTTTGTACAGTCTGCTTGTTTTGCTTTCTTGTTCTGTTCCTGTTGTTTCCTTTTTGTAGGTTAGTTGTTTGTACAGTGTTTGCTTGTTGTTGTTGTTGTTTTGTTGGTTGGGACATTGTTCTGGTAAGTCAGGATGATGCACTTCATCACCTGAGAAAATAACTAAATTGTTAGGATTCAAGTGATGGGATCAGATTTAGATATAGATTGTAATTCATTCTGATAAATAATCATGATCAGGTTTATGATGTCTTTTCATCAGGGTACTTTTTCTTGTCCAAAGTGAATCAAACACAATGAAACACCTAACAGCCTTGGGTTTGTTGAAGATATGAGTATAGGTGTTAAGTGAAAAATCTAAAGGGACTCCCTTGCTACCAATACAATCTCCAACCTAAAGCTGCAAGTGACTACACCTTGTACAAATGACCAGACATGATGATATCAAATTTAAATTTTTAAAGGAAAATCAGAAACAAAATAAAATTAGGCCATCTAAGTAACTCTACCGGGGCTATGGACGCCTGCTGGCAGTGGGGCTCTACTTAGGGAGATTGTATAGATAACCTTGCCGGGGTTATAGACACCTGCTGGCAGCAAGGCTCTATCCAGGTTGGCTATGAGGGATGATCTCCAACTATGTAGTTTAACACCAGTTACTTATGTTTTCAACTTGCTTTCAAGATGAGGATAGTTAATCATCTGCACACACATGATCCTTTGTTAGCTTTATCACCATAATGAAATTTTATCATTCAAAGATCATGATGACTTACTTAGACAGAATTAGAATACTATAGATGAATATGATCATATCACTTGAATCATTTGAATTTTATTGTTTTCTTTGGTGGCAAGTTGTTGTGTGGTTACACAACACGCCCCATTTTGACTTGGCAAAACAGGGACCCAACTTTTGTTTTGGCTTGTGTGGTCTGTTTCTGGCGGTTTGGTAAAAGTAAGTCAGGTGCATCATCATCATGAAGGTCAGGATGAGGTAGGTCATCATCATGAGGTTAGTTTTTCAAAGTTCATATTTTGTTTCTATGACTTCATGGTTAGAAAGAGCTTGAAATTCCATGCAGGTTTGCCTTTTACATCACTTGAAAATTCGTCCATATGAGGGAGTTGTGAGCAGTCAAAGTTTTGGTCAAACCTGATAATTGTTATATGAACATCATCATCATGATATTTGAAAAGCCCCCCCGATAATATCCTGAGGTCGAAACATCCGGACGTCAAGTTTAAGTCGTAATAGGTTCTCCCCGTCAGACGGTCTTTTATATCGCCAAAGGTCATCATCATGATCTTACTTTATCACCTGATGAAAATCATGCAGTCCCGAAACATCCGGACGTCAATCTTAAGTGCTGGTGTGTTTTACCCGTCAAGCGAGCATCATGATATTCTAACATCATCTTCATCATGATATTCTCACATCGCGAGCATCATGATATTCCAATATCACCCGATATTGTAATATCATGCTGATGAATCTAATATCACCTTGTTTAAGAAATCTGTCATCTGCATAATTTGCATGCGCACGACAATGTGCTGTTGAACATCATCATCATGATCTTTCATGACAGGATCACATTTCGTAATATCCTGCTGATCTCCTTTTGCGTGATCATGATGATCACCTTATCTTTCGAAACGGAGGATGATTTTCCTTTTCCTGCCTTGTTAACAAGATCATCATCATCATGATCTTTCTCTACCCGACCTTTCGCAATATCCTCCTGCCAAGAGTAACCTTTTGCAAATATGATGATGACGATGACGTCATCATCACCTTCTCCTTCGGCAGGATATTTTCCAAGGCGTGATCCATTTCGCCAATATGATGATGACGATGACGTCATCTTCGAGGGTTAACACAAGCCCCGGATATCCTGATGACGTCATCAGGACTTTCAGCAGGATCATATTTTAGATCGCCCAGTGCGAATATGATGATGATGATCATCATCATCTTGATCTTCCGAGGATCGCCTTGGCCGAAATGGGGTCATATTGCTTTCATGACCTGGTCATCTTCCTTGGAGGGAACCCGATATTCCATTTACCTCCTGATCTTAACGAAACATGACGATGACGTCATCCCTTTGCATTTTAGTGAAGCCTGATGATGACGATGACGTCATCATGATTTTCCTCAGCGGCAGGATCATTTTCCAAGTCCTCCTGTTTGTCTTCATCATGATGATGATGAACTTAATGTTTGTCTGTTTACTTGCAGGAAATCATCATGATGCTGCTGAAGCTGAACATTGAAGTCATGATGCTGCTGAAGCTGAACATTGAAGTCATGATGCCGCTGAAGCTGAACATTGAGATCATGATGCTGTTGAAGCTGAACATTACAAAGTTGCGCATGGAGTCAACATGGGCCAGAAATGAGGAGGATATTGTCAAATATGCTGTTCGCCAGCTGGAGACCGAATCAAGTTGAAGATGCTGGAATATTCTGTGCCAGCTGTACATTTGCTAACTGACGAAGCATGTGCTTTTCATCTGGGCCGTTGTTTGTTGTGAGAGGATCCTGATCCTTGGATCATTGTAACCGTTTTCTGGCAGTTGCTCTATATAACATCCAGAGCTTGTCATTTTAAAGGGGAGGAGGATACATTAGAATACACAGACGCATCTGGCGCAAAGAGTCAATTACTGTAGAATAAGTTAGGAGATCGGATTACTGAGACTAATGAGGATAGAATTGTTGAAATGTCAAGGTTCTTTCTTCAGATCACTGTAAATGTACCTGTTCTTGAGCATACTGAATGAATATGAAGTTCCAGATTACATCCTAATTGCAAATTTTACGTAATCTTCTGTTGATTTCTGGATATGTACTGGTGAATGCTGTGTTCAACTGGAAGCGCTTTCATTTCATTACATATTGTTGTCAACTTTCCTTTGAAGCTTTGCACTAGATCATGCGGATTTGTGGAGTGTCCTGGTGAAGTATGATTTCTAGTTTTCCTTCTTTTCATTGCAAGTATGGGAGCTTGTATGTGAATCAGTGATCTAAGTCCAGTAATTTTAGGAATCTCACTCTCTAACCCTTTTCCTTTTTTTCAATTTCATTAATTCATCACCATAACTGCAAATCATGATAAATAACAAGCAGAAACAGTGAAATATGCTGAAATCCCGTAGGTAACTGAAGATCCTTAGCATATTTGAGTTAAATGCATGTAGTATTGAAAATATCATGCAAAGAATCATAAATAATGGTAGAAATCATGCAAATATCAGCCTGTATGCACATTATTTGACTAAATTTACAGTGCAGAGGTAGAAATTATTGAAGACTGATGCAGAGCGAACATCCAGAGCAGGATATTTGAAGATGATGATGATGAACAGTGCAGAAACACGTAAGGCCCCTGAATGGAAAACAGCAACGCACATCAACCACTGAGTAACGTCAGTAGATTAAGACCTAATCAACGGAGACTTGGGATCATGAATTCTTTGAATTCATCGTATCTTTCAAGATGAGTAAAGGTTGTTGTGTAACTTTTATTCTATGTTTGTGAATGAATAACATCATGACCAACATAAATTGGCGCTAGAAGGAGGGCCGAGCTGTTCCTCAGCAAATAAATCCTGTTCAGTTGAAGTGATATCCCCTGCCTCTGTATAGCAGCCCGCTTTAAATCTTGCAAACGTATATGCAGGCCCCTCGCTTTTAACGCAACATCAATTTTTGAGAAGGCAGGGCGTGAGCTGCGAATTTTTGGATTTTTTGCAAATATTGCATAAATATTTCAGCATTTCAGTTAAATGTCTGCAAATATCTCTTACCTGAGATGTTTTGGTTGCACCTTTGCAAAGATCTAGCCCAAAGCATCAAATATTTGTTTGATTTTCTGGATTTTCAAAGTTTTAATCTGAGATATGACAGATCTCCTTAAAATTGCAAAATAAAAAAAAATTTGAAGAATAGAGTCTCATTTTGATGGATGCATATGAAAATAATGGTCAAATTAACATTCCTTTATTTCAGGAAACTTTGAATGGACAGATTTACCCTCATAATTTGTCTAACTTTGGTTTATCTACCTGTTGCAGGATACACCAGACTACAGAACACAGTGAAATAAATTGTTTAACTTTCCTCACAAGGTTGGATTTATACTTGAAAGGACTAATATTCTTTCTGGACGTGTTCAGGGTTGAAATTTGCCAAGAAAATGAAGAGATCTGCCAGGAAAAGGAAGAAATTCTGGAGCAACAAGCAGATGCAGCACCAGAAGTTATTAATTGTCCAGACATTGAAGTGGATCATTCTGAAGATTTTCAATTATACTTGTCTAGAAATATACAGTGTAGTCAAATATTAGGTTTGTCCATTGATGATGTCTTGATTGAAAGCTGGTGCAGATTACATGATGAAGAGCATTCAGAGAGAGATTGCTACCCTTGCTTGGTCATGTTGAAAAAGATTCTAGAAAATACAATAGCTGAGTCAGTTCCAGAAGGTAATGAAGAGGAAACATCTTTCCTGGATTCATTTTATGGTGGGATTGATAGGAGTTCTCTACTTCCTAATACAAGTAAGGATCAGTCAGTATGCAGGTATGAATCTTGTGAAAATTTTAGAGGAGAAATCACTCATCAGGATAATATTTTTGATTCTGATCCTAATACTTTTGATAAAGAAGATGAAACATCTTTCCTGGAGTCATTCTATGGTAAAGAGAAGTGTAAACAGATAGTAGAGCAATTTAAATGCACTCTTGATGATGAGGTTCCTATGATGGTAACTCAGGGAGTCATAGAGAAGAAAATAAATGCTGATTTATTACCTGACTTCTTTGAATTAAATGATCAAATGCAAGAATGTTGCAGGTTAATGGAACCAGATCCTTTACTAGATAGAAGATGTGAATTATTCAATGAACCATTCCTGAAAAATGAAGATGTAGAAGACTTTGGAGTTGTTGTGCATAATCAGATGTCACTCCAGAAATATTTAGAAAATGAAACAGGGGAGTGTCCTCATCAAGTGAAAGTTGTTTCTCCTTTACAGTCAAATGATTTAGAAATGATAAATTTTTGTATATCAGGTTGTGATAATAAAGATACTTATTTAGATGCTGATGTGCAGGAAATTGAAGAAAATATTGAGAAGTTTCCTGAACTGGAAGATAAACTGAACATCCAGAATGAAGGGATAAGGCTGGATAAAGATGAAGAATTAATACATCAAAGGTCATACATCCTTCAATTTGAAGAGGGACCAGGCACTGAGCCAAGCAGTGAAAATATAATGACAAATGGAAGACCAATTGCCAATGAAGAAGCATGTCCAGCAAAGCCAGAAATACACCAGGTTGTATTTCTCCTTTCCACAGTAAATGATGTTGAATACCATTTTGATTATGGAAATTCAGGAGATAAGACATGCATATGGATTAATCATGAACATGGTGAGCTTCCTCAGTTGCTGATCATCAAGAGTTGTTCTGTTGAATACAGTGAATTCAGAATATCAGAATATTCTTCAGAATATAAAGATAAATTTGCTAGGTTGAGAACCATAACTAATACCCTGATGCTCCTGCACAATCAAAAGAAGTATGAACATGGCAGTAGTTGGGATGTGGTACTCCCACAAGCTTAGTATACCTATAATGATTCTACAAATAGAAGTACAGGTCTAAGTCCTTTTGAATTTGTCTATGGTAGTCATTCTAGAGGAATTTTTGAATTGCAAGATGTTCAAGGGTTGGACAAAAGGAGTGGACATGCTGATACATTTGCAGAGGCTATGAAAGAGATCAATCAATAAGTCAGAGATACTCTACACCAGAACAGTCAGAAGATCAAGGCTAGAGTGGATCATAGAAGAAGGGATGTGAAGTACCAAATAAGAGATATGGTCATGGTTCATCTCAATAAGAACAAACTACCCATAGGAAAACATAGCAATTTGATGATGAGAAAAATTGGACCTCGTCGGATTCTGGAGAAATATGGTCCTAATGCTTACAAAATTGAACTCCCTAATGATATTGCTATTTCACCTATATTCAATGTTGATTATCTGACATTATATAAGAGTCCTGATACAGGTGAAGGTACAACAGATTCTGTCCAAGACAATGCCGAGTGGGTGTAGTATTTACCACCTAAGGAACCACCGAAGTGTTGATAACTAAGAGGGGGGTGAATCAGTTATCTTAATTAATTCAACTTTTTGTTCTTCTTTAATAACTAGTACAGCATCAATACAAATAAGCATCCATAACCATGAAGGTAGAAACAAAATCAATACACATAACATAATGATTTTGATGTGGAAAACCCTGTTAAGGGAAAAACCACGGGGTGACTAACCCAAGATTGTATTCTCTATTAAAAGAATAGAAGTACAAAATGGCACTTGCCAATTAGGGCTCACTACCCGAGCACACTGCTCACAAGAGGCTCACTGCCTACAAGAGACTCACTGTCTACAAGGTACAAGAAGGTAACAAGATACTTGAACTGATGAGAAGCATCCACATATGCTAAGGTTCAGTTCCAGTTAGGCTCAATATACTGATCTACTACACTTCATTCTTCCTCTTCTTTGGTGTTGTTGACCTGTCACATACTGGACCTGTATTACTGCTTCCACACTGCTCTCTACTTTTCTTTGCACTACCCAATACACCACACACACCTTCATACCAAAATCAATATGGTATATATATCCGCATCAATGATTTCAATCATCTTTCTAGTCGGCATCCGGAAAACTCAAGATATTTCCAAACTCTGGTCTGTCAGCTGAATCCATGCTTACTAAGTGATGTGTATCAAAAAGATAGTTATTGGTGCAGGAGCACCTACCTGACAGCTGGCCTCCATGAGGTAGTTAGTTTGTTTTGAGTCTTGTTAATGTTTCCAAGAAGGTTTGATAAGACCAATGCATGTAATAAGGTCATGTTGACCATGCTTTGCTATTTTTAGCTAGTTTGTTAAGACAGCTGTTATGCTGTAGGTCCGGTTGGATCTCCTAGCCGCCTGGAGAGATTTCCCAGCCGCTTGGAGTCGGTTCAGTAGTACTCGCCAGAGATCCTATTTATGCATGAGGATCGGTTGGTTTTAGATCATCGAGCTAGGTTGCACAGAGTGAGACAGAGAGAGAGACTGATCATTGTATTGCATCTTTTGAAATCAATAAAGATCCTGTTTGTGTTCATTTTCTGTTTGATCTCCATTGTGTAATCGATCTGTTATTTTGGTGGTTTCATGGATTCGCTGATCCATTCCACCGGTTGATTCGTCGAATCGGTGGAATGGCCATGTACAGTAGGGTAGGATTTAGTCTGCATTTTGTGTTTGTTTGCATGCAGGTGTGCAGGATCGCGGTCGAAAGGTGTTGAGAACCCTAGCATGGGCATGTGCTAGGTCGAGCTGATAGTTAGAGTCTGGAAGATCACCCTGGAAGTGGATCGAGTCATCCCAGGAGGTTCGGCGGATCGAAATTCGCTAAGGTTGGAAGTTCGTTAAAACGGCATCATCAGGATATTTCTGCGTATATCCTGCAGTCACTTCAGGAATCGTCATCCGAGTAAGGGGAGATGAGCATGATGCTGTCGATTGCATAAAGTGAATGTGTTGTGGGGTGATCATCATCAGGTGTTGCCGAGGAGGAGCGTATCGGCATAAGGTAGAAGATCGGGTTGACAATTCCTTCGCGGGCCGAAAATGTTATGTTTGGCCGACAGCAGGATATTGAAGGAACTGCATATGACGTCATCGTCATCAGGATATTCGTCATCAGGATATCGGGCAGCAGGATATTGAAGGAGCTGCATGTGACGTCATTGTCATCAGGATAATCGTCATCTGGATATCGGGGTGACGTAAGCATCGAAGGAAGGGTGCATAAGAGTTTGTCATCATCAGGATATATGGGAGGAACCGGATGTTCTATATCCTGCTGACGAACATGATGTTGAATATCATGATGCTGAAGATAGTGTTTGGCGGTAAGATGAATAGTAAACGTCAGGAGGATGTTCGCGCTTGCCGAATGTGATGATGCTGCCGATAGTCGAATATGATGATGCTGCTGACATGCGAAAGGGCGAAGGCTTGTCTGCAGGAGGATATCGGTCGGCAGAGTAAATATGATGATGCTGATAGTATTAGTAAGAAATATGATGATGATGATGAAGGGTTGCGGACATCCATGCTGTATGTCAAGGTTTTAGTGTGGATGCCTCTGCATCATAGTGGTATCAGAGCTCAGCAAAAGGTCTGGGCTATTGTGTGTTGATTCTGTCACCGAAAGGGTAGAGGTAGAGTTGATTCTGTCACCGAAAGGACAGAGGTAGAGGAGTGAGAGGTTGATAAAATGCCTCCGAAAGGTAGTGGTACAGCAAGGGAATTGCAGGAGATGAAGGAAAAACATGCCAGAGTAATGAGGAAGATGAAGGAGCTTGCTGAAGCACTTCAAGCCAGGCTTGTAGCCCTGGAAAAGAACAAAAAGAGGGAAGTGGAAGACAGTGAATCTAAAGAAGATGAAGATGCTGTTGAAGAGTATGAAGAGGTAGCTGAAGATCTGGATGCTGAAGACCAGAGATTGGCAAAATTGTTAAAGGCAGTGCAGAGTGATAAACCTAAGGTAGAGGTTGATGTTTCCAAGTATAATGGAAGTTTGAATGAAGATGAGTTACTGGATTGGATTGCTGCACTTGATAATCACTTTGAATGTGAAGATGTTGCTGAGGATCAGAAGGTGAAGATTGCAAAGACCAAGTTAGGAGGTCATGCTTTGATATGGTGGGATTATGTACAATCTGAGAGAAGGAAACAAGGGAAGTCAAAGATCACTTCATGGGATAAGATGGTAGCAAGGATCAAAGATAAATTCTTGCCAAGGGATTATGAAATTCATATGTTTAAGAAGCTGCAATTTTTAAGGCAGAAGGAAATGGATGTGAAGGCATATACTGAGGAGTTTTATAAATTGAGTATGAGATCTGGTCATCATGAGAATGAGGTAGAAAAGGTGGCTAGGTACTTGGCTGGTTTAAGATTGAACATACAGTTAGTTTTAGCTAACCCTAAGAATGTGGAGGATTGTTACCAAATGGCAATCAAGATTGAAGAAAAGATGAATAGGGGACAAGATAAGTCCATGAGAGGAAGAGGAAACAATATGAGGGGAAGAGGAGCAGCCCCTACAACAAGGCAAACCAATGAGGGTCAAGAAGACACTGGTAAAGGACAGGGACAGTCTGATTTCAGAGGTGGATGGAAAGGTAATAGAGGAAGATTTGGAAGTGGTAGAGGTTCTACTACATTTTCAGGAAAGTGTTACACCTGTGGTGAGTTTGGTCATCCATCTTTCAAATGTCCAGAAAGCAAAGGTTCATCATCCAGAAATGATAGAACAAATGACAAGAGAGTACAACTTGTGCAAGAAGAGAAAGTAGAGCAAAGTGTACAGAGTTCAAACACTTATCAAGGAGATAGAGTTCCTGACAATTATGCATATCCTGAGGATGGAGAAGCATTGATGCTTAGGAGAATTAGTTTGCAGGCATCAAAGGATATGATGCAAAGAAGAGCTCTTTTCAAGACCACATGCAAGAGCAAAGGTAAAGTATGTAAGGTTGTCATTGATACTGGTTCAACAGACAACATGGTATCTCAGGAAATGGTGGATAAACTAAATTTGGAAAGGATTCCACACCATCACCCTTACAAGGCATCTTGGGTGAGTGATAGTCAATCACTTTTTGTCTATGAATAGGCATATGTGGATTTTCAGATTGGAGCATATCATGATAGAGTTTTGTGTGACATTTTGCCCATGGAATGTTGTCACCTACTGTTGGGTAGACCATGGCAATTTGATAGAAGGGTACTGTATGATGGGTATGCTAATACCTACACCATCAAGAAAGATGGGAAAACTATTAAGTTGATGCCATTACAGGAAGCAGCTGCAGCACAGGGGGCAGCCAAAATCATTTTAGTGGGAAAGAAGGAATTTGTGCAGATGCCTATAGGAGCAGGCATAAAGGCAGTTGGGGACACTGCAGGGAAAGGAGTTGTTCAGAACAACAGGTTGAAGAAAGTTTCAGTTTTGACTGACAGAGGTCAGCAGCAGGTGCAGAAACAAGTTTGCAAACAGCAACCAGTTGAGAGGAATGACAAGGATGTTGTCATAGTTGGGACTATTGTTTGTCCTATAAAGGTTGAAAGAAAGACAGAGTTGAACATTGCAGAAGTTCAAGAGGCAGTTCAGACAGAGGTTCTGGTCAGACAACCTGACAAACACAAGGTATGTGAGAGAAGGGCCTACATTGACAGGCATGAGGATTTACTTGCAACAAAGCAAGTTACAGTTCAGAAGTCTTGGAGCAGCCAAGAGCCAGCAGAGGACAAAGCTGGAACAGATCAAAATACTGACATGACAAAGTGTAAAGGTGGAGGACTTCCACAACTAAACTCATGGGACATGAGTTCTTTTCTGTTGGGGAGTATGGTGCAGGAGCACCTACCTGACAGCTGGCCTCCATGAGGTAGTTAGTTTGTTTTGAGTCTTGTTAATGTTTCCAAGAAGGTCTGATAAGACCAATGCATGTAATAAGGTCATGTTGACCATGCTTTGCTATTTTTAGCTAGTTTGTTAAGACAACTATTATGCTGTAGGTCTGGTTGGATCTCCCAGCCGCCTGGAGAGATTTCCCAGCTGCTTGGAGTCAGGTCAGTAGTACTTGCCAGAGATCCTATTTATGCATGAGGATCGGTTGGTTTTAGATCATCGAGCTAGGTTGCACAGAGTGAGATAGAGAGAGAGACTGATCATTGTATTGCATCTTTTGAAATCAATAAAGATCCTGTTTGTGTTCATTTTCTGTTTGATCTCCATTGTGTAATCGATCTGCTATTTTGGTGGTTTCATGGATTCACTAATCCATTCCACCGGTTGATTCGTCGAATCGGTGGAATGGCCATGTACAGTAGGGTAGGATTTAGTCTGCATTTTGTGTTTGTTTACATGCAGGTGTGCAGGATCACGGTCGAAAGGTGTTGAGAACCCTAGCATGGGCATGTGCTAGGTTGAGCTGATAGTTAGAGTCTGGAAGATCACCCTGGAAGTGGATCGGGTCATCCCAGGAGGTTCGGCGGATCAAAATTCGCTAAGGTTGGAAGTTCGTTAAAACGGCATCATCAGGATATTTCTGCGTATATCCTGCAGTCACTTCGGGCATCGTCATCCGAGTAAGGGGAGATGAGCATGATGCTGTCGATTGCATAAAGTGAATGTGTTGTGGGGTGATCATCATCAGGTGTTGCCGAGGAGGAGCGTATCGGCATAAGGTAGAAGATCGGGTTGACAATTCCTTCGCAGGCCGAAAATGTTATGTTTGGCCGACAGCAGGATATTGAAGGAACTGCATATGACGTCATCGTCATCAGGATATTTGTCATCAGGATATCGGGAAGCAGGATATTGAAGGAGCTGCATGTGATGTCATCGTCATCAGGATAATCGTCATCTGGATATCGGGGTGACGTAAGCATCGAAGGAAGGGTGCATAAGAGTTTGTCATCATCAGGATATATGGGAGGAACCGGATGTTCTATATCCTGCTGACGAACATGATGTTGAATATCATGATGCTGAAGATAGTGTTTGGCGGTAAGATGAATAGTGAACGTCAGGAGGATGTTCGCGCTTGCCGAATGTGATGATGCTGCCGATAGTCGAATATGATGATGCTGCTGACATGCAAAAGGGCGAAGGCTTGTCTGCAGGAGGATATCGGTCGGCAGAGTAAATATGATGATGCTGATAGTATTAGTAAGAAATATGATGATGATGATGAAGGGTTGCGGACATCCATGCTGTATGTCAAGGTTTTAGTGTGGATGCCTCTGCATCAGTTATAAAAGTCATCAATCATGTCAGCTAATCATAAATGATACATTAAGAACCTTGATCACCATCAATATCTCATCCGGATTAAGGTCCGATGCTCTGTCGGTCAGTTCTTCCTCAGTTTACTCTACCAAACAGGAACCCAATACTTAGGTGCTCATATCTCTTCACTCTTTCATCACCGGAGGCTCAATCCCTGGAATCTATTAGTCAAGGTACTCCTCTTGACTTCCCCAAGTTTGCACTTTATAGAGATACTTCCTCTGAGAGATCTAGACCTGATTGTTAGACCTTGTTGCATGCTCTGTTCTTGGTCACTGGACGAAAATACTCTTCAATCTAACTTCCGGTATAGACACACCATGTCCTGTGGATGTGTGGGAAGGACTTTGTTGCCATCAATGACAACACCCATGAAGCCACATAGTGTCTCTTGCCAACAATCTCCCCCTTTTGCATTGATGGCAACACTTAGTGAAAAATGACTAAGTGTCATACTACACTCCCCCTTGGCTGATGATATGTTCTAATGTACACTATACCTAAGCTCCCCCTTAGCTAGATTCCACATTTTTCACTCCTACTCACTCCCCCTTTGACATCAATGGCAAAGGGTAGAATCCATACACCAAAATTCCCAAAAATCCAACTATACATAGCCGCATAAGTATATATACATGTTATACTTACATATACTTAAGTATATCTGCAAAAGTATTCTTCAACTGTACAACTTATGTCACCCAACTCTGCTTCATCCTGTCCAAAATTGAGATGTGACCACTCAATAGGAATGTAAGAGCCTCTGCCCTTTTTAGATCTATTAGATCACTGGTCCGGGCTGTGGTCTAAGCATTAGTTAGGGCCTCATGCATGGCCTCTAATTTAGGGATAATTATCCATCTAAGTTCACTTAACCTGCTTATTCTATTTTTCTTCTCCTTCTCAAGCTTCTTTATTTCATTTATGACTGCAATAGTCTGACACTCTTGATTTATTATGGAAGAGGTGAAAGGATCAAAACTTTGAGATAAACTTGATAGTTTGCTCTCTCGTTATTCCACCTTCTTGGTGATGTATGTTGTTACGGTGGACCAAGATAGACAAAATTTGTATAGATCTCCACCATCTTTAAGAGCATTCTCTAGGCTCTTTATTCCAATATCCAAATTTCTCCTATCATTTGTTATTAGCCCTTGTACTTCAGAGAATCTTTTTCTCAAAAACTCCTTCTAGACCTTTTCTTCATCTGACTTCTCTAAGGAATCAAAATGTGTATTAACAGAATTTACAAGAGATTTTACATTACCAGATGAGGAGGTTGAGAGATCCTTCTGGAAGGATGGCATGATCTTCTCCAATACACCAGATGCAATTTCTATGAGCTCACAGTCTTCCATGTGAGACTTTAGAAGTTTTTCTTTTGCCTTTGCTTGAGAAAAGGATGCTATCTTCATGGTTTGAACCAGGGAGAGGGAATCAAAATTGAATGGTCATTGGAGTAGCTCCGGATCATCCAATTCCATCATTTCTTTTGTCAAGAAGTCCTTAACCGCTTCTGCCATGTCTCTTGCCAGAGACAGAGTTTCCTTTCCTTCTGTGGCCTTAGAGGTGTCAACAGAGACCTTCTCTATTTGATCTTTTTCTCTTCCCTTTTTCTCCTCTTCTTGACTTGCTTTCTCTTCTTTTCTTAGTTCTTCTTCAGTTCCAGAGTTAACAGGGGGATCCGAAAGAGAGATGTTTACTTCTTCAGGGACTTCCTCTTCTGGAACAGAGGAATCCAAATCCTAAGTCTTTTCCTCTCTTATGTCCTTTGGCTCTTCTGTATTTTTCATAGTAGATTCTCCTTCATCATCCATGATAGAGGGTTCATCACTTAAGTCCTCTATAATAGGAAGATTGAATCTTTTAAAAGCATTCCAGAGGATGTCTTCTGTTTCTTTTGCCACTTTGTCAGTTTCTCTAAGCATAAGTTGGTTCATCCTTGCTTTTCTTCAGAACTCATCCTTGCAGTCCTTGAAGATCATGTTCTTTTGTTGAGGGGCAATGGAAGGATAGAGTTGGATAGCAATTTGCTCCTGGATTTCTAGGTCTTTTGCCATGGCATTGTTCTTTCTTATTTCAACTTCCTTCTCTAAGATTTTGGGAATCAGGGATATGATTTCAATGAATTCTTTGTTATAAATATTAAGATACCTGACTGTAGCATCTTGTAGGATCTTCTGGTCAGCTTCATTATATTCATCATAGAATTCAGTCATTGGTTTCAAGTTCCCATCCACAGTGATTGATTTGATGATATCATCAATGCAAAGAGTAGGTTTTTCAACAAATTCCTCTACCTTCTCTTATTTGCCTTGACCGGTAGAGGATTCACTGGATGTTTTCTTCTTCTTCTTCTTCATTTTTTTGACTTCCTCATCGGTTTCAATTTCTTCATCATCCTTCTAACTTGTATCGGATCTTGTTACCTATTTCTTTGTTCTCTTCTCCCCCTTTCTGGATGTCTCAGCTTCCATTTTTTATGCCTTTTGGCTTTTAGAGGTGGCAAGTGCAGAGCTCTTGGAGGATCTAGTCTGGGAGGGGGCTTGCACCGGAGCACTCTCTTTTTCAATTTCTTGCCTTTCTTTCTCTACCCTTTCCATCTTCTCACTATTGGCATCAACTGCCTCCTTTGATATTCCATGCCTCTTGGTGAATTCTTCTACTTCCCTTCTTAATTTTCTTTTAATCTCAAGCTGTCTTAGTTCAACATGAACTTTTACACTTAGCTCTTAGTAGGTTCCAAACCTTTCTATCTTAGGGTCCTTGGGCTGACTTAGCAAATGTTGGATATGCAGTTCTAGGATTTTCTCATCAACCTCATACCCCGTTGGCATGATCCAGACTATCCTTGGCTACACTGCCTCCATTAGGCATTGATCAGTTTCTACCATAAAGCGTATTGTATCCTTATACTTTTCAACTAGAGATTGGGGGATTCTCTCTTTGGCTTGCATCATATTCTGAAAGTTCTTGAAGTAGCCCCAGAGTGTTGTATTATGTGCCTTGGCATCACCAATTCCATGCAAATAATCTCTAATTTGTATGGCTACTGGTCTATCATTTTGGCATATCCAACCACTGGATTCAGGAAGCTCATTCATAAAGTAAAAGAACAAACACAGTATTAGCCCACCATACTTGAATGAGTTCTTCTTGTCCTTCTTGATCTTTTGTAGGTTTTCCAACAGTTGGCTTAGAAGAAGCTCACAAAGATCATAGTCTGCATTCTCCCTTAACATCTGATAGGCAGTATAAATTACAGTTTTGGATACAGAATTCTCCCTGCTGGAGTGATATATCTTATAGCCAATTATCATGGATGCAAACTTGATATCCGGATCAGTGATATCTTCAATTGTCATTGCTCTCTTGTCAAATTTTGATCCTATTGCCTCACTCACTATCTGATTCTTGACGGATTTGAGAGCAGGTAACCCACCGAATGAGTGCAATTGGGTAACTACCCTAATGGCATCCTTGGTTATCTTGAATGACCTCATCAACCACATAAAGTTGTCATGCATTCTACTTAGAACATACCAGACCCATTCATCTTCTACAAAATAGGGGAAATGGATACAATGTCCAAAATGCTTGTCCCGGATAGCCTTGTACAGAGGTTTGAGTTCAAAACAATCATCTATTAACTGATTGTGATAGATATCCATTAGCTTGGATTCCCCAAATTCCTCAATGTTTGCATGAATCTATGCCCTAACATCTTCTAGATGCAAAACCCCATGCAGAATGCTTGAAAAGGTGCCTAGGGGATCAATTTGTAGGGATTTGTAGGGATGTTTCTTGAATTTAGGACGTGGCCTATCAGTGATCTTAACAACATTCAGAGTAGCCATCTTTCAAAAGATTCAAAAAGAGGTTTTCAAGAGTGGAAAATACCTTTTACGCTTCTAGGGTTCACGATATGAGCCAGATCGGATTGCTGGAAGAATCAACTTCTGCAGTTGATCTTTGATGGGCTTGAGACAATTTCATTGTAGAGCTCCTTTTCTCTTTTTCTCAAATGCAAATGTACAAATGATGAACAAAATAACCCTTTTATTTCTGCACAAACCCTAATTCCATTTTGCAATAAATGCACAACTTAGGTTATTCCGGTTGCCTTGTTTTCCTTGTTTCTGAGAGAGATCTTTCTGGATCAATGAGATGCACTTAGAGTTATTCTTGGTGAATATTAGCAATCTATATACCTTTCTTCAATCATTCCATTTATCCATAGATCAAGATAGCTCAATTTGAATCATACTGGATCTAACTGTAAAGATCCTGTTCTTACTGGATGACTATTAAACTGGATCAATCTTGGTAGATTAACCTCTTCTAAATTTCTTGCAGATCTTCCATATCTTTACCAAGGCTTATTTAGATGTTTCTCTGAGAACCCTTTAATCCGTAACTTTCCATGTGCCAATTTCAGGCACTAATTGACTGGCTGGGGGAACTTGTTTTCTTTTGTGACTCCCTCTGAGCCAGAGCTCATCTATTTAGTTTCTGGAAGGAATATCAGCACCAGATTCTGCTACAAATCCATCCTCAACATTTTCTATACTCCTCTTCACCCAAATCTTGTTCATCTCCCTTTGAATTTCATCCGCATTCACTTTTCCTTTCCCTTTGTCTTGATTTTGATTATGATGCACCGGACCCCTTTTGTCCTGATTCTTATTTCTGTAGAATTTGGCAATATGACTGGATCTATTGCAATTGTAGAAAACAACATTTCCTTGTAGATTTGACTGATATCCTCTTGATCTATATTGATTAGCCATATGTCCCATTCTATTGCATGCAAAGCATCTACCATTGAATGAATTGTTCATTTGCATATTTCTACATTCTTGAGATTTGTGACCATACCTTTTGCATTTAAAACACTATCTGGAGAAGGATGAATTAGTCTGATTCATTCTTCTTCTACAATAATTTGCTTTATGACCAAATTTATTGCAATTGTGGCAATATCCATTGAAGGATGGATATCTTTAAGCATTTGGTTGCCTTACCGGTGGTCTTCTAGGCTTGTTCCTTGGATTTCCTAATCCAGAGTTCTTCTGACTAGATCCTGAGCTTTCCCCTTTCTCATACCCCAAGCCTTGCTTGTCATCTACCCTTTTTTGGCTTTCAAGAAGAACTTCAAGTTGAGAAAAGCTTATCTTGAATATCTCTTTGTATTCATTTGCTATTTGAAGATCCCTTTTAAGAGTGTCTATCTGATTCTCAAGTTGTTCTTCATTATCTCTAGCTTCTTCAAGATGAGATTCTAGATGCCTGATTATTCTATCCATTTTGTGGCAGTCTTCTAACTTCTCCTTGAGAGATTGTTTTAGATTATCTTCACTTTTTATTTTCTCTTTAATTTCTTGGGTGAATTTCATAACTCCTGATTCCATTTCATGTTTTACCATAATGACCTCTTTTGATAACTTCTCACATAGCTTGGTTTTCTCATTCAGATCTTCATTAGTATCATTGGCTTCACTTTGACTTGCTAATTGTTGAAGTAGTTCCTTTCTTTTCTTCATTGAGATACTTAGTTTTTCTTTGAGTTCATTTATGAAATCATCAGCTTGTTGGAGTCTTTCCCTTAGGTTGTTGACTTCAGAGTGAGATTGCTCAAGATCATCTAGGGTAGACTGAAGTTATTCCCTCATACCATACATATCCATTGAGATTCCCATATCTTCCTCAAGTTGTTAGGCTCTGTTTGGAGGAAATTGGCTTTGATACCAATTGTTGATAACTGAGAGGGAGGGTGGATCAGTTATCTTAATTAATTCAACTTTTTGTTCTTCTTTAATAACTAGTGTAGCATAAGCATCCATAACCATGAAGGCAGAAACAAAATCAATACACATAACACAATGATTTTGACATGGAAAACCCTATCAAGGGAAAAACCATAGGGTGACTAACCCAAGATTGTATTCTCTGTTAAAAGAATAGAAGTACAAAATGGCACTTGCCAATTAGGGCTCACTGCCTACAAGAGACTCACTATCTACAAGGTACAAGAAGGTAACAACATACTTGAACTGATGAGAAGCATCCACATATGCTGAGGTTTAGTTCTAGTTAGGCTCAATATACTGATCTACTACACTTCATTCTTCCTCTTCTTTGGTGTTGTTGTCCTGTCACATATCGGAACTGTATTACTGCTTCCACGCTGCTCTACTTTTCTTCGCACTACCCAATACACCACACACCTTCATACCAAAATCAATCTAGTATATATATCTGCATCAATGATTGCAATCATCTTTCTAGTCAGCATCCAGAAAACTCAAGATATTTCCAAACTCTGGTCTGTCAGCTGAATCCATGCTTACAAAGTGATGCGTATGAAAAATATAGTTATAGAAGTCATCAATCATGTCAGCCAATCATGAATGATACCTTAAGAACCTTGATCACCATTAATATCTCATTCAGATTAAGGTTTGATGCTCTGCCGGTCAGTTCTTCCTTAGTTTACTTTGCCAAACAGTTACCCAATACTTAGGTGCTCATATCTCTTCACTCTTTCATTACCGGAGGCTCAGTCCCTGGAATCTATCACTCAAGGTACTCCTCTTGACTTCCCCAAGTCCACACTTTATAGAGATACTTCCTCTGAGAGATCCAGACCTGATTGTCAGACCTTGTTACATGCTCTGTTCTTGGTCACCGAATGAAAATACTCTTCAATCTGACTTCTAGTATAGACACACCATGTCCTACGGATGTGTGGGAAGGACTTTGTTGCCATCAATGACAACACCCATGAAGCCACACAGTGTCTCTTGCCAACACGAAGATGGAGTGCATCTTGGATAGCAGGACAGCCAAGAAGACAAGAAATTAGACCTATTTTGAGCACTTAGTCAAATGGCAAGGACTTCCAGACTCAGAGGCCACATGGATATTAGAAGAAGACATCACAAAGTAGGGTGGTGATTTGTAGTAGTTAGTCTCTAAGAGGACTTGAGACAACTTTCACCCGGGGAGTATGGTGCAGGAGCACCTAGAAAATCATGTTTTGTGTTGTAATAAGGTCTATTTGACCAATGCATTTTCATTTTTGTTGGTCTCTAGGTCTTTCAGGACCTAGAACTCTTTTTGTAAGTCCCAAGTGACTTAGGTCAGATTTGTCAAATTGTTAGTCTCAAGATGGTTGGTCTCCCAGCCGCTTGGAATCGGTTGGTTTTCCTCAGGGTGAGTTTATAAACCTAGAGGAATGAACCAAATAAGGATTGGTAATCAGATTGTAGAGGAGGTGAATGTGATTGTGTATTGTGCTAAGGAGAAATAGGACAGTTCTGTTCCATCAATTTGATTTCTTTTTCCTGTAACTGCAAATCGTATAGTTGTAGATTTCCATTCTTTATGTGCTTTCTGTTGTTGCAATATGTTGATGTGAAGCATTCCACTGGTAAGATTTCTATCAAAATCAGTGGAATGGCTTCATTGTACAAATATCTATTTTTGTTTTCTATTTTGTTTCATTGTTCGGTGGTGCAGAGGATCCAGACAATACGAGTTGCACAGTAGGTTGACCTAGCATCTCCATGTGCTAGGGTTTGGGAGAAGGTAAACTATGCATCGGTGCATTGGCAAAGCAAACCCTAATGTGGCCGATAGTAATTGTCTCACCAATGAGTGAAGTTTAAAGGTGACATCGAAGTGATCGGCGCATCAGCCAAAGATTGCAAGTGTTCACCGATAGAACAAGTCTCACCGAAGGTAAATGCCATTGGCGCATTAGAAGACAAGTTAAGAGTTTCACCGATGGGAAGGGTCTCACTGATAAGGTCACGTCCAATCGGTGTGGAAGCCGTCATGGTTGAAATGAGGAGGAACTTAACCATCATCGGGCATCGACAGAAGGATGAAAGACTTGGCCGATAGAAGTAAGTCTCACCGAAGATAAAGTGAAGTTGAGCTATCGGCGTGAGTTTGGTCACGGAGAGACTTAAGAAAGTCTTTCCGATGATGGTTGTCTGACTGATGGAGATGTATCAGTGGTTCATTTGTTAGTCTTGCCGATTGTGAGTAAATTAGGGCCCATTCTGTGTTTCCCACTGCGCACTCCTCATCACATCCCTTCTGCATGCAGTGCTTAAGCTGTTGAGCAGATATCATATAAAATTTTGTGGGCTTCTGAATGCCCACTATCTCAACTGACATACCATGATCATCTAAGCAGCCAATCACCTTTCGACAACAATCTAGCTTGGCTCGATGAGCCACAAGCCAATCCATGCCCAAAACCATTCTATAGGATCCTAAAGGCATAACCCTAAGGTCACATAATGTAGTAAAGATCCCCAAAGATATCTCACAGTCATGGACTAAGGCATCTACTGCCATCTTGGCCCCTGTGGCCAACTCAACCTCCTACCTATCGCCCTGCCTAGAGGCCACCAGCCTGCAACACTCCACTAACGATGGAGATATGAATGAATTAGTAGCGCTAGAGTCAAATAAAATAGAAATGGGGACATCCCCAATCATACCTAAGGTCTCAATCACTGATGCCTAAAAATTAGCCTAGCGGTTATCAACCGCTGCAAACATACGGTGGGACCTACCCACATCTCCAACTTTCTTCTCTGATACTCTTATGTGAAGTTGTCCCCCTGTCGTAAAGCCCTATGGCCACTCTCTGGCTAGACATCCCACTCCACCACAAACATAGCATGGGCCCCGAGCCTGTACCTATCCAAACTGAGTCCTACTACTCTGCTGCTGTGTAGATCGACTCGTGGACCCCTATGAACCCCTATAAGACTGCTGTGATCCTGCGGGTCCCGCAGGTGGTCCCTACTATGTCTGATCCCTATGCAAGCCATGTTGCTTCCAACCTTGATTATGACCCCCATGTGCCCTCTGTTGTGGCCTGGATCTTTGCTGCTATTGCGGCTTCTGCTGCTGTGGAGGCCTAAGAGGTAATGGTGCACAACTAAATCCTCCTCTCTAAGGTGGTGGTGGTGTTCATCAAAATCTTTGCTGTTGCTGGATATGATCCTGAAACTAAGGGTGTGAACTCTAACCTCGTCCCTATATCTCCTCACCTATGTATGCCTTCTCGGTAGCCTCACTCAATATCAAGGGGTCTGCCATGTGCACAGGCCCTGCTATCCCATTATTCAACCCTCTGATAAACTTGTGAACTAGGAGTTTCTCATCATGGAGATACTCTACATAATGTGACAACTCAGTGAACCTGCTCTCATGCTGTGCTACAGTAAGCCCTCGCTGCTGTAAATTGTGGAATTCATCAATACAACACTACCTGTAGTGGTTTGATAGATATCATGCATTAAACCACTCAATGAATGTATCCCATGAAAGTGTATCGAAGGATAAGTAATGCTTGCACTCCTCAGTGCACAACCAAGTCGCTGTTGCATCTCTCAACAGGTGGACCGCCATGTGTGCTTTCATATTGCCCTCGTAAGGATGCAACACAAAGCAACTGTCTTAAGTGATAAGCCAAGCCTCAGCCTTGGCTCCCTCTGTGGTCCCTGTGAAAGTAGGTGGATTCAGCCTAAGTAAGTCTCTAATAGGATCTCCTCAGTCTATGTGTCCTCTAATAGGCTCATCCACACCATAAGCGTAAGGCTTGTGATAAACCTGCTCTACTCTCAATGCCTCCTTTCACCTCGCCTGATGCAGTGGGCTTCTGCTACGACCTCTATAAGTTGAACCAACCTCCTCCACAGTAGTGTCAGGAATCTCTACAAAAGGCTCTACTCGTGGCACTGCTCGTGGCTCGACGTGGGGCTCGGCATGTGGCTCTTCACGCAACTTAGCACGCGACTCCACACATGGCTCCTCTCATGAATCTATGCGGGGCTTAGCATGTGGCTCTGCTACCATTGGTGGCAACCTCTCTAACACTGTTTGTAATGCCTGTAAGATCTATGGTCCAATATCAGGTACCGGTAATGCCTACAGTGCTGGCTACTCTGGTGGAGCTGGTGGTCCCTAACCATCTGCTATAGACTCGTTCTCATTCTATATCTCTATGGATGTTGTGGCACGTGAGTGCGCTCGCCGAACTCATCGAGGAGGCATCCTACAAGAACAAGGTATTTACAAATTAATTGAAATTGCAGAATAAATAATGTGCCCAAACAAGCCTAGTGTTTAAACTTGGGCTCTGATACCAAATGTCATGCCCACATTTCCCATGCGGCCATGACATGCAACACACGTGTCATGTGGTCATTACATGAAATATCAAAAACTTTTCGACTTGTCCCTAGAAACCCCCTCGCACACGTCAGTATGCTCAGTGGTAATACACATAAGGCGTAAACATGTCAATCAATCTCAAGGAAGAGTGTTTACATATGCAATCCCCTACGTGATGATAGCTGACTAGGAGGTCATGTGATGCGAAGAGCGTCGCTACTAGGGTTAGGATCAAATGGACCTGAACCCTAAGTTACCTAAGTGAGTGACATGATTCTGACATTCATGAGTCAAAATCCAACCCTAATACTAGAGCACAAAAATTGATTAAAATATGACTTCGATAAAACTAATAATTGCAAGGTAAAATAAATGTTAACTAATGCCAAGGAAATTCACTTAAGTTAACTGCCCTAAGTCTCAGAAAATTTAGGCAGCATAACGCGTTTTTAACGTTTGATATAGTTATTTTAAAAAGAGTCTCCCTCGAAATAATTATAAAAAGATTAAAATAAAATTCTTCTAAGTAACATTATAAAAATTACCACCCGATTAATCAAAATTCAAAATAAATAACATCATTAAATAATAAACCCCAATAATATAAATTCACTAATAATTAAATTTCCACAATTATATTATTTAAAAAACAAAAGTGAAATTCCTCCCAAAAAGAACTAAAATAACTTTACCCAAACCCAACAAATCTAATAACAATAATAAATAAATAACAGGATCCCCAAAATTAATCGAATTAAATCCCACTAGGGAAAATTAATAATACAAGGCTAAAATTAAAATTTCAAAGGGATAAAAGAACCCATTAAAAGCCCTAATACACTACCCAAATAAAAATTCACAAAATAATCATAAAAATAAATTTCCACTCACAAGAATATGACCATCTTAAAAATCACTCAAAGGAAAAATAATAAAAGTTTAAAATGAAAAGGAGAGGGAAAGACACATGCAAAAGGGAAAAGAATAAAATAAAATAATTTAACTAAAAGTCCCACTCATCTCACAACCCTAAAGTCTATCCAATATTTTATTACCTTCTATTTTAGTTTGCCCTGACCCTATCATATACTTTTCCCATTCTCTTCTCTTTCTTTTCATTTTGTTCTCTTCTCTTTGTGTTTTCACTTGCAGGTTGGGGTTTTCTTCATCCATGGCTTGGCAGCCATGAAAATACTTCTCACAAAGGTATATATTCATTTCATATATACATGGTTTCATTTTTTTTTGTGTAATGAATATATATATATACACATTTATATGTTACAGATCTGAATAAACTTTTTTAAAAAAAATATAGAGAGCAAAATATATATATATATGTAATGTCCAAAAATGTCCCTTGGGGACTTTTCCCTCATAAGGTTTAGCTCCTGGGTCTTTAGCATGCATTTAGGACATTTTAGTTAACATTTTAACACCCTGATGGAATGAGACCCAGGTTCCTTGGAAAATAGGGCCTAAGTGGACCCTTTGAGCTGTACCCTACCCAAAATAGGGGGGAGGACTTGGGCACCCACGCCCTAGTCCTACCCTATTTTGGGGCAGCCCCAATTTTTGGGTGTCAGTTAGTGACCATTATTAGGTCCCTTTGCCGACACGGTAAGTTTGAATTTCAAATATCTTGGCGGGAGTGCTTGTAGATGCATATATAAGCAAGCTTAGGCATTCATTTGTAAACTAGATGATTACTAACAAGCTATTGTGTTCTCAAGGTGATTCAAGGCTTTCTATTGTGTTGCAAGAGCAGACTTGTATGTTTGGTGTGTTGAGATTTGTAGATTTAAGCATCAATATCCTCATGGCATGAAGAGCATCTTCCTCCATGAGAGCTTCACTACAAGGTGACTTATCATTGTGTTTTTATCATTGATTCCTTTGGTTTTTGGCCTCTACCTCACAAGGGCATGCCCTCTTTATCTGACAACGGTGTCTGCCCTCCGGGGTTTGACTAAGGCAAGCCTCTAAACACCACAACCTCCAAACCAAGTCTTGTGATTGCAAGTTACAAGTGTCGCATTCGGAAAAAGTGGAGTTGTAGGAGGATTGGGCAGACATTAAGGATTCAGGATCCGAAGAAAAGTCAACAAAGGAGCACTTCTGGGACTTGGGCGCTCGCTCCAGTGTCCTCCGCAAACAGATCCTGAAAAATAGAAGTTACAGGGCTGATTAGTGTCGGAAGGAGGTCTAGATTCCCTGAAAAAGTAGATACCTTGGACTTGGGTGCCCCACTCCAGTGTCCCCGACTGTTCCATGTCGAAACCCCGAAAATAGATATTTTACTCCCGTCTGCAAGAGCTTTTTCCGTAATTCATTAATTTGTTGTCGTATTTGCATAATTAGGATTTTAATGGTCAATTGGGCATAAGAGAAGGAAAAATTGATAATTAATTCCCTAATCCAAGTTTCCCTACATCTAAAAGTGACTCTAGGGTATGATAGTGCTCGCCACTTGACCCTAGATCCTTCAATGTTTAGTGAAGAGGTGGATTTTAACATCTAAACAATAAAAGATTAACAAAATCCAATTTTACCCTAAACATTTTGGTGAACCCATGTTTTTGAACTTAAATTGAAACTTTCTGAGTGTTTGTCTACAGATTTGGATTGATTTCATTCATTCATTTAGTCATTCACCTTATTGCATTGAGCAAAATTCACAAAAATTGAAAAATTGGAAAAATACAAAAAAATTGCATTGTTGGGCTTACTAAATTGTATTAGTTCTTCTTAAATTTTCCTAATTCATGATTTTTGCATCAGATCTGATGTAAAATACAGAAAAATACAAAAATTCAAAATTTTGGGTTGTATTTTCATCATTTAATTGCTAGGGTTTTGTGGAAATGTTTACAATTTTATATAACCTACTAATTCCAGAATCTAGGGTTAGTACGCAAAATCTTTTCTCAGATTTTTCTACTGATTTTAGAGGCTCATTCAAATTTACGTTTTTCTGTAGTCTTGCATTTTAGTGTGAATTTGCATTTAAATTTAAAATATTTGCATTTTTGCATTGAAAATTTCAACAAAAACTAGCAATTTTGGAGCATTTTCATTAAATTTGCATGGGCATTTTGCATGTTTGATCTTGAACATAATTTTTAGATCTGAGAGTATGTAATTTACATAAAAAATCAGACTTCAAACCATTCTCATAGTATTTTTTTCCAAAATCTCAAACCTAGGGCTTCGAAAACAACGATTTTCACTAATTTTGACCTTATCAACTTCATAAACTTGCACCATAGGTGTGTTGTTAAATATATTTTGGCATTATTTTTCTATTATCAGGGTAGTAATTTTCTTCCCCTCATAAAAATATTCACAACACCCTTTTAACGGGCTCTTGTAGTGAAAATTTGGCGAAAAACTACACTTTTTGGCTATTTTTGCCCTAGGGTTTGAGCTAGTTTACACTCCAAGTGTGTTGTGATCAGTTTTATGGATTTAGATGAATAATATTATTGATATTATTTGTTTTACCTCATAAAATTCCTTACAACACCTCTTTGGCTAGGTCTTGGAGTTGAAAAACTGTGAAAAATAGCTTATTTTTGCTATATTTTCACTAGGGTTTGACCTTAAGTGGCACTAAAAGCATGTTGTGTTGGGTATTTTGGCACCAAGTGGCTGTTATTATTGATATTATTTTCTTTCCATCATCATTTTACTCACAACACCCTTTTTTATGCTCTCTTGCATTGAATTTTGGTGAAAAAAGTGTCTATTTTGACATATTTTCACTATATTTTGAATTGGCATTAATTAGAAATCACATCAAGAGTGTGTTGAGAGTAATATTATTGCTGTTTTGGACTGATATCAGACATATAACTTGCTTCCCTTGACTGTAATCCTCATAACACCCTTCGGGTCATTCATTTGCATTGAAAAAGTATTGAAAAATCAAACATTTTGGGCTATTTTTGCTCTTATCTTTTGCACCTATTTTGCAAAGCTTTCAAAATCTGATTTGGAATTAATTTGAGCACAAATACATGGCCTCTAATCACAATAACAACAATAGGTTCCTTCCTAGACCTTACATGAAAGGAAAAGCACCTGAACCTGAAATTGTCTTTACACCTCGTGATAGAACAACTGGAGACAAAGAAGGACCTCTTTACATCACTGTGAAAATAATGGGAAACCCTGTGGATGGAACTCTTATCGATCCTAATTTCATGACTAATGTTGCCACTAAAGAGTTCCTCTTTTCACATCAACTAATGCAAGGTTCTTATGACCTCTCGAGCATGATGATTAAGACACATACGGGAACCTTTATCAAGCCTTTGGGTAAGATATTATTGTTAGTAACACTATCCAGAAAACATATTGAACAATGGTTTGATGTTGTTCTTGTTTTCAACCTCTTTTGCATTAAATTGGGACATCCCTGGCTAAAAGAAATGAAAGCTATCCCTTCAACAATACATCATTGCCTAAAATTCCCCCTGGATGGCCGTATAACTACTATCCCCCGCAACAAGTATAAACCTTTGGTTCAGAAAACACATTACAAGTTGAATTACTTTTGAGATAAAACTGAAATACCTAGTCCTCCTACACAAGAAATGACAAAAGAGAAACAACCCGCATGTGAAGAGCACTTTAAACCAAAAGGACAAGGTCCCCATGCTAAGGTTCCTCCCCCAAAATCCTTACAAGGATCGGGAGATCATTGTCAACAACAAAATCTTCCACCGCGACAAATAAGGTTTGATCCTGGTGCTTCATCTTCTAATTTACAACAACCTATGAAAGATCAAGGCCCTATCTTACAAGAGATAAGTGGTTGAAGAAAGAGAAATAGAAAAGCAAGAGAAAGAAGAAAAAGAAGACAAGAATATGCTATAAACCTAGCCTCTCAACAAGAAAACATTGATCCCAACATTCAACAAATGAAGACAATCCTAACGATGAACAAGATATGAATTTGGTTATGGTACCATATGTCCCACTATCCTCCATCATTAGGGAATGGGACGATGACGATGATGATTTGCTTATAGACAATTTCTAGCCCGACAGGGGCCCTACAGGTAAGTATCTCTAACCCTTTATCTCTCTCGTGATGTGCTTACCCCGTGATGTGTTATGTGTTGTTTAGGCCTCCTAGGATGACCTCGGGTTCTTTCGTCAGGTTTGGGATATCAGGAGACCACCTCTATTGTGACCTTCTTCTATTTGTATCATCATTCTTCTATATTGCCTCTCTTTGATTTCATTGTTGTGTGTTGTGTCTTACGGACATAGCATTGTGGTTGGTGACTTGGGGGCACCCTCCTATGTGACTTTCCCTAAGACACTTGTATCTCCTCTCTTATTTATTGTTTCCCTTCTTCTAGTGTTTCCATCTAGTGGGCAAATGATGACAAATATTTATGCTGATGCAGACCTAGTGTCCCTTTCGAGAGCAATCAAAAAATAGACTTAATTCCTAATATGACGATGGGGTTGTATATCTTATCTGACGCTTGGCTAGTGGAAGCACTCGTGCTTTCCGCATAGTGAATTTGATGATGTTTCTATTGCATTTACAAACCTTAACAATACTGCTGCTCTATGCACCTTTGTTTGCCTCTAAATCTAGCCTTGGCGGTACTCGATTCAGAGAGCTTCGAGATATAGCCCTATAGTTATCCTCGAACTCTAAATTCATTGTATAACCTTGGCTCTTTGTGTGGTTAATCATATGCATTGATGTTGTTGTTTATCATGATGTTGTAGACACTAACATGTTTCTTGTAGGGATGTGTTTGTGGGAACATTTGGCAATTGTGAAGTACATGTCACCTCCAGGGGTCATGGGCTTTGCGAAAGTTAGTGTTCCCTTGTGTGTTTTCTTCCTACCTTAACGTGCTTGATATCGATAACTGATATCAACTACGGGCATATAAGGTAAGTTGTCTATTATAGATGTTAGCAATGTGTTTGACCTCAGATGCAGAGACCTACACTCTTGGGTAGTGCATCGTGCATCCTGAGTTTGTTTGAAATCAATCAATCAATCATGTAAGCCCTCTGCAAAGGTGGGATATCAAACATATCCTTTTTCTTAAGCCCTCTATGAAGACGGGGATGGTGTATTTCTCAGAGTAGATTGCATCATCTTTTCATTTTCAAAAGTCCTCTGTGGAGGCAGGGAGAGGTTCTGTGACTAACTCAACCCTTAAGCATGTTTTTGGTGATTGTTGTGGTGAAGCCCAATCATCAGTGTGTGCCTGTAATGTGCTTGAGATGGTGATGAGCCTAGAAATAGGGAACACACCATCGCTTGTCTGCCATGTTTTCTCCGTGTCTTCAAGTGTGTGTGTTTTGGCATGCTTGTTTTGTGTGGCATGTTTGTCGCCCCATATGCAGAGACCAACGCTCTTGGGTAGTGCTTCGTGCATTTTGGGAGGTTTTGCATGTCTTGTGTGTGTGTTGTCCCATATATACAGAGACCTCTGCTCTATGGTAGTGCATCGTGTATTATGGGAGGTTTGTTTACTTTCCAGTACTTGCATTTGCATTTCATATATATGAGAAAAAGAAAAGAAAAGATATCATTTCTGTCTTCCATGCATTAATCTGTCTTCTATGCATTGATTGTCTGCTTTGTGTTCTACGTGACTCTAACTGTCTTATCCATGTTTTGTGTGCATGTTACTGTCTTTTATGTGATTGGCGTGTCTTCTCCATGCTTGATGTGTTTGTTGTGTTTGTGACCTTACTTTAATGCATGTATTGGCCTCATGTTTATACATACATTAAAGTGGGGGCTAAATGTAACGTCAGAAAATGTCCCCTTGGGGAACTTTCCCTCATAAGGTTTAGCTCCCAGGTCTTTAGCATGCATTTAGGACATTTTAGTTCATATTTTAACACCCAAATGGAATAAGACCTAGGTTCCTTGGCAAATAGGGCCTAGGTGGACCCCTTGAGCTATACCCTGCCCAAAATAGGGGGAGGACTTGGGCGCCTGCGCCCTAGTCTTGCCCTATTTTGGGGCAGCCCCAATTTCTGGGTGTCGATTAGTGACAGTTATTAGGTCCCTTTGCCAACATGGTAAGTTTGAATTTCAAATATCTTGGTGGGAGTGCTTGTAGATGCATATATAAGCAAGCTTAGGCATTCATTTGTAAACTAGATGATTACTAGAAAGCTATTGTGCTCTCAAGGTGATTCAAGGCTTTCTATTATGTTGCATGAGCAGACTTGTATGTTTGGTGTGTTGATATTTGTAGATATGAGCATCAATCTCCTCATGGCATGAAGAGCATCTTCCTCCATGAGAGCTTCACTACAAGGTGACTTATCATTGTGTTTTTATCATTGATTCCTTTGGTTTTTGGCCTCTACCTCACAAGGGCATGCCCTCTTTGTCTAACAATGGTGTTCAGAGACTTAAGTGTCCTCCAGGGTTTCACTGAGGCAAGCCTCTAAACACCACAACCCCCAAACCAAGCCTTGTGATTGTAGGTTACAGGTGTCACATCCAGAAAAAGTGGAGTTATAGGAAGATTGGTCATACATCAAGGATTCAAGATCTGAAGAAAAGTTAGACAAAGGAGCACTTCTAGGACTTGGGTGCTCGCTCCAATGTCCTCCACAGATAGATCCCAAAAAATAGAAGTTACAGGGTTGATCAGTGTCGGAAGGAGGTCTAGATTCCCTGAAAAAGTAGGTACCTTGGACTTGGGCACCCGCTCCAGTGTCCTTGACTGTTCCACCTCAGAACCTCAAAAATAGGTCTTCTATAATTTGGTATTTTACTCCCGCTTGCAAGAGCTTTTTCTGTAATTCATTAATTTGTTGTTGTATTTGCATAATTAGGGTTTTAATGGTCAATTGGGCATAGAAGAAGGAAAAATTGATAATTAATTCCCTAATTCAAGTTTTCCTACATCTGAAAGTGACTCTAGGGTATGATAGTGCTTGCCACTCGACCCTAGATCCTTTAATGTTTAGTGGAGAGGCAGATTTTAACATCTAAACAACAAAAGATTAACAAAATCCAATTTTACCCTAAATAATATATATATATTGTGATATAGATATTATTAAAAAATTAACAGTCAAAAGTAAGAGGGTTGAATGGCTTTATTTGCAGGTTTTATTATAGAGAGGGAGCGAAGACACCCCATGGCGCCGCCGCCATGAGAGATTCATTTTAGCAGGTTAAGATTTAGATAGGGGTGATGGTGTGGGGAGGGGGCCGGGCCCCCTCCCCACACCCGCGACCCTGCAGAAGTTTCGGTGGGTGGTGACCATGGCCGCCGTCCACCGAGCTACCTTTTCTTTATTGAAAAAAACTCTAACCCTATATGATATTAGGGTTGGGCCGTTGAAATCTCCATTCAACTTTTTTTTTGTTTATTCAGTAAAACAAAATGTGATTTAGTTTATATTTTATTTAAAACAGTTTCAAATATATATATATATTTACCTCATTGATGAAACTGAGTAAACAGTGTATATATATCACTGCATATATATATATTTGAAACTGTTTATATATATATATATTTACCTCATTGATGAAACTGAGTAAACAGTGTATATATATCACTGCATATATATATATATGTAGTGATATATATACACTGTTTACTCAGTTTCATCAATGAGGTAAATATATATATATAACATTCCACTTTACACAAATAACAGAATTTTAAACTAACATAAATATAACAGTTAGAGCTTTTGGAACTAAATTTTTTTTTGACAGCAAATTAAATACCAAATTCTTTATTTTTCCTTCTCCTTTCAAAACAATAAGTAACATGAGAAATCTAAGCATTGTTTTTTTTTTTTGTTGTTTCTAAGAATCATATCAATAGAAAGATTTATTTCTTTTCTATCTAAACATACAACAAAAATCAAAATGGCAAGATATGCTCTCTTTTTCTTTGAAACATAAAATGACAACATAGATATATTTACATTTGACAAGCTTTCCAAAACACCTTAAACTCAAACAGCAACATAATACACATTTTAAAACCATAGCAATGAATATTACATATTAAAATTCCTTTCAACAACAAATACAATGGAGAGCAATAATTTGAACAACTAAATACAATCAGGCCTCCAAGACCATGGCTCACAAAACTAGCCAACACAAAATGCAAATAAGGCTAACATGAACATTTCTTCAAGCTCCAAGAATCCAAATTAACCTACAATGATATAAACACAAGAGAGGAAAACCAATCCATGTAAATCGCCCTCCTCCCTACCATAGACCTGCTAGTGGGTCACCCTCGAGCTGGGAGGTAGATCTCACATGGGTTTTCTCATACCACAACAAAAATCACAAACAACACAAAATCTCCCAAGGATTAAGCACAATACAAAACTCATTGAAATGAGTTTGGAGGGGTAGGGGAGTGGACCCCTCAACTCAAGAGGTCACTCTAAAACACAATAATCTCAATACCACAAGGTCTCAAGCCAAATAATATCTCCATGAAACTCCAAAAACAACATGGCACTCATGCCAACCAGAATAATCCCAACACCATAAAATGCCCTCAAGGCTATAAATAGATCAACACCAGGAGGTGATCTCGAGGAGGTTCACTCTCCCCCACCCCTTACAAGTTGAGCATTTTCTCCAAGTGGAAAGGCTCTTACCAACACCCAAAAACCACACAAAAGAAAACTAACACCCAACATAAAATCTCAAACACATCAACAAAAAATGAAACAAGCATAAGGAATGGCTAATGCCATAGGGCTTACCTTAAGAGACCAACAATGGATGCACATTGAAGAAGAGCTCACAAGCTTTCTCCAAGCCTCCAATTTTTCCCCAACTCCTTCCCAAAACCTCCAAAGATAGAAAAATTTCAAAAAGCAAGAACCCCCAGCTCCTCTCCAAGAGGAGATAAAGTAGGCCTCCAAATTAGGCCCTGAGGAATGAGAAGGTGACACTTGTCACCTTCTCCTTCCTCATCCCATGCCAGTTGCAAGGGAGAAGGAATGTGAGGGTGACAAGTGTCACCCTCTTATCTATTCAAACTCTCACCTTATCCACTTGTGCTCTCACACATGTGTGAGAGCCCAAGTGGAGAGGTGACAACTCTCCTCATGGCTCCATGAGGATAAGGAATGACACATGTCATCCTCTTATCCTCCAAGAGAGCCGCCTCTCTCCAAGATGCTCTCACACGTGTGTGAGAGTCTTGGGGAAGGTTCCACACACTTGGGGGTCTTGAAGACCCCCCCAAGTCTTCATGGTGGAGGAATCCCCAAGCCTTGGGAAGGGAGATGGGCCTTTTCCAAGGCATGACTCATCTCCCACCCTTAGCCCTTTTGAAATTTCGTCACATTTACTAAACCAAAGTTTAGAGTGACTAGATGGGAGTTACCCTAGGGTTTAGTAAGTCCAAATGGACCCTAGACCCTAGGGGTACCACCTAGCGTAAGTTTGGAACTCTAATAAACACATAAGGAGGTGTAAAATCACATTAAATGGCCCATAAATAAAAGAACACCAAATGGTGTGAATTAAAACATAGATTTTACAACACATGAATTAAATCAATTAAAAGGGTGAACTAGGCCAATAATTAAAATTAAGCATTTACAAAAACATCATTCAATCAAACATGATCTTCATCCCTCTTGGGATTGGATTGGCTTAACAAGGAATTACATAAGTGTGAGATCTGCCTCTGATTTTCTGTGGCCTGGAAAATCACCTATGCACTAGATCAAATGGTCAATCTAACATAGATATATCATAGCCAAAGCAATAGAATGTAATAATCATGTCATCGTATAATTCATACAAAACATTAAACAACTCACATCATAATTAAGATTTAAAATTGCATTTTCTATCTAATATCTCAGAATCAGAATCCAATAACAAATCCACATAATAAGCTCATAATCAACATCAATAATCATCATCAAATGTATCTCATATGTCTAGCATCATAAGAGCATCAAAAAGGAATCTAATCAAATCACCACATAACTAATCAAAACTAATCCAAGCCAGGAGATATAGTCTAAATCTGCATAATGGAAATCAATAGTCTTTAAATGTCTAAAAATGTCTCCAACTATAATGTAAAATGATCAAAATAGGGAAGTGAAATAAATCAGCCTCACAGGTTTATTGTCTTGCAAATTTGGGAACGTGCTTATATTATCTGTATCTACCTTCCCTTGAAGTTTCTAGTGTCGGTTTTCAGTGGCAGTGCATCCTGATGTGTAGAATGAAGAGATTCTTTGTTTTAGGTGGTTGTAGTAGTGTTGCAGAAGATTATGATGATGCTAGAATATTTGGGAAAGATGTGTGGATACTGTGGAATAATTCTTTGGGGTCCACATGATGTTTTTGGGCTTGGAGAGGCATGTATGTAGTCACTTGTAATGTTTGTTCAGGTTTAGTCGACCTAGCATGCTAATGCTATTTGCAGAGATATCTCGTGGATTGTGGATGTGATGAGCAGCATGGTGATACAGATTTGAGTCCTAGTTGACCCTTCACATGGTCCACCGTCACTTCTTTCCACCATGAAAGTGTTTGGTGCCGACCTATTCCAGTGTTGCACGTTTGAGGTGTACACATTTCATTAAGGCTAACCTAATTGAGATTATCTTAGTTCGTGGATGGTATAAATACAAGATGAAGTTTGAGTGGAGTATGTAGAGAAGATCATGCAAATGTGAATCAAGGGTGGTGAATTGAATGTGAGTTTAAATGCTTATGACTCCCGGATGTAGTGAGCAGAAGGTGTCTACATTTTAGTTTGCTTGAAGTTGTTGGAGGCAGTGAGCCAAAGGTTATGGATGGCATAAAGTTGTAGTGGTGGATTTCTCCTATTGCTTTGAGATAGTGAATCTCTCTGTAACAGTCCTCTTCTATCCTTCTCTCTCCTAGGCAGTGAGTCCTTCTGGAAGTGAGCCTTTCTTTTGGCCAATGAGCCCTTAGCAGTGAGCATATTTGTTTTCGGTGTTTCTATTCATATACATGTGAGCTAATCCTCACCGTAGTTTTTCCCTTCTTGGGTTTTCCACATAAATCTGGTGTTCTTATGTGTTTGAATGTGTTTGCATTAATTTTTTATATGTTTACATTCTACTAATTCATAATAAGACGTTGAAGACTAGAATAGCATTGAGGGTTTAATGTTTTAATATACAACTGATTCACCCCCCTCTCAATTGTCTTGTGCATACTAACATTTTATACATACAGTCCACACAAAATGATTGATGACGTACATTCATACACAAGAAAATGAATGCCAAATTTAATTCAAATATACAGGCACACACTTCACACAAATTGAATGAAAAAGTTACTTTCAAAAGCACACACACACACACACTTTAGATGAAGTGAACATCTAAGTTAACATTCAAACATGCACACAATGAATACCAAGTTTATACACACAAACATACATGAACACACACACACAAAATGTCAAAGTTCATTCACACAGATGTGTGTACACTGTGAATTCCAAAGTTATTTTAGTCACACACACACACAATGAAAGCCAATGTTCATTCAAAAACAAAAAGAGACACAATGAGCATCATTAAAGTTTGTTTGTACACACATTCCACACAAAGTGAAAATTAAAATTCACTCATACACCACACAAAATGATAGCCAACGTTCATTCATGCAAACACATATATACACACAAAGAAATGTTAGTTCTTTCAAGCACATTCCACATATGGTGAACATCAAAGTTCATCCATACACTCCACACAAAATGACAGCCAAGGTTCTTTTGTAGATGCACAAAAAAATGAATGCCAAATATTTCAATTACATTCCACACAAAGTGAAGATCAAAGTTTGTTCATACACTCCACAAAAAGTGATAGCTAAAGTTCATTCATAGATTAAAAAGATTAAATATCAAAGTTATTCCAAGCTCACACACATACACAACAAATGCTAAAGTTAGTTCAAACACACATACCACACAAATTGAATACCCAAATTAATTTTTAAACACACACACACACACACACACACTAGTCCCCACATAACTTGTGAATTCTTAAATTAACTTTCCCCACCCCCAGTGCCCACCCCCCACATGCACAATTTATGTAAACAAAAAGTTCATATGCAAATGTGATGCAGAAACTTCTGGAGGTCATAACTTTTGACTCGAGAGTCCGTTGGAGTTAAAATTTGGTGGGCAGATGCATCTTGAAGAGTTTATTATCAGGACCTTTTTCGATCATCTAGGGCCTCAAAATGAGGTTTTAATGTTTTTCTTTGGGTTTTTCCAAATTTTTTCTAATTAGTTTTCAAACTTTACATGAAATTAGATTAGAAATTTGACAGTTAGTCATCCTTTAGTTAGTTTCAAATAATTAGAAATTTTCATGGTTATAAGGGTATGGATGTGAAGTCACCAAAAATGGCAATTTTAGAAAGTTGCTAAAACCTACCAAAAAGGGTAATTTCATTTTTGTATAAATTTTCTATTTATTTTCAGTTATAGCAGGATGGAATGGAATGAGGAGGATTAGAAAATATTTCTGAGTATTTTTGCAATAATAATGGTATTGGATATTATGTTATAAAGTTTGGTTGCATCAAAATGGTCAAACATAGTTCATTCACACAAAGTTAGTACAAGCATGCTGAACAATTTAAGTTCCAACATGTCAAAGTACAAACACACCCATAAGTGAGTGCCAAAGTTAAAACACACTCTTTACACAAAGTTAGTTAATCACTTCACACATAATTGTTGGTTTTACGACAGACAACTGAGAGGGGGGGTGAATCAGTTGTCACAAAACTTTCTTTTCTTTAAACACTTAAATCCTTCTTGTGTTTCAACAGCATAATAATAATTCAATCATGGAAGCACAATACAATAATTCAAGAGCAGAAACACATTAACACATATGACACCAAAATTTTAATGTGGAAAACCTAGTTAAGGGAAAAACCACGGGGTGCCTAACCCAAGATTGTATTCTCTGTTAAAAGAATGAGAAGAACAAAATGGCACTTGCCAATTAGGGCTCACTGCCTGAGCACCACTGCCTACAGGAGACACACTGTCTACAGAATGATAATATAAATATTACATACTTGAACTGGAAATTAGCATCTTCACCATGCTTGAGACAGTTCCATTTAAGCTCAACACTTGTGCTTTGCTTTTCGCTCTTCTCCTCTCTACCACTTCCTCATCTTCACCTGAGCTACTTTGAAATGACTTCACAAATCTTATTTATACAAGACATCAACTTAGGGATAAACATCCAAGTCGGCATAACACATACTTCATTTTATTACAGAGAAATTACTCAAATACAACTTGACTTATTACAAAACTTCATGCGTATCACCACACTGTCGGCCACACATATCTGGGACTTCAATCTTCTTTGAGGATCATGACATGCTTCGCAGAACATCTTTAAGATCATCTGCAAGATGTGTAAAACATCTGGTTATCCATGATTAGGAAGAACACCATCACCCGAGAGTAAATATTCAATTACGAGCTTAATCTTCAATGCAGAACAACAACACAAACTGGACACAGTCTAGAGACTCCCACAAACTTGCTTGAATCACCAAGAGCATCCACACTACTTCTGCTTACTGAAATCATCCGCATCTTCATCCAGAACCTCAAGAACATAGTCTTTCATCACTGTCACATTAGAATAAATGCTTACAGACCTCCAGACCATGAACTAATTGAGTTGTCAATTCACATTAGCTTCCTAAACATTCCACCAAATCCGCAGGACAAGATATTGCATTTTTAGATCTCACTGGACCTATTTGTGTCACTCTGTCACCTCTAAACAGCTGCTAGAACTAGTTTTACTCATATGGCCATAACTTCTTCAAATATTCATACGGACCTCTCAAATCTTGACTGGATTATCTTTAGACAATATCTACAAACCCTTTGATATGCATTCTCTGATCTTCATCTATTTGGGATCTTCACTTCATAGAGCTTCACTGTTCTTTTCTATTTCTGATAGGACTAATTTTCTCAATATCCTAAGCACACAGCTCATCCAATCCTTAACATCAATGCAATAGGAGTATGTTGACATCAATGACAACACCAGTTAGGCCCATACTTGCAACAATCTCCCCCTTTGTCATTGATGGCAACATATGATGTGAAAAAATGTTTTAACCATCAAGACAAGAACTTCTCCTCACTAACTGACATAGCTCCCCCTATCAACAGCAACTTCTCCCCCTTTGATCAGCAACCACTTTTGTTTTTCACATGTCTTCTCTCCCCCTTTGACATCAATGGCAAAGGGCACATACTTGCATCAATCAGAATCATACAACTGCTCCCCCTGAGTAGCAGCTTCCTATCATCAATCCAGACCACAAGATATGACTGTGAGATCCACCAAACTGTTGCACATCAGTGCATCTTAATTCAGAACCGGAGGGGTAAGTACCCTTAACTTCTCCCTGAGATACTCAAAACAGTCCTTAGGTAGATGTTTAGTAAAAATGTCTGCACTATGATCCTTAGAGGGCACAAACTCCAATCTAACTTCATTCTTCTTCACTTGCTCTCTCAAAAAGTGAAATTTGATGGATATATGTTTTGTCTTTGAATGCAACACTAGATTTTTTGACATATTTATTGCACTTGAGTTATCACAGAAGATTGTAAAAGGTTCCTCATACTCCACTCTGATGTCTCTTAGCATTTGCTTCATCCACAATACTTGAGTGCAACTACCTATTGCTGCAATATATTCTTCTTTTGCAGTGGATAGAGATATTGCCTCTTGTTTCTTGCTCAGCCAAGAAACCAATATTTTCCCCAAAAAGAATGCACCACCACTGGTACTTATCTGGTCATCCACATCTCCTACCCAATCCACATCTGTATATGCATGAAGAGAGAAATCATGATCCCTAGGATACCATAAACCATACTCAACTATTCCCTTTAGATATCTAAGAATTCTTTTGATTGCCATGACATGAGATTTTCTAGGATTAGCTTGGAATCTGGCAACAAGACCAACAACATTCATAATGTCAGGTCTAGTTTGAGTAAGATATAGTAGTCCTCCAATCATTGACCTGTACTTTTTCTGATCAGCCTTGTGAGATTCATCATCTTTGCTTAGTTTACATCCATTGCCATGGGAGTATTCATTGGTTTTGAATCTTCCATCCCAAATTTCTTCAATAATTCTTTCACATATTTGGTCTGAGATATGAAGATTCCTTTCTTTGTTTGTGTGATTTGCAGACCCAAGAAGAAATTCATTTCCCCAAACATAGACATCTCAAATTCTTTTTTCATTTGATTTGCAAAAGTCTTGCACATACTATATCTTCCTCCAAAAATGATATCATCAACAAATACTTCAACAATCAAGATATTTTCATGTTCAATCTTGAAATATAAGTTACTGTCAGTAGTACCTTTGTTGAAACCAATCTTCAAAAGATGTTTATCCAGTCTTTCATACCAAGCCCTTGGACCTTGTTTGAGTCCATATAGTGCTTTCATCAATTTGTAGACCATATCACCATGACCAGACAACTAAAATCCATCCAGTTTCTCAATGTATACTTCTTCTTCCAAGCCACCATTTAGGAAGGTAGACTTGACATCCATTTGATATACTTTGAAATCCTTGAAAGTAGCAAAAGTAAGAAATAATCTGACTACTTCAATTCTTGCCACCAGAGCAAAAGTTTCTTCAAAATCAACTCCTTCTACTTGAGAATAACCCTTGCAGACCAATATGGCTTTGTTTCTGACTACTTCACCATCTTCATTCAATTTGTTCCAGAAGACCCATTTGGTTCCAATCACATTTTTGTTTCTAGGTCTGGGAACAAGATCCCAAGTGTGATTTTTCTCAATCTGCATCAACTCTTCCTCCATTGCTTTGGCACAACTTTCATCATTGCATGCTTCACTTACTATTTTTGGTTCAATCTTTGAAATTAGATAGTACTTTTCTGAATCTTGAGCAATCTTTCTTCTTGTTTGAACACCTTTGCTTCTATCACCTATGATCTAGTTTTCAGAATGATTCAGTCTTACATACCTGGGAATTTTGGGATTTTCTTGCACTTCTATTTCTTGGACAGGTTCATTCAAGCTTATCTCTTCTTCCTGTATTTTAGGATTCTCCAGATTAGTCTAGATCTGAATTTCAAAAGGGACTTGAACTTCTTGAACCAAAACATTATTTTGATCATCTTCTTCATATTCATAGAATGTTGAGGGTTTTTCAATGCCTTCATCAACTTTGACATTTGTACTTTCTATAATCTTCCTCAATCTCTTGTTATAGCATCGGTATGCTTTGCTTTGAGTAGAATAACCCAAGAATATTCCTTCATCACTTCTAGCATCAAATTTTCCAAGGTCTTCATCTCTTTTAATGTAATATTTGCTACCAAAGACTCTGATTTCATCTACATTTGTCAGACCATTCTTTGGAGGAACATACTTCTTTGAAGTTATGGTCCAATATTGCATTCCCATACATTCCAAGTGACATTCCATGCGGCTTTTCCAAAGAGTGTAATTAGTTCCATCAAACCTCAGACTATCCTTCTTGTAGGAAGACATCTTGGATCTCCTCAAGTGATTAAGCTCCTTTTAGAGGAACCTTTCTCTGATACCAATTGTTGGTTTTACGACAGACAACTGAGAGGAGGGGTGAATTAGTTGTCACAAAACTTTCTTTTCTTTAAACACTTAAATCCTTCTTGTGTTTCAATAGCATAATAATAATTCAATCATGGAAGCACAATACAATAATTCAAGAGTAGAAACACATTAACACATATGACACCAAAATTTTAACGTGGAAATCCTGGTTAAGGGAAAAACCACAGGTTGACTAACCCAAGATTGTATTCTCTGTTAAAAGAATAAGAAGAACAAAATGGCACTTGCCAATTAGGGCTCACTGCCCGAGCACACTGCTCACAAGAGGCCCACTTCCTACAGGAGACACACTGTCTACAGAATGATAATATAAATATTACATACTTGAACTGGAAATTAGCATCTTCACCATGCTTGAGATAGTTCCATTTAAGCTCAACACTTCTACTCTGCTTTTCGCTCTTCTCCTCTCTACCACTTCCTCATCTTAATCTGAGCTACTTTGAAATGACTTAACAAATCTTATTTATACAAGACATCAACTTAGGGATAAACATCCAAGTCGGCACAACACATATTTCATTTTATTACAGAGCAATTACTCAAATACAACTTGACTTATTACAAAACATCATGCGTATCACCACATTGTCAGCCACACATATCTGGGACTTCAATCTTCTTTGAGGATCATGACATACTTCGTAGAACATCTTTAAGATCATCCACAAGATGTGTAAAACATCTGGTCGGCCATGATTAGGAAGAACACCATCACCCAAGAGTAAATCTTCAATTATGAGCTCAATCTTCAATGCGGACTGCCAACACGAACTAGACACAGTCTAGAGACTCTCACAAATTTGCATGAATCACCAAGAGCATCCACACCACTTTTGCTTACTAAAATCATTCGCATCTTCATTTGGAACCTCAAGAACACAATCTGTCATCACTGTCACGTTACAATAAATGCTTGTGGACCTCCAGACCACGAACCAATTGAGTTGTCAATTCACATTAGCTTCCTAAACATTCCACCAAATCTGCAGAACAAGATATTGCATTTTCGGATCTCACCGGACCTATTTGTGTCACTCTATCACCTTTGAACAGCTGCTAGAACTAGTTTTACTCATATGGCCATAACTTCTTCAAATCTTCATGTGGACCTCTCAAATCTTGACTGGATCATCTTTAGACACATATCTACAAACCCTTTGATACGCATTCTCTAATCTTCATCTATCTAGGATCTTCACTTCATAGAGCTTCACTATTCTTTTCTATTTCTGATAGGACTAATTTTCTCAATATCCTCAGCACACAACTCATCCAATCCTTGACATCAATGCAACAAGAGTATGTTGACATCAATGACAACACCGGTTAGGCCCATACTTGCAACAATAGTATGTTCAAACACACACTTCATACATATAAAAAGTAAGTGATAAAGTTCAAACATGCACATAAAATGAATGTCAATGTTAGCACACTCTTCACACAAAAATTGAATGTAAAAGTTCACACACAAATTGAATTCCATAGTTAAAACACACTCTTTACACAAAGTTAGTTCAATCACTTCATACATAGTTTGTTAAAAACACACACTTCATACATATATAAGGTAAACACTAAAGTTTAAACATACCAAAATTCAAGAATGCAATGAATGCCAAAGTTAGTACTCTCTTTACATCGCAAATGTAAAATTTCACACACACAATAAGAACATCAAATCTAAGTGAAAGGCACAATTCAAATACATTTCATACAAATTGAATGCCAAAGTTAGTTCAAACACTCACACACACAAAAAGTGAAAGCTAAAGTTCAAACACACACTTCACACACACAAAAGTAAACATAATTCAACATGCCAATTTTTAGTTCACACTAAGTGAATGTGGAAGTTCAAACCTACCTAAACACACAAATAGCAAATAGATCAAATAAGTGAATGATAAAGTTAGTTCATTCACATTTTATGCAAAAAAAATCCACAATTAGCTCAAACAAATTAAGATGATGCAAAAGTTCAAACATATGCTTCGCATAAGCAAAGTGGATGCCAATACACAAACAATAAGTGACTCAAATCTAAGTGAATGTCAAATTTAGTTTACTCACACACATATAAAGTGAATTTCAAAGTTAGTTCATACTCATTTCACACACAAAAAGTGAATACCAAAAGTTCACTCAAATAATAAAGGGATGTCAAAGTTCAAACACACACTTCACACAAACAATAAGTGCATGCCAAAGTGTACACACTAAACAAAGTGAACTCCAAAGTTTAAGCACACATAGAAAGTGAATGTCAAAATCTCAAATAGTAAGTGCACACAAAGTAATGCCTAAAGTTCAAACACACTTCAAACAAAGTGAAAAATACTAAACAAACAAAGGTCAAAAACACTTGAAAAAAATAATCATTGGACATCAAAATTTAAACACACACACACACACACACAAAGTAATTGCTAAAGCACAAACACACACTTCATTAAAACAGTAAATGCAAACAAAGTGAATTCAATTTTAAACATACAAAGTCACAAATATAAGTCAATAGCAAAGTTCAAACCCATGCTTCACATAAACAATAAGTATTATCAAATTAGAGTGACAAAGTGAATTTAATTTTAAACATACAAAGTCAAACAAATATAAGTCAATACCAAAGTTCAAACCCATACTTCACACAAACAATAAGTATATCAAATAAAAGTGAATGCTAAATTTGTGCTCCACACAAACAATAAAGAGATTCCAAAATGAAACACACTAAATAAACATGCTTATTAAATTACTACTAATAGTACAACACTAATTGTGACAATATTGATAGATTACATTGTGATACTTGATAATTACAGTGCACCATTTAAAAGTTGTCATTAAACATGATGAAATTAAAAAACTAAAAAAGAGAAATGTCAAATAAAAAATAATATTAAAACTCAAAAAGAAGGAACACAAACAAAAATGAAATTAAAAAACTAAAAACTATAAAAGAAACATGTCCTTTATGCAATAAAAAATAATATAAAAATTGAAAAAATCAAACACAAACAATGTTTAAGGAACGGTGATGGCCAATGGTCATTCCTTGCAACCTTAGGAAGGGGGCCAATTCAACCCTCCTCCAAAAAAAAATTGTTTGTATTAAACAATACATTAGTTTACATATTATATGTATTCCTTGAAGTTCATCTAACTTCAGCTACTTATTCAAGCTTCCAAACATTTCTATACCCTCAAACAATGAACATTAACCATGGTTTAAATTCATATCGATTTCTGTGTTTGTATTAAACAATAAAGTCCATCTAACTTCAGCTACTCATTCAAGTTTCCAAACATTTCTAGACCCTTGAACAATGAACATTAACCATGGTTTAAATTCATATCAATTTCCCTGCCAATAAACTAGTAAAAGCACCTAAAGGTGATATCAAATGGTGGATAGGCACATACATAAATAGTCCTATCACCAAGTAATACATGAAATAACATTTAAAAGCCATAAATGTGCAAGACTTGACCAATAAAATTATTTACATATGCCCTTGTCAACCATTTGATATCACCTAAAAAAATTATATTAATCAACTACAACTAAAAAAAGATTACAATGAAACTCAGAAGAAAGTAATATTTAAACAAGTGCCACGTAGTGGCTAGTACCTACCATTTGTTTGTGTTTACATTGTAATAGAAAATAGTATATAAACATTAACCCATGATTTGTATTAAAATGTCATGGTGTATTTTTTGAGTTGTATTTGTTCCTATTGAGGAAGGAACTTCTGGATCACCTCATCCAACAACCTTGAGTCTATATTAATATTGTTGTTGTGAAAAAGAGATTGAACAATTGAGATAAAGGAGGTGTCAATAGCAGCGCTCATTGCATTGTTTGTAGTACCTCCAGGAAGAGAGACAGATCGTTGCACATTGTTTGAAGAACCTAGAGGAAATTGTTGATTGTTCTTTATCATTGTTGTTGAAGAGTGTAAGGAATTTTTTTTTAGTAGTTCACTATAGTTATATATTTTAGCATCAAGTGAGGAATATTCAATGTTTGAATTCCTACATGTATAATCATTGCAAGCATCTTGCAAGATATTGACAGGGTCAATATAATTTGTATTCAATTTTGAATGAGAAATTGATGAATGAATTGATTAGAAATGAACTTGCCTAGATTTGAAGTCATGTGAATGAAATTTGTAGTTTCTTTTATTCCTCTCATAGAAATAGTTGCAATATCATAGGCATATGTAGCCTCCTTTGCCATATCAAATGTTCCAAGCCAATGACGTTGCTTGGAGTTTGGGTCCAGGATTTTTGCACCGTAATGACCCCATCGACTTTTTCTAACATCTCTATATTTAGGGACATTCATTGAATGTTTACCATTTATGTTGGTTGTAATTGTAGCCATGGATTTTTGTTCCATAATGACCATTTCCACATTTTCTAACACCTATATATTTTCCTTTGTTGAATTTTTTAAGTTTGTAGGACTGATTGGCCAACCTATCATAAGTTGATTATTTCTCACAGTCTTGATAGTTTGGTTGCTCTTGCAATTTCTTTGTCATCTTATAGCCAAAATTTGTTGTTGTTGTCAGTTGTAATAAATCTACACAACCACTATTTCATATGCAATTGATTATTTTGATATCCTGCAAAAGTTACGTGGAAAGAAATAAGCCTTCTTAACACTCTAGTAGAAGGTGCAGAGAACTGAAAATATTGTTACAATATACTAAGAAGATTTTACAAGATGGAGGAAATAAAAATAGAGTGGAGGAAATATACATTCTAGCCACTTAGAAAATAGTGTTTATCATGATGCAGAACAATAGATAACTCCAATTACATGTATATGGTGAATAATAGATACAAAAATAAGGAAACTCTTTATTAATTGTAGCAAAAATATGCTGGAACATCTGTAAAAAAGATTATAATATTTAACAAAAGCTACTTTGCATATGCAAGATAATAATTAAAAGGAGTATGATGAACCAAAAACATAGGTCAGTTGGCATCCTCTCCATCAATTGCATCTGAATATCCCTATGTGTGTTTAACCCTTGAACCAGGGCCTCAGACTAGTATTTAGGCTTTCTTTAGATATCAGCTAGTGTTGTATGTAATCAAAAGCAAGCTTTCTTAAGAGAGTAGATTCTTGCAAGATGTCCATGGCATTGGATATAAAGATAGTAACTACTTTAGAGAAGTATACCATTCTGAGGGAGTCTTTGAGAATTTTGTGACCAGTGAATACTTGAAGAGCATCCTCCATTGCTTGGCAATATATTTTAAACACTTATCCCAATAGCACCGAGTCAAATTTTTCATGTTTTGGGTGTTCTGATTTCTTAACAGGAAATAAAAGTTGTTTAGGAGAAATGATATGCAATGCATAGTTTTTAAAATGTGGAGCAATAGAGCAAGATGAGTAAGATGCAGATGGAGAATATTACAAAATGAACAATTTTATCAATGTAATAGATAGCTACAAGGAATATGAACCGGTCGATTATTACAATTACAAAGGTCTAGAATAAAGTTTCATTGTAAAGAAGGCCAACCATCATATTATATGTTGCAAATGCCAGTTAGAAATGCATAAGTATGATGAGGAATAGAAAGAGCATATTTAGAAATAAGTATGAAGATATTGCAATGAACATAAAAATAGCTACCTATAGTCACCTCTTTTAGTGTAAACTTTTCATACAACGACATTTTTGTATAAAGTTGACATTTTTTGAAAGTAGATTTAGATAGTTTTCCACCAAGTATGTGCAACATGGGCATGAGATTAGGTATAAGGGGTATCTAGGAATCATTGTTGATGTTAGGTTGACAATTTGAAATGCACTCTTATCATTTTGAATAGTTTTTAGTGAATAACTAATATTGAATAGGATTATCGACCATTCTCATCTTGCATGGAAATAGAAGAGCAGTAGAATACGCAACAAATTACAAATGTAATCCATGTTGCGTGGTATTTTCCTAGTAATCATGGAATATGAATCGGAACATGGCAGGAAGTACCATAAATCAAAGGAAAAGAAGACTTCATAGCTGCAGAGTCTTTACAATTCTATAACCATCACATCTGGCATACAAGATATGTATTTCTTGAAGACTCGAAAGTGTAGTCTTCTTTGTCGGTTGTGATGGGCAAACTCTTTTACTTGAATGTATATGATAATCTTGGTTTTGATCTATACAGTGTTGATATGTGTCAGATAACTGAGAGGGGGGGTGAATCAATTGTCTTAAAAACTCAAATACGTCTACATTAAAACATTAAACACTTATCCGCAATGATTCATATTTAACCATGAAACCACAAAATTAGAACTTTAATCACATGTGCAGCAACAAACACAAGTGACACCAAATTTACGTGGAAAACCCCAAGGTGGGGAAAAACCACAGAGAGGATTAGCTCTTAATATATATTGTAATCTTGAAATAATGATGATCAGGCTTGGTCACTCCACAGGCCTAATCATACTAACTCACTGTCATGAAGAACAACTAGGTCTAGAAGACTCACTGCCTCAACCCTAAACCTAGCAAGATTACAATAAGGATTGTTAAACCCTACTAGTGGTTCACTTTTAGGCTCACTACCACAATCAACACCTTTTTATATTTATCATTGAAGTACAATTTCTTCGCTCTGCTCTGCCTCTTCTCTGCCCTTCCTCTTCTTTGTTCTGCCTTTGGACCTTTCTTAGAATCTTATCATTTCCGCTCAAGGAAAACTTTTCCTCGATTCATTTACAAGTATTTATACACTACATCAACCTTGGAATGATCATTAAGGTCGGCATTACAATCATCAACCATTGGAGCAATCTCAAAGGTCGGCATTACAAACATTTACAAAATAGGTCTTGATCTATTACAACATTATGCAAGGGAGATGAAATAAAAATGCACGCAGATCATGCCACACCTTAGATGGGAATTAAACATGATCTTCCATGCTTCAACATGCCTTCACAATCTTCAAGAGATCTCTGCAATCACTGGAATCAACCAGGTCAGCTAAGCTGGTTACACAACACACTATTCAGAAGTAATCTTCAAAACACCTTCACAATTATTCCACGTGGCCCAATGTAATGACAGGAACATGATCAAGAGGTATCCACAAGCACATTAGGAGAAACTACACAATCTTTAGCCACTTTGTCCATAGGAATCTTCTCACTGGAACACATGAACTTCTCTATCTTCAACTTTCATAAAAGAAGAGTAGATTATGGACCACCAAAACATGAACTACTGCAATTGTAGGAACTTATATGATCATCACGAACTTCACTCTTGAACTGCAGAGGAAAATACTTTACTGTAGAGGAATGTGGAGCATATTACTTTCTCCCTGTCCCAATTGATCTTCCAAAAAAGGAAGACTTTACTCTGGTGAATGCAGCTCTCTCAATTCTTCATACCAGAGGTTTGAACTCAAGATTCAACAACTTCATATATCCCTTTGAATAACTTCCAATCTGCACAGCAAGCTCTTCACCCAGAGGGAAATGCGGAGTAGTCTACTAGGTTGTTCTTCAACATGCCACACACTGTCTATTTTACACTTCACTGTAGCTTACTTGTTTCTTCTGGAGAGGCCAATTTTCTCAATATCCTCAACATGTAGAGCTTCCTAACATGTGATAGAATAAGATACAGTTGACACCAATGACAACAAAGATATGTTGACATCAATAACAACACCGATTAGGCACATACTTGCAACATACAGTGACATATCAAAAAAGTTGAATTTCTTTGCCCTTTCCAATTTTTGTTTATGTTGATAAACTATTAATAAAAAGTGATCTCTCATTTGTTTGCAAGAATTTGTAGTAAGGTTTCTAAATGTTCTTCTCAAACTTTTAAGGGATATTTATGAGAAGCTTATGCACTCCATTTGGTCTCTTTAAAGTTTTAAATTAGCATTACATGTCTTGATTAAATGAAGAAAGTTGTACTTCCAATAGGACCTTGGGTTTAATAGTAAGGTCGACAAAGGTTCATGCCATTTGCTAGGGTTTCTTTCAAGATGATATTTTGTCACATGAATGTTATGATAAACAAAGAAAAAAATGGGCACAAACCCTGCAAATTTGGTGGAATAGATATTCCCTTGATGTGGCATTTGTGCGAAAAGAAGTCCGTGCTATGTAGAAGATCTTATCCATGGATAATTAAAATACAATAAGTAAACATAAAACCTAGCATCAAGTAAAAAAACCTAGCATCAAATAAAATATGAACTCAGACAATGCTACATGTAAACCATATTCAACTTTGATAGTAAGAAATGATTGTCACATCTTACACCAAAGATTTCATAGATATCACAATGTACAACATGAATGTATACACAAAATATTCAATCCATGATATTTAACTGGAACAAATTTGAGCAGAATATGAAGCTACCATCAATACGTTTACATGTATAAGAGGTATGCCACATAAGGCAGGGTTTGTATAGAGGATCATTGCCTCTTGTATGATTATGATATATTTGTTGGACTACGAGACACACTGAGAGGGGGGTGAATCAGTGTCTCATAAAACAAACTTGTTTTTGGCAACAGTTAATAAACTTTACCAACCATACACTTCAACCCTTGTATGATGAAAGAAAAACATTCATTTATGAACTATAATGCATTGACAAATCAACATGAATGAACAAAACAACTATTGATGAACTATGACAAACAGTAGGGTAGTTTTATTTCTTTATTGGATATATTATGCATTTCTACTGACCCATAATAAGCACCATGCCATATATGCAGCAGTTAAATTATGAAACACTGAACAATGAATGTAATGGAAAGTTTAGACATAAGACATCAATGGATCACACACAAAGAGACCATAACAGAGAAAAATTGCATGAGTGGAAAACCCTCTTGGGGAATAAAAACCACTTGGGAAAGATGCCTCACTAGCTTAATATCAAAATCCCAATCATACAGTCTCACTGACAATTTTTATTGCCTCACTGGCTTTATACAACTTTGCCTCACTGGATTTTTATCCTACCTCAATGGCTGTTTGTGCCTCACTGGCTATTTGTGCCTCACTGGCATATTTCAATCCATACAAGGAATAATACAGTTTAATACAAAGGGTTACTCTGTTTCTCTTTGTCTAGTACAACAACTTTGATCTAACATCAATGATAATGCACTTGGTCGTCTATCCTCAACATTACAATAGGTGTATACACAATGCTTTACAATTCCTATTCAAATCCCTTTTTATACATTTCATAATGTCTTCCTCTTCTCATGAAATAGTTTGAAGAGATAACCATTTCCATAAAACTATTTCAAGTAATAACTAAATATTAAACCATAGTTTAGGGTCAAACTAAGCCTTCCAGTTATAACTAACATGTAATCCATAACCGTCATGTGACTAAGAAAAGAAGTAAACAATGTGTCATTGCTGCCTCAAAATGTTATTATCATTTGTGCACCACATAACCATGATTAAGTGTTCAACTCAAGTTGTAACACTTAACAATAGTTAGGTGATCACCAAAACCCCTTAATATTATCCATAAAAGAAATCATTGAGTCACTGAATCATTGTTCTGACAGAACCAAAATTAATATAAACTAGTTGTTTAAGAGAGCATTAGATCAAACTGAACAACAATTTAGAATTCTTTCCTCAATACACAAATATAACTGAAAACATATTACAATAGATGTAACCAAATCCATATTAACACAAGTGCTACGACATCACAATAAATTGAGCCATCAACAAATTCAAAATGGGTATGATAGAAAAAGTATTTTTGAAAGAAATGTTATAAAACCCCAAATAGAGTTCCCCATAAGTCTCTTGTGATAAACAAAATTTCCTTCTTGATGGCTTTAACACAGACCCTAATACATTTTGTGGGTATTGAAAAATATACAAGCCAAGAAAGAAAAACACAACAGAACGACCTTCAAGTTTAAACCAATGAGAAGGAATGAATGCACCTGAAGAAATAATGATTTTGTAGTTTGTTTCCAATAGTCATAGTCCACAACTTCCCTTTTCATCTCTATCACTTCACCAAGTCAACATTCGAGCCATCAAACTGAAACTCATGATTGCATATCAAACCCTAGCAGAGATACGTTGCCATGAAAAGAAATGATGAAATAAACTACTCAAAAAAACTTTACAAGCCTTTTGATCCTCTTAACCAGCTATCTCATTTTGCCCTAAAAAGGGCTCAATATTATAACACAATATAACCCAGTTATCTCTGTCGAAACCTTTGCAATAGGTTAGACACTTTGAAGAGTACAATTACTTTAAGCATATGCCTGATGCAAAGTAAATTATTTTATCTACCACCTTTATCAAATGTGTTCTCATAAATATTTGCTAGGGGATTATCATTATGTGCCACCTTGAGAAAAATGCTAGGCTTATGTTAACCTTCACATGAACAAATAACTTGACACTTTATGCATTGTTCTTAGGCATGATGAAAAAAGATAACATATCATACTATGCCAAGGTCAAATAACACAACCATGTATGACAACATCATATATGCCAATCAACATAATGTCATAATGACATAAGCCATATACCAATGTCACTGTCAAATGCTACACTGTGTATGTCAAGGTAATCATTATGAACCTCATGGATCAATATGCATGAAAAAGCAAATTGCCACAAAATCACATGAGATAAACAATATGCTAACATGAAGATATATCAAGATAACCGCTATCATATTAAACCCTCTATTCAGATCAACTGTCACAGTCATGAAAACCATCATGTCACCATAAGACACTTACCATATCAATACCATGTGTCACTGTTACCAACTATATTGTTTGACATCATTTCCAACAAATGCCAATGCCAACAGTCACCAGTCACTATGCCAAGTGGTACCAAGTTGTGTGTTTGTCATCAATGGACAACAACTAAGGGGCAACCAACAAACTCGTCCTTTGTCCATGACGGAAAAAACACAACTTCTCTCCCTATTTTTTGCCATCAAGACAAAGGAAGAAAGAAAAATGTGTCAATGCCTCTAGGAGATAACATAAATCAGAGATCAACAAATGCCTGAAATGAGAAACAGAATCAGAAAATATAAAACATACCAAACATACCAAGGTTGTCCCATGATTGAGAAGTATCCAGAACATCTAAAACAAAAATGAGATGTCAGCACCATAATGAAATATCAAAAGCATGAAGAGCATGTAGCAAAGATAGACAACAACTGAGGATACTGTCACAAATAATATCAATCATCAATTAGAAACCATGCCAACTATCATAAGATACTAAAAACCTACAGGGATCAGAAATATGCAAGAAACTCCCCCTGAGTCCAACAACTAAAAATGAAATTGGATTGTGCACATGAATTGCCATGCCACTCATAAAATGTCACTGCAACCAATACATGGCTGCAAGTCTATATCAATACAACAACTGTCATTATCCCATACGAGCACAAAAGATCATCATACCAAAAAGCATAAGAACACAGAAGATCAAGTGCATAGACAATATGAACCATGAGAACATATATGAACTATCATCAACAACAATATGATGTTGTACATGATATGCAAATATGTGCCAACTGTCAAGCATATACCAGAGCATGTGATCACTGTATTCAATCATTATAGAGCAAGTTGTGAATTTGTCATCAAGGCAACAAACTCAACTGTCCTGTATAGCATGTGTCAAACTATCACCAATGGTTATTCTGATTGTCTAAGCAATAGTCATAGTCAAACAATAACTCTTCTACAGTCAAGAACACTATCAGAAACTGCAGTTACTATGCACCATTTTGAAACTTATTACTCATTTCAGTGTCACAGTCTTGTCTATCCAACAATATGCTGTCATGTTTTCTTGGTATATCTAAGGCATGAAGAATAACACCTCACTGAACTCATGATGCAAGACACCATATATCACTTCAATATTCTAAGGATCATAGCACTACAAGGTTCACTATTCCATCACATTGTCACACTTGTTTCACTCTTTGATTCACGTCAAACTTTGTCAGGAATGTTATATACTTATAATCTTCCCTTTTCATTGAAACTTACTACTCTGTTATGAAAACAAATTGGTAAGGAAATATGTATTGCAATTATGTTCACACAAAACAAGGTGTAGTGTTTCTCCTTCTTAACCCACTGTATTGAAGCAACAAGATTAATTATAGAATTACTGAGGTGAACAAAACATAGAAATTGTGACAAGATGACTCAAAGCATTGTCAAGTTAAGTACTGGCTAACTATCTAAAGATCTCTATTTCAAAACAGCTCTAGCATGTAAGCTACTCTCACTGAGCATGTAATGAGAAGCCACAAGAGTTAAAGCCTCTGATGTCAACATCTATTAATCAAAAATAACTAAGCCACTGTCACCACAAACTAGATCATCAGATATCACTATCATGCCAAAAGAGGAACACTAGGCAAAGCGCCACAAGGTAGATTAGACACTGAAACATAAATATGAAATAATGAACTGCAGAAACATTGTCAAGAGAAGGATAATGACATAGTGATTTCACTATTTATGAATTCATAAGGTCACTTACTTTAATCAGACCAAAATAGTAGAACGTTGTAGGTAATATAATGATTGGAATCTTTAATCACTACCATCCATTAGACTGTTCTAATCATTACTAAAACATTGTCCTGTGACTGACATCAAGACCAAGGTAGGACCAATCAAACATTGCATGAGATCACTACTGTCATTAAGACCAAATCAAACCAGTATGGAAGCACTTTCATCAGTTAAAACAAGAATTGCAACTGTTATGATTGTCAAATCAACCAAAGACATGGATCACTCAACATCCCAGACCAGCATGTCACTGTTTGATATAATCCTACAATCTGAATTCATGACTGCACCATTACGTACTAAACCATTCTCATCAACCTAGAGCACCTCATTGTGCATATACATCTCCTCTGATCATCCTTTTCAGTTCTTGCTCCATCCGACCTCCTGAAACCTCTTGGGGGAAAGAAATAGAACATTAGATGACTCCCCCTAAATCCATGATGCCTCTTTTAAGATGTTATTAGTGTTTCTTGGCAATATGAACAAGATTATGCTCTACCTTCTCTTTCACTTATTTCCTTCTCCAAACCATCTTAACACCCTTATGATGATTGACTAATTTCATTGGATCATACTTACAAAACCTAGCAATATGTCCAAACTTATGGCATCTAAAGCACATGATTTTGTTTCTTCTATTTGACCATTCAAAGGAGTGATTATTTCTTCTTGACATGTTATAAGAACTCTTATTCACATTCTCAACAAGATCATGTCTTTCATACATTCTAGGTGCATTTCTTGCCTTGGAACATTCTCCTTCATAACCTAGACCAGTAGTGTCCTTGTAATACTTTTATTTGCTCAACATGTCATTCAACTTGTTTGTGCTTTCTTCAAACTCCTGATATTTCTTGGACAGCACTTTGAGACCTTCATAATCTTTTCTTAGATTGACAATTTCTACTTCTAATTTCAAACATTCAACTCTTTTCACCTCAAGATTAGAATTTATTACATCTATCATTCTTTTGGCTTCCTCAATTTCAGTCTTTAGACTGATGATCAATTTATTAGATTTATCTACATGACTCTTTAATTCTGTAATCTGATTTCTTGCATTTTCAAAATCTAAAGAAACTTTTTTAAAATCTGAACATACCTTGTCCTTGGATTCTTTCTCTTGTTGAAGCTAATCTTTTAACCTCCAGTTTTCTTTACTAAGTTGCTTGATTGTATCTAGGGCACACAGAAGTTCTCCTTCAACATCAACTTGACAGTCATCTTCATCAAACTCCTTTCCATCTTCATCCTCAAAGAAATATATTTCTTCATCATTAAATTCTTGTTCTCCTTCATTCACAATGATTTCTTCCTTTTTATCAAAATTTTCAACTGCAGGATCATTCTTTTTCAGGGGTGACATATGCAACAAATCATTGCTAGGATTAATTGAGGCTTGTTTAACCATCTTTCAATCAACATATTTCTTTTCTCTATTTGAAACCTTATTTCTATTCTTCTTACCCATTGTACTCCACTATTAGGACCTACCCAAGCATATTAGACTTTAATAGGGAACCTTGCTGTGATACCACTTGTTGGAGTACAAGAGACACTGAGAGGGGGGGTGAATCAGTGTCTCATAAAACAGACTTATTTTTGGTAACAGTTAATAAACTTTACCAACCATACACTTCAACCCTTGTATGATGAAAGCAAAACATTCATTTATGAATTGTAATGCATTGATAGATCAACATGACTAAACAAAACAACTATTGATGAACTATGACAAATAGTAGGGCAGTTTTATTTCTTTATTGGATATATTATGCATTTGTACTAACCCATATTGAGCATCATGTCACATATGCAATAGTTAAATTATGAAAAATTGAACAATGAATGTAATAGAAAGTTTAGACACAAGACATCAACTGATCACACACAAAGAGACCATAACACAGAAAAATTACATGAGTGGAAAACCCTCTTGGGGAATAAAATCCACTCGGGAAAGATGCCTCACTGGCTTAATATCAAAATCCCAATCATACAATCTCACTGACTTCTTTTGTCTCACTGACAATTTTTATTGCCTCACTGGCTTTATACAACTTTTCCTCACTAGATTTTTATCCTGCCTCACTGGTTGTTTGTGCCTCATTGGATATTTGTGCCTCACTGGCATATTTCAATTCATACAATGAATAATACAGAGGGTTACTGTGTTTCTCTTTGTCCAGTACAATAACTCTGATCTAACATCAATGATAATGCACTTGGTCATCTATCCTCAACATTACAACAGGTGTATACACAAAACTTTACAATTCCTGTTCAAAGCCCTTTTTATACATTTCATAATGTCTTCCTCTTCTCATGAAACAGTTTGAAGAGATAACCATTTCCATAAAATTGTTTCAGGTAATAACTGAATATTAAACCATAGTTTAGGGTCAAACTAACCCTTCCAATTATAACTAACATGTAATCCATAACTGTCATGTGACTAAGAAAAGAAGTAAACAATGTGTCACTGCTGCCTCAAAATGTTATTATCATTTGTGCACCACAGAACCATGATTAAGTGTTCAACTCAAGTTGCAACACTTAACAATAGTTAGGTGATCACCAAAACCCCTTAACACTGTGCATAAAATAAATCATTGAGTCACCGAATCATTGTTCTGACAGAACTAAAATTAATATAAACTGGTTGTTTAAGAGAGCATTAGATCAAACTAAACCACAATTTAGAATTATTTCCTCAATGCACAAATATAACTGAAACTATATTACAACAGATGTAACCAAATTTGTATTACCACAGGTGTTACGACATCACAATAAACTGAGCCCTCAACAAATTCAAAATGGGTATGACAGAAAAAGTATTTTTGAAAGCAATGTTATAAAACCCCAAATTGAGTTCCCCATAAGTCTCTTGTGCTAAACAAAATTTCTTTCTTGATGGATTTAACACAGACCCTAACGCATTTTGTGGGTATTGAAAAATATACAAGGCAAGCAAGAAAAACACAACAGAACAACCTTCAAGTTTAAAACAATGAGAAGGAACGAATGTGTAGATTAGTGAGCTCAAAATGAAAGTAGAAAACATAAAACAAGTGCATAAAAACAAATGTTATACCTTTCACAATGAGTCACAAATCCTTGATAGGGTGGAAGGAGTTGCACCCAAACTCCTTAGATTTTACCCAAGTAGATGAAATGTGGATTGCTCTTTGAGATTCAACACAATAGGATGAGAGATTGGGATTTAGATGGAAATTGAGATGGAGATGAGGAATGAGTTTGGCATTATGATGATATGATGAAGAGATTTGAGAGAAATTTGGGCATGGTAAGGATGCAAGAAGAAGTTGTTATGAATGGCTTAGAGAAGGGTCTCATTTATAGATTTTTGGAAAATGAATGGAAGGTGAGAATTAAAAGATGAGATCAAGGGATAGAAATGCTTGAGAGTTAGGGTTAGAATTGAAGTCATAGCCTTGTGACAAGTGTCACAAGAGGAGTGGATGAGGGAGATCAATGGTTGAGATTTGGTCAATGAGATTGGAGGGCTCTCATTATTTGTGAATTTTAAATTCACATGGGGAAAGGTGTGGAGGATAAAAATGAATTAAAAATTCATTTTTGGGAAGAGTGGATATAACAAGTGAATTAAAAATTCAACTCATGGGGGAGTGTGAATTAGAAATTCACTTTTATGTGGAGATGTGAAGGTTGAAGGACACATGTACACTTACATGTGTAAGAGGGTGATAAATGATGTGTAAGGAGGATTTGACCCTTTGAATAAAAAATTGATTTTTATTCAAAGGTGTGTGGGAGGATGGGATAAGCAAGGTTAATTAAGTGTTAAGCTTAATTAATTTAGGTCTAGGGGATAGGTAGGCTAGGGTAGCTAATTAAATAATTGATATTTAATCAACTAGGATAGGGATAGGTTGATTAATAGGGTAGATTAATTAGATAAGCATGATTTATCTAATTAATGGGGATTAGGGAGATGGACAAATTAGCTAAATAAATATTAGGAATATTTATTTAATCAATGAGGATATAGTTATAAGGTATAGTGATAAATTAAGTGAATTAATTTATCACAAAGGATAGATGATAGATGGTTAGGGATAAATTGATTAAATAAAATAGATTTATTTAATTAATAGGAGGGATAATTGTGTAGAGGTACGGGAAATTATTTTGCGGAGCAAGTCAATTTTAGGTGTCTACATTTGCCCCTCTTTGAAATGGTGTTGCGGCTAAGTAACATTATTTCAAAGAAGTTAAAATATAGAATTGAATTGGATAGAAAAAAGATTTTGGCTTAGAAGAATAGGGTAATGTTTGGGGATAATTGGTAAGGGTGATGCCCCCTTGAGAGGATAGGCGGGTTGCAAGAACACGGTTGTGCTCTCGAAATGGATGGAACAAATTGGTAGTAGTGGTTGGAGGATAAGGGGTGAGATGAAAGAATGATGATGGATTGGAAAATGGATGATCATTGTGTTGAACATGATTTAGATCAATCCTAGGTTTGATATAGCAAAGTGGATATTTTCACCGAGGTATAGAAGATCGGGGTGATGATGCGTATCCAACATTTGCATGGACTAGACACACAAACAAGAGGGTTATCCCATGCATGCCCAAGATAGTACAACCTTGTCTAGATGAGGGAAGGGGACTCATAGCATAAGCTATTAATACACAAAAGGTATGATGAACCTTAGATGCACAAAGAGATCAATATGCTAGAACCGACCCTACAATCCATAGGATATGAATACTAGCTTGGAGTAATGAAACCAACCCACAAGCACAGCATACAAAAGCAATGACTATGCCCCATTCTAGATGTTTTCACCACATACCATGATACAGTGAGATCAAGGTAGCTTTGATGTGATCTCTGAATAGGACAAAAGATTAAAAAAAAATCAAGAACCAAAAGACCAACGAACCAAACAAATAACCATTGTATCTCTTGCCAAGATGGATAATGATTTTATAGATTATGCCTATTATAGGAACGATATATCCTAAGGTAGGAATTGATGGATGATTGGATCATGCTTAGTTGATGTTGTAAGATTGGCTCAAGATATGATGGTGACAAGTTGTGGTTGATGCTGATTTAATAGTTGATGATTTTTGTTAAGGGATGATGCTTTCATAGGTAATGCGATGCTTGGATCTAGTGTAAGCTTAGCGGGTAGGGACCATCCAAGTAGGTTGGATGGGTGCATCTTATGTACCTGAGTACTGGAAGCTTCCTTCGTATTCTAGACTACCTACATACCCTGTATCCATGGGATCAAGGCACATTAAGATGCGGGTGGTGATGATATGTAGTTCTGATTTGTGATGATGATGTGGGATGGTTGAGGATGTGTGTGATGGTGAGGATTGATAGATGTAGATGGTTGCGAGTTACAGTGAGATCGATGTATGGGGTGATTTGTGGTGAATTGTGTTATTTTTATTTGGATTTTCTGATTTTGTATTATTTTTGGATTTTTTGATTTTGTATTGTTTTTTGATTTTTTGATTTTGTAAAGGGAATGATTTATTAGGATGCTTTCATTGGATTTCGTTTAGATAGCCTTTGCACTAAATACCAATGGCAAGGGAACACCAATTCTAGAAGTGAAGGTGATGGGGTTGGATAGGGGGATTGGCGATGAAAGGAAAATGGATCAGATATTTTTGATAGATAGATACATGTGGATAAGGGATAAGATGGGGGATAAAGGATTGGGTAGGGATACATGATAGATGGATGGGGGGTTGGCAGTGGAAGGTGATAGAGAGGAGATTCATGATAGATGGATTGGAAGATAGAGATAGGGATGCAAGATAGATGGATGGGAGATGGGGATAAAGATTTTCTCCAAGGGCTAGGTTGCAAGGAATCATATGCCCCAATGCTTAAAGAATTTTACATGATGGGTTCATGTTTGAATGGATGGACTTTGTAGTAGATGGATGGAGGATATGCTTGAATAGGGAGTATATAGAAAGGTGTCCAAAGCATGTTTTTTGATATTTTGCCCCTTGCCTTTATCAAGATCTAAGGAGGGGGATATAGTGGATAGAATGGATGGGGAATGATAGGATAAATAGGGGATGGTGGATAGGAATATGATAGGATAAATAAGGGATAGTGGATAGGAATATGATAGGATAAGGATAAGATGTGCAAAGGATATTATGGATGTGGATGAAGGATATGGTTTTGCCCCCAAGTGTGGGGATACAAAATGGATGGAGAAGAGATTACGCATGATGCCCACAAGGGGTTTTCATCATGGTACTTGCCCAAGGCGCCACGAGGAGTGGTTTTCACCATCGAACAGATTTTTTCTCTTTACTATTTTTTTGATTTTTTTTTTTTTGCTTTTTGATGGAATGGGGACTGTAGTGTCTGTTTCCATAGCAAGGCAAAGATGGTCCCCTGTTGGATAGCATTATGGATGATGATTGCATGGATGTCGGTGGATAGTGGGTTATGATGTGGATTATGCAGATTATAATGTGGATTATGATGTGGATTATGCAGATTATAATGTCGATTATGATGTGGATTATGCAATAGCATGGACCATGGGAATGTGATGGGGAAGATATGTAGGAAGTGGATGAAAGATGGAGCAATGGGGTATGTGGGAATGTCAAGTGGTGGAGGGGAACCAAGACCAACAGTTGTACACACCATTTTGGATTTTGAAGCCTATGTTTTGGATGGGGGGTGAGTAGTAATGGGGATTGGGATAGGGGATTTTTGGATGGTCAATTTGGGGTTTTAGGGACCCAAATAGACTTAGGTTTTGGGGGATTTTTAGATGGGGAGGGGGATGTTTGGGATTTTGGGGTAGATTGGGAGGTGGATGCCTCATTAGAGTTGATCCGTCTTTGCTTAGGGTCCCACACCATTTTTGTTTTTGTTTTTTCTTGTGATGGTGGGGGTTTTGATAGCCTTTTGGATTTTTCATTTTGATTGGAATGGATAAGATTTTTAGGCTTTTGTGATTTCTAAGTTGGGGCATTCAAATTATTACTTTTGAATCCCATGGATTTGATGGAAGCTTAATGTTTGGATGATGTGTGCTTTCGTTGGTCTTGATTGGGGATTTTAGGGGATTTATGGGTGAAGGGGTTAAAAGTGGATTTATGGATAAATGGATGAGGGGATTTAAGGATAGGGATGTTAGAAGTTGGGAGGATAGGAGAATGAGAGGATTTGTGGATAGGGGTGTTTGGCGTTGGTAGGATAGGAGGTAAAGTGGATTTGATAGGGCTATTTGGAGTTGGAAGTAATGCAGGTAAATTTGATGGAGGGAGATGGATGGTCACATGCTTTTGCAAATGATATGACAATGGAGGAGGGATGGTGACATATGATTTGGGAGTGTGATGAGATGCACCATGTTTGGGATTGGATGAATGGATTTTGGAAGGTGGGCGGATGGTATCAACATGTTTAGATTGTTTGCCTTGGGGTGTATAGCCAAGGCCATGCGAGGATGGATGGAATGTGGTGTGGATGGGCTCCAAGATGCCTTGTTCATGAAGGCCTAAGCCTTTGCTTAAGAGTTCATATGTTGGAGTATGCGACATGCGATGGGATGTTTGGTGCTTTGGAAACAAGATGCAAGTCTATTATTTGTTGGAAGAGGATAGGTGGTGGAAGGGAGTTGTTCCCCTCCTACGAGGGAGTCACCGCGGATGAAGGTGCTTTGTCCAAGTGGATAAGGGGATGGATTTGGGATGGGATTGGTAGATGGAGGTAAAGAATTAATGTGGGACGGTAAAGGGGTGGTAGAAGAAGGGGTGGGATCAATAAGTTGATCAATAGATGGGAGGGGATCGGGGATGGGATTAGATGGGATGGTTAGATCTTGATTGAGATAGGGGGTTGATATTTAGACATGCTTTGGATTTGATGGATCATGTGTTTGGATAGAAGTGGACGTGACTTGGATGGTAATGCTAGGTTCTTGGATGGATGTGATGGGTGCTTGACTTATGCTATGAAATTGTTCAAGAGGTTTGGTGGGTGTTGGATTGCATGAGGGTGTTTGATTCCTTGCTAATATCCAATGGATGACATCCTTCATGAGTGTATGGTTTGAAGAACAATATAATGGATGGATAATGATGGTGGATGGTGTACTATTAGGATTAGGATTGGATAAGTGGGTGATGGGATTAGATGGCGGTAGTTCTTGGATGGGTTTGAGGATAGGTGTTGGACTAGATGGTGGTGTTGGAGGGGTGGAGGATTTGGGGGATTCCTTTGCTTTGCTTGGTGATGTTCTTTGGAGGAAATCCCACAAGGATTCTTTGGATGTCATGGTGTTAGGATTTGGAAGATTTGATGGTGGATTAGATGGTGGATGGGTGATAGGGATTGGTGGATTGGGAGATACATAGGGTGATGGATTAAGGTTGATAAGATTGGAGGAACATTGTGTTGGTGGGGTTGGGATTGATAGATTGTAAAGTAGGTAGGGTGATGCATTAAGGTTGATAGGATGGGGATTAGAGGATGGGGGATTTGTATGGGGAAATGGTTGTTGATATAAGGTTTGGATTTCGGAGATAAGGTGTGCTAGATTGGTGTTCCCTTGATCAAAGTTAGCATGACAAAGGTTGGGGGATGGATAAGGTGGAGGTATTGATTGGTTGGATAGGTATGATGGCATGGATGTGTAAGGGGATGAAGGTTGATAGGAGGTTGATGGTGTGGATATGTAAGATGTAGGTTGGTATGAAGGTTGAAAGAATGAAGATTGATATGATGTGGATGGGGATGATATGTAGGGTGTTTGTTGATATGATGAAGGTTGGGTAAGGGCTTGGGATTCACCAATGATGAGGTGTGCTAAGGGTATATCTCTAATGTAATTTTTGCATTTTTCCTTAGCATTAGGATCCATGTTCTCATAAACTTTTCTAAGTCTTTGTAATTGTTGCATTGCTACATAAGGATCCATGTTGTTGGAGAGGTATGGGATGAAATGGATGATTACGATGTTGGGGATCAAAATTCAAGACCTTATAATGATTTGATTTGCTTCAAAGGATGGATGATTCTCTATACTTAAGGTGGACTAATGACACTTAAGTGATAGAGTTGATTTGGGTTGATTGGATTGGATGATCAATTAAGGTCTTGATTTTTGTTTGGGTTGATAAGGATGATGAGGGTGATTAGGATAAGATTGGATTGAATGATTTGGATGATGATGTGGATAAGATAGCTGGTTAGGATGATTAGGATAGATGAGTGATTGGATTGAGATGAAGTGGATAAGAATGATTAGGATGATGAAGATAGATTATGACAAGAGAGGAAGTGGATTAGAATTTGATCAAGCTCAAATAAAGGGATTGGATAAGCTCAACTTATGGGGTTTGATAAATGGGGGGATGGTTTAGCGGTGTTGGGAGGAAAATTGGGCCCGATGTGAGGGGGGGTGCGAGGGGCGGACACAACCCCCCCACTGATAGGGGTTCGGGGGCGTAGCCCCCGACTGGAATTTTTTGAAAAATGGGCTTATAAAATTGATGTTTTTGATGGGAAATTTTGATTTTTGGACATGGATGAAGAAGGTGCTAAAACAAATGGAAAATGGCGCTAAAAGGATGAATAGATGGCACTAAATAGAGGAAAGAAGGTGCTAGAATACTATGAATAGTTGGATTGATGGATGAATTTGATTTTTCTTGGCAAGTAGACAAACAATCAAGCAAGAAAACACAATGGCCAAAGGTTTGATTTATGAAAAATGTGATAATCAAGAATGTACAACCTAAGGTGAGGCAAGGACAATACTTGTGGGACAAGTAGAGGGATTTGGGCCACTAAAACAAAAGTTCGTAGTGGGGGAACATCTAGGGGATCAACACCTTACAAGCATCCGATAAACCACTTAAGGTTTTGACTAGCTCTACTAGGGGTTTCATATACACAAGGTACTATTCCCTTTCAAGCTAGCATTAAATGGTAAGCCCTCATACCGATTCGGACTTGGCTTTCACCTTATCCTTTTTTTGTATAGCAGACCGGATGAAAGTACCACTTGGGGTCGCCAATGAGTTCTCTGAATGGATGTGTCTCAAGGGTAGGCCCACGTCCTAAAAAGAAAAATAGAATAGAACCATTTCTCTTCACCCAAGATCCTTTTGAAGGCAAGGGGAGAGGATGCTTTGATTCTACCCTATGGGATAACACAAACGTGTAAGTGCACAAGACATGGCAAACAAAAGCTAATGTTCATTTTAAGCCCAAATTGAAATGTGCCTAAAGTTGTTTGTTGCAAGCAATGATTAATTTTAGTTGCACCAAAATCAAATGTTCTTTATACTAAGGCACACAAGGATTCTTTTTAGGTGCACGAAAATGAAATGTTTGATTGTAGATTGTTTTGCAAGCAAGATTGATTTTATGCACCAAATTCAAGTGTTTTCTAATAAAGGTTCCTTTTAGGTGCACCAAATGAATGTTTTTTTATGCTAAGAAATCCCTGCAAAAAGATGTTAGTAACTTCTAGATGGTGGTTTTGGATGATCTAAAATATCCTGTAGAAAAGAGACCTAACCCTGCACAGATCCCTAAGCTAGTACAGAAAAATAGTGCCAAAACATAGGCAAGATAGCGCTAATACAGAAGATAGCGCTAATACAGAAAATAGTGCTAATACAGAAAATAGCGCCAATCCAGAGGCAAGCTAGCACCAATATGAAATATAGCACCAATACAGAGGAAAGATAGCGCTAATACAGAAGATAGTGCTAATACATAAAATAGCTCCAATACAGAAAATAGCACCAATTCGGAGGCAAGATAGTGCCACTTTACACCGAAGTTTGGTTTGGTCGATTTGTCTTAGATGAAGGTGCTGCTCTGGGTGTTGATAGCACCAATACAACACAGAGTTGGTCAATGGATGGATTTTAGGAAAATTTTGCCATAGTTTCTCCTTGTTTCTGCGTAAAACCTATAAAACCTGAGAGATAAAATGCTAGAAAAGCCAGAAAATAAGAAAAAGAGTGTTAGATTTGAGTCAAAGATGAGGGGATTGTTGTGCTAAAAATAGCACTACAACAGACAAAGAATAGTGCCAAAACGCAAGTAAAATGGTGCCACTGCATAGAGAGATGACACTAATCTACAAAAAACATGTCCATCACGAAAAAACTCACAAGATAGTTAGATTGGGACCTTGTGGGTCCCACCGGGTGTGCCAATGTAGATTAGTGAGCTCAAAATGAAAGTAGAAAACATAAAACAAGTGCATAAAAACAAATGTTATACCTTTCAAAATGAGTCACAAATCCTTGATAGGGTGGAAGGAGTTGCACCCAAAGTGGGAGTGACTTGGATAGATGTGGTGGGTGCTTGGATGGATGTGATAGGTGTTTGGATGGATGCGATAGGTGCTTGACTTATGTGTTCTTGAACATGGCTACATGATGGTTCTTGACTTATGATAGGGGTTGTTCAAGAGATTTGGTGGATGTTGGATTGCATGAGGGTGTTTGATTCCTTGCTAATAGCCAATGGATGGTGTCTTTTATGAGTGTATGGGTTGATGAACAATATAATGGATGGATAATGATGGTGGTTGGTGTGGGATTAGGATTGGGATTGGATAGGTGGGTGATGGGATTAGGTAGTGATGGTTCTTGGGTGGGTTCAAGGATAGGTGTTGGACTAGATGGTATCTTTTGCCAAGATGGATAATGATTTTACAAATTCTACCTATTATAGGAACGATATATCCTAAGGTAGGAATCGATGGATGATTGGATCATGCTTAGTTGATGTTGTAAGATTGGCTCAAGATATGATGGTGACAAGTTGTGGTTGATGCTAATTTGATAGTTGATGATTTTTGTTAAGGGATGATGCTTTCATAGGTAATGTGATACTTGGATCTAGTGTAAGCTCAGCGGGTAAGGACCATGCAAGCAGGTTGGATGGGTGCATCTTATGTACCTGAGTACTGGAAACTTCCTTTGTATTTCAGACTGCCTACATACCCTATATCCACAGGATCAAGGCACATTAAGATGCGGGTGGTGATGATATGTAGTTCTGATTTGTGATGATGATGTGGGATGGTTGAGGATGGGTGTGATGGTGAGGATTGATAGATGTAGATGGTTGCGAGTTATAGCGAGATTGATGTATGGGGTGATTTGTGGTTAATTATGTTGTTGTTTTTTTTGGATTTTATGATTTTGTATTGTTTTTGGATTTTTTGATTTTGTATTGTTTTTGGATTTTTTTATTTTGTAAAGGGAATGATTTATTAATGGCTTAGAGAAGGGTCTCATTTATAGATTTTTAGAAAATTTGGGCATCGTAAGGATGCAAGAAGAAGTTGTTTATGAATGGCTTAAAGAAGGGTCTCATTTATAGATTTTTGGAAAATGGATGGAAGGTGAGGATTAAAAGATGAGATCAAGGGCTAGAAATGCTTGAGAGTTAGGGTTAGGATTGAAGTCATAGCCTTGTGACAAGTGTCACAAGAGGAGTGGATGAGGGAGATCAATGGTTGAAATTTGGTCAATGAGATTGGAGGGCTCTCATTATTTGTGAATTTTAAATTCACATGGGGAAAGGTGTGGAGGATAAAAATGAATTAAAAATTTATTTTTGGGAAGAGTGGATATGACAAGTGAATTAAAAATTTAACTCATGGGGGAGTGTGAATTAAAAATTCACTTTTATGTGGAGATGTGAAGGTTGAAGGACACATGTACACTTACATGTGTAAGAGGGTGATAAATAATGTGTAAGTGTAAGGAAATGAGAGCATCTCAGAACGTATTTCTAAGAACAGTGGTGTCTTCGACAATTTTAAATTCTTTTCAATTGCTTCAAAAACACGCACAACTATGCCATTAGAGCGGAAACAAACATAGAACATTTCCAACATTGACCCTTAGAGGAAAGTACAAGCAGCATTAACCAATTTTAATAGCAAAAACATTAAACATGAAAGACAGAACAAGAACACAGATTTACGTGGGGAAAACCCTTATGGGTAAAAAACCCCACACTCCAAAACACCGAGCCTTTGTATTATTCAGCAACCAAAAAGTTACAATACATTTACAGGCTCATAGCCTTTACAGGAGATTAACATCTTGTTCCTTCTGAAGAATATCTGAACTCTGTTTTCACTCACTCCTCAATCCCTTTGCATACTGTTAACATGTCGCATACAACACATAGCATAGGACTTCACTGAAGGAGAAAACCAGAGCTCACCGGATTGATCATACCATCCAACTCTCTCTCTAGTCAATCAATTTTTTCACATTGCTTTAGCAATCCAATCGAATCCACATGTAGCTGACCATTCATTCCAACTGTCCAAACCATTCGCATAATTGTCTAATCATTCGCATTCTTGTAGGAAACTTTAGTCCCACATGCACTAGACATTAGACGGTTTCCAGTTTATATACATGACCACAAGTAAGATAACTGTCAGCACTTTTGCTGACAAGACTAAGCAGTACACCTTTCACTGACCATCAGAGAGACCTTGACCTTCGGTATAACTTCAGCCCTCTTTGCCGACAATGTTTCTCCTGCCGATGCCAAACCTCCGCTAACCCTCCATCGGAGTGATAGGTAAGATCGGGAAGATTTCTCAATGCTGAGCTGACAAACCTTCTCACACCGACCACACCATTGTCAAGACATAGATCATCGATGACACTTCTACTATCTGTGCCGATAGCAAACCTCATACTAATGACCAGGCCTTCATCGGAGAGACAAGAGTATCAGAGCGAGTTCTCAAGGCTTGGCTAATAAAGCTACTCACTCTAATGGTCTTCCATCGGATTGACTACCACAACCTTCCCCGACATCCAACCTTAAGTCAATGGGCTTCTCACATTGGTAAGACCTTGGAGATTGGCATAAGACTCCGAACTCCTGCCGATAGTGAAAGTCAAGCCGATGATCACTACCATTGGTGAAACATATGCGGTCAGTGTAACACAAACAAGGTCTGTCGATGGAGATCAGTCAACCCGATAGCTTTCCTTCATCGGTGTAACCATAACTATCGGTGAAACAAGTTAAGTGTTTGTTGATGGTGTTCTGTCAGCCCAATACAAAGAACATCCCACTATGAACACCAAGATCGCTGTGACTCTTGTCGATCACTGTAAATCTGAGACACATGAACTCAACATTTTCCCACTTGATGAAGGATTTACAGGAAATCATCAACACTCTAGGTCACAGAACCAAGGTTAATACTGCCTCCACTCCACTATGCTCACAAGCTACACAGAAGCTCCAACTTCAAAACTTCCAGAACACAGCCATGAAAATCAACCTCCAGAAACAAGATAGACCATCAGCTAGAACAACAATCAGAAAACTGATTGCACCCATCCAACTGAACAAAACCCACATGATTGAAAATAGCACACATAGCCAGTGATAAAACACCCAATCACTCATACCTTGAAGGTATATACATCAGTAGACTCATGCCACCTACATATATACCCATCAACTGCAAATGCAAGCTCAAAGTGTGAACCAATCAAAGAAGACCAAACACTTCAAGAACTCCCACTGCATGGGTAATGTAGATCTAAAAAATATCATGGCATACAAAAAATCCACCAATAGCATTCCATAGAAAGTGTAAATAACATGTAGTACCAAGGAAACATCCACCATGATATGCAAAATCTGTAAGCAAATAACCTGCAAGAACAACTCCTCACCACCAGGCCAAAGTTCTCCCAAGTTCTCCACATCCAACAAAGAAAGAGATAATAGAATAGAACCTTCATGCTATCACCCAACAACATAAGTGAAAGCACATGACCACAAACTAGTGATCACTTCAGCTCTGAACAAAGCCTCAAAACAATGTAATGTGAAACACACCATCAGAGAAAAAACTGAGACCAAGAGAAACACTGCACATCATATACCTGTAGACAATCCTTTTACATACACCTTTGAATGCCAACTGTGTCAAGTATGATCTCCTTCAAAACACCACAAAGTGAACTAGCATAACAACATCCAAACAAACATTCAATCTCCAAGATCAAACGCAACTAACATGGATGTAAGCCTCACAAACCAAAGAAGATCAAACTAATTCATTTCCCATTTCAGGAAATTAGCCCATTAACCATCTCCTAACAGTCCTCATCAATGAATGATATCTCTAAACTCAAATGTAAAAGGAGATAAACATGCTATTTATCTCTCACAATGAATCCTCCAGAACCATCTATGATCAGTTCAAGATCCATATCTTTGAAAGAAAGCAAAAAAAAAACACCTGAGAGAAACAATGGGCAATACCTCTCAAGTAATAAACTGCCGAGCAAACTAAGAGTGGGAATGAAAATGTTCTTCCAAGATATCCAAGTCCCAAAGACTTTCTCCAAGAACAATCTCCTCTAGTTCTTTTGTTGAACTCACATTCAACCAAGGTAAAGACTCCTCGAACTTCCAGCTGTAAACTTTGATTAAGCACAGCATATATAGTCTCACCTTATTCTCCATGTATCCATGAGTACCTACGAACAATCACCTCATGCTAAACTCCAACTGGATCACTACACCACTATGAAGTAATCAAGCAAATGATAAATGTACCCAAACATAGAGAAGTTACCAGACCACTATCAAAGCTCCAATCATCTGAAACAGGAACTTATCATGACATCATGATCTTACCATCTCCTTTAGGAGATTCCATGCTCTAGGTGAACATAACCATGGTCTTTAGATCAATGTATCATACCAAAATTTAAAAGAAGAAATCATGATATGAAACAAACCAAAATTCTAAACCAACATCACCTATCAAGCACCACCAACACCTTAGCCAAGAATTTCATGAATCCTCCATGACTTCAAGATGTTACTCATCCTCAAATAGTGCCCCTACAAATGCGAAAGAACCCTTCTACAGCAACAGGATCAAAGAACTCCTCCTAGTAACATCTACAACACTAAAGAAGATCATTCACCACTAAGTGATGAACTTTCAGTCATTGCTAAAGCTCCCACTGAACAGTGACAATAGAGCTTTCCAAGCATTCTGACCAAACATCTCCTAATCTGAAAAACCTCCAGGTCCACATATTAACATGTCCATGTGACAATAAAACCAAATGGCACCAAGATCTCCAAACTAAGGAAATATAAACTATCACTGTCAATAGCTTACACAAACCTGTGTGTTCAAGCTATACATGACATCATGATACACATGTTACCGGTCTCCATAACCAACTATTTAGATACTCTACAACATCCGTCCTCTCATCTCGAAATAGTCACACCAATGCACAAGTGACCACAGACAAGGCCATCTAACAAGTCTGCACAATCAAATAATCAATCTTGTGGATATAGACCGTCCACTTCCAAGTTATCTCACTGCAATCAATAGGTTGTACTCACCTAAAGAATTGCATAACTCATAGATCCAAAATTACTGAAACATACAAACCCATCATTGCACTAGAAAACTGCAAAACTGAGATCTCAGGAAACAGATAACAATGTAGACAACATGACTTAAACACCAGATTACTTACAAAATTGATTTGCCAAATATGTCCACAACCTGAGCACCATAGTCAAGAAACCAGAAGCATTACCACAGAAATACTGAGTGTCATATCACATACCAGCACTCCCATGCAGAGAAAGCATTTCACCTCCTCACACCATGCACATAGCATGCATGCAAAAACTGCAACTATATCATCCAGCACCACCCCAAAAGCCAGGGTCTAGAAATAGCTTAACGGCAGCTTCACAAAGCCACAAGTTTTTCTTTTGACTGTGTAAAACCTGCAAAACCACTGTGTTTGAAAAACACCCATGCACATCCATACCCACTTCACATCTGGAAGACCCAAAAGTCTGCAACATAAACTCCATAACAATTAAACCAGAATAATGGATCATCATGAATATGCATAACCATAGATTTTAAGGAAAAACTATAAAACCCCTCAAATCCAATAAACATGAATCTGAGTCATGCAAGTGCAAAATATCCAATTAAGGAAACAACAGTTCAAGAGCTTCAGGCCCACTTGTAGACGAGTCCCTCAACCATCAACATGCACATGCATCTAAGAGAATCAAGCTACTACAGAAGCTCTCAGACCATCCAATGATCAACTTCATAGCCTACATGCAATTAGGGTAATAGAAAATTATGCCTTCCAATACTAGGAACAGAACACCCAGCATAAGCACAATACTCCATGGCTGAGCAGTAACACAAACTTCTTCATATCATCAGAGAGCCTCTCACACAGACACCCAATATGAAAGTTACTGCAGCAACACAACCACAAACCAAACCCCATGCAACAGGATTAAATACTGTCAACTAAGAGCCTTAGGCCACACCACGACCAGCTCTAGTTTCTTCATCTTCACCGTCCTTCAAGCACTGTTGAAACATAAAGACAAGATTAATAGCCAGACTTCCACTCAAAGCAAAGATCAAACATCAGATGATTCCTTCATATTTCCTCAAGCCTGTCACACTAAGAAATCAACACAGAAGGAATACCCAGACCTTATACACTAGGAACTCTTACATGCAGACACATCCAGCACACAAATGTACATATGTGAGCAACAAAGCAGATCCCAGAAGAAGGCTCTGATACCACTTGTAAGGAAATGAGAGCATCTCAGAACATATTTCTAAGAACAGTGGTGTCTTCGACAATTTTAAATTCTTTTCAATTGCTTTAAAAACACGCACAACTATGCCATTAGAGCGGAAACAGACATAGAACATTTCCAACATTGACCCTTAGAGGAAAGTACAAGCAGAATTAACCAGTTTTAATAGCAAAAACATTAAACATGAAAGACAGAACAAGGACACAGATTTACGTGGGGAAAACCCTTACGGGTAAAAAACCCCACACTCCAAAACATCGAGCCTTTGTATTATTCAGCAACCAAAAAGTTACAATACATTTACAGGCTCATAGCCTTTATAGGAGATTAACATCTTGTTCCTTCTGAAGAATATCTAAACTCTATTTTCACTCACTCCTCAGTCCCTTCGCATACTGTTAACATGTCACATACAACACACAACATAGGACTTCACCGAAGGAGAAAACTAGAGCTCACCGGATTGATCGTACCATCCAACTCTCTCTCTAGTCAATCAATTTTTTCACATTGCTTTAGCAATCCAATCGAATCCACATGCAGCTGACCGTTCATTCCAACTATCCAAACCATTCACATAACTGTCTAACCGTTCGCATTCTCGCAGGAAACTTTAGTCCCACATGCACCAGACATTAGACAATTTCTAGTTTATATACATGACCACAAGTAAGATAACTGTCGGCACTTTTGCTAACAAGACTAAGCAGTACACCTTTCACTGACCATCGGAGAGACCTTGACCTTTGGTATAACTTCAGCCCTCTTTGTTGACAATGTTTCTCCTGCCGATGCCAAACCTCCGCTAACCCTCCATTGGAGTGACAGGTAAGATCGGGAAGACTTCTCAACGCTGAGCTAACAAACCTTCTCACGCCGACCACACCATCGTCAAGACATAGATCATCGGTGACACTTCTACTATCTGCGCCAATAGCAAACCTCATACCGATGACCAGGCCTTCATCAGAGAGACAAGAGTATCAAAGCGAGTTCTCAAGGCTTGGCCGATAAAGCTACTCACTCTGATGGTCTTCCATTGGAGTGACTACCACAACCTTCCCCGACATCCAACCTTATGCCAATGGGCTTCTCACATCGGTAAGACCTTGGAGATCGGCATAAGACTCCGAACTCCCACCGATAGTGAAAGTCAAGCCGATGATCACTACCATCGGTGAAACATATGCAGTCAGTGTAACACAAACAAGGTCTGCCGATGGAGATTAGTCAACCCGATAGCTTTCCTTCATCAGTGTAACCATAACTATCGGTGAAACAAGTTAAGTGTTCGCCGATGGTGTTCTGTCAGCCCGATACAAAGAACATCCCACTATGAACACCAAGATCACTGTGACTCTTGCCGATCACTGTAAATCTGAGACACATGAACTCAACAGTAAGGAGGATTTGACCCTTTGAATAAAAAATTGATTTTTATTCAAAGGTGTGTGAGAGGATGGGATAAGCAAGGTTAATTAAGTGTTAAGCTTAATTAATTTAGGTCTAGGGGATAGGTAGGCTAGGGTAGCTAATTAAATAATTGATATTTAATTAACTAGGATAGGGATAGGTTGATTAATATGGTAGATTAATTAGATAAGCATGATTTATCTAATTAATGGGGATTAGGGAGATGGACAAATTAGCTAAATAAATATTAGGAATATTTATTTAATCAATGAGGATATAGTTATAAGGTATAGTGATAAATTAAGTGAATTAATTGATCACAAAGGATAGATGATAGATGGTTAGGGATAAATTAATTAAATAAAATGAATTTATTTAATTAATAGGAGGGATAATTGGTGTAGAGGTACAGGAAATTATTTTGTGGAGCAAGTCAATTTTAGGTGTCTATAGAATGCACCTGAAGAAATCATCATTTTGTAGTTTGTTTCCAATATTCATAGTCCACAACTTCCCTTTTCTGCTCTGTCACTTCACCAAGTCAACATTCGAGCCATCAAACTGAAACCCCTCATGATTGCAGATCAAACCCTAGAAGAGATGAGTTTCCACGAAAAGAAATGATGAAATTAACTGCTCAAAACAAACTTTACAAGCCTTTTGATCCTCTTAACTGGTTGTCTCAATTTGCCCTAAAAAGGGCTTAATATTATAACACAATATAACCTATTTATCTCTGTCGAAACCTTTTCAACAGGTTAGACACTTTGGAGAGTCCAATTACCTTAAGCATATGCCCAATGCAAAGTAATTTATTTTATCTACCACCTTTATCAAATGTGTTCTCATAAATATTTGATAGGGGAATATCATTATTGTTGGAAATAATCCGAACAACTAAGAGGGGGAGGGTGAATCAGTTGTCCCTAAACTTTAACCTTTTCTAAACTTTTAAAATCTTCTTTATAATCAAATTAATGATGAAAACATTTAAGCATAAATCAACACATGAGCAGAAACAACATGAACACACAACACTAGAATTTTGACGTGGAAAATCCAGTTAAGGGAAAAACCACGGTGGGGGTTAACCCACAAAAATGTGTACCCTGATAAAAGTAATTAAGAAAATAGAAGGCACATGCCTTCGGGCACACTACCTAGAGTTCACTGCCTATAAGAAATTATGATTTACATAGAGATGATGAACTGAGAAATAGCATCTACATTCATGCCTGAATCAATCCCTTTTGAAGGCTCAAAAGAATTTTGCTCCTATCTTCAAATTCTTCTTCGCTGACTCTTCAATCTATACTTCCTTTGCTCCTCTTCTTCTCTGCTCTGCTTTTTTATCCTTTCTTTGGATTTAACTCATTTATTCAAAGATGCTTTTCTACAACTCATCAACAAGTATTTATATGCTTCATCAACCTTGGAATGATCAACAAGGTCAACTAAACTTGACGCAGATTATTACATTGTCGACCGAACACAACTGAAACTTGAATCTTTCTCTACAACCATGCCACACTTCATAAAATGCTCTTAGAACATCCGCAACACGCCAGGAACATCCGGTCAGCCAAGACTGGGAAGAACATCAACCTCAAAGAAGAAATCTTCAATCAACAAGCTCAAACTTCAATGTGGACCTCCAACATAGTAGCCACATGATCTAGAGACCTCCACAAGCAAATTGAAATCACCAATAACATTCACTCTAAACCAAATTACCAGAATCATTTGTATCTTCCTCTGGAACCTCAAGAACACTATCTACCATGACTGTCAAACTAGAAAGATAGATTGTGGAACTCCAAACCAGGAACCACTAGAGTTGATGATACACAGTAATTTCTCAAACATGCCTTCAGATCCGTAGACCATACTATTTCACTGTGAAATAATCCGGACCAACTTACTGTCACACTGTCTCTTCTGAATACTACAAAATCTGGTTCTAGACAGATGACCATAACTTCTTCAAATCTTCATGCAGACTTCTCAAATCTTAACTGGAGCAATCTTTGACAATCCTCTACACATCCATATGGTCCACATGCATTTATTGTCATTAATTTTCTCAATATCCTCAACAGTTTGGTCTTCTATACAGACAACCAAATAGAATATAGTTGACACCAATGGCAACAAGGATATGTTGACATCAATGACAGCACCACTTAGGCACATATTTGCAACAATCTCCCCCTTTGTCATTGATGGCAACATATGATGTGAAAAACTGAACTTAACCATCAAGACAAGAACTTCTCCCCCTTTCTCTTCTCACTTCTAGAACTACTTTATTTACTGCTCTCCCTTACATCAACAACTAGTTTTTCAAATGACTTCTCTCCCCCTTTGACATCAATGGCAAAGGGCACATATTTGCTATCTTTTCTCCCTTTTTTTTCTTCAGACTGATCCCAAAATTTGCATACTGGGTACCCTCCTTTTAAGTAGTACCTCCTTAACATCAATCCAGATCACAAGATATGAATGTGAATTCCACTGGACTAATGCACCTTAGTGCATCTTAGTTCTGATTAGGAGGGGTAATAACCTCTAACTTTTCTCTAAGATACTCAAAAGTAGCCTTGGGAAGAGGCTTAGTGAAGATATCCGCAATCTGATCTTTAGAAGACACAAACTCCAACTTGACTTCATTCTCATTAACTTTCTCTCTTAAGAAATGAAACTTGATAGATATATGCTTTGTCTTTGAGTGCAATACCAAATTCTTTAAAATGCTTATAGCACATGAATTATCACAGAAAATTGTGACTGGCTCCTCAAATACAATTATGATGTCTTTCAGCATTTGCTTCATCCACAGAACTTGAGAATAATTATTTTCTATTGCTATATACTCTGCCTCTGCAATAGACAAAGAAATTGCTTCTTGCTTTTTGCTCATCCAAGAGACCAATCTTCTTCCCAAGAAGAATGCACCACCACTAGTACTTTTTCTGTCATCCACATCTCCTGCCCAATCAGCATCTGTATATGCATGAAGAGTGAAGTCATTGTCCTTTGGATACCACAGTCCATAATCAATTGTCCCCTTGAGATATCTAAAATTTCTTTTGACTACCACAACATGGGATTCTTTTGGATTAGCTTGAAATCTGGAAGCAAGTCCAACTGTATTCATGATGTCAGGTCTGGTCTGAGTCAGATAAAGAAATCCTCCAATCATTGATATATACCTTTTCTGATTTCCCTTGCGGGAGTCATCATCTTTGCATAGCTTGCATCTGGTTACCATAGGTGTACCTATTGTCTTTGAATCTTCCATTCCAAACTTCTTTAACAATTCTTTCACATACTTGGATTGAGATATGAAGATATGTTTATCTGTTTGAACAATTTGCAAACCTAGGAAGAAATTCATCTCACCAAACATTGACATCTCAAACTCACTTTTCATCTGATCAGCCAATGCTTTGCACATGCATTCATTTCCACCAAAAATTATATCATCAACAAATACCTCAATAATTAGAATGTCCTCATGATTTATCTTGAAGTACAGATTACTATCAACAGTACCTTTGCTAAATCCTAGCTTAAGCAAATGCTTATCCAATCTGGCATACTAGCTCTTCGAGATTGCTTGAGTCCATACAAGGCTTTTCTTAGTCTACAAACCATATCTCCATGATCAGACAACTGAAATCCTTTTGATTGTTCAATGTATATTTCTTCCTTCAAATCTCTATTTAGAAATGTTGATTTGACATCCATCTGATAAACTTTAAATTCTTTGAAAGCAGCAAAAGTAAGAAATAATCTAACTACCTCTATCCTTGCCACCAGAGCAAAAGTTTCTTCAAAATCAATTCCTTCCACTTGAGAATAACCTTTACATACCAACCTTGCCTTGTTTCTTATAACCTCACCATCTTCATTCAGTTTATTCTGGAAGACCCATTTGGTTCCAATCACATTTTTGTCCTCAGGTCTAGGAACAAGATCCCAAGTGTGATTCTTTTCAATTTGCATCAATTCTTCTTCCATTGTCTTGACCTAGTTTTCATCATTGCAAGCTTCACTTACTGATTTAGGTTCAATCTTTGAAATCAAACAAATCTCTTCTTGATCTTCAACAACTCTTCTACTAGTTCAAACACCTCTATTTTTATCTCCTATGATTTGATCTTCAGGATGATTCATTCTTACATACATGGGGGTTTTGGGAATTGTTTGAACTTCTGTTTCTTGAACTTGTTCCTCATCTTCTACACTAATCTCTTGAGTTACTGGAGTTACCGGATCAATTTGAATCTGGGTTTGGATTTGAACTTGTCTTCCTTGACTTTGACTTTCATCTTGATCATTTGAATCATATCCATAGTACCAAGAATATCTTTCTTTGCTTTCATCAACCTTAACATTAGCACTGTCAACAATCTTTTTCAACCTTTTGTTGAAGCACCGGTAAGCCTTACTTTGAGTTGAGTATCCCAAAAATATTCCTTCATCACTTATTGCCTCAAACTTGCCTAGATCCTCATCTCTTTTGATATAGCATTTACTACCAAAAACTCTGAAATATCTCACAGTAGGAGGATGACCAAACCATAGTTCATAAGGAGTCTTACTGGAATTTCCTTTGATCTGCACCCAGTTAAGAGTGTAGACAGCGGTACTCATAGCTTCCCTCCAATAAATTTGAGGAACAATTGTTTCCATCATCATGGTTCTGGCACCTTCTTGAATGGTCTGGTTCTTCCTTCCACAACTCCATTTTGTTGAGGAGTCCTAGGAGTAGATAACTATCTTTTTATTCCATGCTTTTCACAGAAAGCATCAAACTCACTGGAAGTGAATTCTCCACCTCTGTCAGATCTTAGACACTTCAATTTCCCACCAATCTCATTTTCAACCATCATCTTGAACACCTTAAACTTATCAAGAGCTTCTGATTTTTCTTTTAGGAAAGCTACCCACATCATCTGGGAGTAATAATCAATCAGCAACATGAAATATCTATCTCCTTGCACACTCCTAATTCTAGCAGGACCACTGAGATCAGTATGTACCAGTTCTAATCTTCCACTTGAGCCTTGTTCCTTACTTTTGAATGAAATGTTGTTCTGTTTACCCAATTGACATTCTCTACATATGCTATCAGGTTTCACAAGTCTTGGAAGATCTTGTACAGCTTGAATGGAACTTATTTTGACAATGTTATCAAAATTTACATGACACATCCTCCTATGCCATAACCAACTTTGATCTATCTGAGTAATCAAACAACTTTTGTTAGAGCTAGTTAAATGAAAGATGTTACCTCTAGTTTGAGTACCAGATGCAATTTCGATTCCAAAGCTTTCCAAGATTTTGCATTTTCCATCCTTGAATCGAAGATCATAACCCTTGTCAACCAATTGTCCAACACTGAGAAGATTATGTTTCAGTCCTTCCACATACAGAACATCATTGGTGCAATTCTTACCATCAAAAGAGATGGATCCTTTGCCACGAATTCTACCAGCTGAGTTGTCTCCAAATTTCACAAGCCCACCTTCATATTTTTCAAAACTCACAAACTTACTCTTGTCACTAGTCATATGATGAGAACATCCACTATCAATCACCCATTCATCTTTTTCAACAACTTGAGAAGCCAAAGAACTTTCCACATTTGCACAGCTAGTAGATTCAGTAGACATTGGATCTTCTTCTTTAATAGCAATGATCATCCAATCACCTTGTCCATGATCAGATTCATCATCTGTGACTCCTTCTTCAGCTTCTTAGACATAATAACAACTCTTTTGACTTTTGTATCTGTTAAGGTTTGGTTTTGAAAACCTCTCTGGACACCTTGAGGCAAAATGAGCAATCTTATTACAAGCAAAACATTTGAGTGGCAACTTTCCCTCATACTTGCCGGATCCTCTTGGCATCCATTTGGCAATGAGAGCTTCAATATATGTAGTCTCAATTTCATCATCTTCAAGATTATTCCTTGTCTTGGTAAATCTGTTTGCTCTTTCTGAAGAACTTTCACCTGGATCATATCTTTTCTTTCCATGCACACTGGCCTTGAATGCAGATTTAGACTTAGGGAGAGAATCACCAAACTCACTCATTTCAAATGCTAAAAGCTTACCAACTAATTGATCCCTTGTGACTATTGTTACTATCCTAATTTCTTCAATGGCTGCAACCTTGTGCTTGTAAGTTGCAGGTAAGGATCTGAGCACTTTGGCAACAATTTTTGATTCATCCAATACTCCACCTACATTTCTGATACCGGTCACAAGTTCATTTACTTTTTGCATGTAGGAAGTAATGTTTTCATCTTCACTCATTACCAATCTTTCATATTTACCCTTTAGGCTTTGTAGCTTGGCACATTTAACATATTTGTCACCTTCATACAAATTTTTCAATTTAATCCAGATTTCATGAGCAGTTTGCAAATCCAAGACATTTGTCAATTCGGTATCAGATAGGGCACTCAACAATGCTTCTTTGGCTTGAGTGTTGTGTTCAGCATCTCTGAGTTTATCTATATTTGAAGGTCCATTCTTCAGAATCTTATACACATTCTTAGTTATTAACCAAAAGACATCACCCATACATTCCAGATGACACTGCATGCGTACCTTCCAGAGGGAGTAATTTGTTCCATCAAATCTTGAATTTTCCTTCTTGTAAAATGACATCTTGGATCTCCTCAAGCAGTCAAGCTTCTTTTAGAGGTACTTGGCTCTAATACCAATTGTTGGAAATAGTCCAGACAACTAAGAGGGGGGGTGAATCAGTTGTCCCTAAACTTTAACCTTTTCTAAACTTTTTAAATCTTCTTTATAATCAGATTAATGATGAAAACATTTAAGCATAAATCAACACATGAGCAGAAACAACATGAACACATGACACTAGAATTTGGACGTGGAAAACACAGTTAAGGGAAAAACCACAGTGGGGGTAAACCCACAAAAATGTGTACCCTGTTAAAAGTACTTAAGAAAATAGAAGGCACATGCCTTCGGGCGCACTTCCCAGAGCTCACTGCTCAAGAAGAGGTTCACTGCCTATAATAAATTATGATTTACACAGAGATAATGAACTGAGAAATAGCATCTACATTCATGCCTGAATCAGTCCCTTTTGAAGGCTCAAAAAACTTCTGCTCCTATCTTCAAATTCTTCTTCACTGACTCTTCACTCTATACTTCCGTCGCTTCTCTTCTTCTCTACTCTACTTTTTGATCCTTTCTTCAGATTTAACTCATTTATTCAAGGATGCTTTTCAACAACTCATCAACAAGTATTTATATGCTTCATCAACCTTGGAATGATCAACAAGGTTGGCTAAACTTGACGTGGATCATTACACTGTCGGCCAAACACAACTGAAACTTGAATCTTCCTCTACAACCACACCATGCTTCATAAAATGCTCTTAGAACATCGACAACATGCCAGGAACATCCGATCGGCCAAGACTAGGAAGAACATCAACCTCAAAGAAGAAATCTTCAATCAACAAGCTCAAACTTCAATGCGGACCTCAACATAGTAGCCACATGATCCAGAGACCTCCACAAGCACATTGAAATCACCAATAACATTCGCTCTAAACCAAATTACCAGAATCATTTGTATCTTCCTATGGAACCTCAAGAACACTATCTGCCATGACTATCAAACTAGAAAGATAGCTTGCGGACCTCCAAACCACGAATCACTCGAGTTCATGATACACACTGAATTCCCAAACATGCCTTCAGATCTGTAGACCATAATATTTCACTGCAGAGCAATCTGGACCAACTTCCTATCACACTGTCTCTTCTAAATACTGCAAAATCTGGTTCTACACAGATGGCCATAACTTCTTCAAATCTTCATGCGAACTTCTCAAATCTTAACTGGAGCAACCTCTGACAATCCTCTACACATCCATATGGTCCCCATGCATTGATTGTCATTAATTTTCTCAATATCCTCAACAGTCTGGTCTTCTATACATACAACAAAATAGGATACAGTTGACACCAATGGCAACAAGGATATGCTGACATCAATGACAACACCACTTAGGCACATATTTGCAACAATTATGTGCCACCTTGAGAAAAATGCTAGGCTTAAGTTAACCTTCACATGAACAAATAACTTGACACTTTATGCATTGTTCTTAGGCATGATGAAATAAGATAACACATCATACTATGCCAAGGTCAAATAACACAACCATGTATGCCAACATCATATATGCCAATCAACATAATGTCATAATGACATAAGCCATATACCAATGTCACTATCAAATGTACACTGTGTATGTCAAGGTAATCATTATGAACCTCATAGATCAATATGCATGAAAAAGCAAACTACCACAAAATCACATGAGATAAACCATATGCCAACATGAAGATATATCAAGATAACCGCTACCATATTAAACCCACTATTCAGATCAACTATTATAGTCATGAAAACCATCATGTCACCATAAGACACTTACCATATCAATACCATGTGTCACTGTTACCAACTATATTGTTTGACATCATTGCCAACAAATGCCAATGCCAACAACCATTAGTCACTGTGCTAAGTGGTACCAAGTTGTGTGTTGGTCATCAATGGACAACAACTGAGGGGCAACCAACAAACTCCCCCTTTGTCCATGATGGAAAAAATACAACTTCTCTCCCCCTTTTTTGTCATCAAGACAAAGGAAGAAAGAAAAATGTGCCAATGCCTCCAAGAGATAACATAAATTAGAGATCAACAAATGCCTGAAATGAGAAATAGAATCAGAAAATATAAAACATACCAAACATACCAAGGCTGTCCCATGATTGAGAAGTATCCAGAACATCTGAAACAAAAATGAGATGTCAGCACCATAATGAAATATCAGCAGCATGAAGAGCATGTAGCAAAGATAGACAACAACTGAGGAGACTATCACAAATAATGTCAATCATCAATTAGAAACCATGCCAACTATCATAAGATACTAAAAACCAGTAGGGATCAAAAATATGCAAGAAACTCCCCCTAAGTGCAACAATTGAAAATGACACTGGATTATGCACATGAACTGCCATGCCACTCGTAAAATGTCACTATCACTGTAAACAACCAATACATGGCTGCAAGTCTATATCAATACAACAACTGTCATTATCCCATATAAGCACAAAGGATCATCATACCAAAAAGCATAAGAACATAGAAGATCAAGTGCATAGACAATATGAACCATGAGAACATATATGAACTATCATCAACAACAATAGGATGTTCATGATATGCAAATATGTGCCACCTGTCAAGCATATACCAGAGCATGTGACCACTGTATTCAATCATTATAGAGTAATTTGTGAATTTATCATCAGGGCAACAAACTCAACTGTCTTGTATAGCATGTGTCAAACTATCACCAATGGTTATTCTAATTGTCTAAGAAACAGTCATAGTCAAACAAATAACTCTTCTATATTCAAGACACTATCAGAAACTGCAGTTACTATGCAACATTTTGAAATTTATTACTCATTTTAGTGTCACAGTCTTGTCTAGGTAACAATATGCTATCATGTTTTCTTGGTATATCTAAGGCATGAAGAATAACACCTCACTAACCTCATGATGCAAGACACCATATATCACTTCATTGTTCTAAGGATCATAGCACTGCAAGATTCACTATTCCATCACATTGTCACACTTGTTTCACTCTTTGATTCATGTCAAACTTTGTCAGGAATGTTATATACTTATAATCTTCCCTTTTCATTGAAACTTACAACTCTGTTGTGAAAACAAATTTGTAAGGAAATATGTATTGCAATTATGTTCACACAAAACAAGGTGCAGTGTTTCTCCTTCTTAACTCACTGTATTGAAGCAACAAGATTAATGATAGAATTACCAAGGTGAACAAAACATAGAAATTATGACAAGATGACTCAAAGCATTGTCAAGTTAAGTATTGGCTAACTATCTAAAGATCTCTGTTTCAAAACAGCTCTAGCATGTAAGCTTGTATCACTGAGCATGTAATGAGAAGCGACAAGAGTTAAAGCCTCTGATGTCAACATCTATTAATCAAAACTAACTAAGCCACTCTTACCACAAACCAGACCATCAGATATCACTATCATGCCAAAAGAGGAACACTAGGCAAAGTGCCATAGGGTAGATTAGACACTGAAACATGAATGTGAAATAATGAACTGCTAAAACATTGTCAAGAGTAGGATAATGACAGTGATTTCACTATTTATGAATTCATGAGGTCACTTAATTTAATCAGACCAAAACAGCATAACATTGTAGGTAATATAATGATTGGAATCTTTAATCACTACCATCCATTAGACTGTTTTGATCATTACTAAAACACTGTCCTGCAACTGACATCGAGACCAAGGTAGGACCAATCAAACACTGGATGAGATCATTATTGTCATCCAGACCAAAGAAAACTAGTATGGAAGCACTGCCATCAGTTAAAACAAGAATCGCAACTGTTATGATTATCAAATCAACCAAAGACATGGATCACTCAACATACCAGACCAGCATGTCACTGTCTGATATAATCCTGCAATCTGAAGTCATGACTATACCATTACATACTAAACCATTCTCATCAACCTAGAACACCTCATTATGCATATACATCTCCTCTGATCATCCTTTTGAGTGCTTGCTCCATGAGACCTCCTGAAACCTCTTGGGGGAAAGAAATAGAACATTAGATGACTCCCCCAGAATCCATGCTGCCTCTTTTAAGTTGTTATTAGTGTTTCTTGTGCAGGATGCACAAGATTAGGCTCTACCTTCTCTTTCACTTGTTTCCTTCTCCAAACCATCTTAATACCCTTATGATGATTGACTGATTTCATTGGATCATACTTACAAAACCTAGCAATATGTCCAAACTTATGACATCTAAAGCACATGATTTTGTTTCTTCTATTTGACCATTCAAAGGAGTGATTATTTCTTCTTGACATGTTATAAGAACTCTTATTCACATTCTCAACAAGTTCATGTCTTTCATACATTCTATAATTTCTTGTGCAATCTCTTGCTCTATGGCCAAAAACATGACATGCAAAACAATAACCATGAAATTGAGAATAATTGTACCTCATAGTTTGTTTGGTGGGCAAAGATCTTGTGAACTTGATTGTTCTTCTTCATTCATCTTTAGGAGCAACAGCGTGATAACTTAAGTCTATCTTCTTCCTAGGTACATTTCTTGCCTTGGAACATTCTCCTTCTTCATAACCTAGACCAGTATTGTCCTTGTAATACTTTTGTTTGCTCAACATGTCATTCAACTTGTTTGTGCTTTCTTCAAACTCCTGATGTTTCTTGGACAACACTTTGAGACCTTCATAATCTTTTCTTAGATTGAAAATTTCTACTTCTAATTTCAAACATTCGACTCTTTTCACCTCAAGATTAGAATTTGTTACATATATCATTCTTTTGGCTTCCTCAATTTCAGTCTTTAGACCGATGATCAATTTATCAGATTTATCTACATGACTCTTTAATTCTGCAATCTGATTTCTTGCATTTTCAAACTCTAAAGAAACTTTTTCAACATCTAAACATACCTTTTCCTTGGATTCTTTCTCTTATTGAAGCTGATCTTTTAACCTCCTATTTTCTTTACTAAGTTGCTTGATTGTATCTAGGGCACACAGAAGTTCTCCTTCAACATCAACTTGACAATCATCTTCATCAAACTCCTGTCCATCTTCATCCTCAAAGAAATCTATTTCTTCATCATTAAATTCTTGTTCTTCTTCATTCACAATAATTTCTTTCTTTTTATCAAAATTCTCAAGTGCAGGATCATTCTTTTTCAGGGGTGACATATGTTGGGAATTAAGGTGTCTCAACCTTGGTAATTCCTTGTATTATTTTCATTGTATTTGTTTATTTATTGCCTATGTTGTAAATTAAATTGTAAACTCATATTGTCATCCTGTGGGATGTGGCACGGTGATGTGTCATCCTACATGGAAGATGACAACTTGTAATTTTTTCCTCACATGAGGAGATAGTCGTCCCACTTTGTGGTAGGAATATTTTGCCATGTGTCAGCATCTTGGATGTTGTGTAAGGGAATATTGACTGAAATGGTCATGACAGATTCTTATGATGAAGTTATGACATCGAAGAGTTAGAAATAGGAGATTCTATGACAGGTGAAGACATGTGTTGAAGAGCATCTTTGAAAAAGGCATCTTTGGGCGCCCCAAGGTGGACTATGACATGTTGTAAGAGAATATTCTATTTATAGCCTGTGTATGATAGATTCTCTTACAACTATAAGTTATGACAGCTATGACAGATTCTATGACGGTCGTAAGAGTCTCAAGAGCATCTGTCATAGCCCATTTTAGAAATAGGCGACCTCTTTGGGATGGGGTGTGTGGACAAGTGTCAGAAGCATCTTACAATGTTGACCAAGTGTCCATAGGTGTGGGTTTTGGGCCATCAGGCCTAGTTGGACTCCCATTCCAAGATAGAGGCAATTTTACCTTGTATTTTCTATATAAATAGGTGCTTTGAAGAGGAGTTGCATTATGTCATTGACAGGTACTGTTATGCTACTTGAATACCTCTAGATACAAGTGTCGAAGACTCCTGAGAGCTTGCATTGCAAGTGTATCATAACCAACATTTAGATTTGTTAATACATTGTGCAGGTTTTGGAGTGTGGGGTTTTTCTCCTGAAAGGGTTTTCCCCATGTTAAATCTTATCTCTCTCTTCTTTTGTGTCATTCTATGTGTATGTTGTTTGTTGCAATATCTCTGTTATTGGGTTGATAACATTGTAATTGTAAGGATTTAAAAGAATTTGCACTATACTTCCCTCATTAGATTAGCGTAGGAAGCATGTTCCACGTACCTTTCTTCCTTTCAGTTGGTATTAGAGGTTGATCACCTTTGGTCCTAGTTGTTGGGTAGGGTTTTTTTGATCTGATCTTAGTTTGAGTGGGAGTCCTGTGTAGAGTATTCTATAATCTTATTGCAGGAAAGAGATGGTAGGCACATCCGGAAGAATCAAGGTGGAGAAATTTAATGGCAGTAATTTCAAGTTGTGGAAACTCAAGATGGAAGACCTACTTGTTGATTGTGACCTATGGGAAACTGTATCCAGTGTAAAACCAATTGCAATGTCATAAGCAGATTGGGATCTCAAAGATCAAAAGGCTAAGGGTCTCATAAGACTCAGTCTAGCTGATTCTATCCTGTTGAATGTCCATGAGGAGAAGACCACAAAAGAGCTTTGGAAGAAGCTGGGTGATGTTTATCAGGCCAAATCCCTGGTGAACAAGTTTTTTCTGAAAAAGAATTTGTATTCTCTGAGGATGGAGGATCGGTTGCAGATCGTCTGAATGCTTTCAACATGCTGGTTGCACAATTGACATCTGTTGGTGTGAAGATGGAGGAGGAGGATCGTTGCATGACCTTGCTTTGTTCTTTGCCAGACTCGTGGGATCATCTTATTATGGCTATTGGGAGCACTACATCCACATTCAAAATGGATGAAGTGGTATCTTCGCTGTTATCTGAAGAGATGCAGAGAAAGTCTTCCGAGGCAACCCAAGAGGCTCTTGCGGTTCGTGGAAGATCCAAGGAAAAAGGAAAGAAAAAGGACAAGAAAGATGATAAGGATAGATTCAAATCTCGTGGGAGATCCAAATCTCCTGGAATGTCCAAGGCTCTCTGTTGGAACTGTGGAAAAATTGGGCATTTCTGAAAGGAATGCAAAGAGGAGAAGAAAAAGAAGAATGCTCCTGATTCATATTCTGACAAGTCACAAGATGATGGTGATGTCTTCATCGCAGGCCTGGCCACCCATGCATCAGATGATTGTTGGGATAAGGTGCCATTAACCTTGTAAATCTCATTATTGTATTATTCCATTTATTATTTTTAATTACCCATAAGACATGTACAAGTTTCACCGGCATAAGTAAAAATTATTTTTATTGTCCATGGTAATTACGGAGTTACTGCACAATAAGTCTCAGAGTTATCGGTGGTAGTTACGGGATGTCATTTACTATGGTAAATGGTAATTGGTCAAAGTGGGGTGCACATGTGGAGGAATAATCTATTTTTAGTGTTATGACACACGTCATAGATGTTGTAAGGTGTAAGAGATTCTATGACAACTATAAGTTGTCATAAGAATCTATGACACTAATAATAGCATATGACATGTCATAAGATGCTGTAAGTGGCTATTTTTAGCCCCAAGGTGTTCAAGCTTGCATGGGCACTTTTTTCCAAATGTAGGATGCATGTATGACAGCATTTATGACCCCGTAAGAACCTATTCTTGGCCATGGACGCCCAAGGTTGTATGGTTGACTCTTGACAAGTGTTATGGGCTTGTAAGAAGTTATTTAATGTCTTGAGGTTGTGTAAATTCTATATAAACCATAGCATAGTAGATGAGATGCATATAATAGTTTACAGGTACCCAGGTTCTGTCGGAGTGAAGGTTGGAGGACAGAGGAAGTGAATGTATTTGTAATCTCCTTTTGTGAAGATAATACAACTTGGCCTCTTTTCTTGGTGGAGTTTTTTATCCAAAAGGGTTTTCTCCACATTAAACACTTGTGTTATGTGCTTCATTCTACTTCTGGTATATTTTTGTATTGTGGGTTTATGTTTTGTTACAATCTCCATTAATAACACACAGTTAAAGATTGCTGAAATTTATTCAAATCAGATTTCCATTGAAGTAGTGTTACTTTCATTTCTAACATTTGGTATCAGAGCCTGGCCAGCTTTGACTCTTGGGTGGTAGTGTGGAAGTTGTAGCTGCAGTGGGAGATTTGGTTGTGTTTGTTTTGTGGCTCTTGTGTTGTTATTATGGATGCATCCACCGTTACATCAACCTCTCAAATGGACATTGAGAAGTTCAACAGAACGGGGTATGAGTTGTGGAAGCTAAAAATGGATGATTTGTTGGAAGAAAGAAACCAATGGTTGGCTATCCAAAAAGAAAAGAAACCTGACGATGTCTCTCAAGATGAGTGGGATAGACTGGATAAGAAGGCACGAGGAACCATCCAGTTGTGTCTTTCAAACTCTGTCCTGTTGAATGTCGCAAAGGAAGAGACTGCATACAAGTTGGGGAAATGGTTGGGTGAGATCTATCAAGCCAAGAGTATGGTAAATAAACTTTATTTAAAAAGGAAATTATTTTCCATGAAAATGTGAGAAGGTGAATCAGTTGCAGAGCATTTAAATTCTTTTAATTTGTTAGTAAGTCAGCTTGATTCAGTAGATGTTGAGTTTAGTGAGGAAGATAAATGTATCTTACTTCTTTTTTCTTTACCTGAGTCTTGGGAGAATGTTATCCTTACTATCACTGCAATCCTCGTGGATCTGAAGTTGGATGCTCTTGTTTTAGTGCTACTATCACAGGAATTGAGGAAGAAGAGTTCAGATAGTTTAGGGGATGCTCTCAGTGTCAGGGGAAGGTCTAAGGAAAGAGGACCTAAGGGAGATCAGAAAGGGGCTAAGGACAAGTCCAAGGGCCAGTCTAAGACTTCTGGTAAAAAGAACAGAGTTAAGTGTTGGAACTGCAGTAAAAGGAGACATGTGAAGAAGGAGTGCAGAAATCCCAAGAAACAGTGGGAGAGTGCTTCAAATAAGTCCTTGAATGCATGTGAAGAAGTTTTAGTTTCTGCATGTAATCTTGTTTCTAATGATCACTAGTTGATTGACTCAGGATGCTCATTTCATATGACCCCGCATAAGGAATGGTTGTTCTCATATGAAGAATATGATGGAGGTAATATCTACCTTGGTGACAACTCTACATATCCAATTGTCAGGAAAGGAAAGGTATTGTTGTGTTTCAGTGATGGGAGGATTAAAACCCTCCCTGGTGTTTTGCATGTTCCTGGATTAGCTACAAATTTGATTTTAGTTTCAAAGTTGAATGATTTGGGAATGTATGTGACATTTGACAAGCATGGCTGCAGATTGGTGAGAGGGAACTTGGTGGTAGCAAAAGGGAAGAGATTTGGGAAGTTGTTTAAGCTTGAAGCAACTATAGTTTGTAATGCCTCCTATGTATCTCAGGCCACTACTGAAAATACATGTATGTCGTGGCACTATAGATTGGGCCACACAAGCAATAATGTATTGAAAACTATTAAGAATAAAAATTTGTTGGACGGTTTCTCTTATTCTGATGAGCACTTTGATTTCTGTGAGCATTGTGTGTTTGGTAAACAAAACAGAAAGTCATTTCCTTCATGAAGCAATAGAGCAAAAGAGAAATTAGAAATTATTCATATGGATGTGTTTGGACCTGTGGATAATGAATCTATTAGAAAATCTCATTATTTTGTAACCTTCATTGATGATGTATCTAGATTTACATGGATTTATTTTATGAAGCATAAATTTGAATTTTTCACTAAGTTTAAGGAATTCAAAGTCTTAGTAGAGAACCAATCAGGTTTAAAGATAAAAATATTAAGATCTGACAATGCAGGGGAATATTGCTTTAAGGAATTTGATGAGTTTTGCAAGCATGCAGGTATAATCAGACAAAAGACAACTCTGTATACACCACAACAGAATGGTGTTGTAGAAAGGATGAACCAAACAATTATGGAAAGGGCCAGAAGTATGCTTAGTGATGCACAGTTAGATAAATGCTTTTGGCCACAGGCTGTGTGTACTGCTTGCTACTTGATAAACAAATCTCCTTGTAAGGCTCTTGATTTGACACCTTATGAAGTTTGGACAGGTAAGAAACCTTCTGTTTCACATTTAAGGGTTTTTAGCTATGAGGCTTTTGTTCATGTGCCTAAAGAAAAGAGATCTAAATTGGATCCAAAGGCTGAAAAGTGTACATTCATTGGATATGGTGATAATGTCAAAGGTTATAAGCTTTGGAATCCACTAACCCACAGGATTATCTTTTCTAGAGATGTTATTTTCAGGGAACTTAGAGCTATTTCTGAACCTGAGCAGCCAAAAGAAAAAGAAGAAAAGGTAAAGAAGGTGCACTTTGATTTAGAGCAGAAAGATGCACCTCAAGAAGAACAAAATGATGGATTGGGGGGTGAAGAAGAAGAAGAAGATTCAAGTAGTTTTGATGACGATGAGTTTGTTGTTACAGAAGAAGTTGGTGCAAATGATCATGCAGAAGAACAAGTAGAGTCTCTTACTCCACCCTTGAGGAGATCCACAAGACAACAAAATCTAGTTGACAGGTATAGCCCACTAGATTTCTGTTGTGTATATGCTTTATTGAGTACTAATGATGAACCTAGATCCTATAGGGAAGCTATTTCTGTAGATGATAGTGAGTCTTGGCAGCTAGCCATGCAGGCGGAGATGATGGCTTTAGACTCTTGTAACACCTAGGATCTTGTTTGTTTTCCCAAAGGAAGAAAGGCCATAGGTTGTAAGTGGGTCTTCAAGAAGAAGTTTGGAGCAAATGGGTCATTGGAGAAGTACAAGGCTATGTTGATAACTGAGAGGGGGGGGTGAATCAGTTATCCTAATTATTTCTTCTTTTGAACTTTCTTATTATTCAAAGCAATAAATTAAACAAACAAACATTACCATGAAATGAGAAACACATGACAGTATTTTTGACATGGAAACCCGGTTAAGGGAGAAAACCACAGGGTGATTAACCCAAAGATAATTCTCTGTTAGAAGAATAAGGAGTTACAAAAATGGCACTTGCCAATTAGGGCTCACTGCCCGAGCACACTGCTCACATGAGGCACACTGCCTACAAAGAGACACACTGTCTACAAAAGAATGTTATATAATACTTGAACTAATTGGAAGCATCTACATATGCTGGAGTTCAGTTCCGGTTAGGCTTAGTACACTGATCTGCTGCACTTCATCTTTCCTCTGTTCTTTATTCTGCTATCCTTTCACATACCAGATCTTTCTTACTACTCCTATTCTGCTCTGCACTTATTCGCATGCACCATCACACCATCACACATCTCACAACAAAATCCATCCTCTATATATATCCGCACAAGTAATTTCATTACCTTTCTAGTCGGCATCCGGAACAGTTTAGTTTCTTACAAACTCTGTTCTGTCAGCTGAATCCTTGCTCACCAAGCAATGCGGATCAAGTATATACTTGTAGATATCATTAATCATGTTGGCCAAACATGATTCATGCCTTCACAACCTTTACCATCAATAGTAACGCATCCGAAAAATAGTCTGATGCTCTGTCAGTCAGTTCTTCCTCTGCTCTCACTGTCTTTCAGGAATCCGGTACTCAGTTGTTCATATCTTTTTCTTTGTCCATCACCGGAGGCTAAATCCTTGGAATATACTACTCAAGGTAGTCCTCTTGACTTCCCCAAATCCGCACTGCACCAAGACACTTCCTCTGAGAGGTCCGGACCAATCTGTCGAACCTTGCCACATGCTCTGTTCTTGTTCACCGGACCACAACAGTTCTTCATTCTGACTTCTGGTAGAGGCACACCATGGCTTGCGGATATGTGGGATGACCTTTGTTGCCATCAATGACAACAACCATGAATCCATATAGTGTCTCTTGCCAACAGTCTCCCCCTTTGGCATTGATGGCAACACTTAGTGAAAAATGACTAAGTGTTTACACTATGCTCCCCCTTTGCTGATGCTCTATCTTTATATACAATTTCTGGAACTCCTCCTTAGTTGGATTCCTCATTTTTCACTGCTCCTCACTCCCCCTTTGACATCAATGGCAAAGGGTAGGGTCCGCACACCAAAATTTTCAAAAAAATTTCTATACATAGCCACATGTTTACTTACTCACATAAACTGCAGAATGTCTGCAAAAGATGTCTTCAGTTGGATCAGTGCTGTAGCCCAACTTTGCTTCATTCTATCCAAAATTGAAATGTGACCACTCAACAAAAATGCAAAAGCTTCTGCCCTCTTGAGATCTGTCAGATCATTTGTTTGGGCGGTAGTCTGAGCATCACTGATGGCCTCATGCATAGTTTCTAACTTAGGGATTATAATCCTTCTAAGTTCTCTCATCCGGTTAGTGATATTCTTCCTTTCCTTCTCAAAGTTCTTTATTGCATTTGTGATTGCAATAGTTTGACATTCTTGATTTACTATGGAGGAAGAGAGAGGATTAAAACTTTGAGACAAACTTTGTAGTTTGTCCTGTTCCGCTTTTATTTTCTTATCAATTTCTACTGTTGCCTTTGACCAGGAGATACAAAATTTGTAAATATCACCGCCATCCTTAAGAGCATTTTCTAAGCTCTTTATTCCAATGCTCATATTTCTCCTATCATTAGAGATTAATCCTAGTACTTCTGAAAATCTTTTATCCAAAAATTCCTTCCGGACCTTTTCTTCAGCTGATTTTTCTAGAGAATCAAAATGTGTATCAACACTGCTGACTAAGGTTTTGAGATTACCGGAAGAGGAGGCTATCGGATCTATCTGGATTGATGGCATAATCTTTTCAAGCACTCCGGAAGCAGCCTCTATCAACTCACAATCTTCCATATGAGACTTTAGGAGTTTTTCATTTGCCTTAGCATTTGCAAATGAAGCTATCTTCATTGTCTGTACCGGAGAGAGAGAGTCAAAGTCGAATGGGCCTTTTAGAAGCTCCGGTTCATCAATCTCTAATGTTTCTTATCTTAGAAACTTTTGAATAGTTTGTGCAGTGTCTCTTGCTGGAGACAGATGTTTCTTTTCTTTTACAGTTTTGTCCTTTGGAGTCTTTTCTCCTTCCACATTCTTACCACTTTCAGTTGTGGTTTTCTCTGTTGGATTCTTCCCTTTCTCTGCATCCTTGGTGCTGTCAACCTCTTTTTCTTTTTCTGCTGCTTCTTTCTCCTGTAATTTCTCTTCTTCTTGGGATCCGGAGACTGTAGGAGAAGCCGGAGAGGAGATGTTAGTTTGTTCAAGTGGCACTTCTTCCGGAGCAGATGATTCCAAGTCCGCAGCTGTTTCTGCACCTAAGTCCTCTGTAATAGGAATGTTGAACCTTTTGAATGTATTCCAGAGGATCTCTTCAGTGTCCTTGGCTACTTTGTCGGTCTCACCAAGCATAAGCTGATTCATCCTTGCTTTGCTTCTGAATTCATCCTTGCAGTACTTGAATATCATGTTCATTATTTTGTGATCAATTGAAGGATATAGCTGAATAGCTATCTGTTCCCTGATCTCAAGGTCTTTTGCCATGGCATTGTTCTTTCTTATTTCTAGTTCCATCTCTAGACTCTTTGGAATTTCAAAGATAATCTCAATAAAAGCTTTATTGTAAATGTTTAGGTACCTAATTATAGCTTCCTACAGGATCTTTTGATCTGCCTCATTGTACTCATCATAGAATTCAGCCACCGGTTGAAGGTTCCCATCCACAGTGACTGATTTGACTACACTGTCTAGAGATAGGGTGGGCTTTTCAGCAAATTCTTCTGTCATTTCTTCCTTGTCTTGGCCTGAAGAGGGTTTACCGGATCCTTTCTTCTTCTATTTCTTTATTTCTTTTACTCCCTCATCTGACTCAGTTTCTTCTTCATCCTTTTGGCTTTGATAAGCTCTTGAGGCTTTTGTCTTAGATCTCTTACCGGATCCCTGGACTTCCAGTTTTGAGCTTTTGGTTTTGATAGGTGTAGATCCTTTTGATGATCTGGTCCGGGTTGAGGATTCCACCGGAGCACTTTTCTTGCTTTTCTTTTCTGCCTCTTTCTTTTCTTCCTCAGCTTTTCTTCTCTTTTCCCGGTTGGCATCAAGTGCCTCTTTTCGGATGCCTAGGCCTTGAGCAATATGCTCTACTTCTTTTCTCACCTTCCTCTTTATCTCAGGTTCCCTGAGTTCTACATGGATCTTTACACTCAGCTCCTCAAAGGTTCCAAACCTTTCTGCCTTTGGATCTTTGGGCTGACTTAGCATGTGTTGAACATGCAGCTCCATTATCTGTTCATCCACTTCATACCCCATGGGCATGATCCATACAGTTCTTGGTTCTACTGCCTCCATTAGACACTGATCTATTTCTACCATGAAGCATACTGTGTCTTTGTACTTTTCAACAAGGGATTAGGGTATTCTTTCTCTTGCATGCATCATGCTTTGGAAGTTCTTGAAATATCCCCATAGAGCTGTATTTCTTGCTTTAGCATCCCCAAGTCCATGCAAATAGTCTCTGATTTGGATGGCAACCGGTCTGTCATTCTGCCATATCCATCCACTGGATCCGGGAAGCTCATTCATGTAGTAAAAGAAAAGACAAAGGATCAGATTGCCATACTTGAAGGAGTTTTTCTTGTCCTTCTTAATCTTCTACAGATTTTCAAAAAGTTGGTTTACAAGAAGCTCACACAAGTCATAGTCTGCATTCTCCTTTAACATTTGATAAGCTGTGTAGATTGCAGTTCCCGGTACTGAATTTTCCCTACTGGAGTGATAGATTTTGTAACCAATTATCATAGATGCAAATTTGACATCCGGTTCAGTGATGTCATCAACTGTCATAGCTCTCTTGTCAAACTTGGATCCGGTTGCATCACTAACTGTCTGATTTTTGACAGACTTGAGAACAGGTAATCCACCGGATGAGTGCAGACCGGTTACAGCCCTAATTGCATCTTTGGTGATCTTAAAGGGCTTGTTCAACCATAGGAAGTTGTCATGCACTCTACTTAGTACATAACGGACCCATTCATCTTCTTCAAAACAGGGGAAATGGATGCACTGTGCAAAGTGTTTGTCCCGGATGGCTTTGTACTGAGGTTTGATCTCAAAGGAGTCATCTATCAGTTGTTTGTGATAGATATCCATCAGTTTTGATTCTCCAAAGTCTTCAAAATTCGCATGGATGTAAACCCTAATGTCTTCCGTATGCAATACACCATGTGGAACACTAGAGAAGGCTCCTAGAGGATCTACCTCCAAGGATTTGTAAGGATGTTTCTTATGCGCCTTCAGTTATTTGGATTGATTTCTGTATGTAGTAACTTCTGTAAGTGATCTTCAGTGAACTTGATGAATTTTGTTGCAGAGCTCCGCTTTTCGCTTCTTCTTGGGTGTGGAATGATCAAGTGATTATTGAGAAATCCCTTATATTGTTTCACAAACCCTAATATCTGTTTGCAATAAATGCTCCACCTACATTATTCTGGTTTGCCTTATCCGGATAGCTTGGAGTATCCCAGATCAGTCTTAATCTATGAACATCATGCGGATCTTTCAATCATGAATAAATCGAGATGACACATTACAAGAACATCCCAAACATTCTGTCCAATCCGCAGAGTAAAATAATGTACTTCTGGATCTCTCCGGACCCTTTTGTAATCCTCTGTCATTCCGGAGCATCTCCCGGAACAGGTCTTACTTGATCGATCACAACTTCTTTATATCTTCATGCGAACCTTTGAAATCTTATCTGGATTATCTCAAGACTTATATCTTCAAACCCTTTACTCCGCGTCTTGTACCATATCTAGCACCACTTGATTGGCTGGGGGAACAGGATTTTCTTTGAGTCTCCCCCTGAGCCAGAGCTCACTTTTTAATTTTCGGAAGGAATATCAGCACCAGAGTCTGGTGCGGATCCAGTTTTTGTATTCTCTGAACTTTTCTTTACCCAAATCTTGCTCATCTGATTCCTAACTTCATCCGCATTCATCTTTTGTTTACCCTTGTCTTGATTTTGATTATACACCGGACCTCTTTTGTCCTGATTCTTGCTTCTCCAGATTTTAGCATTATGACCAGACCTATTACAGATTTGGCAAATAACATTTCTTTGCATATTTGACTGATAACCTCTTGATCTACATTGATTAGCCATATGACCTATTCTATAGCATGCAAAGCATCTACCATTTAGTGATTTGTTTACTTGCATATTTTTGCATTCATGAAACTTGTGTCCATACCTTTTGCAGTTAAAGCACTGTCCGGAGAAGGATGGATTAGTTTGATTCATTCTTTTTCTGCACTGATTAGCTTTGTGACCAAAGTGATTGCAACTGTGGCAGTATCCATTGAAAGATGGATATCTTTGAGCACTGGGCTGTCTTACCGGAGGTCTTCTAGGTCTATTCTTTGGATTTTCTGATCCAAAATTCTTTTGACCGGATCCGGAGCTTTCTCCTTTCTCATATCCCAAACCATACTTGTCATCTGTCTTCTTTTGACTTCCAAGAAGTACTTCAAGTTGGGCAAAACTTATCTTGAATTTTTCTTTATATTCATTTGTTGTTTGAAGATCTCTTTTGAGGGAGACAATTTGATCCTCAAGTTTTTCTTCATTATCTTTGGCATCTTCAAGATCAGATTCAAGATGTCTGATAATCATGTCCATCTGGTGGCATTCTTCTGATTTCTCTTTAAGAGATTGTCTTAGATTGTCTTCAGCTTTTCTTTTTTCTTCAATCTCTTGAGTAAACTTTATAGTTCCTGATTCCATTTCATGTCTTAACATAATGACTTCTTTTGATAACTTTTCACATAACTTGGTTTTCTCAGTCAATTCTTCATTTGTATTGCTTTCTTCACTTTGTCTTGCCAATTGTTGGAGCAGCTCCTTTCTCTTTTTCATAGAGAGACTTAATTTGTCTTTTAGTTCTCTCATGAATTCATCAGCCTGTTTGAGTCTTTCCTTTAATTCATTGACTTCAGAGTTTGACTGTTCCAGATCCTCAAGGGCAGTCTTGAGTTGCTCCCTTAAACCATATGCATCCATTTGAACTCCCAGATCTTCCTCAAGCTGTTAGGCTCTATTAGGAGGAACTTAGCTCTGATACCAATTGTTGATAACTGAGAGGGGGGGTGAATCAGTTATCCTAATTATTTCTTCTTTTGAACTTTCTTATTATTCAAAGCAATAAATTAAACAAACAAACATTACCATGAAATGAGAAACACATGACACAGTATTTTTGACGTGGAAACCCGGTTAAGGGAGAACACCACGGGGTGATTAACCCAAAGATAATTCTCTGTTAGAAGAATAAGGAGTTACAAAAATGGCACTTGCCAATTAGGGCTCACTGCCCGAGCACACTGCTCACATGAGGCACACTGCCTACAAAGAGACACACTGTCTACAAAAGAATGTTATATAATACTTGAACTAATTGGAAGCATCTACATATGCTGGAGTTCAGTTCCGGTTAGGCTTAGTACACTGATCTGCTGCACTTCATCTTTCCTCTGTTCTTTATTCTGCTATCCTTTCACATACCGGATCTTTCTTACTACTCCTATTTTGCTCTGCACTTATTCGCATGCACCATCACACCATCACACATCTCACAACAAAATCCATCCTCTATATATATCCGCACAAGTAATTTCATTACCTTTCTAGTCGGCATCCGGAACAGTTTAGTTTCTTACAAACTCTGTTCTGTCGGCTGAATCCTTGCTCACCAAGCAATGCGGATCAAGTATATACTTGTAGATATCATTAATCATGTCAGCCAAACATGATTCATGCCTTCACAACCTTTACCATCAATAGTAATGCATCCAAAAAATAGTCTGATGCTCTGTCAGTCAGTTCTTCCTCTGCTCTCACTGTCTTTCAGGAATCCGGTACTCAGCTGTTCATATCTTTTTCTTTGTCCATCACCGGAGGCTAAATCCTTGGAATATACTACTCAAGGTAGTCCTCTTGACTTCCCCAAATCTGCACTACACCAAGACACTTCCTCTGAGAGGTCCGGACCAATCTGTCGGACCTTGCCACATGCTCTGTTCTTGTTCACCGGACCACAATAGTTCTTCATTCTGACTTTCGGTAGAGGCACACCATGACTTGCGGATATGTGGGATGACCTTTGTTGCCATCAATGACAACAACCATGAATCCATATAGTGTCTCTTGCCAACAGGCTAGACTAGTAGCCAAGGGCTACTCCCAGAGAGAGGGAATTGATTTTTGTGAGATATTCTCTCCTATTGCTAAATTCACTTCTATTAGATTTCTCTTATCCATTGCTACAACTTATGATTGGGAGATTGAGCAAATGGATGTTAAGACTGCATTCTTGCATGAAGATCTTGAAGAAGAAATTTATATGCAACATCCTATAGGTTTTGAGGTAAAAGGAAAAGAACATTGGGTTTGCAGGTTGAAGAGGTCTCTCTATGGTTTAAAACAATCCCCCAAAATGTGGTATCAAAAGTTTGATTCATTTATTTTAAAATTGGATTTTGTTAGAAGCAAGGAGGATCATTGTGTTTACATTCATTGTGTTGATGATTCTATACTAATTATTGCTTTGTATGTTGATGACATGTTGTTTTTTAGCAATACTAAGGGTATGGTTAGTGAGCTTAAAGCCCAACTTTAAGGAGCATTTGAGATGAAGGATCTTGGTGTTGCAAGGTATATTTTGGGAATGGAAATCAGGAGGGACAGAGTTAACAGAAAGCTTTGGTTGTCACAAAGTAAGTATGTGAATACTATTGTGCAGAGGTTTTAGTTTGTAGGACTGTAACCCAGTTAGAGTTCCTTTACCCATTGGTACTAAGATTTCATTAGATATGTTTTCAAAGACTGAAGATGATCTTGAGGATATGTATAATGTGCCATATACTAGTGTTGTAGGGAGTTTGATGTATGCAATGGTATGCACTAGACCAGATATTGCCCAAGCAGTGGGAGTTTTGAGCAGATTTATGTCTAACCCTGGTAGACAGCATTGGAACTATGCGAAGACGGTGTTTAAATATCTTGCAGGTACTCCTGATCATTGTTTGGTTTATTCTGGTACTAATAGTGCCAATAAATCTTTAGACATACAAGGTTTTGTTGATCCAGATTGGGCAGGTGACTTGGATAGTCGAAGGTCCACTAGTTGCTATGTGTTTACTCTGTTTGGAGGTGCAGTGAGTTGGATGAGTAAGAGGCAGCCCACAATTGCTTTGTCAACCACAAAAGCAGAGTATATGGCTGCAACTCATGTCTCTAAGGAGGCAGTTTGGTTGAGGAGACTGTGTACAGGTATTGATTTTGATTGCAGGATCATTCAGATTGGTTGTGATAGCTAGAGTGCTATCTGTTTAGCCAATAATCTCATGTATCATGCTCGAACTAAGCATGTTGATGTTCAGTATCACTTTGTTCGAGAGTTGGTTACAAATGGAGAGATTGAGTTAAAGAAGATAGATACTCAGGAGAATGTTGCAAATTCATTGACCAAGCTTATGAGCACAGAGAAGTTTGTATGGTGCAGAGAGGCCATGGGCCTTGTTTCTAGTGCCTGATTTTTTTTTTTCATTTGATTTCCTATGGGTTGATTTACAATGTATAATGTCAAGTGGGAGAATGTTGGGATAAGGTGCCATTAACCTTGTAAATCTCATTATTGTATTATTCCATTTATTATTTGTAATTACCCATAAAGCATGTACAAGTTTCACCGGCATAAGTAAAAATTATTTACTGTCCACGGTAATTATGGAGTTACTACATAGTAAGTCCCAGAGTTATCGACGATAGTTACGAGGTGTCATTTACTATGGTAAATGGTAATTGGTCAAAGTGGGGTACACGTGGAGGAATAATCTATTTTTAGTGTTATGACGCATGTCATAGATGTTGTAAGAAGGTGTAAGAGATTCTATGACAATTGTAAGTTGTCATAAGAATCTATGACACTAAGAATAGCATATGATGCATCATAAGATGTTGTAAGTGGCTATTTTTGGCCCCAAGGTGTTCAAGCTTGCATGGGCACTTTTTCCCAAATATAGGATGCATGTATGACAGCATTTATGACCCCGTAAGAGCCTATTCTTTGCCATGGACGCCCAAGGTTGTATGGTTGACTCTTGACAAGTGTTATGGGCTTGTAAGAAGTCATTTAATGTCTTGAGGTTGTGCAAATTCTATATAAACCATAGCATAGTAGATGAGATGCATATAACAGTTTATAGGTACTCAGGTTCTGTCGTAATGAAGGTTGGAGGACAGAGGAAGTGAATGTATTTGTAATCTCCTTTTGTGAAGATAATACAACTTGGCCTCTTTTCTTGGTGGAGTTTTTTACTTGAAAGGGTTTTCTCCACATTAAACACTTGTGTTATTTACTTCATTCTGCTTTTGGTATATATATGTATTGTGGGTTTATGTTTTGTTACAATCTCCATTAATAACACACAGTTAAAGATTGTTGAAATTTATTCGAATTAGATTTCCATTGAAGTAGTGCTGCTTTCATTTCTAACAATGATGTGTGGTTGATAGATTCTGGTGCATCATTCCACATGACCTCACATTGAAGCTGGTTAACAAAGTATGAAGAGTTCGATGGTGGAAGGGTGTCCTTGGGTGATGATTCTCATCTGAAGATTGTTGGTCATGGAAGAGTCTCAATCCAATTCCCTGATGGACGAGTGAAGGGGATCACTGGGGTTATGCACATCCCAGGCCTAGAATGGAACCTGCTTTCTGTAAGTATGCTAAATGATGCAAGTGTGCAAGTTGTCTTTTTGAAGGATGGATGCAAGATGACTAGAGGATCTATGATGCTTGCTAAGGGTACTCGGAGAGGTACTCTATTTCAGCTGGAGGCATGCACTTCACAGTGCAATAGTTCTTCTGACTCGAAGAAAAGAGCTGCTGTCACTTCATCCCCACCATTTGGATGAGCAGTGAAGAAATATGTTGTAACTAGTTCTGATGGTAGTGCACATGCTTTGAAGTTAAGCTTCCTATTGAAAAGACTATGTTATGGCATTTGAGATATGGCCACATTGGTGAGAAGGGTCTGCATACCTTGAAAAATAAAAACCTCATTGAGGTGTTAAATGATTGTAATCTTGAATTTGACTTTTGCGAACATTGCATTTATGGAAAGCAAAACCATGTCTAGTTTTACTCTAGTTCTCACAAGTCTTCTGGTGTTTTGGATCTTATTCATTCTGATGTGTTTGGTCCTATTAATGTTCCTTCGATTTCAAAATCTGTATATTTTGTATCTTTCATAGATGACTACAGTAGAAAGACATGGGTTTATTTTATCAGAAGCAAGACTGAAGTCTTTAGTTAGTTTAAAGAGTTTAAAGCCTTTGCTGAAAATCAGACTAGTAAAAAGATTAAGTGTTTGATAACTAACAACGGTGTTGAGTTTTGTTCGGCAAAGTTCGATAAGTTCTGTAAAGAGAAAGGGATTGAAAGGCATAAGACAACTCCATACACCCCACAACAAAATGGAGTTACAAAGAGGATGAATAGGACCATGTTGGAGAAGGCTAGGAGTATGCTTAGTGGAGCAAGCATCGAACAAAAGTTTTGGGCTGAAGCTATAAGCACTACTTTCTATCTGGTAAATATATCTCCTACATCAGCTCTTGTTGGTAAGACACATATGGAGGTGTGGTCTGGTAAGAAGCCTTCAGTTAGACATCTTCGTGTTTTTGGTTGTGAGGCATATGTGCATGTGCCTAGGGAGAAAAGGTCTAAATTGGAGAACAAGGTTGTTAAGTGTATCTTCATTGGCTATGGTGTCAGTGTGAAAGGATGCAAGTTTTGGGATCCTGTCGCTAAAAAGGTGTTGTATAGCAGAAGTGTTATCTTCAGAGAGCTAATACCATCTTCCATTGTTCTACAGGCAGAACAGATAGAAAATAAAGAGGATGTGGTTCAGTTTCCTTCTACCCCTAAGAAGACTGAACAGATAGACCCTGTGAGACCTGATGATGAGGAGAGCTCTAGCAGCTTTGAAAGCTCAGATGAAGAAGAGAAACCTCAACCTCAGCCATTAAGGAGGTCTACACGAATAAGAAAGCAACCTGATAGGTTTGGTTATTTATTACTTGATTCTAGTTGTGCTTTTGCTTTACTTGCTAACACTGATGAACCTAGAATTGTGTCAGAGGCTATGGGTATGAAAGATGCAAGTTCCTAGAAGGAGGCCATGGAAGATGAGATGGCTTCTTTGGAAAAGAATAAAACATGGGACTTGGTGCCTTTTCCTGAAGGACGGAAACCTATTGGATGCAAATGGGTGTTCAAGAAGAAATTTGGTGCAGATGGTAGTGTTGAAAAGTACAAGGCTAGATTGGTTGCGAAGGAGTACTCACAAGTGGAGGGAATTGATTATCATGAAATTTTCTCTCTCATTGCAAAGCTGACATCCATTCAATTTCTGTTATCTCTTATAGCTGCTTATGACTTAGAGGTAGAATAGATGGATGTGAAGACAACTTTCCTTCATGGTGATTTGGAGGAAGAAATTTACATGTCACAGCCAGAGCATGACATAGTGAAAGGTAAAGAAAATTTGGTTTGCAAGTTGAAAAAGTCTTTGTATGGTTTGAAGCAGTCTCCTAGGATGTGGTACTTGAAGTTTGATGCCTTTGTGTTGTCAATTGGTTTTCTAAGATCAAAATGAGATCATTGTGTGTACTATAAGTTAGACAATGATCGTATTCTCATTGTTGCATTATATGTTGATGATATGTTGCTAATTGGGAAGGGTAAGAATATGATTTCTAATTTTAAGTCTCAGTTGGCAGCATAGTTTGAAATGAAATATTTAGGGGCAGCCAGGTACATTCTAGGAATGGAAATCAGAAGAGACGGAACTAATAGAAAACTTTGGTTAAGCCAGAGTAAGTATGTGAAGACCATGTTGGATAGGTTCAACATGGTAGATTATAGACCATTGTGTGTTCCTGTTTCTTTGGGGACAAAGTTGTCTGTTAATGATTGTCCAAAATCTCCTAGTGAGGTGGAGGACATGAGCAAAGTACCTTATGCTAGTGCTATTGGAAGTTTGATGTATGCTATGGTCTACACAAGACTAGACATTGCCCAAGCGATGGGAGTTCTTAGTCAATTTATGGCTAATCCTGGACGGGTACATTAGGATGCAGTTAAAAGAGTGTTTAGATATTTGAGGGGTACTTTTGAGTATTCCATATGCTATCATGGTAATGTTACAAGACCTCCGCATTCAGTTTGTATTCATGGATTTGTGGATTCTGATTAGGCGGGTGATATTGACAGTAGGAGATCCACTAGTGCTTATGTGTTCACTATGTTTGGTGGTGCTATTAGTTGGATGAGTAAGTGACAGCCTATGGTTTCTTTGTCCACGACAGAAGCTAAGTACATGGAAGCAACTCATACTTGCAAGGAAGCCATTTGGCTTAAGAGATTGTGTTCAGATATTGGTGTTGATGCAAGACAGATTACGATTTGTTGTGACAGTCAGAGAGCGATTTGCCTTGCAAAGAATCCAACTTTCCATGCCAGAACAAAGCATATTGATGTACAGTTTCACTTCGTGTGAGACATGGTAGAGGATGGGAATGTAAATTTGGAGAAGATAGATACTTTGAAGAATGTTGCAGATGCATTGACGAAGCCAGTGGGTACAAAGAAGTTCAGGTGGTGTTCAGAATCTATGGGCCTCTCGGCCTATAGCAGTTAAATCCTATTAATTCTATTGGCTCTTACAAGGTGTTCGACAAGTGGGAGAATGTTGGGAATTAATGTGTCTTAACCTTGGTAATTCCTTGTATTATTTTCATTGTATTTATTTATTTATTACCTATGTTGACCGGTGCTGCCACAATAATGGGTTACACTTTCTGGGACATCCTGATTTTTGTTGAAATCACATATTTTTAGAAAATATAATGATTTAAGCCTCGAAAGGTTCCATTTAAAGGACTTTATTTGAAGAGGGTTTGATCAAACCCCCCTTAGATTCAAACCCCCTTGGATAGAACCCTGCTAGTTTTAAACCATACCCATAATGGAGTATCATCTACACCTATCAAAATGCTGATAAAAAACCAATTTTGATTTATCTTTTGAGGGATCAAATGAATTCATTTAAAATTTATGATTTCTAAGTATGTAGTCCTTATTATAAGCTTTCCAAAAAAATAATTTTAAATATATTTAATTTGATTATTATATTTATTTTTTTATTTATTGTAAATGTATGTTTTCCACCGAACATCAAGTTCTCTATTCTACACACATGGAAAATTAGTAAATTATTGAAACAAAATTCTAAAAAATATCTATGCACTAGGTATTGATGTCCTTGTTTCAAAAAAAGAAAAAAAATTAAATTTTGATACATACAGAAAAAGTTATGTTTTACGGAATACGCCTATGTCTAAATTATAATTGGTTTGACTTCAAAAATTAATTAAAAAATATATATTCAACAAAACATTATGAAACTAAACGCATACACTATATATCGGTGTTACCAATCTAAATTAAAAAGAATTAGAATTTTATCCTTTGTAGAAAAAAAGTTATGTGCTACGGAATACACATCACTTTAAAAAAATGTCGTTTACTATTAAAAACCAGTTATCAAAGGAGATGCAAAAAAATTTACAATTTAACTCCAATTTTTTTTAAAAATATATTTAGAATCTACAAATAAAATCTCACAAATCACTAGTTTGCATCATCTTCAAATTCCTAATGGTTTAGCAGCTATAGGTGTCAGAACGTGAAGATTTAGTTCAAAATATTGATTTCAATGTCAAGTTTGGCCAAAAAGTGTAACCCAAATTAAATTGTAAATTTATATTGTCATCTTATGGGATGTGGTACGGTGATGTGTCATCCTACATGGAAGATGACAACTTGTAATTTAGTCCTCTCATGAGGAGATAGGCGTCCCACTTTGTGGTAGGAATATTTTGCCATGTGTTGGCATCTTGGATGTTGTGTAAGGGAATATTGACTGAAATGGTCATGATAGATTCCTATGACAAAGTTATGACATGTAAGAGTCAGACATAGGAGATTCTATGACAGGTGAAGACATGTACTGAAGAGCATCTTTGGGCACCCCAAGGTGGACTATGACATGTTGTAAGAGAATATGCTATTTATAGCCTGTGTATGACAGATTCTCTTACAACTGTAAGTTATGATAGCTATGACAGATTCTATGATGGTCGTAAGAGTCATAAGAACATCTGTCATAGCACATTTTGGAAATAAGCGACCTCTTTGGGATGGGGTGTGTGGACAAGTGTCAGAAGCATCTTACAATGTTAACCAAGTGTCCATAGGTGTGGGTTTTGGGCCATGAGGCCTAGTTGGACGCCCATTCCAAGATAGAGGCAATTTTGCCTTGTATTTTCTATATAAACAGATGCTTTGAGGAGGCGTTGCATTATGTGATTGACAGGTACTGTTATGCTGCCAGAATACCTCCAGATACGAGTGTTGAAGACTCCTGAGAGCTTGCATTGTAAGTGTATTGTAAACAATTTAGATTTGTTAATACATTGTGTAGGTTTTGGAGTGTGGAGTTTTTCTCTCGAAAGGGTTTTCCCCATGTTAAATCTTGTCTCTCTCTTCTTCTATATCATTTTATGTGTATGCTATTTGCTGCAATATCTCTGTTATTGGGTTGATAACAATGTAATTGTAAGGATTTAAAAGAATTTGCACTCATTAGATTAGTGTAGGAAGTGTGTTCCACATGCCTTGCTTCCTTTCAACATATGCGACAAATCATTGCTTGGCTTAACTAAGGCTTGATTTACCATCTTTCAATCAGCATCTTTCTTTTCTCTATTTGAGACCTTATTTCTATTCTTCTTACCCATTGTACTCTACTATCAGGACCTACCCAAGCCAGTTATACTTTAATAGGGAACCTTGCTCTAATACCACTTGTTGGAGTACAAGAGACACTGAGAGGGGGGGTGAATCAGTGTCTCATAAAATAGACTTGTATTTGGCAATAGTTAATAAACTTTACCAACCATAAACTTCAACCCTTGTATGATGAAATCAAAACATTCATATATGAATTGCAATACATTGAAAGATCAATATGAATGAACAAAACAACTATTGATGAACTACGACAAACAGTAGGGCAATTTTATTTCCTTATTGGATATATTATGCATTTGTACTGACCCATAATGAGCCACATGTCACATATACAGTAGTTAAATTATGAAACACTAAACAATGAATGTAATGGAAAGTTTAGACACAAGACATCAAAGGATCACACACAAAGAGACCATAACACAAAAAAATTGCATGAGTGAAAAACCCTCTTAGGGAATAAAAACCACTTGGGAAAGATGCCTCACTGACTTAATATCAAAATCCTAATCATATAGTCTCACTGACTTCTTTTGTCTCACTGACAATTTTTATTGCCTCACTAGCTGTTTGTTCCTCACTAGCTATTTGTGTCTCACTGGCATATTTCAATCCATACAATGAATAATATAGTTTAATATAGAGGGTTACTCTATTTCTCTTTGTCCAGTACAACAACTCTGATCTAACATCAATGATAATACACTTGGTCGTCTATCCTCAACATTACAACAAGTGTATACACAACACTTTACAATTCCTGTTCAAAGCCCTTTTTATACATTTCATAATGTCTTCCTCTTCTCATGAAATAGTTTGAAGAGATAACCATTTCCATAAAACTGTTTCAAGTAATAACTTAATATTAAACCACAATGTAGGGTCAAACTAACCCTTCCAGTTATAACTGACATGTAATCCATAACTGTCATGTGACTAAGAAAAGAAGTAAACAATGTGTCACTGTTGCCTCAAAATGTTATTATCATTTGTGCACCACATAACCATGATTAAGTGTTCAACTCAAGTTGCAACACTTAACAATAGTTAGGTGATCACCAAAACCCCTTAATACTGTCCATAAAAGAAATCATTGAGTCAACGAATCATTGTTCTGATAGAAACAAAATTAATATAAACTGGTTGTTTAAGAGAGCATTAGATCAAACTGAATCACAATTTAGACTTCTTTCCTCAATGCACAAATATAACTGAAACCATATTACAATAGATGTAACCAAATCCGTATTACCATAGGTGTTACGACATCACAATAAACTAAGCCCTCAACAAATTCAAAATGGGTATGACAGAAAAAGTATTTTTGAAAGCAATGTTATAAAACCCCAAACTGAGTTCCCCATAAGTCTCTTGTGATAAACAAAATTTCTTTCTTGATGGATTTAAGACAGACCCTAACGCATTTTGTGGGTATTGAAAAATATACAAGCCAAGCAAGAAAAACACAACTGAATGACCTTCAAGTTTAAAACAATGAGAAGGAACGAATGCACCTGAAGAAATCATGATTTTGCAGTTTGTTTCTAATAGACATAGTCCACAACTTCCCTTTTTAGCTCTATCACTTCACCAAGTTAGCATTCGAGCCATCAAACTGAAACTCCTCATGATTGCAAATCAAACCCTAGCAGAGATGCGTTGCCATGAAAAGAAATGATGAAATAAACTGCTCAAAACAAACTTTACAAGCCTTTTGATCCTCTTAACCGACTGTCTTGGTTTGCCCTAAAAAGGGATCAATATTATAACATAATATAACCCATTTATCTCTACCGAAACCTTTTCAACAGGTTAAACACTTTGAAGAGTCCAATTACCTTAAGCATATGCCCGATGCAAAGTAATTTATTTTATTTGCCACCTTTATCAAATGTGTTCTCATAAATATTTGCTAGCGGAATATCATTATGTGCCACCTTGAGAAAAATGCTAGGCTTATGTTAACCTTCACATGAACAAATAACTTGACACTTTATGCATTGTTCTTAGGCATGAAGAAATAAGATAACATATCATTCTATGCCAAGGTCAAATAACACAACCATGTATGTGGTGCAGGAGCACCTTGGTAAATTAATATTGCCCCAGACAAATCCTTGAGTTTGATTAAATTTGTATGCTTCCACATTGTAATGAGGTTTATCAAGTCATCTTTATGTGTTTAGGAGATTAGGAGTTTCAAAAATGCAAAATATTGCAAGCCATGTAAAGGTTGCCATTGTAAAATTGGAAAAAATAGTCAAGTTACTAAAAAGACAGTTTTGGGAATATGAAGAGTCATTTGGCTCTTGATTTGTTCCTAGGTAGTTGGAAATTGAAAAGACACATTGTAATGCCTTTAAAAGGCCTTGTTTACCTTTGTAAATTTGTGGGTGATTAAAGATTTAAAACATGGAATGATAAAAGCACTATTTTTCTGCATTCTTCTTCAGAAATTCACTATTTTCAGCCCTTGTATAGATCTGTACGGACTCATAGACATGTACAAGTGTATGTAAGTGATAGTATAGACAATCACCCTCCATTTCCTTTTCATTTCATGCAGATTGGTTTTGTTTTGAGTTAGATATTGCATTTTTGGTAAAAACAGTCAAAACCCTAATTTAGGGTAACCCGTTTTGGGAAAAATGCCATAACTTTTGTTTCCATCATTAGATCTTTATGTAACTTTAGGAAAACGTCTGTACCTATTCTATCTACAATCTGACCAAAGCGATCAACCTCATTTTGTGTTGTGTGGAAGTTATGTATGACTGTTCGTGGCATTTAATAGTGAAATTTTTGAGTTTGATCCCTTGTAGCAGAATTACCAGTCCGTTTTTAGGGCACATTTTCCAAAACAATCCATGGTCATTTTGACATATGTTATGCATCTTCCAAAAGGGTATTTGTATCAGGTTTGAGGTTTGTGGAGAAAGGCATCAGTAAAAAGTTATTCACTGTTGTTCTAAAACAGGGCTACAAGGTGTTATGACAGTCCATGAAGGAGATAGTTGCATGCATGAAGGGACAGTCCTTGATAGATGCTTGTTCCTATTGAATTAGTATTCCTAAGGGATGTGAAGGCATGGAGAAACCTGATTTGGGTCAGAGATGATGAAACTCAGTATGGTGTCACTGTTTTTGTGAAAGATCTCTTGTGAGGTTTGTGGATCCTATGGATTTGAAATCCATTTTTATGAACTTTGCTAATATAAAGTTGAGTTGATATCTTTTCCTCTACATCAAATTGGTATTAGAGCTAGCGAAAGATTTTGGTGGTGTGTATTTGATTCCTATCACTGAGAAGGCAGGTGAAGAACTAAAGGAAAGCTGAAGAGTTGTGTTGGTGACCGTTATTTTGTTTGCTAAGTTGTTTAGTTGCAGGTGCTTGGTCCATCTAGGTACAAGAAAGAAGTTTCTAAGGTTGTGTGTATGGGCAGACAAGATGAGGTCTATCATAACCATTCTCCAATGGAGATTAGGCTGGATAAGGGTGCAGAGAGAAACCACTGAGGAGAGAGTGGTAGGTGCATCACCAGGATCTGCTGTTGGGTGAGATGAATGGTTTGGTGAGTTGGTTTGTTGTGAAACAGTGAGAGAGATGGAGACCTGACTGAAGAAGCACTTGATGTTGCAGCCTGAAGAGTACTCCACTGATGGGAGTAGAAGGAGCCTGAGGATGCTCTGTGAAGATGGTAGTTTGATCTATTCGTTGGTTGGTCACCTTTCTTGATATGAAGCTAAAAAAGATGAAGACAGAGGAGATGCAGAAAAAAACTTTTGTTGCAGATACATTTCCAAGGGACTTAGAAATCTTTGTTGGTTGGTTGTATGGTACAGGAGCACCTTGGCAAATTAATATTGCCCTAGACAAATCCTTGAGTTTGATTAAATTTGTATGCTTCCACATTGTAATGAGGTTTATCAAGCCATCTTTATGTGTTTAGGAGATTAGGAGTTTCAAAAATGCAAAATATTGCAAGCCATGTAAAGGTTACCATTGTAAAATTGGAAAAAACAGTAAAGTTACTAAAAAAGACAGTTTTGGGAATATGAAGAGTCATTTGGCTCTTGATTCATTCCTAGGTAGTTGGAAACTGAAAAGACACATTGTAATGCCTTTAAAAGGCCTTGTTTACCTTTGTAAATTCGTGGGTGATTGAAGATTTAAAACATGGAATGATAAAAGCACTGTTTTTTTGCATTCTTCTTCAGAAATTCGTTGTTTTCAGCCCTTGTACGAATTTGTATAGACTCATAGGCATGTGCAGGTGTGTGTAAGTGATAGTACAGACAATCACCCTCCATTTCCTTTTCGTTTCATGCAGATTGGTTTTGTTTTGAGTTAGATATTACATTTTTGGTAAAAACAGTCAAAACCCTGATTTAGGGTAACCCGTTTTGGGAAAAATGCCATAACTTTTGTTTCCACCGTTAGATCTTTATGTAACTTTGGAAAAACGTCTGTACCTATGCTATCTACAATCTAACTGAAGCGATCGACCTCATTTTGTGTTGTGTGGAAGTTATATATGACTATTTGTGGCATTTAACAGTGAAATTTCTGAGTTTGAACCCTTGTAGCAGAATTACCAGTCCGTTTTTAGAGCACATTTTCCAAAACAATCCATGGTCATTTTGACATATGTTATGCATATTCCAAAAGGGTATTTGTATCAGGTTTGAGGTTTGTGGAGAAAGGCATCAGTAAAAAGTTATTCATTGTTGTTCTAAAACAGGGCTACAAGGTGTTATGACAGTCCATGAAGGAGATAGTTGCATGCATGAAGGGATAGTCCTTGATAGATGCTTGTTCCTATTGAATTAGTATTCCTAAGGGATGTGAAGGCATGGAGAAACCTGATTTGGGTCAGAGATGATGAAACTCAGTATGGTGTCACTGTTTTTGTGAAAGATCTCTTGTGAGGTTTGTGGATCCTATGGATTTGAAATCCATTTTTATGAACTTTACCAATGTAAAGTTGAGTTGATATCTTTTCCTCTACATCAGTATGCCAACATCATATATTCCAATTAACATAATGTCATAATGACAGAAGCCATATACCAATGTCACTGTCAAATGCTACATTGTGTATGTCAAGGTAATCATTATGAACCTAATAGATCAATATGCATGAAAAAGCAAACTGCCACAAAATCACATGAGATAAACCATATGCCAACATGAAGATATATCAAGATAACCGCTATCATATTAAACCCATTGTTCAGATCAATTGTCACAGTCATGAAAACCATCATGTCACCATAAGACACTTACCATATCAATACCATGTGTCACTGTTGCCAACTGTATTGTTTGACATCATTGCCAACAAATGCCAATGCCAATAGTCACCAGTCACTGTGCCAAGTGGTACCTAGTTGTGTGTTTATCATCAATGGACAACAACTGAGGGGCAACCAACAAACTCCCCCTTTGTCCATGATGGCAAAAACACAACTTCTCTCCCCCTTTTTTGTCATCAATACAAAGCAAGAAAGAAAAATGTGCCAATGCCTCTAGGAGATAACATAAATCAAAGATCAACAAATGCCTGAAATGAGAAATAGAATCAGAAAATATAAAACATACCAAACATACCAAGGTTGTCCCATGATTGAGAAATATCCAGAACATCTAAAACAAAAATGAGATGTCAGCACCATAATGAAATATCAGCAACATGAAGAGCATGTAGCAAAGATAGACAACAACTTAGGATACTGTCACAAATATTGTCAATCATCAATCAGAAACCATGCCAATTGACATAAGATACTAAAAACCAGTAGGGATCAGAAATATGCAAGAAACTCCCCCTGATTCCAACAACTAAAAATGACACTGGATTGTGCACATGAACTGCCATGCCACTCGTAAAATGTCACTGTCACTGTAAACAAACAATACATGGCTGCAAGTCTATATCAATACAACAACTGTCATTATCCCATACAAGCACAAAAGATCATCATACCAAAAAGCATAAGAACACAGAAGATCAAGTGCATAGACAATATGAACCATGAGAACATATATGAACTATCATCAACAACAATATGATGTTGTGCATGATATGCAAATATGTGCCAACTGTCAAGCATATACCAGAGCATGTGACCACTGTATTCAATCATTATAGAGCAAGTTGTGAATTTGTCATCAGGGAAACAAACTCAACTGTCCTATATAGCATGTGTCAAACTATCACCAATGGTTATTCTGATTGTTTAAGCAACAATCATAGTCAAACAAATAACTCTTCTACAGTCAAGAACACTATCAGAAACTACAGTTACTATGCACCATTTTGAAATTTATTTCTCATTTTAGTGTCATAGTCTTGTCTATGCAACAATATGCTGTCATGTTTTCTTGGTATATCTAAGGCATGAAGAATAACACCTCACTAAACTCATGATGCAAGACACCATATATCACTTCACTATTCTAAGGATCATAGCACTGCAAGGTTCACTGTTCCATCACATTGTCACACTTGTTTCACTCTTTTATTCATGTCAAACTTTGTCAGGAATGTTATATACTTATAATCTTCCCTTTTCATTGAAACTTACTACTTTGCTATGAAAACAAATTGGTAAGGAAATATGTATTGCAATTGTGTTCACACAAAACAAGTTGCAGTGTTTCTCCTTCTTAACTCATTGTATTGAAGCAACAAGATTAATGATAGAATTACCAAGGTGAACAAAAAGAAATTGTGACAAGATGACTCAAAGCATTGTCAAGTTAAGTACTGGCTAACTATCTGAAGATCTTTGTTTCAAAACAGCTCTAACATGTAAGCTACTGTCACTGAGCATGTAATGAGAAGCCAAAAGAGTTAAAGCCTCTGATGTCAACATCTATTAATTGAAACTAACTAAGCCACTATCACCACAAACCAAACCATCAGATATCACTATCATGCCAAAAGAGGAACACTAGGCAAAGCGCCACAGGGTAGATTAGACACTGAAAAATGAATGTGAAATAATGAACTGCTGAAACATTGTCAAGAGCAGGATAATGACAGTGATTTCACTGTTTATGAATTCATGAGGTCACTTACTATTATCAGATGAAAACAACAGAACATTGTAGGTAATATAATGATTGGAATCTTTAATCACTACCATCCATTAGACTATTCTGATCATTACTAAAACAATGTCCCGCGACTGACATCAAGACCAAGGTAGGACCAATCAAACACTGCATGAGATCACTACTGTCATCAAGACCAAAGCAAACCAGTATGGAAGCACTGTCATTAGTTAAAACAAGAATTACAACTTTTATGATTGTCAAATCAACCAAAGACATGGATCACTCAACATACCAGACCAGCATGTCACTGTCTGATATAATCCTACAATCTAAAGTCATGACTGCACCATTACATACTAAACCATTCTCATCAACCTAGAACACCTCATTGTGCATATACATCTCCTTTGATAATCCTTTTGAGTTCTGCTCCATCAGACCTCCTAAAACCTCTTGGGGGAAAGAAATAGAACATTAGATGACTCCCCCAAAATCCATGCTGCCTCTTTTAAGTCGTTATTAGTGTTTCTTGTGCAGGCTGCACAAGATTAGGCTCTACCTTCTCTTTCACTTGTTTCCTTCTCCAAACCATCTTAACACCCTTATGATGATTGACTAATTTCATTGGATGATACTTACAAAACCTAGCAATATGTCCAAACTTAAGATACCTAAAACACATGATTTTGTTTCTTCTATTTGACAATTCAAACCTGAGTGATTATTTCTTCTTGACATGTTATAAGAACTCTTATTCACATTCTCAACAAGATCATGTCTGTCATAGATTCTATAATTTCTTATGCAATCTCTTGCTCTATGGCCAAAAACATGACATGCAAAACAATAACCATGAAATTGAGAATAATTGTACCTCATAGTTTGTTTGGTGGGCAAAGATCTTGTGAACTTGATTGTTCTTCTTCATTCATCTTTAGGAGCAACAGCATGATAACTTAAGTCTATCTTCTTCCTAGGTACATTTCTTGCCTTGGAACATTCTCCTTCTTCATAACCTAGACCAGTAGTGTCCTTGTAATACTTTTGTTTGCTCAACATGTCATTCAACTTGTTTGTGCTTTCTTGAAACTCCTAATATTTCTTGGAGAACACTTTGAGACCTTCATAATATTTTCATAGATTGACAATTTCTACTTCTAATTTCAAATATTCAACTCTTTTCACCTCAAGATTAGAATTTGTTATAGCTATCATTCTTTTGACTTCCTCAATTTCAGTCTTTAGACTGATGATCAATTTATCAAATTTATCTACATGACTCTTTAATTCTACAATATGATTTCTTGCATTTTCAAACTCTAAAGAAACTTTTTCAAAATCTAAACATACCTTGTGCTTGGATTCTTTCTCTTGTTGAAGCTAATCTTTTAACCTCCTATTTTATTTACTAAGTTGCTTGATTGTATCTAGAGCAGACAGAAGTTCTCCTTCAACATCAACTTGACAATCATCTTCATCAAACTCCTGTCAATATTCATCCTCAAAGAAATCTATTTAGTCATCATTAAATTCTTGTTCTCCTTCATTCACAATGATTTCTTCCTTTTCATGAATATTCTCAACTGCAGGATCATTCATTTTCAAGGGTGACATATGCGACAAATCATTGCTAGGCTTAACTGAGGCTTGTTTTACCATCTTTTGATCAGCATCTTTCTTTTCTCTATTTGAGACCTTATTTCTTTTCTTCTTACCCATTGTACTCCACTATCAGAACCTACCTGATGTAGGAGCATCCCTGGTTCAAGAGAAATCTTGCATCAACCAAAAACATTTGCATTTCAGTTTGTTTGCAGTTTGTTTCTTTTTAGTTCAATTCAGGCAATTCAGTCAGAAGCAGTTTTAGCTTGTGGTCCGGTTTTGGCATTTCACATCTTGTAGATCTAGACTCAGCATTTGCATTCATTCATCTACATCATATCAAGAATTCAGAGAATTTAGATCAGTTATCAGAAAGATATCTCTATCACAAGATCAATTATTTTCTCAGAACAGAGCATTCTAACAGTTCCAAATAATCAGCTAAAGGAGGAGGCTTGCAGATCATTCCTTGACTTGCAGATCCTAATGACACAACATTCAATGATCCTTGGTTTGTGGCTGACCCTTCTTAGAGGTCCGCATGTTGTTCCATTCATTTGAGGAAGTGTTCTATGCATTTAGGTCCAACCTATCTATGAACACGTTACAACTCTTCATGGGAGTTTGTGATCTCCCTTAGCCGACACAGAGGAATCTATTGGTCCAGAGATGATATATATTGATGTAATAGATCCCTCGGAAGGCAATTAATAACATAGTGATAGCTAATAGTTTAGATTTGTGAGAAGGAGCTTCAAAGATTTATCTTATGCATGTATGTAATCAGGCCTGTGAGCCCTAATTGTAATCTCTCATGTTGCCGACCATAGTGTATTTGAATTCTTTGATATACTGAATGACTTAGTCTACATTTGTTCCATTTCTTTGAGTTGTTTATGTTGTGTTTACTCTTGCTGCATGGTCTGGATAGTTCATTCTGTGAACCCTCCTACAGTGACTGCACCAAGTGGTATCAAAGCGAAAGTTTGATTCTTGTGAGTGAATTGGCGAAGGGGATTCTGTAAGATCTTGTTGTAAGCAGATCACTAATCCGAGGAAAGTTACTTGTGCATAATTGATCGTCGATTGAGAGGCAGTTGTCATTTGTAGCCCGATCGCCGACCTGAGGCAGTTTGCACTTGATCCTAGGAAGATGCCACTGCGAAGAGTTCCTCTTGTTGGTACAATGGCTAATAGAATGAATGAAATGATGGAATTGATGAGAATAATGTGAATTCGTTTGGATGCTATTGAGGAAGATAGGCGAAGAGAATTGACACTGATCTACCTAATGTTGAAAATGATGATGAAGAGGAATTTCAATATGTTGAACAAATTGGTGAAACACTAGAAGGTCATGAAGAAGAAGAATCAAATCAAGTAAATATGTTGTGAACTATTTCAAAGATTGGAAAAAGACCTAGAGTTGATGTGTTGAACTATACTGGTAATTTGAACCCTAAAGAATTGATTGACTGGATAAATGACATGGAAGAGTACTTTGAGTATGAGGAAATTGAAGATCCGGAGAAGGTGAAGTTTTCAAAAACAAAGTTGAAAGGACATGCTTCTATATGGTGGAAAGAAGTTCAATTGGAAAGAAACCAAAGAGGAAAAGAAAAGATTAGAAAGTGGGACCGGATGGTGACAAAGTTGAAGAATCAGTTCATACTTACTGACTATGAGCTAGAGTTGTTGAAAAGATTGCAAAACCCAAGACAAAAGTAGAAATCTGTGAAGGCGTACACTGAAGAATTTCATAAGATGATCATAAGAATGGGACATAGTGAAGTGAGCAAGGAGAAAGAGGCTAGATACATCAATGGATTGAGATTGAACATTCAAGAAGAGCTAATCCTAGTAAGGATGACATCTTTGGAGGAAGCATACCAGTTTGCCCTGAAAGTTGAAGAGAAGCTAAATAAGAGGCATGATCAGAGACAGAGAGGTAGAGGAGGTAAATTTCAAAGAGGTAGGACTTACTCTGGAGGAGATAGATCATATCTGAAGTAGGACAAGTTTGACAACCCATTAAAGAAGGATGATAGAGATAACAATGCTTACCGGAGAGATGACAAAAAGTTTTACCAGAGAGGAAACCCTAGTGCATACCGGAATGAAGGATATAGAAGAGAAGGAAGAGGATTTGATAAGAGAACATTCAAAGGTACTTGTTTCAAGTGTGGAGACGAAGGACATAGAGCATTTGAGTGTAATTAGGGTAGTACAAGTAAGAAGACAAAAAATAGTGGAAGAGAAGCCTATGTGGAAGAAGAACCTGTCGAATCACCTTGTTCAGTTGGCAATCTAAAGAAAGGAGAATCATTGGTGATGAGGAGAGCACTATTTCCAACAGAGGCAAATGAGAAACCATCACAGAGGAAAAGATTGTTCAGAACCAGATGCAAATCAAGAGGTAAGTGTTGTAAAGTTGTGATTGATAGTGGTAGTTCAGATAATCTAGTTTCAGAGGAGATGATGACTAGGCTGAAGTTGGAAAGATTGAAACACCCTAAGCCCTATCAGATAGCATGGATTCAGGATGATCATAAGGTACTAGTGAGTGAACAATGTTTAGTGAAATTTCATATTGGGTCTTATCATGATGAAGTCTTGTGTGATATTATGCCTATGGATGTTTGTCATATCTTGTTGGGTAGACCTTGGCAGTATAATAGAAAAACTATACATGATGGAAGAAAGAATACATATACTATAACAACAAATGGAAAGAGAATTACTTTGATTCCTTTGGAGGATGATCCTAAGAGTGAAGTATGTGGAAATGCTAGAATTTGTTTGGTAGATGGAAGAAAATTTCTGGATGGTTTGAGACATGAGAATGTGTTATGCCTTGATTCCTAAGAAGCCTAAAACATTGAAGAAAGAGACTGAAGAATCACAACCGAAGGAGAAAAGAGAGTTGCTGACAGAGTATGAAGACATCATATTAGATAATGTACTTGAAGGATTACCACCTATAAGGAGTATCAATCATCACATGGATCTTATGCCGCGAGCAAGTTTGCCTAACAAAGCACCACATAGAATGACACCAACAGAGAATGAAGAATTGAATAGACAGATACAAGAATTGTTGAGGAAAGGTTTGATCAGAGAAAGCTTGAGTCCTTGTGTAGTACCTGTAGTTTTGGCACTGAAGAAGGATGGAGAATGGAGAATGTGTACTGATTCCAGAGCAATAAACAAGATCATAGTTAAGTATAGATTTCCTTTACCTAGGATGGATGATATCATGGATTGTTTGAGTGGAGCAAGATATTTCACAAAGATAGACTTGAAGAGTGGATACCATCATATCAGAATTAGAGAAGGAGATGAGTGGAAGACTGCTTTTAAGAGAAATGAAGGATTGTATGAGTGGTTAGTGATGCCTTTTGGATTGACAAATGCACCGAGTACTTTCGTGAGATTGATGAATGAAGTCTTGAAGAAATTCTTGGGTAAGTTTGTGATTGTATACTTGGATGATATTCTGATTTTCAGTAAGACAAAGGAAGAACATTTGTGGCACATTAGACAAGTTTTGTAGAGACTAAGAGAAGAGAAATTGCTGATAAACATCAAGAAATGTAGTTTCATGAAAGAAGAGTTGGTATATTTGGGATTTGTGATTTCTACGGAAGGATTAAAGATGGACCCTAAGAAAGTGAAAGCAATTGTTGAATGGCCTACACCGGAGAGCATTGGAGAGGTTAGATCATTTCATGGTTTGGATGGTTTCTACCGAAAGTTCATCAGAAATTTTAGTTCAGTTTGTAACCCTATGACAGAGACAATGACAGGTGATAGAAAGGATTTCAAGTGGACATTAGGAGAAGATAAAAGTTTTGAGTTGTTGAAGCAGAAAGTGATAGAACAACCTATTTTGGCATTACCAAATTTCAATAAGGTATTTCAAGTTGATTGTGATGGAAGTGGAAATGCAATTAGAATAGTATTAAGTCAAGAAGGTAGACCAGTAGCATATTTTAGTGAGAAGTTGAATGATGCAAGGAGAAAATATTCAGTTTATGATCAAGAGTTCTATGCCATAATTCAAGCCTTGAAGAAGTGGAGACACTATTTGTTGCCTAAGGAGTTTGTGTTGTATACAGATCATCAAGCTTTACAGTATTTAAACAGTCAAGCTAAGTTGAATTAGAGACATATGAGATGGGTAGAGTTCATGTAGAGTTATACTTTTGTGTTGAAGCATAGGAGTGGTAAATCAAATAAAGTTGCTGATGCATTGAGTAGGAGAAGAAACTTGTTGACAGAAATGAGAGTTGAAGTGTTGTGTTTAGATGAATTGAAGAACATGTATGAGGGAGACACTGATTTTGCAGAACCATGGAAATCATGTAAGGAACCTATTGTGACAGATAGGAGTAAGTGGTTGGATTATTTCATTCAAGAAGATATGTTGTTCAAAGGAAGTCAGTTGTGCATACCTAGAAGTTCAATGAAAGATAATTTGATCAAGGAGAAACATAGTAGTGGATTGGCAAGACATTTTGGTATTGATAAGACAGTGGCTTTGGTGAGTGAAAATTACTTTTGGCCTCAGATTGATAAGGATGTTAGGAAATTTGTACAGAGTTGCAGAGTTTGTCAAGTTGCAAAAGGGAGTAGTCAAAACACTAAATTGTATAAAGCTTTGATAGTATCAGAGAGACCTTGGGAAGACATAAGTATGGATTTTGTAATGGCATTATTGAAGACACAGAGAGGACATGATTCAATATTTGTAGTGGTTGACATATTTTTGAAGATGGCTCATTTCATACCTTGTAAGAAGATAACTGATGCAGTGCATGTAGCTAACCTATTTTTCAAGGAGATTGTGCGATTGCATGGATTACCTAGGAGTATAGTTTCAGACAGAGATACAAATTTGTTGGATACTTTTGGAGGACACTTTGGAAGAAGATGAAGACAGATTTGAAGTTCAGTTCAACTTTTCATCCACAGACAGATGGACAGACAGAGGTAGTGAATAGGAGTTTGGGAAACTTGTTGAGATGTTTGGTTGGAGAGAAGACAGGAAGTTGGGATTTGATTCTTTCACAAGAAGAGTTTGCATACACTAATTTAGTAAATAGAATTACCAGAGTGAATCCTAGAGGAGTTGCAAAATTGAGAGACATTAGCATGGAAGAAAAGAGGAGTGCAGAATCAGAGGAATTTGTAGATCATATGAAGACAGTGCATAATCAGGTGAAGAAGCATTTGGAGGACATGAATAGTAAGTATAAAGAGAAGGCAGATGAGAAGAGAAGACACAAAGAATTTGAAGAGGGAGATGAAGTAATGGTATATTTGAGAAAAGAAAGATTTCTTGTTGGGACATATAACAAGTTGAAGATGAAGAAGTTTGAACCTTGTAAGATACTCATAAAATTTGATTCAGGAAATGCATATGAAGTGGAATTACCAGAGACCTTGGGTATATCACCTATTTTCAACATTGCAAACCTTTATCAGTATCATGAAGTAGAGTCCAGTGACAGCATGGAAGAAGATCTAAAGAAGTAGTTACCACAACAAGCACCAGAACAAATTGAAGACATTTTGGACAACAAAGTTGGATGAAGCACTAGAGGACGATAGTACAAAGAATATCTTGTGAAGTGGAAAGGTAGACCGGAAGAAGATTCATCATGGAAAGGTGGACTGTCTTGGTTCTCCCCTAGCCCCAGCAAAGTGAGGTACTCACTTTTTTTCAATAACCTCAAATGTATGATGCAGGAGCATCCCTCGATCAAGAGCAATCTTGCGTCAACCAAAAACATTTGCATTTCAGTTTGTTTGCAGTTTGTTTCTTTTTAGTTCAATTCAGGTAGTTCAGTTAGAAGCAATTTCAGCTTGTGGTCTGGTTTTGGTATTTCACATCTTGCGGATCTGGACTTAGTATCTACATTCATTCATCTACATCATATCAAGAATTCAAAGCATTTGGATTAGTTACCGGAAAGATATCTCTATCAGAAGATCAACTATTTTCTCAGAACAGAGCATTCTAATAGTTTTGGATAATCAGCTAAAGGAGAAGGCTTGCGGATCATTCCTTGACTTGCGGATCCTAATGACACAACATTCAATGATCCTTGGTTCATGGTCGACCCTTCTTGGAGGTCTGCACGTTGTTCCATTCATTTGAGGAAGTGTTCTATGCATTTAGGTCCGACATATCTATGAACACGTTACAGCTCTTCATGGGAGTTTGTGATCTTCCTTAGCCGACGCAGAGGAATCTATTGGTCCGAAGATGATATATATTGATGTAATAGATCCCTAGGAAGGTAGTTAATAACATAGTGATAGCTGATAGTTTAGATTTGTGCAAAGGAGCTTCAAAGATTTATCTTGTGCATGTATGTAATCAGGCCTATGAGCCCTAATTGTAAGCCCGCATGTTGCCAACCAGAGTGTATTTGAATTCTTTGATATACTGGATGAATGAGTTTGCATTGGTTCCATTTCTTTGAGTTGTTTCCATTGTGTTTACTCTTGCTGCACGGTCCGGATAGTTCATTCTGTGAACCCTCCTACCATGACTACACCACTACCCAAGCTGGTTACACTTTAATAGGGAACCTTGCTCTGATACCACTTGTTGGAGTATGAGAGACATTGAAAGGGGGGGTGAATTAGTGTCTCATAAAATAGACTTGTTTTTGGCAACAGTTAATAAACTTTACCAACTATAAACTTCAACCCTTGTATGATGAAAGCAAAACATTCATTTATGAACTATAATGCATTGACAGATCAACATGAATGAACAAAACAACTATTGATGAACTATGACAAACAGTAGGGCAGTTTTATTTCTTTATTGGATATATTATGCATTTGTACTGACCCATAATGAGCATCATGTCACATATGCAGTAGTTAAATTATGAAACACTGAACAATGAATGTAATGGAGATTTTAGACACAAGACATCAATGGATCACACACAAAGAGACCATAACACAGAAAAAATGCATGAGTGGAAAACCCTCTTGGGGAATAAAAACCACTTGGTAAAGATGTCTCACTGGCTTAATATCAAAATCCCAATCATACAGTCTCACTGACTTCTTTTGTCTCACTGACAATTTTTATTGCCTCACTGGTTTTATACAACTTTGCCTCACTAGATTTTTATCCTACCTCACTGGCTATTTGTGCCTCACTGGCATATTTCAATCCATACAATGAATAATACAGTTTAATACAGAGGGTTACTCTATTTCTCTTTGTCCAGTTCAACAACTCTGATCTAACATCAATGATAATGCACTTGGTCATCTATCCTCAACATTACAACAGGTGTATACACAAAACTTTACAATTCCTGTTCAAAGCCCTTTTTATACATTTCATAATGTCTTCCTCTTCTCATGAAACAGTCTGAAGAGATAACCATTTCCATAAAATTGTTTCAGGTAATCATTGAATATTAAACCACAGTTTAGGGTCAAACTAACCCTTCTAGTTATAACTGACATGTAATCCATAACTGTCATGTGACTAAGAAAAGAAGTAAACAACGTGCCACTGTTGCCTCAAAATGTTATTATCATTTGTGCACCACATAACCATGATTAAGTGTTCAACTCAAGTTGCAACAATTAACAATAGTTAGGTGATCACCAAAACCCCTTAATGCTGTCCATAAAAGACATCATTAAGTCACTGAATCATTGTTCTGACAGAACCAAAATTAATATAAACTGGTTGTTTAAGAGAGCATTAGATCAAACTGAACCACAATTTAGAATTATTTCCTCAATGCACAAATATAACTGAAACCATATTACAACAGATGTAACCAAATCTGTATTACCACAGGTGTTACGACATGACAATAAATTGAGCCCTCAACAAATTCAAAATGGATATGACAGAAAATGTATTTTTGAAAGCAATGTTCTAAAACCCCAAACTGAGTTCCCCATAAGTCTCTTGTGATAAACAAAATTTCTTTCTTGACAGATTTAACATAGACCCTAACGCATTTTGTGGGTATTGAAAAATATACAAGCCAAGAAAGAAAAACACAACAGAATGACCTTCAAGTTTAAAACAATGAGAAGGAACGAATGCACCTAAAGAAATCATGATTTTGTAGTTTGTTTCCAATAGTCATAGTCCACAACTTCCCTTTTCAGCTCTATCACTTCACCAAGTCAACATTTGAGCCATCAAACTGAATCTCCTCATGATTGCAGATCAAACCCTAGCAAAGATGCGTTGCCATGAAAAGAAATGATGAAATAAACTGCTCAAAACAAACTTTACAAGCCTTTTGATCCTCTTAACCGGTTGTCTCAGTTTGCCCTAAAAAGGGCTCAATATTATAACACAATATAACCCGTTTATCTCTGACGAAACCTTTTCAACAGGTTAGACACTTTGGAGAGTCCAATTACCTTAAGCATATGCCCGATGCAAAGTAATTTAGTTTATCTGCCACCGTTATCAAATGTGTTCTCATAAATATTTGCTAGGGGAATATCACTCTGTGCCACCTTGAGAAAAATGCTAGGCTTATGTTAACCTTCACATGAACAAATAACTTGACACTTTATGCATTGTTCTTAGGCATGATGAAATAAGATAAAATATCATACTATGCCAAGGTCAAACAACACAGCCATGTATGCCAACATCATATATGCCAATCAACATAATGTCATAATGACAGAAGCCATATACCAATGTCATTGTCAAATGCTACACTGTGTATGTCAAGGTAATCATTATGAACCTCATCGATCAATATGCATGAAAAAGCAAACTGCCACAAAATCACATGAGATAAACCATATGCCAACATGAAGATATATCAAGATAACCGCTATCATATTAAACCCACTGTTCAGATCAACTGTCACAGTCATGAAAACCATCATGTCACCATAAGACACTTACCATATCAATACCATGTGTCACTGTTACCAACTGTATTGTTTGACATCATTGCCAACAAATGCCAATGCCAATAGTCACCAGTCACTGTGCCAAGTGGTACCAAGTTGTGTGTTTATCATCAATGGACAACAACTGAGGGGCAACCAACAATATTGTCAAAAAGGTCCTCTGGACATAAGTTAGGGTTATCTAGTATACATTGATACAGAACCAGTGATTACTTTTAGGAATGAGCTTAGTTGTTTTCAATCATAATATTTCCTTGCACAGGAGAAGGTGTTAGCCAATAGGCTTTTATATGTGAGCATTATAGTGCTCGAAAAATTGTCAGAGGCCCTAAAAAATAGTTCACTGGAAAAGTTTCTAAACTTGTCGGTTGTTCCTATCGGCATATTCCTTGAACCTCCTGTGGGTGCAAGTGCTAGATTGATAATCAGATGGGTCCACCAAAAGACAATTCCTGCATTTGGAAATGATATTTTATGAGAGGAAAAAGCCTATGCAGCTCATGAGGAAATCTTTCTATTTAGACAGCAGTCTAGTTCTACCTAGAGCATAACTAACACCCAAAATCCAATGACTGTGTTGAGATGAAACATTGTTTCCATTCTCTTACAAAACAAGGAACAAAATGCATTAAAAAAAGAAACTGCAAAAATTCTAAACCGTTGAATAAAATGCATGAAAATAAACCACTCAAACAATTGCAGGAACTGCAAAAAGTGGAACAATAAAAAACTAAAACCAAAAAAGAACATTGTGCCTGAAATTAGTACCAAAAAAAGATATATAATTTCAAAAAGCTACGTAGTCATACCTCTGTAATGAACAAATACAACCTTAATGGACCTCAATATAACAGGGTATGGAAGGAAAAATTGCAAAACGGATTGCAGAAGACAGTTGAGAATGAACACAAATGGTTCTTTGCAAATGAACAGAAAAATGTCCACTGTTCCCTTTTTATGATATGTTCCTTACACACAAAATTGATTTATCAATATTGAATGAATGTATTGTTTGTGACAAGGTTTGTATTATGTTGTTGATTTTATTTGATTTTATTATTGACTAGACCCATTGAATCTTTTACCGATTATTTTATTTGATTTTGCTTGATCTAATATCAAATTGATTTGATATTTCCCTATGAGGATATTCAGATGATTTGATTTTAAATATGGGGACATTCGATTGTAAGTATAAGTTAAAGTCACCATTGCAATTGACAACACTAATACAAAAGTTTTGCAGACAAGAGTACCCTGCCTGCAAGAGTCCATTGCCACATATTACTCTTACATAGGCTTTGACAAAGTCGGTATTCATTAAGTTTCTACAGTGCTAATTAATGAAGAGAGAGAGAGACAGAATATGCAATTAAGTGCTGACAACATTGTCGCTTGCAGGCAGCACAAATCGATGGCCTTGTGCGCAGGTGCTAAGAATAGTCAAGAAAGTGTAGATTCCAAGAGCTACTAGTCCAAACTACTAGCGTAAATAAACCTGTAGATTTATTCATCATTCCCAATGTGATCAAGTTGACTAGTTGAAACCAATCACATAGTTGACTGTGCAGTTGCTATATAAAGCCAAACATGGTGGGCCTTCAAAAATCATTAGAACAATGAATAAATGTTTATTGTGGTAGACATACTCTGGCTATAACTAATCCACATGATGATCTCTTAATAAAGAATTTATTTATGGCTACTTAATGAAACGCATAGCCTCCCATCCTCACCTCTCATTTCTTGGGCTATTGTAAAAAAAAGAATACATTAGCTGAGTATGGAGCCAGAAGTAGAAGTGCAAGAGTCTTTGTTAGAGAGGGCTCCTACTGCTAATGGCAGTCATATGGAAGAGATTCACAGACTGGAAGTGATTTTGAATGATTATGATCAGCCATGGAGGAAGAGGATAAAAGATGCAGTGTTCTTGGAATCAAAGCTTCTATGGCGCCTTGCTGCACCTGCAGTTGCAGTTTACATGATAAACTATACAATGAGCCTGGTCACACGAATATTCTGTGGGCATCTAGGGAACTTGGAGCTTGCTGCTGCTTCTCTTGGGAATACTGGAATTCAAGTTTTTGCTTATGGACTCATGGTATGTATCATTCCTCATTCCTATTTACACTCTATTGCCTGCAAATCAAGGAATAGTGGGATTGAATATTTGGTTATATGGAATTTTAAGTGTAGGAGAAAGATCTCAAAAAAGCCTTACAAAAATAGGTTAATTAAGCAGTAATGAAACTGTTTTCACTCAGGAAGATCAAGAATACAAAGGAGACATGAGATATAAGCAGACATACAATTTTGTTGAAATTCAATAAGATAGTTTTTGGTAGGTAACTGTATATAGTTTTTTGAATGAAAATGAAATAAAATTACAAAACAAATTCCTTAGAAAAGAGAATGAATTAACACAGAGAGCCTAATTATTCAGTATTCAGTAACCTAGTTTTAATGTAGTCATTAACTTAGTAATAATAGAACCATCTCATCACTTATGGTTTCTTAGAATTTTATTACCGAGAAACATTGGCCAACTTCTAGAATAGTTAAAGCTGACAACAATAAGAAGCAAATTTAAATTAGCGTACTCCTTTTGTTTAAAAGGCCTACGGAGGCTCAAATTTCTTGTCACAGCTTTTGTACGGGATGGTACGTGCATTCCAACCTCTTTGGAGTGCACTCCAAGGTCCGTGGAATGAATTCGTTTCTCATCAGCTCCAGGAATAGTCTAATAGATTTAAGGATTGTTATTTTCCCCTCCTAAATTAGTGCTGCTGAGATTTTCTTAGGAGCATTTTATAGCAGGGGTCTCATGAATTTTGTAGTTGTATGTATGTTTAAAATTTTTAACTCCCAAATTTATAGAAGATGGGGTCTCATGAGGTTTTTTTTACAATAGTTTAAAGCTAAATAATTTTATGTTTACATAACATCATATTAATAGAAGTTTTGTCCATGATTCTCATGATAGAATCTAACAAATATTTATGCTTACATAACATCATATTAATAAAAGTTTTGACACATTATGTAGTTACACACATAATTGCAAGAGCAATGTCAATGTAAGTTCTAATACACTGTGTTACTTCAATAACATGTTGACTAATCACAAAAAAAACACAATCAAAACAAACATGTATTAAATGTTTCCCCTAAGGACAAACTTAGAGACAAGGGCCACAACTATTTCTCTTCATTAATCCTAATGCTAACATAACTTGTATTTCAAATGTAGATACTTTACATAGTGGCCCTATAACTGTGATGATTGCCAAAATATAATTTGTATGAGAAGGTTATTTAGGTTGATGAAATGTTGTATGAATGGATGACTTGTAACATATGTTTCAAGATGTTCAATAAAAAAATAAGAGGGATCTAAAGAGGCTCATAGAGGATTGCAATACTTGGAAAAATGATCATATTTTAACATTAGTAACTAATTCATTCACAAATTCCATAACATTAACACAATATGCGCAAAAATAGTGTAGGAGAAGAATAGCTTATTACCTTCTCAATTGAATATTGTAATACTTTTAATGAATGCTTAGGATTCCACTTCTGGTTAAATATCTTCACAATGTCTTTTGGTAAAAAAGAAACTTATTAATTTTTATAGTGTAGGAGAACAACAGTTGAACACCTTCCACCTAAAATGAGGATTTTTTTATTTATTTTAATTCAGATATATACATCCACAAGTGGATAATAATGGCTTGATGAAAGTGTATAGATAAAGTTTCTAGTTGAAATTTGAAATGGGAGGTTGTCCCTTCGAAAGGAAGGGGCAACAAAGAAAATTAGAAATGTTGCTTGTGTTTCACTTATTGTGCACTTGAAGCCTATATCACATCACAGTTTCATCTTCAGAGTCCCATAAACAATTTTGATCTCAATAAAATGATTTCATTTATTAGTTTATTTTAGGATAGTGTCTAGTGGAATAGTAGCAAGGATAGTTCACATTTTCATGTATGCAATTAATTGCTTCACACAGTTCATTGCCTGAAACAAAAAATAGAAACTCAAAAAAATAAATTAGTAATGAACCTAGAATTGTAGAGAGAGCCTAGAAATTATTTCATTCTATGAAATATGATCATCTCTATCACCTCTTCAACTTCAATCAACTCACAAAACCTCAAAATTGTTGTATATTCCCTCTAATCATTGTGAAAAAAAATCCTAAAAGCACACATTTTCCCTTAAAATAACCAAAACAAAGAAACCTTCCATATAATATTTGTGCCCAACTATACACCAACTCTTATGTCCTTAATTCTTATTTGAGTCAAATTTAGAGATACATATATGAACTAAAAAATTATGAAGATAGTTAAGGTATATGAGTACAAAATTGATGTGAATTGCCTAGGCCATGTGAAAGAGACTATGATAATCCATGGACATGATTAAGACAAACACTTTGTGTGAATGGTGAACTTAAAAATTTATGTTAATACTTAGCTAAATGGACATAATTAGTGATTAGCAAGCTTAACTCAACATATTAGCTTCATTATGTTCATACTACTTTGGTTTCATTATGGAACCTATGAGTGTGGTGAACATGGTGGATTTCCCAAAATTTGGGTATGATAATAACATTTTGGTTGTGCTATGTTTTAATCCAAATTCCCATTGTATGACTAAAGGGAATTTGCATCTAGGTTGAAGGGGTAGAATGTATACATTAAAATGTTGATAGGAGCAACTTAAGATGAAATTCTAGGGTAGTTTAAAAATTTAGAATTTTTAGTTTTCTTAAGACAAGAAGTGAGGTTGCACCAAATTTAGAATGCTTTGACAATGTAGAATGCACAATTTAGAGAGAAGGGAGTGAAATGCTAAGAGTGATGGAGGAAAATTTGTAAAAAGCATAGGAAGATGATAAAGTGACAAGTTACTGTAAATTTTCTTATTCAAAACTCCTGTGACAAAACTAAGAGAAACATGATTATAAATATCTCAAGCTTTAACAAATCTCTTATCCTTAAGAGTATCTCAAACATGAAACATAAATAAAGTTTAAACTATATCAATTATTAGACTTATTAGTATTATGTTTACCCTTCTTGCAAAAATATAGACTCTTTAGATAGTGCATAACTTACAATGTCTAGAACATGGTCATGTTCTTGTAAGATTCAGTGGGAATGTTGTTGGATTCCGAATAGACAATTGAGAGGGGGGGGTGAATCAGTTGTCCAAAACTTGCTTCTAATTTAAACACTTAAATCCTCTTCGTTATGTAACAGCATATCAATTAATCATTCATGAAAGTATAAAGCATAAACACCATAGCAGATACACATCAATACATGAGACACCAAGATTTTTGACGTGGAAAACCCGGTCAAGGGAAAAACCATAGGGTGATTAACCCAAGGATTATTCTCTGTTAGAAGAATAAGAAAAATAGATGGCACATGCCAATTAGGGCTCACTGCCCAAGCACACTACTCACAAGAGGCACACTACCTACAAGAGACACACTGTCTACAAAGTAACAAGTATTACCAACTTGAACTGGAGATTGACATCTTTATCATGCCTGGATCAGTTCCATTTAAGCCCAGAAACTCCTGCTCTGCCTTTCACACTTCTCTTCGCTACTCTTCACTTGTCTGCTCCAAGACACACTTCGAAATAAATTCACAAACCTTTATTTATACAAGGCATCAACTTAGGAACAATCATCTAAGTCGGCAATCACCCACAAGAACATTCGCAAGATGAATAACTCATTCGGTCGACCAACCTAAACAAGAACATCTTCATCTGAAAGTATATCTTCAATTTTGGGCTCTAACACTAATGCGGACCGACAACACAACCTCAACATGATCCAAAAACCTTCACAGGCTTGCCTGAATGACTAGGTACATCTGCACTTCCTCTACTTACTAGAATCTCTTCTCTCCTGCCTCCGGTGCCTCAAGAACATAGTTTGTCATGACTGTCACAAAGGAGTAGATTCTTCCAGACCTTCAAACTATGAACAAATCAAGATGACACATCACAAGGACATCCCAAACACTCCTTCCAATCCACAAAATAGGACAATGCACTTCTGGATCTCACCAGACCTTTTTGTAACACTCTGTCACTTCGGAGCATCTCCCAGAACCGGTTCTACTTGATCAATCACAACTTCTTCATATCTTCATGCGGACCTCTGAAATCTTAACTGGATCATCTCAAGACTCATATTTACAAACCCTTTAAACCGTATCCTCTAATCTTCATCTTATTTTGGAATTTTACCTTAATGTCATCACTATTCTGCACTATTCCTGATTGATACTAAGTTTCTCAATATCCTCAGCACACAGCTCATCCAATCCTTCTCATTGAGCAATATGAGTATGTTGACATCAATGACAACACTGGTTATCCTCATACTTGCAACAATCTCCCCCTTTGTCATTGATGGCAACATATGATGTGAAAAACCAACAAGACAAGAACTTCTCCTTTCTGTCACAGCTCCCCCTATCAGCAACAACTCTTCACATGTCTTCTCTTTCTTTACTGCTCCCCTTTGATCAACCACTTGTTTTTCACATGTCTTCTCTCCCCCTTTGACATTAATGGCAAAGGGCTCATACTTGCAACTTTAACACATCAGAATCATACCAGCTACTCCCCCTGAGTAGCAGCTCCCCATCACCAATCTGGATCACAAGATATGACTGTGATATCCACCGGACTAATGCACATCAGTGCATCCTAGTTCATCACCGGAGGGGCAATAACCCATAACTTCTCCCTGAGATACTCAAAAGAGTCCTTGGGAAGAGGTTTAGTAAAAATATTTGCAAGCTGATCCTTAGAGGGCACATACTCCAATCTGACTTCACCCTTGTTCACTTGCTCTCTCAGAAAGTGAAATTTGATAGATATATGCTTGGTCTTAGAATGCAACACCGGATTCTTAGAAATATTTATTGCACTTGAATTATCACAGAAAATTGTGATAGGCTCCTCATATTCTATTTGAATATCTCTTAGCATTTGCTTCATCCACAAAAGTTGAGTACAACTTCCTGCTGCTGCAATGTATTCTGCTTCAGTTGTAGACAGGGATATTGCCTCTTATTTCCTGCTTAGCCAAGAAACCAACCTTTTTCCCAAAAAGAATGCTCCTCCACTTGTACTCATCTTATCATCCACATCTCCTACCCAATCTGCATCTGTATATGCATGAAGAGAAAAATCTTGATCTCTAGGATACCATAGGCCATACTCAATTGTTCCTTTTAAGTACCTAATTTTTTTTTTGATTGCCATGACATGAGATTCTCTGGGATCAGCCTGGAATCTTGCCACAAGACCAATAGCCTGCATTATATCTGATCTAGTCTGAGTGAGATACAATAATCCTCTAATCATTGATCTGTACTTAGTCTGATCTGTCTTAGGAGAGTCATCATCTTTGCTCAACTTACATCCGGTTGCCATAGGAGTGTTCATTGGCTTTGAATCTTCCATTCCGAATTTCCTCAACAATTCTTTCACATAGTTGGTTTGAAAGATAAAGATGCCTTTCTTTGTCTAAGTAATTTGCAGACCTAAGAAGAAATTCATTTCACCAAGCATTGACATTTCAAACTCACTTTTCATTTGATTTGCAAAGGTTTTACACATACTGTCTCTTCCTCCAAAGATGATATCATCAACAAATACTTCAACAATCAAGATGTTTTCAGTATCTATTTGGAAATATAGATTACTATCAGCAGTACCTTTGTTGAAACCAATCTTCAAAAGATGTTTGTCCAGCCTCTCATACCATGCTTTTGGGGCTTGCTTTAGACCATAGAGTGCCTTCTTTAATTTGCAGACCATATCACCATGCTCAGATAACTGAAATCCATCCGGTTGTTCAATGTACACCTCTTCTTCTAAGTCACCATTCAAGAAAGCATATTTGACATCCATCTGATACACTTTGAAATCTTTGAAGGCAACAAATGCAAGAAATAGTCTGACTGCTTCAATTCTTGCCACCAGAGCAAAGGTTTCCTCAAAATCAATCCCTTCTATTTGAGAGTAGCCTTTGCAGACTAATCTGGCTTTATTTTTTATTACTTCACCAACTTCATTTAGTTTGTTCCGGAAGACCCATTTGGTTCCAATCACATTCTTGTTTCTAGGTCTAGAAAAAAGATCCCAAGTGTGATTTTTCTCAATTTGCATCAACTCTTCCTCCATTGCTTTGGTCCAATTTTCATCATTGCAGGGTTTATTGTCTTAGGTTCAATCTTTGAGATCAGACAACATTCATCTGAATTTTGAGCAATTTTCCTCCTTGTTTGTACCCCTTTGCTTTTGTCACCTATGATCTGATCTTCAAAGTGGTTTAGAGTTACATACCTTGGAACTTTGGGAGTTTCTTGCACTACTGTTTCTTGATCAGGCTCATTCAGACAAACCTCTTCTTCCTGATTTACCGGATCAGTCTGAATCTAACTTTCAGAGGAGGTTTGAGCTCCTTGAACCAGAGAACCATTCAGATCATCTTCATCATATTCATAAAACCTTGAGGGCTTCTCAATCCCTTCATCAACCTTCACATTTGTACTTTCTATCATCTTTCTCAGTCTCTTATTGTAACACCGGTATGCTTTGCTTTGAGTGGAGTAACCCAAGAAAATTTTTTCATCACTTCTAGCATCAAACTTTCCTAGATCTTCATCTCTTTTGATATAACATTTGCTACCAAATACTTTGAAATATCTCATAGTAGGAGTGATACCAAACCAAAGTTCATAAGGAGTCTTACCAGTATTGCTTCTGATTTGAACTCGATTGAGAGTATAGACTGCAGTGCTGACAGCTTCTCTCCAAAACATCTGGGGAACATTTGCTTCCATCATCATTGTCCTGGAGGCTTCCTGGATGGTCCGGTTCTTTCTCTTTACTACTCCATTCTACTGTGGAGTCCTAGGAGCAGATAACTGTCTCTTTATACCATGCTTCTCACAAAAATCTATGAATTCACCAGATGTAAATTCACCACCTCTATCAGACCTCAGACATTTCAGTTTCAGTCCAGTTTAATTTTCTACCATAGCTTTGAAGATTTTGAACTTCTCAAAAGCTTCTGATTGCTCTTTCAGAAAGGTAACCCACATCATCCTGGAATGGTCATCAATCAGTAACATGAAATATCTATCACCTTGCATACTCTTGATTCTTATCGAACCACATAGATCAGTATGAATTAATTCCAATAATCTGGTAGAGGACTGATCCTTGCTTTTGAATGAGACTCTGCTCTGTTTACCTAGCTAACATTCTTTGCACAAGCTATTTGTAGGTTTCACCAATTTTGGAAGATCTCTTACATCCTGAGTATTGCTTATCTTGATGATGTTATCAAAATTTACATGACACATCCTTCTATGCCATAACCAACTCTGATCAACTTGAACAAACAAACAACTTTTATTAGAACCAACTAGATGGAAGATATTACCTTTTGTTTGAGTACCAGATGCAATCTTAGTTCCGGAGCTTTCAAAGATCCTGCATCTTCCATTTTTGAACCAGAGATCATAACCTTTGTCCACCAACTGTCCAATACTGAGAAGATTGTGCTTCAATCCTTCAACATACAGTACAGTACCAGTTTTGCTCTTTCCATCAAAAGAAATAGTTCCCCTACCTCTGATTCTACCAGCAGAATTGTCACCAAACTTTACCATTCCTCCTTCATACCTTTGTAAGTCTAGGAACTTGTTTTTATCACATGTCATATGGTGAGAGCATCCACTGTCAATAACCCAATCGTCCTTTTCTTCAACTTGGGCAGCCAAAGCTCTTTCTACAACCTTATGATTGACAGATTTAGAGGATATTGGATCTTCTTCCTTGATGGCAATAAACACCCATTCATTTTCAGATTTGTTTCCTATTTCTAATTCATCATCTGTTACTCCTTCATTATCATCTTCTTCATGAACATAATAATAGTTCTTTTGGAACCTTTGTTTGTTAGAATTTGACCTTGCAGATCTTTCCAGACATCTTGAAGCAAAATGACCAATCTTATTGCAATTGAAGCACTTAAAGGGTAATTTTCCTTCATACTTACCAGATCCTCTTGGCAGTCTCTTTGCAATGAGGGCTTCAAGTTGAGTTATTTATGTTTCTTCCTCTTGCATGTCTCTTCTTGCTTGATCATACCATGACAGCTTCATTGAATATTTTTCTCCCAGATCAAATCTTTGTTTGCCTTTCACAGAGGCACTGGCTTTGAATGCAGATTCAGTCTTGGGGGGATCATCTCCAAACTCGATCATTTCAAATGCAGCCAGTTTGCCAGCCAATTGGTCTCTTGTGACAATTGTATGGGCTCTGAATTCATCAATGGCAGCAACCTTGATTTTGTAGATAGCAGGAAGGGATCTGAGAATTTTGCCAACAATCTCATTTTCATCCAGAACTCCACCAGCATTCCTAATTCCACACACCAGCTCATTTACTCTTGGCATAAAGGTAGTAATATTTTCATCATCTCTCATCTTTAGTCTTTCAAATTTCCCTTTGAGACTCTGCAGCCTTGCACTCTTAACATACTCATCTCCTTCATGCAGAAGTTCCAGTTTAACCTAGATCTCATAGGCATTTGGTAGGTCAATAACATTTGAGAGTTCTGAGTCAGTCAATGCGCTTAGAAGAGCCTCTTTGGTCCACAGATTGTTTTCAGCATCTGTGATTTCATTTAGAGTTGTTGGACCACCTTGTGGAGGTACATATGCTTTTGTGACCATGGATAAGTATGCATTTCCCATACACTCCAAGTGACATTTCATGCGACCTTTCCAAAGAGAGAAGTTAGTTCCATCAAACTTCGGACTATCCTTTTTGTATGACGACATCTTGGATCTCCTCAAGCGGTTAAGCTCCTTTTAGAGGAACTTGGCTCTGATACCAATTGTTGGATTCCAGACAGACAACTGAGAGGGGGGGTGAATCAGTTGTCCAAAACTTGCTTCTAATTTAAACACTTAAATCCTCTTCGTTATGTAACAGCATGTCAATTAATCATTCATGAAAGTATAAAGCATAAACACCAGAGTAGATACACATCAATACATGAGACACCAAGATTTTTGACGTGGAAAACCTGGTCAAGGGAAAAACCACGGGGTGATTAACCCAAGGATTATTCTCTGTTAGAAGAATAAGAAAAATAGATGGCACATGCCAATTAGGGCTCACTGCCCAAGCACATTGGTCACAAGAGGCACACTACCTACAAGAGACACGCTGTCTACAAAATAACAAGTATTACCAACTTGAACAGGAGATTGACATCTTTACAATGCCTGGATTAGTTCCATTTAAGCCCAGAAACTCCTGCTCTGCCTTTTGCACTTCTCTTCGCTACTCTTCACTTGTCCGCTCCAAGACACACTTTGAAATGAATTCACAAACCTTTATTTATACAAGGCATCAACTTAGGAACAATCATCTAAGTCAGCAATCACCCACAAGAACATTCGCAAGATGAATAACTCATCCGGTCGGCCAACCTAAACAAGAACATCTTCATCTGGAAGTATATCTTTAGTTCTGGGCTCTAACACTAATGTGGACCGACAACACAACCTCAACATGATCCAAGAACCTTCACAGGCTTGCCTGAATGACCAAGTACCTCCGCACTTCCTCTACTTACTAGAATCTCTTCTCTCTTGCCTCCGGTGCCTCAAGATCATAGTTTGTCATGACTGTCACAAAGGAGTAGATTCTTCCGAACCTTCAAACTATGTACAAATTGAGATGACACATCACAAGGACATCCCAAACACTCCTTCCAATCCACAGAATAGGACAATGCACTTCTAGATCTCACCGGACCTTTTTGTAACACTCTGTCACTCCGGAGCATCTCCCAGAACCAGTTCTACTTGATCGATCACAACTTTTTCATATCTTCATGTGGACCTTTGAAATCTTAACTGGATCATCTCAAGACTCATATCTACAAACCCTTTAAACCGCATCCTCTAATCTTCATCTTATCTTGGACTTTTACCTTAATGTCATCACTGTTCTGCACTATTCCTGATTGAGACTAATTTTCTCAATATCCTCAGCACACAACTCATCCAATCCTTCTCATTGAGCAATATGAGTATGTTGACATCAATGACAACACTGGTTATCCTCATACTTGCAACAAATGTAATTACACAAGCATAGATCTAGGTGCATGAAGAGAGTTACAATAGCTACAAGCACAACACAAATGATGTAGTATGCAAGAACACAAGCCATTGCAAAATAGAGGAAATTAATAATCAGATCAAATATACCAAATTAACCATCAAATGAAGGGATGGAGTACATATAAATAAGCCATCTAGTTGCATGACCCTTGAGGAGATGACATGTCCAATGGTCATGGGTTTAACTACCAATAAATGGATTAGATAACTCAAATTAATTATAAGGTCAAGAGTTTAACTACCAGTGGATCGGTTCACTCAATTTGACTAGAAGACAAAGGTGGTCTTGACTAAATAGAGGTGGTACCTAACTACCATCAATCAAGGATTGATGAGGTAGTGGTGGCAATTGTGTACCTCAAGTCAAGGTGAATACATGTCATTATTAGCTACTTAGGTGAGAATAACTAAAGATTATTAATATCATAAGTAAACTATTTAAATAAGTATAATATATCACACTTAGGATGATTGAGACATATACAAGGTGAATAAAATGTTACACCAACATCCCCTCATAAGTGCAACTTAGGATAAATGGAAAAAGAGAAATGGGTGTTGACAATAAGGCCATGGTAGGCACCCATGTACAAAACGATCACCTCAAAAATAAGAGAAGAAGAAAATAAATAGGATAAAATGCCCCTAAGAGAGGATGAAGAGAGAAGGTCTAGGTGAACCCCCAACTCAAAATAAGTGAGAAGGATAAAACCCCACACGAGTAAAACCTCCCTCTTATAATAGAGAGAAGAAGAGAGAACATGCATCCCCCCTTAAGATGAAGGCTCTTGTACCAATGGTAGATGCTTTACACTAAATGTTGAAGATGGTCCATGATTTCCCAACACCATTTCTCCCCTTAGGAAGAAATAAAGCCAAATGTGTATGGATGATATGTTCCCATTCTTGAAAGGAATATGAGGGAAGAAAACTTTAAATTTAAGATGTCTCTAAAAGTTTCTCAAGTGTCACCATGTTGGTATTGTTGGGATTTTCTCTTGAAATCCTTGACTCTAAGGAATGACACAACACCAAGACCTAGGAATCAAGTTGATCTAGTTGGAATGACAAACCTATCATTAAACCAAGGAAAATAAAAGACCAATTTGATAATATTGGATCCTTATCTTCTATACTTTAAGTTCTATAATAATCAAGAGGGTAATCCTAATGAAGGTCTCAAAGAATAATATAATTCTTTGAAGGAGATCACTACAGAGAAAAATAGGTCTAATTAACACAATGCATGAGCTCAATTTAGTGGACCACTAACACATACTATGCTAGTTTCACATCAATCTGTAGCAAAGGATATTAGATGCATAGACAATTTGACAATTTCATAGATGTATAAATAAAGGATTTTAATTTTTGATAGGTGCATGCATGATCCTTTATACCATTACAAGCTTTGTGAATATATGACTTATGAAAACTAACTTATCTTCATTTCAAATAATCAAAGGGCTTAATGATTCTAGAAATAGTGAATTATTTCCCTCATGATTTTAAGCCTTATGAAGGCAACTAGACCCTGATAACTTATACTGTTTATAGATATGCCAATTATAAATTCAAGATATGGGGTTGAATATATTTAACAAAGATTGGTACCTAAGCTGGCATTGAGAGAGTTGAGTCAAATCATAACTAGTGACCACAAGAAAAAATTAATTCATAATCTCAGATGGGTCTAATCAACTTGGCTCTATCTTGTAGAGCTTAAACCCTCAATGTCTTCTTACCTTCAAATAATACAACCTATTCTTAATTATCTACTTTAACTTTAAATATCTCAAATATCAGGTTAGAAATATTTTCTATCAAGATGAATGCTTAATAGAAAGCTTTACTACGTCCATAAGATATAAACTAACTTCTAATAAAGAAACATAGTAAACGCGTGTTTAGGAATTCATCAGATTCCTTAAAAAATTCAATAAGAATTAGAGACATATTGCATTACAAAGATAATAATATGTCTTATATTGATTTCCTTAATATGAATTATAATGCCAGTTATAAAAAATAAATTCAAAACAAGATTATGTTGACATTATTCTTCCAAATTTACATGGATCCTTTTCCCTTTTCTCTCTTTTTCCCAAAATCCTCCCCCTTTCAAAGAAAAATTTCCCACCCTTTATATGGAATGACAATGCTCATCTCAACAGATGATTGAAACTTGTCTCCTCTTACAATCTCATGTCGATCGATTAGGAAATTGGAACTCCCAAGAAGGTTCTTGTGGCCATGTTTTCTCATTATTCAAAAGATAATATTTTAAGGAGAATCATTCTAACATTGCAGGGGTACAATGATATAATATTACTCTATCTTAATTTCCTTATCTTTCAATTTTAGGCTCGCCTTGAAAAAGAGACAGAAACCCATAACAACAACAAACTACCAAAAAACACCAGCACTGTGACCTATGTGCCTCAATAAAAGATAATAGAAGCCTCCTGAAGAACCATTGTAGGCTCCTTTTAAATACATATAGCATGAAGCACATGCAACTATCCTTTAGGCTCATTAGGTTAGAAGGTTCTGAAAACCCTCATTCCACTTCATATATGCTTTAACACAAAAGCAAGTTCTTCTTGATTGCATAGTTCAAGACCTTGGTTGTTGCATCTCACTTGGATGAGAATGAGTTTAAATTTTTTGCATAGGCTTAAAGATCTCATGCCACCAAAGGAGGACATACAATAATAGAGGGAGGAAGGTAGAACTAATGTTGGATATGTATGTGGGAAAATATTGCTTATTCAGCCTGTCCTTTCATAGGCCATGAGACATATCTACATGAGCCTAGCTATTATATCTCATTATTTCCTAAATGAAATCCTTATAGATGTCAGTGGCAGATGTGTCCTTGGGTCTCAAATGTTTCCTTTTTGGGCACTAAAATATCATATTGCAAGGCAAGTGAATTAATGAGATAGGATTTCACCTAGATACTTCTCCCATAGTGTACTCTTCTTAAAAGTGATGAAATGTAGATTTGAAGAGATATTGGTGTGTTCAACATAAGAATTCTAGCTTTGGATGAAATCTCAAACTAAGTGTTGTTACAAAATAGGATGTTCAGGGAAGAGTCTAGTGTTGTGCTTGGTATACAAAAGTACTAGATTTCACAAAAATAAACAATAACTTTAATATTATAATAATTGTACTAATGAAATAAAAATTATGTTGAATCACAATGTATACTAATATCTTAACACAAATATTCAATGTTTTCGACCTAATAAGTTTTGAATCCATAAACAAAAATCACACGACATCTGACAAATGTATAAAAAAATATAGTAATTTACAAATTTTAATTCACTAGAATGTGAGTGAAGTATATATACTGATCGCATTTAACAATATTTGACAATTTGAGAGAGAGAGAGGAGTATTCAAAAATATCTAGCAATTCAATTAATGATTTATCTCCAACAATATTTTATAAGAGAACATGGTACATTAGAAAACAAAGCATACCCAATACTTCTAACACACCCCACTCACATGTCCCAAATTAAAATTACTTGATAAACCTTTCACTTTATTTTCATATTTCAATTTCAATCATTCATACCAATTTATATATATGCATGTTTAGTAACATTAACTATAACATTTATATATTTTTAATATTTTTTTTTATTTTTTTTCAATCTTAATTTTAAAATTCCAAACAAATTTATTATAAATTATAATTTCTTTTTTTACAATTTTGAGATAAAAAGTATTTTTTCAGTTCTATTAATTTAATTTGACTACTTTACTTGCAATTATTAATATATAAATTTAAAATTTAAAATGCAGTTAGGCATGGGCAGTGCAGTAGAAACAATATGCGGGCAAGCCTATGGAGCGAAAAAATATGAAATGTTGGGAATATACCTACAAAGGTCTACAATTCTTTTGATGGCAACCTCTATTCCTCTCACAATAATCTACATATTTTCCAAGCCAATTTTGCTAATTTTGGGTGAATCTGAGAAAATAGCAACAACAGCAGCGATATTTGTCTATGGTCTGATCCCACAAATATATGCCTATGCTGCTAATTTTCCCATTCAAAAGTTTATGCAAGCCCAGAGCATCGTGGCACCTAGTGCTTACATTTCCTTAATTACAATCTTTATCCACATATTTATGACTTGGCTAGCAATTTACAAACTAGGCTGGGGAATATTTGGGGCAGCGATTGTTTTGAGCTTATCTTGGTGGATTGTTGTTATAGCACAGTATGCGTATATTATGAAAAGTGAAAGGTGTGCGCACACTTGGACTGGTTTTTCTCTTCAAGCATTTCATGGGTTGTCATCTTTCTTAAATTTGTCCGTTGCTTTTGCCATCATGTTGTGGTAAGTTATAACTTCTTTTATTTTCACTTGGTAATTTGATCATCTCTTACCCACGTAGGCCTAGTATGTTATACATTTTTTAAGTTTATTATCTCTTAAACATAAGCATGAGCTCTCTCAAATGTTTGTGGTTAAGTGTCTCTTCACTCACCCTAATAATTTTTTTCTTTATGGTGATTTTGAATTTTTTAAATAAAAATATTAATGTTTATAAAAAGGTTAAAATTTATTTATGAGATTATAAAAAGGACAATGAAAAATAAAGAATAGGAATATACAAATAATTTTTAACACATTCAAAAGAGAACAAAAGTAAAAGCCCTATATTAAAGTAAAATAAAAAGTATATGAAGGCAAATCATATTTTTCTATGCCTCATTCAAAATCAAATTCTTGTAAATTTAAATCCACACTAAAACTACTAAACCAAGATTTTAGATAAAACACACACTTTAAAAATGTTGTACCTAAGAATGAAAGCAAACCATATAAGGTACATATAGCCTTATCATATGAAAACAATTCAATTTTTTTTTTTTTACTTTTTATGTTAATATAAGTTAAAGTAAACCATGTATGGTACATATTAGCCATTCACACCTTATTAGATGAAAACAAAACATAAGTTTTGTTTGGGTTTTTATCTTAATATGATATATTTCTTTGAGAATAATAGAAAATTAAACTTGTGGGATCATGGCAAACTTCAAACTATTTTTATAATATTTCTATTGATGTTGTTTTGATGTGGAGAGATGCTTTATAATGGAAGCCAATAAATGAAAATTATTTATTGTTTAAAAGAATAAGAGAAAAAATTACTATAGTTTATTAATTTTTTTTTACATAAGTATATAATATATTAAAAAATAAATATAATGATAATATTAAAAAAGATGAAGGAAGCAAAGAGTAAATGAATTGCTACAACAATAAGGGAAGAAACTGCTTTCATTAAACTTTCATCAAACATTTACAAACTCCTCAAATAAATAGAAATTACAAATAGGTAAAAAGTCTCTCCGTTACAAGCAACTGAAATAAAAACTAAACAAAACTAAAAACTAAAACTATAATGTACAGTGGAGAAATTAGTTTTCTCCAACACCCCCCCCTAATTTCTACCACTAATTGTGTCAACATTTACAATGCCCAAATGATTTCTTAAATATTCAGAAGTCTCCTTTGCTAAATCCTTGGTAAATATATCTACTAATTGATCTTTGGATCTGCAAAACTCCAAATTGATTTCTACATTGTTCACCAACTCTATTATAAAATGATATCTTGTATCAATGTGCTTGCTTCTCTTGTGAAAACATGATTTTTTGACAATGCAATTGTTGATTTGTTGTCTTAAAAGATTGATGTTGACTCCTCCTGTACTTGAAATAAATCTATCAATACTCTCCTCATCCAAACAACTTGACATGTTATTGATGTGGCTACAACATACTCTACTTTAGCGGATGAAAGTGTCACTATGGGTTGCTTATTTGATGCCCATGAGGCTACACCTATTCCACAATGAAAGACCTAGCTAGAAGTACTCATCCTATCATCAATGCTGCCTGCAAAGTCACTATTAGTATAGCTAATCACACAAAAATCATTAGTTGTGGAATATAAAATTCTATATCCTATTGTTCTTGCCACATATCTCATTATCCTCTTTCCAACTTGCCAGTGTAAGTCTTTTGGTGACTATGAATCTTGAGATTAGAGAAAATCCATACAATAAATATAGTCTTGTAGCTGTAAGACACATCAAACTTCCAACTAATCTTTTGAATATTGTAGAATCAACATTAGGTCCTTTATCTTCGTTGTCAATTTTAGTTCCTGTAGCAACTAGTGTAGTTACTAGATTATAATTCAACATCTTAAACCTTCTTAAAACCTCCTTTGCATATTTAGACTGCATGATTCATCTCAGGTGGATGAGTCCTCTCAAGCGGATGAGCACCCTATTGGGTCTGTTTCTGAGGGTGTGGTGATGGCTGCAACGAACCCTATGAATTCTTTGGACTCTTCTGATCATAGTTCAGCTCACATGTTGGCTCCCCCTATTCTGAGCTGGACTACTACTTCTACAGTTCCTACTTCTTCCTCGGTTTTGCCTACTTCTGGCTCAGCTTCCCTGCATGCAGATTCTTTGTCTTGGGTGTTTGTTGTGGTTCATCGTGAGACCTCTTTGGCTGTGACTTCAGGGGATGATCCCCTCTCTCCTCATTCTGCAGATTTTGATTATGAGCTTTCCTGGACAGTGGTTTAGCAAAAGAAAAAGGGACTCTCTCATTCTGTGGCTTCTTTGTGCCCTAGAATCAAGGGAGTTAGGTTCTCTAGGTTAGATTATGGAGTTGTGTAGTTTCTTTTCATTGGTTCTTTCCAGCTGGGTTGTTGTGCCTATGCTGTCATTTTGTTGTTTCTAGCCTGTGTTGGCTTGCTTGTTTTGCCTTGAGAGCTTGTTTGTTTCAGGATCAGGAACTTTTTCCTAATTTTTCTATTGTTTGTTTGCTGCTTTTTGCTTCTCGTGGCCTCTGGCCTATTTTGCTACCTAAGGGACTTTTGTAATAGGGACTTGCACCCTTGTTTGTAGCTTACCAATATCAAAAACAAATAAAATTCTCTTATGTGATTGAACCACTTCAATGCCTAAAAAATATTTCATCAATCCTAAATCTGTCATGTCAAATTCTTTCTTCATTGCTAATTTAAATGTTTCTATAGACAAATTTCTAGTGAAAAGAAAATCATCAACATATAAACATACAATCAACACTTGACCTTCTTTGTTGATCTTTGTGTACAATGTGGGCTCATTACTTCTTCTGTTGAATCAATCCTGCTATACCATGCTCTTGGTGCTTGTTTGAGACCAAAGAGTGCCTTCTTCAATTTATAGAGCTTTTCTTCATGTCCATGCACTTCACAACCTGGTTGTTGTTTCACATATACCTCTTCTTCTAGAAAACCATTCAAGAAAGATGATTTGACATCCATTTGAAAAAAAGTCCATTTATTTTGTGCAGCTAATGCTAAAACCATTCTAATAGTATCAAGTCTAGCAATTGGAGAAAATATTTCATTATAATCAATTCCTTCTTGTTTTGCAAAACCTTTTACTACTAACCTTGCCTTATGCTTTTCAATTTTACCTTCTATATTAAATTTGGTTTTACTCTTATGCAATCCTTACCTTTAGGTAAATCAACTGGCTTCCATGTTTGATTTCTCTCAATAGATTCCATCTCTTCATTCATAGCTTTGATTCAATAGTCCTCCTTAACTGCTTATTCAAAATATACAAGATCACAAGTGAATAAAGCAAAATTTGAATGAAAATCCAAGTTAACTTCTCTTTTTTCTCCTTGCTCATACATCTCCTTCAAGCTTCTTGCTTTCCTTAATCTTCTTGTACACTGATCTCTTAGTTGGGCCAAAGTAGGATCAAAATCATTACTTTATGTATTGGGGGAAGAGTTTTCACCTTGTTCAACATTTCTTAGAGTTCTTGTTGGAGTACTTGGTGGACTTGGATGATTACCTTGCACACCATGATCTTCATATTCTTCATCATACAAGGGTATTGATGCTCCAGTTGTGATTTTTTTTATCAATGCTTTCATCCCATGCTTCTTCTTCTTTAAATTTTACATCTATGCTAACAATCACTTTCCTTGTAATGGGATTAAACAACTTATAAGCTTTTGATTCTTCACTATATCCAATAAAAATACATTTCTCACTTCTATCATCAAGCTTCTTTCTTATTTTTGATGGCACAAAAGAATATGCAAGAAAACCAAAAACTCTAAAATGATGTACACTATGTTTCTTACCACTCCAAGCTTCTTGTGGAATTTGGTCCTTGACACTTTTTGTTGGAATTTTGTTTAAAATATACACTGCACATGCTACTACTTCCACCCAATATTCAGTTGACAAATGTTTGGCCTTCAACATGCTTCTAGCCTCATGATTGTTATGTTCTTCCTTTCTCCTATACCATTCTATTGTGGTGTGTATCTTGTAGTAAACTACCTTTTGATTCCATAATATCTACAAAAATCCAAAAATTCATTAGACATATATTCACCTCCTATATCTGATCTCAATACCTTGATATAATGGCCACTTTGCTTTTCCACCATAGCTTTGAATTCTTTAAACTTTCCAAAGGCTTTAGGCTTCTTCTTGAGAAAATATATCCAAGTCTTCCTACTGAAATCATCAATGAAGGTTAGAAAATAAATGCTTCCTCCGAGTGGAGTTTGCATTGGTGGACACAAATCACTATGAACTAACTTCAATAATGCACTTGCTCTATATGAGACTCCACTCAAGAAACTCTCTCTATGTTGTTTTGCTAGAATGCAACTCTCACATGAAATATTTGGCTGCTCTATTGGTGGCAAACCTTTTACCATATGCTTCTTTTGTAACAAACTCAAACCTCCAAAATATAAATATCCATACCTCAAATGCCATAACCATGATTGGTCTAGATGCACCTTCTTGAAATTTACTTCCTCTTCTGCTTTGGTGCACTGAATTTGAAGGGGGAACATCTGATTCCTTGTCATCTCCACTCTTACAATCAACCTATCATTTGGAAATCTATCCAATGTAGTGCAAACACTATCCTTAAAAGATACCCTATAATCTTTTTGTATTAACTGTCCAACACTCATAATATTATGTTTTAAATTAGACATGAAATAAACATAAAAAATAAATCTTCTTCCACCATTCTTTGTCAAAACATTTATTAATCCTTTACCCTTTACAAGTACTTTATTGTCATTTCCCAATTTCACTTTAGATTTAACATAATCATCAAGACTAGCAAATAATTCCTTATTCCTTGTCATATGGTTGATACACCCACTATCTAAAAACTAGATATCCTTAGCACTTTCTTGAGTAACATGGCAAGTGATAAATAAACTTCTAGAATTAGTTTCATCTATGTAATTAGCATTTGATTTGCTCATCTCTTCTTGTTTCTTTCTTCACTCATATGCATAATGCCCATATTTTTTGCAATAAATACACTGAATGTTAGATTTATCAAACCTTTGTGAATTTTTTTGAAAATGATTGTTGCCATGTCCTCTATTGTTGTAGTATTTATTTGCTTGTTTATTCCTTTCACCTTAATTATTCCTTTCACCTTGGTCTAAATTACTCCTTCCACCTCTACCACTGCCTCTTCCTCTGAAACTTGACCTTCCTCTTCCTCTACCAGATGATACCTGAGACTTGAAAGCATTCTCAAAAAAAGTATTGTTATTTCTATTCATTCTAGACTCATGTGATAACAAAGATCCCATTAATTCATCTACTAATAATTGTGTCATATCCTTAGATTCTTCAATTGCTACAACTATTGAATCAAATTTGCTAGGAAATCTCCTAAGAATTTTTTCTATGATCTTCTAATCTGATAGTTATTCTCCATTAGACCTTATTTGATTCACAACATTCATAACTTGACTCAGAAATTGGTCTACAGACTCTGAATCATTCATTTGTAAATTTTCAAAATTTCTTCTAAGAGATTGTAGTTTAGCTATTGTCACCTTTGTGGAACCTTGATAGGTTGTCTCCATAATATCCCATGCCCTCTTAGATGTAGTTGCTACTACAACCCTAGGAAAAATAGAATCATCCATTGTTTGTTGAACTGTAAATAAGGATTTTGCATCTTTTTAAAAAATTTCTCTAAGTTCATCCTTTTGTGCTCTAGTCAAAGCTTCATATGCTACCTGATCTTTGGGGTTCTACAAATCCATTTCCAACTACTTCCTAAATTTCTCATGAACAAAACAAAGTTTTCATATTAATTGCCCAAAAATCGTAATTCTTACAAGTGGGAATGGGAATTTGGGGCTGCAAAGAATTCCTACCTAACGTCATGATCCATTATAATGATTAAAAGTCCTCCTTTCGGCCTTGTTTTAGATCTGTGACTTCAATACAATGACCTCCTTCAATGTTTGGATAGGGTGCAACTTCTCTTCTCCTTCTTTTTGTTTTATCTTTAGTGACTGGCTTACTAGGACTGCTTGCCTTTTTGTATTCAACGGTCATTTTTGTGGCCTTTTCAAATAGACACTTCTTTGCACCTATAGGCGGCTTTATTCTTGTAAATATTTTTCAAAGATGTTCAAGGATCCTGCAATCCCTTCAATACTAGTGGCTCAACACTTAGTCTTTCTTGGCTATTCTTAAATATCATCCACTTCAACAGTTAAAGGTTAATTTTGGCCAATAAAAGTAGGACAAATTTTTACTATTTTTTGTTGTGAATGAGGTGTAAAATTGCTATTGACTGTTTGACCGTTGAAATAGATGATATTTAAGTAGAGTGGTCTTGCTTTTGTCTTTGACTAAAAACTTTTGCGGCTTTCAAGCGTGGTTCAATAACCTTCTCTTAATAAACTTCTTTTTGGTAGGATCTTGACTTTTTCTGCTGTGACTTGATTTCTTATAACAGCTGCAAATATTATCATGCAATATCCCTTTAGACGACTCCTTTAGTGATTTGCTTCCTCTAATATCTCCAACAATTTAATTTTTTGGGGGATTTTCCTTGTTTCTAACAGCTTCTTTCTACCTTCTGTGGATTTCAATAATCAATTGGCTTTAAACCTTATGCCTTTGATCTCTGGCTTTGATACCAGTTTGAAGGGAGTAGTGAGCAAATGGATTGCTACAATAATCAGGGAAGAAACTATTTTTATTCAACCTTCACTAAATGTTTACAAACTACTCAAATAAATAGAAATTACAAATAGGTAAAAAGTCTGTTACAGTTTCACCAATACTGGAGAAGGGCTAGTAGCCACCCACCCTAACTTCGAGCACGTCAAGCACATAGCTAGACATATCGAATTTCGATGATTTTTTTGGGTTTTTCCGTATGCGACCGAAGAGCTTAAAGCTATTCTTTCAGCTTTTGGGCACTTATACATTTCCCTGTAGGACACGTTATGTGCACATGGGTCAAAAAATGGTTATTTCAACATGTCACCCCATACATCCGTACCAATGTGCCGGTAACCGCTCGCCATCACATTTGTACACTTGTCTTAATTTCATTGGTTAATTTACAAATGTATTGGTGCATTTGTGAACATGTACAAATGTTGTGAACATGTATTGGTGCATTTGTGTTAATTTATTTGGTTGGTATTTTACATGTATTGGTTCTTTTTAAAAAATTAATTGGGGGTCAAGTGATTAAAAACATAGTGGTTATTGGGGCGTGGGCGGCAACTGGCTCCTCTCCCTCAATGTACCATGGAGAAATTAGTTTCCTCCAACAAAAAAAACACTTCAATTTATAAAAAATAATTATAAATAATGACACTCAAATATATATTTTAAAAATTATATTATTAAAAGTATAATAATTGAATAGAAATATCTTCTTTTATTAATTTTTTATTTTAAAAATATTTTATATATAAAAATATAATATAATATTATTGTTTACCAAATAAAAATTTATATATGGGATAAATTTATTGGAAAGATACAATTTTAAATAAAGAATTAAAATGGGCAGGGGCCTTGGCTTGATTGGCTAAGTAATTCCGTTGCGGTAAAGATGGTCATGAGGTCCAGTCTCCCCCCTGCCCACCTGATATTGTAGCCGGTTCATAGCTCCGGTCAAAAGCATTTACCAATGAAAAAAAAAAAAAAGAATTAAAATAAAATAAAAAATTATTTTACCTCTATATTACAATACTAATTTTTTAAAAATAAAATAATAAGAAAAAATAAAATGACTATGTGTTGGTTTAAATTTGAAAAGAAATCTTTCTTCTATATTAAGAATTAAATAATATTTTAATACATATCATATTAACTAAATTACACTTTTGACAATGCAAGAGTATTTACATTGTTAATGGGTTGGTTACTCTTAATTTACAAGTTCAATTAGAAAAGAGGTCAAATATGCATGAAATTGAAAAAAGAAATTATTATTAGATTTTCTGAATCATTTTATTTTGGTTTTTCTTCTATCAGTTTAGAAACATGGTACTTCCAGATACTAGTCCTCCTAGCAGGCCTCTTGAAAAATGCAGAAATTGCATTGGATTCATTAGCTATATGGTATTTTTCTTTTACCTTTGATTTTCTTCCTTGAAAAGTCATCAATTTAATTTTAGAGTAATATAAGAATGCAATTCACAAATTTATTATTATTATTATTATTTGGTCTGATCTCACATATAAGGAAAATTATCAAAGCCATGGCAAGAAAGTAGGTTAATTTTCTTAATTCACTTGCATCATCTTTCTTCATGCAGCATGTCAATTTTGGGGTGGCTGTATATGACATCCGTTGGGTTTAATGCCGCTGCTAGGTAAGTTTGATTTTTTCAAAGAGATAATTTATAATAATGCAAAGACACAAGTTACTTTGGTTTAATAATTTTCTTTTGTGTTGCTATATTTAGTGTTAGAGTAGGTAATGAGCTTGGTGCTGGAAACCCAAAAGCAGTAGCATTTTCAGTGATAATGGTGACTACAATCTCCTTCTTGATATCAATGGTGTTTTCCATCATTGTTATTATTCTGCGAAATGTTATGAGTTATGTCTTCACAGAAGGGAAGGAAGTAGCAGATGCTGTAGCAGAACTTGCTCCATTTCTTAGTGTATCTATTATTCTTAATGGAATACAACCAGTACTTTCATGTTCTAATTTTTAAAATTTAATTCATTAAATTACATGTATTAAATTTATATATTTATGTTTTTTGTGTTTTCATATAAATTAACCAAAAAAAATTATTTTAACCATGCACATTGAAAATAGTTATTTATATCATCATTTCTTTTTTGAAATATGAAATTAGGCTAGGTTAGTTAACTTTTATACTTAAAAGAAGGTTTAGATAATGAGTAATTTGGTAATTTATATATTTTTTTAATATATGATTTTAGGTGTGGCTGTTGGTTGTGGATGGCAAGCTCTTGTGGCTTATATAAATGTAGGTTGTTACTATATTATTGGGATACCTTTGGGATGTTTGCTAGGTTTCAAATTTGATCTTGGAGCAAAGGTAAGAAATTGTTTATCAACTTAATTAGGTTGCAAATTTGTTAAATTGGTTTGACTTAATTGTTAAACATGTATGTTTGGCTTTGGATTTTCAAATTGATTGGATAATAGTTGATTTAAGAATTGAAGGGAAATGAAATATAATCTCATATATAAACAATTATTTTTCTTCTAATCACAGGGAATTTGGTCGGGAATGCTATGTGGAACAACCCTACAAACTATAATTTTATTGGTTATCACTTTCAAAACAAATTGGAGGAAAGAGGTAAGTTCTAAAATTTAAAATTATATATATATATATATATATATATAATTTACTACATATTCCTTATGTTAATTGATATGATTTTATTAAAATCTAAAATAGTTTAATTTTCTAATTAAATGTTTATAAAGCAATTGCTATTTTCAATATGCTGTGATCTAAATTATAAAATTGTGTATCTAAGTTATACTTATATGAGTGAATTTATTATAATGAAGAAGATTTTTTTAAAAAATTTTTTATAAATGTCTTAAATTACTTGGTATAAATATTAGTATTACACATATCCACAAAAAAGGGTGGGTGAAAAAAGTCAAACATTGAGAGCATATAAGGCATAACCTTAACGGATAAATTTGTAGAGAGAAGAGACAAGGCCACTAAGTGGAAATAGCTAAACCACTAGCAAGGGGTGGATCATGATCCATTGGCTTTCCCTAAGCATCAACAAGGTTTGGTTATCAAGAATTGGCTTCCAACTAATAATCACTCTATATTCATTGTAACACCCCGCCATGAAACTCTAGAGAATAACACAATTACACTACACAAACAGGACAATTTTTTTTTTTTAAAGAAATAACAAGGTAACATTTGAACATAGCTATACTAAGTAATGTTCTTCCAGGGTTCCATGGCTACATTACTGACAACAATAATTCATTCTGTAAGTATTGCATTAAATGAATAACCATAAATATTTCCATGACATCAGATAAATAATCATCCAGATCAAGTACAACTACAATTTTTCCATACACATGAGGATACAACATAATATTGTTTACATCATCTCATTTTGATTGCATTGGATTACATACATTATGAATAATCTGATATACAGGATAGTACATGAGCATAAATAACTATCTTTATAGACTGGTACAAGATCTGAAACTGCTACAGGAGATGCAGCCTTCTTGCTCACGAATAATGGCAAGGAAAAACCAATGGAGATAAAGCACATCCACCCAACCATGTGGAACCCTGAGGTCCACCCCCCGTGCTAGGAGATAACATAAGGCCCCAAAACATCAAATAGTCAGGTAGATAATTGACTATCAGGAACAAAGACTAATCATGACTCCATCACAACACATGACAACATCACAAGCAACTCAATATCCCTTCTAGAGGCAACACACTACAAATGGGGAGAGTACAACTAGGGAATGCTAGGCTGCAGTAGGGAGAGTGTCATCGCATGGTCCTAACATGGGTTACCCAGGCTATCTCTCACTAGAAACTGGCCCCCATCTATGGTTACCCTGGCAGCCTCTCTCTAGGCACCGGCCCCATAGGGTGACACACGCGGATCCGACACACCCTTTCATGGAGACAAGGAGGTCGAACTTGCCAACCAGGCCTTCTCAATCCCATCCTTAGTCTAAACAAGCACTACAGGCATGGGTGAGGAATCCAATTATCTTGTTTAATGTGAATTACTACCCAACCCTCTAATTCATTAATTAGGTTATCACTTGATTACTAACTTTCAATGGGTTACCCTGGCTAGCCACTTTGGGCGCTGGCCCCACATTGAAAGCCACTCCCCTACCTGCATCTAGAAACCCTAACCATCAAGCAAGACAATTACTATCTTAATGATAAGTAAACATAAACAATGCAAGGCATTTACCTTCTTGCATACAAAAAATAATCACAGTGACCAACCTGTACATCATTGTCCCAAAAATTTTCGTTGATCAATTGCAATAACCATAACAACACATATCGCGAGCAAGGTATGGGTCATCTTGCTCACGAATCTCAACCATGAATAAAATAGTTTCTCATTACGATTCCCAAGATCTCCCCATTACAATACTAAACACAAGCTCGATATCAACACATACGTGAAGGAGGTTTAACCCCATCATAATATATTCACAACACAATATGTACATCGTCTCACATTATTGTTTACCAAGACCCACATACATAGACAAAAGACATCATGTTCTTGCAACATCTTCATTTCAAGACACCTATGAATAGAATACATGCCATAGAATCATATTACCTTATGCCTCTAGAACCTAAACTTGACAATTTACACATAGACCAACTCACATGAAAATTTTGCTTGCAATAAGCAATTTCAACTAATCAACTCATTGACAACATAAATTCTTCTTACTAGAGCAATTCTATTTAATCAAATTAGCAACTAGATTCAAGTTATATCTCCACCAAGAATTTCATAAAACCTAGGTCTAGTTTAATTAATATTAATTCTATCTATTATATTAATCACTCATCAATTACATATAACCGTCAAGCTAAACAATGCATAGATAATATTAATTACAAATACTTATAACTTAAATGCTAATTACAACATTTATAATCCAAACCCATATATCATATTTCTACTAACAAAACCATTATAATAGAATCAATGCCATATTACAGTAAATATGTGATCATATTGATTAGTTTAATAAACATTCATATTAAACTATAACAACTACGTTTCTTTTGTTTCATAAGTTAATATCTATAGCATATATATATACTCCAACAAACTCATCTACTAAATTGTGTATCTTAACTATGCATGGATTCATTTTTAATTTATAATTAATAATTGATACCTATACAAATATTCATATGACATAAATGTTTATATACATGTTCATGCACTTGTGTAGGTTATTCCTATCCTCAAGGTAAGATTTGGTCAATCAACCTTCAAATTTTCGACGGTTTATAAACAACACCACTCTGCCTTTGAGTAGCAGCCACACCATTTCCATTTCTTCAAGCGACGACTTCATAGACCACCACACCCAATTTGAAACACCTTTGTTATACATGGCTGGAGTCTCACCTAGAGGATGGAGTTTGACAGACTTAAGGAGTATGCACACCGTATTAAATGGGTTATCTAGATTTGGATTATGGTCGATCAAGAATACTGTGAAGATTTGAACAACCAAAGAAAAAGACACCCAAAATATAAATTGACTAAATGAAGAGCTAATAAGATGTTTAATACAATCTACTATAAGAATTGGATCCTGAAGAATCTATGCAAAAGTGGGCAGTTTTATATGATCCAAAGTCCATATTTATTTGAGACCTTAATGCACATAACAAAAATATTTCCATCTAGATCTAATAGAAGGCAGAAGTAAGGAATACTCTAATGGACAAGGTACTTGAACTGTTTGACAAGGTTCAAAGATACTTACGTACACAAAGAACATCATTAGTTTATCTATTAGAGGATATGAACAACTAACAGATCCTTAGCAAGATGACTTCGTAACCCCTTTTAAAAATAGATAAGAACCATCGTTTCTAAGATTCAACACCAATATTTAGCAATTATAAGATTATATAGAAATCTTAATACTAATATATAGATAACATATGATTATATGCAAACCTTAATGCCAATATATATGGCGATTACTATCTTATAATTATAGGAAGATCCAATGTAAAAATCAAAAATATAATTCATGCTATGATGATCTAGGTTTATGACATGCAAATAAGGCAACAAATATGCTTCTTTCAAGATTTACATTGAAATGTTTGCTTTTCCAATTTTACAAGCAACAACCCTTAGAAAAACAACCTTTACATTTAATAAATAAAGGATACATATAATATTTAGAACATACAATATTTACATTTAACCAATAAAGAAAAACATATAATATTTATATTTAATCAATAAAGAAAAACATATAAAATTTACATTTAATCAATAAAGAAAAACATATAATATTTATATTTAATTAATAAAGAAAACATGATACCTCAATCACAATATCCCACTAATGGTAGAATCCTTGAATGAAAATCATAAAATGAGCAAGTCACCCCCACTCCATGAAGAGTTTTTAAAGAGAAGGAAAGAGTAACTTCCTACCCAAAACTAACTCAACCACCCAACTAATTCAACCAACCACCTTCCCATTTTCGTCACTTTTGTAAGTGGGGCTTAAAGGAGGGTTTAAAAACCTTTTAAAATATTATAAATGACAAAAATAAACTTCTTACCTATGTACCTTAGACATAAGACAATTTTTCAAACATAAAATACAACTTAGACCTCTTAAAAACACTTAAAAATCATTTAAAAAGTTACAAGGTTAAATTCCACACAAGAACATAATCATTTTATCACATAAAACTAAAAATAATATTTCTTAACATCATGGCCAATAGACCTTAGGGCCCCATGCCTAGGTCAGACATCACACAGAAAGACATAAAGTGGCTAAATGACCACCATCATCCATTGACATAATAAATCTACATGTACACTCAACAAGAAGTGTTAGTACAATATATGGCCAAAATATATCCATCATAAATAACATATTATCACAAATCCATTAGTAACCAAAGTGTAATGTTGAATCAATACGCTCTTGATCCAATTGTTAGGCTTCGTCAATTGGATGATAGGACTGTCTCCTCTCTACTCTAGGGTCTGGTTAGTGCGTTTACTAGTGTTCAGCGACCTTCCCTAATTAAATCAATTTAATAGTAGTAATAAAATAATTCATATTCAAACAACTTTAAATAATTATTTGAACTAGGTAATTATCAATTACCAATTTAATCTTATTAAATATTAATAATAATAATAAGAATATTATATGACCTTATTAAATATTAAAGTGGGTCAAATATTAGTATGACTATATAATGAAATATAGGCATACAACATAACCCACTGAGTAGGACAGCCGTTAAAAGCCAAATCAAACATGTTCACAAACCAGGGCCAAAACGCACTTAACCAACAAAATCCATCAAATATAAATCAATTGCAACACCTGCCATACTGACCGAACTGACAGGTTGAACTAGACATGTCATGCATCCTGATCGAGGATGATGACTTGGGATGGGGGACCTTAAGTTATCTCTGGAACAACTTGTTGGCAAGAGACACTATATAGATTCATGGTTGTTGTCATTGATGGCAACAAAGGTCATCCCACATATCCGCAAGTCATGGTGTGTCTCTACTGGAAGTCAGAATGAAGATTATTGTGGTCCGGTGAACAAGAACAGAGCATGTGGCAAGGTCCGACAGACTGGTCCGGATCTCTCAGAGGAAGTATCTTGGTGCAGTGCGGATTTGGGGAAGTCAAGAGGACTACCTTGAGTGGTATATTCCAAGGATTTAGCCTCCGGTGATAAATGAGGGAAAAGATATGAATAGTTGAGTACCGGATTCCTGAGTGACAGTATGAACAGAGGAAGAACTAACTGACAGAACATCAGACTACCTTCCGGATGTGTTACTAATGGTGTTAAAGGTTATGAAGGCATGAATCATACTTGGCCGACATGATTAATGATTTCTACAAGTATATGCTTGATCCGCATTACTTGATGTGGTGGGATTCAGCTGACAGATCAGAATTAGTGAAAAGATTGACTATTCCGGATGCCGACTAGAAAGGTGATGAAATTACTTGTGCGGATATATATATGCATGATGGATTTAGTTGTGAGAGTAGCAGTTGTGTGATGTGATATGTGAATAAGTGCAGAGCAGAACATAATCAGTAAGATAGATCTGGTATGTAAAAGGAAAGCAGAATAAAGAGAAGAGGAAAGATGAAGTGCAGCAAATCAGTGTACTGAGCCTAACCGGAACTGAACTCCAGCATATGTGGATGCTTCCAATCAGTTCAAGTATTGTATAACATTCTTTTGTAAACAGTGTGTCTCCTTGTAGGCAGTGTGCCTCCTTTGTGAGCAGTGTGCTCGGGCAGTGAGCCCTAATTGGCAAGTGCCATTTTGTAATTCCTTATTCTTCTAACAGAGAATAATCTTTGGGTTAATCACCCTGTGGTTTTCTCCCTTAATAGGGTTTCCACGTCAAAAATACTGTGTCATGTGTTTTTCATCTCATGGTTATATTTGCTTGTTTGAATTAATGCTGCATTGATTAATAAGAAAGTTTAGAAAGAAGAAATAATTAGGATAACTGATTCACCCCCCTCTCAGTTATCAACAATTAGTATCAGAGCTAAGTTCCTCCTAATAAAGCCTAACAGCTTGAGGAAGATCTGGGAGTTCAAATGGATGCATATGGTTTAAGGGAGCAACTCAAAACTGCCCTTGAGGATCTTGAACAGTCAAACTCTGAAGTCAATGAATTAAAGGAAAGACTCAAACAGGCTGATGAATTCATGAGAGAACTAAAAGATAAATTAAGTCTCTCTATGAAAAAGAGAAAGGAGCTGCTCCAGCAATTGGCAAGACAAAGTGAAGAAAGTAATGCAAATGAAGAGCTGACTGAAAAAACCAAGTTACGTGAAAAGTTATCAAAAGAAGTCATTATGGTAAGACATGAAATGGAATAAGGAGTTATAAAGTTTACTCAAGAGATTGAAGAGAAAAGAAAAACTGAAGACAATCTAAGACAATCTCTCAAAGAGAAATCAGAAGATTGCCACTAGATGGATAGGATTATCAGACATCTTGAATCTGATCTTGAAGATGCTAAAGATAATGAAGAAAAACTTGAGGATCAAATTGTCTCTCTCAAAAGGGATCTTCAAACAGCAAATGAATATAAAGAGAAATTCAAGATAAGTTCTGCTCAACTTGAAGTTCTTCTTAGAAGTCAAAAGAGGATAGATGACAAGTGTGGTTTAGGATATGAAAAAGGAGAAAGCTCCAGATCCGGTCAGAAGAATTTTGGATCAGAAAATCCAAGGAACAGGCCTAGAAAACCTCCGGTAAGACAGCCCAATGCTCAAAGATATCCATCCTTCAATGGATACTGCCACAGCTGCAATCACTTTGGTCACAAAGCTAATCAGTATAGAAAGAGAATGAATCAGACTAATTCATCCTTCTCCGGACAATGCTTTAACTGCAAAAGGTATGGACATAAGTCTCTTGAATGCAGAAATATGCAAATGAACAAATCATTCAATGGTAGATGCTTTACATGTAATAGAGTAGGTCATATGGCTAATCAATGCAGATCAAGAGGTTATCAGTCAAATATGCAAAGAAATGTTGTTTGCCAGATCTGTAATAGGTCCGGTCATAATGCAAAAGTCTGTAGAAGCAAGAATCAGGACAAAAGAGGTCCGGTACATAGTCAGAATCAAGACAAAGGTAAACAAAAGATGAATGCGGATGACGTTAGGAATGAGATGAACAAGATTTGGGTGAAGAAAAGATCAGAGAAGGTAGAGGTTGGATCTGCACCAGACTCTGGGGCTGATATTCCTTCTAAAAATTAAGAAATGAGCTTTGGCTCAGGGGGAGAGACAAAGAAAATCCTGTTCCCCTAGCCAATCAAGTGGTGCCGGATTAGGCACAAGATGCGGAGTAAAGGGTTTGAAGATATGAATCTTGAGATGATCCAGATAAGATTTCAAAGGTCCGCATGAAGATGTGAAGAAGTTGTGATCGATCATGTAAAACCTGTTCCAAGAGATGCTCCGGAATGACAGAGAATTACAAAAAGATCTGGAGAGATCTAGAAGTGCATTGTCTTATTCTGTGGATTGGACAGAGTATTTAGGATGACCTTGTGATGTGTCATCTTGATTTGTTCATGGCTGGAAGATCTGCATGATGTTCATAAATCAGGATTGATCCGGTTCTTCAAGTCATTCGAATAAGGCAAACTGGAATAATTTAGGTCGAGCATTTATTGCAATCAAATATTAGGGTTTGCAGAGCAATATAAGGGATTTCTCATAAATCACTTGTTCATTCTGCACTCAAGAAGTGAAAAGTGGAGCTCTGCAACAAAATTCATCAAGTTCACCAAAGATCTCTTGCAGAAGTCATTACATACAGAAATCAATCCAACCACTCCGTGTAACCGAAGGCGCATAAGGTATTTTCCGTTTTCAACATCTCACTGCAAATCTTTGAAAAATGGCTACTTCGAATATAGTTAAGATCTCTGATAGACCTCGCCCCACATTCAAGAAACATCCATACAAATCTTTGGAGGTAGATCCCCTAGGAGCCTTCTCTAGTGTTCCGCATGGTGTATTGCATATGGAGGACATTAGGGTTTACATTCATGCAAATTTTGAAGACTTTGGAGAATCAAAATTGATGGATATCTATCACAAACAGTTGATAAACAAGTCCTTTGAGATTAAGCCTCAGTACAAAGCCATCCAGGATAAGCACTTTGCACAGTGCATTCATTTCCCCTGTTTTGAAGAAGATGAATGGGTCCGGCATGTACTAAGTAGAGTGCATGACAATTTCCTTTGGTTAAACAAGCCTTTCAAGATCACCAAAGATGCAATTAGGGCTGTAACTGGTCTACACTCATCCGGTGGATTAACTATTCTCAAGTCTGTCAAAAATCAGATAGTTAGTGATGCAACCAGATCTAAATTTGACAAGAGAGCTATGAAAATTGAAGACGTCACTAAACCGGATGTCAAATTTGCATCTATGATAATTGGTTACAAGATCTATCACTCCAGTAGGGAAAATTCAGTACTGGGTACTGTAATTTACACAGCTTGTCAAATGCTAAAGGAGAATGCAGACTATGACTTGTGTGAGCTTCTTCTAAACCAACTTTTGGAAAATCTGCAGAAGATCAAGAAGGACAAGAAAAACTCCTTCAAGTATGGTAGTTTGATCCTTTGTTTATTCTTTTATTACATGAATGAGCTTCCCAGATCCAGTGGATGGATATGGCAGAATGACAGACCAATTGCCATCCAAATCAGAGATTATTTGCATGGACTTGGGGATGCTAAAGCAAGAAAAACAACCTTGTGGGGATATTTCAAGAACTTTCAGAGCATGATGCATGCAAGAGAAAGAATTCCCCAGTCTCTTGTTGAAAAATACAAAGACACAGTATGCTTCATGGTAGAAATAGATCAGTGCCTAATGGAGGCAGTAGAACCAAGAACTGTGTGGATCATGCCCATGGGGTATGAGGTGGATGAACAAATTGTGGAGCTGCATGTTCAACACATGCTAAGTCAGCCTAAAGATCCAAAGGCAGAAAGGTTCAGAACATTTGAGGAACTGAGTATAAAAATTCATGTTGAACTCAGAGAACCAGAGATCAAGAGGAAGGTTAGAAAAGAAGTAGAACATATAGAACAAGGCCTTGGGATCTCCATGGAGGCACTTGATGCTCACCGGAAGAAGAAGGAAGGGGATGAGAAAGAGAAGAAGAGGGCAGAAAAGAAAAGTGAAGAAAGTGTTCCGGTAGAAACCTCCACCCGGACCAGATCATCAAAAAGATCTGCACCTCCCATAGCCAAAAGCTCAAAATCGGAAGTCCAGGCATCTGGCAAAAGATCCAAGACGAAAGCCACAAGGGCTTATGAGAGTCAAAGAGATGAAGAGGAAACTGAATCAGATGAGGGAGTAAAGGAAATAAAGAAGCAGAAGAAGAAAGGATCTGATAAACCCTCCACAGGCCAAGACAAGGAAGAAATGGCAGGGAAATTTGTTGAAAAGCCCACCCTGTCTCTAGACAGTGTAATCAAATCAGTCACTGTGGATGGGAAACTTCAACCAGTGGCCGAATTCTATGATGACTACAATGAGGCTGACCAAAAGATCCTGCAGGAAGCTACAATCAGGTATCTGAACATTTACAATAAAGCTTTTATTGAGATTATCTCCGAAATTCCTAAGAGTCTAGAGAAGGAATTAGAAATAAGAAAGAACAATGCCCACGCAAAAGATCTTGAGATCCGGGAGTAGATAGCTATTCAGCTATATCTTCAAATTGATCCCAAGACAATGAACATAATATTCAAAGACTGCAAAGATGAGTTCAGAAGTAAAGCAAGGATGAATAAACTCATGCTTGGTGAGACTGACAAGGTGGCCATGGATACAGAAGAGATCCTCTGGAAGGCCTTCAAAAGGTTTAATCTTCCCATTGTAGAGGACTTAGGTGCAGAAACAACTATGGACTTGGAATCCTCTGCTCCGGAAGAAGTGGCCCTTGAACAGACTAACATCTCTCCTTCGGTTTCCCCTACAGTCTCCGGATCCAAAGAGGAAGAGAAATTACAAGAGAAAGGAGCAGCGGTGAAGGAAAAAGAAGGTGACAGTGCAAAGATTGCAGAAGGACAGAAGACTTCACCAGAGAAAACCACAACTGTCAGTGGTGGGAATGTAGAGGAAGAGAAAATTCCAAAGGACAGCTCCAAGACTGTAGAAGAGAAGAAACATCTGTCTCCGGCAAGAGACACGGCACAAACTGTCCAAAAATTTCTGAGCAAAGAAGCAATAGAGATTGATGAACCGGAGCTTCTACAAGGTCCATTCAACTTTGATTCCCTCTCTCCGGTGCAGACAATGAAGATAGCTTCATTTGCAAATGCTAAGGCAAATGAAAAACTCCTAAAGTCTCATATAGAAGACTGTGAGTTGATAGAGGCTTCTTCCAGAGTGCTTGAGAAGATTATGCCATCGGTCCAGAAAGATCCCATAGCCTCCTCTTCCGGTAATCTCAAAACCTTAGTCAGCAGTGTTGGTACACATTTCGAATCCCTAGAAAAATTAGCTGAAGAAAAGGTCCGGAAGGAGTTTTTGGATAAGAGATTCTTAGAGGTACTAGGATTAATCTCTAATGATAGGAGAAATATGAGTATTGGAATAAAGAGCTTAGAAAATGCTCTTAAGGATGGCGGTGACATTTACAAATTTTGTATCTCCTGGTCAAAAGCAACAGTAGAAATTGAGAAGAAAATAAAAGAGGAACAGGACAAACTACTGAGTTTGTCTCAAAGTTTTGATCCTCTCTCTTCCTCCATAGTAAATCAAGAATGTCAAACTATTACAATCACAAATGCAATAAAGAACCTTGAGAAGGAAAGGAAGAATATAATTAGGTGGATGGGAGAACTTAGAAGGATTATTATCCCTAAGTTAGAAACCATGCATGAGGCCATAAGTGATGCCAAGACTACCACCTAAACCAATGATCCGACAGATCTTAAGAGGGAAGAAGCTTTTGCGTTTTTGTTGAGTGGTCACATTCCAATTTTGGATAGAATGAAGCAAAGTTAGGCTACAAAACTTATCCAATTGAAGACATCCTTTGCAGACATTCTTCAGTTTTTGTGAATATGTAATATACAGCCAAGTATAGAGTAAAATTCTTGAAAATTTTGGTGTGCGGACCCTACCCTTTGCCATTGATGTCAAAGGGGGAGTGAGGAGCAGTGAAAAAAGAGGAATCCAACTAAGGGGGAGCTCCGAAAAATGTATATAAAGACAGAGCATCAGCCAAGGGGGAGCATAGTGTAAACACTTAGTCATTTTTCACTAAGTGTTGCCATCAATGCCAAAGGGGGAGATTGTTGGCAAGAGACACTATATGGATTCATGGTTGTTGTCATTGATGGCAACAAAGGTCATCCCATATATCCGCAAGTCATGGTGTGTCTCTGCCGAAAGTCAGAATGAAGATTATTGTGGTCCGGTGAACAAGAACAGAGCATGTGGCAAGGTCTGACAGACTGGTCCGGATCTCTCAGAGGAAGTATCTTGGTGCAGTACGGATTTGGGGAAGTCAAGAGGACTACCTTGAGTGGTATATTCCAAGGATTTAGCCTCCGGTGATAAATGAGGGAAAAGATATGAATAGTTGAGTACCGGATTCCTGAGTGACAGTATGAACAGAGGAAGAACTAACTGACAGAACATCAGACTACCTTCTAGATGTGTTACTGATGGTGTTAAAGGTTATGAAGGCATGAATCATACTTGGCCGACATGATTAATGATTTCTACAAGTATATGCTTGATCCGTATTACTTGATGTGGTAGGATTCAGCCGACAGATTAGAATTAGTGAAAAGATTGACTATTCCGGATGCCGACTAGAAAGGTGATGAAATTACTTGTGCGGATATATATGCATGATGGATTTAGTTGTGAGAGTAGCAGTTGTGTGATGTGATATGTGAATAAGTGCAGAGCAGAACAGAAGCAGTAAGATAGATCCGGTATGTGAAAGGAAAGCAGAATAAAGAGAAGAGGAAAGATGAAGTGCAGCAGATCAGTGTACTGAGCCTAACCGGAACTAAACTCCAGCATATGTGGATGCTTCCAATCAGTTCAAGTATTGTATAACATTCTTTTGTAGACAGTGTGTCTCCTTGTAGGCAGTGTGCCTCCTTTGTGAGCAGTGTGCTCGAGCAGTGAGCCCTAATTGGCAAGTGCCATTTTGTAATTCCTTATTCTTCTAACAGAGAATAATCTTTGGGTTAATCACCCCGTGGTTTTCTCCCTTAACAGGGTTTCCACATCAAAAATACTATGTCATGTGTTTTTCATCTCATGGTTATATTTGTTTGTTTGAATTAATGTTGCATTGATTAATAAGAAAGTTCAGAAAGAAGAAATAATTAGGATAACTGATTCACCCCCCCCTCTCAGTTATCAACACAACTTATCCATTGGGTTCAAGGCATGCTCAGACCTATTAATTCAAGTGGAGTCGATGCCTGATACCTGCATCCTGCAACAAATGACACAGTCAAGCATGTATAGATGCATATAAGCTGACACTAGGTGAAAAAGGAATCACAACATCACAGGGCACTCGCAAGTGAGTGATGCAACATCGTCCTTTCCACATCATATCAATCTAGATTAGATAACACATAATCATAATCAAATTGAATCTACCTCATTATTTGAACAAAACCATACACTGAACATATAGGTGCATGAAATTGAATAAGTCTCAGAAGTACCATCATAACAAATAAATCTAACAGAATCAGTCCATGAGATCCATTCTAACATATAACAATTGTAGTAAGTCGACATCCTAATCATTGGAATGCAAAATAATGTCAAAGCCTGCATTATCAGTGTCGCAATAGAGATTATCAATAAAACACATTAACTATCATATGAAACCTCACATGGATGAAATATCTATTAATATTGTACAACATCAATTGTTTACCTTACCTTAATTATTCCTGTTATTATACCTTCATATTCATGCACCTTGATCAGTTCACCTGTACATCTAAGGTGCGAACGGAGGGGCACTACATTCATTTTATTCTTCAGTAGGGGGTTGAGTGTCACAAATAGGAAAAATGGTTAAAGCAAGAAGAGAAAATTCTCTAGAATATAGCTATTTATAGGCCCCATGGTCACAAGGCTTAGAAAAGGATGAAGGTAGGCATGATGGTTGAGACCAACCATGAGTAGTCTAGACCTTGGCTCTTCTTGGAGGGTGCTGGGAAGCATGTGATTGAGAGTAATGTCCACGATGGGTATTCTAATTGCATCCACATCAACATCAATGAGGAGAGGAGTGATCCTTGTTGGAGGGTGGAGTCAATGGTACTTTGAAAACTATGCATAGGACATTACCCCATTGATTTAGAAGCATCTATAAATGTCCCACTTTAAGTGTAACTTTGTTTGCTTGCACTTGAATTTGCATGAGAATATTGGAACAAATCATAGCCTTAGTGAGAAGTGTATATCAACAAAACAACCAAATAAAATAGTAGAATTTTTGTCTTTCCAAATACCAGAAAGAATTTCCACCTTGAAAACATGCTAAATATGGGTGAACTTAGCAATAATTCTGGGTCAATCTCCCAAAAGAATCATATGCCATGAAAATGGTTAGGCCTAACAAGCCAAAAAAAATCATGAATCCAATTCAAGTATAATGGGCTTTAGGATAAAACTAGAATAGGTTCTTTAGAGTCTCCTACTATCCATAGAATGGACAACAAACATTGACAATGTTCAACTAAGTTAACCTAGTACCAAGAGGAAGACCTTGGTAGAGAAAACACTTAGAAAAATGGGCAAGTTTTAACTCAAGGATAGCTATAGTCACAAGAGTCTAGAGGAGATTACAATAAAATTATATGATTTAATTTTGAAACAATATGAAGGTGACAAGAAAGCCAAGTATATCCCTTGCACATGGTCTATAACTACAAAATGGCATATCTAGATACTATTTCCAATCTTTCCGCCAAGGTTTGAAATTTCTCAGCCCAAGTTTAAAAATCATATGGGGAGAAATCGACTCAAGAATAGTTTGTAATGACTCAAAACATTAGAAAACCCATACTTCAATTTGGCCTTTGTCCAAGTCAAAAGACCCCTAGTAGACTTAGAAAAAAGATTAGGTAAAGTCTTGATTCCTTTATGATATAATTTCAATGCACACCCAAGATGTCTTAGCAAGGGGTTGATCATAACAAGAAATAATAAGAGACCACCAAATAGAATGCTAATTAATGAAAAGACCCTTGCAAAAGTCATTTTCATGTCATATATGCCATAGTTTAGTGGCTTTCCAATCTTTCCATGTGTTTTTGATGACAAGCATGCCTATATCTAGATATAATCCTTCAATATAAGAATATTATGAAAAAATGCAAGTCCCTTCTGAGCTTGACATCTGACAAGATGTTGTTGAACCTTGTATTGTAACTTAATTTGTTAGTTTGTCAACTAGGTTAGTGTCCAAAGGCTATTCGCAAAAGGAGGCTATATATCTCAACACAACAATGTTTAGGTATTTTAATGAAAATACAAATAAGTTTCTAAATTAGAAAACATTAAAAATTAATCTAGGAAAGCTTTTGAAAACTAAACTAACAAGCATAATAAATCTGACTATAAAAGAAAGAGCAATTTTTGAACTAGAAGAGCATGTAAAATCTATCTATGAAAGCATGTAGAACTCTAACTATGATAATAAATATTACACTAAAAACTTGATCTCTTAACATAGATTCACAGAACTTCATAACTTTCCTTAACATGAAATGGAATTTGCAAAGCTTACTTGCTTAACAAAATTACAATGCTACGAAACCTACAGGCTAACACATTCTACTTAACATATCTTAAATAAAGAGAATTCATGACAATACTAACATAATTTATTATTGAAACACACATCAAATAAAGACAAATAGTTATCTATGTTAATCCTTGAAGTGGCCATCTCTCTGGAATGTGCATAAAACTTGTAAATCTTCAAAAAAAAATTCAAAACACCAACATTTCATCACTCAGTACTCAGGAAATCATATAACTTAGAATTTTTGCAAAACTATTTCAAAATTTAGAACAATCTATTATCTTCGTATGTCTTTTTGAAGAAGGGGGTAAATCATAAAACACACAACAACAGAAATGGGACACAAAAAATAGAATATTTCTTTATTGATCTAGGCAACTCATTACATTACAGAAGCTCAATTACAATAAGAGGAATCAATCCTCCATAGGCTGCAACACACTACAGCTACACATCACCAGGCTCTTAGAATCTTCTACCTTTTGTAACCCCAAATCAGCTAGGGTTTCTATTTTCCACCTATTCTTGACTCTACACTTTCCCCCTTAACTCTACTACCGCCCAAGGTTCCCAAAATAGTTATAAATAGCATTTTTTGGTGGCCTCTAGCTAAATTTTGAAATTTGCAACTCCCTCCAAAAGTAGGTCAACTTCCGAGAAGCATAACTTTTGATCCGGGTGTCCGATTGTCAAACCGTTTTAAGTGTTGGAAAGCTCATGATGTGAACTATCACGTCAGATTTTGTAAATAGATTTCCATCAACTTTTTTGGATGTTATGGAATGTTTTAGAACCTCATATCTTGTTTCAAAAATTTTTAGAGGCTTTTCGGAAAACAAAAACTTTAATATCTTTCAGCTCACAAATGATCTTTGCCCAATTCCTTCACCAAAGGTCTTATATTTCAGTTATGAATATTTCTGTAAATTTTTGCTTCAATCCGTTCCCAAATGCAAACTTTCCTAAAATGGCAGTTAAACCTTCCAAAACTGGCAGTTTGCTATTTTTAGTAGTTTGGAAAAAATTGAAAGTCCTACATCTTTATTTAGGAGATTATGGAACTAGAAACACTAATTATGGAAAGAAATGAAAACACCTGTAATGATTTTGAATTAACTTCTTTTTGGGTGATGCAAGATTGCCCTTACACCACTAGATGCTCCTGCATCACTTTTGAATCATGGAACAATGCTATATATCTGCTATTCTAAATGCATGCCTAAAATCTAGAAGCTGGCAATTTTATACATTTGTTGCCTGTAAAATTTTTAATTGAAAACATTAAATTTTTAAGAAGTCTTCTTTGATACAACAACTTAAAGAAGTCAAGGCTCAGAGTGAGAGCTCTCAAATATAGATGTATTTGATAAAACAGAAGAACTGAGCATTCTATATGGGAGGAATAATTAATATAACTAAGACTTTTGCTAGTGCTACCTAGGACTCTTTCTAGGGTCTCTAACCTCTATCTAAGCTATATTTCAAAAGCACTTCTTCCTCCATAAAGTCTTCTTTATCCTTGTTGTGAAACCCTATTTAACAAGAATAGATGCTTTGCAACCACACTTTATTAGTTTAAGAGCTTGATTTAGTCAAAATGGAAAGTGAAGTATTTGTACATCATTTTCAAATAAATAAATAACAATCTATCATATAAATCAAATAATATTGGCATGGTAAGCTTAATCAAGCTATGGAAAAGGATCATTTGGGCTGGTTATGATGATGGTAACTTTTACCTCATCAACATCCATTGAGTAACTTTACAAAAATGCAATGCCTAATCAAGACCTTCCAAGATTTATTCCCTTTTAGGGCTTAGATAATCTATTTACTACATAGAGCTATACCTTGTCATTAGATTGAAATCGAGCCAAGCCCACCAGATTCATGAGGGAGACAACAAAACTCCTAGGATAATATGTGAAGTCCTTTGCCTTGGTCAGAGAAAGACCATAAAAATACCTTAGGATTTTTTCAAGCTTTGGATATAAGGGTTTGGAAGACACCCAACAAGAGGAGTAATAAACATGCATAGAAACAACTTGATTTCATAACACACCTAAAATTTCCCTACCAGAGAAAGAGGCTTAGTAATTTAAATAGTTTTTTTTTTCAATTCTAAAAATGACAACTTACCATAAAGAGGAAAGTGATGTCTAAAAAGTAAAAGGGTTACCTAGGAATTTGAACACTTCCTCATGATCAATCCACTTCTAGCTATAGAAATTAAGCCAATTAGGCTTAGTTGAGAAGGAATGCCTATAAAATTAATGTTTTTACCATTGTATGCTTGACCCTAAAGCTTTGCGAAAAATATATAAGCATTGAAGAGCATGAGTGATGTTATTTTTGTCCTCTAAGAGAGTGAGAAAGGAGTCATAAAAAAATCACCACTAAATAGATGGGTTATAGAGTTAAGCAAAGTAATGCCTTTAACTAGGTTTTGTGAAACAAAATTAGCCAAAAGATATGTAAAGTCTTTTGTAATAAGCACATATAGAGTAGGAGCCAAGGGGAATCCCTTGTGGAGTAAAAAGAAAGCCTACAATTCTTAGATTGATGTCCATTGATTGTAATACAAGTAGAAGCATCAACAAAGACCATTTGGTAGAGCACACAAATTGAAGACCAAATCCTAAAGTTTGGAGCATAGAAAGGATGAAAAGAAACTCAATGCGGTCATAAGCTTTGGTAAAATCAATCTTGTTAAAAATGGCTTGCTATTGAGAATACTTGCCCCATTTTATTGTTTCCTACACAATAATGATATTGTTAAGAATGCACCTAAATTTGATGAAGCTAGTTTGTTCAAGATGAATAAGATTCAAAGGATGCGTATGGCATAACTTGAGAGAGATCTTTAGAAATTATTTTATAGGAGACATTAAGTATATTGATCAATCTCCAATTTCAAATACCTTTTAGATCTTCAAGTTTAGATATAAACTTGATGTTTACTTCGTTAATAATATCACCCAGAGAATTGGAATGAAAAGCTTCAATATAGATTTTGTGAAGATCTTTGTCAACCAAATCCCATAGGGTCATGGAGGTCCTATGGGGTAAGGAGTTACTCATAGAAATCTCTCTAAGGGTGTGTAACTTGATGAGGGACATGTTGATGACCATTTTAGCACATGAAACTCAAGTAGAATGAAAATCACTCTACTTCTCCTGAAAATATAATTGATCCAAGAATAAATCACCTCCTAGGTCTTGGTGGCCAAGTCTTGATGATGTTGGAGTAGCTTAATAGTCTATGAGATTTTTTTGTTCAATGGGCTTGTGTTGGTGATTTGAAGTAATGACCAAAATGCTACAAATATGAACCAAAAGTTCTAGATGTTACTCACACAATTGATATTGTTTAAGATTTTAAGCAACATTTATTTGCAATCTAGTTCAACTCTACTTGATTCAAAAAGTTCAAAAGATTGGATTTGAAGATGTGAAAGTAAAAATTATGGATAGACAAATCCATAATAAAAAGTGCTCAGGTTGGCCACACAAGTTGCTTACCATCAACAAACAACCAGTGACATGAAGCATCTTACAAATTTATCAAATATCCACCTATTTAATTTATAAATACAATCATAAAAGATAGATCTATGATTAGTCCCCAATTCCAAACTTTATAAATTTTAATGAAATTTGAGATACCCCACAATGCAATGATGAGTTCATAAACCCTACCATTAACATTATAGATGCAAGATTCTAAGGAAAATTAAATTTTGAAGTGGATGCATAACACCACTATATTTCACATGCAAAAATTACACACCAACTACCAGATCTCGTAACATAAGATATATCATTAAGTACTTGGAAAAATCTCACTAGGCATTCCAAAAATCAAAAAAGGAAATAAACCATATCACTACTCAAATTTCGGAGGTCTTCAAAATGGTGGAACTTGAATTGAATATAGCATGTTCATTATAATTTTCAATAGATATGCCACACTGAAAATGTTCCTTTAGAAAATTATCTTCCTTTGACCCTAGAAAATGAAAGTTCTTCCCAAAGTTCTCTTCAATTCCTTCCTAGATACTAACAATACATGACACTCATTTTATAGAGGTAATTTTACATTAAGGTACATGACTTGCTCAACCTAGATCTAAATATCCTTGGTCCCATAGTTAGACTAGGAGCTACATTAAAATGACACTTGTAATTTAAGACCTATAAAATAAGGGGACCAAAAATACAAGTCAAATTCACAAGTTACATCATCGTCCAAATTGTGCCAATGAAATGACACAATTTCAAACTTAAAATATAAACATATTTTGCCAAAAAAAATCAATTCCCTCCAAGTGAGAACATGAAGGAAAGTAAGTCATCTTAATCTAGGTCCACAATATCATCCTTGTCCTCAACTTCCTTGGTCCTCTACCTTCGTCCATTTTCCATGAATGCCAGAATGCACTTGTTCATCCTCTTCTTATCTGGACCTTCTAACCATTCCAATTTGAACCTACACTCTCCATACTCATCCCTCAATCTTTCTATTTTCTTTCCTTGGTGGGGAGACCTTTCTCTAGGGCATTGAGATGCATTTTCAACTTTAGAAAATGGTCCAAAGCTCCTAGTGTTATCTAGTCCTATGAATTTCCAACCTCTTGCTTCAACTTTTCTTTGATATTTTCTGCATTTTCAATGCCAACACCTATGTATAAATGTTTGTCACCAACTACTTGGACAACAAAATCCTCAATGTCATACTATAAAGTGAGATCCTCTTTATGTGACTTCAAGAGTCTAATCTTATATTTTGCTATGAGCCTAGTTTTGAAGGTAATTATGTTTATGCACCTCCTCAAGAAGCGTTTTCCCTCATCTACAAGTATGCCCTCTTTCTTCAATTCTTCATAATCCATGTACTCCATATTTTTTAGCCTAGGAACATTCTGGGAGTGCGTTTCCCCTTCATCATCAATTCTTTGATAAATTATTTAATTTCTCTTTCTACCTATCTTGCCTTGTCATATAAGGCATGGAGCTAGTCCAACACCCTGCTTGCATATTCTAAAAATTCCTTGAACCACTGCTCTATGGCCTCTAAAATCTTCCTCATTTTTCTAATGGAGTCTATCTCTTCTTTGGACATCAAATCTGGGGCACCAGTGGAAGTACCTTCCCTCTGGGAGAGAGGAGCACTCAACCGTTTGATGTAAGACTTCATTTTCTCTAATTACTCCTTGAGCTTGTGTTTAGTCTATTTGTCCTTGTCCATTCTAGTTATCACAGTCTTCACTATAGACTTGATTGAGGCAATCTCTTCCTCCTATGGTTTCTAGCCTAGAATTACCTAAGAAATTTGATAATCTTTAGGCCTCAACTCCTTATCATCCTTGTCTATAGTGGGAATACTTATCTTAGCTTCCCTTCATCTTGATGCACCCAAGTAAATGATTTATAGTGTCCTTGGCCTACTGGGAGCCCTTTGGCTATCTACTTGTGCAAGGAATGTGGCTATGCCCATTGGTTGTACTATTCTTGATTGTTTCTTATTCATATTTAGCTTCAGTCATGTGGGCATAATGCAAGGAGGAGGCTCTAATGTGATTAGGCTATGAGAGTCTTGTCCTTGATGTTATTTGGGAACTTGGTCTTGTTTACCCAGGTCTAGTTCCTATTGGACCTGCTCATGTTGAGTCCTTACTTCCCTAATTATCTCCTTGAATTCCCTATTGATCTACTCCTCAGTAGGTGAATCTTTATCTTCTTCCTTATCTTTTTCCTTTTTTCTCTCTTCTTCTTTCTCTTTATCTCTTTTTTTCTCTTCTTCTTTATCTTTCTTATTACTTTCCTCTCCTACCTTTTCTTCTTAGATCCCCTCTTGTTTCTTGATTGAAGGACACTCAATGGAAACTTGATCATCTCCTTGTGATGGTTCTTTCTCTGAAGTGATAGGCACCTCAAGTGGTTTTAAAAAAAAACACATCTAGTATATCCACTTGAGGGCCTTGACCAATAGGATTTTGAGGAGAAGAAAAAATATTATCTCCCTGTAGTAGTGATTGTACTACCTCCTCCATTAACTTGGATGCCTTCTCCTATTGATCCAATTCTTCCATCGCCCTACCAATTCTAGTAATTGGGGGTGGCATTAATGGAGAGGGAGTCCTTTCTAAAGATGGACTTTAGATAGGAACCTCCTCTACATCTATTGATTCTCTTGTTGGATCTAGGGCATACAACTGAGAGGGGGGGGGGTGAATCAGTTGTATAAAACTACTTGCTCTTCCAAACACTTGATTCTTTGTTGTTAGTTAGTAGCATATCAATTAATCATCCATGGAAGCATAATACATAAACACAAGAGCAGATAAGCATCAACACATTGAACACCAAGATTTTGACGTGGAAAACCCGGTTAAGGGAAAAACCACGGGGTGATTAACCCAAGAATTATTCTCTGTTAGAAGAATAAAGAAAAATGAATGGCACATGCCAATTAGGGCTCACTGCCCGAGCACACTGCTCACAAAGAGGCCCACTGCCTACAAGGAGACACACTGTCTACAAAGTGATAAAAATCACAGTCTTGAACTGGAGAATGACATCTCTACCATGTCCGGATCAGTTCCAATTAAGCCCAAAAACCTCTGTTCTGCCTTTCGCACTTCTCTTCGCTATGCCACACTCATCCACACACCACACACACCGAAATGAACTCACAGACCGTTATTTATACAAGACATCGACTTAGGATCAAACATCTAAGTCGGCAAACAATCATAAGAGTATCCGCAAGATGAATAACACATCCGGTTGGCCACCACAAGAACATTCGCAGGATGAACAACTCATCCGGTCGGCTAAACAGAGCAAGAACTTCATTCGGAAGAATAACTTCAATTCCGGGCTCTACTATCAATGTAGATCAACAACACAACCTCAACACGATCCAGAAAACTTCACAAGCCTGCCTGAATGTCCGGATACATCCGCACTTCCTTTACTTGCTGGAATCTCTTGTCTTCCTCATCCGGAACTTCAAGAACACAGTCTGTCGCCACTGTCATAATGCAAGAGGTACTTCCGGACCTCCAAATCATACACCACTCGAGATGGCACATCACAAGGACATCCCAAATACTCTTTCCAATCCGCAGATTAGGATTGTACAATTCCGGACCTCACCGGACCTTTCTGTGATCCTCTGTCACCTTTAAGCACTTGCCGGAACCGGTTCCACACAGACAGCCATAACTTCTTCAGGTCTTCATGTGGACCTCTAAAAACTTGACTGAAGCATCTCAAGACTCATATCTGCAATCCCTTTAATCCGCATCCTCCGGTTCTCAACCTATCCAATATATTTGCCTTCTTCTCATCACTGTTCTTCACTGTTCCTGACTGAGGGTAATTTTCTCAATATCCTCAACACACAGCTCATCCAATCCTTCTTGTCGATGTAATATGAGTATGTTGACATCAATGACAACACTTGTTCACCTCATACTTGCAACAATCTCCCCCTTTGTCATTGATGGCAACATGTGATGTGAAAAACCATCAAGACAAGAACTTCTCCTTTCTGTCATAGCTCCCCCTATCAACAACAACTTTCTACATGTCTTCTCTCCCCCTTTGATCATTAACCACTTATTTTTCACATGTCTTCTCTCCCCCTTTGACATCAATGGCAAAGGGCTCATACTTGCAATTCTAATACATCAGAATCATACCAGTTGCTCCCCCTTAGTAGCAGCTCCCCATCATCAATCCGGATCACAAGATATGACTGTGATATCCACCAGACTGATGCACATCAGTGCATCTTAGTTTATCACCGGAGGGGCCATGACCCCTAACTTCTCCCAGAGATATTCAAAAGAGTCCTTGGGAAGAGGTTTTGTAAAGATATCTGCAATCTGATCCTTGGAGGGAACATACTCCAATCTGACTTCTTCCTTGTTTACTTGTTCTCTCAAAAAGTGAAATTTGATAGATATGTGCTTAGTCTTAGAGTGCAATACCGGATTCTTAGAAATATTAATTGCACTTGAATTATCACAGAAAATTGTGATAGGCTCCTCATATTCAACTTTGATGTCTCTTAGCATCTGCTTCATCCATAAGATTTGAGTGCAACTACCTGCTGCTGCAATGTATTCTGCTTCAGTTGTAGATAGAGATATTGCATCTTGTTTCTTGCTTAGCCAAGAAACCAATCTCTTCCCCAAAAAGAATGCTCCACCACTAGTGCTCTTCCGGTCATCCACATCTCCTGCCCAATCTGCATCTGTGTAAGCATGAAGAGAGAAATCCGGATCTCTAGGGTACCATAGACCATACTCAACTGTTCCTTTCAAGTACCTAAAAATTCTTTTGATTGCCATAACATGAGATTCTCTAGGATCAGCCTGGAATCTTGCCACAAGACCAACAGCCTGCATTATATCTGGTCTAGTTTGAGTGAGATACAACAATCCACCAATCATTGATCTATATTTTGTCTGATCTGCCTTTGGAGAGTCATCATCTTTGCTTAACTTACATCCGGTTGCCATAGGAGTGTTCATAGGTTTTGAGTCTTCCATACCAAATTTTCTTAACAATTCTTTCACATATTTGGTCTGAGAAATGAAGATCCCTTCTTTTGTTTGAGTAATTTGCAGACCCAAGAAGAAATTCATTTCACCAAGCATAGACATTTCAAACTCACTTTTCATCTGATTTGCAAAAGTTTTGCACATACTATCTCTTCCTCCAAAAATGATATCATCCACAAACACTTCAACAATCAATATGTTTTCATGATCAATTTTGAAATATAAGTTACTGTCAGCAGTACCTTTGTTGAATCCAATCTGCACAAGATGCTTATCCAACCTTTCATACCATGCTCTTGGGGCTTGCTTCAATCCATACAAAGCTTTCTTCAACTTGCAGACCATATCATCATTATCAGACAATTGAAATCCATCCGGTTGTTCAATGTAGACTTCTTCTTCCAGATCACCATTTAGGAAGGCAGACTTGACATCCATCTGATATACCTTGAAGTCTTTGAAGGCAGCAAATGCAAGAAGTAATCTGACTGCTTCAATTCTTGCCACCGGAGCAAAAGTCTCTTCAAAGTCAATTCCTTCTATTTGAGAGTAGCCTTTGCAGACCAATCTAGCTTTGTTTCTGATTACTTCACCAGCTTCATTTAGTTTGTTCCGGAAGACCCACTTGGTTCCAATTACATTCCTGTCTCTAGGTCTGGGAACAAGATCCCAAGTATGATTTTTCTCAATTTGCATCAATTCATCTTTCATTGCTTTGGTCCAGTTTTCATCATTGCAGGCTTCATTTATTGTTTTAGGTTCAATCTTTGAAATCAGACAACATTCATCCTGATTTTGAGCAACATTCATTCTAGTTTGTACACCTTTGCTTTTGTCACCTATGATCTGATCTTCAGAGTGGTTCAATCTTACATACCTTGGAATTTTGGGAGTATCCTGTACTGCTGCTTCTTGATCAGGCTCATTCAAACCTATCTCTTCTTCCTGATTTACCGGATCAGGCTGACTCTGTCTCACCGGAGAGGATTGAGGTTCTTGAACACTATCTTGGTCATCTTCATCAAACTCATAAAATCTTGAAGGCTTCTCAATTCCTTCATCAACTTTCACATTGGTGCTTTCTATCGTCTTCCTCAATCTCTTATTGTAACATCGGTATGCTTTGCTTTGAGTGGAGTAACCCAAGAAAATTCCTTCATCACTTCTAGCATCAAACTTTCCTAGATCTTCATCTCTTTTAATATAACACTTGCTACCAAATACTCTGAAATATTTCACAGTAGGAGTGATGCCAAACCAGAGTTCATAGGGGGTCTTACCGGTGTTGTTTCTGATTTGAACTCGATTGAGAGTGTAGACTGCAGTGCTGATAGCTTCCTTCCAAAACATTTGAGGAACATTTGCTTCCAACATCATTGTCCTGGCAGCTTCCTGAATGGTCCGGTTCTTTCTCTCAACCACTCCATTCTGCTGTGGAGTCCTAGGAGCAGACAACTGTCTCCTTATACCCTGCTTCTCACAAAAATCAATGAACTCACCAGATGTAAATTCACCACCTCTATCAGACCTTAGACACTTTAGTTTCAATCTGGTTTGATTCTCTACCATAGCTTTGAAGATCTTGAACTTCTCAAATGCTTCTGATTTTTCTTTTAGAAAGGTAACCCACATCATCCGGGAATGATCATCAATTAACAACATGAAATATCTATCACCTTGCAGACTCTTGATTCTTGTCGGACCACAGAGATCAGTATGTACTAATTCCAACAGTCCGGTAGAAGACTGATCTTTGCTTTTGAAAGAGACTCTGCTTTGTTTACCTAGCTGACATTCTTTGCACAAACTATTTGTAGGTTTCATCAATTTTGGAAGATCTCTTACGGCCTGAGTATTGCTTATCTTGATGATGTTATCAAAATTTACATGGCACATTCTTCTATGCCATAACCAACTCTGATCAATTTGAGCAAACAAACAACTTTTATTTGAACCAACCAGATGAAAGATATTACCTTTTGTCTGAGTACCGGATGCAATCTCAGTTCCGGAGTTTGTAAAGATTCTGCATTTTCCATTTTTGAACCGGAGATCATAGCCTTTGTCCACCAACTAACCAACACTAAGAAGATTGTGCTTCAATCCTTCAACATACAGTACGTTACCTGTTTTGCTCTTTCCATCGAAGGAAATAGTTCGCCTGCCTCTGATTCTGCCAGCAGAATTGTCACCAAACTTTACCATTCCTCCTTCATACCTTTCCAAATTCAAGAACTTATTCTTGTCACCAGTCATATGGTGAGAACATCCACTGTCAATAACCCAATCATCCTTTTCTTCCACTTGAGCAGCCAAAGCTTTTTCAACAATTTTGTGATTGACAGATTCAGAGAGTATTGAATCTTCTTCCTTGATGGCAATAAACACCCACTCATTTCCAGATTTGCTTCCTAGTTCTGATTCATCATCTGTTACTCCTTCATTGTCATCTTCTTCATGAACATAATAGCAATTCTTTTGAAACCTTTGTCTGTTAGTATTAGACCTTGCAGATCTTTCTGGACATCTTGAAGCAAAATGACCAATCTTATTGCAGTTGAAACACCTAAAGGGTAGTTTTCCTTCATACTTACCGGATCCTCTTGGCAGTCTCTTTGCAATGAGGGCTTCAAGTTGAGCTGTTTCTGCTTCTTCTTCTTCCATGTCTCTTCTTGCTTGATCATACCATGACATTTTCCTTGATGAGTTTTCTCCCGGATCAAATCTCTGTTTGCCTTTCACATAGGTACTGGCTTTGAAAGCAGATTCAGTCTTGGGAGGATCATCTCCAAACTCGGTCATTTCAAATGCAGCTAGTTTGCCAGCCAGTTGTTCTCTTGTGACAGTTGTGTGGGCTCTAAATTCATCAATGGCAGCAACCTTGATTTTGTAGGCAGCAGGAAGAGATCTTAGGATTTTGCAGACAATCTCATTTTCATCTAAAGTTCCACCAGCATTTCTGATTCCACATACCAGCTCATTCACTCTTGGCATAAAGGTAGTGATGTTTTCATCATCTCTCATTTTCAATCTTTCAAATTTCCCTTTCAGACTTTGCAACCTTGCACTTTTGACAAACTCATCTCCTTCATACAGAAGTTCCAGTTTAGTCAGGATCTCATATGTAGTTGGTAGGTCAATAACATTCGAGAGATCTGAGTCATTCAATGCACTTAGAAGAGCTTCCTTGGTTCGCAGATTGTTTTTAGCTTCTGTGATTTCATTTAGAGTTGTCGGACCACCTTGTGGAGGTACATATGGTTTTGAAACCATAGCCAAATATGCTTTTCCCATACATTCCAAGTGACACTTCATGCGACCTTTCCAGAGAGTGAAGTTGGTTCCATCGAACTTCGGACTATCCTTCTTGTATGACGACATCCTGGATCTCCTCAAGCGGTTAAGCTCCTATCAGAGGAACTTGGCTCTGATACCAATTGTTGGATCTAGGGCATACAACTGAGAGGGGGGGGGTGAATCAGTTGTATAAAACTACTTGCTCTTCCAAACACTTGATTCTTTGTTGTTAGTTAGTAGCATATCAATTAATCATCCATGGAAGCATAATACATAAACACAAGAGCAGATAAGCATCAACACATTGAACACCAAGATTTTGACGTGGAAAACCCGGTTAAGGGAAAAACCATGGGGTGATTAACCCAAGAATTATTCTCTGTTAGAAGAATAAAGAAAAATGAATGGCACATGCCAATTAGGGCTCACTGCCCGAGCACACTGCTCACAAAGAGGCCCACTGCCTACAAGGAGACACACTGTCTACAAAGTGATAAAAATCACAGTCTTGAACTGGAGAATGACATCTCTACCATGTCCGGATCAGTTCCAATTAAGCCCAAAAACCTCTGTTCTGCCTTTCGCACTTCTCTTCGCTATGCCACACTCATCCACACACCACACACACCGAAATGAACTCACAGACCGTTATTTATACAAGACATCGACTTAGGATCAAACATCTAAGTCGGCAAACAATCATAAGAGTATCCGCAAGATGAATAACACATCCGGTCGGCCACCACAAGAACATTCGCAGGATGAACAACTCATCCGGTCGGCTAAACAGAGCAAGAACTTCATTCGGAAGAATAACTTCAATTCTGGGCTCTACTATCAATGCGGATCAACAACACAACCTCAACACGATCCAGAAAACTTCACAAGCCTGCCTGAATGTCCAGATACATCCGCACTTCCTTTACTTGCTGGAATCTCTTGTCTTCCTCATCCAGAACTTCAAGAACACAGTCTGTCGCCACTGTCATAATGCAAGAGGTACTTCCGGACCTCCAAATCATACACCACTCGAGATGGCACATCACAAGGACATCCCAAATACTCTTTCCAATCCGCAGATTAGGATTGTACAATTCTGGACCTCACCGGACCTTTCTGTGATCCTCTGTCACCTTTAAGCACTTGCCGGAACCGGTTCCACACAGACAGCCATAACTTCTTCAGGTCTTCATGCGGACCTCTGAAAACTTGACTGAAGCATCTCAAGACTCATATCTGCAATCCCTTTAATCCGCATCCTCCGGTTCTCAACCTATCCAATATATTTGCCTTCTTCTCATCACTGTTCTTCACTGTTCCTGACTGAGGGTAATTTTCTCAATATCCTCAACACACAGCTCATCCAATCCTTCTTGTCGATGTAATATGAGTATGTTGACATCAATGACAACACTTGTTCACCTCATACTTGCAACATCTCTTGGAGGTGGAACTAGAGGTGTATTAGTTGCTATAATCAAAGCTTAGGATGGATGCACCATTTTTAATGGGGCTTCTACAATTACTCCCCAAAGAGAAGTAGTATAAGTCTCTGAGACCTTTTGAAATGCCTTTGCCAAGGAGATGGTAGGAATAGTTTTCTTCTTTTTCTTATGAGATTTCTCCTCTCCTACCTACTTCTCCTCAAGGCCCACACTTGGAGTTCTTTTGTTTTCATCCTTCTTTTTTGTAAATTTGGGGATCTTTTGCTTTATCCTCTTTTGGTGCCTCCACTTGAGTGGCCACTGGAATAATCAATTTTGGCATCCCTAATGGTGTTGTAGAAATATTAATTGTGAAGTTAGCTGATGTAGAGGATGCCCCATCCTTGGTTTTCTTCTTCCTCTTTATGGAGACACCCAATTTAGCCTTTTCTCGTTCTAACCAAGATATACTAAAGTCTATCACACTTTTTCTAATCTCCTCAAAGGTGTCTTCTTCAACTCTCAAGTCAATATTTGGTAACAGAGGGTTGCTAATCTACCTAATGTCATAAACCAGGTTCAAGACATTTCCATCATCAAGGAGATTAGTAGGGACTAGGTTAAATTAGTTGTGCCCTTGTGATCCTATAGTAACTCCTCTTTCTCACATCATCTTCATCTTGATAGTTAGCCCAAAAGTCTTCAAGGGAAGGAACATGCTTGTGTATAATCTGTAAATTTTTCTATCTTCCCCATATGGTCATAGTTCTCCCTACTATCAAATATCTTCAAATTTAAGGATGCCAAATCCTCATCTAAAGCCCTTGCATCTAAGATGTTCAAACATGAGTATGCACCTAGTATTAGAGGGAAGTGTAATCTTTGGCTTGTTTCTTTCTAAAATTTTCCTACGCATCTCAACCACCTTCTTTGAATATTCTAACAAACTATTTTATCACTACAATATATGGGGAGAGGTAAGGGATCCATGTGAATCCTAATATTTCAATCTATGTAGACCTATGGAATTGTATAAACTAGCTTCTCCATGTAGAAATTAGGCTCATTGCATCTTTGGACAACCTGTTGACCATACCCCCTCCAATCTTCTTAATCATTTCAAATAGGAAGGCATAATTCTAAGAGGAACCTCCTGCAACAATTTAATGAAAAATGCACGAAATAATAGAAATATATAAATAGCAGAAATGCAGAAGGAATTTATTGATCACAGGCCACTTCGAGGGGGCAACCTCCTTTAAGAAAGCTCAATACAATAAATTCGTGGATGCCTTCATTCACCTCAACACGTACTTATATACTAAGTCTAATCTAAACAACTATTACTTCCCATGAATGCGAGATAATACAATATGCTCACGGGATGACTTACAAAGCATATGCATCCAAATGTAATATACTAACAAAGTAAAGAGAATGGTTAAACATAGTTTCCTAACATCCCCTCCCTCTTGAAAAAAAGCTGTCCTCAAAGCTTAAGATGTGGAAATTGTTGCTGAATCTGAAGGAGTGGTTCCCATGTAGCATCCTCTGGTTGCATTTCATGCCACTGAATTAAGACCTCTGTGATGGATTGGGATTGAAGTTGACGGGCGCATCTGTTGAGGATTGCATCTGGCTCCAAAATGATGGATCCTTCGTTATCTAGTTTTGGTAAAACAATTTGTGCTCTAACGTTGGTGCCAAGAACTTTCTTTAGACAAGAGACATGAAATACTGGATGAACAAGGGAAGGAGGAAGCTTCAATTTATAAGCAACTAACCCAATCTTCTGAAGAACCTTATATGGCCCATAGAACTTTGGAGCTAGCTTATGACACACTTTGAGTTTCAGGGATGATTGCTTGTATGGTTGTAGATGAAGAAAAATCATATCACCTACTTGAAAAGTGCACTCAGAACGGTGCTGATCAGCTTCTTGTTTCATTCGATTTCTTGCCATGTGAAGATTGTCCTATAGGATGCGAAGAATCTGATCTCAGGTTCAAAGAACCGTGTCGACTGCCTGAATTGGTGAACTGCTGGGGGTGTATGGAAGGAGCACTGGCAGTGCCTGACCATAGACATCTTCATATGTAGTCATTTTAGATGCAGTGTGGTAGGAGGTATTGTACCACCATTCAACGAGAGGGAGCCACTTTACCCACTAATGTTGTTGTTCTGAGGTGAAGCAATGAAGATAAGTTTCTAAACATTTGTTGATAATTTTAGTCTAACCATTTGTTTGTGGGTGATACTTGGAACTCATCTTCAGTTTGGTGCTAGTGTGTCGAAATAGTTTTGTCCAAAAATAACTGGTGAAAGTTGCATCATGATCTAAGACAATGGAAGAAGGGATGCCATAAAGACGGAAGATCTGGTCCATGAAAATTTGTGCGACTGAGGAGGCTATATAGGGATGGTTGAGGGCACAAAAATGACTATATTTGGAGAGGTGATCAACTACAACCAAGATCATTGTCTTTCCTCCAGATTTAGGGAGTCCCTCAATGAAATCCATAGAAATATCTATCCAAATCTGTGTAGGGATGGGTAAGGGTTCGAGTAATCTATGAAGGAGTGTCATTTCACCCTTGTTGCATTGGCAGGTATCACATTTAGCCACCATCTATTGAATTTCCCTTTTCATCCCCTTCCAAAAGAAGTTACGTTGTGCCCACTCATAAGTTTTGAGGAGCCCAGAGTGCCCTACCGATGGAGAAGCATGGAGTTCATAGAAGATAGCCTATTGAAGATCTGTGCTCTAGGGAAGCACCAGATGACCCTTGTATCGCAGAGAAGCACCATCCCAAGAGTAATGTAGTACAACATAGGGGTTAGTGGCCAACTGTTGAATGATTTGAGATAATGAAGTCATTGACATAGCACTACTAGGCAGATTCCAACCAATTTGGAATAGGCATAGAAATAGCTAAAAGGGAAGCTTGGTCATCAAACGTGCAAGAAAAAGCATCAACCATAATATTGTCCTTACCCTTCTTGTAAGTGATCTCATAGTCATAACCCATGAGTTTACTGAACCATTTCTATTGTGCTGGGGAGGAGACCCATTGTTCTAGGAAATATTTCAGTCTCTAGTGATCAATCTTGATGCAAAAATGATTCCCCAGTAGGTATGGCAGCCACTTCTATACTACATGCAAAATAGCCATCATTTCCTTCTCATATGTAGAGAGTACTAAATTCTTGCCAGAAAGGTCTTTGTTGGTGAACGCAATGGGATGTTCCTCTTGAAGGAGAATAGCACCAATTCCATTGCCGCAAGCATCACTCTCAATGGTGAAGGTCTTGGAAAAATCTGGCATAGCTAGAACATGTGTAGTACACATAGCTTGTTTCAATTTTTCAAATGCACACTCAGCAGCATGTGTCCAGATAAAAGCATCCTTTTTTAACATAGTTGTTAATGGAGCTGCAATCTTCCCGTAATCCTTGACAAACTTGTGATAGTATCCAGTCAGCCCCAAAAAACCATGGAGGCTCTTGAGTTTCTGAGGATGTGGCCAATTTTTCATGGCATCTATTTTTACAGGATCCACTCGAACCTCTTGGGCTGAAACAATATGCCCGAGATACTCCACTTCCTCTTGGCCAAAAACACAATTAGAATATTTTGTACAGAGATGATGATTAGAGAGAAGTTGCAGTACAAGATCCAGATGTTGGAGATGCTCAGCCCATGTTTTACTATAGATGAGGATATCAAAAGAAGACCAGAATGAATTTCTGCAGGTAGGGCTGGAATATTTTATTCATCAATGCCTGGAATGTTGAAGGATCATTAGTGAGGCCAAAGGGCATGACCAAAAACTCATAGTGGCCATCATGTGTGCAGAAAGCCATTTTAGGGATATCATCCTCATGAACCCGAATTTGGTGATACCTAGAACGAAGATCCAACTTGGAGAAAAAATGAGTGCCATGAAGCTCATCCACAATAGGAATCAGAAACTTATCCTTGATTATGATGTGATTAAGTGGCCAAAAGTCAATGCAGAGGTGCCATGACCCATCTTTTTTTTGGACAAGAAGGACTGGTGAAGAAAAGGAACTGGTACTAGGGTGAATAATACCTTGCTTCAGTAAGTCTTGAACGAGCATCTCAATCTTTGTCTTTTAGTGAAATGGGTAGCGGTAGGGCCTGATGTTGGTAGGAATGCTTCCAGGAAGGAGCTGAATACGGTGGTCCTTTGGTCATGAAGGTGGCAATCCCACTGGTTCAGCAAAGACACATGTATACCTATCCAAAATTCGTTGTAGATCCGAAGGAGTAGTGGAGACCGCTAATGGTTGCATCTGAATGGAATGGAGCTGAGCGATGACACCATGTGAATTCTTCTTAAGAAGCTTTTCCATGCGATGTGAACTTATGATTCTAAGAGACCCCAGTTGTAAGCCCTTCAATGTGTGTTTTTACCCATTGTCTAAAACCTGCATCCAAAGTTTAGAAAAATCCCATAAGATGGGTCCAAGTGTGCATAACCATTGGGCACCCAAAACCACATCACATCCGCCTAAGGGCAAGGCAAACATGTTGGAGCGTAGGTTTTAATCTCCCATAGAGATACGCACATTGCAACACTTCCCTTTTCAAGGTAATGTGTCCCCATTGGCAATCATGACTTCAAAGCTGGAGCCAGGATGGACAAAACAATCAACCTGTTTGGCGATCTGAGGGTCAATGAAGTTATGAGTGCTACCAGAATCAATGAGTATTGTAAGAGGGAGCTTCTTGAAGAAACCCTTGACCCACATGGTTTATGGGGTGGTGACTCTTACTAAAGCATGGAGAGAGATCTCTGGGTGGTCTTCCTGAGAAGTAGGGTCAACAAGCGGTAGCTGAATGTCAACCTGATCATCCACTATATCTTGAGAATCCGCATAAACTTCAGTTTCAGGTGAAGAATCCACATCCAAGAGATAGAGCTTTTTCTCAACACATCTTTGTCCCTGAGTGAATTTCTCATCACAATTATAACAAAGCCCTTTTTCTCTATGTGCTCGCATCTCTGTTTTAGTCAAATGCTTGATAAGAGTTGTTCTAGGAGCTGGCGTTATTTGAGGTCGTTGGGAAGCCATATTTCTGAATGGAACAAAATTGGATTTGGATCCTTGTTGAGCTATGATCTTGTCCTCCGCCAACTTAACCAACCCTAGGGCTTCCATCATTATGCTGGGATGAAACATTTTAACCTTAGAGCGAATTGCATCCTTCAGACCACTGACAAAACAACTGAAGAATTCATCAAACAATCCCTCTGTGTGATTGGCCAGTTTTTCAAATTATGTTTGATATTCTCTCATAGTGCCTATTTGACACAGTTTAGTGAGTGCTCCTATGAAGTCATCAAAATCACCAGGGCCAAATCGTTGCAAAATGAGTTTGCAAAAATCTGTCCATTTTGGCTCTTCATGAGCCTTGATCTACCAACGGAACCATTGAAGGGCTTCATGTTCCAAATGAAAGGATGCAAGTGGGACTTTGTTGACATCAAAAGTATTATGCAGACTGAAATATTGTTCTACCTGGTATATCCATCTAGTAGGATCATCACCATTGAAGCGAGGAAAATCAAGCTTCGGCCCACGAAAATTGCTGGAAGAAGAAAACCCAATGTTTGCAGAAGAATTTGGCTGCCACCTATTATTCATGGCTGAATGCTGAAGATTGAGCCCGAGAATTTTTTCATCCAGATCTTAGAGTTTGGTCTTGAGGGCTGCAAGTTCATCCTCCATGTTTTTTGCTCCTATGCAGGTGACAACCATAACCAGGAGATTTTTTTTTGTTTTTGGAATGGGTAGAAAAACAAAAATGGAAACTTTTTTAGTAAAGGAAAATTTGGATTTGGGAAAAACTCTTATGGGTAATTAGGGTTTGACTAGGTTTTGGACACTTTCTAAGGGAAAGGGGAGAAGAAAATGGGGATTTCAGAAGCGGGGTGAAAGAATGGGAAAATCTATCCAAGAGGGACAAAGAAGTAGAAATATGAAATGAACACTGTGGCAAAATTTGAAGGCTATTGGGTGAGAATCGAAGAAGTTATGGTAAACCCTAAAAATAGACAAATGTGGGATTTCTAGCTTTGATAAGTGGAATTTGGGATAGGGTCCTCAAGGAAGGAAATATGTAGAATGAAATTTCAGGGGTTTCAGTGAATTTTGAGAGGAAACAGAGCTAAAGCAAGGAAGATATGGCCAAAAAATGGAATTTTTTTTCTTCTGGAAATGATCTACAATTTTCCAGCTATCAATAGATATGGGCCCCAAGTATGTTCGGCTTCCTAAATATTTAGGGGAGTCACTCGGCTACCAATGTTGTCTAACGGCTTGCGTATTGGGGCAGTACCCCTCACTCCACTGCTCAGGTAAAACTGATAACCGCTTTACCACAAATGTCAGCTCTTGGTTTACCTCACGGATGGGAACTAGTCAATCAGGTAGGGCTGTTGTCCTTTTCGCTGGCAGGTCCTCTCAATGGGCCAGCTACTTTGGGGTTCTTGTGGTACTCCTCATAACGAGTTTTAGGGCTATATACGTAGGTACTTCCCACAGTTAAGTGGATAGGGATATTCCATGATCTAAACCTGCAATTGAAATGAACAATACAGATGCGAAAAAGAAAGAACTACTGCAATAATCATAGTGCCTGGAGGCCACTGTGGGAAAAAAAAATTGACAGAATTTCCACCCAGCGAGCCCAAGAAAGTGCTTTGATACCAGATGAGAGGAACCTCATGCAACAATATAATGAAAAATGCACGAAATAACATAAATATATAAATAGCAGAAACACAGAAGGAATTTATTGATCGCAGGCCACTTCGAGGGGGCAACCTCCTTTGAGCAAGCTTAATACAATAAATTTGTGGATGCCTTTATTGGCCTCAACACGTACTTATATACTAAGTCTAATCTAAACAACTATTACTTCCCATGAATGTGGGATTTAATACAATATGCTCACGGGACGACTTACAAAGCATATGCGTCCAAATGTAATATACTAACAAAGTAAAGAGAATGGTTAAACATGGGTTCCTAACAAATTCACCCTCTTGAAGTGTATTTGAGCTTTCTTATACTCTAACTATTCATAGTGCTCCCACACTTTTTTCATTCCTTCACCTTCTCCTATGTCACCAACTTTGTGTAATGCTAGAAGGAAGGCTTGTCTAGCCATGAGGTGCACAATGTATGAGGTCATATAAAATTGTTTGGTGACTGCCATAGTGGTGAATTGTTGGTGGATCTTATCATTGCTGACCTTAGCCCAATTGATAAATTGTGTATTGGCTAGGATAGTGGAGATATATTGGTGCATCCATGTGTTGTAGTCTCTGGTACTTTCCTTACCCATTACTCTATTTAGTAGGGAAATTATATCATTAATCTCTATGTGAATATCTACCCTAATAATCTTCTTAGGTACCTTAGACTAAGCCTTCCTATCTTGGGAGAGCCAATACTTGTTCAAATGCTTAATATTTCATATGACATCCCACTCATATGAAGTGGTAGTTGATTCCTCTGTGATGTTAACCATTGGCCTATGGTATAAGATATTAAATGTGAATGCAATCATGTCCATAGTTACATCCAATAAAGTATTTCCCAGAGTACCCACAATCATTCTAGATGTAGGATATAGGCTTGAGCACAAGCCATTATTAATTTTGGACTCTAAACTGAGAAAGAGGAACCTCTTGCCTGAGCTAGTCTTGAGTTGACTAGTATTTTTCTATATGCATTGGATTTACTGCATACATTCCTTCATAGAAGTTTTGGAGGTCCACAACCCCAAATCAGTATTTGTGATCATATATAAAGTAGATCCAATCTTACTGGGCTTGGTCACCACTTGAAATTTGTACTTCATATTGGGAGGGATCTTTCTAGCCTTAATATCCTAAAAAACATAGAGATCCCCAATAAGCATGTAAAATCCATAAAATCAATCAAATTTATGAAATTTTGAGTGCTTCAACATCTTTCAATTTTTTAGGATTTGGAAAGATATATGGATTTGGGACCAAGTCCAAAAGTACATGTGAGATCTATGTGTCCATAGGGATGTGTTAGTTACAAAAAAAATAAGAAGAGCATGAAGTAATGGGGGTAACAAGGACATATGGACTAGGTGCAAAAGTGACCATGTACCTCTATGTCTAATGCCCTCACAGACTTTACTTCATAGGTTTATAGATGGTAGAAGGATACAGGGACTAGGGACCAACATTGAACTCAGAATGTCCCATCTAATACAACATTCCCACCAGTGTTATCCATATACGTTTTTAAAGATCAGAGTGACATAGAGATTGGGGATATGCTTAGGTTTGAAATGAGAATGAGATCCTGAAATGGGAAAGACTTAGAATTAACATAGATTTAATGAAAACAAATCCATTTAAAGAATTAACACTAACTTACCACCCAATTACTTGAGGACATGTATTAAAACATTCATTAAAGACATTTAAGGTCCAAACCCTAACAAAATTGAGAAATAGAAAATCCTAGGTTTGACACCTCAAAAATCTAACCTAAAAAGAAAGAAAAACCCATGCACAATTCAATCAAACATCTAGGATGACTCTCAATTGGACATCAATCACAAAACAATATAGGAGAAATAAAAACCAACCTAGAAGTGACATAATAGGAAGAATAGGTGCAAAGAGAAGAAGTTCTTTTGAACCAAAACATCTTGTGCATAGATCTCTAAAGCAAACAATCACCATTAGAGACAAATCAATAAGGAATAGCTCAAGACACAAGAAATATCTTCTCACAGCTCTAGAAAATGAAAACACAATTGTAGAATGACTAAAAATGATGAGAATGTAAGAGTTGGATATGAAGGTAGCCACCAAAGATCTAGGAACTTCAATGAAAGTGCAAGAGAGACCAAAATGAGAGAATAATACTATTCTATCAAAGGATGCAAATACACAATATGATACATCAATATTACAATGAATATGATATGAGAAGCCCTTGGTTATAAAGACCAAGGTGAAAGATAGGATGGCACTTAAGATTATGACAAGTGTCTTAATCTTATGACATGATCAATAAAGTAATAAGTATGCTAAGTGTACCCTAAGTAAACTTAACTAGATAAGTGTGAATAAGGACCTAATGTGAAACTAGTTAGGTAATATACCTCGTTCACACTAATACCCCCCTTAAGTGCAACTTAGGGAGAAGTATACAAATTCAAAGATGTAATGATGGATGGGTTTCAGCTACAAGGCCATGTTAGGTACCCATGTACAAATAATATCTGACAAGCGGAGAAAAGGAGAAAAACCCGTAGGAAAAAACCCCTCCAAAAGAGAGAAAATACAAGAAAGAAGTGATAGAAGAAGTGATGGAAAGATGACTCAACATGACCCCCCTAAGGACTACTTCCAACACAAATAGATAATCAATAACCTTACCATAGGAGAGAAGAAGAGAGACCATGTAGCCCCCCAAAGTAGAATCTCCTGCATTGATGTTAGATGCTCGACATTGAATGCTGAAGATAATCCAAGATTGTCAAACAATTTTCCTCCCCTTAGGAAGAAACAAGACCAAAGATGTATGTAGGAAGTCATCCCATTCCTAAAAGGAATATGAAGGAAGAAAACTCAATATTTATGATGTCTCTAAACTTTTCTCAAGTGGTGCCATGTCGATGCCAAAAGGTGCTCCAATCCAATCAAGAGTCCTAGGCCTGCCTGAAGAAGGTGACAATCCAAAACCTAGTGGAAATAGATGTAGAACATGATCCAAAGACAATGACAAGTCCTTCGAATGCTGCTCAAGGTACTCCAACTCAATGCCAAACTGTGACAAGTGAAGAGGAGAAGAGAGAACAAGAGGGTATTAATGTTCCCTCATCACATCCAAAGAAGATGATGTAACTCCATGAGAGCTAACATCAAAGAGGAGATGAATGTCCTCAATAGTGTCCTCCAAGTCTACAAGATAGGACTCACAAAATAAACTTACAATATCTATCAGGTACTCATCCCAAGAAGGTGTATCTGGCAAATAATGAATAGCCTTCTGCACTGAATCAATAGAAACTATGGATGAAGAAATATTAGTCTCATCAGAAGCAACAAGAGATGATGGAGGAGATGGAATGTCATCAAATGTATCTAGGACCTCAATGGATGAAAGAACACCAAGATTCAAATGACCATACTATATCTCCTCAATAGTGTCCACATGATGTAAGCATCAACTGAAAGAACAATAGGAGCAAAATGTGAGAAGGTGTACACTTGAGATTGATGATCTACCTCCCTAACTGCAACAATATCTTTGCTTTGCAAATCTTGAATAATCATAGAATTTGGTGTGAACTCAACACTCTTCCTTGCTCCATTATGTGTGATCTGATAGTTAGAAAGGATATTGGTTGATAATGGAGGCACACAAAGGACATCATTGAATGATCATTCATCCATTTCAATAGATCCTTTCCCAAAAACACTCATATATGTTGATGCATGAGCATCCAAAGGTGTAGAGAAATCTTGCATCACCAATTTTTTTTTGTTTTCCATTCTTTTCAATTTTGGTTTTTGTGAATACCCATTTGCTTGATTAATGATTTGGAACCTTCAAAGTTTCCAAAAAGGCTAAGAATACCATGACTTACTATATTTAGTAAGCCTACATCTAAGAAGTGGTTGGGTCTGAATTTTTTCCAAAATTTCAGAATAGACAAATAAACATTCTTGGTAAATTTCTATTGCAAGCTTGCTAGTGTTGTCATTGATGTCAACCTCCAGCAAATGGTTCACTTGGTTTCCAAGTGCTTTTGAGAAAATTTGAATAAAAAAGTGTGCAACGTGATAAAGGCATGTTCAGTATTATGCTCTGCATTTCTTCCTAGTTGAAGATATGCGTGTGCAGTTTGGAAGTATTGATTAAAGGTGTTCAAAGGTGTTGCATCTAGAGTTTCAGGTTTTGTAGTGTACGGTAGTAGAAGATGTGTCTGACAGAGTGTTTGCCTATGTAGAAGGTTGTCTAGGAGAAATTAGATTGCTCCGTCCACATTGAGGTTTCTTGTCTTGTGGACCTGGGAATGTGCTTATATTATCTGTATCTATTGTCCCTTGAAGTTTCTAGTGTTGGGTTGCTCTGCAAGATCAGTTCTTGTGTTGGTGTTTAGTGGTAGTGCATCTTAATGTGCAGAATGAAGACATTTTTTTGTTTCAGGTGGTTGCAACAATGTTGTAGAAGTTTATGATAATGCTAGAAAGATGTGTGGATGTTGTGGAATACTTCTTTGTGGTCCACACAATATTTTTTGGACTTCGAGAGGCATGTATGTGGTCCCTTGTTGTGTTAGTTTAGGTTTGGTTGACCTGGCTTGCTAGCGCTATTTGCGGAGATACCTCATGGTTTGTGGATATAATGAGCAGCATGGTGATACAGATTTTGGTCTTAACTTGATGTGGTCCACCTTCACTTCTTTCCACCGCGGAAGTGTTTGGTGCCGACCTATTTTGGAGTTGCATGCTTGAGGTGCACACATTTCTTTAAGGCCGACCTAATTGAGATTTTCTAGGTCGTGGATGGTATAAATGTAAGGTGAAGATTGAGTGGAGTGGGGTAGAGAAGATGATGTGAATGTGAATCAAGGGTGATGAATTGAGTGCGATCTTAAAAGATTATGAATCCCAAATGCAGTGAGCAGAAGGAGTCTACATTTCAGTGTGCTTGAAGTTACTTAAGGCAGTGCGCCAAAGGTTGCGGATGGCAAGAAGTTGGATTGGTGGATTTCTCCTATTGATTTGAGATAGTGAATCTATCTATAACAATCCTCTTCTATTCTTCTCTATTCTAGACAATGAGTCCTTCTGGTAGTGAGCCTTTTTTCTGGGCAGTGAACCCTTGGCCATGAGCCTACTTGTATTCGGTGTTGCTATTCATATATATGTGAGTTAATCATCACTGTGGTTTTTCCCTTCTTGGGTTTTCCACATAAATCTGGTGTTCTTATGTGTTTGAATGTGTTTGCATTGATGTCTCATAAGTTTACATTCTACTAATGCATAATAAGAGTTTGAAGATTGTAATAGCATTAAGGGTTTAATGTTATAATGTAAAACTGTTTCACACCCCCTCTTAGTTGTCTTGTGTATCTAACAATTGGTATCAGAGCCAAGTTCCTTGAAGAAGCTTAACTGCTTGGGGTAGGTCCAGATAGCGTACAGGAAAGGTATTGAGGTTCCAATGTTTGATAAAATAAATTATGCTTTTTGGAAGGCCAGGACGGAAAGATTTCTTATCTCATTAGGATATGGCATATGGAAGTTAGTTGACAAAAAATATACTATACCTTCTATTGGTCCAAAGGATGAAGATGAGATTAAAGACTATGAGAACAATGGCAAGGCAAGGAGTGCTCTTCTGAACAGTCTTTCTGATTCTAAATTATTGAAGGTAATGAGCTACAAAACTGCTCATGAGATTTGGAAGAAGATGGAAAGTACTTATGAAGGAGATTACAAGGTCAAGCAAGCAAAGATGCATATTTTGAAGGCCAACTTTAAAACCCTAAGGATGTCAGAGGATGAAAACATTGCAAACTACATGTAGAGAGTGGATGAGGTTGTCAATTCCATCAATGGTCTTGGTGGAAAGTTGAAGGAGAGTGAAGTGGTAAAGAAGGTACTAAGAACTCTTCCAAAATCTTATAGTGCTAAAGTTTATGCTATTGAAGAAACTCAAGATTTGGATCATTATTCTAGGGATCAAATGTTTGGTACTTTAACTACTTTTGAGATAAGAGAATTTGGTCAAGATGATTCAAGAAAAGAGACTACTTTTAAGGTTAGTAAGACAGAAAAGAATGATAAGTCAGATCTAGATGATTTTGATAAAGTAGAAGAAAATTTTGTAAGTAGATTGAAAAGGGGCTCTAGAAAATATAGAGGTAAGTTACCCTTCAAATGTTTTAACTGTGGAAAGATAGGTCATTATGCTTCAAAATGTCTGGTCAAAATCTCTAATGACAAATACAAGGATAACAAAGGAAAATAATTCAAGAAGAGTTTTTATGTTAAAGAAGATGACAACATATCTGACGACGAGTCTGACTATCTGGATGATGAAAGTGATGAATGCTTGTTCATGGCTTTGAATGTTGGAACTAATTCTACTAATCTTGAAATATTTATAAAGGAAATTGCTCCAGAAACAACGTACAACATCAAAGGAGCTTTGGTAACTACTTTTCATGAAAGAGAAAAGGATAACTACTGGTTAATTGATAGTGGATGTTCAAATCATATGACAGGTGATAAGAATAAGTTTGTTAAACTTGAGAAGTTTGATGGAGGATTTGTTAAGTTTGGAGATGATGCATCTGTTAAAATCTGTGGAAAAGGTTCAATCAGTTTTGATGGCAAGCACAATACAGATGATGTTCTGTATGTCAAGAGTTTCCAACATAATCTTCTAAGTGTAGGACAAATGTGTAGCAGAGGATATAACCTTGTGTTTCATGATGGTGGATGTGAAATCAAAAAAGAAAACTCTGGAACTCTGGTTGCTATAGGAACAAGGACAAAAGGAAATGTATATCATCTCAAAGGTGCTAATGGTATGTGTTTCATGACTCAAATTAATGAAATTTGGCTATGGCATAGAAGAATGTGTCACATCAATTTTGATAGCCTAGTAAAGATCAACTCTACTCAAGTTGTGAGGGATCTACCAAGAATTACAAATCCTATCAATGCAATTTGCAAGGAATGTCAGATTGGGAAGCAAACAAGAAAGAATTTAAAAATCAAGGAGTATTCTACCATAGGACCCCTGGAGTTGGTACATACAGATCTATGTGGACCCACAAGAATAGGAAGCTTTCAAGGTGATAGGTATTTCATGTTGTTAATTGATGATTACTCTAGAATGACTTGGGTAACCTTTCTTAAAGAAAAATTAGAAGCTCTAGATAAGCATTTAAAGTTATGGTTGAAAATGAAATAGATTTGAAAATCAAGTGCTTGAGGTCTGACACAAGTGATGAGTTCACCTCCAATGAGTTTTACTATTTTTGTGAAGATCATGGGATAAAAAGGCATTTGTCAGCTCGTAGGACTCCTCAGCAGAATGGAGTTGTAGAAAGAAAGAATAGGACAGTTTAGAAAGCAGCAAGGACAATATTGAAAGAAGCAAATCTACTAGTTATCTACTAGAGAGAATCTATTCACACTGCAGTCTACATACAAAATAGAGTGCAAGCAAGGGTCAACAATTCAAAGACTCCATATGAACTATGGTATGGAAGAACTCCTACTATAAAATATTTTAGAGTATTTGGAAGCAAGTGCTACATTAGGAGAGATGAAGAAAACTTGGGAAAGTTTGATACAAGATCAGATGAAGGGATCTTCCTTGGATATTCTATAAAGAGAAATGCTTATTGGTGCTACAACAAGAGGCTAAAGAAGTTAGTTGAAAGTGCAAATGTCAAAGTGGATGAAGATCCACATCAAAGCTCAATGCTGATAGAAGGATATGAATCTGATGAGCCCCCTTGCAGAGAAGAAGAAAAGGAAAAGGAGATGCAATTTGATGAAGAAGATGCTCCAGAAAGGATTCTTAAGACTCCCAAGTATGTGCAGAAGAATCATTTTGAAGATCAAATCATTGGAGATAAGAACAAATGTGTATTAACAAGAAGGAAAATTGATATGGCAGATGAATAGGTAAATTTGTGTTTATTGTCTAAAATTGAACCCAAAACAGTGACTGATGCATGCAAAGATGAACATTGGATCAAAGCTATGGAATAAGAATTGATGTAGATTGAGAAAAATCAGACTTGGGAAATAGTCCCAAGACTAGCAGACAAAAATGTAATAGGAACCAAATGGGTATTTTAGAACAAATTGGATGAGAATGGAAAAGTAGTCAGAAATAAGGCTAGACTTGTGTGTAAAGGCTACTCACAGGTGGAAGGAATATATTTTGAGGAAACATTTTCTCCGGTGGCAAGAATGGAGGCCATTAGAATGTTATTGGCCTTTGCAACTCAAAAAGACTTCAAAGTTTATCAGATGGATGTGAAATCTACATTCTTGAATGGAGAATTGGAAGAAGAGGTATACATTGAACAACCAGAAGGCTTTTAGTTAGATTAGATGGTCCAAATATGGTCTGCAAATTGAAGAAGGCATTGTATGGACTCAAATAGGCTCCTAGAGCTTGGTATGCAAGATTGGATAGATACCTACTACAACAAGGATTCAAAAAGGGCACTGTAGATAGCAATTTATACTTCAAAATTGAAGAAGATCAAATCCCGATTGTGGAGGTATATGTTGATGATATAATCTTGGGAGGAAATGAAGGTATGTGTAAAACATTTGTAGAGGAAATGCAGAAAGAGTTTTAAATGTCAATGTGTGGGGAAATGAATTTCTTCCTTGGGTTACAAATCAGTCAATCAGAAAAAGGTATTTTCATTTCATAGTCAAAGTATGTTAAGGAAATGTTGAAGAAGTTTGGAATGGAAGACTCCAAACTTGTGTGTACTCCCATGACTACTGGTTGTAAGCTAAGAAAAAATGATGAATCTCCCAAGGCTGATCAGAGCAAGTACAGATCAATGATTGGTGGACTTTTATACCTAACTGCTACCAGACTAGATTCCAAGCAGATCCCAAAGAGTCACATGTTTTAGCAGTAAAAAGGATATTTAGATACTTGAAAAGCACTCCAGATTTTGGCTTATGGTATCCCAAGGATACTAATTTCTCTTTGAGTGCATATACAGATGAAGATTGGGCAAGATGTATAGATGATAGAAGAAGTACAAGTGGTGATGCTTTCTTTCTTGGAAGAAGACTAGTTTCATGGTTGAGTAAGAAGAAGGATTTAGTGTCATTATCTACTGCAAAGGCAGAGTACATTGTAGCAGCATCATGTTGTACATAGGTGTTGTGGATGAAGAAAACATTGAAATATATCAAAGTGTCATATGATGAACCCATTCCTATTTTGTGTGATAATACTAGCGCTATCAACATTTCAAAGAGTCCGATGATGCATTCAAGAACAAAGCACATTTCAATATGGTATCACTTTCTAAGAGAGAAGGTTGCAGAGAATGAGGTGAAGCTAGAATATGTGCCTACAAAGGATCAAGTTGCAAATATCTTTACAAAGGCTCTTCCTAAAGATACTTTTGAGTATCTCCGATAGAAGTTAGGGGTTATTGCCCCTCCTTCCTTTAATTAGATGTATAAGTGTGTGCGTCTGTTCAGGAAGCATTTCAAGATACATTCTTGGTCCTAGACTGATGTTGAAGGCTACCCCTTAGGGGGAGTAGGTAGTGGTATTGTTGGTTGGTGTAGTCAGTTGGAGCATATTTTATGATCCTAAGGGGGAAAGTGTAGTAAAGAAAGAGTAGATTCTTGTTGGTGTTGCAAGTGGTGTCAAAATGATCTATGCAGTTGTCAAAGGAGAATTCATTGCAGAAGATAAGAAGTGTGAAGAGAAGAGTTGGATGAGCCCTTTTCCATTAATGTCAAAGGGGGAGAAAGTTAGATTGACTGAAAAACCATAGTATAGGAAAGAGTGTAAAGAGTAAGAGTTGCTCCAATTAGGGGGAGTACTATTGGTTGTAGAGTTGTTGTTGGCTACTGTTATTGTTGATGGTTTTTCAAAAAGAGTTGGTGTTTCCATCAATGACAAAGGGGGAGATTGTTGGAAGCTTGCTGGTGTTGTCATTGTTGTCAACCTCCAACAGATGGTTCACTTGGTTTCCAAGTGCTTTTGAGAAAATTTGAATAAAAAGGTGTACAATGTGATAGCTTGGTATGTTCAGTATTGTGCTCCACATTTCTTCCTGGTTGAAGATATGCTTGTGTGGTTTGGAAGTGTTGATTAGAGGTGTTCAAAGGTGTTGCATCCAGAGTTTCAGGTTCTATATTGTATGGTAGTAGAAGATGTGTCTGATAGAGTGTTTGCCTATGTAGAAGGTTGTCTGGGAGAAATGAGATTGCTCTGCATTTCTCCGCATTGAGGTTTCTTGTCTTGCGGACCTAGGAATGTGCTTATATTGTCTATATCTATCATCCCTTGAAGTTTCTAGTGTTGGGTTGCTCCGCAAGATCGGTTCTTGTGTTGGTGTTCAGTGGTAATGCATCCATATGTACATAATGAAGACATTATTTTGTTTTAGGTGGTGCAGAATGAAGACCTTAGTCATCTACAACAAGGTTCAAACAAATTATGACATTTATATGCTTGTAATAGCCATGGTGCTATATATATAATATCAATAACCTAATGGTAGACTTACAACAATATAATCAACAATGAATCCTTTTCATGATGCTTTGTGATTTAGAATCAAAATAATTCAACCACAAAAGAGAGAGATCTACAAAAGTGAACTCATAATGTGACAATATTTTCATTAGAGTGGTTGTATCTATCTATCTATATATCTATCTATCTATCTATTAGAGTGACAACATATGCATTAATGTGACATGCATTACTAATGTTGTATATGAGTGAGTATATACATAGTCCAAATAACTAAAATATAATCAAAACTAATAGGGATTAAGATAATCAATCAAATAAAAATCAATAACATATAAAATTCAGAATGTCTGATTCTAGAAATGACACATCATACCAACAGTGGCATTTATAATATGTCAAGTTTCTCATTTTTTTGGATTGCTTCCATATGTTTTAATAGATCCTTAATCAATCCCTCCTCCTGTACCTAAAAATGCCAAATGACATCAAAAATACCATCTCACTTCAAAATAAAATTCAAGTATAGAAATAACTATATAGACACAATATAATGCTATTGAATCAATACAATATTTATGCATTTCACATTTTAACAAAATATCTAAAAATACTATGTAAATAGCATGATTTTTATCACATCTCAACCAAGAGAGTAGAGCAAAGTTATTATAGTAATCCCAAATATCTAGGTACATCAACAAATAAAATTGCATCAAAATATTAACTAAAACCAACACAACAATCCAAAATTGGAAGCCAAAAGGAGGGATGTTACATAAAAGTATTATTAACTGGGTAAACATTTTATTTTAACCTTTGTAATCATTTCCCTTAGAAGAAGATTTATATTTTTAAAATTTTGAAGGATATGAATAAGCATTTGAAGTAAATGATCTATATTTGAATATATTATTTGTTAGTAGGTTAGATTCTATTGTTTTCACATATACACAAAGACCCATCAAAGATGTAAAGCTATTAAGGTATACACTATCAACAATTGGTTTGATTAATCCCTTGGTAAAAGTGTTTTACAACTCTTAATCATGCAAGTGATGGTGCAATTTACAACCTAAAGACTAAAATATTATGACATAATCATTGGTACACTCATGCAATGCTTGGGCACACTCAAAAAAATGGCAATAGCAACCTTATGACCCATATTAACTTTGAATTACTTTAGGTATACCTTAGTCCAATCTAAAAATGTATTTATGGACCCATGAGGTAATGAAAAGAGCCATTCAATAGCATGATCTTTTAAATTCCTTAGAAATAGTTTAGCCAATAACTTATCCTCATACATAAAGTCTAAACATGTTTCTGTAAGAGAGCACAAATTTGTATTTAAGTCACCTTTTCCATTATACATAAAATTACCTTAGAAGTTTTGATATAAATAAAAACATAGCCAATTATCACATCTAAAATAAGTCTAAAAAGAAACCTTAATGGCCAAAGCAAGGCTTGGTAGGGTGGAAGAAAGATAAGATCGAGTAATGTAATCAAACCCTAAAAGAAGTAGATAAATGCATGTACACTCAAGGGCAGAATCAAATCCCAAACAAATTTGATAAGAAAGATAAGTAATAAAAAAATTAGATCTAAAACCTTGATGAAGAAAACCCTTAGGGAAGGCCCTAGGTCATATAAGAAAATGTTGGGTTCACCAAATATGTAGAGGAATACAACACACTACTTAGATAATCTAGGCTAATTAAATAAATCCATTCAATTAACACAAATTAACATAGATATTATAGTTGGGGCTAATCATTGATATTAATGTAGATAAATATGCACATTGAAATAACTGAATGGGATCATTAGTTTGACAACTAATGATGGGGAAATGATGTGTAAGTGGTAGCAATTAATTTCCCTTGGTTCCATATTTTAGGGTTGTTTCTGATGAAGATATCTACTATTGAAAATTAACTATTTATCACTCCAATTCACCTCTACACCCATGAAATTAATCTTTACAAAAGAAAATTTTATATTCTATGTGGACCTAATCTCATGTGTGTAGACCTCATCTAATATTCATGGGTCTTATATGAAAAAATCTAACCCAAGTAACATGCTTGTCTTGACCTTGATATCAGAGCTAATATAAGGAAATGTCGTGTTTATAAACACCTAAGTTCAAGAGTTTTCTAGATCACAAGGTTCATGTTCTCCTAGGTCATACCCTTGGATAGACAAACTTTATGGCTCTAAATGAAAGGATTGAGGATAATAATTAATCATGTAATGGGCCTAGGATGAGGCAATCTTTGATGTAAATGTAACTAGATTCATTTTTATCTCCAAATGCAAGTACTCAATAAGTCCTAATTCATACTAGATGATTTTTAGTTGAGTGAATGAATGTCCTTAAATACACCAACCAACCACGTAAATCAACACAATCGTGTGCTAAGTCAACTCATAATGATCAATGAAGTGGTTTGCAATAGATAGATTTGAGGTTTAAATGTTAAGAGTGAGGGGGTTTAGATTCATTACTACATAAGTGACTTGGGTCAAGTGTACACCCATAGATTTGATCTAGGGTGGTGAAAAATAGCTCTCTAGATTAGGAATCCAAATTTAGGGATCAATGATGGAGGGATCGAGATATATGATGTCATGAGCAAATTCTACACACAATTATGATGATTTTTAGTTGAGTGAATGAATGTCATTAAATACAACAACCAAGCACACAAATCAACTCAATTATGTGCTAAGTCATTTCATAATGACTAGTGAAGTGGTTGGCAATAAATAGATTTATGTTTTAAATTTTAAGAGTGAGGGGGTTTAGATCTATGATTATTATAAAAGTGACATAGGTCATGTTTGCACCCACAGATCTGATCTAGGGTGGTGAAAAATAGTTCTTTAGATTAGGAATTCTAATCTAGGGATCAATGATGGAGGCATCAAGATATGTGATGTCATGAGCGAATTCCATGCACAATTATGATGATTTTCAGTTAAATGAGTGAATGAATGTCCTTAAATACAACAACCAAGCACACAAATCAGCATAATTATATGCTAAGTTAGCTCTCAATGACTAGTGAAGTGGTTGACAACAAATAGGTTTGAGTTTCAAATTTTTAGAGTGAGGGGGTTTAAATATGTGATTACATAAGTGACTTGGTCAAGTCTACACCCATAGAACTAATCTAGGGTGGTGAAAAATAGTTCTCTAGATTAAGAATGTAAATTTGGGGATCATTGATGGAGGGATCAAGATATGTGATGTCATGAGTAAATTCCATACACAATTATGCTACTTGTAAGCTAATTTTTACATTTACAACACTCTAATCAAAACAAGCTCAAAACATAAGACAAAAAGGGAATATATATAATTTTCATCCTTAATACATCTTCTCCTATTTTTTTTAATGATTGATACATGATGCTTATAAAAGTATTTCCAATAAAAAAATTCTACTCATGTTCTTAATATGTGATAAAGGGCACCTTTTACTTTATAGAACTACATTTTTTTAATTAAATGTTATATAAACTACGGGATAACATAAACAATTATGTCGTGCATAGTTTTAATGTTTTTGCGCTATATTTGAAGTAACTTTATACGTTATCTTTTCTATGCATTAATAAACTGCAAGCTAAATATTTCTTAAATTAAGTATCAAAATTTGTAAATAATTTTTTAAAAATTCCTTTGTACATGGAAGGTGGAAAAAGCTTCTCAACGCTTGTCTACTTGGGATGCTAAACCTCAAGATATGGGTCAAGAACATACAACAAACAATAAGGTGATATATTTTAGTTTCATCTTTAATTTGAAATTAGTTAATAGCATGAAAAGATATAGTATATTAACTATTTATTTTTTAATGTAGGATTAAGGAGGAATCTTCACTTTATAGAAAGAGTTCTATTGGCCACATTCATGATGGGGAAAGGACTAATCTTGAATGTATTATATTACATATTTCAACATCTATCGATAAAACAAGGATGCATTTTTCATGATAGACTGAAGAAATTTTGGGCAACACATATTTCAAGATTATTATATATGGGTTTTTGAAATTTAAATTATAAATTTAGGGGGAAAATAGATCAAATATGTCTCAATTTGTATGGAGAAATGTGGATGGAAACTTTTGATTGATAAAGATAATAAATAATTGAAAACGAAAATATTGGGAACTTTTCCAACTAGAGACGCATTGCGTCAGGTCCCTGCCTCTATGTTACTAATGTTGTTGTAATTTATCATTAGGGAATATAAATTGAGCGAAGGTTAAAAAAAGGGAGAACATAGTGCTTGTAGTATCTTGGAACACTAGCTAGCAGCTGTCAGTATGTTCTTGGCATGTATGAAAATTTCAGGGACCCATGATGGAAATTGGAATCAATATTGAAAATGAGTTGGAGTTGCTTTTTGAAATTTCTGAAAATTCCTTGTTTTTCAAAAGTTATGACCAAGTCAACGGAAGTCAAGCTAAACACTGGTAAAAAATGTATCTCATATACATTTTAGTTTGTATGCATATTGTATGCAATATCTTTCATGTCCGTTGGGAGATAATATGCAAGCTGATGGTTTCTTATTACGTGCTATATAATGGTAGAAATCCGCATTTGTATCTTACAATGTATGTACTAAAGATACAAATTCAATATACATTGGCGAATGGCAAGAGATATTCAAAACTAGTGAATTTTGCGACCCTACTACTTGTATACATTGCATACTCATGAGCGTACCCGAAAAGAAGATTCAATTAAACCTAAAGGGCAAAAAGCAAACATTTATGTTTGTATGTATCAGTGTATGTATAATTATTTATATCTGATATACGTGTACAAAGCTAGATGCAATAAAAAAATCAAGCATTTATGTGGGGTTCGCACTTGTGTATAAGGAATATGTACTTGATATACAAAAGATGATGCAAACAAATAGATACAAGTCCGGATCCGATTAGAAAATTAAACATTGTGAACTTTATGTGGGGTCCGCATTTGTATATAAGAAATGTATGTATCTGATACACAAAAAGGTGATATCGCTTGTATGTTTTATGCATTTGTATCTTCTCTCTTTTGCATCTTATATACATACATGAATATACAAAGTTTTTCATGCGGTCACTTTTGTATCTTGTATACATGCGCTCACTTTTGTATCTAAAGTTACATGTGCTCACTTTGTATCTAAAGTCTTGCATGTACCTTGACTAACATGCACTTGTATGCATTATGCAAATGCACTATGACTTAGATACAATTTGACCAATATACAGTTTGAATGTTGTTGACCTGGTCATAACTTTTGTTTTTACAAGATCACATTTGTTTAATATTCTTAGAGATTATGCGGACTTCATAAATTTGAGCACTAAGCTTGTGGATGTGGAGGGGGTTGTGCTCAGAATGTGGAGGACATTGATAGAGCTCAGGAATAAAATAAGCAGTGTTAGATGAAGCGTGCATTCTTCTCTGCAGAAAATAGTACCAACTTGGTACTTGTATATGTAATAAGATGTAATAAAATTATAGTGGACTTGTATCTGTATATTAGATAGAAACATTTATGCGTACAAAGATTCATACAAATAACCCTTCATTGCTATTTTAATGCATTTGTATATTTTATACAAATGCATTTGCATCTCTAGTTGTGGTAGGGCCCACTTGTTTCTTTGTATATGCATGTTTGGTGCTTGTGTATTTATATATTCGTGTTTTGCATTTTTACCTTTATGCATTTGTATATTTGTATCTGTGTGCTTTATGCCTTTGTATACTCTATGCTTGTATGTTCCATGATGCTATGAATGTTGTTGTAATTGTATTTGTTGAATATGTCAATGTGCACCACCATAATCTTTGAAGGTTGCTTATTTGGAGGATAGCACAAAAATTTCAACAGAACGCTCTACTTATTTGAATATCTGTTTGTTTGGCTGCAAGATAAGTGGTATATGAATAAGGTCGACTCATTTGTGTTATCATCGAAAGGGTGAAGTGCAATGCATGTTTGCGAATAAGCATCTGATTTGTGGTCGATGGATAGATGCGGGACTTCCCCATTTAACTTATACATTTGTGATTATGAGCCTTGTTAATTCAATTAAATTATAATAATTTGCATTTAATACAATATATGATTAAGGTTTATAATAACTATAATAATTTCTAGTCTATAATAAATCAAATTAATTTATTATTATCGGTATAGTTATTATGATTATATCTTATGTTCATATAATTTATTATTAATCCATAATATTTATTAGGTTAATGATTATATAAATTTAATGTTAACTAGATAATAATTAGTTATATCCTATATAAGCATGTTATTATATTCTAAATCCATATAATTTCAAGTTTAGTTATAACATAATTGAATTAGAAAATATAGATTAATAGATTATGTTATTAATCTATTAACATTTCTTAATCATATAATAATTATAATTTATATCATGAATTTATTTATATATTATAATATTTAAGATGCTTACTAAGGAATTTAGGATATAGTAAATTTATTAATACTATATTAAGTTCCATTTTTACTGTTAAATTTATTTATAATTAAAGTATAAAATTAGGAATTTGGTTCTATATTGAATAAACTAATTTTGAATATAAATAGTTCAAAATTAGCATATTAATATTTATGTTAATATATATTTATAATTGATTTAATACATATTAAATCATCATTATAATCTATTATAGAGAAATATATACATTTACCATTTGATAACATAATCTACATTTATTAGTTGTCATTATGGTGTTAGGCTATGACAATAATGTTATAAGGTATATTTATATTATCAAAATTGTTAATATATAAGGTAAAATTTTGTGATTTGCATTTGCACATTATTAGTTTATGTATAATTTAAAATTAAATTAAGTGTATTCTTTTATCTTGTATGGACTATTTTTAGTTTCCCACTAGTTTAGTCTCTTGGAAAGGTAGTTATTGTAAAGCTTTCCTCAAAACCCCAATTTTGTATCCAAAGCTTTAAGCCCAGAAAATTAAAACAAAACGACACTTGGGAGTAGGGAATGTGGAATATGTACAAGTGATGGTTAGACACATTCTTGTAACCATATACAAGTCTATTTTGTGAGCTAACATTTGGACTTTTTTGAGAAAGTAATTAGGGGAAAGGAAAAACAACTGCAACTGTGCCAAACAAATGTAGTCAGAAAAAGAATTAACAATTTATCAACAAATTAATAATGAATCAAGAACTATGCTTAATGTCATAGTTGCATTCCATTTACATAGCATTGACATGGCCTAATGATAGTATTTATGGAATTCAATTATTCGGGTTTTAAACCAAGAGAACTCAGGAAGATGTACCATTTGTTGATATTTCATGTTAAAAACATAGTGCATACTGTTAAGGGAAATTTGGAAAAACAATGAATATGCAATAGACAACATCAAATACCCATAACTCAATAGAATAGTGAAACTAAGAAGGTTGAATGAAATGAAGCAACGAATAACACAATGCAAACCTTCCTTAGATCGAAGCTTCTATTGTTTGCCTATTAAAACCGTCCTTGCTTGTATGAAGTAGGGCCCTCAGCGAGTGCACTCCTTTGCTGTGTTCAAGGATGTCGATAGTAAATGGCAGTGATGATAAACTTGCAATGAAGATGAACTTCAAAGAAAATGTGTGATCTCAAGCTAATGAATAGAAATGGGGGTGCCAAAGGTGCATTGGTAAATTCCTGCAGAGTAACAATATGAATTGCTTGGATGATAGAATGGAAGAATGAGGTTCCATTTATAGACTTGGGAGGATGAAGATCAACGGTTGAGACGAAATGAGCAGATCAATGGTTGAGAATGGTTGAGGAATGTGCAACGAATGAAAAGAGGACAAGTGTCCCACTTCAATCATGTAACAGGGTAGTTAACAAAATTGATTGAAGAGTTAATAGAATGGGTTGAGGAATTGACAGAATTGATTGATCAGTTACCCAAATAGATTGAGGAGCTGACATAATTGATTGATTAGTTAATAGTTTTGATTGAAGAGTTAACTAATTTTGATTAGAGGAGAAATAGGACATGTGGGTGAGAGAATATTAGCTAATTAAATATTTGAAATATTTAATTACATGTGCAACATGGTGAGGTGGAAAAGGTGAGATGGAAAGATGAGGTGGATTTATAAAATTAGGACTTAGGATAGAGGAATTTAGGATTAATTAAATAATGTAGGATTATTTAATTATGTGAAACATTAGAAGAATTTAGGGAATTTAATTAAATAAATTGATTTTATTTAATTATGGGATAATGAACCAATCAAATAAACTTAGAATATTTATTTAATTGATAGAAGAAATAAGAAAGGAATAAATATTACTTAAGAATATTTATTTAGAATGAATCGTGTCATTTTTAGGTGTATACACATACAAATAAAAAAAATAGATGTTAAACATTATAAACATGGTAATTGTAAAAAATTACATAGGACTTTTAACAAATCTATTTTATTTTCACCTGAGAGGGTTATGTAAAAACAAATGACTGGCTCTAAAATAGTAAGTTGTTCTGCCACAAAGCATGACCTAAAAGCGCTGTGTTTTTTACTTTAACCCTCATTAGGGTATAAATTAAAAGAAAAGCCTTCATTGTGATTTAAAATTTAACATCTAAAAGAAATCTATTCAAAGTAAAAGAAATTTTAAATACCCTAACCCTAACCTTAAACCAAAAATTATCAGTATATATTCAAAGTAGAAGAAACTTTAAATACCCTAACCCTAACCTTAAACCAAACATTTTCAGTATGTCTTTGCTCTATATTTTTCTGAGGTAAAATGAGCCAAAAAAGATATATATATATATATATATATATATTCAAAACCACTTCTTGAAAATTTTGGGAAATGGCATTGCAAAAGCGGCGGGTCATGATTACTCAGGATTAATTGTGGATTTATTGAGTGTAATGCTACTATGCTTAACGTGGAAAGAAAAACTACTGAAATCATGCTCCAATTGATACAAACTCAAGTTACAGAAAATAGAAATTGAAATAAGATGGAAGGAAACAATGTTTCAGTATCAAATATGCAAGAATGAAGCCATGCTATCCCATTGAAACCTGTTACAATAAAAAAATTTAGTAAGAAATAAGGCAATGCCTTTTGTTGCCTTCAATCACCAAGCAATATCCAAAAATCACAAAGAAATGTTCTTTAATGGATCAAAGAACTACTGGAGCTTGCTCTTGAATACCCTGAAATGCCTTGCACCCTGTGCCCTATTGATGGTTTTGAAATCAACCTCTAACATGTTGAAATCAAAAGGAATTCCTCTCTCTTGAGTAAATAATGTTTTATTTATAAAAGATTACGAAGTGTTACATAAAAGTTGACTCTTCGATCCAAGCATAGAAATAGAACACCTTCTGGAAGGCACATCCATAATGGCAAACAACTCTCTGTCAATGATTTGATATGGAGTTTTATAATCCTGTTGTGTTCGGAGTCACAACATGTCTTGCCTATTTCAGTATAGACATCCATCAAAGCATGAAGGATAGAGGAATGCAATTGCAAAAAGTTAGAAGAGAAGAATGCAAAAATTGAACTACTACCATAGAAAATGTCATAAATTAACATTGAAAAAATGTCATAACACAACTCATTGATACAAGATTTAACTGCAAATTGTAGGAAATATAAAAGTGAGGCACAAAAATTCATCACCAAAAAACTCATAGAAAGACATCAAATTGAATACAAACTATGTCATTGAACAAAAAATTTCCACCCACTCTTTGTAGTTTTCATCCTTGCTAAGGTTTCTTTTTCAGGTTTCTTTTTCACCCAACTTTAGTGCCCATAGAGGGGACAACAATATAGGGAAATCCACAGTCAAAAAACAACCGCAAACATCTTATTTGATATAACCTAAGGATGACAGGATCTTATTTTTACCACCAATAAACAAAATCCCTTGCTTATCTCATATTATTTATGAGTTATAATAATATAGGAGAACAACAAAGAACATAGAAACTAGGACAAACTGCAAAAATAGTTGAATCCATAAAATGACGAGTACTACACATGGCTTCTGGCAATACAGACAGAGAAATTAGATTGACCAGTTATGACTAATTCTGCCTTGACTCAACTAGAAAAAATACAACCAATAATGACCAAACATAGATCATTTGATTATGGTAAAAGCAAAAGATTAGAGGTGAAAACTTCTTCAAGAAAAAATGTAGGCACTTGTTATCAGCTCATCGGACATAAATGGAGTGAGCAATATATGTCAAAACATAATTCGAAACCTTCATAGCCTACACAAGCATTATGAATAGTAGAAGAAAAACTCCGAAAGAGCTGTTTGCAGTAGCATTGGATAGATATTTCTTGTAGGAAGGAGAAGACTTTATTCTTATAGAGAAGTGTTGAGAATTTGATGAGTTGAGAAGAGGGCCTAAATTGTATAAAAGATATCATGGGGTTTCTTCTACATGTATGCAACTTGTTTGTTTCACTTTAAAATAATGTACAGCTCTTCATGACAGCGGTCATAACTATAACAGAATAACACAACCCCTATGAAATTATATTCAAAATTTCTTGCAACCCATATAAAATTATATTCAAATTTTCTTCCTAGATAACACATGATGTATCATAGAAAGTTCAATAGGGGCACTCAACAACTTGCATGGTTCGGATTGAAATTGCTTTGTTTTAGTGGAACATTACATCTGTTTACTATAGAACTAAGTAATTAAGATCTCTCCTAAATCTTAGCAACATCATTTAAATGAAATTGGAATATATCCAACTATAATAATATGAAGTAGTAATAAATGAAAATCATGTGTGAATATGATTTATTAGGAAGCACAAAGGGAAGTGCATAGACACTTTTAGTCCACAGCTACCATTGTGACACTAGGATAGATAAACTAGAAAAAAGTACATACATAAATAAGATGAAAAAATAATAAACTAACTGTAGGGAATGTGGTAAGTGCTGCAAAATTGTGGGATTCCAATGAGCCAGTTGGATGAAGTTCAGCTACAGCAATTGTCCATATCTATTCCCATCACAATAAGAATAACATGGAGTTGCTTGAGATATGTCAAGAAGACTACAACCATGTTTTGAACTTTAAGGCTATGATAATAGACAGACAAGATATTTTAGTGACATCACCTCCAAGTTGAACTCTGTCTACAATCTGCTAGTTGGGTGATTTGCTGTGAGCCATCAATGTATTGGGGATTCTCATAATATTGGGTGTATACATTTTTAGGCACAAAAATAGGTTGGGCATTTGATGGTCTAGGACTCCAAGCTGTGGTTGTGTCATAGAAACATCATGATTCTCATGCATCCAAGCAGTTGAATTCTTAACAACAGATGCAATTATATAGTAGATAATGTCCAGTATTACAGTGACCAAAGACAACACTGCTCCTCCTGCAAAGACCCCAGTCTTTACGACATAACAATAGGTAGAATCAAAAGCTTCATCTTCATTGTGCTGGTCATTTAGAGCAGCTCCAACCAAAAGGACACTGAATGCAATTATAAAAGTAACCCTGTATACAGATATCTCAACAGTCATATAACCTTGAAAATCAAATTCTATAACAATATAAATCCCAAGCAAGAAATTACAATAACCTAAAAGGACTTAAAGTTGAACTTTAGATAACCATTCTCTCCAAATAATGAGAGGAGAAAAATGAAGATTCAGAACATACCTAAGGATGCTGGATGCAGTACCTTAGCATTGAGTAGCATTTTCTAATCATTAATACACTAGAAAGATCATCAAGGAGTTTGTAGTATTTACTATGTAAATAATGTATTAATCTAATATGCCCTCCAATACCAATGATGGTCCGAAGAATGCACTGAGTTCAAGTGTGATTTTATGAGATAAATCTAAGTTAATTAGCACAAGCTATGGCAAATCAAATGCAAATAGAACTTACATTTTTATAAATATCTAAAAGAAATTGTACTATGAAAGTTAATAACTGTCACTTGACAAAAACTCATTTTTACCGTTGGCTTGAAATTTTATTGTTCTTGCAGAGTAGTCGAGTGTGAATGTGAGATACTTGTTATGTTGCAAACTAGATACAAAGGTTTTGGGACATATATTTTATGAGATTAGTCATCTTTCTTAGCTAGATTTTGGGAACAGGGGAAAAGTATGAAGAAGATAAAAGGAGAATTTTATATCTTAAGATAAGAGCTATTTGAAAATTCCTGTATTATTAAATTAATGTCCAGCCTTTCAGGTCTTACTAATAGACCCATCACCAGGGATAAAAGAGTAAATGCCTAGTAATGGGTCTCGTAGAGAAACTCCACATGTCAGACATTAATCTAATAATACAGAAATTTACCAAATAGCTCTAATCCTGATATGTGCAACGGTGAACAAACTAACCTAAAATCTATAATCTAAAGCATATAATTATATATCTATATCTATCTATATATATACACTATCGAAACTCTCAAATTGTACATGGCATTAATAGTCAAACTGACAAGCAGTAAAACTAAACAAAGAAATGTATCTGAAAATGTGCAACAGGCTATTTGAACTAGTGTTCCTCATAGAGCAGACCAGACTTGCTACATGGAATTTGGCATTGTGAAAGATAATGCTAAAGAGGCAGTCACAAGATTTTCCATGTACCGAAACTAATCTTTTCAATAAGCAAGCCATGCATTTTCAACAACAAATGGCACTCTGACTAATGTCACCAAACAAATCAATGTGATTGAATACTCTGTATGATACATGCACCAAAATGACTATTGTTTGCAAATACAATTGAGATGAAACTACTTGATTATTCTGAGTCACTTTCTACTCTTCCCATGGCTTTCAAACCCCTTGGTCTCTGTATCAATTACATATTGAAATTGTTAGGGAAAGAAACAATTAAGCCATAAATAGTCTAAGAGAAATTTGCATGGAATCAACAAGAAACTGTGAGAGAAATTGCCTTCTTTATACATTTCTTTTCCCTAACTTCATATCATTCTTGAGAAATATCACTAAGCCAACCACCAGGAATAACATTCTGCAAAAAAGCATGCAACTTACAATTAATCGATGTGTTTCACTTTTAGGCAACTAATGTTCTTTTATCATTAGTAGCATGGCATGTGCTAGTTACAAAATTATTCTAAATAATAGGGTGATGTGTAACCAAATGCAAACAGTATGTAGTTTTATCATAAAAAGTTTTAGAACACAGCTAAATTTCCCTAAAAGTATGCATTGCAGATAAATTCTAAGGTACATCTAAATTTTCCTTTAAAGATAGATGTGAACAATGTTACTACAACTGTGAACAAAAATTTCTTAGTAGAGATCTCAAAAAGATTAAATGGGGAAAGAAAGAAAAGGGATGAACAAAATTAGGGAAAAAACACAACAAATTTTCAAGAACAACAATTACAAAACCCTGTTCTGAGAAATCCAGAAACATTGGGATTGGGATATTGTAAAAATGTTGATTAAAGACAACAGATTTTCACAAAATGGTATGCATGATTATTGCCACATTCAATCTATTGTGTATAAATAAGTACTTTTTAAGAAAAGGAAACCTCCTTTTCTATTGGCTAAAAGGTGACTCCTTTTCTATTGGCTAAAAGGTGGACAAATTCGAGTTTATAGAATATAGTTTTTTATCTCTGCATTATCAAGGAGAGCATGTTGGTATAAATGTCCGGCATCATGGCATAAGTGCTCCAACACAATCAACTAGAGATTATAAATTTTCAAGAGCTAATTCAACAGGAGAATTCGGTCATCCCTTTAAAATAAATGTAAAAAGAAAAAAGTCATACATTAAAAACCACAGACACCTAGTTAAGAATCAGGAAGCATGGATTCCTGCCCACCCTGGATATCACTTGTAGTGCAAGCATATATATGTGAAATATGACACTAAGGGCTGCACATGGGTTAACATGGAGAAGGCTGCCTCTAATTTTTACACCTCAGATGATCCCATGAAACTATAACAGCTCAGAAGTCCAAAAAAGGAATATTTTCCAGAAAACTCCAAGCAACCAATGTTTAGAAGGGAATTTTCAGCATGTACTACTGGAAGAGGGGAAAGAGGCTGCACCGGCTTAACAGATTTACAGGTAAAATGCAACTTTAGTCTAGATGGCAATTTCAGATTTAATCAAGACTAGTTTTTAGCAAATGGCTCCTGAATCATACTTTATTGTACCCTGCTGTGAAATTTTAAGGGGTCTGCCTCCATGGGATCAATAGGTAAGCTAATAAACTTGAGGAAGCTGGTTTCTCAAGAAACCTTGACAGCCAGAAAAAAAGAAAAAAGGCAGATGTTACTGAATTGGAATTAGAATACAACATCCTCTAATATTCTCAAGAAACCTTAACAGCTAAAAAATAAATAGAAAGATGTTATTGACTTGGAATTACAATACAATGTTCTGATGTTCTCTGTTCTATCTTTGCCCTCTCAATGCTCGAAACAAAAGATTAAAAACTAAAAAGCCATACTCGAGATGCAAATTTTAGATCAATTGGGACTATTTTTCAGCCAATAAATCTTACTTTGCAGTACCCTACTATGAGGTTTTAGGGCCCCCCTCCATGGGACCAATAAATAAACTAAAAAAACTTGGGAATCCAGTCTCTCGAGAAAGCTTGACACTTAAAAATTAGAAACACGGTATTGATTTGGAATAACAATACAATGTTCTGGTGTTCTTTGTTCTATCTTTGCCCTATGAAGCCTTGAAACAAAAGATTAAAAAGACATATAGTCTAGATGGCAATTTCAGATTCAACTGGGACTATTTTCTAGCAAATGGCTCATGAATCTTACTTTGCAGTACCCTATTATGAATCTATAGGATGCCCCACTTTATTATGAGACCAATAAGTAAGCTAATAAACTTGGGGAATCCGGTCCCTCAAGAAACATTGAAACAAAAGATTAAAATGAAAAGATGGGAAAAGCACAAGATAGATTCTCACATGGATTGGATTGCCCTGTGTATAGATTTGAGGTGCTTTTTGGGTCTCAATGGCAATTTTGAGCCCTTCATTGCAAGGAAATCTTCCTCTTTCTCGCCATGAGATAGACTTAGACACACATTTGGCCAAACAAAAGTCTCCAAATTCAAGGCCTTGTTGTCTTGCACTGTGTTCGATCCATTTGTATAGTTGTTGCTCCTGGTGCACATCATATTATTAACCTTATTTTGCGGTCCACTACTTTCTGGAGGAAGTGGCAAGGAATGAGAGCTACTATTGTTGCAAGGCAGTGCTATCTTTTTATCTCGGGAACATGAGATTATTACTGCTACAACTTCTTTATCAGCTCTAACAACATGCCTGTCAAATCTAATCGCAGGTTGATTCTCTATAAGCTACTCGGCACTGAAACCCTGGTAATTGGTAACTATCCCACAGATTGCCTCCTGTAGAGCACTCCACCCCTATTCATTCTACAGGCTCCAGTTAGCGCCTACCGCCATTAGCATCTCCATTGCGGTGGCGTCCCCCAATCGCACCGTTACATGTAGCGGCATTTCCCTCTTTGCTACATCTCTCCTCTGTGTTGATGATTGTTTTTAGACAGGTCAACAATAGAGTAAAACACTAGAGTATCCCACTCTCTCTTGAATAAAGTTCTTCAAAAGCTAAACTATGTGATTCAATGAAGTAACTTCAAGGTTCCTTTCTTATGATTTATATTGGATAGACTCAGTGATTACATGTGATCTTGCTGATAATCACAAAGGGACTTATGTTAGACTTCTTCATACTTCCTTAAGCTTATTTCTCCTTTTAGTGTGGATGATGTATCAATGATAAAGAAAAACAAAAGATAAGGGTTCAGAAAGGCTAATCTAAGGTCAATGAAGCAATGATGATGTACAAATAGACAAACTCCTGAATTAACCTAACTCCACTTCGCCAAGGATACCTACAACAACATGAAGTTGGTGCAATCTCCTAAGGATAGTGAAATGTTTTCAAATCATAAAAGCTTATATAAGCACCCATCGGATGGCGCAGCTCAAACAAGCATCCACAATCAAACTTATTCAAACAATGAGGCTCAGACTAGCTTTACACAACACTTCACCGGCGATGAATGTCAAAAGCATGAGCTAGGAGTTGATCAAATATCTAGTACAAACATACATTACATCAAAGAGCTTCTAATCTACTTCTAATCTACTTGAAACATCTCTCCACTTCATCAAGATACCAGAAACCATGTCATTTCACAAGATAACACTTCACACCAAATGCATTCCAATGTCTTTGCTTACCCTTGAGAAATATTTACAACAACTTCAAGTCCTCTCAGAGAATTTTGAGAGTCTCTTCCTACTCTACTCCTACTAACTAATGATTGATGAATAATCTCTAATGAATTACAAATGAGGCAACAAGGCCTTTATATAGAGTATAGAATTACAATGAAGGGTTAGGATCAATTCACATAGCCAAGGGCCTAGATCATGCCATCTCAGCAGGTAGTTACAACAACTTGCTATTTTTAGTACATAAGAGATGCAATAAAGGCATGTTTTTCGAGAAGATAAGGATAAGATGGAATCTTTTAGAGCATCTTCCATATAGGCATCCTCTTTGGCTTCTTGCTTGTTGTAGATACATTGAATGTGGCTGAATGATGTGGCTGATTATGATTGGATGATGATGTGTACTTGCCACGTAGATGCCACCTCAACAAACTTGTGGATGTCAACTGTTAATTAAATATGCTTTTGGGCATATTCCCAAATTGTATCATCTTTGTATAATTTCTTCGATATGATCGCTTTTGATGATGAACACTTGAGATGTATCTTGTTGATCTTGCCTTGTTCATTGTAGATTGAATATGTATGATAGGTGTTGCTTATTTGTTTAACATCGTGTCTCTCCTCTTGCAGGTAGGTTGATGTAGATCTTCTTCGATGCTTCTTCATGAAGAGTAGAGTAGAGATATGATGTTGCTTCCTTCATGTAAGAGTAGATGTCGATGATAACATGAAGTAGAGTAGATGATGATGCTTGATTGATGGAACAGGAGACCTCTTTGATACTTGAAGACGGTGAGAACTTGAAGCTTGATAGATGGATGAATGTCTTCGTTGATGTAGATGATGAAGTATGCTTGCACTTGATGCAATCCTCCAGAGCAACAACATGATGTCTTCTTCTTCTTAGTAGTGATTGCCTTCCAACTTCACTTTACTCCTCGCTTGGTGGTTCCAAGTATTTGCTCCTTGGATATCTTCTCAGCTTCGTTGATGTTCCTACAAGACAAGAGAAACAATATGAATCACTTTATAACACAAGAATTACTTTAAACATGTAATAATCCTACTTCAAATCTAGGTGCTCATATAGGTGAAAAGAGGAGCAAAGGGCGCCTAGCACAAGATAGCCTCATATTTGTCATTTTCTATGATTTCAATCAATTGAGGATGACTTAAAACATTTATGTTTCTCAAAGTGCCCACTCCAAAGTGTCATTCCATGTGTTTTCTTCCTAGGCACTCATGATGATGATCCAAGTGATAATAGGCACCTAAGGTTTAATGTGGTGTTTACCTCCAAATTTCATGATCTTCAAACGTTGTATAAACTCCTGTGATCTTGTTCAATTTCAATGCATTCATTATTAATTGATCCCAACTTGATTCCTCCTGCAGGTGCCAAAATGGACTTGAACATGGGGAAACTAGCACCTTAATCTATGATGCTCAATTGGATGTGTTTACTCCATTAGGAAGCTCAAGATGACTCTTTCAACCCATCATACTCTTAGGCGCTCATTGAGGATGTTCATGTGATAGAATGCACCTAACTTGAGTGAATTTTAGACTTTAGGGATATGCAAAGTGTCTTGGTATGTCAAACTCCTCAAGGTGCCACAATTAGAAGTGCTTTGAAACTTGTTTTCCTCTAGGCGCCAATGTGGATGGTGAAGACAAGAAAAGGCACCTAGGCTTCTTTTGACGATTTTCAAAGTCTTCCTAAGTTATATTATGTTATATTGACCCTTAGGCACAAATCCAAGGTGATATATTTCTAGGCGCAATCTTCACTAAGTTTAGACTTCACTTTACATCAAGGCGCCAAAATGAGGTTAAAGAGAAGCAAAAAATGCGCCTAGAGGTATGATGCTTAGTTTGATGTGTTTGATCAACTTTGATAATCAAGATGAATTGCCTCCCTTAAGGCGCCCTCTCTTATACTTCAAAATATCCCTTCTATATCAAGGCGCCAAAATGAACTTCTACCTTAGGCACCTATTTGGATCTCAATCTAAGGCATTGATTTGGGTTGGCAGAGGTGGGAAAATGCGCCTAAGATCCTAGAGCAAATTCGCGCCTAGAACTGAAAGTCCTCGAGGATAGGTATATTGAAAAATATATTTAAGTATAATTTGGAAGATAGGTCTCGGATCCACCAGATTTAACATGCAGATTCTAGAATTTGGAGGATCCACCAGATTTCAGACTTAGTCAATTTTTCAGGATTTTCAGGATATCAAGATACCAGACTTAGTCATTTTTAGGATCTCAAAACATACATCAAGATATCAGGAGACTATAAGACTTAAACACTACTGACTTCATCATGAAATAAATTCTAAGATATTATCAAAAACTTAGCAAAGCATCAGAGCTCAAAAAAGGGGGTCCCCATTTGCAATGGGGTGATGTGTGATTAGGTCACAACACTGTCGATCACCACCGCTATTGCCTCTGCTCTCCACTACATCAGTTGACCTTTTAAAGCATATTCCAGAGTTATATATCCACTCCAAAATTTTATAAATGATTTAGAGTTGTAAACTTCATGTAGGTTTTCACAGTTTTGTTGATAAAAGTACTGAATGATTACATTTTATTTTGGCAAATAACTTTTTTTTTGGGGGAAAATCTTACATTGTTCCTACCACTCTAGTGTTGACATGAGTTTTGTCTTGGTCAAATAACTTGGCCAGTCCAAAGTCAGAGATTTTTGGATTCAAATGTTGATCTAGAAGGATGTTTGTGGCTTTGATATCTCAATGTATAATTCTCAGTCTGGATTCTTCATGCAAATATGCAAGGCCACATGCAACTCCAAGGCAAATGTTGTATCATTGAGGCCACTCAAGCTTGAGTCTGAATTCTTGAGGACCTATAAATTAGGTTACAAAATCTTTCAGTTGATACTTTCAAGTTTCCAATTGCATTTTTCAAACGTGAAGGAAATTCATCATTTTGTCAATGGATGCTTACATCAGCGAGGAAAGATTAAAACTTTGATCTATATAAAATTTCATTATAGGAGGACAATTAAACAGGGATTAAAGATTATGGATATACCAAATAAACTGCGGGCTGGACTGTTGTTCTCCATGTATTCATAGAACAAATTCCTGCGCACCACTGCGTAGTGAGCAGGGCTATGCACATACACCATCGCCTGAAACTTTCACTGACTAGCTCTGTGGGATTTCATAAAAGCTAAAAACAATGCATTATACAGTCCATTGCAATCTATCTGTCTGTCTACCAAAATCCTTCCTGCCATGCGCATATACAATTGTTCCTATTTTGATGCATGCCGCTTGTTCTTTGTATTTAATATTTAAAATCTAATAATAATTAGATAGTTCCAACTTGGTACTTATGTATTCAATGTTTAAATTGTAATTAAAAAAAATTATATTTTTCACTATTATTGTTCACATGATTGTCCAATAAGAAAATAGATAAATTGCATTTATCAAATTATTAAATAAGAAAAATAAGTTTCAACTATAACAATTTTGTCAAATAGGTTTAATACTCAATGCTCATTGGTCAAATAAATTAAACTAATTGCATCATATGAATGCATAAATAATCCTGCCAAAGGAAGGAACTAATAAATTAGGGTTAAACAATAAACTCAATACAAGTAAGTAAATAATCTTAGAATTTAATGAGTTGGGATTGGCAATACATCTAAATTAAATGTTTGAAATAATTAAATTTTCCTTTCACATATGTCTTTAATTGATTTGTTATTTTGTTAGAACCCTGGGTAATGGTAGATAATCACCTCTATATTAGTAATTTTTTTATTTGATGCTTTGGTTCACTTTTGTGCCTACAAATCAAAACCTTTCTTGCAGATCTAAACCCTCCATGCTAAATGTTCAATATAGAAATAAATGCCTAGAATCTATTAACTCAGATGCCTATAACCGACATCTAAAAAGATGTCATGTCAATAAAGACTGTTTAGGAGTTTGCTCAGCTAGTGTTGATCTCCTTTCCTTAAACCCCTATTTCTAATTCAATGGTTTGGTGAAAATGATTAAAGATAGAATCCAAAAATATAGTGATGTGTATGATGCAATGCATATGCTCTATGATGCTCCTTTGGTGATAATGTGAATTGGATTGGGAGCTTGTGGATGGATGGATAATGAATTAGGGTTTGTACTTAAATACAACACCATAGCACACAAGTTAAAAGTTTTTGTACACAAGTCAACTCATAAAAGGCTAGTTGGAGTGGGTCAACTTGGGCCCAAATTTTGAATTTCCAAGTTTTAAGGTCATTTCCTCATTTGTAAAACTAAATTGAGTTAGTTTTGTGCTTGTAGAACTAAACTTAAATTTGGGATGCCCTCCATTCACCCAAACTACTTACATATTCATATTCTGAGAATCAAGGTGTATAAGTGTGTAGTTTTGGCTTGATTTCTAATTTTAGGTGAATTGTAAAAGTTGGTACATAACCCTTTGTAGGGTGTAATTTAATTCATGGAATCAAGGTGTATAAGTATGTAGTTTTTGCTTGATTTCTGATTTTAGGTCAATTATAAAAGTGGGAATGTAGCCAAGCAATATTTTTTTACTAATATGCGGGATGGAGCAGAAGGTGCAAAATTCAGAAGGCAATGCGAGCAATAGATAGAAGCAGTGAAATTTCAAATTTGAATGGAGGCAAAATGGAATAACAAGTGGCATGAATGCTGTCAAGCTGGGAGAAAGGAAGGGATTGAGAGAAAATCATAAAGAAGAGGAGAAGAAAAGGCAAGAGGAGAAGAGCAGGGAGTGAAAGAATGACTTGGCAGGAAACCCTAGTGAAGGACATAAAGAAGAGGCCTACAGGGATGACACAGATGAGAGTTCAAAAATAGCCCAAGAAATTGACATTTCTATGGAGGTGGAAGAGGAAAGCAGGTTGCTTGAAAATTCAACTATTATTTGTTGATCTATTGGCCCTAAACTTGGAAGGAAGTAGATCTTACAATGGACCATAGCGAACTGGCACACATAGCATGTTGTTAAGTTCCTGCCCAATGGATTCCACAACCATTTTCTAGACCATGGAAGATAGGGAGGAGGTGCTACACAAAAGGCTTTGGAAGATCAAATCCTTTCCTCTTTATATACAGAAGTGGGTTCCTAGATGCAATCCACAAACCTTCACACCTTACAATGAACTGATATGGAACAGAATGTTCAATCTCCCACTTGAATTTTGGTCCGAAGAATGTCTGGGGAAAATTGGAAATTCTTTGGGTTTATTAATCACGATCGACGGGGATATTTTGGAAAACAATTCATACTTATATCCCAAGTTATGTGTGGCGGCAATCACGTCAATCCCATCTACCATTATTCTTAGATCCAACAATGGGGAATGGGTTCAATCGGTGGAAATTGAGGAAAAAAAGTCCTTTTGCACAATATGCAACTGAAGAAACCACTTTGCTGCTGATTGCCATCAAAATGGAAGGAAGAATGTTGATTCCCAAAGAAAACAGAGCTCTGGTAGGGTGGTGGAAGAATCCCCAGTGGTGTCTCCACCACGATTTTTTGGTAACGTGGTACAACTACCAGAAGATCTGAAGGAACCTAAAGCCATTGAAGCAATTAGAGAAGATCAAGAGGAGATTGGGGAGACAATACCATTTTTCCCACCGCCAATGTATTCTCCCCTCTCCAGATGGAAGCTCAAGAGGATCCAGACATGGAAATGGAGTATGATTCCTCATTAAACCTAGATTCAAAAGAGGAAGTAGATTTTGATGAATTTGGAACAATGGATCCAAGATGCTCATCCCAACCTACCTCCCAATTGCTAAAATACAATATTGGGACTGATAAAAAGAGGGGGTGAAAAACATTCAAACAAATTAGAGAGGAGAAGGTGAAGGAGAAGGGCCTCACTAGTGTCAAGGATTTTTCTAAAAGTACTAAGGGAGGAAGCCCCTCCCTCAGGAAGTAATGAAGATCACCTCATGGAATGTTAGGGGCTTAAATGCCCCTAACAAGCGATGCTTGGTCAAGCGTCAAATAGATGTAGGTATGGTGGATATAATTATACTTCAGGAGACCAAGATCGAGGGTATTACTCACCCTTTATTTGCTCCGCACAACAACAATTGGGGCTCTCTTTTCACTGATGGTCAGGGATTGACTGGTGGCCTTGGGACAGTTTGGAGATGTAGCAAGGCAGAAGTAACCATGCATTCTGGGGAGAAAAATTGGATGCTGCTAAATGTAATTTGTCACAATAATCCACTGAGTTTTTTTCTCATCAATATATACAGGCCAACCAAAAATCAAGATAAATAGTCTCTCTAGAGAAGCTTGCAGTCCATAATAGAACAAAACTAAGAGGAGAAGTTGATTTTGGGGGGCGATTTCAATGCTATCCTAAGACTCAAAAAAAAAAGTAGGGGATTACAAGTGGAATCGCAGGCCATGAAATATTTCAGGCACTTTATGGAGTCAACAAGACTAAAATAAGTTCTTATCAAGAATGGCATCCACACCTGGACTAATTGCTGATCAATGTTTACTAATATTCAGATAAACTTAAGTGATTCTTCTTTAACGACTCCTGGCTAAATTACTCGCATGATCTATCAGCTTGTATTCTCCATATATTCGGCTCAGATCACTTCCCGGTAGAACTAAGTATATATTCAGACTCGAAACCAATGAATAGTTTGTTTAAATTCGTAAGAATGTGGTTTTGTAGATCAGACCTACTATCACTTTTGGAATCCTAGTGGAAAATGGCCTGTAGGTGAGAAGGTACGAAGAGTTACAGGTTTATGTGCAAGCTTCAATATTTAAAAACTAAATTGATTGCCTAGAGCAAATCTTCTTTTGGGAATATCTTCGAAGACAACTTAAGAATCAAAATAGAACTCATAGAACTGAATGAACAAATCATCCATGATGGCATGGGACAAGAAGATTTTGAAAAAGAAAAGACCCTACTTGCACAACATTCAGAAGTCCTGGCCAAGGAAGAAGAATATTGGAGAGCCAAGTCGCAGGAAGTTTGGATAGAGGAAGGTGATCTGAACACTCGCTTCTTCCACAATTCAACCAAGGTTAGGAAGTTACGAAATAGAATCACCTCGATTCAAGACTTGGAAGGACAAACACATTCAGATACCGATAGTAGCCAATGAGCGGCAATCGATTTTTTTTCAAAATCTTATTGGTTCCACTGATGTCGTTGATCACTTGGATCTAAGAAATGCCTTAGATTGCATCCCAAATATAATGACTCCTGAGCAGAACAAATTATTAATAAATCCCTTCATGGAGGAAGAATTAAAAGTTGCAACCTTTGAGATGTAACCTGACAAGGCTCCGGGACCAGATGGGTTTCCTGCCTTATTCTACTAGAAATGCTCACATTTCTTAGGGAAAGATATAATGGATATCATTGAAGACTTCAAGAAGAGGAAAAAGTTTGCGAAGGACTTGAACAACACTATGATAGCACTTATCCCTAAGTGGGAGGATTTCAAGACTTTTGATGATTTTTGGCCCATTTCACTTTGCAATATGCTATACAAAATTATATCCAAAGCATTGGCCACAAGATTAAAAATCATACTGGAATCCATCATTTCACACACAAAAGGTGGATTTACACCAAGAAGGGAAATCACTGATAGTATCATTGTGGTGAATAAAGCCCCACTTGATCAATTATGGGAGACAATAGAGCATGATGATTAAATTATATGTCAGCAAGGCCTATGATAAAGTAAAATGGTGATTCCTTATGAAAGTCCTAGAGAGATTTGGTTTTAACGATAATTGGCTGAAAATGATCTTCTATCGCATATCCACGGTTTGCTTCTTAGTAATCGTTAATGGTTCCTCCCCCAGTTTCTTTGAAAGCTCAAACAGGCTGCGACAAGGAGATCCCATTTCCCCCTTCTTGTTCATAATTATGGCCGAAGCCATAAGTCGAATGATTGAGGTTCATAGATTGGCCGACAATTGGAAAGGCATTGCTATGGCTAACAACATAAACCCATTAACACACCTCCAATTTGATGATGACATAGTATTATACGACGAAGCCTGTGAGTGGGAAGCAATCACCATCAAGGAGAAACTAGGAAGGTATGTGGAGCTCTCTAGCCAGACTATTAATAAAGTTAAATCTAAAATCTTTTTCACTTTCACAAAAAATCAGTCCAGAGAAGAATCACTGTGATACTAGAGATGAGTGTGGATTCCACACCATGCAAATATCTAGGAGTACCCATTTTCAATGGAATCATTAGATCCTGTCTATGGAATGAAGTAATAGAAAAATACTGCAATCGAGCCTCTGTCTAGAAAGAGAAATGGCTAACCTTGGCTAGCAGAATCACCACAATAAAAGTGGTACTCACAGTAATACCAATTCACATGATGGCTTGTAACCAATCAACCTCCAAAGCAGCAGAGTCCTTCAATAGCATACCGAAAAATTTCTTTGGGAAGGATCCAACGAACAAAGCTGTATAACTCTAATTCATTGGGACAAAGTCAGAGATTTCAAAGAGGATGGTGGTACTAGCATAAGAAATGTCAAGCTTCAAAAAATGGCCCTAGGGGCCAAATTGGTTTGGAAAATGTTTGAATCATCAAACAAACTTTGGTGCCAAATATTACAAAATAAATAGTTGGACTCCTTAGACCCAAGTAGAATTTTCACGGTGGCTAGAACCCATCGATGGGCTCACACATTTGGCAATTTATGATGGAGTGTAGGAGGTTTATCACAAACCATCTCACTTGGCAGATTAATGACGAAAAGTAATTAGGCTTTTGGTCGGATTCATGGAACGACATGAAATCATTAGTAGAATATTTAACTCTTGCTCCCTAGATTGACTCTATCAGGGAAGAATTTGGGACAAAGTTGGTGGAGTACCTAAGGTTCAAAGATAATGTGGACTACCTCAGAAGAAGACTTGAACAACTCTAGATTAATGAAGTGGTAAGAACAAGACTTATAGAAGTCATTTGCAATAACACATGTTTAAATAGAGCCAAGGACTAGATTGTTTGGTGTGCAACAAGCTTTGGGAGATATTTGGCAAAGATGGGGTACTTGGTACAATGTCATTGAAAAGAAGAGAGTTGGCCGAACAAGCTCTGCTAGGGAAAGGACATTCTGCCAAAGGCAGGCACTTTCACCTGGATGACTATCCATGGGAGATGTCTCACAAATGACAAGCTTTGGTCTATCAGCATCTAGGGCCCCTCTAGATGCATTTTGTGTAAGTTGGATTCAGAAACGATAGAACACCTCCTTCTCAACTGCCCATTTGCCAGTGCCTGTTGGGATTGGTTTCAAAATGCACCAAAACGAAGAGAGTTGGCCGAACAAACTTTGCTAGGGAAAGGACATTCTGCCAAAGGCAGGTGCTTTCACCTGGATGACAATCCATGGGAGATGTCTCACAAATGACAAGCTCTAGTCTATCGGCATCTAGGGCCCCTCCAGATGCATTCTGTGTAAGTTGGATTTAGAAACAATAGAACACCTCCTTCTCAACTGCTCATTCACCAGTACCTACTGGGATTGGTTTCAAAACTTGGTGGCCTAGTTTGGCCGAAGGCCACGGGATTTAAAAAGTTGGTTTGAATCATGGCCTTCTCCAAAGCAGTCCTCCCTCTAGGATAGCATATGGGCAATCAACCCCTCCATGGTGATCTGACACATTTGGAAGGAATGCAACCACATAATTTTTCAAGACAAGGCAACTTCCATAGAGAGAGTTGTAGAAGGGATCGAAAGAAGTATTTGAGAATGTATGAAAGTTATAGTAAAGAAAAGGTTGTCATTGTTATTCTCCTATTGGGACAATGTGCTTATGAAAAGACTATCCTTCCTTCATATACATGTAGGTTACATGCTTGAGGACTCCAAAAAGGTGAAAAGGAAGAATGCCAAATAGGTTGCCCCTCCCAGAGGTCGATTAAAGCTCAATTTTGACAATGCCTCCAAGGGCAACCCTGGCATCTCGGGTGCAGGCTAGCTAATTAGAGATGAGTAGGGCCAATTAGTTTGGGCATTGTCAAAGAAACTCCCAAGGATGATGAATAACATGGCGGAATTTGAAGCATTGAATGCTAGTTTTTTGGTTTGCACATAGTAGGGGCTACACAATATTGACATTGAAGGGGACTCACAGGTGTGCATCGAAGCTGTCAAAAGGAACCAAATCTTAAATTGGGCTCTCCAACCCTTTCTTTCTGCCATTAGATTCTCACTGGAGAAGATATGAGACTTCATGATTAATCCTGTTTATAGAGAAGCAAATAGGGTGGCTAACCTCCTTGCTATCTTTGGTGTGCTCCAATAAAAAACAATCATTTCAGACTCTAAGAGTGATAAATGGTTAGGACTTGGTGAAGAAATAGCTTCAGAAAAAACCCTGTGCTCTTTGATTTTCCTTTATCTCTCTTTGGCTTGGCTAGAATAATGTCTTGAAACTTTGAAAATCAAGACAATGTATTTTTTTTATTCTTCTATAATATAAAGGGGCTACCCCCTCTGGTATCACTTATTCATAAAAAAAAAGTGGGAATGTAGCCCTTTGCAGAGTGCAATTTTCTCGAACGATTTCCCATCACTTGCTACCCTCTTGGATAGAGTAGTGATGATCAAATTTTATTTTCTTTGTAAATCTTGATTTTAGGTGATACTTTCCAACTTCTAAACTAAATCAATTTTAAATAAATAATCTTTTATTATAGAATGACTTGAGGATGATCTCCTACTTTGCTCTAGGCCTTGTTAGTCTTTGATGATTGCCTCTTGAATGCAACCGAGGGGTTCTAAGGCCCAAGGTGTAGGGTGCATAGGATGGGGTATGACTCCCATCCCATGTATTTATTCTATATTCTATAGTGTTACATTTATATTACTAATTTACCCCTTATTTGGTACATGTGAGGAGAGATTTTCCTTTAATGTTTAAGGAGTTGTCTATCATGTATGTGTAACGTTGGAAAATGTCCCCTTGGGGGCTTTTCCCTCATAAGGTTTAGCTCGCAGGTCTTTTAGTTGCATTTAGGACATCTTACATCATATTTCAACATCCCGATGGAATGAGCCCTATGTATCATGTCAAATAGGACCTAGGGGGACCCCTTGAACCTAACCCTACCCAAAATAAGGGGAGAGGACTTGGGCACCTGCTCACTAGTCCTGCCCTATTTTGGGTCAGTCCCAAATTTTGGGTGTTAGCTTGTGACCGTTATTTGGGCCCTATGCCGACACGGTAAGTTTGAATTATGAAATTCTTGGTGGGAGTGTTTGTAGTTGCATATAAAAGCATGTTTAGGCATTCATTTGTAAACTAGATTGTTATTGTGAACTTTGTGCATTCTAAAGGTGATTCAAGGCTTTCATTGTGTTGCAAGAGCATGAAGAGCTTGTTCCTCCCATGAGATCTTCACTACAAGGTGCCATCATTTGTGTTTTCAAGCATTTATCATTTGGTTTTTGCCTTTGCCTCACAAGGGCATGCACTCTCTATCTGACAACGGTGTTCAGAAGACTTGAATGTCTCTCCAGGGCTTGACTGAGGCAAGCCTCTAAACACCACAACCCCCTCCCAAAGTTTTCATGATTGCAGGTTACAGGTTGAAAATACAGACAGAGTGAAGTTGTAGCAAGGTACAATAGAGTGTCAAAATTGCATATCAGAGAAGAAAACAACTCCCTGGACTAGGGCGCCTACTCATTAGTCCTCAAATTTATGTGACAGGAAAACCTTTAGTGCAGAAGGAACAGGTTGTAGATCTTGTTTGCAGATCTTAACAAAAAGTAGAGCCTTGGACTTGGGTGCCCACTCTTTAGTCCCGGACTGTTTCACTTAAGAACCCCAAAAATAGGTGCATGGTTATTTATTATTTTACATCTTTTTGTAGCAGCATTTTCTGATATTCGTTTGTTTGCTGTCATATTTGCATAATTAGGGTTTTAAGGTATAATTGAGCATAAGAGAAGATAATTATCAATCAAATCATAAAAATCCAAGTTTCCCTACATCTCATAGTGACCTAGGGTATGATAGTACATTGCAACTCAACCCTAGGTCCTTGAATGAAAGGGTGAAAGGAGGATACATACACATAACTACCAAAAACTCAACATCCAAATTCCACCCTTTACATTTTGGTGAACCCATGTTATTGGACTTATTTGCACCTTGTTGAGTGTTTTGCTTCAGATTTACAGTAATTTCATTCATTCATATAGTCATTCATCTTATCGCATTGGAAAATTTACAAAAAAATTTAAAAATTGGAAAACAAAATTGCATTCTAGGGTTTCTATTTTGCATCAATTAATTTGAATTTTTTATTTATGCATTAGATCTGATTTAAATTACATAAAATTACAAAAATTCAATATCTTGCATTGCATTTTCATCATAAAATTGCAAGGGTTTTGTTGAAAATTGTGAATTTTGCATAGAACCTAGTAATTCCAAAATCTAGAGTTTGTAGGTAAAATCTTGTTTCAGATTTTTCTACTAATTTTAGAGACTTGTTCAAATTTGCATTTGGCTATATTCTTGCATTTTAGAACAAATTTGCATTTATATTTCAAAAATTTGCATTTTTGTATAGAAAAACTCAACAAAAACTAGCATTTTCATTAATTTTTCATTAGATTTGCACTTGCATTTTGCATGTCAGAGCATAGAAATCATTTTTATATCTAAGAGAATGTAATTTTCATCATATATCAGCTTGCAAAACATTCATATAGCATTTTACATCAAGATCTCAAACCTAGGGCTTGAAAAACATTGATTTTCACTAGATTTGACCTTATTGACTCTCTAAATTTGCACTATAGGCGTGTTGTAAAGAATGTTTTTGTACTAATTGGATGATATTAGGGTATTATCTTCTTCCCCTCCTAAAAATATTTACAACACCTTTCTATTGGCCTCTTGTATTGAAAAATTGGTGAAAAATTGCCTATTTTTGCCCTAGGGTTTGGCCTAGTTTACACCCTAAGCATGTTGTAATAAATTTTATGCTTCTAGGTGACTAATATTATTGCTATTATTTTCTACACCTCATAAAATTATTTACAACACCCCTTTTGCTAGGTCTTGGAATTGAGAAATTGTGAAAAATTGCCTATTTTTTTATATATTTTCACTAGGGTTTGACCTTGAGTGGCACTATAAGTGTGTTGTGATAGAATTTTTGGAATTAGGTGGCTATTATTATTGATATAATTTGCTATCCATTATAATTTTCCTCCAACACCCTTTGTCATGCTCTTTTGCATTGAGATTTGGTGAAAAAAATTTGCATATTTTAGGGAATTTTCACTATATATTTTGACTTGTCATCATCTTAGATTTGCATCAAGAGCATGTTGTGAAGGATCTTATTGATGTATTGGATTGATATTAAACACATTATTTTCTACCCCTGATCAAAATCCTTACAACACCCTTTCTTTCACTTATATACATTGAAAAAGTACAAAAAATCAGCATCTTAGGCCATTTTGCATATAACTTTGCACTTGTCTTTTGCATTGATTTGAGCATATACACATGGCCTCTAATCAAAACAACAACAATAGGTTCCCACCTAGACCTTACATGAAGAGAAAGGTCCCTGAACCTCAAATTATGTTTGCACCTCATGATAGAACAATCAGAAACACTGACGGACCTCTTTACATCACTGTGAAAATAATCAAAAATCCTATGGATGGAACCCTTGTTGATCCTAATTGTATGACTAATGTCGCCATGGAAGAGTTCCTCTATTTACATAATTTGATGCAAGGATCTTATGACCCTTCCGACATGATGATTAAAACACATAAGGGAACCTTTGTAAAACCTTTGGGTAAGATATCATTGTTGGTAACTATATTTGAAAAACATGTAGAACAATTGTTTGATGTTGTCCCTATTTTTGACCACTTTTGTATTAAATTGGGACACCCTTGGTTAAAGGAAATGAAAGCTGTCCCTTCAACAATTCATAATTGTCTAAAATTTCCTTTTGAGTGACATGTGATTACCATCCCTTGAAATAAATATAAACCTTTGGTTGAAAGAAAACATTGCACACTAGATTACTTTTGGGACAAATCTGAAGAGAAACCTAAACCACGAACATACTTTAACTTCTTGAGCTAAAGAAATTACAAAGCAAAACTATTACATCTAATGACCGGTCCTTCTAGACAAGAAATAACAAAAGACAAGCAACCCGCATTTGAAGAGAACCATCAACCGAAAGGACAAGGTCCCTATGCTGAGGTTCTGCCCCTGCCATCCTTACAAGGATCGGGAGGTAATTGTCAACAACAAAACATTCCACCTAGATGAATGAGATTTGATCTCGGTGCTTCCTCTTCTAAAATGAAAAAACCTATGAGAGAGCAAAGGCCTATCTTACAAGAGATAAGTGGTAAGACAAAAAAGAAATAGAAAAGTGAGAGAAAGAAGAAGAAGAAGACAAGCTTATGCCATAAACCATGAATCTCAACAAGAAAACATTGATCCAAACATTGAACCAAATGAAGATGATTCTAACAATGAACAACCTTGGGCTATGGTACCTTATGTCCCACTTTCCTCTAACATTAAGGAGTGGGAAGATGATGAAGATTTACTTGATGACTGCTAGCGCGGGAGATCCTACCAGGTAAGTGACAAGGGTCATTGTAGTCCTCATCATTTAATTTTAATAAATATCAATCCAAGGCGGTGTCAATGGCTGTATGCAAAAGGGAGAAGGAATAACTTGCATGGCAGTCCTTTCTACAAAAGGAAATTGAGAACAATTGCATGAAATAGACTAAGGTTTAAACTCTACTGAAAAAGATAACTTAATCTATCGAAAACAATAATTTGAGCAGCTGATCTAAATCTGGAATAAGCAGGAACAACAAAAGTAATTTTAAATAAAGGAATTGCATAACAACAAAGCAACTAAACAAACTAAGAAATGTAGTCTCTGCCCTTCGGTTGGAGTGGGCCCTTGCTCCTTCCTCCAGAGAGACTAATCAATTCCAACAATCAGCAAATGGGTAGAACAAATTTCTTTATACAAAAACCTTCAAGATCAAGAGTACATGTTGCTGGAAAATAACAAAGTTCTTCTTTCCTTCAATAAAATTCTTTTACAACTTCCCTTTTTCTTATTCTACACCATAGTTCTCTATATATAACTATGGTTTTTAAATTCTAATTGAGAGTCTCTCTAGAGTAGAGAACTTATTCATGCAGCTAACTAAACTTATTTATCTAGTTAACTAAACTTATTCATTTAGTTAACTGATTATACAATTGCTGATTACAAGGAAGACATGCAATATCTTTTAGAAAGGCATGCAACACTAAATGTTTATTCTTTGCATGGAATACTCTTTAGTTAGATCCATTAATTTAGGAGTAATTATAGTTAATATATCCTTCAAAAAATCTCAGAGTGTGTGTTGATAGATTGGAAGAATTCGTGGCAACTTCATAAAGTATTTTTGGAACATCTCCAGAGCTTGTAGAACAATCAACTTCTATCATAAACTGCTCTTTTTTTACTAGATCTCCTCAAATTATTTCTGGGTTTTGTTTCCCTAACTTTCATCTTTCTAGATCATTTTGAATTTCTAAATTTCATTAAGAAATGAGATAGATATCATAGTTTTACTGAAACTAGTTTTCTTGACTTTTTCTGTTCTGCATCTTCGTGCTCTGTAACAATCAACTTATATCATTAACTGTTTATTCATTTTAATAAATCTCTTCAAAATGCCTTCATATATTTGTTTCTCTCTCTTTAACCTTTTTGAATCATTTTGAAATTCTAATTTTCATTAAGAAATGAGTGAGATATTACAGTTTTACTGAAACTGCATTTTTGACTTCTGCATCTCCGGTGCTCTGTGCATCTCCGGCCCTCTATTTATCTTTGGCACTCTATATATTTCTAGAGCTCTATGCATCTTTGGAGCTCTGTGCTTCTCTGGCGTTCTGTGCATCTTCGGAGCTCTGTGCGTCTTCGGCACTCTGTGCATCTCCGGCACTCTGTGCATCTCTAGAGCTCTGTGCATCTCTGGTGCTCTATGCATCTCTGGTGCTCTGTGCATCTCCAGAGCTCTGTGCATCTCCAATGCTCTATAGATCTCTAGCGCTCTATGCATCTTCGGAGCTCTATGCATCTCCGACGCTCTGTGCATCTTTGGCGCTCTATGCATCTTTGGCGCTCTGCAACTTTGAAACTCTGAAACTTGACATAAAATAGACTTTCTCTTCACTTTATTGATAAAATAATTGCTGATCTCGAGGTGAACATGTAATATCAAAATAAACTCATGCATGGCATTGATCATTGCATTTAGACAAGTTTATTTGATATTTAGCTAAAAATCTTCAAACCTATACTCAAGTCCACTTCAAAAACTGATTTAATGAAGAGAATATATATGCTTTTATTTGACTATCTCCCCCACACTTAAGAGGTTGCAGGTCTTCCTGCACTTCATAATCATCTTTTTGAGCTATCCTCATTGCTTTTATTGCAGTTGCTCTAGAGATGCCTTATAGTTGTTGTTTTGGTGTTCTCTGGAGTAGTTGTTCTAATGATCTTTAGATTTACCATTCTGATAATCTCTAGAACTCATACCCTATTATGTATCTACAAATCTGATACCATGTTGATCACTGGAGTTGGTGCTTGATGTTCATCTCTGGAGCTAATACTCTGCTGATCTCTAGAGCTATTGTTCTGCTGATCTCTAGAGCTGATACCTTGTTGTCCATCTTAGTCTTCCATGTGACCATCATGCACCAGTTGGTTTTCCATCTTTTTAGCCCATGTTTTGCATGATGCATGCAAAGAGGTCTTCAACTCCTTCAAATGCCAAAATATCTACAAGAGTTCTTGGAAGTAGCAAATTATATAGAAAAAGCATGTGCAAAGCACTTATTTGCAGAAAAGAAACCTACCCTAACCTACTCTACTTAGTGATATAGAGATAGGTTACACAAAACCATTAACTGGTTGGGGAAAATAACTTCCTTTTCTCAAAATTTGGATCCATGCATTTAACTTTCTAAAAGAAAAGGAAAACCATGAGAAGAAGATGACTGAGAATTTGAACTTTGATGCTTCACCTTCCTTTGAAATAACAGCCTTCTCCATAATTTCTGACTCTAGTACATGCATGGGCTGATTGGAGAGATCTTGCCACCCTTCCTTATATTCTGGTGCATGCATGATTAGAGACAACTCCTTGCTGTTCGTGGGCTGATTGGAGAGATCTTGAAACCCTTCCTCATATTCTGGTACATGCATGATTAGAGGCAGCTCCTTGATGTTCTTCAAATATCTGATCGGGTATCCCTCCTTGGACTTTGAAGGTATCCAAATAGTACTATGCCATACAAGCTCCTCCAGTGGAGACAAGATTTCTTCATTATACTCATTACCTATTGCAAGCAATATGGCATCAATGTCTCCTTCTAAAATGCATTTTTCCTTGCTGGACATTGGAGTCATGGTCATCCAGTTGAAGAGGTTGCACAAGAGCTGAAATTACAAAACAACAAGATTTTTCACCTTATTTGCATGCAAGAACCTTAATATTTGGATTTGTTGTTTGGGGGGTTTTTGGCATACAGATCTCTCTTGAGGAACTTCTTTTATCTATCTAGACTTTAAAACAATAAACCTAAAAAGACTACCAAACTAATTTTCCCCTCTTTTTGACCTGCTGTCACCAGATCAAAAGCAACTCCCTAATGACACCTATCCCCGGCAATGGCACCAAAAATGATGAGGGCCATTGCAGTCCTCATCATTTAATTTTAATAAATATTAATCCAAGAAGATGATTCTAACAATGAACAACCTTGGGCTATGGTACCTTATGTCCCACTTTCCTCTAACATTAAGGAGTGGGAAGATGATGAAGATTTACTTGATGACTGCTAGCGCGGGAGATCCTACCAGGTAAGTGACAAGGGTCGTTGTAGTCCTCATCATTTAATTTTAATAAATATCAATCCAAGGCGGTGTCAATGGCTGTATGCAAAAGGGAGAAGGAATAACTTGCATGGCAGTCCTTTCTACAAAAGGAAATTGAGAACAATTGCATGAAACAGACTAAGGTTTAAACTCTGCTGAAAAAGATAACTTAATCTATGGAAAACAATAATTTGAGCAGCTGATCTAATTCTAGAATAAGCAGGAACAACAAAAGTAATTCTAAATAAAGGAATTGCATAACAGCAAAGCAACTAAACAAACTAAGAAATGTAGTCTCTGCCCTTCGATTGGAGTGGGCCCTTGCTCCTTCCTCTAGAGAGACTAATCAATTCCAACAATCAATAAATGGGTAGAACAACTTTCTTTATACAAAAACCTTCAAGATCAAGAGTACATGCTGCTGGAAAATAACAGAGTTCTTCTTTCCTTCAATAAAATTCTTTTACAACTTCCCTTTTTTTAATTCTATGCCATAGTTCTCTATATATAACTATGGTTATTAAATTCTAATTGAGAGTCTCTCTAGAGTAGAGAACTTATTCATGCAGCTAACTAAACTTATTTATCTAGTTAACTAAACTTATTCATTTAGTTAACTGATTATATAATTGCTGATTACAAGGAAGACATGCAATATCTTTTAGAAAGACATGCAACACTAAATGTTTATTCTTTGCATGGAATAATTACTCTTTAGTTAGATCCATTAATTTAGGAGTAATTATAGTCAATCTATCCTTCAAAAAATCTCAGAGTGTGTGGTGGTAGATTGGAAGAATTCACAACAACTTCATAAAGTATTCCTGGAACATCTCTAGAGCTTGTAGAATAGTCAACTTCTATCATAAACTACTCATTTGTTTTACTATATCTCCTCAAATTATTTCTACGTTTTGTTCTCCTAACTTTCATCTTTCTAGATCATTTTGAATTTCTAAATTTCATTAAGAAATGAGAGAGATATCACAGTTTTACTGAAACTAGTTTTCTTGACTTTTTCTGTTCTGCATCTTCACGCTCTGTAACAGTCAACTTATATCATTAACCATTTATTCATTTTAATGAATCTCTTCAAAATGCCTTATAGATTTGATCCTCTCTCTTTAAGATTTCTGGATCATTTTGAAATTCTGATTTTCATTGAGAAATGAGTGAGATATTACAGTTTTGTTGAAACTACATTTTTGACTTCTACATCTCTGGCGCTCTGTGCATCTCTGGCCCTCTATTTATTTCAAGCACTCTGTATATCTCTGGAGCTCTGTACTTCTTCAGCACTCTATGTGTCTCCGGAGCTTTGTGCATCTCTGGAGCTCTGTGCATCTCCGACGCTCTGTGCATCTCCGGAGCTCTGTGCATCTCCAGAGCTCTGTACATCTCTGGCACTCTGTGCATCTCCAACACTCTGTGCATCTCTAGCACTCTGTGCATCTTCGATGCTCTGCAACTCTGAAACTCTGCAACTTGACATAAAATAGACTTTCTCTTCACTTTATTGATAAAATAATTGCTGATCTCAAGGTGAACATGTAATATCAAGATAAACTCATGCATGGCATTGATCATTGCATTTAGACAAGTTTATTTGATATTTAGCTAAAAATCTTCAAACCCATACTTAAGTCCAATTCAAAAACTGATTTAATGAAGAGAAAATATATGCTTTTATTTGACTAAAGATGAGACACTTTATGGTCTCATCAGTAAGTATCTCTAACCCTTTATCTCTCTCATGATGTGCTTCCCCCGTGATGTGTTATGTGTTGTTTAGGTCCCCTGGGATGACCCTTGATTCTCTTGTAAGGTTAGGGATACCAGGAGACTACCTCTATTATGACCTTCTTCTATTTGTATCATCATTCTTCTATATTGCTTCTCTCTAATTTCATTGTTGTGTGTTGTGTCTTACGGACATAGCATTGCGGTTGGTGACCTGGGGGCACCCTCTACATGACTATCCTTGAGACACTCATTTCTCCTTGCTTATTTATTGTTTCCCTTCCTCTAGTGTTTCTATCTAGTGGGCGGATGATGAAAAACATTTATACTGATGTAGACCTAGCGTCCCTTTTGTGAGAAATCAAAAATTGGACTTAGTTCCTAATATGATGATGAGTTTGTATATCTTATCCAACGCTTGGCTAGTAGAAGCACTCGTGCTCTTTGTGTAGTGATTTTGATGGCATTCTATCTCATTTAAAAATCATAACAATACTACTGCTCTGTGCACTTTGTCTATCTTGAATCTTGCATGCCTCATATTTCATTGGTATTATCATGATTATGTAGACACTAACATGTTTCTTGCAGGGATGTGTTTGTGGGAACATTTGGCGATCATAAAGTACATGTCACCTCCGGGGGGCATGGGCTTTGCAAAAGTCTGTGTTCCCTTGTGTGTTTTCTTCCTACCTTAACGTGCTTGATATTGATGCTTGATACCAACCACCTTAAGGTGGGGGCATATATAAGGTACGTTGTCTGTTGTAGATGTTAGCAATGTGCTTGTCCTCAGGTGCAGTTTAAAGACTAGTGCGATGAGTACTTCCTGCACTTGAGTTTGTTTGCAATCAATCAATCAATCATTTAAGCCCTCTATGGAGGCGGGATATCGTGTATATCCTTTTTATCTTAAGCCCTCTGTGGAGGCAGGGGTGGTGTATTTATCAAAGCAGATTGCACCATCCTGTCATTTTCAAAAGTCCTCTATGGAGGTAGGGAGCGGTTCTATGACTAACTCAACCCTTAAGTGTGTCTTCAGTGATTGTTGTGGTGAAGCCCAATCATCAGTGTGTGCCTGTGATGTGCCTGAGATGGCGATGAACCTAGAAATAGGAACACTCCATCGCTTGTCTGCTGTGTTTTCTATGTGTCTTCAAAGTGTGTGTTTTTGTCATGCTTGCTTTGTTTGGCATGTCTGTTGCCCCATATGCAATCTAAATACCTATGCGATGAGTGTACCCTAGATTATGGGATGTTTGGTGTGTCTTGCATGTGTGTTGCCCCATATGTAGTTTAAAGAACTGTGCGATGAGTGCATCTTGCATTATGGGAGGTTTGTTTACTTTCTTGTACTTGCATCTGCATTTCATATATATGAGAAAGAGAAAATAAAAGAAATCATTCTTGTCTTCTATGCATTCAATGTATTCTTTGTGTTTTGCGTGATTGTAATTGTCTTCTTCGTGTTTTGCGTGCCTGTCATTGTCTTTAATGTGTCTAGCGTGTCTTCTTCGTGCTTGGCATGTTTGATGTGGTTGTTGACCATACTTTAATGCATGTATTGGCCTCGTGTTTATATATACATTAAAGTGGGGGCTAAATGTAATGTCAAAAAATGTCCCCTTGGGGGCTTTTCCCTCATAAGGTTTAGCTCCCGGGTCTTTTAGCTGCATTTAGGACATCTTACATCATATTTCAACATCCCGATGGAATGAACCCTATGTATCATGTCAAATGGGACCTAGAGGGACCCCTTGAACCTAACCTTATCTAAAATAGGGGGGAGGACTTGGGAACCCATGCCTTAGTCTTGCCCTATTTTGGGTTAGTCCCAAATTTTGGGTGTTAGTTTGTGACCATTATTTGGGTCCTATGCCGACACGGTAAGTTTGAATTATGAAATTCTTGCTGGGAGTGTTTATAGTTGCATATAAAAGCATGTTTAGGCATTCATTTGTAAACTAGATTGTTATTGTGAACTTTGTGCATTCTAAAGGTGATTCAAGGATTTCATTGTGTTGCAAGAGAAGATTTGTGTTGTCTGTGTTTGTATTTACAGATTTGAGCAATCATCTCCTCATGGCATGAAGAGCTTCTTCCTCCCATGAGATCTTCACTATAAGGTGACATCATTTGTGTTTTAAAGCATTTATCATTTGGTTTTTGCCTCTACCTCAAAAGGGCACACATTCTCTATCTGACAATAGTGTTCGGAAGACTTGAATGTCTCTTCGGGGCTTGATTGAGGCAAGCCTCTAAACACCACAACCCCCTCCCAAAGTTTTCATGATTGTAGGTTACAGGTTGAAGCTATTGACAAAGTGAAGTTGTAGGAGGGTACAAAAGAGTGTTGGAATTACAGATTAGAGAAGAAAATAACTCCTTGGACTAGGGTGCCCGCTCATTAGTCCTCAAAGTTCTGTGACAGGAAAACCTTCAGTGCAGCAAGAATAGGTTGTAGATCTTGTTTGCAGATCCTGATAAAAAGTAAAGCCTTGGACTTGGATGCCTGCTCTTTAGTCCCCGACTGTTCCTCTTCAGAACCCCAAAAATAGGTGCACAGTTATTTGTTACTTTACATCTTTCTGTAGTAGCATTTTCCAATATTCATCTGTTTGCTGTCGTATTTGCATAATTAGGGTTTTAAGGCATAATTAAGCATAAAAGAATATAATTGCCAATCAAATCATACAAATCCAAGTTTCCTTACATCTCATAGTGACCTAGGGTATGATAGTACATTGCAACTCGACCCTAGGTCCTTGAATGAAAGGGTTAAAGGAGGATACATACATAAAACTACCAAAAACTCAACATCCAAATTCCACCCTTTACAGTATGTATCCTCGATAATTCATTTTTAAACTTTTATTGAAAGAGAAGTTAAAAGAGCTCCTAGCCTACATGGGATGACCACGTTAAGTTTTATAAAAGAGTGGCTTTGTGTTGACCTCCAACCACACTATAGTCCATCTATGTTTTATTTACTAACTACATTTCCTAAGATGTAAGAGTTTAATGCCCAAGGCTTGCAAGATCTGTCTTACAAAGGCCCTTAACCTATACAATGTAGCTTGATGAGCTCACAAGTCAAGTGTTCATCATTGAACACAATCCATTTCCTTCACATTTTATTCATAACAACAAAAGTTGTATTATATATAATAGTTAGTTTCCCTAAAGGATGTGTGTTTCAAAAACGCAAAGTTCAAGGCTCGTAGCTTGAGTAGCTAACATGTATCTTTAAAAGAAGGCCTAGTAAAGTTGGCCTTAGGCTACCATCCCTGACTCCCTTTTTTTAGTAGTTGTGACTGGATTGCCAATATATATATATTGTGCAGTCTCTAGAGTCATGGAGAATGTGGGATAATCTTTAATAGAACTGTGAAACAATTTGTGGCCTAGTTAGTCATAGGTCAGGCTTCCAAGGTGAAAGAACCAGTCTCATGGGCTATCTTGTGACCTAATGATACTATTTAAATTTAGAACTGTGAATGTGGGATTTTTTGGATAAGTTTAAATTAATAGAGCCCACATAATTTTATAATAGCAATAGCATCTTGGTGTGCAATGGGTACATCGAAGAGTTATGGAAGTTCAATTGCCATGTCTTTAAATAAATGATGATTGTCTTGTATCCCTATGGCCCATGCCATTTTTTTGTTTTCTTTGTCATGAATTAATTTGCATAATCTTAAAAGATTTCAAGATCCCTGTGTTTTTCTTAATAGGTACTTCAAATGTGTGAGCTTTCATGTTTGGTGTCTAGTCTCTATTTGCATGCATCCCCTTTCTAGATTCTTGTTCATGCACTACACCTAGGTTTACTTGCATTCCCTTAGTCATCACCTATGTTTAATACCCATTGTCTGGAAAATATAAGCATGACCAACACCTACATCATGTTAATTTGTCATCTTGCCTACCATTGTGTATCCTCTCATGGGTACGTCACACGATACAAAGATCGATCAAACTTAGTGACCCTCATTAGTTTTATAATTTCACACCCTTGCATAATTGGAGGTGAAATGGCTTAAAATCAAATTTAGACATGCTATAATTTTTAGATTGAGAATTCCTAATTGTTTTAAAATATTAAATTTTGAGGGAAAAACTTTTGATTTGTTTGAATTTGTAGATGATGTGTGAATGATCTTGAGGCCTCAAAATGGGTGTGGATTGTATGTCATGGGAGCTCATTGTATTCAATCTCGCTTTGGAAAAAATTATAAAAGGAAGATGACATAGAATGCACATCCTGAAGTATGTTACTTGGAGCTTCACATAAATTTACATAATTCTCTTTAAAAGTATTTGTACTCAATATTGTTGCTCCCTTTGTGCATAGATAAATTCATGAGACAATCTGATTTATTATGTCATATTTAGACTAAGTCAATAGATAGTGGAAAGGAGCAAGCTACCATGCATGCAACACTGCCTGTTAGAACTAGAAAAAAATTCACATTTTCCATTAACCACCACTCACTTGTCCTCCACATTTGCCATACATTGATCTTATGATTAATATAGATTGATAGAATTTGTGTGACAAGATCCATATTGTAGCCCATGATGACTAATGATTCCATAAATATGACCTTTGAGATTAGCATTTTCCTTCTCATAGTTGTGCAAAATGAGCAATTGATCCCTATTGACAAGATCATATGCATGTCTTTCTGACCAAATAAGCCATAATCCTCTAATGTACATTTTCATTTATATTGGGAAGACCTAAATGAAGTTACACCAATCAAAGAACCCAGAAGTAACAAATGTGCAACAATCAGGAAGACTACATATTGTGTCTCCGATAAAAAGCTTATTGGCAAGAAAGATAAAGTCAGAGTGAAAATTTTAAACTACACCAATCTCAGAAGTCATACCAATGGACATAAGTTTGGCAAGAGATATATGCACTCTCACTGATGAATCAATACACTAGCTGTTTCAACGTAACATATACTATCAAGATGGATTTTTTAGTCTTTCCGACTATGCAAGTCACCCTGATGAGATGGTATTAAAAAGTTTGGTGAGAGTCTCACTGATGTTTCCCATGAACAAAAGATATAAGAGAACACTATCGGGGAGACTTAATGCATCCAAAGAACATTTTGTTCTCTTAGCGATAGTGATTGTCAACCCGATGGCTATGAGATAACTACTGCTTGTCGGGAAAACACTCATCGATGTCCAAAAGCAACTTTGATAGTCATGACCACCTTGATGTCGGGGTGAAATCTATAATGTCTTCTTGAAATGTTGAGAATAGAAAAAAGCAAGAAATGGGGATCTGAGAAAAATCGATGAGAGTCTCCAAGATAAGATCAGAACTAAAAGAACACCTCCTATCAAAGAGACATTAAGATAGTCTTGGCGATTGATCGAGAATGTATAAACAAAATATGGCACCAAAATGAACATATAGATTGGCATGAGATTAAAATAGTCTTCTTGACACAATTCATTATATCAATTTGACATTTTTGAAGCCTGAGAAGCCTGTTGCATTCAATTCCAGTGGCCAACATTAATGGCCGCTTGAGCATAATCTCATACAAACTGCTTTGATTCATAATGAATTGAAATCAAAAGAAATCTTTGAGGGTTGCAATGGAAGAGTGGAGAATTCACCAAGAGACCGAGAAATTCATGACACCAAGCACATACAAGTAAGCATTGCAAATCTTCCTATTACTGATAGATTATAAGGTTAAATCTGGTGTCTAGCGTAGAGAAAAAATGGAGGGTTCATCGAAAACAAAAAGAAAGCAGCAAACTGAAACTAGCCAAACCAAAAGCAAAAAGCAAAAGGTCGAAACAGGGAAGGGAGAGAAAACATAGGAATGAAAGCTCAATCAAGACCTTATAGACCAATTGCCTAGTTCAAGCCCTAAGGCTAGGAGAATTGCACAATTAAGGGAAGACGTGGAAAAATTGGAAGATAAATATAAACATGTAGGGAACATATGGACCGCTATTAGGGGATACGAACTATTTATGTTTCACTATTATTAATAGGTTGGAACCCATCTGTAATCTGTGGAATCTTAACTTGGGCAAGCTAGTTGTCACAGATGTCTTTGTAAATATAGATCTCATAAAACTCTTGGCCTATCATTATGACCCCGACCTAAAAGCCATTTGCAACCTGTAAGGGGAACCATTTGTTCATGTGTCTAAGAATGTAATATGTGAAGTTTTTGGCCTAGATGACACGTGCAATACTCCCATCATATATGAAGATTTGGAAAAGGAATATTTGAGAATGGATACTATTTATAAGGGATGGAGATTACCATTGCATAGAGCCAGAGAGGAGGGGAATTTAGTACCACTCGAGGAAGGTGATGAGCTTCCTTTTCATGTCGATCTATTTGAACCCTATATGAAATATACATATTATCCAGTAGGACAAGTATTGGGAATAGAGGTCCCTTAATTCATGTCCATAGCACCCATGATCATCTTTGCAGACATACAATGCCATCATGCCAGAACTTTTGATTATGCTTCACACCTCTTTAGGGGAATTGATTCAGGACTGAAGGCCATCAAAAATGGCTCTCTAACCATGAGTTTTAAGCATTATTCTTCTCTTATGATATGGTGTTATATTATGGACAAGAATTAAGAATGTGGCCTGAACAATTGAGAATTACATAGATTGATAAGGGGGGTCAGCCGCTACCCATGCAATTATGGACTTCCATATGGGATAGTAGGTTTGTAAATTCCAGTTATGTACATTTCGAAGAATTCTTTGTTAAAACACTGTATAGATGTTATGGATATCTGTGTATTTATTCTTTGTCAAATGAAATGAAAAAGTTTTTAAGGCCCAAGGATTTCAGAGGACCACTGACTGTGAACCACAACTAGGGTGATTGGTATTGTTTCCTCGATTCGACCATGATTAGAGTGTATGGCTTTGAGGATACACCATTTTTGTTACCTAAAACTATACCAGATAGAATCACATACCTGGAGATTGTCAGGCAGATGGACTATTCAAGTGTTATGAATTTGAGTGCCTATGATAAGCAATCTTTCATGCCAAGCACATTATGCTTTGGAGATTTTACTGTGTTGTCAAGAGAAGGTTATGACCTTATTCATGACAAGTTGTTACATTTTAATTTGAGAAAAGCTATACCAAGAAAAGGGTTTGACCCTGAAGGATTTATTGACTTTGCAAGAAGGAAACAAAATTTGAGTGGATATATTCATGTTCCATTTCCACATGATGATGTTATCAGGAATTTGGAAGAGGCAGAGGCTGAATTTGCCATTGATGAGTATAATCAGGAAGTTGAAAAGAGGAGGAAAGAGACACAAGAGGTAGAGGTATTATCCTTTGATAGTGAAGGATCCCCTAAAAAAAGATCCCAAGACCAGCCTGACATTATCCCCAAACTCAGAATTGAAGAATACAAGCCTCCTGATAGAGAGTTAGAGATTGAAGAGACATTTGATACTGATGCCAGGCAATTGGCTTACAAATCTTTTATTTTGGATGATCAGTTCAATCAGTCCCCAGAATTTAAATCTTTTCTATATAAGCATAAAGGCAAAGCAGTTAGAGAATCAGTTCTAGATATCACACTGGATAATGAAAAACAATTATTAAAAACTTTGAAAATAGATGTTGAAAGGGAGATAAAAGACACGACTCCAGAAAAAGGGAGGAAACTATTAGAAGAAGCTGGTGTGATGATTTTTTGTAGTCTAGATTTGAAATCTTCTTTGGTTTTTGATAGGTTTCTGCATAATGATAGTGCCAAACATAAACTCAGTTTAGAAGGTGTGACAGAGGTGTACACTGGATCTCTATACAATCCTAATGAAGAATCTCTTATGATATGGGCCTTATACCCTCCACACCAGAAGCTTGCCATTATTGATATAGAGAAGGCATTTTACCATGTGATGACACTAAAGGTGGGCAAGACCAATCCTACGGTTACTATAGATATTGGTATTAATGTGGCTAAATTAAATAAAGCACAAATTCAAATGGTGATCCAAGAAAGAGACATGTATAAATTGAACTGTGAGAGAATGCAAAAGGAAAATGATTTTCTGAAAGATTTAGTTCCTGCCAAACTGTTAACCCAAGGGGAAAGTTCGCAGATAATGGACAAAGGTGAAACATCACAAGTCAATACTCAGATAACCTAGGCCACATTCAATGCACTTTCCACAGTATTCAAAAGGAGACATACTAACATGATGACATCGATGAATAAATTCTGGAGTACTCATTTCAAAAATCAAATTGCTCTCCAAGAACACAAAAGGTTGGCTAATAGACTCCAATAGAAACTCCTAGAAATACAAAACAGAGACCCTCCTGATACTAAAATTGTTAGCAATGTTGAGGACTTGATCAAGGCATGTATAGGTTTTCATGAAGATCTTCAAGCATAATCTAAGGAGTTCATTAATGCTTCTAGAGAAGGGACACCTACATGATGCAATGATGATAAGAGTTTGAAAAGTCAGTAGGACTGAACAAAGTAATGCCAACTAATTTTACACGAAGCTCTAGAAGCAGTGAAACATGAAGATCCAACATTGCAGGAGGCTTGTGCATGCATTGAGAAAATGTTTACAATGGAGTTTGCTGCAAAGTGTGCCTTGGATTGTGCAGATACTCACTTAAGCAAAAAATAACTGGATCATATTACTAAAATCCATTTATGGCTTATTAGATCCTAATGATTATTTGTTTGTTATTACTAAAATTCCATAAGACACTTCTGAAGGTGTACATCCTCTTCAAAATATAGCTATATAAGTCAGGAGAATAGGAATAAAATATCATCATTACCATTTCATTTTAGGTAGGGTATTAGTAAGAAGATAGATTGCACCTATTCCACCCATCCACTTTCATATCTTAGAAACTTATGCAACTACTATATATTATCTGAAGAAATATAATGGAGTAGATTGATATTTCATGGTGATCTATTGGTGCAGGAGCACCTCTTCGAAATAAAGAATAAGTCTAATTATAGTATGTTTTTAGTTTATGATGTAATAAGGTCCATTGGACCAATCCTTATGTTTTAAGTCAATCTAGGTTTATGTGCAAGTCAGTTAGAAATTTGTTATGTTAGCTGTCCTCTCCTAGCCACTGGGAATCGAGTCTGTACTACTCGAGAGGAGTAGTTATTTATGCCCTAGATCAATTTGTTTACAATGGAGTTCAGTTCCGTATTGTGTATGAAAACCAGAGACATTGTGTATGGAGATTTGATAGAGCAGTGTTATGCAGTTAGACTATGAAGTCTGATATTTGTATGCATTCCTAAATTTTGAAATAAAGAAGATCCCATTGGTATTGTTTGTCTGATTGTCGATCTACCTGTGTGATCATATTTCCTGTTTTGCAGTGGAGATGTAATCATTCATCCATTCCATCGGTTGATTCTCTGAATCAGTGGAATGGACATGTACAGTAGTTTAGTTTGCATTTTCATTTTTTCTGTTTTTACTTTTCATGTTTTGGGATCAAAATATTGCATGCAATGAGCAAACCTAGCATCCTCATGTGCTAGGGTTTGAAGATTGAAATCTGTGTTGAAATTGCCCAGGAAATGGTTTGGACTGATCTCAGCATTTCCTGCGTGAAATTTGTGAAGTTTCGCGGGTTTTGGTGAAAATATACATTTGATGTATATACAATGTTTGTATGCGACATACAATCAGTGTGTATATCGCATTTGGATTTGTGCGTATATCGCTAAACAGATCGGGTGCTAAAGCATGTTAAAAATGCATGTGCAAAGGTGAAACAGTTTGGATATACAAAGTTTGTGTATATCGCTTTTGTAAATCAGGTCATATAAGTTCTGGGTATACACCTTTTGGTATGCATTTTGTGAGTATACTGCATTTGCATGTTTTTGTGTAGATGTCAAATGCATTTGGTGGTTTGTATATAGCGAATGTATATTTCAAATATACATTCGGGTGATACAAGGGAAGGTCAATGGTCAACAGATTGCGGAAGGGATATTCTGAGGAATGTTCGTTGATTGCACATTTTGTGATTGTATATTTGAATGTATGTCCGAACATACATTCTGCAGATACAAAGCAGTCAACGCCAGTCAAACATACATTGAGGGCATCTCTGGAGAATATTTGGAAATTGTATGTTTGTTTGTATCTAGCGCTTGTATATTGGAAATATACATCACGCTTATACATTTGATTGAGATGCATAAGGTTACCGGCCACAGAGGTAACATGAACCAGCGATAAGAGGTCAGAGTTTGCATGTTCAATGTAAGGAAGCGACAGATACAAAGAGACCACCGGATTTGCAGGTCGAGGCTTGTATACGTCAGGGAGAGAAGATTCATCGGCGAAGGGTTTCCGATTTCTCCCGAGAGGTTAAGTCTCACCGATGGTAATGGATGTCAAGTGTATTGGTATAAGAAAGTATATCGATGGAGGATTTGGAAGTCAGGCTGATAGACGAAGTCTTGCCGATGGAATGAGAAATATCAAATTCCACCACTAGAGAATGTTTCCAGCTGTGGCTCTGCATCATAGTGGTATCAGAGCAAAGGAAGGATCTTCTTGAAAAGATAAAAAGATAGCAAGATGTTAGATGAAGGAGGAACATCAGAGATTCTGGCAAGGATGACCAACACTGAGTTGGCAATTCTAGTAAAGAAGCAAATTTCAGAGAGCAAAGCTGTGAAGGCTCAGAATCAGGCATTGAATGATGAGTTGGAAAAGTTGAGGGGTAGAGTAGGTTCTGGTAAAGAAGAAGATAGGGATGTTGCAAGTATGAGGTGAGCCAGTGTTGTCATTGATGTCAACATACTCATATTGCATTGACAAGAAGGATTTGATGAGCTGTGTGCTGAGGATATTGAGAAAATTAGCCTCAATCAGGAACAGTGAAGAACAGTGATGAGAAGAAGGCAAATGTACTATATAGGATGAGAACCGGAGGATGCGGATTAAAGGGTTAGTAGATATGAGTCTTGAGATGCTTCAGTTAAGATTTTAGAGGTCCGCATGAAGATTTGAAGGAGTTGTGGCTGTCGGTATGGAACCGGTTCCGGCAAGTATCCAGAGGTGACAGAGGATCACAAAAAGGTCCGGTGAGGTCCGGAATTGTATTATCCTAATCTGCGGATTGGAAGGAGTGTTTGGGATGTCCTTGTGATGTGTCATCCTGATTTGTGTATGATTTGGAGGTCCGGAAGTACCTCTTGCATTATGACAGTGGCGACAGACTGTGTTCTTGAAGTTCAGGATGAGGAAGACAAGAGATTCCAGTAAGTAGAGGAAGTGCGGATGTATCCGGTCATTCAGGCAGGCTTGTGAAGGTTCTTGGATCATGTTTAGGTTGTGTTGTTGGTCCGCATTGATAGTAGAGCCCGGAATTGAAGTTATTCTTCCGGATGAAGTTCTTGCTCTGTTTAGCCAACCGGATGAGTTGTTCATCCTGCGAATGTTCTTGTGGTGGCCGACCGGATGTGTTATTCATCTTGCGGATACTCTTATGGTTGTTTGCCGACTTAGATGTTTGTTCCTAAGTCGATGTCTTGTATAAATAACAGTTTGTGAGTTCATTTCAAAGTGTGGTTTGTGTGGATGAGTGTGGCATAGTGAAGAGAAGTGCGAAAGGCAGAGCAGAAGTTTTTGGGCTTAAATGGAACTGATCCAGACATGGTAGAGATGTCATTCTCCAGTTCAAGACTGTGATTTTTATCACTTTGTAGACAGTGTGTCTCCTTGTAGGCAGTGGGCCTCTTTGTGAGCAGTGTGCTCGGGTAGTGAGCCCTAATTGGCAAGTGCCATTCTATTTCTTATTCTTCTAACAGAGAATAATTCTTGGGTTAATCACCCCGTGGTTTTTCCCTTAACCGAGTTTTCCACGTCAAAATCTTGGTGTTCAATGTGTTGATGTTTATCTGCTCTTGTGTTTGTGTATAATACTTTCATGGATGATTAATTGATATGCTGTTAACTAACAACCAAGAATCAAGTGTTTGAAAGAACAAGAAGTTTTATACAACTGATTCACCCCCCCTCTCAGTTGTATGCCCTAGATCCAACAATTGGTATCAGAGCCAAGTTCCTCTGAAAGAAGCTTAACCGCTTGAGGAGATCCAGGATGTCGTCTTACAAGAAGGATAGTCCGAAGTTCGATGGAACCAACTTCACTCTTTGGAAAGGTCGCATGAAGTGTCACTTGGAATGTATGGGAAAAGCATACTTGGCTATGGTTTCAAAACCTTATGTACCTCCACAAGGTGGTCCGACAACTCTGAATGAAATCACAGAAGCTGAAAACAATCTGCGGACCAAGGAAGCTCTTCTAAGCGCATTGAATGACTCAGATCTCTCGAATGTTATTGACCTACCAACTGCATATGAGATCCTGACTAAACTGGAACTTCTGTATGAAGGAGATGAGTTTGTCAAAAGTGCAAGGTTGCAAAGTTTGAAAGGGAAATTTGAAAGATTGAAAATGAGAGATGATGAAAACATCACTACCTTTATGCCAAGAGTGAATGAGCTGGTATGTGGAATTAGAAATGCTGGTGGAACTCTAGATGAAAATGAGATTGTCTGCAAAATCCTAAGATCCCTTCCTGCTGCCTACAAAATCAAGGTTGCTGCCATTGATGAATTCAGAGCCCACACAACTGTCACAAGAGAACAACTGGCTGGCAAACTAGCTGCATTTGAAATGACCGAGTTTGGAGATGATCCTCCCAAGACTGAATCTGCTTTCAAAGCCAGTACCTATGTGAAAGGCAAACAGAGATTTGATCCGGGAGAAAACTCATCAAGGAAGATGTCATGGTATGATCAAGCAAGAAGAGACATGGAAGAAGAAGAAGCAGAAACAGCTTAACTTGAAGCCCTCATTGCAAAGAGACTGCCAAGAGGATCCGGTAAGTATGAAGGAAAACTACCCTTTAAGTGTTTCAACTGCAATAAGATTGGTCATTTTGCTTCAAGATGTCCGGAAAGATCTGCAAGGTCTAATACTAACAGACAAAGGTTTCAAAAGAATTGCTATTATGTTCATGAAGAAGATGACAATGAAGGAGTAACAGATGATGAATCAGAACTAGGAAGCAAATCCGGAAATGAGTGGGTGTTTATTGCCATCAAGGAAGAAGATTCAATACTCTCTGAATCTGTCAATCACAAAGTTGTTGAAAAAGTTTTGGCTGCTCAAGTGGAAGAAAAGGATGATTGGGTTATTGACAGTGGATGTTCTCACCATATGACTGGTGACAAGAATAAGTTCTTAGATTTGGAAAGATATGAAGGAGGAATGGTAAAGTTTGGTGACAATTCTGCTGGCAGAATCAGAGGTAGGGGAACTATTTCCTTTGATGGAAAGAGCAAAACAGGTAATGTACTATATGTTGAAGGATTGAAGCACAATCTTCTCAGTGTTGGTCAGTTAGTGGACAAAGGCTATGATCTCCGGTTCAAGAATGGAAAATGCAGAATCTTTACAAGCTCCGGAACTGAAATTACATCCGGTACTTAGACAAAAGGTAATATCTTTCATCTGGTTGGTTCAAATAAAAGTTGTTTGTTTGCTCAAATTGATCAGAGTTGGTTATGGCATAGAAGAATGTGTCATGTAAATTTTGATAACATCATCAAGATAAGCAATACTCAGGCTGTAAGAGATCTTCCAAAATTGATGAAACCTACAAATAGTGTGTGCAAAGAATGTCAGTTAGGTAAACAAAGCAGAGTCTCTTTCAAAAGCAAAGATCAGTCTTCTACCGGATTGTTGGAATTAGTACATACTGATCTCTGTGGTCCGACAAGAATCAAGAGTCTGCAAGGTGATAGATATTTCATGTTGTTAATTGATGATCATTCCCAGATGATGTGGGTTACCTTTCTAAAAGAAAAATCAGAAGCATTTGAGAAGTTCAAAATCTTCAAAGCTATGGTAGAGAATCAAACCGGATTGAAACTAAAGTGTCTAAGGTCTGATAGAGGTGGTGAATTTACATCTGGTGAGTTCATTGACTTTTGTGAGAAGCAGGGTATAAGGAGACAGTTGTCTACTCCTAGGACTCCACAGCAGAATGGAGTAGTTGAGAGAAAGAACCGGACCATCCAAGAAGCTGCCAGGACAATGATGTTGGAAGCAAATGTTCCTCAGATGTTTTGGAAAGAAGCTATCAGCACTGCAGTCTACACTCTCAATCGAGTTCAAATTAGAAACAACACCGGTAAGACCCCCTATGAACTCTGGTTTGGCATCACTCCTGCTGTGAAATATTTCAGAGTATTTGGTAGCAAGTGTTATATTAAAAGAGATGAAGATCTAGGAAAGTTTGATGCTAGAAGTGATGAAGGAATTTTCTTGGGTTACTCCACTCAAAGCAAAGCATACTGGTGTTACAATAAGAGATTAAGGAAGATGATAGAAAGCACCAATGTAAAAGTTGATGAAGGAATTGAGAAGCATTCAAGATTTTATGAGTTTGATGAAGATGACCAAGATAGTGTTCAAGGAACTCAATCCTCTCCAGTGAGACAGAGTCAGCCTGATCCGGTAAATCAGGAAGAAGAGATAGGTTTGAATGAGCCTGATCAAGAAGCAGCAGTGCAGGATACTCCCAAAATTCCAAGGTATGTAAGACTGAACCACTCTGAAGATCAGATCATAGGTGACAGAAGCAAAGGTGTACAAACTAGAAGGAATGTTGCTCAAAATCAGGATGAATGTTATCTGATTTCAAAGATTGAACCTAAAACAATAAATGAAGCCTGCAATGATGAAAACTGGACCAAAGCAATGGAAGATGAATTGATGCAAATTGAGAAAAATCATACTTGGGATCTTGTTCCTAGACCTAGAGACAGGAATGTAATTGGAACCAAGTGGGTCTTTCGGAACAAACTAAATGAAGCTAGTGAAGTAATCAGAAACAAAGCTAGATTGGTCTGCAAAGGGTACTCTCAAATAGAAGGAATTGACTTTGAAGAGACTTTTGCTCCGGTGGCAAGAATTGAAGCAGTCAGATTACTTCTTGCATATGCTGCCTTCAAAGACTTCAAGGTATATCAGATGGATGTCAAGTCTGCCTTCCTAAATGGTGATCTGGAAGAAGAAGTCTACATTGAACAACCGGATGGATTTCAATTGTCTGATAATGATGATATGGTCTGCAAGTTGAAGAAAGCTTTGTATGGATTGAAGCAAGCCCCAAGAGCATGGTATGAAAGGTTGGATAAGCATCTTGTGCAGATTGGATTCAACAAAGGTACTGCTGACAGTAACTTATATTTCAAAATTGATCATGATAACATTTTGATTGTTGAAGTGTTTGTGGATGATATCATTTTTGGAGGAAGAGATAGTATGTGCAAAACTTTTGCAAATCAGATGAAAAGTGAGTTTGAAATGTCTCTGCTTGGTGAAATGAATTTCTTCTTGGGTCTGCAAATTACTCAAACAAAAGAAGGGATCTTCATTTCTCAGACCAAATATGTGAAAGAATTGTTAAGGAAATTTGGTATGGAAGACTCAAAGCCAATGAACACTCCTATGGCAACCGGATGTAAGTTAAGCAAAGATGATGATTCTCCAAAGGCAGATCAGACAAAGTATAGATCAATGATTGGTGGATTGTTGTATCTCACTCAAACTAGACCAGATATAATGCAGGCTGTTGGTCTTGTGGCAAGATTCCAGGCTGATCCTAGAGAATCTCATGTTATGGCAATCAAAAGAATTTTTAGGTACTTGAAAGGAACAGTTGAGTATGGTCTATGGTACCCTAGAGATCCGGATTTCTCTCTTCATGCTTACACAGATGCAGATTGGGCAGGTGATGTGGATGACCGTAAGAGCACTAGTGGTGGAGCATTCTTTTTGGGGAAGAGATTGGTTTCTTGGTTAAGCAAGAAACAAGATGCAATATCTCTATCTACAACTGAAGCAGAATACATTGCAGCAGCAGGTAGTTGCACTCAAATCTTATGGATGAAGCAGATGCTAAGAGACATTAAAATTGAATATGAGGAGCCTATCACAATTTTCTGTGATAATTCAAGTGCAATTAATATTTCTAAGAATCCGGTGTTGCATTCTAAGACTAAGCATATATCTATCAAGTTTCACTTTTTGAGAGAACAAGTAAACAAGGAAGAAGTCAGATTGGAGTATGTTCCCTCCAAGGATCAGATTGCAGATATCTTTACTAAACCTCTTCCCAAGGATTCTTTTGAATATCTCTGGGAGAAGTTAGGGGTCATGGCCCCTCCAGTGATGAACTAGGATGCACTGATGTGCATCAGTCCGGTGGATATCACAGTCATATCTTGTGATCCGGATTAATGATGGGGAGCTGCAACTAAGGGGGAGCAGCTGGTATGATTCTGATGTATGAGAATTGCAAGTATGAGCCCTTTGCCATTGATGTCAAAGGGGGAGAGAAGACATGTGAAAAACAAATGGTTGATGATCAAAGGGGGAGCAGTAAAGGAAGAGAAGACATGTGAAAAGTTGTTGTTGATAGGGGGAGCGGTGACAGAAAAGAGAAGTTCTTGTCTTAATGGTTTTTCACATCATATGTTGCCATCAATGACAAAGGGGGAGATTGTTGCAAGTATGAGGTGAGCCAGTGTTGTCATTGATGTCAACATACTCATATTGCATTGACAAGAAGGATTTGATGAGCTGTGTGCTGAGGATATTGAGAAAATTAGCCTCAATCAGGAACAGTGAAGAACAGTGATGAGAAGAAGGCAAATGTACTGTATAGGATGAGAACCGGAGGATGCGGATTAAAGGGTTAGTAGATATGAGTCTTGAGATGCTTCAGTTAAGATTTCAGAGGTCCGCATGAAGATCTGAAGGAGTTGTGGCTGTCGGTATGGAACCAGTTCCGGCAAGTATCCAGAGGTGACAGAGGATCATAAAAAGGTCCGGTGAGGTCCGGAATTGTATTATCCTAATCTGCGGATTGGAAGGAGTGTTTGGGATGTCCTTGTGATGTGTCATCCTGATTTGTGTATGATTTGGAGGTCCGGAAGTACCTCTTGCATTATGACAGTGGCGACAGACTGTGTTCTTGAAGTTCTGGATGAGGAAGATAAGAGATTCCAGTAAGTAGAGGAAGTGCGGATGTATCCGGTCATTCAGGCAAGCTTGTGAAGGTTCTTGGATCATGTTTAGGTTGTGTTGTTGGTTCGCATTGATAGTAGAGCCCGGAATTGAAGTTATTCTTCCGGATGAAGTTCTTTCTCTGTTTAGCCGACCGGATGAGTTGTTCATCCTGCGAATGTTCTTGTGGTGGCCGACCGGATGTGTTATTCATCTTGCGGATACTCTTATGGTTGTTTGCCGACTTAGATGTTTGTTCCTAAGTCGATATCTTGTATAAATAACAGTTTGTGAGTTCATTTCAAAGTGTGGTTTGTGTGGATGAGTGTGGCATAGTGAAGAGAAGTGCGAAAGGCAGAGCAGAAGTTTTTGGGCTTAAATGGAACTGATCCGGACATGGTAGAGATGTCATTCTCTAGTTCAAGACTGTGATTTTTATCACTTTGTAGACAGTGTGTCTCCTTGTAGGCAGTGGGCCTCTTTGTGAGCAGTGTGCTCGGGCAGTGAGCCCTAATTGGCAAGTGCCATTCTTTTTCTTATTCTTCTAACAGAGAATAATTCTTGGGTTAATCACCCCGTGGTTTTTCCCTTAACCGGGTTTTCCACGTCAAAATCTTGGTGTTCAATGTGTTGATGTTTATCTGCTCTTGTGTTTGTGTATAATGCTTTCATGGATGATTAATTGATATGCTGTTAACTAACAACCAAGAATCAAGTGTTTGAAAGAACAAGAAGTTTTATACAACTGATTCACCCCCCCTCTCAGTTGTATGCCCTAGATCCAACAAGGGAAGAAGAAGAGATCCCTAGGTGGAATGAGGAAGACGTTCCTGCAGACTAGAGACCCTTTATTAATGCCCTCAAATCCATGGAGAGGAGAACCATGGATGTGAAACTAGATTTGCCAGTGTTTACAGGAAAGATGGATCCTGATTCGGTGATGGAGTGGATAGACTCCCTAAATAATTTCTTTGAGACAGAAGAGATACCAGAACACCAGAGGGTAAAGATAGCCCAATCAAAAATGAAAGAGGCTACGTTAACTTGGTGGAATTTCATCCAAGATGACAAAGTACAAGAAGGAAAGTGTAGGGTTGCTACATGGAAGAAGATGATGGCTTTAGTGAAAGAAGCCTATGTTCCATTGGATTATAGCATCCAATTGCATAAGAGGAAACAAAATTTGAAGCAGAAGGAGCTAGATGTCAGCTCATATACAGAAGAGTTCATGAAGCTTTGTGTCAAAACAAAGGCAAAAGAGAGTGATGAAGAAAGGGTAGCTAGATACCTTAATGGATTGAGGTTCAACATTCAGGAAGATTTGAATCTGCATAACCCAGATACAGTTCAAAAATGTTTTCAGTTGGCATTGAAAGTGGAAGAGAAGTTAAAGAGAAGACAAGAGTAGAATAATAGAGGAAGAGGAAAATAGCAAATAGGTGGAAAAGGTCCTTTCAGAGGCAGAGGACATGGATTTGGATATCAGGGAGAATCCAGTCATGACAACAGCAAGCGAGATAACAGTCAAAACCAGAGAGGAAGTTACAATCAGCAAGGGAACTTCAGAGGTAGAAGACCTTTCAGAGGAAGATCTCAAGGCAGAGGATCTCTTAGATGTTATAACTGTAATAAAGAAGGCCATATAGCCAGTAGATGTCCAGAAAAGGCAACAAGTTCAACAGGAGAAAGGAGAACAAATATGATCCAAGAACCTGATAGCCAAAGTGCAACAAGCTCAAACACTTTTCAAAGTGTGAATGCTCCTGACAATTATGGATATCTCGAGAGTGGAGAATCTTTGATGATGAGTAGAACAATGACTACCATGAAGGTACCTGACAAAGAACCCCCACAAAGAAAGTCCCTTTTCAGAACTACATGCAAGGCAGGAGGTAAGGCATGTAAAGTTTTAATTGATTCTGGTTCTACTAAAAATTTTGTATCAGATGAAATGGTAACAAAGCTTAAGCTTAGAAGATTACCTCACCCATCCCCATATAAGCTCTCATGGCTTACCCAAGGTCAACAAACAGTTGTAGAAGAATAGGCTTGGGTAGAATTTCAGATTGGATCATATAAGGACAACTTGTTGTTTGATATTACCAAGATGTATGATTTGAAGGCATGACATGATGGTGTTCAGAACACCTATACAATCACTAAAGATGGTATGGTGACAGAGTTAATTCCATGGACAGAGAAGGAGGAGAAATCAAAAGGAAAAGAGGTGAAGGTAATGCTGATGGAAGGAAAATAATTCATGAAAGAAGTAGCAACAGAAGGTGCAGTTGCATATGCCCTAATTCCATGTCTGACAGTGAACAGATAACAACAGCAAGAAGTCACGAAAGAGAAGAAGCAAGGTTCATAGACCCAGCTGTCCAAGAGTTATTAGATAAGTACAAAGGCATCATCTTTGATGGAATGCCAAGATCCCTACCACCTATAAGTGATATCAGCCATTACATAGATCTAATCCCAGGATCTACACTTCCAAACAAAGCAGCATATAAGCTAACTCCAGAACAGAATGCAGAAGTAGCAAGATAAATTGAGGAATTGTTTGACACGGGTCTGATTGGTAAAAGTTTAAGTCCATGTGCAGTACCAGCTGTACTAGCACCAAAGAAAGAAGGCATTTGGAGGCTTTGCACAAATTCCAGAGCTATTAATAAGATCACAATCATGTATAGGTTTCCAATACCTAGGATAGAGGATTTACTTGACTGTTTGGGAGGTGCTAAGTATTTTACAAAAATAGATTTGAAGAGTGGTTATCATCAGATCAGAACTAGGCCAGGAGATGAATGGAAAACATCATTCAAAACCAATGAAGGATTGTATGAGTGGAAGGTTATGACTTTTGGTTTGTCTAATGCCCCTAGTACTTTTATGAGATTGATGAATGAGGTTTTGAGAAAATTCATGGGCAGGTTTGTCATAGTATATCTAGATGACATTCTGATTTTTAGTAATACAAAGGAAGAACATCTCAGACATATAGATTTGGTTCTCAAGAGGTTACATGAAGAGCAACTGATGATAAATTTGGACAAGTGTTTATTCATGCAGGAGGAGATCACATATTTGGGTTTTGTCATTTCCCAAGGCAAGCTGCAAATGGATAAGGAGAAGGTAAGTGCCATATTATCTTGGCCAACTCCTAAGACTATGAATGATGTCAGAAGTTTCCATGGGTTAGCAACCTTCTACAGAAAGTTTATAAGAGGGTTTAGTCATAATTGTGCACCCATGCTTGATACTATAAAAGGAGGACAGAAGTGCATATTTGCTTGGACTAGGGAAGCATATGATTCCTTTGAAACATTGAAGAAGAAGGTGGCACAACAGCCAGTCCTTGCACTTCCAGATTTTAACAAAATCTTTCAGGTAGAATGTGATGCAAGTCACATGGCCATTGGAGCAGTACTCAGCTAAGAAGGTAGGCCAATTGCATTTTTTAGTGAGAAGCTAAATGATGCTAAAAAGAGGTATTCATCATATGATTTAGAGATGTATGCTCTAGTTCAGTCAATCAAGAAATGGAGGCATTACTTGATGCCAAAGGAATTCATAGTATTCACAGATAATCAGGCTCTGAGTTTTATAAACAACCAAGAAAAACTAAATCATAGGCATATGAAATGGGTAGAAACTTTGCAAGCTTTTACTTTCACATTGAAGCATAAGAAAAGAGTCAAGAATAAGGTAGCAGATGCTTTGAGTAGGAGAGCTCTAACAGTCAACCAGATTCAGTTGGAAAGTGTTGGCATTGATTCATTAAAGACCATGTATGATACTGATGAAGATTTTGGAGAGATATAAGGTATGTACTTCTTTTGGAGATAAATATCATGCTGAATTCTCTGAATTTCTGATCCAATATGGATTGCTGTTCAAAGGTGGATAGTTGTGTATTCCAAGGTGTTCTATGAGGTTGAACATCATAAAAGAGAAACATTGTGGAGCTATGGTAGGACATTTTTGTTTAGATAAGACTCTTGATCTTGTTAGAAGACATTACTATTGGCCTAAGTTGCAATTAGATGTCAGGAAATTTGTAGACATGTGTGATATGTCAGAAAGCAAAATGAAGATCAACTAATGCAGGCTTATATCAGCCATTACCCATTCCTTCTAGACCATGGGAAAGTATCAGTATGGATTTTGTTTTGGGCTTGCCCAGAACTAGAAAGGGATATGATAGTGTTTTTGTTGTAGTGGATAGATTCAACAAAATGGCACATTTCTTGCCATGCAAAACCACTGTTGATGCTTCATATATTGCAGATTTGTTTTTCAAGGAAATAGTCAGAATACATGGATTACCATTGAGCATAGTTTCAGATAGAGATGTGAAATTCATTGGTCATTTTTGGAAGACTCTTTGGAAGAAACTTGGATCAAATTTGTCTTTCTCATCCGCATATCATCCTCAAACGGATGGACAGACTGAAGTAGTAAATCATTCCTTAGGGAATTTGCTCAGATGTTTGACAAAACAGCATGGAGAAAAATGGGATAATATCCTATCTCAGGCAGAATTTTCCTATAATGATACTGTCAATCGAAGCACAGAGAAATCACCTTTTCAGATAGTATATGGTATACATCCAAGAGGTATTTTGGAGCTGAGAGATCTACCTACAGGAGATTCTGTTAGTGCAGATGGAGAAGCTTTTGCAGAAGCCATAAAAGAGGTTCATGATCAAGTAAAGACCCAACTATAGCAAACTACTTTGAAGTATAAGGAGTATGCTGATAAAAAGAAGAAGGATGTACAGTTTGATGTTGGAGATTTGGTATGGGTTCATTTGAAGAAGGAAAGACTTCCGAAAGGTAAATATACCAAACTCATGCAGAGGAAGATTGGACCATGTTAGATTTTGAGAAAGCATGGACAGAATGCTTATGAGATCCAACTTCCTTCTGATCTTGGTTTCACCTATATTTAATGTATGTGATTTAACTCCATACAAGCATAATCCAGATGAAGAACAGGACACATTTCAGGATACAGTCATTGATGACATTCCAAAACCTAATCCACCACAGTTGCAGAAGATTTTAGACACAAGAGTGATCAAGAAAACAAGGAACAAAGAATATCTGGAATATTTGGTGGCTTGGCAGGGAAAACCTGCTTCAGAAGCAGTGTGGATGACCGAAGAACAGATCAACCAACATGGTTCAGACCTACATACTCTCATCTCAAGTGGACTTGAGATTTCTTCTTCTAGGGAGTATGGTGCAGGAGCACCTCTTTGAAATAAAGAATAAGTCTAATTATAGTATGTTTTTAGTTTATGATGTAATAAGGTCCATTGGACCAATCCTTATGTTTTAAGTCAATCTAGGTTTATGTGCAAGTCTGTTAGAAGTTTGTTATGTTAGCTGTCCGCTCCCAGCCGTTGGGAATCGAGTCTGTACTACTCGAGTTTGTTTATAGTGGAGTTCAGTTCTGTATTGTGTATGAAAACCAGAGACATTATGTATGGAGATTTGACAGAGCAGTGTTGTGCAGTGGGACTGTGAAGTCTGATATTTGTATGCATTCCTAAATTTTGAAATAAAGAAGATCCCATTGGTGTTGTTTCTCTGATTGTCAATCTACCTGTGTGATCATATTTCCTATTTTGTAGTGGAGATGGAATCATTCATCCATTCCACCGATTGATTCTCTGAATCGGTGGAATGGACATGTACAGTAGTTTAGTTTGCATTTTTTTTTCTATTTTTACTTTTCATGTTTTGGGATCAAAATATTGCATGCAATGAGAAAACCTAGCATCCTCATGTGCTAGGGTTTGAAGATTGAAATCTATGTTGAAATTGCCCAGGAAACGGTTCGAATTGATCTCAGCATTTCCTACATGAAATTTGTGAAGTTTCGCAGGTTTTGGTGAAAATATACATTTGATGTATATACAGTGTTTGTATGCGACATACAATTGGTGTGTATATCGCATTTAGATCTGTCCGTATATCGCTAACAAGATCGGGTGCTAAAGTATGTTAAAAATGCATGTACAAAGGTGAAACAGTTCAGATATACAAAGTTTGTGTATATCGCTTTTGTACATCGGGTCATACAAGTTCTGGGTATACACCTTTTGGTATGCATTCTGTGAGTATACTGCATTTGCATGTTTCTATGTAGATGTCAAATGCATTTGGTGGTTTGTATATAGCGAATGTATATTTCAAATATACATTCAGGTGATACAAGGGAAGGTCAACGGTCAGTGGATTGCGAAAGGGATATTCTGAGGAATGTTCGTTGATTGCACATTTTGTGATTGTATATTTGAATGTATGTCCGAACATACATTTCGTAGATACAAAGCAATCGACGCCAGTCAAACATACATTAAGGGCATCTCCAGAGAATATTCGGTGATTGTATGTTTGTTTGTATCTAGCACTTGTATATTGGAAATATACATCACGCTTATACATTTGATTGAGATGCATAAGGTTACTGGCCACGGAAGTAACAGGAACCGGCGATAAGAGGTCAGAGTTTGCATGTTCAATGTGAGGAAGCAGCAGATACAAAGGGACCACCGGATTTCCACGTCGAAACTTGTATACGTTGGGGAGAGAAGAGTCATCGGCGAAGGGTTTCCGATTTCTCCCAAGAGGTTAAGTCTCACCGATGGTAATGGATGTCAAGTGTATCGGTATAAGAAAGTATATCAGTGGAGGATTTGGAAGTCAATCCGATAGACGAAGTCTTGCCGATGGAATGAGAAATATCAAATTCCACCACTAGAGAACGTTTCCGGGCATGGCTCTGCATCTTCTATTCTCAATGTTCAACTGTTGTGTTAATTTATTATGCACATGTTATTTGGCTGTCTCCAAAGTGGCTATTTATGTTATTCAAATTGAGTGTGAAGATACATTTGATTTGTCAATACACATTTGATGTAATTGTGTGGTGCTGCTGATTGGTTTCTATGTGTAGAAGGATTAAATTACCTTTTAAGAAATCTAATTTGATTGGTTCTTGTGTGGATTAAAATCCTTTTAGATAAATTGTCTTAATTGGTTTCTCCTCACATTTTAATTAAAATCCTTTCACAACTTCACATTAGCATAAGGTGATATCACTAGGATTATTAAGAAGAGCTCAAATAACCTACATACTTGCACGTTTGTATAAGGTACAGACATATGAAAGTGCCCAACTGTTAGAGTTAAGCTAAGAACTAAATCTACCAATCCCACACATCTGCCTCCATAATCATCATTTATCCACCAACTCCATCCACCCAATAGATTAGGTACTGATCAATTTTAGAACTCTTTATATAAATTTAATTCACATCCTTCATATGTCAAGCTTTTATTAGGAGTTAGTAAGTAAGCTCTGCAATTATCTCACAATTGTGTGCCATAGTGAGTAAAATTGCCTAAATCAAAATCCACTTAGATTTTGAATCTGCCTCATCAATTAGGTACACCCACCTAGGTCTAGCAGAACCTAAAGAGTAAGGGGTTTCCAATTACATAAACCCTGTCTTGTTGACTAAAAACGTATCAAGAGATTGGCACCCTCTTGTGGTCAAGAACCAACATTTTTGAGACCCAACAAATTGGTGACTCTGCTGGGGATAAGCCTGTAGATTAGATTATCAGACAAGATAAGAATACAAACTAATATGCAATAAATCACAAGAGTTATACCTCACTTGAAGACCCAATCTCATCAAGGGAGAGGAACCATGCACCCAAAACAAGTTCCTAAGACAAGATTATCCCTAGACAATAAATTCTAATGTGAAATACCAAACAATGTTGCAACTCACTATTCTAGCTCAAGAATGATTTTGACATGGTAACTTTGCATAAACTTGGATGATGAAAATGGCTTGGGAGAGGTTCTATTTATAGATTTTTGGAAGGGATTTTGATCCAAGGGTGGAGATTGATTTGGAAGATCAATGGTGGAGGATAAAAAGTGATGTGGAGGGCCTAGATTCAATCTTGAATGAATGGAGGGCTAGGAATAAAAGTGATTCTTTTATTCATTTTGGGAAAAGGGGTCCATAAATGAGATTGGGTGAGATGGATTATTTGTGAATTAAAAATTCACATGGGGAAGAGTAAAATGAATTTAAAATTTATTTGGGGAAGAGTGGATATTAATGAGTTATGACATGTGTAAGGGGTGTAAGAGGTATTTAATGAAGATTATGACAAATGTGTATGAAAAATTAATTTATTTGACATGGAAATCAATTTTTTATTCATGGGTTGTGGGGAGAAGTGTCAATGAGGGTTTGACCCAATTAATTAAGGTGATTAACCTAATTAATATGGCTGGAATAAATTAGCAAAGGGATTAGTGGGAGGATTAGATTAATTAATTACTGATTTACTTAATTAATCTTAAGGCTAGGATGAGGTAGGCTAGGGTAGGCAATTAAATAATAGCTATTTAATTGTCTAGGTTAGGGATAGGTTAATTAGTAGGCTGGATTAATTAGTTAACATGGTTTTAACTAATTAATTAGATTTAGAGAAAATGGGGAAATTGATTTAATAAATATTGCATATTTATTAAATCAACTGGCTAAGGTTTGGACTATTGAATTAATGAAATTAATTCAATTTTGGGGATAAAATGGTGTGGATTTAGAAAATGAAAGGGGTAATTAATTAAATAAAAATTTAATTAATTGGTTAGAAGGGAAATTGGTGTGTTTAGGGTTATATGGAGTCGGTTTGATGGTAGAAGACATTTTTAGGTGTCTACATTTGCCCCTCTTTGATGTGGCATCAGGACCTAGGAGGGAAGTGGCATCAGGTCGAAGAAAAATATGCCCCAGCTGCTGGGAAGGAATAAGATGGATAAGGGATGCCCCCTTGAGAGGTCAGTGGGAAAATAAAAATTTTCCCAGTGAGTTCTCGAAAGGATGCAATGTGAGTGGAAATCAGACAGGGGATGGGAAAAGAGGATGACGGGAAGAAAGACGGAGAAAAACGGCTGAGATCTGCACCCTAGAGGAAAAAGGAGGGGGTGGAAGAATGACATGGCTCACTATATTAGTCAAAGTGGGCCCTAAGAGTGCCACATTTGCACACTTTGACCCTAGAGAAGAAGGAGCGAAGGAGAGATGGCTGACCGCAACCCCCAGTTCCTGCGACTTCGACATATCTCAGAGCAGTTTTGAGAGTTTGGCCGGGCACCCGATGCTAGACCCCTGGTAGGGCCTAACCTTGACTTTGTAATTTTTTTGTTTTACGTGCATTTTTGGGGTTTTGGGATATGGGATTGGAGCGTATAGCGCCAACAGCAAGGCGGATTAGCGCCATCATCTGGATTGGCGCTATCCTCCCGGGTAGGGTTAGGGTGGTTTGTTGCCATTAGGTAGGTGTTTTAGCGCTATCGTCTGGATTAGCACCATACAAGGAAGAATAGGATTTTGGCATTTTAACACCAAATTGGGGTTAAAGTGGTGCTATTCTCTGGAATAGCGCCATCCTGGGAAGTAGCTCTATGATTCATTTTAGCGCTATCATATGTATTAGTACTATTTATCAGATTAGCGCTATTGGGGAAATCGACGCCATTGGTCTGAATAATGCCAAAAGGAATAATGAAGCCATTTGGAGGAATTAGCGCAAAGAGTTATGCGCAGTGGCGCTATTTTCTATATTAGCGCCATTTAGAGGAAATTTTAGCGCCATTTAAAAATTGTACAAGGAGTTGTCTGTTTTTGTTGCCACATGATGCTAGCTTTTTAGAGGTTTAGAAGAAAAAGGTTGGTTTAGAAGAAGATAGTTTAACAGCTAATCATAATGCTGTGGATGTAGGATACTCAGTGATTTATATTGCAGTCACGTGAGCGGCGAGTTCCATCCGTGATGGCACTATTCGATGGTTTTGATGATGCGACGCGGGTGCGGTTGGTTGGATTGGGGCTTCTGACGGTGTCCTCGATGCCAGTTCTGCGAGCTCATAGAGCTTTGATTACGGCGATGGTGGAGCAGTATCGCTCTGAGACCTGTAGTTTTCTGTTGCCGACTGGTGAGTTGTCTATTACACTTGAGGATGTTTATCGCATCCTCAAGCTACCTATTCGAGGTCGACGGGTTTGATATGACATGAGGACGGGGCATAATGCCCTTATCAGAGTGTTTGGGGTGGACCACATTGTTCTCTCCACGTACAAGAGAGAGATGGACTATGAGGGGACATTAGCTACGGGTGCGGATCCCTTTGCCTTATTTTTGTGTGCATTGATTGGAGGTGTTGTGATGCTTGACAGGCAAGGCCAGGGTTTTCCATTTGGCTGAGGAGGGATGATAGAGGGGATGGTGAGTCATGATACTATCTATGCCTAGGGACCGATGATGCTGGGGTAGTTATACCATGAGATGCACACAGGCACCTACCTGCATGATAGAGCATTGTCAGCTGGAGTGACTGCTTCACGTATGGATTTGGGAGCACATCCCAGTTACCAGGCTAATATGTGGGTATTATCGGCGGCCATTTGATGCTTTTATGTTTTTATATCAGGATGCCGAGTACATGTATACTGGGCAAGTGCGGCATTGGAGGAGGATGTTAGATGATGTGATTAGTGTGACCCAGCGACCATATATCAGTGTAGAGTTGTGGCCAGATGATGACATTCATCTTCCTTTTGCGTTTCAACAGCGGTACCTTATGGGTTGAGGAGGCCATACTATAGATATATATCTACCCTTGTGGGTCATGCGACAGTTTGGTTTGGTACAGGACACTCCGCAGTAGATGGTGATATTCGCACGGACACCTCGAGATGCGGCCTATTGGCCTGCAGCCATACAGCCATAGGTTGCCTTAGCTGATTTTGCAGCTCTACAGCTAGTGCGGTGGGATTGGAGGAGCACCGTGAGAGATGTAGGGACTACAACTGCGTATGATATATGGTGGCATATGCATCGGCCTACTCGGTTGACAGATCCAGCAGCGGAGGCAGTAGGTTCAGGGGGGATGATTCAGATGGTGATGGAGATGACCCAGATGGGGATGACCTTGTGGAGGAGGGGGAGGAGATTATCGAGGACTACCTCATGGAGGTTGGGGATGATGGAGAGGAGAGAGTGGTTGGTAGGGATAGCCAGCTGATAGATGTGCTGGCAGTAGTGGCAGCGGGGCAGGGGTAGGTTGGAGCAGGGCGACAGCCTAGAGGACCTCGGCGACGTGGGGGACAACTGAGGGTGGATATGGGTGATTTGTCCCCACCAAAGGTAGGGCATCAGTAGGTTACTGGGGGAGGGCAGCAGGTAGGTCCCTCAGGGATAGCTGGAGAGGCCGAGGTTGAGAGGCTCACACCCCATCAGCGATGACGGGATGAGGAGGAGGAGATGGAGACCCTGAGAGCACAGATGGCGAGCCTGGAGGAGGCACTAGAGGGCCATGATGCAGAGTTGGTGTAGTTGCAGGGTGCATTGGCTTTATTAGATGGGGCAGATGGAGAGGTGGTTGTGTTGTAGGCATAGCTAGCAGAGGCTCAGGCATGGCTAGCACAGGCTCAGGGTGACATAGGAACTTTGACAGGGGAGCGAGATTCCGCACTCCTCAGGGCCCATCAGGCAGAGACTTCATTGGGTAGTCTACATGCATCAGGTGGTGGACTTGCCCCAATTTTGATAGGGATGCAAGCTCAGTTGTTTGAGGCACAGACACAGACCTATCAACTGCAGGCATAGTTGAGTCAGGCACAGGGGCAGCTGATGCAGGTACAAGGGGATTTGATAGAGAGTAGTAGGCAGATGGAGTACTATAGGGGCCTATATTATGCGGCCGTGCCAGCAGCGCAGCGAGCACCGAGCTATAGCCAGGTTAGTAGGTCGGGGGCCTCTAGGTCTCATAGATCGAGATCTGTTCAGTTAGTTTAGCAGATAATGCCTCCACCGTCACACGTGCCCTAGTAGATTCCCCAGGTGCAGGCACAACCACAACCACAGCCGCCGATAGGGTCACAGGCTCGACCAGGGTTAGAGTCTCCCACTCCATCAGAGAGGGGATCCTTTATGTGATAGCCATATCATGATATCCCTTGGAGGCATTTTGTATTAGGACACTTTATTTTTTGATATATATATGAGCGATGTACATTTTTTTGCGGTGATTGTATGTGATGCGATGCTTTTTTGAGGGTTTATGATGCTTATGATTATGATTCTCTATTATGATGATGCCTATGTGATGGATGTAGTATCTCTTTATGGATTTTATATGCTGTGGGTGTGTTATGTTTATGCAGTTATGTTTTTGACTTTATAGATTTATTGTGATATATGCATGGTGTTGTGATGTTATGGACTATATGATGTATGATGCAAATGATTGTTCACACTAATAAACATTTATTATGGATGCGTCAATGTGATGTGATGATGATTGTGATGCTGTAATGTAACTAAATGGTTATGAGAAGATATGCAATGTGATGTATAATGTGTAACTAAATGATTCTAGAATGAACCTAATTTTTATGCAAACTATCAGGTGATAATGGTGACTCTAAAGAAATGATATGTAATTTAACTTTAAATGATTTGGAATGAACCTAAGTGATATGCAATTTAAACTGATTCTAAAATGATCCTAATGATAAATGCAAATTAAATGATTAAAATGAAACTACATGATATGCAAATTAAAGGATTAAAATGAAATTTCATGATATACGAATTAAATGATTTAGAATGAATCTAAATGATTATGCAAACTAAATGATTTAGAATGAATCTATATGATTATGCAAACTAAATGATTTAGAATGAATCTTATATGATATGCCAATTAAAGGATTAAAATGAATCTACATGATATGCAAATTAAATGATTTAGAATGAATCTAAATGATTTGCAAATTAAATGATTTAGAATGAATCTAAATGATTATGCAAATTAAAGGGATCTAAATGATATGTAAAGTGGATTAAAATGAACCTAAAATGATATGCAATTTAAATGGATCTAAATGATATGCAAAGTGGATTAAAATGAACCTAAAATGATATGCAAATTTGAAGCGAGGTGATAGATGGGATGCAAGCTAGATGATCAAGTCCTGATACACATGATGTTCTTTGTTTGACCCTGGGTGGTGAGGTTGTGGGAAAGGGTATTAGGTGGGGAGAGGATAGGGGTGTTTGGATGGGGTATGGATAGGTTTGGGAGCATCTAGAGAATGGAGATGGGGGGACGAGACGATTGTTTAGGTCATAGATGCCACGTCATTGAGGGGGGGATTTACTGTGGTTCACGATGTGTTGAGTGGAGATATGGTGGGGGAATGGGGTTAGTTAAGGAATTGTAGACGGGGGGGGGGGGGATAGGGTAGGTGATTATGAAATCTAGGCCCAAATGGTAATGTTGATTAGGATGGTGATTTTGAGCTAGTAACAGTAGTTTGCAAAAGATTAATTGATAGCATTTCTTAGTTTATTATAGCAATGTTGGGTACAGTTCACAAAGGTATGAAATGACCTAGGTGATGATGTATATCCCACGATTGCATGGACTAGACCCAAAAACAATAGGTTGATTTCATGTGTGCCCAAGGTAGGATAATCTTGCCTAGCCTAGGAAGGGGACTCATAGCGATGAGTGCGAATAATACATATAAGGTTTTAATGCCTATATATGCAAATGGGACACATCATGCTAGAACCAACCCAGGCTTTCAAGATATGAAAACTATTCTTGGAGTAATGAAACCAACCCACAAGCACAGCATACAGAAACAATGACTATGTCTACTCCAGGTGTTATCCGTTACTTACCATGATATAATGAGATCAAGGTAGCTTTGGAAATGACTTAGAGCGAGACAAAAAGATAAAAATCAATAATAAAAAAAGACCAACGAAAAGATGCAAATAACCTTTGTGTGCTCTTGCCAAGAGACGTGGTGATAGAACGATAGATTTTTGTCCATTGTAGGAAAGATATATCCTAGGACGCAGATCAGTTGGTGTTGACTGGAAAAGTTTTTGGAAGATGGGCAAAAGAACAGTCAGGCTAGTTGTAGGTTTATGGTTGGTATATTGATTGATGATTTTTGCGTTAAGTGACTTGTGTCGAGTGTATATGTAGCGTGTGTATCATTTACTAGATCCAGAAAGCTCAGTGAATGGGGACCATCCAAACGGGTTGGATGGGTGCATCTTATATACCTGAGTATTGGAAACATCCTTCATATTCCAAACTGCCTACATACCCTGTGTCCACGGGATCAAGGTACTTTTAAGATGCGAGCGAAATGAATATGTAGTTCTGGCATGACTCGATGATGTGGGAATGGTTTGGGATGAGTGTGATGTGATGAAGATTGATTATGTGTTTGATGATTGTGATTTGTAGCGAGATCGATGTATGGGGTGATTGTTTTGGATTTTCTATGTTTTTCTACTATTTTTTGGATTTTTGGATTTTTGGATTTTTTATTGTTTTTGAATTTGTTTGATTTTGTGATGTTTTTGGATTTTTGACTTTTGAGCTGTACAAGGGGAAGCTTACAAGGATCCTCGTTCCATGGGTTGGGCTTGGGTGAGATAGTGTGGGATGGGCGACGTGACTTGATGCTTTAGAATTCCAAGCCATGGGATGGGTGATATGAAGTGGTGTGTTAGAAAGAGGACTTATTAGATGGTAGAACCAGCCACTACACATGGCGCCTGAAATAGGTTTTCACCATGGTACTTATCCAAGGCATCACCGAAGTGATTTTCACCATTGGAAGTTTTTTATTGCACTATGGTTTTTTTTGATTTCTTTGATTTTTTTCTTTTTTTCTTTTTCTATTCTTTTTGATTTTTTGACTTGGGGTACCAGATGGGTTATGCATAGAATTTCTTGAGATGTAGGATGTTCATCGGCTCATCTAAAGGCTGCCCCTCAGGTGTTGCCAACTGATATGCTCCTGACCCATAATCAGCCATGACGACATAAGGTCCTAGCCAATTGGGTTCAAACTTTCCTTGCTTAGGACGCTCTTGTAGGTTCTTCTAATTTTCCATTAGGACAAGGTCACCTACCTCAAATTTTCAAGTTATGATCTTCTTGTTGTAGCTTCTTCGGAGGCAGTTCTGATATGCATGTAGGTGGTTCAATGCATTTAGGCATTTCTCATCTAGTAGTTCTAGTTGATGCAACCTTGCGACTCTGTATTCCTCATCAGAGATGATGTTTTGCAGGGATACTCGTAGTGATGGGAGCTCGACCTCTATAGGTAAAATGGCTTCAGATCTGAATACTAGTGAGAATGGAGTGGCTCTAGTAGGAGTGCGGATGCTTGTGCAATAGGCCCATAAGGTGGGGTTGAGTTGGAGGTTCCAGTCACAGCCAACTTCATTGACTGTCTTCTTGAGAATGCGGAGAATGGTTTTATTAGAAGCCTCTACTTGACGTTTCCTTGAGGGTAATACGGTGTGGAGAAGCGGTGTTTGATATCAAATTTGTTGCACAAGGTGCGAACTTCTTGGTTCTTGAATGGCTTTCCATTGTTGGTGATAATGGAGTGAGGGATACCGTAGCAGCAAATGATGTAGTGGAGGATGAATTTAGAGATTTGGATGCCAGTGGTGAAGGTAAGTGGAATTGCTTCCACCCACTTGGTGAAGTATTCGGTAGCAGTGATAATGAACTTATGGCCATTTGAGGATGGAGGATGTATTTTCCCTATGAGGTCGAGTCCCCACTATGAGAAAGGCCATGGCATTGTGATTGGTTGCAGCTCCTATGCTGGTGCGTGGATGAGCTCACCATGCTGTTGACATGGGAGCCATTTTCTGATAAACTGATATGCGTCTTTGTCCATGGTGGGCCAATAATAGCCAGTCCTTAGGATCTTTTTAGAAAGAGCTAGTCCACTTGAATGTGCCCCACAAATACCTGCGTGTACCTCTTCCAAGGCTATTTCAACTTCCCTAGAGTCTAAACATCTTAGAAGCGTGCCATCAAGACTCCTTTTGTAGAGGGTGTCACCTACAAGGATGAAACGGGAGGCTCAACGGATGAAGGATTTTCTCTGTGATGTGGATAGGTTGGGGGAGGATATTATCATGAAGGTAGAGGTAGGTTTCCTGATACCAGGGGGATAGAGGACCAATGATTTCACACACTAGTTCAGATTGAGGAACGTCGTATGCTGGGATGGGGAGCTCTTCGATCAGGAATTCACATTTCTTGCTGTCTTTCTTCATGTCCACCAGAGATCCGATGGTTGCCATGGCATCTGCTGTTTTGTTGTTGGGCCTTGGGATTTGCTTGAAGTGGATGTCGTCGAAATAATCTTTGAAATCATCGACCATCTTTTTATAGGGAAGGAGCTTATCATCCTTGGTTTTGTATTCATTATTTACTTGCCTAATGACCAGTTGAGAGTCACATACATAGTTAGCTTTTCAATTTTCCATTGGATGGCCATTTGGAGACCTATGATGAGGGCCTCATACTCTGCTACATTGTTGGTGCATGGAAATGTGATTTTGAAGGATTTAGGGATTGTGTCGCCTTGAGGGGTAACAAACAGGACGCCTGCCCCCGAGCCTCTGTGAGTGTATGATCCATCAAAATACATCTTCCATGTGTCTGTGGCTGGTGTGATTGTCAGGATGGCTTTGTCTGGAAGCTCTGCTATTGTAGGATGATTTGCCTGAATAGGTGCTTCAGCCAACTGATCTACTATAACTTGTCCTTTGATTGCCTTTCTCTCTGTGTATTCTATGTCGAATTCAGTGAGAATCATGACCCATTTTGCCATTCTTCCAGTAAGAGCGGCTCTATTTAGTAGGTATTTCAGTGGGTCAATTTTAGCAATGAGCTTGGTCTTGTGATTGAGCATATAGTGTCTTAACTTTTGTGAAGTAAAGACAAGGGATGAACATGCTCGTTCGATTTGTGTGTAGTTGAGCTCATATGAGATCAAGGTGCGGCTGATGTAGTAGATGGCTCTTTCCTTCCCATGCTCATCATGTTGTGCTAACAAGGCTCCAATAGCTATGTCTATCACTGAGATGTACAAGAGGAGGGACTCTCCTTGCCTTGGTGGAGTTAGAACAGGGGGGTTAGCCAAGTATTCTTTTAGCTGATCGAAGGCACCTTGACACTGATTGTTCCAGACAAAGGCCGTATCTTTCCTGAGGAGATGTTGGAATGGTTGTCATTTGTCAACAAGTTGAGCAATGAATCAGTGAATGGACTGTAGTTTCCCCTACATGCTTCTTAGTTGTTTTAGTGTGGTTGGAGGAGGCATTTCAGTTATGGCCTTGACTTTTGTAGGATCTACCTTGATTCCTTGTCTGGAGACTATGTATCCCAAGAGTTTTCCTGAGGTGACACTGAAGACACACTTCTTTGGATTGAGATGAACATTGTACTGGTCTAATCTGTCGAAGATCTTGGCCAAGACATCCAAGTGTTCTTCTCTTGTCTTTGATTTGCCTAGTAAGTCGTTGACATAGTCTTCCATGATGTGGTGAAATAGGTCATGGAAAATGATAGTCATGGCTCTTTGATAGGTACCTCCTGCATTCTTTAGGCCAAACGATATTACCACCCAGCAGTATGTTCCCCAGGGGCATATGAAGGCAGTTTTGTGCTAATCCTATTTGGCGATTTTGATTTGGTTGTATCCTGAGAAACTATCCATAAGAGATAACATTTCATGTCCAGTTGTTAGATCCACTATCATGTCAATGTTTGGTAGTGGGAAGTCATGTTTTGGGCATGCTTTGTTGAGGTCCTTGAAGTCAGTGCAACAGCGGATTCGGCCATCTAGTTTAGCAACTGGTACAAGGTTTGAAACCCATTCGAGATAATCAATTGGGCGAATGAACCCAACATCTAGTAACTTTTTTAGTTCTACCTTGACTAGGAGAGCCACCTGAGGATTTATTTTTATGAGCTTCTGTTTGATTGTTTTTGCATCAGGACATACTACAAGATGATGAACAACCAAGGCAGGATCTAGCCCTGGCATGTCTGCATAGGTCCACGCAAAATTACGATTTATACGTGTGAAGGACAAGAAGTTCTCCTGTTCGAGTATGCTGAGAGATTTTGCTCTGTATGTGATTTTCAGCTCTTCCTCTATCCCAAGATTCATTTCCTGAGCTGGTTCTACCAAGATGGGTGATCTATCTGGATATACTTTGTCTACCTCGGGAAGGCCCATGCTTCCATCTCTTGGCACCTCGTGGAGGTTTTCACCATGAGATGCATCTTTTGTTTTTACTTTTTTAGGATCTGATACTGTCGCGGAATGGTTTTCACCATCAGATCCATTTTTTATTTTCATGTTTTTGTGACTGGAAGCAGGGGTTGTCTCCCTGAAATAGGCATTCAGATTAAGTTCCATGATGTATCCGGCTCTGTGATCTCCCAAAGGGAAGTTGTCTCTTACTCCCATCATTTCAGCAATAGCTTCGTCATTTGGTGCGATATCAAAGACAGGAGGTCCTCTTTGGTCCTAGTCAATGAGGTCAGGGTATACTAATGGTAGGTCGTTGGATGATGAGGTGAGAGTGGTGACTGAGTAGATGGTGCAAATGGAGGAGTCGAAGAAGTTGGCAAAATCACTAAAGGAGTCTTGAAGGTCCATTTCATTAACATTATCGACGTCTAAGGAGACTGTAGCGACCTCAGCTAAGATACACTCACCAGTAGTGAGGATACATTGTGGTTGACCATACCCTAACCCTTGAGTATAGGGGTTTCTTGTTGCTTGCAGCAGTTCTATGATCCCCTATTCATGAAGGCCTATACCGCCTTGTCCTTTGTACCCCATACTTTTGATGATTTCAGAGCCTTTGCCGTAGATTTTTGTTGGGATGATGGGGGTGTCTTGTTCTGTTTCTTCGTCCTTGTAAAGCCAGGATGAAATATCTTCGAGTATATCCTGATCCAGAAGGTGTTTCTTCTCAAAGATAGGTGAGGGTTTGTACTTAATGATGACTGTGTTGGCTGCCTCTATTTTTTGGGATGCCGAAGGCTTTGGGATTGGGTAATGTGCCTACACAAAAGGTGTCATGTAGGTTATATTCCCCACATCCTTTGTTGCTGAGCTAGATCTTGACCTTGGGTGGTGGAGGTGCTTGAGATGAAGTGGCGGCGATGTTGGCAGGGTCGACATATGAATTTGATGTTGTTGGATTGGCTTCAATGGTGGCTTTATTGTATGGGTAGAATGTTTGGTTGTGGCCTTCCAGAAAACTGTAGTAGTGGAAGGGGCGAGGATCGGCATAGATGATGACTTCTGTGCCGTTGTGAGGGAATTTGATGCATTGATGGAAAGTGGATGGGATGGCTTACATGGCATGAATCCATGGTCTGCTAAGAAGGATGTTGTAGGGGAGGTCGAGATCAAGAACCTAACATTTAGTTTCCAATATTTTCTGTCCCACTTGAATGGGAAGCTTGATAGTGCCTTTAGAGAGCCGTTCGGTGTCATCATAGCCTTTGATGGTGATCCAATCGCTGGTGTCGACAACCACATCGGAGTACCCCAAGTGTTTTAGCATTTTTAGAGTGCATATGTTGAGGCCAGAGCCACCATCTATTAAGACTCTTTTAATGGTGTGCTTGTGGATGCGGACTTCGATGTGCAGGGCATCGTTATGTATGTGGTCAGAGGCAGGTAGGTCCTTTTCTGAGAAGGTGAGATGGTGGGGTGCGGCGATGTGTCCTACCATGGCTTGGAATTGAGTTACATTCAAGTTGGCAGGGACTTGCATTTGCGAGAGCACTTTATTGAGGATGTCCTTATGAAGGGGAGATGTGCGGAGCAACTCAAGGATGGAGATTTGTGCGGGTGTCTTTCCTAGGTGTTCTAGGAGGTTATACTGGTGGGTAGGTGATGGACGTGTGGTTGGACGAGAAGGTAGAGGATCTGATGTGGATGCAGGTGTTTGTTCAATGGGAGGGGCTGTGCGGATGGATACACGGCCACAGTGGGTTGTAACAGTGCAATCAGGTGCTTGTGCCCGAATGGTGACTATGTTGACGTGATGGGATGATGGTTCTATCCGTCCTACAATAGAGTCATAGGATGCGGGTGGTGGGGTGACATTGTATGCTTGGTTGGATGAGGAGGCTTTGTTATGATTAGGTAGGGGATCCTTGTAAGCTCCGAGGTTGGCGTTTGGTGATGGTTGGGCGGTGTGATTGAGGCTGACTAGATTTTGTTCTATAAGGTCTTGGATGCAATGTTTTAGTTGCATGCAGTCAGCTGTTTTATGACCTGCAACATGGTGGTATGCACAGTAGTCATTCTCATTGTACCATGCAGCTTTTAGTTCATTCTCTTGCCGTGGTCTAATGGGTGGGAGTGTGATCACATTTTGCTTGAGACATCTATCGAGAATGTCCTCAATGGGCTCCCCTAAGGGTGTGAATTGCCTTCAAGGTTGGCATGGTTTATTTTGACCTCTCTTATTATTTACATTTGTTGCATATGTGTGTGCAGGTGTTTGGTTTTATACATGTTGGACGGCTTTCACATCCGTGATGCCGTCATTCAGATTGTTCTTGTTCTTCCCCCAATAGTGTGATTTGTCATTTGGTTGTGTATTGGTACTGTTGTTTATATTGGGGGTGTTGTTATTGGATTTGTAGTTATTGTTGTTGTTGGTGTTGTTGTTGTTGTTGGATTTGTAGTTGTATAGTTTGATGGAGCCCTTGGCAATGAGGGCCTATTCGATGGTGGTGCCTTTGTCGATGACCTCTTCAAAGGTGGATGCACAAAGAATTTGCAAATGAAACCCTAATTCTTGATTGAGATTGGTCACGAACATGGTGACAAGCTATTTTTCAGGAATGGGCCATGGGAGTTTGCTTGCTAAGGCTTTCCATCTTTGCAAGAAAGAAGTGAAGGCTTCTCCGTTCTTTTGTTTGGTGTTGCAAAGGTCTGTCATGGACATTTCATTCTTGAAATTGTAGGAGAAGTGGTTTAGAAATTTTTCCGCAAGCTCAGGGAAAGTCCTAATGCCTGGGGGAAGATGTGTGAACCATTCTGCGGCTTGACTGCCGAGGCTTCTTGGGAACAGTCTCATTAGATAGGTGTCATTATTAGAGACTTCTAAGCAAGCGATGTAGAACTCCCTAAGGTGGTCCCTAGGGTCTCCCTTTCCCTTGTATTTGTCGAATTTAGGTGTCTCAAAGTTCTTGGGGAAAGGGGGCATATACAATGTGCGATCAAATGGGTAGGGGCAAATATCCTCAAAGGAATAGTGTTTGCGTTTGCCCCCAGTTTGTAGGTCATCTACCTTTTGGATTAAGCCTTGTAGGACAGTTGTGAGATCATGTGGTTGTTGTGGTTGTTGTATGTACATCTATTGGTTGGTGAGATGTTGGAGATGGGGTGGGATTTGATGTTGGGGATGTGTTTGAATGAGATGTTGGTATTGTGGGTTGGTGTTTGGGTTGACTGGTGCCTAATGTTGTTGATGCACGTAGAGTTGTTGGAGAACATGTGGTGGTATTTGGGGATTGGGATTATGTTGATTTATGGGATTATGTGGGTAGGTGACATTAGATGGATTGACATTGGGTATGTGGACGTTGGATTGGTTAGATGTGTTGCAAGGTGGTTGTGAGAATAATTGCCGTAGGTATGCAATGGTTTGAGGGTTGGGTGGGGGCACACTTGTGGATGTACTTGCTTGCGTGATGTTGCCTTGTATGCCCATGGTGATGTGTGAAGTGGAAGGGTTTATGGTAGTTGTGGTAGTAGAGGTGATAACGGGTTGGGAGATTGTAGGGATGGCGGTACATGTGGGAATTGTAGATGTGGTAGCGGTTGAGCTTGTGGATGTGGTAGATACAGTAGGTGTTGATGTTTGAGAGGCGGTGGGTTGGGTATGGGATGTAGATGCTTGGGTATTTGATGGGGTAGGAATGATTGTAGAGGTGGATGGTTGTGATGATGTCATGATGGGGGGTAGTTGAGCACCAATTTTGAGGAGATGATCAAGATATCTATTCAGGTCCGACAGTAGGATTTTATCAAGTAGGTCCATGTTATTGGCATCTTGCATGAAGCTCAAGACATCTAGGTCATCTTGGGAAATTGTGGGGACGTTTTGTGTTGGCGGTGGTGGTGGTGGTGGTGGTTGTGTTTGTTGTAAGAAGTGAAAAGGATTTTCGTTGGGGCCATATGGGGGGATGAAGGAATATGTAGGTGGGTTGTATGTTTGATAGATGGGTATGTTGACGTTGCTTGTGTTAGGCATGCCAAATTGCCATTGTTCTACCATTTCTTGATTCTTTTTGTGTTGTGATCTCATGATCGGCATACGTGTATGGGTTTGATTTCTAGAAGTAGAGTGAGATGGGGATGGAGACCTTAGAGAATCTAATTGATTATGTTGGTCCCAAAGATGGATGTGGCAATGGGGTGGAGTAGAAGAGAGAATGTGGTGGAAGATCGATATGTCTTTCTAAAGGTTTTAACCTAAGAGTGATATGAATGGATGATATTGATTTTTGCACAAATTTTGGACCAAAGATGGATGATGATGATGGATGATCTTAATAAAAAAGGGATTTTGAATTTGATGTTTTGATTTTGATTGATGAGGATGATTAGGAATGACTTGATGGTCAACAAGTTGAGCTTTAGACAAGATCTAGATTTTGGCACAAATGGATGATATTCTTTGTTTGAGGTAGACTAATGACCTTATGCAAAGAGGGATGATTTGTTTTTCTTGAAAGGTAGACTAATGACTTTTCAAGGAAAACGTGATGATAATGACTATCTAGATCTAACTTTGGCTCAAAAGGATGACAAGCTTTGGTGGATGATTTGTTGATGGGTGTTTTTTTTTTTTTTGAAATGATTTGTTTTGGTCCAAGGAGATATGCAAAAAGATTGAAGGGGAATGGATAGATATGGATTTGGGCTGATGATGATGTAGTAAAAGGGTCCAATGATGGTGGTGATTGATTCTCTAAGGTCAAAGAGAAGGTGTGATTATGAAAATTTTGAAGAAAATGGATAGACTGTTGTCAGATTTCTGTGAGATGGATATGGATTACGGTAGAGCAGACGGTGTAGATCACAACTAAATAGGTCTTTGTTTCAGGCAAGTCAATCTAAAAATAGCGCCAATCCATGGGTGAAATGGCACTAAAACAGGGAAGACATATTTTTTGATGGAAAATTTTTGGCTTTGTTTGTTTGGAATGTGATCAAATGATTTGTTTTGTCTCTTGGCAATGTTGTTGCAATCAATTCAAGCACAATAACCACACAATAATCAAGATTTTTCTTTGTTTTGAAAAAAAGATGTGATTTTATTTAACAAGCACTTTGAACAACCTAAGGCGAGGATGTGACAATATTTGTAGAATCCCCTAGCTGCGCCTATTCAAAGTGGGTAGCTCCAGGATCTTGGTAGCACTAGCTCCTCCTTACAATTGCACACACTTCTCATGCATACCAAGATCTGAGTTTCTTATAAGGCTTGTCCCTCACCAAACCTTTAGATTGTCCCTGCTACCTCGGCTAAGAACTGCATGAATAGGGGCCGCTTCAAAGGTTTCCCTTCTGCATCCACAAATAGAAGGATTTTGGCTTGCTAAACAATGGTTTGTAGTAAGGGCATCCGTTCAGGTGGTTATACATGCGGCAGCGCTACTCTCTATTATGGAGTCTCCCAGCCTCCAAGGGTGATGCCTTGGAGGGTTTTGGGGGAGGTTGGCTGTCGGTATAACACAACAACACTTGTCACTTGAGACTTTCATCCTAAATGCCTTATTTTATAAAGTGGCTTGGAAGAGCTTGGCTTTAGTTGAATGCCGCTTGGGTCATTCCCACCTTTCAAAGCAGGGTGGCAGGCCCTCTAAGGTTTACAAAAGCAATACAATCATGAAAACACTTTTGATCCCCAAGTTCATACAAAGATGTGAGGGGAGAGCATACGTATCTTCTATGATTGCATCACACTAAACATGGTTCAATTTTAGATCTTTGGATTAAATGGGGTGTGATTAATGCAAGTTTTGTGATAAGCTTTTGATTCCCAATGTCACCAAAAATGGTGCAAGGGAAGAGCATACGCTTTCACACCACAAGCAAAAAGAGCACAAGACACATCACACAATTAAAGAATGATTTTCTTGATTACATGCATGAGAGATGCAAGTTGTTGTTCTTTTTAACCAAATGCTTTCAATTTATGCAAGTTGTGGTTCTTTTTAGAGCCCAAAATCGAAGTGTTTGATTGTTGTTTGTTGACACACAAAAGAGTAAATTTTAGAGCACCAAAGTAAATGTTATTGGCATACACACTTCACACAAAAGGAGTTGTTTGTTTGTTTGATCAATTTTAAAACACCAAATTGAAGTGTTGTCTAAAACTTAGCATGCAAAAGGGTTCATTTTAACTTCCCAAATCAAAGTGTTTGCTAACTAAAAATCAAACCACCCTGCAAAAAGCTTTGTTAGTATCCGTAATATGACCTGCAACAAACTTGTTAGTACCTGCACAGACAGAAAAGTAAGTTTATCTCAAAATAGCGCTAATACAGATATACGAAAGAGCCACTGCGGGCAGAACAACCCGACTTACAAGAAATGGCGTTGATAAAAAATATGGCACTAATTAGAGACTATTAAAGTGACACAATATACAATAGCGCTAATACATCAGGTTGAAAGCGCCAATATGAATGATAGTGACGATAAAGTTATAGGAAGGTGACACTGTATAACTTTCCAGAGAGCCTGTGTATTTCAAGGATAGCGCCAATCTGGGCGATAGCGCTGATACGATACTAGACACGTCTGACCTGCACCAAAGTGATTTTTTCTACACAACACAAGGGGTCAGACAGTAAAATCAAGGTATTGTTAGCTTTGTTAGTCTGAGTAAATGAAAAACAATATAATAACGAAGCTAAAGTGCATGTTTAGACCCCTTAGAAAAATTTTGACATAGTCCCCCCTTGTAATTTCAATATCTCTGTGTAAACAAAGAGCAAATGAACATCAAATATAGCGGGAGGATCTTAAAAAAAGAAAATGTAAGTGAGTGAGTGCAAGGAAGTGGGCTGCGCAAAAATAGCGCCAAAATAGTAAATGGTGCTGAAACTATCCAATGATGGCGTCGCTGTGAGGGTAGGATGGTGTTGCACCTGAAAACACACATCTCACACCAAAACTCACAAAAACAAGTTAGACTTGGACCTTGTGGGTCCCACCGAGCATGCCAATGTAGATTAGATTATCAAATAAGATAAGAATACAAACTAATATGCAATAAATCACAAGAGTTATACCTCACTTGAAGACCCAATCTCATCAAGGGAGAGGAACCATGCACCCAAAACAAGTTCCTAAGACAAGATTATCCATAGACAATGGATTCTAATGTGAAATGCCAAACAATGTTGCAACTCACTATTCTAGCTCAAGAATGATTTTGACATGGTAACTTTGCATAAACTTGGATGATGAAAATGGCTTGGGAGAGGTTCTATTTATAGATTTTTGGAAGGGATTTTGATCCAAGGGTGGAGATTGATTTGGAAGATCAATGGTGGAGGATAAAAAGTGATGTGGAGGTCCTAGATTCAATCTTGAATGAATGGAGGGCTAGGAATAAAAGTGATTCTTTTATTCATTTTAGGAAAAGGGGTCCATAAATGAGGTTGGGTGAGATGGATTATTTGTGAATTAAAAATTCACATGGGGAAGAGTAAAATGAATTTAAAATTCATTTGGGGAAGAGTGGATATTAATGAGTTATGACATGTGTAAGGGGTGTAAGAGGTATTTAATGAAGATTATGACAAATGTGTATTAAAAATTGATTTAGTTGACATGGAAATCAATTTTTTATTCATGGGTTGTGGGGAGAAGTGTAAATGAGGGTTTGACCCAATTAATTAAGGTGATTAACCTAATTAATATGGTTGGAATAAATTAGCAAAGGGATTAGTGGGAGGATTAGATTAATTAATTAATGATTTACTTAATTAATCTTAAGGCTCGGATGAGGTAGGCTAGGGTAGGCAATTAAATAATAGCTATTTAATTGTCTAGGGTAGAGATAGGTTAATTAGTAGGCTGGATTAATTAGTTAACATGGTTTTAACTAATTAATTAGATTTAGAGAAAATGGGGAAATTGATTTAATAAATATTGCATATTTATTAAATCAACTAGCTAAGGTTTGGACTATTGAATTAATGAAATTAATTCAATTTTGGGGATAAAATTGTGTGGATTTAAAAAATGAAAGGGGTAATTAGTTAAATAAAAATTTAATTAATTGGTTGGAAGGGAAATTGGTGTGTTTAGGGTTATATGGAGTCAGTTTGATGGTAGAAGACATTTTTAGGTGTCTACAAAGCCCATTCTAAAATTCAACCTTCCATCATAAAGTTATCTTAAAGTATCATAACATATTTTAAGTTTCTACTGGGGGTAACTCCAATCATTTTCCTACTTACAAAAAAATAGGTGGCGACTCTAAAATTTTATGACTGATGAAATAGATATCATATTAGAAAGGATAGATGATAGACATCAGAGATACATTATATCATCCAACATGAATGGAAGGAGATCTATGCATCAAGAAAGTCCCAAGAAAAACAATCTCAAGTGGACAGACAAGCATGGACCCCCTCGTGGAAAGAACAATACAAACATGGGTGAAGTAGTACCCAAACAACCTGAAGACAATGTAAACACATCAAAACAACCCTTTATAGTATTCAACTCCCCAGTGTATAATGATGGTGGAAATCCCTCAACACCTCCTGAAAAAATCAATACAAATGATAACATCCTCAATTACAGGACAGATTCTCAAGAAGCAACTAAATTTGAGGAAAGGATGAATGAAGAAAGGAGGCATAAACATGAAGAAGCTGACAAGGGATTTTATCACAACAAGGAGAAGAAAACCAGGAAAGGTCTGTAGATCATATTGTTGATTTTGATGCTATGAGTAACCAAGAGATTGAAATACATTTGGAGTGGTAAAGACAACAACTTAGGAGAAGACAATAGATGATACAAGAAAGCCATGAGATAAACTGACAAATGACACAATTAAAAATCCAAACAACAAAACCTCCAAAATATATCCCTCCACATAAACAAGGTGGTAATGCCAATTCACATGGGATATCTCAGAATATAACTGCTCCGGGTACTTCAAGAATGCCCCATAATACAGGAGGTAATTCAAGACAATATTCCCAATTTAGTATGTCATCACAAAGACCCCAACCCCCTAATACTAGCAATATTCCCCAATATCACCAACCACCAGGTCATCATGGTATCCCACAACATTAGAAACATATACCACCTCAGAATATACACCCTCAGCAACATATACAACACAATGCTTACCATCAGCCTCCATATGGATACCAATATTACCCCAATCCACCACCTATAAATATGCCTCCACAAAGCCTCATGAGTGTATGTAGACAATTTGATTTAATAAGATATCAATTGTATCCATACCCTATAGACAACAGTTGGAGAAATATGGTCCCCAAATTCACTGGGAATAATGGGATATCAGCTGAAGAGCACATTAGGAATTTCAATGCCTTTATATAGGACATTGGTATGGAGCACGCAGATGTAAACATGAGACTATTCATGATGTCCCTAACTAAAGATGCAAGGGATTGGTTTAATGGTTTACCAGATGCCTCAATTTATTTTATAGCAGACTTCCATGACCAATTCAAAGAACAATATGGAAATTAGTATGCCCCTAAATTTGCCCTGTATGAGCTAATAAGCATCCAGAAATACCAGAATGAGTCAGTATATGACTTCAATCAAAGAGTCTCCAAACTATACAATAAAATACCACATGGATCCAAATTGATTGATTTAACAGCTCTGATTATCTATCTAAAGGATTTTGATCCGAAGACTGGGTATGAACTCAGGAATAAGGCTCCCACGACCTTGACAGAGGCACAAAAGGTAGCTATCAGTATTAAAAATAATAAGGCTGCAGGGATGACTGGCATAAGGGACAACCTTAGAATGCCCCAACAATCTAACAACCCCCAAAATAAGCAGGAATACCAGTATAGGAATGAAAGACCAAGGTTACACAATATGCCCTATAATACCAATCGGAAGGATGGAAGACCTTTAGAAAACAATAGAAAGCAAAATTATGGGAAAGACACTCCTGATCCTCTTAAAAGAAATGGAACACATGTAGTGGAGAATAATCCATGGTGCTTGCTGTGTAATCTACCTCACTCACCTGATTATTGTGTGGTGGCACAATCAATACAGGAAGAAGGAACATACTATTGGAAAGAAAGAGACAACCATACCATAAACATGCTTGAACTCAAACCCCATCAGATTGATGAAGAATATTCATCCACGGAGGAGGATGGATATAAATATGATGTGACAAATCAGAGGTCTACTATCAATATGGGGAGACAACGGGTGTTTTCAGATCAAGAAGATAATTATGAGGAAAATGTCTATGATCATAGTGGGCCTCTACAAAACCAATGGAAGAAACCAACTGAAGAAGAAAGAAAGGCTCCTACAATGGCTGTGGTGGCACAGGCAAAAAGTAGTTATAACCTGAGAAATAGGACAGTCAATGCAGATCAAGGAACACCTAGAAGTATGTTCATAAAAGACCAGATTCATAATAAGGACAATATAAAAAATACATCTAAAAAGCTAGCTAAGACTGAACAAAGTAAGATACAAAATAAAATACCAGCTAAAGAAAAGGGCTATACCAAAATAGAAAAAGCTGATCAAACAATGACTCCATTGTTTGACATAGTCCATGTAGTATCCCAAGTCAAAATATCAGTACCACTACTCGAAATGATGAAGGTAGATAAATATAGAAATACAGTGGCCAAGATGATTTCAAATGTATGAAAAAAAAAGCAAGAACCTGAAGTCAAAATAAACAATGTTCGACAAGAAACTGCTAAAACTCCAAAAGTGTATTTGGGTGACACTTTAACAAGGAATCCCTCTTAGGTAGATCCTTTTTACACTACCTTGCTGATTAAAAACATGTTGGTGAGAAATTGTATGATTGATTCTGGGGTAGCTATGAACATCATGCCAATAGCAGTCATGAAGGAGTTAGGAATGTGGGTTGACACCACATATGGCAAATGCTATGCAATGGACAACATATCCATCCCAAGCATAGGTATTATGAAGGATGTAGAGATAAGGTTGGTTGCCTACCCTAAAGCAACATATAAGATTGACATCACTGTAGTGGAGATCCCACCCTACTATGAAATGTTTCTATCCAGACAATGGACTGCAATAGCTGAAGGAAATGTCTAGTTGGATATATCCTATGCCACTATACTAGTGGGAGAAAAAGAAATTAAGTTGTGCAGGGAACCAAGGTATGAGAACATCATAGAACACATTGACCAGAATCAAGTAAATTTCTTCTGTGATACGGACCTTGGTGCATTCAGAATTGAGAAAAGTTAACCAGAATTACAGAACACTGACCCAATACACCAAGAAGCCAAAATTGATGAATGTGGTGTATGGAAAATGTATTTTGATGGTGTGTGTAGTAAGGTTGGTAATGGAGAAGGAGTATTGTTTTGAAAGGAAGCTAGGTGTGCAGAAATCACTTCCTACACTAATCTAATGAGGGGAGAACTATACAAATTCAATTTATTTCTTATCACTACAACAACATACAACATCTAATAGAGTTATTACGGTAATAAACAAGAACTAGAAAGAAGACAGAAGAAGAAAGACAAAGATATACGGTGGGGAAAACCCTTATTGGGTGAAAAACCCCACACTCAGAAACCTACACAATGTATTAACAAATCTAAAAGTTGTTTACAATACACTTGCAATGCAAGCTTCAATGGTCTTCGACACTCATGTCTAGAGTCAATCTAGCAGCATAACAGTACCTGTAAACCTGTACTACAAACTCCATATCCAAGCACCTGTTTATATAGGAAATACAAGGCAATATTGGACCTATCTTGGGATGGGCGTCCAACATGGCGTCATGGACCAAAAACCACACCTAAGGACACTTGTTCAACATTGTCGAATGTGCCTGACACTTGTCCACAGCTCCCATCCCAAAGAGGTCACCTATTTCCAAAATGGGCTATGATAGATGCTCTTACAACACTTACGATCGTCATAGAATCTGTTATAGCGGTTACAACTTACAGCTGTAAGAGAATCTATCATACACATGCTATAAATAGCATATTCTCTTACATGTCATATTCCACCTTGGGGTACCCAAATATGCCTTATTTAAAGATACTTCATGACACATGTCATCACCTGTCTTACAAACTTCTATTTCTGACTCTTACATGTCATAGATTCTGTCATAGGAATCCGTCATAACTGTTTCGGTCAAGATTCCCTTACACAACATGGAAGATGCTAACACATGGAAAAATGCTCCTACCACAAAGTGGGACACCTATCTCCTCATGTGAGGACACAATTATAAGTTGTCATATTCTATGTAGGATTGACACATCACCGTGCCACATCCCACAATATGACAATATGGAATTTACAAATATTTACAACATAGGCAATTAATTAATAAATACAAACATAATAAATGCAAGGAATTGCGAAGGTTGAGACATCTTAATTCCCAACATGTTTATCTCACCAACTGGTAAAACTTTCAAGTACTCATTCCTACTAACATTTGAGTGTACCAATAACAAAGCAAAATATGAAGCCTTGCTCATTGGCCTGAACATTGCCATAAAGTACAAAATAAAATGCCTTGCTATTTATGGGGATTCAGAATTGGTTATATCTCAAGTCAGAGAGAACTATTCATCCAAGAACAAAAGATTGAAACAATATAGAAATAGTGTCTGGGATGATATTGAATTGTTTGATACTTTCTCCATTAACTAGGTAGATAGATTAAAAAATATAATGGCAGACTTCCTAGCAAATATAGTCTTGAAGAGAGATGATGTCACATTAGCAGGCATTACTGAAGTTGAGTTTAAAACTAGACTTGCAATCCCAGACAATGTCTATAATTGGTACGTTTTCAATGATGACACTAATCTGATTAAATTCTTACAGTGCATTGACCAATATGAGGCCCAAGAGATTGATTTTAATGCATTTGTGGAGGAAGTAGATGGCAAGCAAACTTTGTTTGGTAAAAAAATCATCCAGCTTAAGACTAACAAGATTCCTAAGGGGATTGTGGTACTAGAAAGGGCATTTGATGGACATAACTGAGCCCTTATGAAACAGACACTAGTAAAAAAGGAAGACCTTGAAGAAATTAACTTGGGCACTAAATTGGCACCAAAAAGGGTGTATATTGGGAAAAAGATAAGCCCTACAATCAGAAAAATGTTGATTGCTCTATTGAGAAAGTATAAGCATGTCTTTGCTTGGTCTTATTGTTGCAAGGTGTGGCCCTTGGTCTCCTTGTTTAGCGCAGTGCTGTGGTGGTTTGTGACAAGGGCTTAACCACCTCCCATGCTTGTTAAGTCAAGTGGTTGTATCAGGCATTAATAGGTTGATCTTTTGGTGCAACGACAGCTAACAATTGGTATCAAAGCCGAGGTCATGGGTTCAAGCCCTGCACTTGCGCCGGGGGGGATTGTTGCAAGGTGTGACCCTTGGTCTCCTTGTTCAGCACAGTGCTGCGGTGGTTTGCAACAAGGGCTTAACCGCCTCCCATGCTTGTTAAGTCAAGTGGTTGTATCGGGCATTAATAGGTTGATCTTTTGGTGCAACGATAGCTAACAATTGGTATCAAAGCCGAGGTCACAGGTTCAAACCCTGCACTTGCACTGGGGGGGATTGTTGCAAGGTGTCCCCCTTGGTCTCCTTGTTTAGCGCAATGCTGCGGTGGTTTGCGAGAAGGGATTAACTGCCTCCCGTACTTGTTAAGTCAAGTGGTTGTATCAGGCATTAATAGGTCGATCTTTTGGTGCAACGATAGCTAACACTTATGATGACCTTAAGGCATACAGGGAGGATCTGTTCTAGCATGAAATCCCACTCAAACTTGATGCAAAACCTTTTAGACAAAAATAGAGACCCATAAACCCAACCTTGCAACCCAAAATGCATGAATAACTTGTGAAGCTCAAGGAGGGAGGTATCATTAAGCCTATTAGACATTCCATGTGGGTCTCTAAATGGTGACATAAGGTTATGTGTAGATTTTAGAAATCTAAATATCTCATCCCTTAAAGATAACTATCCACTTCCAAACATGGAGGCAATTATACAAAAGGTCACAGGATGTGAGTTGTTATCAATGATGGATGGATTTTCAGGTTATAATTAGGTGAAAGTGAAAGAATCAGAACAATATAAGATTGCATTCACTACTCCTTGGGGCACATATGTATATGTTAGAATGCCATTTGGACTTACAAATGTTGGTGCAACTTTCCAAAGGGCCATGGATGTCGCTTTTGCTGAATTGATTAATGTTATAATGGTGGTTTATCAAGATGACCTCACTGCATACTCCAAGAAAGTAGAAGATCATGTTGATCATCTTGAAAAATATTTGTCAAAGCTTTGGAATATGGTATTTCTTTGAATCCAAAGAAATGTCATTTTGTAGTGACATAAGGCAAATTACTAGGACATATAGTGTCCAAAGATGGGGTTAAAATCAATTCAGAAAGAGTGGAAGTCCTAGACAAGATCCCTATTCCTAAAATAGTTAAAGCCATCCAATCCTTCTTTGGGCAAATAAATTTTGTAAGAAGATTTATCCCAAACTTTGCTGAAATTGTTAAACCCATTTCAAAAATGTTGAAGAAGGGGGGCTAAGATAGATTGGTCTGCAGATGCACTAGATGCATTTGTAGCCATAAAGAGAGCAATTAAAGAGGCCCCAGTATTGAAATCCCCTGATTTCAGTAAGCCATTTCAAGTCTTCTCACTTGCATCATACAATACTATTGCTGCAGTAATGCTACAAAAGAACGATGAGGGATATGAACAACCTATATCATTTTTCAGTAAGTCCCTCCAAGGGGCAGAATTGAACTATGATATTATAGAGAAACATGCATATGCTTTGGTGAAAGCAGTGAAAGTTTTTAGACCTTACCTAGTAGGGGCAAAAGTGATTGCATATGTTCCCAATGTTGCGGTTAAAGATGTGTTTGTACAAACAGAAGTCACTGGGAGGAGATGTAGATGGATCAATAGAATCCAGGAGTTTAACGTAGAGATCGAAATCACCAAACTAGTGAGAGGATAAGGTTTAGCTAAACTAATGGCTGAATCAAATCTAGAGGCTTCTAAAATTTACAATGTAGGAAAAGAAGAGACCGTGATTGCAAGCATTGAAAAAATAGCTTGGTACACTGACATAATCTATTTTTTGAAAAATCAGAAATGCCCTGAACATTTGAATGACAATCAAAAGAGAAATTTGAAAGTACATGCCTCCAAATATGTTTTCCTAGATGGTGATTTATATTGGAAGATAGAGATGGGGTACTACTACTATGTTTGGATGAATCCCAGGCAAAAAGAATATTGAAATAAATGCATGAAGGAGTTTGTGGAGGACACTTTTCTAGGAAAACTACTGCCCATAAAATTTTAAGAGCTGGTTATTACTGGCTGAGATTTTTCAATGATGCTTTCACATATGTAAGGAAGTGTGAAGCATGTCAGAAGTTCCCAAGAAAGATGAAATATCAAGGAGCGCTGCCACTCAAGGTAATGCAAGTTGAGGCTCCTTTTTACCAATGGGAAATCGATTTTATTGGAGAGATATTAGAAAAATCTAGTGGTCATAAGTGGATATTGGTAGCAACTAATTACTTCACGAAATGGATAGAAGCCATCCCAACTAAACAAGCCACTAGTAGCAAGGTTGTAATTAATTTCTTAATGGATAACATCATTACAAGGTTTGGGAGACCTACTAGGATAATCATAGACAATGGAATGTGTTTCAGATTAGATGAATTCAAAAAATTTTGTGAATCATACAGTATTGTGATTTCATATGCCTCACCATGCCATCCATAGGTGAATGGACATGCTGAGTCAAGTAATAAGAGTATCTTGAAAATTATTAAAAGGATTTTGGACAAAAATAAGAAGGCATGGGATTCTAATGTAAGGATATCAATATGGGCAGATAGAATCACTGTAAAGAAATCAACTGGTAAATCACCTTTTGAGCTAGTTTATGGAGCATAGGCTAGAATGCCCATGCAAAACCTACTACTTGTATATAAATTTATACTTCAAGAAGATCTGGATGTCCCTAAACCAATGGAAGAAAGAATGGAACAGTTAGTAGAATTAGATGAGATCAGAAGATTGGCCCAAGAATAGAATACTAAGATGCAATCACAAATGAAGTATTTATTTGACAAAAGGGCAAATGACAGAAAATTCAATGAAAATGATATGGTCTTACTATGGAATGCAACATGCCAAGATAAAGGGAAACATGGAAAGTTTGAAGATCTTTTGATTGGGCCTTTTGTTATTATTGGCAAATGAGGAGAAGATTCATATTATCTACAAAACATGTCAGGAGAAGATCAAGAATTGCCAGTGCATGGACAATTCTTGAAACACTTCTTTTCTTAAAAACTTCCATGCACAGTAGTTTGGGAAAAGGCCGAGAATTGCCAGTGCATGGACAATTCTCAAAGTTGCATTTTTACAATATGTTTTCCATGTACATTAGTATAGGATTTCATTCCAATTCCATTGCTCATCCATACCAACTCCCACTTCAAATACATTCCAAGTTCCATACCATATGGTCTACTTCCCAGAGATCTTTCTAGATTCTTGCAATGATCTCATGCTCATTCATCCCCAACCAGAGCCACTATTAGAACTGGAAAAAATTTCACATTTTCCATTAACCACCACTCACTTGTCCTCCACATTTCCCATACATTGATGTTATGATTAATACAACTTGATAGAATTTTTGTGACAAGATCCATATTGTAGCCCATGATGACTAATGATTCCATAAATATGACCTTTGAGATTAGCATTTCCCTACTCATAATTGTGCAAAATGAGCAATTGATCCCTATTGGCAAGATTATATGCGTGTCTTTCTAACCAAATAAGCCATAATCCTCTAATGGACATTTTCATTTATATTGGGAAGACCTAAATGAAGTTACGCCGATCAAAGAACCCAGAAGTAACAATTGTGCAACAATCAGGAAGACTACATATTGTGTACCTGATAAAAAGCTTATCGGTAGGAAAGATAAAGTCAGAGTGAAAATTTTAAACTACGCTAATCTCAGAAGTCATATTGATGGACATAAGTTTGATAAGAGATATATGCACTCTCACCGATGAATCGATACACTAGTTGTATCGGCGTAACATATACTATCGGAAAGGATTTTTTATGTCTTTCCAACTATGCAAGTCACCCCGATGAGATGGTATTAAAAATTTCGGCGAGAGTCTCACAGATGTTTCCCATGAACAAAAGATATAAGATAACACTATCAGGGAGACTTAATGCATCGGAAGAACATTATGTTCTCTTAGCGATAGTGATTGTCAAGCCAATGACTACGAGATAACTATTACTCATCGGGAAAACACTCGCTGATGTCCAAAAGCAACTTTGATAATCAAGACCACCTTGATGTCTGGGTGAAATCTATAATGTCTTCCTGAAATGTTGAGAATAGAAAAAAGCAAGAAATGGGGATCTGAGAAAAATTGAGGAGAGTCTCCCCGATAAGATCAGAGCTAAAAGAACACCTCCTATCAAAGAGACATTAAGATAGTCCTGGCGATCGATTGAGAATGTATAAATAAAATATGGTGCCAAAATGAACATATAGATCAACATGAGATTAAAATAGTCTTCTTAACACAATTCATTATATCAATTTGACATTTTTGGAGCCCGAGAAGCCTGTTGCATTCAATTCCAGTGGCCAACATTTATGGCTGCTTGAGCATAATCTGATACAAACTGCTTTAATTCCTAATGAATTGAAATCAAAAGAAATCTTTGAGGGTTGCAGTGGAAGAGCGGGGAATTCACCAAGAGACCAAGAAATTCACAACGCTGAGCACATACAAGTAAGCATTGCAAACCTTCCTATTACTGATAGATTATAAGGTTAAATTCGATGTCTAGCATAGAGATAAAATGGAGGGTTCTTCAAGAACAAAAAGAAAGCAACAAACTGAAACTAGACAAACCAAAAGCAAAAAGTAAAAGGTCAAAACAAGGAAGGGAGAGAACACATAGGAACGAAAGATCAATCAAGACCTTATAGACCAATTGCCCGGTTCAGGCCCTAAGGCTAGGAGAACTGCACAATTAAGAGCAGACGTGGAAAAATTGGAAGATAAATATAAACATGTAGGGAACATATGGACCCCTATTAGGGGATATGAATTATTTATGTTTCACTACTATAGAAGGAATAGGTTGGGACCCATTTATAACCTATGGAATCTTAACTTGGGCAAGCTAGTTGTCACAGATGTCTTTGTAAATATAGATCTCATAAAACTCTTGGCCTATCATTATGACCCTGACCTAAAAGCCATCTGCAACCTGCAAGGGGAACCATTTGTTCATGTGTCTAAGAATGCAATATGTGAATTTTTTGGCCTAGATGACACGTGCAATACTCCCATTATATATGAAGATTTGGAAAAGGAATATTTGAGAATGGATACTATTTATAAGGGATGGAGATTACCATTGCATAGAGCCAGAGAGGAGGGGAATTTAGTACCACTCGAGGAAGGTGATGAGCTTCCTTTTCATGTCGATCTATTTGAACCCTATATGAAATATACATATTATCCAGTAGGACAAGTATTGGGAATAGAGGTCCCTTAATTCATGTCCATAGCACCCATGATCATCTTTGCAGACATACAATGCCATCATGCCAGAACTTTTGATTATGCTTCACACCTCTTTAGGGGAATTGATTCAGGACTGAAGGCCATCAAAAATGGCTCTCTAACCATGAGTTTTAAGCATTATTCTTCTCTTATGATATGGTGTTATATTATGGACAAGAATTAAGAATGTGGCCTGAACAATTGAGAATTACATAGATTGATAAGGGGGGTCAGCCGCTACCCATGCAATTATGGACTTCCATATGGGATAGTAGGTTTGTAAATTCTAGTTATGTACATTTCGAAGAATTCTTTGTTAAAACACTATACAGATGTTATGGATATCTGTGTAGTTATTCTTTGTCAAATGAAATTGAAATGTTTTTAAGGCCCAAGGATTTCGAAGGACCACCAACTGTGAACCACAAGTAGGGTGATTGGTATTGTTTCCTTGATTCAACCATGGTCAGAGTGTATGGCTTTGAGGATACACCATTTTTGTTACCTAAAACTGTACCAGACATAATCACATACTTGGAGTTTGTCAGGTAGATGGACTATTCAAATGTTATGAATTTGAGTGCCTATGATAAGCAATCTTTCATGCCAAGCACATTATGCTTAGGAGATTTTACTGTGTTGTCAAGAGAAGGTTATGCCCTTATTGATGATAAATTGTTACATTTTAATTTGAGAAAAGAAATACCAAGAAAAGCGTTTGTCCCTAAAGGATTTATTGACTTTGCAAGAAGGAAACAAAATCTGAGTGGATATATTCATGTTCCATTTCCACATGATGATGTTATGAGGAATTTGGAAGAGGTAGAGGTTGAATTTGCCATTGATGAGTATAATCAGGAAGTTGAAAAGAGGAGGAAAGAGACGCAAGAGGTAGAGGTATTATCCTTTGATAGTGAAGGATCATCTGATAAAAGATCCCAAGACTAGCTTGACATAATCCCCAAACTCAAAATTGAAGAATATAGGCCTCCTAACAGAGAGCTAGAGATTTAAGAGACATCTGATACTGATGCCTGACAATTGGCTTACAAATCTTTTATTTCGGATGATCAGTTCAATCAGTCCCCAGAATTTAAATCTTTCCTGTATAACCATAAAGGCAAAGATTTAGAGAATCAGTTCTAGATATCACACTGGATAATGAAAAATAGTTATTGAAAACTTTGAAAATAGATGTTGAAAAGGAGATAAAAGAAATGACTCCAGAAAAAGGGAGGAAACTCTTAAAAGAAGCTGGTGTGATGATTTTTCCTGGCTTGGATTTGAAACCTTCTTTGGTTTTTGATAGCTTTCTGCATAATGATAGTGCCAAACATAAACTCAGTTTAGAAGGTGTGACAGAGGTGTACACTGGATCACTATACAATCCCGATGAAGAATCTCTTATGATATGGGCCCTATACCCTCCACACTAGAAGCTTGCCATTATTGACACAGAGAAGGCATTTGGCCATGTGATGACATTGAAGGTGGGTGAGACCAATCCTATGGTTACTGCAGAAATTGGTATTAATGTGGCTAAATTAAATAAAGCACAGATTCAAATGCTAATCCAAGAAAGAGACATGTATAAATTGAACTGTGAGAGGATGCAAAAGAAAAATGATTTTTTGAAAGATTTAGTTCTTGCCAAACTGTTAACCCAAGAGGAAAGTTCCCAGACAATGGACAAAGGTGAAACATCACAGGTCAATAATCAGATAACCCAGGCCACATTCAATGCACTTTCCACAGTATTCAAAAGGAGACATAATAACATGATGACATGGATGAATAAATTCTGTAGTATTCATTTCAAAAATCAAACTGCTCTCCAAGAACACAAAAGGTTGGCTGACAGACTTCAAGAGAAACTCCTAGAAATACAAAACAGAGACCCTCCTGATACTAAAGTTATCAGCAATGCTGAGGACTTGATCAAGGCACATACAGGTTTTCATGAAGATCTTCAAGCAGAATCTAAGGAGTTCATTAATGCTTCTAGAGAAGGGGTGCCTGCATTATGCAATGATGATAAGAGTTTGAAAAGTTAGTAGGACTGGATGAAGGAATGCCAACTAATTCTATACGAAGCTCTAGAAGCAGTGAAACATGAAGATCCAACATTGGAGGAGGCTTGTGCATGCATGGAGAAAATACTTACAATGGAGTTTGTTGCAAAGTGTGCCGTGGAGTGTGTAGATACTCACTTAAGCCAAAATACCTGGATCATATTACTAAAATCCATTTATGGCTTATTAGAGCCTAATGATGATTTGTTTGTTATTACTAAAATTCTAAAAGACACTTGTGAAGGGGTACATCCTCTTCAAAATATAGCTATATAAGTCAGGAGAATAGGAATAAAATATCATCACTATCATTTCATTTTAGGTAGGGCATTAGTAAGAAGATAGATTGCACCTATTCCACCCATCCACTTTCATATCTTAGAAACTTATGCAACTACTATATATTATCTGAAGAAATATAATGGAACAGATTGATATTTCATGGTGATCTATTCTCAATGTTCAACTGTTGTGTTAATTTATTATGCACATATGTTATTTGGCTGTCTCCAAAGTGGATGTTTATGTTATTCAAATTGAGTGTGAAGATACATTTGATTTATCAATACACATTTGCTGTAATTGTGTGGTGCTGCTGATTGGTTTCTGTGTGTAGAAGGATTAAATTACCTTTTAAGAAATCTAATTTGATTGGTTCCTATGTGGATTAAAATCCTTTTAGATAAATTGTCTTAATTGGTTTCTCCTCACATTTGAATTAAAATCCTTTCACAACTTCACAGTAGCATAAGGGGATATCACTGGGATTATTAAGAAGAGCTCAAATAACCTAAATACTTGCACGTCTGTATAAGGTATAGACATTTGAAAGTGCCGAACTATTAGAGTTAAGCTGAGAACTAAATCTATCAATCCCACACATCTACCTCCATAATCATCATTTATCCACTGACTCCATCCACCCAATAGATTAGGCACTGATCAATTTTAGAACTCTTTATATAAATTTAATTCACATCCTTCATACTTCAATCTTTTATTAGGAGTTAGTAAGTAAGGTCTGCAATTATCTCACAATTGTGTGCCATAGTGAGTAAAATTGCCTAAATCATAATCCACTTAGATTTTAAATCTGCCTCATCATTTAGGTACACCCGCCTAGGTCTAGCAGAACCTAAAGAGTAGGGGGTTTCTAATTACATAAACCCTATCTTGTTGACCAAAAATGTATCAAGAGATTGGCACCCTCTTGTGGTCTAGAACCAACATTTTTGAGACCCAACACTGCCTATAGATGAGAATATATATATATATATATTGATGCAGGAGCATTTGAGTCCACGAGCAATCCTCATCAACCAAAAATATATCTTTGCTTTCTTGCTTGTTTGTTTCCTTTTTGTTTTTCTCCAAGAGTTGATGATCAAATTTCTAGAGAATTTCCTAAGGATTCATGGCCAAGTGTTGACTTCATTTTGGAGAAGATCTAAATGGGTTCCCACATTTCAAATTTGTCAAAGATCTGAGCTAAATTGGACAAGTTATGCAAATGCGGAACTTTCACTGTCAACAGGATATGTATGACTTCCCTTACCATCGGAATATATGCAGATGGCCCTTGAAATCTTGCAAATCCAAGTGATGATGTCATCTTGTTAAAAAGCCAAATGAGTGTCTGAAATTCCAAGTTTTGCAAGATTCTGAGAAAAATTAAGCAAGTTATGCTTAGGCGAAACTTTGGTTTGAAATAGAATATGCATAACTTTAGTCTGCAACAAGATATATGTAGTAGACCCCAAATTCCCCGCAATAGTAGTAGACCTAGTTTTCCCCACAATATGAAGTTGACCTAGTTTTTCTCGCAATATGCAGTTGACTCAGTTTTTCTCGCAATATGCAGTTGACCCAATTTTTCTTGTAATATATAGTTGACCTAGTTTTTCCTGCAATATCCTGATGGGTCACTTTTCCCATTGCACTACTTGAAAGAACCCAGGAACTGACAAAAATAGTTTTTGGTTGCTTGTATGGCCGGTCCAAGAGCCAATTAATGTCTGACACGTGTCCCATTCATGTAATGAGTGTGGTGGTCGCCTCAAATGCCTATAATAGGGAAATTTCACACTAAAAGAGGTTGACTTATCCATAGTGAGTTTTTGACTTCTGTTGTAGCTCCTTCTGTAGATTTCAGATTAGAAGGCAGATTGTTTTGGGTTTTCACAAGAAGGCTAGGTTAGTCTGATCTGACTATTGGAATGATTGTAAGGTCTAGTCCAAAGCATGTATGAAGACCATTGCACTCTTGTTGTAATGCTTTCTATTGCATATGAATAAAGAGTTTACTATTTCATTATTGTGTGTTGTTCATTTTTCTACCTGGTTCAGTAGCTTGTCAAAGCCCCTAGAGCTTGAGTTGTATTAAGTGGTATTAGAGCATAAGTTTGGAATTCCTTGAGGCTATGGGATTGTTGTGCAAGGTACCCTAAGAAGATTGTTGTAGGCAGAGTGAAGAGAAAAACTTGCAACTATAGAGGGTCTGCAGACATGGCACACTGAGCAAGAGGAAGAAGAGGAGCTGCTCCAAGAGCTAGAGATGTAGCGTTGATAGAGATGATAAGAGGCATCACATCTAGGGTAGATGCAATGGAAAGAACACAAGATAGAGCAGTACCTGTAGTGGATGTGAGTGATAATGAGGAAGAATTCAGTGAAGAAGAAGCAAAAGAAGGAGAAGATGAATATGAAAGGAGGTTTCTAAGTGTAATGACAAAGATTTCCAGTAAACCCCGTGTACAGTTACCCAGTTACAGTGGTAGTCTAAAAACATATGAGTTGATATACTGGATTTCAGAGATGGAAAAGTATTTTGAGTTGGGATCTATTAAAGACCCTAAGAGGGTAAAACTTGCAGCTGCAAGGATGAAGGGACATGCATCTCTGTGGTGGGATCATGTGCAAGTTGAGAGAGAGAAAATGAAAGGAAAATATTAAAACCTGGGAGAGGATGTTAACTAAGTTGAAGGCAAAATTTCTACCTGCAGACCATCAGATCACCATGTTTAAGATGTTGCAGAACCTCAAGTAGAGGGAGAAAATTCCTAATGAGTGTTTTAAAATGGTAGTAAAATCTGGAACAAGATTCTAACTACAAACCCTAGCTAATGCAAAACTAGGTTTTTATGAAAATGCACAATTTCAAGCAATTTTTAACAATTTAAACATGGAAATGCAATTGCAAATGAATACTAAATGATGAATTTCTATAATTTAAATCAGATCTAACGAAGATAACATAAATTTAATGAAATTAAATTCCATGTAATTTAAATTATGCTAAAATGCAAGCCTAAGATTCCAATTTTTTCAAAATTTTCAAAATTTTAAATTTTTTTGTATTTTTTCAAATGTTATAAAATAAATGAATGCAAATCTATCATACAACACTCAACAAGGTGCAAAAATTCAAAAACATGGGTTCACCAAAATGTTTTGTATGAAAAAGGGGGGATGATGAATGTGGTTGATTTGGTTTAGATCCTCCCTTCTCACTAAACATTCAAGGATATATCAACTGAGTTCAATCTCTACTAAGCAAGAGCATTCACTTGACAAGTTGGGCTATCACTTGGAATGATGCAGAATCTCATATGTTATCAATCAATATGCCAATTTAATGCTTAAGTACCCTAAAAACCCTAAGTATGCAAAACAATAAGCAAATTGATAAATTATGACAAATCCTTTTAGTTAAGATAGTAGGCAGAGGATTATAACTGACCATTTTTTGAAGTTTAGGATGCGGAATAGTCGTGGACACCTCCACTAGTGCCCTTGTCCAAGGTATTGTTTTCTGCATGGAATCTGGATCTTCTCCTGACATTGATAATCATTGTATCTTTCGTTTCTGCCCCGAAAAAGATAGAGGACACCTCCACTAGCACCCTAGTCCAGTGCCAGATGATCTTCAGAGTGTCAGAAGCTCTTCAGATGTTGATTACCACTGTCCAACTTATTTTTGTGTCTGCAACTCTGGAGTACACTACCACTAGTGCCCTTGTCCTGAAATGTTCACCATTGTCTTCTTTCTTTCAAATCTTGAATCCTTGTCTTCTACAACCTCCTTTTGCAACTCCACTCTGTGAAACTCAGTACTTGTAACCTACAATCACAAAGGAGTGTGGTTGGGGGTTGTGGTGTTTAGAGGCTTGCCTTGGTCAAGCCCCAGAGAGACATTCAAGTCTTTTGAACACCGTTGTTAGATGAGAGCACTAGTAGAATTTGGAAAATAAATGACTACATGACTAAAAATTTTAGTCACGACAACTAAAAATGAGTAAATTCTAGTCATTTTTTGTAACACAACTATAAATGACTAAATAAATAACTAATTTGATCATCATAAGTGACTATTTTGATCGTCAGGTAAAAAACACAATTAAATAATTATTCACGCAAAAAAATTAGACAATATGATATTAAAGGGGGTAATTAAAAAAATATTTCATTGGTGGGAGTGGGAAATATTTCGAAGTCCACAGAGGGAAATTTTTTTGATGAAAAATAATTCAAACAAAAGAAACCCCTATATTATCCTGAACTGATCAAGAATTGACAGAGAAGAGTCATGGCTTCTCGCTTTGTAATTCCTGATACTCTCAAAGACTTGGAAGATGTGCCAGATGAAGAAGATCACCTCTACTCTCAAGACATTGTTGAATTGGATGCGTTGTCACCTTAAAAAATAGACGAGCTCATCAAGGGTTAGATTCCTATACTTTTTCATTGTCTCCAAAAATTTAAAAAAAAATTTAAGTTCCGGCAACACCTATTTTGTTGAAAATAAGCAGAGGTAAAATGGTTGATAATTGGTGTTGTAGAGTTCAACAATTTGGCAGTTTGCAACAGGAATGACAATGCCCATTTTGTTGAAAATGAGCAGAGGTAAAATGGTTAATAATCAGTGTTTTATAGTTCAACAATCTGGTGGTTTAAACTATTACCTTGGGTGTATAATTTAGTAACATGCAATAATTTTTTCAAGGTGAAGTAATATGCCATGCAACTATCGAATTAGCTGCCCAACTTCTACTACCCTTCCCCTATCAAGCCCTTGTAAGTTTTCCAAAACCAAATCTATCTTCTTCTCTTGACAAATGAGGGTTGTTGAATAAGCATTCAAATCCTCCTTCTTTCCAACATTTTTAATCTATAAATTTGCTTTGTTGGATGATCTTTGAAAACATACAGATGGTGATAAATAAGTTACTATTATTTAATGCTCTTTTTGGTTGTACCATGTAATCATCTTTAGTTTATTAGCCACTGTATAGTGGTTTTTAGTTAGATTTTAGTTTATATAGTGTGCATTACATTTTCTAGGGGTGGCATTTGACCTAGTTGATAAGGATCTATTTTATGTGGAGAAGCAACAACTATTTGATCAATCATACTCTCTTGTTAAGGGATTCCAATTTATCCAACCCTCGACCAAAGGATACTTTATCAAAAGCCTCAGATCCAATTTTAGCATCCTGCTTCTAAATATAACGACTATTTCCTCTCATTCTACTTCTGACAGTCCATCTTTGCAAGATCAGATAAGCTCCTATTGAAATGTGCTTAAAATTTACACTTATATTCTTCAGACAATTGTTTTCATTGAAGAAGCACAACCTGAGTGGCTTGGTAAGCATATTTTATTTAATATTAAAGAAATTTTGTGTGCTTTATATGAAGTGAGTGAAATTTTGAGCTTGAGTATTACTATCACTATCCACTATTGTTAGGGCTTCTTTATCCTAGTCTATTGTTATACTTGGCTAAGCATAGATTTTTGGAGATTTACACAAAAACCTAGTAAATACTTATGCTAAATAGAAGATTCCATAGGCTTCTAGTATATGCTCCTTCTAAGCAAAGGTTGATAGAGAGCTCCAAAGAAATTTGTCAAAACAAACAGAATTCCTAATTTTTCTAGACAAGCATAAACTTAGGAAGTTATAATAGGTTTTGTTTTATTGATAGGTTGCCTATTGGCAATTTTAAATTTTGAGATTTTCTCCATTTCCATCATTTATAGAATAGAGAATAGATTTGGAAATGTTGTTTGACATGCTTCATTTTGTATAAAAGTAATTTTTTTGCTAAGTTCACTTGGTTGACCAACTCATCAAATCTATAAATTCTATACATGGACAAGATTACCAAGCATCTAACTATCCACCTATCCAATAGTTAAGTGATCCATGTAGTGGTAATCACCATTATGAATGGATAGCTCTATGCAAATATATAGTTTTGATAGTCAAACATCATTAAAGAATCCTTGATAAAGCTTCACAAGTCTTTCCAATTAGCATTTTATCTAAATAATTTATTAGATAAGTATAAAGTGACAGGGAAAAGTCATACAAAGAAGAATGACTCAAAAGGCAGTAACTTAAGTATGGATTGTCTTATCAAGGATAATGTGAATGATAGTAATATGGATTTAAAAAGTTATTAAAAGGGGACATATGACAGTCATATTTCTCATGACTTTGGTGATGAAAGATGAGATAAAGAGAGGAGTTGGTTGTCCATGTTTTATCTAAGTAAATAATGATGAGACAGTGATCTTGTATCCTATGCAAATTTTCAAAGGTAGTGATCATTGTGACCATCAACAAAGACAGTAATAGATGAGAATATCATGCTCATGCCAAAGGAAAATATACAAAGTCAATTAAGATAACAAATTGTGCAATAACCATGAAAAGATGTTGATGCCATCAAGTATGATAGTCCATAAAATCCTATGCACAATCATGAGGGCAACAGATAGGTGGACAGTCCTTAGCCATAGATGATACATCATGACAGTCATATTCAATGCTCCAGGGACAATCATTTATAAACACAGTCTTTATCAAATGAAGGAGAAAATAAAAAAGGACATGGTAGAAGATAGAGATGCAATTACTTGAAGGACTACTATGATTGTGATAAAAGCATAAGGGTAGGTAAGCTCATAGAGGAAGTGCACAAAAAGTTCAAATGAACAGTCATTTTCACATGGTAATAGTCTGTGACATGATAGTCATGTTAGCCATAGAGATTAGAGATAGATGAGCAGGACAATCAAAACTATGATGGGTTCTCTACTGTGAAATGAGGATTAAAACCCATCTTAGTAAAACTATGTTTGAATTCATGAAAACACATTGAACATCATATCCATTCACATGAAATAACAATGTATTGGTTGCAAGAGTATTGTCACTTTGGTAAAAGGGATTGTCATGTTTTATTTTTCAATTGGCAGTCATACACACAAACTACATTAAGGGACACACTATAGGAAGTGGCAAACTACAAGAAGTGACAGTCTTAGGAAATGGTCTAGAATTTAATGAGAATGACTGAACCTTTTCAAGTTTTGACAAGGATAAACATTTTGGAGAGAAAATAATGCACAGTCAACTTATTAAGTGGACAATCCATGGCATTAGGGATCATATCCCAATGTATTGGGAGCTAGCAGTAAAAGCCCTTGAAGCTCTCATATGCCTCCAAGAGATTGTTAACCATTTCAAAGATTTAACACATATCTTATGAACATGGTAAAGGGGTTTTGGTAGTTTTGGAGTAATGGAGGTTATAATGAGTAGTTGAGAAGATATAGGGGTCAGTTTGGGTGACTTGGAGGACAGTTGGCAAGCATATAGGAGTCTTTGAATAGTTTCCAAAGAAAATTGAAAGGTCAAGTCAAAGTTTCTTAATTTAATCAAGCAAAGGCAACTTTTAGGTGCCTATGTGGAGATCAAGCAACCAAGTCATGCTAAAAAATCATTAATTACCTTTAATTGATGACCTATATTCTCTCCCATGCTGGGATAGATAAATAATATGCCTAGAGACAATTAGAGTTAGTTCTTGCAATTGAACTTCCATCCACTTTTTGGCTCCATTTGTTCTTTTGTGCTTTTACTATCTTTTTATTATTTGAAAAGTACAATATTGAAGACATTATGGAGAAGGTGGTAAAGCTTCTTGCATACATTGTGATAAAAAATATCTTTGTAGATTTCTATTAGGAAAGAGGAAAAAAGCTAGCCCACTGGCTTCTATTTGATAAAAGTGCAAATGATGATCATGAATAAGGTATCTGAACAACAAAGTAGGACTTTAGATTGTTTGAGAAGTTGGTTTCTAGTAAATTGAAAATAGTAAGTCATTGTAAGCCAGATTTTTCTTTTCTTTTTTGTACTAATAACCTTAACTATTTGTATGATAGGTTTATCTACATGTTTCTTGGCATCATCATTGCTTGCTCAAGAGTTTTCATTCATCCAATTTCCATAGTGATAACAAATGGCTATTGTTAATGCTTTGTAATCTTGATTTTTATCATGTGCTAGATACTTTCTTGATTTATATATAAAACAATTGTCATTAGCACTGCAATCTTGAGAGCATGTACTACTAAAGCAAGCTCTTTACATATTGTTTATACTGAACACTGAGTTGTGGTTTTTTGAGCTTGGTAGATTTATGGAAGCTCTTTATGTAAGTTAGCCTTTCATTTACTAAATATTATGTTTCATTTTCTCAGGGAGACCATAGGAATTTAGGGGTACTTCTATTGAATGGAAGCTATAGCAAGAGTTTCAACCATTTAAATTTATGGTTGGAACTATTTGTCAAGTGTTCAGAAAACATTTCTTTAATTCCCTTTTATATGCTTCTAAACCCAAGTTGGCCTCATTTGAGAGGTATGTTGCATGCCTATCATTCACTCGTGTATAGATATGATGATAATCAATGGAATGGAAAAGTATAAGACAATTTGATAAGATGGTCAATCCATCTGGTAAAAAAAGTGTAAATACAACTTTTGATTGACTTATTTAATTGGCCATTTAGCTTTGTTGTATGTTGTGTTGTTGATTGATTATATTTCACATTATTTAAGCATTAAAATCAATACCCAATAGCACGGTGTCTACAACTGGATACTTTGTCCTTAATTTTGCATATTTTTGTATTTTGTTACCCTTTGAATAATACTCAATTATTATAATACTCAATGTATAGGCATAGATGCAGTAAGGTATTTGAGTTGACTCATTGTTTTTTGTAAATTCTGCTGTCAAATGTCATGTTTCTCACCACTATTTGCATAAAAAATAGAGATAAATTGGTAGCACCTCTTGTGCTTTTATAATTATATTTTTTGAATGCACACACAATGTTCTTTTTAAATCCATTTTATGTGAATCAGCACTGGAACAAATGTAATATGAAATACATATGGTCACGAGAAACACTAATGTTGATGATATTAAAATGACCATTTTATTCGAAAACAATCATCCAATTTTCCCATGGATGAGTTAAATGCTTATTTTAGGGCTTCTTTGATCACACAAAAATAAACCCACTATCCCCCTCTTGATCTGTAGTTTATTTATTTTATGTCCTCAATCCTTGATTTATTTATATCATGTTTGTTTGTAAAAAAAACTTTAGGTGTAACAGTGAATATGTACTCTTATGAGGGTTTTGACACTCAATTAACTAGATATCTAAATTACAAGAATTGCCTCAACCTTGCCAACTTTTTTAAAAGAAAAAAACTTATAATCTTATATTGCTTAATACCCATTTCAGTTTCTGCTAACCCTATCACAGTTTAGTCCCATGAATAGTCATTATTGTGTTGAAGTATTGGTTATTAATACTAGTGTTGGTTTGTTCTGAAGAGTATTCAATATGTTCTGTTGTTAAAATGGGGTTTGATTTTTCTTAATTAGGGTCATCAGGTGCAATGAGACATTGAGAGAACAAAGAAATGCTATGTAAGGGCCATTTTAGAAAGCCCTGGAGATGGAGAGATCCTGTCACTTTATGCCAAATTCATATGGGAAACCCACAATGATGTTGCTTGAGTAGAAGCTTACTTTGACAGAGCAGTGAAAGCAACCTCTGAAGACTAGTAAGCGGTGCATAACCCTTCTTTATCATTTTCTTCAATAGGATATGTTCCAGAGTGCTTCATTAATTCAAATATTTTGAGAGCATCCTTGTAAAATCCATTTTGTGCATATCCTGCAATCATTGCATTCTAAGAGATGACATCTCTTTGAGCCATTCCATCAAACAATTCATGCGCATTATCTATACTTCCACATTTTGCATACATGTCTATGAGAGCATTTCCAACTATAATATCTGACAAAAATCCCCCTTCCATTATGCTATGATGGATGTCCATACCCTATTCCAAAGTCCCCATTTTGGCATAGGTAGGGAGGATGTTGGCAAAGGTTGTTGAATTTAGCTTTACATCCTCTAATTGCATTTGCTTGAAAGTTCCTAAGACCTTTTCAACAAATCCATTTGTTCATATCCTACAATCATTGCATTCCATGCGATGTCATCTCTTTGAGGCATTCTGCCAAACAGTTCACATGTCTTGTTAATGCTTCCACATTTTGCATACATGTCTACCGGGGTAGTTGAAACTACAACATCTAACAAAATTCCTCTATCCATTACTTTATGATGGATATCCATACCTTGTTCCAATGCTCCCATTTTGGTGCAGGCAGGAAGGATGCTAGCAAAGGTTGTGGAATTTGGCTTTTGCCAATTGCATTTGCTTGAAAGTTTGTAAAGCCTTTTCAACAAATTTATTTTGTGCATATCTAGCAATAATTATAGTCTAAGAGATGACATCTCTTGAGGCATTCTGTTCAACTGTTATAAATGACAAAAATCACCCTATTGGAAAGAGACACTATTAGTCATGTTAGGTGTTGTCATTTATGGCAACTAAATCCATCTTACACATCCGCATTGTATCATTTGTTCATACCAGAAGTCAGATTGTAGATTTGTCTAAGTCCGAATAGACAGGAACATGGCATATGACAGGGTTCAGGATTTTCATCTGCATTTTTCCATAGGTAATCTTATTGTGTTGCAGATCTAAGGGAATGTTAAGGGATGTCAGGGCTACCTAAATCTAGAGTTTTAGCCCTCGGTGATGAAGGGATTGAAAGTTACAAGCATCTAAGTATCGGGTTTTGGTTAGACAGTTTAGTCCGGTGAAGAACATGCTGACCTGGTATTTGATCTTTGTGCAGATTAAGAGAAGTGGTTGGCTGAGAAATTTATGAGATCCAATGGTATTGGCCGACATGTGTGGTGACTTGAATACATAGGTTTTGGGCCGCATTGATGTTTGTGCATGGATTCAGCTGGCAGAATAGTGATCTTGAAAAAGTCTCTAAGTTTTCTTAAGGCCGATTGCAGTTGATGCAATTTCATGTTGTGGATATATATACTTGATGGATGCGAGCATTTTGAGATATGATGGTGTGAATATGACGTGAAAGGTGCGAAGTGTGGGAGTATAAAGTGTGAAGCAAGAGATTTGAGCCTCAGATCATGGCATAACAGTGAAACTGGGCAGTGAGAGATGAAGTGTGTGAAGTCAGTATATTGAGCTTAACTGGAAATGTAATCTTGTATTATTAGATGTTATTCTTCAGTTCAAATATTTTAGTGAACTCTTGTAATTGATCTTGTAGGTAGTGAGCCTGCTTTGAGAAGTGAGCTCTATACAGTGTGCCCAAAGGCATGTGCCTTCCTATTTGTAATGCTTATAACAGAGTATAAATTCTTGTGGGTTAACCCCCACCGTGGTTTTTCTCTTAACCAGTTTCCACATAAAAATCCTGGTGTTATGTGTGTTGATTATGTTTCTGCTCATGTGTTGTTGATTCATGCTTTAATGATTATATCATTAATTATCAATAAGTTGTAAAGAAGATTAAATATAGGAAAAAGATAAAGTTTTGAGACAACTGATTCACCCCCCCTCTCAGTTGTCTGCCCTAATTTCAACAATTGGTATCAGAGCAAGGTTCCTTGGAAAAAGTTTAACAGCTTGAGGAAGATCTAGGAAGGTGTTTCAATGGGTTCATTCAAGCATTCTGATGGTATCAATCAACAACTTCAAGTAGCCTTAGATGATCTTGATCTGTCCAGAGCAGAAGTCAAAGATCTGCAAGAGAATCTTAAAGATTATGATATTTTTTTTCAAGGTTTAACTGTGTAGTTTTTGAGTCAAACACATGACCCATATTTCATGAGTGGTGGTTCACATGAACCCATCTCATGGGGGAAACTCCATGGTTAAGCGCGCTTGAGTCAGAGTAGTACTGGGATGGGTGACCTCTCGGGAAGTCCTGATGCTTCACCCCTGTGTGCATCACCTAGATGCAATGAGTGCTAAGTGGACCATTCATTAACATGAGAGATGGGTTCATGTGAACCACTACTCATGAAATATGGGTCATGTGTTTGACTCAAAAACTATGCAGTTAAACCTTGAAATAAAATATCATAATTTGACATGCTGCGAAAAATACCTCCTACTTATCAATTGATGAGCTAAAGGGGCTCTATAATGAATGGTTTATAAGGCACAACACTTGCTGAAGGTTTTGCAAATGGGGTAGCAAGCTAAGTGGGCTTGATCTTGGGGGGAAACTCCATGGTTAAGCGTGCTTGAGTCAAAGTAGTACTGGGATGGGTGACCTCTCAGGAAGTCTCGATGCTTCACCCATGTGTGCATCACCTAGATGTAATGAGTGCTAAGTGGACCATTGATCAACATGAGAGATGGGTTCATGTGAACCACTACTCATGAAATATGGGTGATGTGTTTGACTCAAAAACTACGCAGTTAAACCTTGAAATAAAATATTAAAATTTGACATGCTACGAAAAATACCTCCTACTTATCAATTGATGAGCTAAAGGGGTTCTATAATGAATGGTTTATAAGGCACAACACTTGCTAAAGGTTTTGCAAATGGGGTAGCAAGCTAAGTGGGCTTGATCTTGGGGGAAACTCCATGGTTAAGTGCACTTGAGTCGGAGTAGTACTAGGATGGGTGACCTCTCGGGAAGTCCCGATGCTTCACCCCTGTGTGCATCACCTAGATGCAATGAGTGCTAAGTGGACCATTCATTAACATGAGAGATGGGTTCATGTGAACCACTACTCATGAAATATGGGTCATGTGTTTGACTCAAAAACTACACAGTTAAACCTTGAAATAAAATATCATAATTTGACATGTTGCGAAAAATACCTCCTACTTATCAATTGATGAGCTAAAGGGGCTCTATAATGAATGGTTTATAAGGCACAACACTTGCTGAAGGTTTTGCAAATGGGGTAGCAAGCTAAGTGGGCTTGATCTTGGGGGAAACTCCATGGTTAAGCGCACTTGAGTTGGAGTAGTACTGGGATGGGTGACCTCTCGAGAAGTCCCGATGCTTCACCCCTATGTGCATCACCTAGATGTAATGAGTTCTAAGTGGACCATTCATTAACATGAGAGATGGGTTCATGTGAACAACTACTCATGAAATATGGGTCATGTGTTTGATTCAAAAACTACGTAGTTAAACCTTGAAATAAAATATCATAATTTGACATGCTGCGAAAAATACCTCCTAGTTATCAATCTTAAAGATGTTGAAGATTTCATTAAGACTTTAAAAGGACAACTGAGCAAATCTAATGAAAAGAGGAAGGAGCTACTTTAACAGCTAGCAAATCAGATTGAAGACAATGACATGGATGAGGCTCTGAATGAGAAGACAAAGGAATGTGAGAAGCTGGCAAAAGAAGTTGTTGTCTTAAAACATGAGATGGAATCTGGGTGATGAGGCTAACCAAGGAAATTGAGGAAAGGAAGAAGACTGAAGAAAACCTGAACTAGTCTCTAAAAGAAAGAACAGAAGAGTGTTGTAGATTGGACAGAATAATTGGCCATTTAGAATCTGATCTTCAAGAAACCAGGTATAATGAGGAACAACTTGAAAGGCAAATTGTTATTCTCAAACATGACCTAGAAGCTGCAAATGAATACAAAGAGAAGTTCAAGATAAGCTCAGCTAAACTTGAGGTGCTACTTGATAGTCAAAAGAAGGTAGATAATAAGCATGGTCTGGGATATGAGAAAGGTGAAAGCTCTGGATCCAGTCAAAGAAGTCCTGAAGGAAGAACTCCACGAAGGAATCCTAGAAGGCCTCCGATAAGACAACCTAATGCTCAAAGGTATCCATCTTTCAATGGAAATTGTTTCAATTGCAATAAGTTTGGTCATAGAGCTACTTAGTGCAAAAGTAGAGTGAATCAAAGTGGTCCATCCTTCTTCGGTCAATGCTTCAATTGTCAAAGGTATGGTCACAGATCCAATGAATGTAGAAGTTTGATGATGAGCAACTCTAACAACCAAAGAAATGTCAATTCCTTCAATGGGAAATGTTTTGCATGCAATAGATTTGGACACATTGCTAATCAGTGCAGATCAAGAGGAAATCAAGTAAATGAGCAAAGGAATGTTGTATGCTTTAATTGCAACAGATCCGGTCATATTGCAAGATTTTGCAGAAGTAGGAATGATAATAGAAAAGGTCCAACAAATAGAAACCAGAATGTGCAAAAACAAGATAAAGGCAAGGGCAAAGTAGATGTGAATGAGATCTAGAATGAAATGAACAAAACATGGGTGAAGAAAGGTGCAAAGAATGAAGGTGATGGATCTGCACCGGAATCCGGTGCTGATAACTCCTCTGGGAATTGAAATAGGAGCTTTGGCTTAGGGGGAGCTGCATTGAAAATCTAATTCCCCTTGCCATTAAGTGGGTGCTTGAATCTGGCATGATGAATGAAAATAAAGAAGCCTATTGCAGATCTGTTGAAGCAAATTCTAGAAGAAAAGGAGCTAATGCAATTGATTGCAAAGCAATTGAAGATTGACTGTATTCAGAAATAGTGTAATCGAATGAATTAGGGAAAAGCATTTATTACAATGGTGAATTAAGTTTGGTGGAGTATAAAAGATCATTCACTCAACATTTGAATCACTTTGCATTCGAAGAGAATAAGGAGAAGAGAGCCTAAGCTAAGATTTCAAAGATTTGGAATGCAAAAAGCAAATTCGACAGTTAACCCTAATCCCGTGGAAGAAAGTATTTTTCTGTGAAGCTTTGAACTTGTGATCTTTTGAAATGGCTACACCTCTGGTTATAAATACCACTGAGTGACCTAGGCTAAAGTTTAAGAAGCACCCTTTGAAGTCCACTAAAGTCGATCTGGTGGGAGCATTTTCTAGTGTTCCATATGGAGTTCTTCACACATAGGATATTAGGGCTTACATTCACGTGCCTCTAGAGGAGCATAGAGACTCAAGGTTTGCTGATCTATTCATTAATCACTTAAAAGATGATGATTTTGAGCTCAAACTAGAGTACAAAGCCTTGAAAGATAAGAAATTCATACAATTTGTTGAGTTTCTAAATTTTGCAGAGGACAAATGGGTCCGGTATGTCCTGAGTTGTATCCATGATGAATTTTTGTGGCTGAACCATCTGATTAAGATCACAAAAGATGCAATAAGGGCAGTTACAGAGTTGAATTTGATCGATACTCTGCCTTAGTTGAAGGCCGTGAAGAATCAGGAAGTCACAGAGGCAACCAGATCAAAATTTGACAAGAGAGCTATGACTATAAATGATATAGAGGATCATGGGGTCAGATTCACATCGATGGTGATAGGGTACAAGATATATTTCTCTAGCAAAGAAAATTCAGTGTCTGGAATAGCTATTTATACTGCATATCAGATGGTAAAAGAAGATGTAGACTATGATCTCTGTGAACTATTGATGAACCAACTTATGGAGAATCTAAGCAAGATAAAGAAGGACAAGAAGTACTCATTCAAATTTGGCTAGGGATAGAATACCTAGGGATGTGGTTGAGAAATACAAGGACACCATTTGTTTTATGGTTACTGTTGATCAATGCAAAATGGAAGCGATGGAATCTAGAGTTGTGTGGATCATGCTCATGGGGTGTGAAGTGGATGGACATGTATTAGAGTTGTATGCACAACATCTATTGATCCAGCCTAGGGATCCAGCTAAGGAGAGATTTGGAACATATGAAGAGATTTCACTAAATTTGCATCTTGAATTCAAGGCTCGTGAAATCAAAAGGACTGTGAGGAAAGAAGTTGAGTAGTTGGCTAAGAATTTAGGCCTTACCAAGGAAGCTATGAGACAATTCAGGGAAAGGACAGAGAAAGCTAAAAAGGAGAAGCAAGATAGGGAATAGGGAAGTGTTCTGACAGAATCTCCTTCTAAGTCAAGGACTACTAGGAGTTTAGGTTCAACCTCCGGTGCAGCACCTTCTCCTATATCAAAAAAATTTAAAGAAAAACCTATCAGTAAGAAAGGAAAAAGGACAAAAGTAATGGGCAAAAGCTCATATGTTAGTGTGGAGAAGGAGGATGAAGAAGAAACTGATTTAGATGATGAGGTTAAAGAGTTGAAGGTCTCAGGCACTAAAGCTGCTAAAGTGTCTAAGGAGAAGCTCTCTAGAAGAAAAAAGTCAAGTAAAAGACATAAGTCAGAGGCTTATGTTGAGAAGCCTACTCTTTCTATGAAGACATCATTAAGTCAATCACTATAGATGGAAACTTAAAGCCAATGAGTATAATTTATGATCATTACAGTGATGTTGATAAGAGAGTTTTGGAGGAAGCAAAGGTCAAATATTTGAATATCTATAATAAGACTTTACTTGAAATAACTTCTAAAATTCTTGAAAGCCTCACAAAAATTTTAGAAATAAGAAAATAAAATGCAAAAGTTAAAGATATTGAGCTTCGAGAGCATTTGCTAATAAAATTGTGTCCTCAAATTACTCCGGACCAAATGAACCTGATATTCAAAGAAGTGAAACAGGACTTTAGGAGCAAGTTCAGAATGAATAAGCTCATGCTGGGTGAGATTGATAAAGTAGTTGAAGATACTAAGGAGATTCTTCTGAATGCATTTAAAATGCATAATCTTCCCACTGTTGAAGAAAAAACTGACGATGGAATTGATTCCTCCATTCCGGATGTTGAAGAACTTGATAAGAATGATGAAAATGCTACTACTGAGGATACACAAAATCCTCTAGAAAAGAGTGCATAAGACATTCCTGATGAAGAAAAGGGGGTGGATGGCTCTGCTAATGATGTAGAGAAAGCAGAAGCAGCTAAGAATGTTGAAGAACAAAAACAAGACAATCATGTTGATGATACTGGCAAGGATCTAAATTGTGAATCTTAGGAGAAGAAAGATGAAACTGCATGCATGACAAGAGACATTGCAGATGCAGTGAAGAAATTTCTCGAGGAAGATAAGCTTGATCTTGATGAACTAGATCTAATTCAAGGGCCTATCAATTTTGATACACTTTCCCTTGTTCAAATGATGAAGTTAGCATCATTTGTACAAGCAAAGGCAAGAAAGGAGATCCTAAAATCTCACATTGAAGATAGTGAGTTGCTTGGTCTTGCATCTGATATTTGGAGAAAATCATGCCTACGTTTTAGAAGGATTCATCAACATCCCCCTCCAGATAGTTAAAGAGTCTAATAAACTCTGTAAGTACTCATTTTGAAATTTTTGAGAAGTCAACAGAAGTTAAAGTCTGAAATGAATTTAATGAGAAGAGATTTGCTAAAATAAAGAAAATAATTAGTTATGATAGATCAGTGCTTGATATTGGTGTAAAGAGTATTCAAAATGCCCTCTCTGAAGGTACAGATATTTATAAGTTTTGCCTAAATCAGTCTAAAGTTGTTGAAGATATTAAGAAGACTAAGGACTTAGAGCTTAAATTGTCTAACATCTCTCAGTCCTATAGTCCTTTAACTGAGTCTGTAACAACTAAGGAATGTCAAGTAGTGAGTTTGTGAAACGAATTGAGTAATTTGGAGAAGGAAAAGGCTAAAGTTTTGGGTAGATTGGATGAGCTCTGGGGACTGATTTCCCCTAAGTTAAAGACTATGTATGATATATTGGCAGAATCCCAAACTGCTATTGCTACTTGTGATCCTACTGATCTTCAAAAGGCAGAATCACGGGCATTTTTGTTCAGTGGGAATATATCAATTTTGGACAGCATAAAGAAGAACTGGGATAGTGAGTTGACATGGTTGAAAAACATTTTTGGTGATATCTTTTTGCTGATGAACAAGGCTTAAGGACTATGTGTTCATATGCAGGAGTATGTACATAGAGTTTTGGTGTGAATTTTGGTATGCGGATCTCAGCCTTTGCCATTGATGTCAAAGGGGGAGTGAAAAGTAATGAAAAATGAGGAATTGATCAAAGGGGGAGCATTGGAAATCACAAGTGCACATAGTAAGGGGGAGCTATTCTAACACTTAGTCATTTTTCACTAAGTGTTGCCATCAATGCCAAAGGGGGAGATTATTGGCAAGAGACACTACTAGGCATGTCAGGTGTTGTCATTGATGGCAACTAAATCCATCTTACACATCTGTATTGTATCATCTGTTCATACTGAAAGTTAGATTACAGATTTGTCTAAGTCCGGATAGACAGGAATAGGGCATATGACAGGGTTCAACATTTTGGTCCGCATTTCTCCATAGGAAATCATATTGTGCTCTGGATCTGAGGGAATGTTAAGGGATGTCAGGGCTACCTAAATCCAAAGTTTTAGCCTCTGGTGATGAAGGGATTGAAAGTTACAAGCATCTGAGTATCAGGTTTTGGTTAGACAGTTTAGTCCGGTGAAGAACAGGCCGACCTGGTGTTTGATCCTTGTGTGGATTAAGAGAAGTGGTTGGTTGAGAAATTTATGAGATCTAGTGGTATTGGCCAACATGTGTGATGACTTTAATACATAGGTTTTGGTCCGCATTGATGTTTGTGCATGGATTCAGCCGACAGAACAGTGATCTTGAAAAAGTCTCTAAGTTTTCTTAAGGCCAATTGCAGTTGATGCAATTTCATGTTGCGGATATATATATTCGATGGATGCAAGCATTTTGAGATATGATGGTGTGAATATGAGGTGAAAGGTGTGAAGTGTGGTAGTATCAATTGCGAAGCAAGATATCTGAGCCTCAGATCATTGCAGAGCAATGAAACTGGGTAGTGAGAGATGAAGTGTGTGAAGTCAGTATACTAAGCTTAATCAAAACTGTAATCTTGCATTGTTAGATGCTATTCTTCAGTTCAAATGTTTCAGTGAACTCTTGTAATTGTTCTTGTAGGCAGTGAGCCTCCTTTGAGCAATGAGCTCTGGGTAGTGTGCCCGAAGGCATGTGTTTTTGTAATACTTTTAACAGAGTATAAATTCTTTTGGGTTAACCCCCACCATGGTTTTTCCCTTAACTAGGTTTCCACATAAAAATCCTAGTGTTATTTGTGTTGATTATGTTTCTGCTCATGTGTTGTTGATTCATGCTTTCATGATTATATCATTAATCTATCAATAAGTTGTAAAGAAGATTAAATACATGAAAAAGATAAAGTTTTGAGATAACTAATTTACCCCCCCTCTCAGTTGTCTGCCCTAATTTCAACACCCCCTTCCATTATGCTTTGATGGATGCCCATTCCTTGTTCCAAAGCTTCCATTTTGGAACAAGCAAGGAGGATGCTGGCAAAGGTTGTACAGTTTGGCTTTACACCTGCCAATTGCATTTGCTTGAAAGTTTCTAGAGCATTTTCAAAAAATCCAATTTGTGTATCTCACAATCATTGCGGTCCATGAGACTACATTTTTTGAGGCATTCTATCAAACCGTTCATGTGCCTTGTCCATGGTTCCACATTTTGTATACATGTCTACCAGGGAAGTTGCAACTACAACATTTGACAAAATTCCTTTATCCTTCATGCTTTGATGGATGTCCACACCCTGTTCCAAAGCTCCTATTTTGGCACAGGTAGGGAGGATGTTGGCAAAGGTTGTGGAGTTGGGCTTTACACCTGCTAATTGCATTTGCTTGAAAGTTTCTAAAGTCTTCTAAAAAAGTTCAATTTGTGCATATCCTGCAATCATTGTAGTCCATGAGACCACATTTATTTGAGGCATTTTGTCAAACAGATGACAATTCTCCAAGGATGTTTGCTCACTGACTTAACTCTCTGTATATTCTCCCTTATGCATTGAAAATTCATGGTTTCTAGTTAACTATTTATTGGTGTAACCATTGCCATGTTTCTTGGGACTGTCATCCCTATAGGATAGTTTCCTTATAGATTTGAATGTAATTTAAAAGGTGCCCATAAATATTGACAAGTTTAATAAGATTGTTGTGTCAAGGTAGTAGATGGTTTTATTTGAGAGATTAGGCCCAAAAAATTAAATGGTTCTAGGAAGTCTTCGTCACATGAGTCCACATCTTGATTATGAGATTGCCCCAAGAACCTGTTAGGACTAATAAAATTAGCCTCCACTACCCACAAACATCTATTTTCCCATTAAATATCCTATCATCTAATATGTCACTCAAAACTTTATCCTTCAAATACTCCATTTACTCACCCTATAATCGTCACCCCACTAGATGTACATTTACCATCATACCCATTTATCAAAAGATTCATGTTGGGGAGACCATGTTATTTCGGCAGGAATCATTTCATGGTCCCTTCGACAGAGTGATGAAATAAGACAATGAGAAAGTCATCGAAGAGAATGCACCATATCGAGGGGACTTGTCTCAGTCTCCCTTCGATAGTCTGAATAAAGCTTCATCGAAGACACTTTGATATGTCGAAAAGAAAGGTTTTGAAGTCTCTTCAATAACCTGGGAATGCCCTGTTCATTTATTGAATTGCGTGACTCAAGAAGGAGAGCTTGAAGTGATCATTTCATGCTTTAGGGAGCAATAGCAAAAGATATTATGAAGCTATTTATAGAATTCAAGATCTAAAAAACTTCAAAATTCACTGATATCAAAGTGATTTTTCATTATGTGAAAGAGAAGATAGACTTGCAGGGTTAAGAGTAAATCAAAAACTTGATAGGGAGATGTGTAGAAAGATGGAATATTACAAGATGCAGGAGGTTACCCGCATCACCGCAAGAGGTCCCTGGAGCTAGTGCGGTATCACAGTAGAGCCTCCTACATCACTGCAAGAGCCAAGAAGACATGGTGCAGTGTAGGGGTAACATCCTGCATCACCGCAAGAGCCAAGAAGACACAGTGTAGTGTAGTGGTAACATCCCACATTATTGCGAAGGCCGAGCACTAAACGTGCAGTATGATGGTAAATCAAATACCCTGCCATCCTACACATAGTTTACTCTGGCTCTGCGGGGACATGAGAAATATGTCTTAGAGTTCTTCATACATGTATGCCAGGATATTTTCAACCGTGGCATCTAAAAAAATTCCTCATTCATTATGCTTTGATGGATGTCCATAACATGTTCCAAGCTCCCATTTTCACCAAACTTCCATGCTTGACATGCATGTAAATAAGCTTATTATGAAGAATTGTGCGTGTTACAAATGTAAATCACCTGTGAGCGATGGAAGAGAAGACATTTTCCCTTGGTGAAAGAGTGTTCTTGAGAACACAGGTATACAATACTTGAAGATATACAGAGTAATCTTCAAGGGAGTTGTGTGTGTTAAACAGAATGTGCAGCGCCTCTTTCATCACATAAATTCTCTTTTGAATGATGCACAAAGCCTCCACTGCAACACCGCAAGGTCTGTTGTTGGGCCTTGCAGTGATGCGAATGACAAAAATTAAAAATTCTGTGTTGGTTGTGGTGTCTTTGGATTTAGCTAATTTTGATGTGCTAGATTGCTTTTATCCTGAAGTTGTATCTATAGACCTTGCTTTTATCCAGTTCTAATTAATCTTCATTTTTCTTATTGGACGCGATCTCAAGCATTTCAAGAAGTTGTATCTGTAGACCTTGCTATGCCTCTAAGCATAGGTGAATCAAATACAGACAAGAAGAAACACAACCGAGGATTTGCTTTTGTTCATTTTTCTTTACATGGGGTAAGAAAATAGCAAAATGCCTAGTTCTTTAACCAATTTTCTAGATTCCAAACATAAGTAACGTTATAGAGGCTGTTGGTTAAGAGTGTTATGAAGATTGTCTACCTTATTGTAGGGAATTTAATGTTTTTTCTTACATTTTGTAACAGACTTGAAAAGACATTGTCTCATGAAAGATCCTACCCAAGAATGTCAAACAAACAGGATGTGCATTTTATTTCAAATTATAGTGATTGTTCTCATGCATTTTTTTTATGGTTTTTGTGTATAATACTAATTTGAGAAAATATTTTCCTTTTTGGCTAGGTGGCTATTGATAGCATCTTACATGGACCATGTCCTTAGTACACTCCTAATTACTTGTTCCTCCTCTAGACAATTTTGTGCTTTGATCCCCAGGTACTATCAATTGATAGAAATATATTTCTGATGTTAAATCTGAAGATGTTTTGAAGAGAGGTCTTATCTGTTGAGTAAATTTTGTAGGGTGTTACAAACTTTGTATTGATGAAGTCTCAAATGGAGGGTGGTTGTCTAGTTGATTACAATGTCATCACGAATCTCTTTCTTCAGGTAATTGCTTTCTAGTTGTAAATTCATATATCTTCTGCCTATTGATAAATAGCTTATGGTTTTTGATATGGAACTCTGAAGTTGAGGTGACTATTAAACTATTGCTCTCAATGTAATTTGTTTTGTTATATGATTATTTCTTGTAGTGCCTATATTGGGTGTAGATTCATGCATCAAGTTGTTTGAATAGTTCAAGTCTTATGAAGGGCTATATTTCTTCTTGGGTGCATATTTGAGCTCCAAGTGATTTGACTTTGGATTGTCACTTGTATCATTTTGTCACTGATATTCATTGATATATTTGAGGAGGTAATTTTGTAGTATCTTGGGAACCTTGTACTTATATGGTAAATTGTATTTTCAATGTCATTAGTAGTGAAGATCCTGACATTCACTTCAAATAAATTGAAATAGTAGCCAAAAATGGACAAATAAAGGAGGTGGAGTGTGTAACCAGAGAGTCAAACTTCTATGATACTGAAAAGAAAGAACTTTCTCATGGAAACAAGACTTCTAGATGCTCATCCACTGATAAATGTTAGTGATCGGTTTGGATTTGTCCACTGTCATGTTTAGTAAAGCTTATCAGTCAATGTATATGCAGAACATATTTCTCAGTCCATATTGAGTATTCATGGTGTGAAGTTTGCAGAGGAGTCTTTCATAGGACCCTTAGGATTCATTTTTCAAGTAGTTCTTTCATGTTTTGGAGTTATATAAGCAAAAAATAGAGCATTGTAACTTAGTTTTTTCAATCACAACATTGAGAAACACACTCTGTAACACATTTTTCAAAGTAAAGACACATATTTCTATCTTGTATCTACTGTAAGAACACCTTTTATCAATACAATTTCAATATTTTGCCTTCTTAATAGTTGTTTCATTATGTGCAAATGAATGATTGATTATGTTTTTCTGTATTTTATGTTTAAACCTCAAAATCATTAGGTAGAAATTAGTGAACAAAAATAATTAAATAGACTACCAATTGACTAAATATACTACCAACTGATAGAAATCAGTGAATAAATATGACTAAAAATATATGACTAAATATAGTACCAGTTGACAGAAATCAGTGAATAAATATACTACCAATTGACAGAAATCAGTGAATAAATATGACTAAATCAATGGCTAAAAATATACTACCAAATTAATCAATCAAAACAACCAAATAAATGACTGGCAATAAACTACTAATGGTCACATGACCAAGCTCAGTGAATAATATGACTAAATATATAACTAAATCAATGACTAAATTAACGACTAAATATACTACCAAATTGATCAATCAAAACGACCAAATAAATGACTAAAATTGGTTTAGTCATAAATTTGGTTGCATTATAAATGACTGGCAATAAACTTTTAATGGTCATGTGACCAAGTTTAGTCATTTATAAGCAATTTTTAGTAGTTTTTTAATCACATATTGTTGTTTTTGTACTAGTGGAGTGTGTATCCCTATGGGATAGAGGCAAAATCCAAATGATAAATGCTCAAAAACACAATAGATGTCACCTTGAAGTGTAGATCTCACATAAATGAAGGCTCTTTAATCACATGAGAAGATGAAGTCAAATCTGCAATCACAAACACAATAACAATGCTCTGCTCTGCAACAATGAATATCTTGAAATCACAAATATGCCTAAAGTTCGTAATCATCTTCTAGTTTACAAATGAAAACCTAAACATGCTTGTATATGCAACTACAAACATTCCCACTAAGAATTTTGTAATTCAAACTTTTGGTGTTGGCTTGGGACGTAATTAACAGTCACCAAACCGACATTGAAATTAGGGCCTGACCCAAAATAGGGCAGGACTAGGGTGCTAGCGCCAAAGTCTACCCTCCCATTTTTGTTTGGGGATCATCAAAATAGCACCCCCTAGGTCCTATTTGCCATAAGACTTTAGGGTTTTCTCATCGGGATTCACAATTATCATGCAAGATGCTCTAAATACATTCTAAGGACCTGAGAGCTAAACCTTAAGAGGGAAAAGCCCCCAAGAGGACATTTTTTGACATAACAACATCATCAGTACTTGTGCAATCCATTCATACCACCTTAACACAATAGCTCAATCAACCAACAACAACATTAGAAGATACAGTTAACAATAATGACAACACCGATTAGCACATACTTGCAACAATCTCCCCTTTTGTCATTGATGGAAACATACGATGTGAAAAACCATCATGACACAATTCTGCACTAATCTCATTCTCCCCCTTTCTTTAATACATCTTACTCTCCCTTTGTTTTTCACATGAACTTTCTCCCCCTTTGACATTAATGGCAAAGGGTGACACATCTTCAAGCTTTCTCCCCCTAATTATGATACTGCACATACTTGCACTAATCTCAAATGCTTTGACTACCTCCCCCTTAGGATTACCCATCAAACTATACTAGCTCTTACTCCCCCTGACTACAACACACTTCAATGCCACTACCTGCTCCCTCTGAGAGGTAGCCTCCATCATCAGTCTAGAAAAGAATGAATCGTGAATCACACTAGACTGATGCACTTCCTTATACATCTAATTCAAAGAAGGAGGGGCAATAACCCCTAACTTCTCCCGAAGATACTCAAATATATCCTTAGGAAGAGCCTTGGTGAATATGTCAGCAACCTAATCCTTTATAGGCACATAATCAAGCTTCACTTCTTTCTCTGCAACCTTCTCTCTCAGAAAGTGATACCTGATAGAGATATGCTTTGTCCCTGAATGCATCACTAGATTCTTTGAAAAGTTAATGGCACTTGTATTATCACAGAAAATAGGAATTGGATCATCATACTCAACTTTGATATCCTTCAAAGTTTGTCTCATCCATAGCACCTATGTGCAACATGATGATACTGCAATGTAATATGCTTTTGCAATGGATAAGGATACTGAATCCTGCTTCTTTCTTAGCCACAACACAATTCTATCTCCAAGAAAGAACGCATCACCACTTGTACTTTTCTTGTCATCTACATATCCGGCCCAATCTACATCTGTGTAGGCACTTAGGGTGAAGTCATTGTTCTTAGGATACCACAAACCATGATCCGAAGTGCCTTTCAAATACCTGAATATCCTCTTTACTGCCATGACATGTGACTCTCTAGGATCTTCTTTAAATCTTACCACAAGACAGACTGCATGCATGATATCTGGTTTGGTAGCAGTTAGGTATAGCATTCCTCCAATCATTGACCTATATTCTCTCTGATCAACCTTAGGAGATTCATAATTCTTGCTCAGCTTGCAACCAGTTATCATGGGGGTACACATTGGTTTAGAATCTTCCATTCCAAACTTCTTCAACAATTTCTTGAGATACTTTAATTGTGAAATGAAAATGCCTTTATCTATCTGATTAATTTGTAGCCCAAGGAAGTTCATCTTACCACACATTGACATCTCAAATTCTTTTTGCATCTCATCTACAAAGTTCTTACACATACCTTCATTTCCACTGAAGATTATATCATCCACATAGACCTCAATAATCAGGATTTGATCTTTTCTTACCTTAATGTACAAATTACTATCTGCAGACCCTTTACTAAATCACTACTGCAACATATACTTGTCTAACCTAGCATACCGAGCTCTGGGAGATTGCTTCAGTCCATAAAATGCCTTCTTCAATCTACATACCATACCTGGTTTTTCTGATAATTGAAATCCATCTGGTTTTTCTATGCATACTTCCTATTCCAACTCACCATTCAGAAAAGATGACTTCACATCCATTTGATATACCTTGAAATCCTTGTGTGCTGCATAAGCCAGAAACAACCTAATAGCCTCTAGTCTTGCCACTGGAGCAAAAGTTTCCTCATAGTCTATTCCTTCCACTTGTGAGTAGCCTTTACATACAAGTCTTGTTTTGTTCCTGAACACCCACTTAGTTCCAATCACATTCTTGTTCTTTGGTCTTGGGACAAGTTCCCAAGTCTGATTCTTCTCAATCTGCATTAGCTCTTTTCCATAGCCTTAACCCAGTACTCATCCTTGCATGCCTCAGCCACTGTTTTAGGTTCAACTTTGGAAAGTAAACACATATTTACCTGTTCTTCAGCAGCTTTGCTTCTTGTCAATACACCTTTGCTCTTATCACCAATGATATGATCTTCAGTGTGATGTCTTTGTACATACTTAGGAGTTTTAGGAGCTCTTTTCGAAGCTTCTTGTTCTTCAACTTGTACTTCCAGTGTTACTTGAACTTCAAACTGTACTTTCTTCTCTTTGGCATTTTCCTTTTCTCCACAAGAGGACTCATCTAATTCATATCCATTAATCTCTGAGAACTTTTGCATATCTTCATCAACCTTGACATTAGCACTTTCAACAATCTTTCTTAGCCTCTTATTGTAACACCGGTAAGCTTTGCTTTTGGTAGAGTATCCAAGAAAGATACCTTCATCACACCTTGCATCAAACATTCCTAGTTCTTCATCTCTTCTGATATAACATTTGCTTCCAAAAAATTTGAAGTATTTAGCAGTGGGAGTCCTTCCATAACATAGCTCATAGGGAGTCTTTGTATCATTTTCTTTCACATGTAATCTATTTTATATGTAGATAGCAGTATGAATTACTTCTCTCCAATATACTCCCGATAGATTTTCTTCCTTTATTATTGTCCTTGCAACTTCTTGAACAGTCGTGTTCTTCCTTTCAACCACTCTATTATGTTGTGGAGTTCTAGGAGCAGATAACTGCCTCTTTATCCTATGATTCTCACAAAACACATTAAACTCATTAGAAGTAAACTCTCCTCCTATGTCAGACCTCAAAAATTTGATCTTCATATCCATTTCATTTTCAACCATTGCTTCAAATGCTTTAAACCTATCTAGGGTTTCTAATTTTTCTTTAAGAAAAGTATCCCAAGTCATTCTAGAGTAATCATAAATGAATAACATAAAATACTTGTCACCTTGGAAACTCCTTACTCTTGTGGGACCACAAAGGTCTGCATGAACCAATTCCAACAATCCAGTACATGATTGATCTTTGCTCTTGAAGCTTCTTTTTTTAAACTTCCCAAATTGACATTCCTTGCATACAATAGTAATAGGCTTTATTATCTTTGGCAAATATCTCACAGCTTGAACTGAACTTATCTTTACCAGGCTATCAAAATTGATGTGACACAATCTCCTATGCCATAGCCAACTCTCACTGATCTGAGTCATAACGCAGTAACTAACACCACCTTTACAATGATAGACAATTCCACCTATCTTCTTTCCAGTAGCATTCATTGTTCTGGAGCTTTTTCTGTTCTCACATCCATCATTCTAAAACATAAGATTGTAACCCTTGCTACATATCTTCCCAACACTCAAGAGATAATGCTTTCAAACTTTGACATAAAGGGCATCATCAGTGTTATGCTTTCCATCAAAATTGATTGAACCTTTTCCACAAATCTTAGTAGCTTCCTCACCACCAAACCTAACTACTTGATGTAGGAGCATCCCTAGTTCAAGAGCAATCTTGAATCAACCAAAAAAATTTGCATTTCAGTTTGTTTTCTTTCATTTTCTAGTTTAGTATAGTTAGTTCAATTAGTAGTAGTTTTAGTATTTTGGTCTGCATTCTGCCATAGTTTCATTTTAGACCTTGTGGAGCTAGACCTAACATCTAGACATATTCAAACACATCATATCCAAAATTTAGATCATTTGGATCAGGTACCAGAAATATATCGCTATTAGAAGATCAATTATTTTCTCAGAACAAAACATCCTGACTGTCTCAGATAATCAGCTAAAGGAAAAGACCTGCAGAGCATTGTCATGACTTGCAAAGCTAAATGACGCATCATTCAATGTTGTTTGAATTGTGGCTGACCTTCCCTAAGATCCACATGCTATTCCATTCATTGCAGAGGAGTTCTACATGATTAGGTCTAACCTATCTGTGTACACACGTTATAGCTCTTCTTTGAAGTTTGTGATCTTCCTTGGCCGACGTGGAGGACTCTTATGATCTGGAGATGATATATATTCATGTAATAGATGCAAAGGAAAGTATTCAATCACATAGAGATAGTTTGATAGTTGTAATTTCTTTTGTAAGTTGCTTCAAAACCATATATTCTACATACATTGTAACTGGAGAACCAAGCCTATGAGCCCTAATTGTAAGCCCGCATGTTGCCAGCCGGTTTGTATTTTGAATCTATGATATACTGAATCACTAAATCTACATTTTCTTTCTATCTTTGAGCTGTTTCCATTGTCTTTACTCTTACTGAACAGTCTGGACTATTCACTCTATGGACCCTCCTAACCGTGACTGCACCACTAATCCACCATCAAATCTTTCAAGTTTAATAAACTTACTCTTATCACCTGTCATATTATTTGAGCATCCACTATCAATGACCCAGTCATCCTTTTCACTCCTAGAATGAAAAGTAGATATAAGAGTATCTTTAGGGTTAGTGCTTTCTTCTGGACTCTTTTCCTTCACACAGTTTACAGGGTTAGCAGAACCAGTTTCATCTCTTATGGTAATAAATAAGCATTCATCATCCTTATCATCCTCAAAATCAGAATCATCATCAGAAATACTTGCATAGTAATTTTTCCTAACTGATTTACCTTTTTCCTTATTATTGATTCTCAGAGCTCTATCTAGACACCTTGAAGCATAATGACCTATTTTTCCACAACTGAAACATTTAAAGGGTAACTTACCACTGAACTTACTAGTACCCTTTTTCATTCTTCTTACAAAGTTAGCCTCCACTTCATCAAAGACTTTCGGATATGATTCAACAGTCTTCCGTATTTTACTAGCTTTAAAAGCAATCTCATCTTTTGCAGTTCCAACATTTGTGCCAAACTCTCTTATTTCAAAAGCAGTTAGGGTGCTAAGCAACTGTTCTTTGGTAAACTAATTCAAATTTTGTAATTCTTCAATAGCAGACACCTTATGAATGTAAGATTTAGGAACAATTCTAAGTACCTTCAATAGTACTTCTTGATCATCTATTTTTCCACCAAGTCCCTTGATGCCATTGACAACTTCATCTATCTTCTATAAGTAGCTTGTAATGTTTTCATCTTTAGACATGCGCATGGTGTCATAAGTGAGCTTCAAATTCTACATTTTAGCCTTTTTGACCTTCTCATCTCCTTTATAAACACTTTCTAACCTTTTCCAAATCTCATTAGCAGTTTTCAAATCCGTAACTTTCACTAATTCAGAATTAGTAAGTCCACTTAAAAGAGCATTTTTGCCTTACCATCTATTTTTGTAGCTTTGATTTCATCTTCAGTATTTACACCATCTGTAGGTACAGAGTAATTTGACTTGACACATTTCTAGACATCATAACGAGATAAGTTAGAAAATCTTCCATCCTTATCTTCCAAAGCGCATAGTCTAATCCATCAAACAAGGGAGTATCCTTCTTGTGCCATCCCGGATCTACCTCAAGTTGTTAAGCTTTCTTCAAAAGAACCTTGATTTGATACCAATTGTTGAAGGCACAAGATAACTTAGAGGGGGGGTGAATCCATTGTATCAAAAATTCCAAACCCTCATAGAAATAATCACATCCACATTTGTTTACTTAAACCCTTAATCTGTTATGAAAATTAAACATGAAAATCAAATAACAGAAACTGAAACACATCAACACCATGCACATGAGAACACCAAATGTTTATGTGGAAAACCCTAAAAGGTAAAAACCATGGTGAGGATTAGCTCACAATGTAAAGTAATAGCAACACCGAATTACAAGATGCTCACTGCCATACAAAGAATGCTCACTGCAGGGGACTCACTGTCCAAGTGGACTCACTACCCAATGAAAAATAATGTTAGAAGTGAAGAGGTAACTCACTTCCATGAACTGATATGATAGTATCTACAACATACCTGAGATCAGTTCCAATGAAGCACAAAAAATGTCACCTTTGCAGCCTCTCTAAAAATTGTAGAAAACTTCTACTCACTGCATTAGGTCTTCTACCACATGAAAGTCCTTACTACCTCTGATTCAAATTCACAATACAAACATCACCATCCTCATGCATGTACACATACACACGAATCCTTTGCACTTATTTATATCAACATCAACCTCGAAACATTTACCAAGGTCGGCAACACACTCTACAACCCTTGAAACAATCTCCAAGGTTGGCAAACATACATAATTCAAATTAGGTCTGAACCTAAACATTACCATGGAGCAAAGGAATGAAGGTAGACCATTTCACAACATAGCTCGGACCTAAACACATCTTTACATGCTTCAACACGCTTCCACAATCCATGAGGCACATCCGCAATTAGTGTTAATACCCAAGTCGGCTAAACTTGTGTAAACACCAAGAACATTTAGGCACAGGCTTCCAAGAACACCACCATAACTTGCAAACCAAGAAAAATCCTTTAACATGATATAGAAATATCCATAAACAACATGAAATCACTTGGGAGCCAACAAATCCAACTACAACAAATCTCACTTGAACACAGTTCAAAGACTACTCACAACCAACACTTCCAAGTTCTGCTACTCAAGAAAACTACATTTCAAAGCACCAAATCACAAGTCCTTTGGGTAGAACATAGATATGGACCTTATGAACACTCATCTGAAACCACAAGACCAAAAACTAAATTGCGGAGAAATGCGGAGAAAAATACTTTCTCCCAGTCACACTACAAACACTTCTAGGCACAATCTTCAAACTGGTGAACATAAATCTCAAGCCACAATGTTTTAGAGCACCAAATTCTAGATTTAACATCTTCAACCACTTTTCTAAAACATATCCAAACCTCACACTATGGTCTTCAACACAGAAGAAATGCGAAGCAAAAACTCGGACAGTATCATGTAAGCCATAATACTTCTTCACAACACTGTCTTCAGTATTTATAAAATTTTCTCAAAAGCACTTGGAAACCCAGTAACAAGAACAATATAATAACATCATCAACACTTTTGCAAGCCATTCAGATCACCTTAAAATAATAGCTCAATCAACCAACAACAACATTAGAAGATATAGTTGACACCAATGACAACACAAATATGTTGACATCAATGACCACACCGATTAGCACATACTTGCAACAATACTGCTATAATTTATCTCATATCTGATACAAATATCAGAAATTTAAATGATTCCAATGAAATGCAATGAAAATAGTGCAAACTATGTCTTAATGCAAGCCTAGGATGCTTATTTTTTCAAAATTTTCAAATGTATAACGATGAAGATGAAATTTATGAATGCAAATCCAATGTAGAACACTCAACAAGATGCAATGTTCAACAAAACACAGGTTCACCAAAATGTTATGTAGAAAAAGAGGGTATGTTGATTTGATTGGTAGTTGGATTAGATCCTCCTTTCACTACATATATTCAAGGACATTAAACTGAGCTAAGTCAACTTTTGTAAGAGGACTTGGCTATAAGGTCTATTGTCACTTGCAATGATAAGGAATTTTGGAATTTATTAATTGATTTGTTAAACCCTAGATCAACAATAGACAAAACCCTAATTCTATGATAAATAGGGCATAACTTTCAAACTGTGATAGATATGGACAAACTGAAAGAAGCACCAGGATCAGTGAATAGAGGAGGACCATATTCCAGAAGTAGAGGTGTTGAAGGGCTAGGGTACCCACACCCAATCCATTGGAGTAAAAATCTACCAATGGTCAAAACTGAGAAAATGCTCCATAGAGTGCCCAAACAATGTTTCTGAAGCTTGATTTGTCAAGAAGCCAACTGGAGGACAAAAGAGGGAGTGCCCAAGCCCAAGGTACTACTTTTTCAAAGGACTTTAGGATCTTTTCTTCTATAGATTGCAACCACTTCAGAAATTTCCAGAATTACAAAACAAGAGGTCAAAAGATTAGGCGCCCTTGACCTTTTAGTGATATTTTCTACCTTTTTCTTTAGATCTGAATTCCATATGCTCTACAATGATTCTTTGCAACTCCTCTCCATAAGATCTGATACCTATCACCTGCAATCACAAGAGAGGGGTTGGGGGTTGTGGTGTTTAAGAGCTTGCCTCAGTCAAGCCCTGGAATGGCATTCAATCCTTCCAACATCATTCTTAGATAGAGAGTGTGTGTCCTTGCATGACAAAGGCAAAAGCAAATGATTGAAACACAAAATAGATATCACCTCAGAGGTGTAGCTCTCAAATAGATGAAGATCTTTCATGCCATGAGAAGATGAAGCCAAATCTGCAATAAACAAACACAATAACAACACAAGTCTACTCTATAACACAATGAAAGCCTTGAATATCCTTAGCATAAGATCACAAGTTTGCATTATCCATCTAGATGTAAAATGAAGTCTTAAACATGTTTATATATGCATTCTAGCTAACATTTCGTAATTTAAATTGAATAGGCTGACAAAGGGAAACCTTTTAACGGTCACTTTGCCGACATTTAAGATTTGGGCCCCAACAAAATAGGGCAGGACAAGGGCACAAATGCCCTTGTCCAAGCACCTATTTTAGGGCTGGATAAAGCTCCAGAGTGTCCCTTAGGTCCCATTTGACATGGGTTTCAAGGGATTTTGCACCGGGATTCATTTCTAACATGCATGATTAATCCTAAGGGACCTAGGAGCTAAACGTAGGAGGTAAAAGTCCAAGGGGGACATTTTATGACATAACAAATATATATATAATGGGTTACACTTTTTGGCCAAACTTGACATTGAAATCAACATTTTGAACTAAATCTTCACTTTCTGACACCTATATCCACTAAACCGTTAGGAATTTGAACATGATGCGAACTAGTGATATATATATATAATGGGTTACACTTTTTGGCCAAACTTGACATTGAAATCAACATTTTGAACTAAATCTTCACTTTCTGACACCTATATCCACTAAACCGTTAGGAATTTGAACATGATGCAAACTAGTGATTTGTGAGATTTTGTTTGTAGATTCTAAGTATATTTTTTTAAAAAAATTTGGAGTTAAATTGTAAAAGTTTTTGCGTCTCCTTTGATAACTAGTTTTTAATAGTAAACAACATTTTTTTAAAGTGATGTGTATTCTGTAGCACATAAGTTTTTTTCTACAAAGGATAAAATTCCGATTCTTTTAAATTTAGATTGGTAACACTGATATATAGGGCATGCATTTGGTTTCATAATGTTTTGTTGAATATTTTTTTTAATTAAGTTTTGAAATCAAACCAATTATAATTTAGACATAGGTGTATTCTGTAAAACATAACTTTTTCTGCATGTATCAAAATTCAATTTTTATTTTTTTGTTGAAACAAGGACATCAATACCTAGGGCATAGATATTTTTCAGAATTTTTTTTCACTAATTTACTAATTTTCCATGTCTGTAGAATAGAGAACTTGATGTTCGGTGAAAAACCTACATTCACAAGAAATAAAAAATAAATATAATAATCAAATTAAATATATTTAAAATTATACTTTTTGGGAAGTTTATAATAAGGACTACATACTTACAAAACATAAATTTTAAATTAATTAATTTGATCCCCCAAAAGGTAAATCAAAAGTGGTTTTTTATCAGCATTTTGATAGGTGCAGAGGAGACTCCATTATAGGTATGATTTAAAACTAGAGGGCTTCTATCAAAGGGGGTTTGATCAAACCCTCTTCAATTAAAATCCTTAAATAGAACCTTTCAAGGCTTAAATCATTATATTTTCTAAAAATATGTGATTTCAGCAAAAATCAGGATGTCCCATAAAGTGTAACCCATTATTGTGGCAGCACCCATATTCGATGATTTTTTTTTTTAATTTTTTGATTTTTTGTACTTTTGGGATATCTGATGCTAGGTGTAGAACTTCTTTAGATGGATGATATTAATTGGCTCTTCTAGAGGCTGTCCCTCAGGTGTGGCAATTTGATTTGCTCCTAAGCCATAATTGGTAGTGATAATGAAGGGACCCGACCAATTAGGCTCGAATTTGCCCTTTTTCTCCCAGTCTTGTTGGTTCCTCTAATTTTCTTTAAGCACAAGATCACCTACTTCAAATTATCTAGCCTTGATTTTCTTATTGTTGCTACAAGAGAGGTGGTTCTAGTAGACTTGCAAGTGATTTAGGGTGTTGAGACACCTTTCATCTAACAATTCTAACTAATGTAATCAAGATACTCGATATTCCTCATCATTAATAAGATTCTGCAATGTTATGCACAATGAGGGGAGATGGACCTCGATTGGAAAAACAACTTCGAAATTGAAGACAAGGGAGTATGGCGTGGCTCTTGTGGGTGTCCTAATGCTTGTGCAATAAGCCCAAAGGGCAGGATTGAGTTGTAGAAGCTAATCATGACCAACTTCATTGACTATTTTCTTGAGTATCTTGAGGATGGTCTTGTTTGAAGCCTTATCTTGGTTGTTACTTTGTGGGTAGTATGGTGTGGAGAAGCGATGTTGGATGTTGAATTGGTGGATCTCTTGATTTTTGAAAGGTCTACCATTGTCTGTGATAATGGCATGAGGTATCCCATAGAGGCATATGACTTGATCAAAATTTGGATTTTCTTGATTTTTGGGGAGGAGAAAGATAGGGAGGATCAATCGTGATTTGATTAATTGCATCACTTGTTCCAAAATCATGAGGCATCCTGGAAACTCTCTATTGGGTTCCATGTTTTTTTTTTTTCTTAGCTTGTAACCTTGTGGTTGTTGGAATGCAAGGAAACGATCCAAAATGCAAAGGGGATGATTTTGGATTAACTTCTAATTTTTCTAAATAGTTAAAGATAGCCAATTTTTTTATGGGAAAATTATTGTGTTTGGTTGTCTAAGGTCATAAGTGAAGGCACTAATAGAGTCTTTATAGGCACTAACAGAGTCTACATAGGCACTGACAGTTAGGGTGCACATGCTAACAGATAAATTAGGGGCATTAACAGTCAGAGTGAAAGCATTGATAGGGGCGGTGAATATGCAGACAGATAATTCAAAAGAACTTATAGATAAGTTAGAGGCACTGACAGGTAAGATGGAAGCATCGACAAGTCAAACAAGTCTTTGTAGGCACTAACAGAGTCTGCATAGGAGCTAACAATCAGAGCGCGGGCACTAATAGATAAATTAGGGGCATTGACAATCAGAGTGAACGTGTTGATAGGGTGGTGAATGCACTAAAAAACAATTCAAAAGAGATGATAGATAAGTTAGAAGCGTTGACAGGTAAGATAAAAGCGCTAAAAAGTCAAACAAAAGCACTGATAGCCAGGTTGAAGGTGCTAACAGACAGAGCACAAGTGCTGACAGATAGAGCATAGGCACTGAATGGGCTATAATTGTTATGATTGTTTTGACTATTTGGTCATTGATGGTTTTGTAGAGGTGTTGATAGAGACAATGAAGGTGTTGACAGAGACAACAAATGCACTAACACAAACAGTGAATGCACTTACAGAGACAATGAATGCACTGACAAGGGTTTCTTATGTGTTAAAGGACTCTGACTTTTGAGTTGTTTTGATGTTTTGGTCAAATATTCTCTTGGCAAGAGACTTAACAAGCAATAAGACACAATGGTTGTTTGATACTTGAGAGAATAAAGGATGAATGGATTTTACGGGTTTTGCACAAAAAGAAATGCCAAGCACTTGATCACAATCCTAAATTATTCAAGTGGGAGTTGTTGATAACTGAGAGGGGGGGGTGAATCAGTTATCCTAATTATTTCCCTTATTGAACTTTCCTTTTAATTGATGCAGCATAGAATCAAACACAAAAACATTAATCATGAAATAAGAAACACATGACATAGTATTTTTGACGTGGAAACCCTGTTAAGGGAGAAAACCACGGGGTGATTAACCCAAAATTATTCTCTGTTAGAAGAATAGGAAATTACAAAAAATGGCACTTGCCAATTAGGGCTCACTGCCCGAGCACACTGCTCACAAGAGGCCCACTGCCTACAAGAAGACACACAGTCTACAAAGTGATAAGAATCATAGTCTTGAACTGATTGGAAGCATCTGCATATGCTGGAGTTCAGTTCCGGTTAGGCTCAGTACACTGATCTGCTGCACTTCATCTTTCCTCTGTTCTTTATTCTGCTATCTTTCACATACCGGATCCTTTTTGCTACCTCTGCTCTGTTCTGGACTTATTCGCATATGTCTTCACACCATCACACACTTCATAACTAAATCCATCCTCTATATATATCCGCATAAGTAATTTCATCACTTTTCTAGTCGGCATCCGGAACAGTCTAGTTTCTTACAAACTCTCATTCTGTCGGCTGAATCCTTCCTCACCAAGCAATGCGGATCAAGCATATACTTGTAGATATCATTAATCATGTCGGCCAAACATGATTCATGCCTTCACAACCTCTATCATCAATAGTAACACATCCGGAAAGTAGTCTGATACTCTGTCAGTCAGTTCTTCCTCTGTTTTCACTGTCTCTCAGGAATCCGGTACTCAACTGTTCATATCTTTTTCCTTGTCCATCACCAGAGGCTAAATCCTTGGAATATACCACTCAAGGTAGTCCTCTTCACTTCCCCAAATCCGCACTGCACCAAGACACTTCCTCTGAGAGATCCGGACCAATCTGTCGGACCTTGCCACATGCTCTGTTCTTCTTCACCGGACCACAACATTCTTTATTCTGACTTCCGGTAGAGACACATCATGACTTGCGGATATGTGGGATGACCTTTGTTGCCATCAATGACAACAACCATGAATCCATATAGTGTCTCTTGCCAACAATCTCCCCCTTTGGCATTGATGGCAACACTTAGTGAAAAATGACTAAGTGTTTTCACTATGCTCCCCCTTTGCTGATGCTCTGTCTTTATATACAATTTCCGGAACTCCCCCTTAGTTGGATTCCTCATTTTTCACTGCTCCTCACTCCCCCTTTGACATCAATGGCAAAGGGTAGGTTCCGCACACCAAAATTTTCAAAAATTTTCTATATATAGCCGCATATTTACATACTCACATGTACTGAAGAATGTCTGCAAAGGATGTCTGCAATTGGATCATTTCTGTAGCCCAACTTTGCTTCATTCTATCCAAAATTGAAATGTGACCACTTAACAAAAATGCAAAAGCTTCTGCCCGCTTGAGATCTGTCGGATCTTTTGTTTGGGCGGTGGTCTGAGCATCACTGATGGCCTCATGCATAGTTTCCAACTTAGGGATTATAATCCTTCTAAGTTCTCCCATCCGGTTAGTGATGTTCTTCCTTTCCTTCTCAAGATTCTTTATTTCATTCAAGACTGCAATAGTCTGACATTCTTGATTTATTATAGAGGAAGAGAGAGGATCAAAAATTTGAGATAAGCTTTGTAGCTTATCCTGTTCCTCTTTTATTTTCTTGTCAAATGCTGCTGTTGCCTTTGACCAGGATATACAAAATTTGTAGATGTCACCGCCATCCTTAAGAGCATTCTCTAAGCTCTTTATTCCAATGCTTACAATCTTCCTATCTTTAGAGATTAATTCTAATATTTCTGAAAATCTCTTATCCAAAAATTCCTTCCGGACCTTTTCTTCAGCTGATTTTTCTAGAGAATCAAAATGTGTATCAACACTGCTGACTAAGGTTTTTAGATTACCGGAAGTGGAGGCTGTTGGATCTATTTGGATTGATGGCATAATCTTTACAAGTACTCCGGAAGCAGCCTCTATCAACTCACAGTCTTCCATATGAGACTTCAGGAGCTTTTCATTTGCCTTGGCATTTGCAAATGAAGCTATCTTCATTGTTTGTACCGGAGAGAGAGAGTCAAAGTCGAATGGGCCTTTTAGAAGCTCCAGTTCATCAATCTCTAAAGTTTCTTTGCTCAAAAATTGTTGAACAGTTTGTGCAGTGTCTCTTGCCGGAGACAGATGTTTCTTTTCTTCTGCAGTCTTGGAGCTGTCAACCTCTTTGTCTTTCACCACTGCTTCCTTCTCCTGTAATTTCTCTTCTTCTTTGGATCCGGAGACTGTAGGGGAAACCGGAGGAGAGATGCTAGCTTGTTCATGGGCCACTTCTTCTGGAGCAGAGGGTCCCAAGTCCTCAGCTGTTTCTGTACCTAAGTCCTCTACAACAGGAAGATTGAACCTTTTGAAGGCCTTCCGGAGGATCTCTTCTGTTTCTTGGGCCACTTTGTCAGTCTCACCAAGCATGAGTTGATTCATCCTGGCTTTGCTTCTGAACTCATCTTTGCAGTCCTTGAAGATAATGTTCATTGTCTTGGGATCAATTTGAGGATATAGCTGAATAGCTATCTGCTCCCGGATCTCAAGATCTTTAGCATGAGCATTATTCTTTCTTACTTCCAATTCCTTTTCTAGGCTTTTAGGAATAAGAGATATGATCTCAATGAAAGCCTTATTATATATGTTAAGATATTTGACTGTGGCTTCCTGCAGAGTCTTTTGGTCAGCCTCACTGAAGTCATCATAAGATTCAGTCATTGGTTGAAGGTTTCCATCCACCGTGACCGACTTGATTACATTCTCTAGAGACAGAGTGGGCTTTTCAACAGATACCTCCGCCATTTCATCCTTGTCTTGGCCTGTGGAGGGTTTACCGGATCCTTTCTTCTTCTGTTTCTTTATTTCTCTTACTCCCTCATCTGACTCTGTTTCCTCTTCATCCTTTTGGCTCCCATAAGCCCTTGTGGCTTTTGTCTTGGATCTCTTACCGGATGCCTGGACTTCCGGTTTAGAACTTTTGGTTGTGGGAGGTGCAGATCTCTTTGATGATCTGGTCCGGGTGGGAGCTTCAACCGGAGCACTTTCTTTACTTTTCTCTTCTTCCTCAGCCTTCCTCCTCTTTTCCCGGCTGGCATCAAGTGCCTCTTTTGAGATGCCTAGGCCTTGAGCAATGTGCTCTACTTCTTTTCTCACCTTTCTTTTAATCTCAGGTTCCCTGAGTTCTACATGTATTTTTACACTCAGCTCCTCAAAGGTTCCAAACCTTTCTGCCTTAGGATCTTTGGGCTGACTTAGCATGTGTTGAACATGCAGCTCCACTATCTGTTCATCTACTTCATACCCCATGGGCATGATCCAGACAGTCCTTGGCTCCACTGCCTCCATTAGGCACTGATCAGTGTCAACCATAAAGCACACTGAGTCTTTGTATTTTTCAACAAGAGACTGGGGAATTCTCTCTCTTGCTTGCATCATGCTCTGAAAGTTTTTGAAGTATCCCCATAGAGCTGTGTTTCTTGCTTTTGCATCCCCAAGTCCATGCAAATAGTCTCTTATCTGGACTGCAATAGGTTTGTCATTCTGCCATACCCATCCACTTGATCCGGGTAGCTCATTCATGAAGTAGAAGAATAGACATACAATAAGAGTACCATACTTAAAGGAATTCTTCTTATCCTTCTTGATTTTCTGTATATTTTCCATTAATTGGCTTAGCAGTAGTTCGCAGAGATCATATTCTGCATTCTTTCTTAGCATTTCATAGGTAGTGTATACTGCAGTTCCGGATACAGAATTCTCCCTGCTGGAGTGATAGATCTTGTATCCTATTATCATTAATGCATATTTGATATCCGGATCCGAAATATCTTCAATGGTCATTGCCCTCTTATCAAATTTTGATCCGGTGGCCTCAGTTACAATGTTGTTCTTGACAGATTTGAGGATAGGTACCCCTCCGGAAGAGTATAGACCAGTTACTGCTCTAATTGCCTCTTTTGTGATCTTGCAGGGTCTATCTAGCCATAGAAAGTTGTCATGCATCCTGCTCAGTACATACCGGACCCATTCATCTTCTTCAAAGCAGGGGAAATGAATAAATTGCTCAAATTGTTTCTTCTGGATATCCTTATACTCTGGTTTAAGCTCAAAAGCATTGTCTATCAGTTGCTTGTGATAGAGGTCTCTTAATTTGAATTCCCCAAATTCCTCAATGCTTGCATGTATGTAAACCCTAATGTCTTCAGTATGTAAAACCCCGTGAGGAACACTAGAGAAGGCTCCTAGTGGATCTACCTCCAATGATTTATAGGGGTGTTTCTTGAATGAGGGGTGAGGTCTATCAGAGATCTTAACTATGTTTGAAGTAGCCATTCTTCAAAGATTTGCAGTGAGGTAATGAAAAACGGAGAATACCTTATTCGCCTTCGACTTGCACGGAGTGATTGGATTGATTTCTTTATGCAATGACTTCGGCAGGAGATCCTTGGTGTGCTTGATGAATCTTGTTGCAGAGCTCCACTATTCGCTTCATCTTGAGTGCAGAATGAGCAAATGACTTTTGAGAAATCCCTTATATTGCTCCGCGAACCCTAATATCTGTCTGCAATAAATGCTTCACCTACATTATTCCGGTTCGCCTTGTCTGGATAGCTTGGAGTATCCCGGATTAGTCCTGATCTGTGAATATCATCCGGATCTTTCAATCATGAATAAATAGAGGTAACATATTACACGAACATCCCAAACATTCTGTCCAATCCGCAGAACAAGATAGTGCACTTCCGGATCTCTCCGGACCTTTTTGTAATCCTTTGTCATACTGGAGCATCTCCCTGAATAGGTCTTATTTGATCGATCACAGCTTCTTCATAACTCCATGCGGACCTCTGAAAACTTGACTGAAGCATCTCAAGACTCATATCTGCAAACCCTTTAATCCGCATCTTGTGCCACATTCGGCACCACTTGTTTGGCTGGGGGAACAGGATTTTCTTTGAGTCTCCCCCTTAGCCTGAGCTAACTTTTTAATTTTCGGAAGAAATATCAGCACCAGAGTCTGGTGCGGATCCAACCTCTACATTCTCTAAACTTTTCTTCACCCAAATCTTGCTCATCTGATTCCTAACTTCATCCGCATTCATCTTTTGTTTACCCTTGTCTTGATTCTGATTATACACCGGACCTCTTTTGTCCTGATACTTATTTCTGCAGACTTTAGCATTATGACCGGACCTATTACAGATTTGGCAAATAACATTTCTTTGCTTATTTGATTGATATCCTCTTGATCTGCATTGATTAGCCATATGACCTACTCTATTGCATGTGAAGCATCTACCTTTGAATGATTTGTTTACTTGCATAATTCTGCATTCATGGGATTTGTGTCCATACCTTTTGCAGTTGAAGCATTGTCCGGAGAAGGATGAATTAATCTGATTCATTCTCATTCTGCACTGATTAGCTTTGTGACCAAAGTGGTTGCAGCTGTGGCAGTATCCATTGAAGGATGGATATCTTTGAGCATTTGGCTGTCTTACCGGAGGTCTTCTAGGCCTGCTCCTTGGATTTTCTGATCCAGGATTCTTCTGACCGGATCCGGAGCTTTCTCCTTTCTCATATCCCAAACCATACTTGTCATCTGTCCTCTTTTGACTTCCAAGAAGAACTTCAAGTTGAGCAGAACTTATCTTGAATTTCTCTTTATATTCATTTGCTGTTTGAAGGTCTCTTTTGAGAGAGGCAATTTGATCCTCAAGTTTTTCTTCATTATCTTTGGCATCTTCAAGATCAGATTCAAGATGTCTGATAATCCTGTCCATCTGGTGGCATTCTTCTGATTTTTCTTTAAGAGATTGTCTTAGATCGTCTTCAGCCTTTCTTTTTTCTTCAATCTCTTGAGTAAACTTTATAGTTCCTGATTCCATTTCATGTCTTAACATAATGACTTCTTTTGATAACTTTTCACATAACTTGGTTTGCTCAGTCAATTCTTCATTTGTATTGCTTTCTTCACTTTGTCTTGCCAATTGTTGGAGTAGCTCCTTTCTCTTTTTCATAGAGAGACTTAATTTGTCTTTTAATTCTCTCATGAATTCATCAGCCTGTTTGAGTCTTTCCTTTAATTCACTGGCTTCAGAATTTGACTGTTCAAGATCCTCAAGAGCAGTCTTGAGTTGCTCCCTTAAACCATATGCATCCATTTGAAATCCCAGATCTTCCTCAAGCTATTAGGCTCTATTAGGAGGAACTTAGCTCTGATACCAATTGTTGATAACTGAGAGGGGGGGGTGAATCAGTTATCCTAATTATTTCCCTTATTGAACTTTCCTTTTAATTGATGCAGCATAGAATCAAACACAAAAACATTAATCATGAAATAAGAAACACATGACACAGTATTTTTGACGTGGAAACCCTGTTAAGGGAGAAAACCACAGGGTGATTAACCCAAAATTATTCTCTGTTAGAAGAATAGGAAATTACAAAAAATGGCACTTGCCAATTAGGGCTCACTGCCCGAGCACACTGCTCACAAGAGGCCCACTGCCTACAAGAAGACACACTGTCTACAAAGTGATAAGAATCACAGTCTTGAACTGATTGGAAGCATCTGCATATGCTGGAGTTCAGTTCCTGTTAGGCTCAGTACACTGATCTGCTGCACTTCATCTTTCCTCTGTTCTTTATTCTGCTATCTTTCACATACCGGATCCTTTTTGCTACCTCTGCTCTGTTCTGGACTTATTCGCATATGTCTTCACACCATCACACACTTCATAACTAAATCCATCCTCTATATATATCCGCATAAGTAATTTCATCACTTTTCTAGTCGGCATCCGGAACAGTCTAGTTTCTTACAAACTCTCATTCTGTCGGCTGAATCCTTCCTCACCAAGCAATGCGGATCAAGCATATACTTGTAGATATCATTAATCATGTCGGCCAAACATGATTCATGCCTTCACAACCTCTATCATCAATAGTAACACATCCGGAAAGTAGTCTGATACTCTGTCAGTCAGTTCTTCCTCTGTTTTCACTGTCTCTCAGGAATCCGGTACTCAACTGTTCATATCTTTTTCCTTGTCCATCACCAGAGGCTAAATCCTTGGAATATACCACTCAAGGTAGTCCTCTTCACTTCCCCAAATCCGCACTGCACCAAGACACTTCCTCTGAGAGATCCGGACCAATCTGTCAGACCTTGCCACATGCTCTGTTCTTCTTCACCGGACCACAACATTCTTTATTCTGACTTCCGGTAGAGACACATCATGACTTGCGGATATGTGGGATGACCTTTGTTGCCATCAATGACAACAACCATGAATCCATATAGTGTCTCTTGCCAACAGGAGTGACATACCTTGTGGATCTCATGAAATGGTTGTGGGTCTTACTCAACTCAAACTAGAGAATTGATTCCCACCCCCATTAATACCATAATGCTATAGCTTTGATAGATAGGGAATACATGGTCATGTGCCACCATATACCTCTTACCTTGGAGACTTTCATCTTGCCCAAAGTAGCCCCTATCTCAAGTATAACAGTACGTGTGAGCTTCTTCCCCTCTTACTGCAGTGGTTCACCACAAGGTATGACAGTCGAAGGTCTTAACTAGGTTCAACAAGTTGCTACGGGTTGTCCCAATATACACTAGGTACACAGGACACAATTCTATGAGTGGGGCTATCCCAATCATCCAACCAAGTGCCAACCAAAACACAAGTCTCAGTAGATCGAGGGTCTCGGGGTTTTTGCTTAGAAGGAGGGGGTCCTTCCTTTGAAGTGAGTCTTTCGATTCTCACAACGTTTATATACCTTGCCAGAACATGTGCTTGAGGTTGTCCTCTTGGTGATGAAATACAAGGTAGGCTCCCTAGGGGAGAAGATACTACTCACTTTTGATCCCCAAGATCGCATGAAGTGCAAGGGGAGAGCATGCGTGAAAGTAGTACTTCTTTAGAGTATACACAACAAAGAATTTGCACAAGGATTTCTAATCCCCAAGATCACCCAAAGGTGCAAGGGGAGAGCATATGCCCTAATGCAAATGAAGACAAAGCAAATAAATAAATTCCCACTCTTTTACATTAATGCAAATAAACTAGTGAAAAATTGATGTTCTTTGACCACGGGGCTGCAATAAAATGTTAGTAGTTTGTAGTAAAAGCCTTGGTCAAATGTTTTAAGCTGCAATAAAGTCAAGTTAGCATCTCAAAAGATAATATGAGTTAGTTTATGACAAATGCGCTAATACATAGAACATAAGCACTAACAGCAGAAGCACGGCACTAAACACAGAAGCCTAGGTACTGATAGAATGTGCTAAGGTGCTGACAATCAGCATAGAGGCACTGACAAATAGCATAGAGGTACTTTCAGACAACTCAAAGGTGGTACAATGTTAATCTAAAGTGCTGAAACAGAGTATGAAAGAGCTAATCAAACTGTGTATACCTATTTATACTTATTGATGAAGGCACTAAATCTGCAAACATAGGCCCTAAAATTTCACTCAAAGATGCTGAGACATATCACAGATGTTGATCTGACACAAGAGACATAAACTTGCAAAAAATGTTAGGTTTATGACAAAACTAAGGGAACAGATTAGTCCCTGCAACCAGAGTTAGCCAACAAAGCAACCTTTCACTATATTAGTCCTTAAAATAGGCTTGTTAGGATGCAAACATAAGCTTAGACAATTAACATTTGCAATTTTAATAAAAAGCTTATGTAAAGTTCTTAATTCTCGTACAAAACCAAGTGTTAGACCTATTAGAGATGTCAAACAAGCTGCCAAAACACACTGTTAGAGGTCAATGATATGAAATGTCAGTCTACAATAAACAGAGTGTAGGTGCTAAAATAGTTGTTGAAGGAACCTTTACGGGGTGTGGAGATGCTAAAACAAATAAGTAAGGTGCTATTATAAAAATCCTAAGCGCTAAAGGACTAGTCTTAGATGCTAATAGGAGAAATGGAAGCACTGATAGACCCTGCAAAATAAAAGGTTAATAATCAGCTGTAGGCACTGATAGAGGTGGCGAAGGCACTATTGTATCCGTTGAAGGTGTTGAACCACAACCAAATGTGCTAACCTTTCACTTGCACAAGAAAACATAGAATTTCTTCCACAAAATATTAAATTCAAGGATGGTTAGGTCCCACTAGGTGTGCCAAATGAAGATACAAGGATGAAAGAGATATTAGAAACATAAAGTATAGAAACCATGAGTTATACCTTTAAATCTCTTGAGACATTCAAGTCTCCTTGATAAGGTGGAGGAAATGCATGCACCCAAGAGCAAATCCTAGCTTTACCCAATTGAACAAATGTGGATTTCTTAATCTAATACCAGCATAATATGAGTAAGGATTTTGATGCAAATTGGATGTGGAATTGGCTATAATTTTGACTATAGATATGAGAATTTTTGGAGCATAATGATGATATCTCAAGCTTGTGTTGTGTTGAAATGGCTTAGGAGAGGCTCTTATTTATATATTTTTGAGGATTTTCAGATCAATGGTGGAGGTTCAAAGATGAGATCAAAGGGTGTAGATTTCATAGTGAAATCAAGGGCCAAGATTTCATCAATAAAGATGAAGGGCTCTCAATATTTTAGAATTTTAAATTCAACCTTGGGAAGGCTTTGTATTTATAAAGATGGAGACATGTGAATGAATTAAAAATTTATTTTAATAGGTGAATGGGATGAGAAGTGAAAAATGCATGGATTTGGAAAGGTGAGGTGGAGACATGTGTGAGTTTTATCAATTAAATAATGTTCTTTCATGGATTAGGAAAGATGAGGTGGAGACAAATGTGACTCTATTAATTAAATATTGTTAATTATTTAATCAATTGTGGGCAGATGAGATAATGAAGGATTAGGTTAGTTAATTAAGTGATTAACTTAATTAATATGGTTGGTGGAAATTAGGGGATGGAGTAATTAGAGGCTTAAATTAATTAAGTAGAGATTAAGCTAATTAATTTGGTCATAGGGTCAATGTAGGGTAGGGTAGCTATTTAAACAAATGATGTTTATTTAAGTAGTCTAGGTTTAGTCATAGGCTAGGGGGATTAATCAAATAAATGAACTTTATTTGGTTAATTTAAGTTAGTGACAAAGGATGAGATAATTAAAAAACTTTGATATTTATTTAATTAATCCTGGACATAGGTTAGGTGGGAGTAATTAATTAAATTTGAATTAATTAATTATAGGTAAGTGACTATGGGGGGTTGACAAATTAATTAAATAAATTGATTTTATTTAATTAATTATGGGAAAGGGGATAAGTTAGCAAGACAGGGGATGTAGGGAAATGGTTGTTTGTGTTTTGTCATTTTTAGGTGTCTATAGTGACTATTATGAAACATAAAGTCATTAAGACTATTATGTAGATCTGAGAGATTGTATACAACCCTGAAGGTCAAATGTTATTATATAAGTGGACAGATTTAGAATAGTCAAATGGTATCCACGGGCCTTTAGAGAACACTAGGTATTCATCATATAAGAGGATTTTTATTAAGGATTTATGATGCAATCATGATAGAGATGAAGAGTTAGGTGTGGGAAGATGCCAAAGAGCAATTGCAAGGCTAAATTGGAAGTTTTCAATTCAATTGTTATTTCTAGGGTTGGATTTTGATCAAATTTTAGTCTTTTATTTATGACATTGAGACACAAAAATATAACAAAACTATTAAAATGTGACATTGTCTAGCAATCTAAAGATCAAGCACCAATGCAAAAGCTTCTACTTTATTGTTAGTTCATTCTCTTAATCTTTTAGAAGTTTCTTTAACAATATTTCCATAATTATCTCTTATCACACAACCTACCACAAAGACTCATAAACATACTTGAAAAGCCCCATCAAAATTAAAATTTGAAGAGGCTAGGAAAAGGGGTTTCCTTCACTTATCCCTCTTTAAATTGGAAAAGTCAATCCCAAAATCTCCATGAACCAAAAAAAAATGATTTTTCTTATTATTAAAAACATCCTTATCGTAATTAAACAAATATACTTCTAAAAGAAATGCTCCCTAATTCTAAAAAAACTTGTTTGTTTGATCATATAGATCAAGAACCCCTAAAACAAATCAAAATCTTCTTGCTTTCAACCCATCTTTCAACAATTCTTTAAAAAAAAAATACACTTCCTATTATGATTGCTTCATTTTTTATTTCTTTAAACATATAGTTGGCATTCTATGTTGTGCACCATGCAACTATTAAAATTGCATTCACAATATTACACAATTCAATAATTGCGACCTCAAAAATAATTTTTTGTGATGTCATTCGACCATGCAAAGAAAAATCCAATCACCTACTATTCTTCCACATAAGCCAATTGAAAAGAAACTTTGATGTAAAATATGAAAAATTTATTTATTGGCCGTAATGAGGACTGAAACATTACAGAGCATCTGAGTCACCAAGAATAACGTAGGGAAGACAATCATTGAGTTGATAACAACAGTAGTAGAAAAGGGCGATGACAGAATTTGTAAACTTGTGCAAGTGGCATGTTGATTACAGATATGATAAATTATAAAGTTTCTAGAAACAACTGTGTATATTTTTTTAATTAATGTTTTGGACCACTTTGTGATCCATCATTTTCATCCTCTTCTTTTTTAATGATGTTTTGGATGTTTTGAACCATTCTGTGATCCATCATTTTCATCCTCTTCCCAATGATAGATCAGAAATGTAATAAAAATGTCCATGCAAAAAAAACTATTTACAATTATTTCCAAAAACTTTACACTTTACATTATGGACTAAAACTATTGTCTTTAATTACAGACATGATGGCAAAGACTAGTGAATTGCATATGACGTGAAGAGAGGATTACATGGTAGGAGAAGACTACAACGTGCATCGTGAGCAGAGAATCTACATGATCGATAGAGATTTGGCGACTTTTGTTGCCTTCAAACTCTCGGCTACTGACTATAACAGTCAATGAAGCTTCTTGTAATGATAGAAACACCATATTATCACAGTTGGCAGAGACTGCTGTAAATCCAAACGCTGACCTCTTAAGAACTTTTACACGGTTGGAATGCACATGATCAAACGAGGAAGAATAATAATGAAGAATAAGGGAGAGGCCTGGTAGTGGTGTGGGGTCTATATTTATTATTACGCTGAAGGCGTTTCCTTCGACAAATAGAGACCTGACCTGGCAGATCGACAGTTGGCATTGAGCTATAGGCATGCAAGACGATTGAATCGTCTTCCGCCGTCCGATTTCGCTGTCGCCTTTTTCCTTTTCGTTTGGTATTTTTTTTCTGTCGTCCGGCTCTCTTTCTTTGCAGTAACCTTTTTTCCGTTTTTCTCATCGGGCTCTCTTTCTCATTTTAAAGCTATATAATAGTTGTGATCATGTTGCTGTTGCTTAGGTGGATTGTCGTGTTTTGTTTCCCGTTCATTGGAGTCATCTGCAGTTCATTAAAAAAAACATTGAATAATAGTTCCCACCACTCGATATGTTGACGTTTTAGCAGCGGGAGATATTCTTCTCCCAAATTTCAATAATAAATGAAAAGTCACAATGAGGCCGATGCATATGAAGAGACGCCTTGCTTTGTATATATACAAGGCAATGATCATTCATTTGATCATCAATTTTTTTCATTAAAATTAATTTGCACTTCAAGGAGGAGTTCACACATTTGCAACAGATCAACATAATTTATTAGCAGATCAATATCAAGAAGAAATCATAGTTGTTCGTATATTCACCTCTAAGTGAGGTGCAATATTTCATTACATCAAATCGGTCTTGTATTTGAGACAAGTTGTAAGCAGATTTCTGCTCTTTTCATTCAATATATAAGAGATATATTTTGGCCGGGGTTTTCTCCCTTGAGAAGGAGGGTTTTCCCAGGGTATTTGCTATGTTTGATTGTTCATCATTTTGTATTTCTGCTTATCTTCATTTTTGGTCTAAAACTAACATGGTATCAGAGCCAGGTTTGAGGAAAATTAATCAGATTTGACTAAGCTTAATTCCGGGTTGTGTGGAAGACAATCCTTTGCTTAGGGCAGTTACTCAGAAAAGAAGATGGTGATTGGTGTCAAGGTAGAAGATAGACTTGAGACAACAGCGCCCAATCTGTAGAAGATGGTGCCCTCGCTCTGAAGAAAACATTGATAATATCTATAGAGTTTGAAATTATATATAATTGATGTGCTTGAATTCGTGGGTCCCTGTGAATGTGAAGTATTTGTTAACCAAATCAAGAACAAAGTTTGATGCGTGGGCTCCAGTCCAAGAGGTGAAGAATTCACATAATCCATTTCTAGTGGGCATTTGAGATATTAATAAGATCGTAAAGGAATCCGACGCAGCTTGTAACAAAGTTTTGATTCAACACTTGAAGATTGTATAGCTTGAATTGGTTCGTGGGTGGAGATAGCTGCGTGAGCATTCAGAATACCAGCATGGTTGTTAAGGCAACAAGAACCATCTTACACTGGAGCACCGATGTGAGCTAGTCACATGTCATTGACGGGAGTCTCATTTTGAGAGGCAATCACATTTGATAATCCTAGCGAATGATACAGTTGTGGCATGGTGAGTTTAATTTTATATTTCATAAGTATTGCCTTGCTTTGTGGACATTGGCTGCTTGATGATAGTGACTTTGCAGATTTCAATATCACTATGATTAGTTGGAGATTGTAGTTAGCAGAGTTATCATATAATGCACTTTATCTTTTCATATATTCAAATCTTTAATTTGAATATATTGATCTATTCTTAGCTTTTATAATTGTCTAGGGGAAGTGATATTATATTTATGAACAAGTTACAAAATATGGTTGAAGCAAATAGATTAGAAGTTCAATCAGAACTCAATTTGAGAACATCCTAGACTGGGATAGTACAGTGAATATAGAGACTTTGAATATCAAAGGACAGAAAGATTGCAATTGTGATAATTTGGGAATCGTTCGGGCAATTGTTTGAATTTATATAGTGCAGAAGAAGACAAATAGACCGTCCTTGTTGGCAGAGGAAAGAAACAAATCTAAGATCGCCCGATAAGGGCAAACCAAGGATGCTATCAGGAAAGATCTGAGTGGCAGATAGGCCCTGAGGTGGGAAAGACCAAGAGGAGGCCAAGTCACAAGGGAAAAATCTTGGATTGGACAAGATCAAGCTGAATGGAAAGTTTGTGGGGACAATACTGAACTAGGAGTTTTGGTAGAGTCAAGTTGATGCCATAAGGTATCAACTAGGGTGTTTGCAAAGGTTTTATCCAGGATGAGTGAGCACAAGGATGTTGGGCGGAGCTTTTGGTGCAATGTTACAAGCAAACTTGGGCACAAGGTGTACCAAGAGGCAGTGTAATGGGCATGCAGAAGAAATGCAATAGCTCGCTTGGGGCTACTCAGTATGGGTGAAGTAATGTAGAAAGGGGTGCCTTTGGAAGGTACCAAGGTAGACTCAGGTAAGTTTGCAGTAGAATCATCTTGGAGGTGGGAATGAAGAGGTTGAGTATCTATGGATACACGAAACAAAGTAAGTGGATCAGCAGGTGTAGGTTGAGTTGTACTCATGGTGGAAGTGTCATGGATATGAATGGGCGCAGGGAGATCCCATGGAGTCCTATGACACAAGGAATGGGAGTAGCCATGGTGGACTTCATGTTGAGAGACCCCATGACGACATCACGTTGAGAGACTCTGTGATGGGCACTTGTGCACATGTTTCTATCCACACATGGGAGTAGCCATGGTGGATGTCATGTTGAGAGACTCCATGATGACATCATGTTGAGAGACTTCGTGATGGGCACTTGTGCACATGTTTCTATCCACACATGGGAGTAGCCATGGTGGATGTCATGTTGAGAGACTCCATGATGACATCATGTTGAGAGACTCCATGATGACAACACTCCCTCTTAGCTAGGGAGGTATCCTTCCAGATATCCATGTCATGGAGTCTCTCAGCATGACATTCACAATGGCTACACCCATTTGTGAAATAGTTCAACACGGAGTTTCTCAACGTGATATTGTCATGGAGTCACTCAACATGACATCCACCATGGGTACTCCCATGTGTGGATAGAAACATGTGCATAATTGCCGATCACGGAGTCTCTCAACATGATGTTACACTCAAAATTTAGAGATGCAACCAAAACGATGTTCGTAGTGCTCTGATTCTACTTTCTAAACTACTTTTTTTTTAAAAAATGGCATAGATTAAGGGGTTCAAAAGAGGGAGCCACAAAAATTGGTGTTGTTTCTGTCAAAAAAATAACATAGCATGTTTTGTGGCTCCCTCAAAAGGTCAACATTTTTTTGGTATTTTTAAAATCGCTTCAGTGAGAAATTAGCTAATAGCATGTAGTTTATGCCCAATTTTTCTGATAATTTTTTGATGAATATTTGATTTTTTACTAATTTTCAAACTGGACACATCCTAAAAAATAGAATTTTGGCCGTGCTACCCCTATAAATTTTGAAAACTAATTTAAAATCATTTTTTTCTTTTTTTAATATTTGTAGAATGGAGTCTAGTTTCTAAATATGTAATTTTTTTGAAATTTGAATGAATAGTTAATTTACAATGAAAACAAGACCAAATAGTGGTTTTTGCCCAAAAATGGACACACAAACAAAAGAAATTAAAGATGAAAGGCTTAACATTGTTAAAATGTGCAAAAAATTACATCGTCAAATAGCTAAGAGAAAGCCTAACATTACCTAGGTGTTCAATTTGTTTGACCTTAAAACACGTACAAATCTAAGGGTTAGCACAAACGAAATTATGTGAAATCTTGAAGAATATGGAAAAACACGTCTGTGACTGTTCATAAGGCACTACAAGCCTTTGGGTTGGAAATCCAAAGCAAATCCCAACCCCAAGTCATTCCCAAAGCAAGACATAATGCGAGCGTGTTATAACGCACTCACGTTATGTTTTGCTTTGCATTTTTCCTTTCCCGCAAGTTTGTTGTTTGTCATGTTTGACATAACACGAGCGCGTTATAACGTGCTCACGTTATGTTCCCCTTAAATTTTTTTATGTTCAAGGCTATTAATCATGAGGGTTAAGGGATAAGGGATAGGGTTGTAGGGTTGTAGGGTTTAGGGATAAGGGATTAGGGTTTAAGGTATAGTATTGAGCCCATTGAGGGTCTAGGAATAGGGATAGCATTTAGGGTTTAGGGATGAGGGTTTAGAGTTGAGGGATGATGGATTAGGGTTGAGGGATTAGGGTTTAGGGATGAGGGATTAGAGTTGAGGGATGACGGATTAGGGTTTAGGGATGAGGGATTAGAGTTGAGGGATGACGGATTAGGGTTGAGGGATTAGGGTTTAGGGATCTGAGGGATTAGAGTTGAGGGATGACAGATTAGGGTTGAGGGATTAGGGTTTAGGGATAAGGTTTAGGATTAGGGTTGAAGGATTAGGGTTTAAGGTATAGTGTTGAGGGTTTAGGGATAGAGTTTAGGGTTGAGGGATTAGAGTGAAGGGTTGAGGGATTAGGATTTGATGTTGAGGGTTGAGGGTTTAGGGATAGGGTTGAGGATCGAGGGATCATAGTTCAGGGTTGAGGGATTAGGGTTTGACATTGAGGGTTGAGGGTTGAGGTTCAAGGGTCAAGGGTTTAGGGATAGGGTTGAGGGTCGAGAGATTAGGGTTAAAGTAGAGTGTGGAGGGTGTAAGGATTAGGGATAGGGTTGGAGGGTTTAGGGATAAGGGATTAGGGTTTAAGGTATAGTATCGAGTTTGTTGAGGGTTTAGGAATAGGGATAGCATTTAGGGTTTAGGGATGAGGGATTAGAGTTGAGGGATGATGGATTAGGGTTGAGGGTTGAGGGATAAGGTTTAGGGTGAGGGTTGAGGGATTAGGGTTTAAGGTATAGTGTTGAGGGTTGAGGGTTGACGGATTAGCATTTAATGTCGAGGTTAGGGTTAGAGTGTTGAGGGTAGAGGGATTAGGGATAGGGTTTAGGGTTGAAGGTTTAAGGATTGACGGTTGAGGCTTTAGGAATGAGGGTTTAAGGCTTAAGATATAGTGTCAAGTGTTGAGGGTGTAGGGATAGGGTTTAATTTTTAAGGGTTAAGGGTTGAGGGATAGGGATTAGGGTTTAAGGTATAGTGTTGAGGGTTGATGGTTTAGGGATAGGGTTTAGGTTTGAGGGATTAGGGTTTAGGGTTGATGAATTAGGGTTTAATGTTGAGAGTTGAGGGTTGAGGGTTGAGGGTTGAGGTTGAGCGATAGGGTTAATGGTCAAGGGATTAGGGTTAAATAAGAGTGTCGAGGGTAGAGGGATTAGGGTTTAAGTTATAGTATCGAGCTTGTTGAGGGTCTAGGAATAGGGATATCATTTAGGGTTTGGGGATGAGGCATTAGAGTTGAGGGATGACGGGTGACAGATAGGGGTTGAGGGTTGAGGGATTAGGGTTTAGGGTTAGGGTTGAGAGATTAGGGTTTAAGGTATAGTGTTGAGGGTTTAGGGATAGGGTTTAGGGTTGAGGGATTAGAGTGAAGGGTTGAGGGATTAGGATTTGACGTTGAGGGTTGAGGGTTTAGGGATAGGGTTAAGGGTCGAGGGATCAGAGTTAAGGGTTGAGGGATTAGGGTTTGATGTTGAGGGTTGAGGGTTGAGGTTCAAGGGTCAAGGGTTTAGGGATAGGGTTGAGGGATTAGGGTTAAAGTAGAGTGTGGATGGTATAAGGATTAGGGATAAGGTTGGAGGGTTTAGGGATAAGGGATTAGGGTTTAAGTTATAGTATCGAGTCTGTTGAGGGTTTAGGAATAGGGATAACATTTAGGGTTTAGGGATGAGGGATTAGAGTTGAGGGATGAAGGATTAGGGTTGATGGTTGAGGGATTAGGGTTTAGGGATAAGGTTGAGGGTTGAGGGCTAAGGGATTAGGGTTTAAAGTATAGTGTTGAGGGTTTAGGGATAGGGTTTAGGGTTGAGGGATTAGAGTGAAGGGTTGAGGGATAAGGATTTGACATTGAGGGTTGAGGGTTTAGGGATAGGGTTGAGGGTCGAGGGATCAGAGTTAAGGGTTGAGGGTTGAGGTTCGAGGGTCAAGGGTTTAGGGATAGGGTTGAGGGTTGAGGAATTAGGGTTAAAGTAGAGTGTGGAGGGTATAAGGATTAGGGATAGGGTTGGAGGGTTTAGGGATAAGAGATTAGGGTTTAGGAATAGGGATAGCATTTAGGGTTTAGGGATGAGGGATTAGAGTTGAGGGGTGATGGATTAGGGTTGACGGTTGAGGGATTAGGGTTTAGGGATAAGGTTTAGGGTTGAGGGTTGAGGGATTAGAGTTTAAGGTATAGTGTTGAGGGTTGAGGGTTGAGGGTTGATGGATTAGGGTTTAGGGTTGATGGATTAGCATTTAATGTCGAGGTTAGGGTTAGAGTGTCGAGGGTAGAGGGATTAGGGATAGGGTTTAGGGTTGAAGGTTTAAGGATTGAGGGTTGAGGCTTTAGGGATGAGGGTTTAAGGCTTAAAATATAGTGTCAAGTGTTGAGGGTGTAGGGATAGGGTTTAAGTTTTAAGGGTTAAGGGTTGAGCGGTAGGGATTAGGGTTTAAGGTATAGTGTTGAGGGTTGATGGTTTAGAGATAGGGTTTAGGTTTGAGGGATTAGGGTTTAGGGTTGATGAATTAGGGTTTAATGTTGAGAGTTGAGGGTTGAGGCTTGAGGCTTGAGGGTTAAGGTTGAGGGATAGGGTTAATGGTCAAGGGATTAGGGTTAAATAAGAGTGTCGAGGATAAGGGATTAGGGTTTAAGGTATAGTATTGAGTCTGTTGAGGGTTTAGGAATAGGGATAGCATTTAGGGTTTAGGGATGAGGGATTAGAGTTGAGGGGTGATGGATTAGGGTTGAGGGTTGAGGGATTAGGGTTTAGGGATAAGGTTTAGGGTTGATGGTTGAGGGATTAGGGTTTAAGGTATAGTGTTGAGGGTTGAGGGTTTAGGGATAGGGTTTAGGGTTGATAGATTAGGGTTTAGGGTTGACGGATTAGCGTTTAGGGTTGACAAATTAGCATTTAATGTCGAGGTTAGGGTTAGAGTGTCAAGGGTAGAGGGATTAGGGATAGGGTTTAGGGTTGAAGGTTTAAGGATTGAGGGTTGAGGCTTTAAGGATGAGGGTTTAAGGCTTAAGATATAGTGTCAAGTGTTGAGGGTGTAGGGATAGGGTTTAAGTTTTAAGGGTTAAGGGTTGATGGATAGGGATTAGGGTTTAAGGTATAGTGTTGAGGGTTGATGTTTTAGGGATAGGGTTTAGGTTTGAGGGATTAGGGTTTAGGGTTGATGAATTAGGGTTTAATGTTGAGAGTTGAGGCTTGAGGCTTGAGGTTGAGGGATAGGGTTAATGGTCAAGGGATTAGGGTTAAATAAGAGTGTTAAGGATAAGGGATTAGGGTTTAAGGTATAGTATCAAGTATGTTGAGGGTTTAGGAATAGGGATAGCATTTAGGGTTTAGGGATGAGGGATTACAGTTGAGGGATGACGGATTAGGGTTGAGGGTTGAGCGATTAGGGTTTAGGGATAAGGTTTAGGGTTGAGGGATGAGGGTATAAGGTATAGTGTTGAGGGTGTAGGGATAGGGTTTAGGGTTGATGGATTAGAGTGAAGGGTTGAGGGATTAGGATTTAACGTTGAGGGTTGAGGGTTGAGGGTTTAGGGTTTAAGGTTTAGGGATAGGGTTGAGGGTCGAGGGATCAGAGTTAAGGGTTTAATGTTGAGAGTTGAGGGTTGATGGTCAAGGGATTAGGGTTAAATAAGAGTCTTGAGGATAAGGGATTAGGGTTTAAGGTATAGTATCGAGTCTGTTGAGGGTTTAGGAATAGGGATAGCATTTAGGGTTTAGGGATGAGGGATTAGAGTTGAGGGGTGATGGATTAGGGTTGAGGGTTAAGGGATTAGGGTTTAGGGATAAGGTTTAGGGTTGAGGGTTGAGGGATTAGGGTTTAAGGTATAGTGTTGAGGGTTGAGGGTTTAGAGATAGTGTTTAGGGTTGATGGATTAGGGTTTAGGGTTGAAAGATTAGCATTTAATGTCGAGGTTAGGGTTAGAGTGTCGAGGGTAAAGGGATTAGGGATAGGGTTTAGGGTTGAAGGTTTAAGGATTGAGGGTTGAGGCTTTAGGGATGAGGGTTTAAGGCTTAAGATATAGTGTCAAGTGTTGAGGGTGTAGGGATAGGGTTTAAGTTTTAAGGGTTAACCCCTGCTATTTATGCTTAGATAAGGATTTGTCACAAACTAGAACTTCTGCTTCCAAAGAAGATCTATCTTTCTTCCTTGATGGGCATTTTCTATCAAGAACTTGATTATGAGGGCTTGCCCCTTCATTGTTATGGCTATCATATGGTGGAGCATCTGGAAAGCTCTTGCAGGAAAGAGATGTGATCAGTGCAAAGGATGTGATCAATCTATAGTAGGACGAAACGTGAGCATGTCATTTTGTCTTGCTATTGAAATGGTAAAAAAGTGTTGACCCCCGTGATCTAGGCCAACATGCTTTGTTTTCTTACTGATTCTGTGCGTGCTCTGACAAAAAAGAAGTGCTTTCATGCTGTTGGGAAGTTCACATGCACATTTGACACATTGTACCACCTTTACATGATCTTTCCACCACCTTTTCTGCTTTGCCAACTTGAGAAGGAGGAAATAACATAGTTTTCACACCAAGTTTGATATATATCTATTCAAGTTTCAATTTTTGTAGTGTTGCAATGTTAATTGTGATTCAATTTTAGGAATTTAACATTATAGATTGGTTAATAGTATTGTTGTTAGTAATGATATTTGAGTGTTATTCTATTTAACATTGAAAAGGAAGTAAGTGGTGAAAAAACTCAAATTGTTGAGGAGTTTAATGCAAGAAGATAAAAACACTATATAATTGGGTACTCTCTCCATTCAAATCTTCATTTTTTAGGTATGTCAAGTCTTTACATGCATGTTCTTTACATTTTCCTTATTTCGGATTGAATTACTTTATCATGCTTTATCATACATGTTTAAAATAGACACATTCCCAATCAAGAAAGCAGCCTACAATCTCACATGATGCCATGTATATTTTCTACACTTGGGCTCTTTAATAATTATGTGTAATAAACAAACCTTAACATACCATGATGTCAAACTATACAAGAATAAATCCTTACAACATAAAAAAATACAATCCCACTATTATCTTGTATTCATTTCTTAGGAACTAATATTGGTCTCTTTATCATGCTACAGACAAATTCTCTATCATGCTGAGGAAATGATCAAGAATTAAACCAACATAGGAAGAGATAGAAGCTAAGAATGCAAAGAAAGTAGTGGCTATGAGGGAACTTCGTGAGAAGAGGAAATCGGACACGATAAATGAAGACATACCAATTGAAGAGGAACCACAACCATCACAAAGAGATATGGTATTGGCGGCACAAAGAGAATGAATGCAAAAACTTCGTGGTACGAGAGATTTGAATACCATAGTTGGAGACACATCCTCTACTGCAAGTCAACATGTAGGGAGACCATCTACCACATCTCAAGTTGAGAGTACATCATCACTCACATGTGATGAAGGAGGTACGCCATCATTCCCACCTCAACCTCAAGGTATGTCATCTATTCCATCTTCGATCGAAGGTATGCCATCTAACCCATCTCATTTAAATATTGATGAAATTGATGAATTTACCTAACTTAACACCACCTAGAATTTTGCATAGAAAGCCAAAGTATTTGATTGATATTGATGACAATATTTTGCAGCCAATGGAAGGTAAGATTCCAAAACGCACTTGTAGAAGATATGCTAATAAGATTTGGAGATTGTTCTTTGAAAAGTTAAATGAGACTGCAAGATGTCAACTATTCGTTGAAATGATGCGAAGTATAAAGTATAGGTCTATCATGAAGATTCTTGGGTTGAGAACATCAGAAGCTTCAAGTGAAAAATCTATTGTCAAGAATCTAATGAGTGCGTATGAGAGTGTGGGTAACACCTCACACACAAAAGATAGTAATGCAACACGGCTTGTGATTACATCGACTATAGTAAGTAGTCAAACGAGGAAAGCTCGTCTCATTAGAAAGACAAGTCAAGAATTAAGAATTAATAGGAAAACTTTATCAAGAGCCGTTGGAAGACGCCAAAGAATTGAGGACACTAATGCCAATGAATTATGGGCGTTCTCAGGGAGACTACAACGAAAAGATAAACGAATTGTTGAAGCATTGAGATCACTAATTGAAGACTTTTGGAAGAATTACACAAGGGTATCTCTGAATCAAAGGGATGTGGTAAGAAGGAGAATCGGTAGTCAGAACTACGAGCCACATCCAAAGCATTTTTTGGATGAGACTCAAACACAGTTTTATGGTAAATTTCTAGAGAAGTATCCTCAAATTAAAATTTGTCAAAGATATTTTGAATTGCTAAAACCTTTCTATGTTAAGATAAATCACACATGCACTACTTGTTGTAGATTACATATTAAATTTTCTAACCATTTTGATGCTTATAGGTCTATATGTTTAGATATGCATACTAACAATGATTTGCAGGGTTGTGCCATATGTGCCCCACCAACATCTTCAAGAGACTTCATATCAAGAATTTTATGTGAGAGAGGAAGGTCAAATATTCTACAATAAATTATGCTTGGATGGCATATGTCATCGTTGCAGTGGCTTGCAACATTTGCCAATATGTGAACATATGGAAATAACACATGGTTGGAAACGAACCAGTAGAGTTTGGCAAGTATAAAACAGTGGCATACAATACAAAAGATGGTAAATAAGCAAAGAGGTGTGAATTAGTTATTGAAAAGATTCCAGTGTATCAATTTATGCCTATATTTTGTGACAACATAGTGTATGAGTATGCAAGACATGCCCATAGAGCTCGATGGTTGGACTTGCAATTCAAGTTATGCAAGGACATATTTCCGGTTGGTAGCATTGTTTCAGTCATCGACTTTGCAGAGAACTACAGTCTACAGCCATAGCGTGAGGTGCAATCACAATATTACAACTCCACAGAGGTTTCTATATTTGTGCACATCGCATTCATTCATGCGAATGATAGTATAGAGGATGACAGAAAGATCATAAGAAAGTATAATTTCTATATTAGTGATGATCACACGCATTCTACGGAGTTCATGCAAGGTTGCTTTTAGGTGTTCTACAATGATTTGGCTAGAAGGGGCATATCATTCAGTCAGCATATCATATGGTTAGATAACTGTGCGTCACAATTCAAGAACTCATGGAATTTCTATTGGCTAAGTAGGAGGCATAATTTTATAGGTATTCAACATATGTGGAACTTTTGTGAGGCCGGGCATGGAAAGGGGGAGCATGATGGTGCAGGAGCATGTATCAAAAGAGCCATAGCACAAGAAGAGTTAAAGTATAAAGACAATGCAAAGTTGATAGATGCAAAATCGATTGTCGAGTGGTGTAATGCTTCCATGGGTTAGGTAATGAAGGTAAGTGTTTAGTTCGTAGATTTTTTTGGTTGATAGATGATACTAACATTGCACCATATGAGGACTATTGTACACTGACAGGATCAAATGAGATGCACTCTTTCAGAAGCTCAATTGCAGGTTCATGGAGTATCCATACACGAAAGATGTCATGCTTTTGTTCTTCCTATACAATTCAAGTCTGGGATGAGTGTGAGTCAAAGGAGTGGGTTGACGAATGGCAGTTAAGTTATCTTAGCCCACTTGACACGTATCGACCCCCGACGGCACTGGAACTAATACAGATGGAATCGTCAGTTGACTTTGACCACATATCAAATTTAGTTCAACCAGGAAATATAGGGCCCTTATATGCATCTAATTTCATCTAGTTCAACCAGGTAATGTCATCTTACTTTTTAGTGTTTTGTAATGTTGACTAATTTCATCTAATTTGCTACACATATCAATGTAGGGCACGTATATGTAGTTATTGCAGATGAAGATAATGAAGAGGGAACAAATTATTACTTATGTCGTTGTGTTGAGGCCAAAAAGAAATTGGAGGCCCCTGTTACAGATGGAGAAAACATCGAATACCCTACAGGCTCAGTGGTAATTATTGGAACATGGCTTAGAAGGTACCCACATAAGAGTGTTAATATTTGGCTATTTCAGGACTTTGATATGCATCGGAAGATTCTTCATTACTTGAACCTTGCCATGGCATACAATGTTCATTTGATAAAGTATCGGGGTAGACCTTTGAACAAAATATTGTGGAAGGTGCGTGAGTTTGACCATGAAGCAATACTTGACACAATAAAGAGTAGAGCAGACCTGGATGGTTCATTGGATTAATTTGTAAGTATTCACATTGATTTTGTAAAGTCATGTTACATTGAGTTGTAAGTATGCACATTAATTTGTAAGGTGTTTTTTGTTTTATTTCCTCCTACATTTTTACACATATACACATTTTTACATCATCATGTTATGCATTTTTGGTGTCCTGCTCCTGATGCAACCAAACTCATAACTCACCCTACTTCCTCTAGACACCATTTGATGATCTCTCCAACACTCTGGATCCAGGGCGCCCAATCATGATGATGACCTATATACCATTCTCCCAAGGCATTCATAATGAATGAAAAGAAGACCAAGGGTGCCCAAGCTTAATAGACTTATTTCTTTTAATTTTGATGATCCAAACTCTTGCAATACGACATCCACTTTCATGCCTTTAGATCTTCCTTGACATACAGGGCACCAAATCAAGTTGAAAAATCTACATAAGTGCACCAAAATGGATGAAAGGAGACATGAAATGCGCCTTAGGACTCCATGCTAAGGTTTGAGCCATTAAAGTCTCTTGATATTAGGCGCTCACGATGATGAAACTTAGAGCTTTTTCCTTTCCTATGCACTCATCTAAGATGTTTGAATGATAAGGAGTACCTCAACCTCTATAATGTACATTGGGCACCAAAATTAAGGTGATTTTAAGTCACTTTGAGTCTTTTGGGGTCAGTTTGAGTCTTTGAGTCATGTTGCAAAAAAGTGTCAATGTTGTCAAGTTGCACAAAGTGACTTTTGCATTTTTGGTTTCCTTCTCATGATGTGACCAAACTGACTATTCCAATGCATCCAGATGGGTACATTTATGCTAGGCATGGTCCTATTTTTCACCCAAACATGTCGAAATAGTTCGAGCTACATTGTACCCACGATATCCCTAAAGAGTCTAAAGTGTAAAAAGGCAGCAATCTTTGACGAGATGTTACTCAAAAACCATGTCACTTAGAAACATTTTGTCTAAGGCAACATGATCACATAGAGTGCCTCTACAACAATCTCTCTCAGTTTTTTATATCTCTGAGGCATTTGCCCGTGGTGAAAGGTTTTCTGCTGCCCCAAAAATCGTCAGAAGGAGGCAGTGTAAAGTTGCAAAGGGGTGTAACTTTCGTCCTGCTCCTGATGCAACCAAACTAACTATTCCAATGCATCTGGATGGGTACATTTACGCTAGTCATGGTCCTATTTTTCACCCAAACATGTCGAAATAGTCCGAGCTACATTGTACCCACGATATCCCTAAAGAGTCCAAAGTGCAAAAAGGCAGCAATCTTTGATGAGATGTTACTCAAAAATTGTGTCACTTAGAAATATTCTGTCTACAGAAAAACGATCATGTAGAGTGCTTCTACAATAACCTCTCTCAATTTTATATATCTCTAAGGCATTTGCCCGTGGTGAAAGGTTTTCTGCTGCCCCAAAAATCATCAGAAGGAGGTAGTGTAAAGTTGCAAAGGGGTGTAACTTTCGTCCTGCTCCTGATGCGACCAAACTGACTGTTCCAACACGTCCAAATGGGTACATTTATGCTAGGCATGGTCTTATTTTTCACCCAAACATGTCAAAATAGTCTGAGCTACATTGTACCGATGATATCCCTGAAGAGTCCAAAGTGCAAAAAGGTAGCAATCTTTGACGAGATATTACTCGAAAACTGTGTCACTTAGAAACATTCTGTCTAAGGCAACACGATCATGTAGAGTGCCTCTACAATAACCTCTCTTAGTTTTTTATATCTCTAAGGCATTTGCCCGTGGTGAAAGGTTTTCTGCTGCCCCAAAAATCATCAGAAGGAGGCAATGTAAAGTTGCAAAGGGGTTTAACTTTCGTCCTACTCCTGATACGACCAAACTGACTATTCCAACGCGTCTGAATGGGTACATTTACACTAGGCATGGTCCTATTTTTCACCCAAACATGTCGAAACAGTTTGAGCTACATTGTACCGACGATATCTCTGAAGAGTCCAAAGTGCAAAAAGGTAGCAATCTTTGACGAGATGTTACTTGAAAACCATGTCACTTAGAAACATTCTGTCTGAGGCAACGTGATCACTTAGAGTGCCTCTGCAATAACCTCTCTCAATTTTTTATATCTCTAAGACATTTGCCCGTGGTGAAAGGTTTTCTGCTGCCCCAAAAATTGTCAGAAGGAGGTAGCGTATTAAGTCAGGATGAAAGCCTATTCACTCTAGGCGCCTGTTGTGACCAAATCACACATCGCCCCATTGCAAATGGGGACCCCCTATTCTTTTTGAACTCCAGTGTGTTTGACTAAGCTTAGATGATGTCTTGGGGTTATTGCATGATGAGGTCAGTGGTGTTTGAGTTTTAGAGCTCCTTGATGACCTGATCCTAATAGTGGGTGCCTAGAGGAAGGAATGATTAAGGTGCACTTTGATAATCATTTCACCCTAGGTGAGCACCTAGGTAGAATTTGGAGTGGAAGCCTCAAATAATACCTTGGATTTTTAGATGCTTATTTTAGCTCAAATCATCATTATCTTGTGCCTAGAGTTGGAGTCTAACTACCTAGGGAGTCAAGGAGCATTTCATCATCTGGAGAATCCCAAACATGCACCTTGAACAAGTGATGCTACAAGTGGTGAACAAAATGGGCGCCTTGAAGAATTGAGCCCTCCAAGACATCTTGCAATTGCCTAAAAGTCCAAAATTTACACAAGTGAGTTAAGGTGCCATTTGCCATCTCCAGAGCCTCCTTTGAGTGCCTTAACATGGAGTGAATGTTTTAGTCTATGAAAGATTGTGCCTAAAGAATATAACAACCCCTTGAGTCACTAGGATGAACTAAGTTAACAAAATGAACTTCATTGAGGGAGGCACACTTGTGCATCTAGACAACTCCAGTTTAGCACCTGAGAAAAAACATGTTTAGATCCATAAGTTTGGGGAGTATTGAGTGAGGTAAGTCTTCATGAGCATATACAATGAATTAAATCCATCAATGATGAAGTAAACACTTATTTGAACTAAGGCACAATTTCACTCCTATACAATCATCTTCTAGCACCTTGAAAGCTAAGTGTTTGAAACTATCATGATTTGCGCCTAGATGAAGAAGTCTCTATAATGAGTTAAAGCCACTTGAACGGCAAGCATGAAGGGAGCGTCCAAACTTACCCAAGGAAGAACCTAGAGGAATGGAAGTTGAGTTTGAAGATAGATGACCTTTCGAGTGCATTTGCCCTTGAGTGACAATTTGATTTGGCACCCTTATGTAAATTTAGATATGATCTAGTGCTTTGAGGTTGAGTGGAGTAATCTTGGTGCCTTTGTGTGTTGTTTTATACCTTGATGAGCGCCTTGGAAGAATGGACGTTTACTCACCCTTGAGTGCCTTAGTTCCAGAGATTGAGTTCGAAGAGTAATACTCCTCAAAACACCTTTATGAGAGCAATGAAACTAAGTAGCATAAGAGATGATAAGTGTAAGAGATTAGGGACTCAAGGCACATTGTAGGGTCAAGAACATCAAGTTTGTGCACCTAAGGGGAAAATCAAGCTTCAAACACCTCATCAAATGGCGCTTTGGTAGAGGAGTTGCCAAAAGACCTTAAAATTGAAAATTTGATAAAATAACTCACATTATGAGTTTAGGCGCCTTTCCAAGATCAAGCTTTCATCTAGCATCTTGAGTTGTTACTTTCATGTTAGCACCCTAGCATAAAGAAGAAGTCCTCAAATGTGCTTTAAGGAGGAAGATTGGTGATGGGAGTAATTATGAGCACCCTAGAGTGTTTGAAGTGGGAAGTAGTAAAGGATAGCGCCTTGAATGAGTTTGAGCACCTCGAAGAGGATTGAGCACCTTGATAAATCAGAGGATTGAGTGCTTAAGGGATAATAGGATCTTTTGAGACTATTGGTAAGTGTTTGGAATCATTAGAATTTCAAAAATAAGATAAAGACCCTAGGCGCTATCTCCTACTTGGAACATCACACATGGGAACATGGAAACTAGATTGATTGAAGGAATGATACTTTAGCGCCTTGAGGGTGAATGAGTCAAAATAACACTAAATTGGTGCCTAGTCCAATTGATTGAAATCATCTTGGGTGCATTTCTTGCTTTAGTTGGGTTAAACTTATTTTGGCGCCTTGGTGAGAAGTTCTCTAGATATGAGTTAGAACCATCAAAATAATAAAACTTGTCAAGAAAGAGATAGGCATTTTTATGAAGTTTTTCCTCAATTTTGAGTGCCTAGGAGGTAGATTGCTCAAGAGAGGGTTAGATACTCTGTATTTCACTCTATTGTTGACTTGTCTAAAAATAATGGAAGCATAGAATTATCAACTTTTGAACCTTCAAACTCACTATTGGCGAGACAACATACCATCGGTGAGCTTAAAATTTCATCGGCTGATAGGCCGATGCCACCATGACTCCATTTGATTTCACTTTTGACAAATATCCCATCATTGACTCGTATCAGTCAGATAGACCACTATCGATGACTTTATATCCTTTCACACCGATGTCTTTGTCACTCTGATATGAGACTCTAAGTCCCTTGCCAATCGGTAGGACTTAATACCATCGGCACACTCAAAAACTCTTCTGCTGACACACTGATCTCACAAATGACAACCTTCAGACCACACCCGTCGGTGAGACTCCAAACATCGGTGAACTCTAATCTCATTGGGCCAATACACCAATGGATTTTGACTGTCAGTGTGACCCCCTTCACCGACGAATCTCTCAACTGCTCTTCTGATGCGCAGATGGGATTATCTTCCGATACACCGATGTCTTCGACTTCGAACCACACTTGTCGGCAAGACAGATCACTATCGGCGAAGCCTAACCAAAGTCTGCCGATACGTGATACGACCAACTCTTGACGTTGATACAAGGTTCTTTTGCAAGCAAAGAGCGCCTAGGCTTATGGGGCTCAATTTGATGTATTTATTGAAAGCTCAAGGTGAATTGATGCTTGTTAAAAATGCCACTTAGTCCTTCATTTGCATTAGAGGCGCCATTTCCTATTGACTTATATACTCCTCCTCATGCTACGGTGCCATAATGAAGTGGTTTAGACAATAGGTGCACTTCACTTACCAAAGGCTTGTTCTCCTTCCACCTTAGGCACACTTTTATGGTGGAACAAGTGTCAATGGGTGCCTTGTCTTAAATGAATGCTCTCTCTAAGTTAGGTGCCTTTTTGAGGCTTTATGAGTTGCAAATTGCACCTTAACCCTTCATGCTTGTTGCTCAATGTTTGAATGTTTAAGAAAGTCTCCAGTAGGCGCTCATCTTAATGACTTTTTCTCAAGGCACAATCATCCTAATGACTTGGATATTCATCCTAGTGTTTCAGGATATCAGGCTACCAGACAGTCATTTTCAGGATCTCAAACATAAAGAATAACATGATGATTCATTTTTTTGTATTGCATATAGTTGACATTCTATGCTACTCATAAAGAATATTAATATTTTCTGTTCAACATGATGATTCAATTTTTTTTTAAATACAACTTTTATCTTTTAGTTTCAAAATGAGGTTTAGGTGATACTTGAATAACAATAGCTAGCTTATTGGATCAACAAACATCCTATGTAATACAATTGGACTTTAAATATTTGAAGTAGCCATCTACAAATATCCATTCAAACGTGGATTTATAATGCAAGTATGGATGCCATCAATAAAAAAGATTTGTATTAACCAAATATCCATATAGGCATACATCAATATCTGTCGATATAAGTATAATATATATACAAAATAGCCATATAGGCTTACAAGAATGCCATATAGGCATACAATGTCAACTATGTACAATACAAAATATATGTCCACAAATGCCATATAGGCATACAATAAAGGAACACAATAAAAAGTCATTCCCCTCTGGCTGGTGAAGAGAATAAATCACGAGCAGCCTTTGATCTTCTAGGAGATGGAGACACACATGTGGGTGGTCTACTACGAACCCAAGGGCTACTCCTATTTAGGTCTTCCTGCATCTTTACTTGTTACAATAAAAAGTATAGACATTAATATATAGAAATTACATGTTATAAAAAATGAAACATTTAACAAAATAATCATTTACCGCTAACATATAATCTGTCTCCTTGCTTGCCTCAGTAGCAGGAATAGGCCCTGGTGATGTCATGTCCTATAGAAACCATCCAAATAGAAATTAAACTTCAAATCAATAATCTTTTGATTTTTCAAAAATAGACAACTATAACAATGAATGTAAATTGAAATTTACTAATCTCCCTCATACCCTTGTCAATGTCGTGGAGCTATGAATCGCAGAGGCCACACCCTGCTCCATTGCCCTATGAACATGGGGAGGTGTCTCTGCAGCTTGCATCATCTGGAAATAAAACAACATTATTCAATTACGAAAACTATGATAGTGATGCAAATCATGGCTCCTAACATACACACACATTCATCTAAACATGGAAGTACACACAATAAAGAACACAAGTCATATACAAAAATTTAGTAAGTACAATTCATTATTAAACTATTTATTTTATTACCTCTGTAAAGCTTTGAAGTCCACCACCGCTGGCAAGTGTTGCCGTGACATCTATAGTTTAACCTATTCAACATCCAAAATCAAATATTAGAATACCATTCATATAACGATGCTATTCACATGTAATATTTATAATTGTTTACTAGTTACATACCTCGACAGTAGATGATCTAGTGTAAAATACAGGTGGAGAACCATTGAAAATTGCATTGACGCTATGACCTTGAAATTTCATTAAAATCATCAATTTAAATTAGTTAATCTTGCATTTCAAAAATGAAATTTAATAAATTAAATTCAATAAACTTGCTAATATTTACCTGAGTAACAAGGACAAAAGTCTCACTCAGGAGGATATCTGTCATCACCATCTGCTCAGCTACAGATGTAGCCTGTGCACCTGCGTCCTGACTATCCATGGGGTCATAACCATAGGCTGACTCGTAAGTCTGACAAGTATGGGGTGGGACCCTGCTCCCCACACTATCTCCCAACCCACTCTGTGTTGTAGGACTGGCATGCTCTATGATGCTCTGGGTCAAGGTACTAATGGATTGAAGTGTATCGACCTCAACACTCTCCTTCACAATGGAAGGGATAGAAACATGCTCGTGGGCTGCTCTGCTGATTACTCGTCTCACTACCCGCTGTGGGTCAAGACGTGCCCCTGGTATATCTTGTGCTGACCCCTGACCTCTACCCTGGAAGTCCCGCATATCAAAATAGTTTGGCACTTTATTGAGGACAAACTCGTAGTAGAGTTTCCTCAAAAATTATTGCGGGACCTCATTATTATTGCATGGAGGATGGTCAAAAACCATCCACCACCTCTGCCCAAAATTGTCCCTTATCGCTTGGTTGTTGCACCAATGGATAGGGAACCTCTTGCATGTAATGGGTGGAGGTTGATTTGTTTGTGGGTTTGTGAAAATGGAACACAAGTCTAATTTTGTGATTTGCAATTTTTTCACATCTTGGTATGACAGCTTGTCTGCACAATAATCTCTAAACTCTCTCCTCTTATCCGTCCAACTAGTTATTTGCTTGCTAATTGAATCTACATTTGATAACATAGATTCAAGAGGTTCAGCAAGCATGGACCTATGCAAGGTTGGAGTGGAAGGATCTTTCAACCTTGCAATTATATCTTCAATTTCTTTTTTGTTGTTTTCAATTTGCCCACTATATTTTCTTGTGTTCCAGGGGCATGTCGAGGAATGGATGGAGGAGGTTGTTGTTCTGCAGGTATTTCCTCCTCAGGATTTTGTGGATTTTGAGGAGGAGGAGGAGGAGGTGCATTAACATTTCCTGACAATTAATGAAATATACATAAAAAATCAACTAAAACCTACCTATTTAGAAATAAATTCAAACAAAAAAACAAATATAACTCACTCCTTTGGCATGCTTGACATCGTGGCGGCATTTTAGCGATGAATCGATAAGGTTTTTGTATTGAATGGAGTTTTGTAAAATGCGAGCACGCTTTCTAGGGTTTGCAAGTCGTGGGCATAGAGGAGAAGAAAGAAAGAAATGAAATGACATTAGAAACTTATTTATTTATTTATAGCAAGTCATAACGCGCTAGGCCGTGGGCATAGAGGAGAAGAAAGAAAGAAATGAAATGACATTAGAAACTTTTTTATTTATTTATAGCAAGTCATAATGCGCTCGCATTATGGTTTGGTTTTGAAGAGCCTTAGGCTCGTCATTACCAAGCCATAATGGAGCACGTTATAATGCGAGCACGTTATAACGCACTCGTGTTATGACTTAATTTTTTTTTAAAATTAATTTGGCCACTTTTTGGTCCCCCATCTTCTTGCACTTACCCTTGTATTTGAGCCAAGTTGTAAGCAGACTTCTGCTCTTTTCATTCAATATATAAGAGATATATTTTGGCTGGGTTTTTCTCCCTCGAGAAGGGGGGTTATCCTAGGGTATTTGCTATGTTTGATTGTTCATCATTTTGTATTTTTGCTTATCTTCATTTCTGGTCTAAAACTAACACAATAAGAAATAGCAGAGAAAAAAGACGCTCAGAGGAAAGTTGGCTATCAAGTTGTTTACTGTCAGCGTACCACCCTTTCAAGATTAAATAGATGATGCAGGTTGTAGCAGTTAAGTCTAATCGTCTTTGATGGCTTTGAAAAGAGCAACATTTTAATGCCTAATTATTTTTTGCACGTGACATCCCCCTTAACTAATGAAATATTGAAATAATTCACTTTTGACATAATGCTTCCCATTTTCAAAATGAATATAGCTATGATGGATGTTAATCTTTAAATGCACATATTTAATTACTAATTTTTTAAATAAAATTTTAATTATTTGTTTGGAATAAAGTTGCAGTTATAGAATAAAATAAAGAGTAGTGAAATAAAAAATTATATATTTAAGATTCACATATATATTATTTAATTATATTTACTTTATATATAAAATATATAATATAATTATATTTATTGTTGTATAGTATATTTTATATAATAGGAATTATTAGATATGTTTTAATATAATATTTTATTGTAGAATCGTAGCATTAAAATATATTATATTTTTAATACTTATATATAGAGAATGCAATTATATATTTATTTTATAGATAAAATGTACATTGTAATTATATTTATTATTATATATTTTATTCTATATAATATATTATTAAATATAAATAAAATTTACAACATAATTACTATATATAATATAAATTTTAACATAACATTATTTAAATTAATCTATAAGAAATCTAACAACTTAAATGACTTTATATGGGAGAGAGAGGTTTGATCACACCAGCGATAATCAAATGCCCCCTATTGCTTGCACTTTTAGTTTTCCTCCCTTATAAAATTACACTGACTTTATATATATATATATATATATATATATATATATATATATATATATATATATATATATATAGACTTGCATTAAGTATCATATTTATCAAGATTTGAATTAATCTATAATTTAATATTTATTTTGATTTGATAGCCCTATTTTAACATGGCAATGCTTATTTAGCAAATGCATCATGAATGCAAGGATGTATGTGATAGTAATTAGTAATTTTTTTTAAAAATATTTTTAATATAAAAGATTAAAGAGGCTCAAATAACTATTGTACTTTTAAGTATGTGAAGTAAAGTTCTTATCTTACTCTCTTATCCATATAGGATATTAAAAGGAACTTAATTTGTATTGAATTTATTTAGGACACCTGTATCTCTGGAACTATTGTCTTCTATATTCTTATACTATTGTAAAGTCAGTGTAATCAAGGGGGTCAGTCTAGGAGAACACAACCCTTGCATTCTAACAATCTCTCTGAGTTATTTTTCAATATTGTTAGTCCTTATACATAAGAAATATCAAAGTTTCAAGTGACATAGATCCTAATGGTAAATAATTAAGCCAATTTCATCTCATGAATTTTAGATCACTTATGTGCATTAGGGCATTATTGTGGAGCATAGGATCAATCTTGCATAACACAAATTTGATTCGAGAGGAGTTTAGTATTTTCACAATCCTAAAACATTCTTCAGATCAAGAGCGTTTATTTTATAATACCAAGGTGATCAAATTGTATGTGGTATTAGGTTTATTTATTCATCATAGTTCTTACATCTAAGTGCCCAATCCTTCGTATTTAATTTTTAATATTCATTTTAATTGTAACATTTATTTACCTATCTCTGATTAACCTAGGTATACACCCTAAATGGTATATTATACACAGTAAAAGTAAAAGTATGGTGGGCCTTGCTTAAACTCTTTAAGATTTCACTATCAATCAATAAGGTGACTTTTTTCTAGATCGGTACCCTAACAAAATTTAAAAATTTATCTAGGTGGACAAACTGTTTCCTTATTTCTGTATGATGTTGAACTAACATTTGTGGATTCAAAGTACATTTCAGCTTCAACTAGAGAACATGGCTACTTGTATAACCTTCCTATGAATAATTATTTCTAGATTCTACCTTTACAACCCATGACAATTGAAGAGACATTTCCTAAAACACAAAATCATTAGTCATCATGGAATTACAAAACTAAGCTTAACTACATAAACATAGTGGAAAATGTGTTCTATTGTGTAATAGACTTGGGGCTTCGATCAAGCATTCTAATGGAAAAGGTCCCACATTAAAGATCAAGGTATGGTACTTTTACAATGTAAAAATGGAGCTTCATATGGGTTGGTCCATGTCATTTATCGCCACTAGAGCTTCATGAAATGGTACTTCTCATACCAACGATCCAATGATAAAGAATAAAGAGACTAAATTTTAATTGATCATTCCATGCCAACGATCCATAGATGGCAAAAGATTTACCAAAGAGATGCAAGATGATTCAAATAATCATGCCAATTCATTCTACCTTGTACCTTCATCTGTACAAGTGGAAAGCAAGGGGAACTGAATTGGATTAACATTTTCTAACTATTGACACCTTAGAATTGTTGCAAGTATAGGACTAACCGGTGTTGTCATTGATGTCAACATACTCCTGTTGCATTAATGATAAGGATTGGATGAGCTATGTGTTGAGGATATTGAGAAAATTAGTCCTAATTAGGAACAGAGAGGAACAATGGAGACAATGAGGTAAAGATCCTAGCTAAGATGAAGATTAGAGGATATGCTTCAAAGGGTTTGCAGATATGTGTCTTAATATGATCCAGTAAAGATTTCAGAGGTCTGCATAAAGATTTGAAGAAGTTATGGCCACTTAAGTAAAACTGGTTCTGGCAGGAGTTCAAAGGTGACAGAGTGACACAGATAGGTCCGGTAAGATCCGAATGTGCAAAATCTCATTCTACGGATTTTGTGGAGTGTTTAGGAAGTCAATGTGGATTAACAACTCAATTGGTTAGTGGTCTGGAGGTCCGCAAGCATCCATTCCAATATGATAGTGATGACATACTGTGTTCTTGAGGTTCTGATTGAAGGAGAGAATGATTTCAGTAAATAGAAGTAGTGTGGATGTTCTTTGTGATTCAGACAAGCTTGTGGAGGTCTTTTTATTTTGTCTAGTTCATGTTGGTGGTCCGCATTGAAGATTGAGCTCATAATTGAAGAATTACTTCTAGATGATGGTGTTCTTCCTAAGTCTGGCTGATTGGATGAGTTACACATCCTGCAGATGATCTTGAAGATGTTCTGTGAAGAATGGCATGTTCCTAAAGAAAGATTGAAGACTCATATCTGTGTGGCCAATAGTGTGTTGATCTGCATGAAGTCTTTTTGTAATTAGTCATATTGTATTTATGTATTTGCTCTGTAATGTTTACCGACTTGGATGATTATCCCTAAGTTGATGTCTTGTATAAATAAGGAGTTGTAAAGTCATTTCAATGGTATCTTGTGGAGATGAGAGTGTGGTAGAGAGGAGCAGAGCGAAAAGGCAGAGTAGAAGTATTGAGCTTAAATGGAACTGACTCAAGCATGGTGAAGATGATATTCTTCAGTTTAATTATGTAATACTTATTATTCTGTAGACAATGTGTCTCCTATAGGCAGTGGGCCTCTTGTGAGCAATGTGCTTAGGTAGTGAGCCCTAATTGGCATGTGCCATTTGTTCTTTCTATTCTTCTACTAGAGAATACAATCTTGGGTTAGTCACCCTGTGGTTTTTCCCTTAACTGGGTTTTCCACGTCAAAATCTTGGTGTCTTATGTGTGTTTCTATTCTTGAATTATTGCATTATGTTTCCATGATTGATTTATTATTATGCTAATTTAAGAAAAGGTTTTAAGTGATTAATTGGAGGAAAGTTTCAGACAACTGATTCACCCCCCCTCTCAGTTGTTTGTCCTAAATCTAACAGTTGATGTCAGAGCCAAGTTCCTCTAAAAGGAGCTTAACCACTTGAGGAGATCCAGGATGTCGTCCTACAAGAAGGATAGTCCGAGGTTTGATGAAACCAATTTCACTCTTTGGAAAAGTCGCATGGAATGCCACTTGCAATGTATGGGAATGCAGTATTGGATCATGGCTTCAAAGAAATATGATCCTCCATAGAATGGTCCACGTACCGTAGATGAAATCAGAGATGCTGAAAACAATCTATGGACTAAAGAAGCTCTTCTAAGTGCCTTATCTGATTCAAAGCTAACAAATGTTATTGATCTAAAAACTGCATATGAGATTTGAAAAAAAATGGAACTTCTGCATGAAGGAGACAAGTATGTTCAATGTGCCAAGCTTTAGAGTCTGAAAGGAAAATTCAAAAACCTAAAGATGAGAGAAGATGAAAATATCACTTCATTTATGCCAAGAGTAAATGAGCTTGTTTGTGGCATTAGATGTGTTGGTGGAATCTTAGACGAAGATGAGATTGTTGGCAAAGTTCTCAGATCTCTTCCTGATTCTTACAAATATAAGGTTGTTGCTATTGAAGAATTCAAATCCTTCTCAGGTATCACTAGAGATCAATTGGTTGGTAAATTGGTTGCATTTGAATTAACCAAGTTTGGAGATGCACCCCCTAAGACTGAATCTACATTCAAAGCTAGCACCTCTGTAAAAGGAAAACAAAAGTCTGATCCAAGAGAGAACTCTTCAAGGAAACTATCATGGTATGAAAAAGCAAGAAAAGACCTAGAAGAAGATGAAGCAGAAGCTGCTCAACTTGAAGCCCTTATTGTAAAAAGACTGCCAAGAGGATTCAGTAAGTATGAGGGAAATTGCCTTTTAAGTGTTTCAACTGCAATAAAATTGGTCATTTTGCCTCAAGGTGTCCAAAAACATTTTCAAGGCCAAATCCTAATAGATCAAGGTTCTAGAAGAATTGTTACTATGTTCATGAAGATGATGATAATGAAGGAGTAACAGATGATGAATCAGAGATAGGAAACAAATCTGGAAGTGACTGGGTGTTTATTGCCATCAAAGAAGAAGATCCAATGCCCTCTAAATTTGTCAATCATAAAATTGTAGAAAGAGCTCTAGCTGCCCAAGTTGAAGAAAAGGATGATTGGGTTATTGACAGTGGATGCTCTCACCATATGACAGGTGACAAAAATAAGTTCATAGATTTGGAAAGGTATGAAGGAGGAGTGGTAAAGTTTGGTGATAATTCTGCTGGGAGAATCAGAGGTAGAGGAACCATTTCTTTTGATGGAAAGAACAAAACCAGTAATGTACTGTATGTTGAAGGTCTGAAGCACAATCTTCTCAGTGTTGGACAGTTAGTGGACAAAGGCTATGATCTCCGATTCAAGAATGGAAAAAGAAAGATCTTTGAAAGTTCCAGAACAAAGATTGCATCCGGTACCCAAACAAAAGGTAATATCTTCCACTTGGTTGGTACTGGTAAAAGTTGTTTATTTGTTCAAATTGATCAAAGCTGGTTATGGCATAGGAGAACGTGTCATGTGAATTTTGATAATATCATCAAGATAAGAAACACTCAGGCTGTAAGAGATCTTCCAAGATTGGTAAAACCTACCAATAGTTTGTGCAAAGAATGTTAGTTGGGTAAACAAAGTAGAATCTCATTCAAAAGCAAGGAACAATCTTCTACCGGATTATTGGACTTAGTTCATACTGATCTATGTGGTCTGACAAGAATTAGAAGTGTGCAAGGTGATAGATACTTCATGTTATTAATTGATGACCATTCCTGGATGATGTGGGTGACTTTTCTAAAAGAGAAATCAGAAGCTCTTGAGAAATTCAAAATATTCAAGGCTATGGTAGAAAATGAAACCAGATTAAAATTAAAATGTTTGAGGTCTGATAGACGTGGAGAATTCACATCTGGTGAGTTCATAGAATTCTATGAGAAACATGGAATAAAAAGACAATTGTCTACTCCTAGGACTCCACAGCAGAATGGAGTAGTGGAGAGAAAGAACCGGACCATCCAAGAAGCATCTAGAACCATGATGATGGAAGAAAATGTTCCTCAGATCTATTGGAGAGAAGCTATAAGCATTGTAGTCTATACTCTCAACCGAGTACAAATCAGAAGCAATACCAGTAAGACTCCTTATGAACTTTGGTTTGGCATCACTCCCACTGTGATGTATTTCAGAGTCTTTGGTAGCAAATGTTACATTAAAAGAGATGAAGATCTAGGAAAAATTGATGTTAGAAGTGATGAAGGAATATTCTTGGGTTACTCTACTCAAATCAAAGCATATCGGTGTTATAACAAGAGATTAAGGAAGATTGTAGAAAGTACAAATGTGAAGGTTGATGAAGGTATTGAAAAACCCTCAAGGTTTTATGAATATGATGAAGATGATCAAAATGATGTTTTTGTTCAAGAAGTCCAAGATCCCTCTAAAATTTAGATTTAGACTAATCTGATAAATCAGGAAGAAGAGATAAGTATAAATGAACCTGTTCAAGAATCAGAAGTGCAAGAAACTCCCAAAGTTCCCAAGTATGTAAGACTAAATCACTCTAAAGATCAAATCATAGGTGATAAAAGCAAAGGTGTACAAACAAGAAGAAGGATTGCTCAAGATTCAGAAGAGTATTGTCTGATTTCAAAGATTGAACCTAAGACATTGAATGAAGCTTGCAATGATGAAAACTGGACTAAAGCAATGGAGGAAGAGCTGATGCAAATTGAGAAAAATCACACTTGGGGTCTTGTTCCTAGACCTAAAAACAAGAATGTGATTGGAACCAAATGGGTCTTTCGGAATAAACTGAATGAAAATGGTGAAGTAGTCAGAAACAAAGCTAGATTGGTCTACAAGGGTTACTCCCAAGTAGAAGGAGTTGATTTTGAAGAAACTTTTGCTTTGGTGGCAAGAATTGAAGCAGTCATATTATTTCTTGCTTTTGTTGCCTTCAAGGATTTCAAAGTATGTCAGATGGTTGTCAAATCTACCTTCCTGAATGGTGACTTGGAAGAAGAAGTTTACATTGAGCAACCAGATGGATTTCAATTATCTGATCATGGTGATATGGTTTGCAAGTTGAAGAAAGCACTATATGGAATCAAGCAAGCTCCAAGAGCTTGGTATGAAAGATTGGATAAGCATCTTTTGAAGATTGGTTTCAACAAAGGTACTGCTGACAGTAATTTGTATTTCAAAATTGATCATGAAAATATCTTGATTGTTGAAGTGTTTGTTGATGATATCATTTTTGAAGGAAGAGATAGTATGTGCAAAACATTTGCAAATCAAATGAAAAGTGAATTTGAGATGTCCATGTTTGGGGAAATAAATTTCTTCTTGGGTCTGCAAATCACTCAAATAAAGAAAGGAATCTTCATTTCTCAGACCAAATATATGAAAGAATTGTTGAAGAAATTTGGGATGGAAGACTCAAAACCAATGAATAATCTCATGGCAACCAGATGTAAACTGAGCAAAGATGATGACTCTCTTAAGGTTGATCAGAAAAAGTACAGGTCAATGATTGGAGGACTATTGTATCTCACTCAAACTAGGCCTGACATTATGAATGTCATTGGTCTTGTTGCTAGATTCCAAGTTGATCCTAGAGAATCTCATGTCATGGAAATCAAGAGGATTTTTAGATATCTAAAAGGGATAGTTGAGTATGGATAGTGGTATCCCAGAAATCATGATCTTTCTCTTCATGCATAAACAAATGCAGATTGGGCAGGAGATGTGGATAACCAGAAGAGTACCAGTGGTGGAGCATTCTTTTTAGGGAAGAGATTGGTTTCTTGGCTAAGCAAGAAACAAGAGGCAATATCTCTGTCCACTACAGAAGTAGAATATATTGTAGTAGTAGCTAGTTGCACTCAAGTATTGTGGATGAAGCAAATGCTAAGAGATATCAGAGTGGAGTATGAAGAACCTATCACAATCTTCTGTGATAATTCAAGTGCAATTAACATATCAAAAAATCTGGTGTTGCACTCAAAGACCAAACATATAACCATCAAGTTTCACTTTTTGAGAGAGCAAGTGAACAAGAATGAAGTCAGATTAGAGTTTGTGCCTTCCAAGGATCAGATTGCAGATATTTTTACTAAACCTCTACCTAAGGACTCTTTTGAGTATCTCAGGGAGAAGTTAGGGGTTATTACCCCTCCGGTTCTAAATTAAGGTGCACTGATGTGCATTAGTCTGGTGGATCTCACAGTCATATCTTGTGGTCTGGATTGATGATGGGAAGCTGCTACTTAGGGGGAGTAGCTGGTATAATTCTAAAGGGATGCAAGTATGTGCCCTTTGCCATTGATGTCAAAGGGGGAGAGAAGACATGTGAAAAACAAGTAGTTATTGATCAAAAGGGAGCAGTAAAGGAAGAAAAGACATGTGAATGGTTGTTGTTGATAGGGGGAGTTAGGTTAGTAAGGAGAAGTTCTTGTCTTGATGGTTAAAACAGTTTTTCACATCATATGTTGCCATCAATGACAAAGGGGTTGATTGTTGCAAGTATGGGACTAACCAATGTTGTCATTGATGTCAACATACTCCTATTGCATTAATGATAAGGATTGGATGAGCTATGTGCTGAGGATATTGAGAAAATTAGTCCTAATCAGGAACAGAGAGGAACAATGGAGACAGTGAGGTAAAGATCCCAGCTAAGATGAAGATCAGAGGATACGCTTCAAAGGGTTTGTAGATATGTGTCTTAATATTATCCAGTAAATATTTTAGAGGTCCGTATAAAGATCTGAAGAAGTTACGGCCACTTAAGTAAAACCAGTGTTGGTAGGAGTTCAGAGGTGACAGAGTGACACAGATAGGTCTGGTAAGATCTGGATGTGAAAAATCTTGTTCTACAGATTTTGTGGAGTGTTTAGGAAGTCAATGTGGATTAACAACTCAATTGGTTAGTGGTTTGGAGGTGCGCAAGCATCTATTCCAATATGACAATGATGATAGACTGTGTTCTTGAGGTTCCAGTTGAAGGAGAGAATGATTTCAGTAAACAGAAGTAGTGTGGATGTTCTTTGTGATTCACGCAAGCTTGTGGAGGTCTTTTTATTGTGTCCAGTTTGTGTTGGTGGTCCGTATTGAAGATTGAGCTCGTAATTGAAGAATTACTTCCAGATGATGGTGTTCTTCCTAAGTCTAGCCGACCGGATGAGTTACACATCCTGCAGATGATCTTGAAGATGTTCTGTGAAGAATGGCATGTTCCTAAAGAAAGATTGAAGACTTATATTTGTGTGGCCAACAGTGTGTTGATCTGTGTGAAGTCTTTTTGTAATTAGTCATATTATATTTATGTATTTTCTCTGTAATGTTTACTGACTTGGATGATTATCCCTAAGTCGATGTCTTGTATAAATAAGGAGTTGTAAAGTCATTTCAATGGTATCTTGTGGAGATGAGAGTGTGGTAGAGAGGAGTAGAGTGAAAAGGCAGAGCGGAAGTATTGAGCTTAAATGGAACTGACTCAAGCATGGTGAAGATGCTATTCTTTTGTTCAAGTATGTAATACTTATTATTCTGTAGACAGTGTGTCTCCTGTAGGTAGTGGGCCTCTTGTGAGCAGTGTGCTCGGGCAGTGAGCCCTAATTGGCATGTGCCATTTGTTCTTTCTATTCTTCTAATAGAGAATACAATCTTGGGTTAGTCACCCCGTGGTTTTTCCCTTAACTGAGTTTTCCACGTCAAAATCTTGGTGTCTTATGTGTGCTTCTGTTCTTGAATTATTGCATTATGTTTCCATGATTGATTTATTATTATGCTAATTTAAGAAAAGGTTTTAAGTGATTAATTGGAGGAAAGTTTCAGACAACTGATTCACCCCCCCTCTCAGTTGTCTATCCTAAATCTAACAAGAATGAATAGCACTTGCACATTCAAAAGCATTCATTGCCTATGTGTATCAAATGAAATGCTAGGATTGAATAGCAAAAGCCCACAATTTTTTATAAATGGTGGAGACTGTGGAAAATGCTAAGGCTATGGATTCGTTGGCCAACATAGATGATGCTCCAAAAAATTTATTCAACTAGTGATAGTGGAGGAATGATGAGTTTTGGTTCATGGGATTTATTAATTACCACAAAGCTCTCAATAGTCTGATATACTGTCTTCCAATGCTGCATAATGACATGGGCCATAGGGATACAAGACAATCATCATTCACTTAAATACATGGAAATTGAACTTCCACAACTCTTTAGTGTATAAAATTTCATAGATCAATATAATATTATTAACAACTTACATTAAATCAGTGAACAATAAATCAATTAATAAACTCTACAGCTTTTCTCATTCAAACAACCCTGGCATAATTAAATTTCCTATTGAATAAATGCTCTTGTCAAACATATTAGCCTTTAGTTTAGGAAATAAAAAACATATATTTGACTTTTACAAGGTAATAATGGATAATTGATAAATAATTTATTTATTTTATAGAATTAAAAATATATAATTATTTATATTATAAGATTTTAAAATTTCAATTGTATTTATATACTGTATATTTAAAAATGAAATGTAACAACTTCAAATATAATATATTATATACCATATCAAATATATTGTATTTATATATTTATAAGTATAATATAATATTATAAAATTGTATATTTAGATTAAACACATTGTATATTTAATAATTATATTTATTTATAATTTAATTATATTTAATTTATATATAATATGTAATATAATTAAATTATGGATTTAGATGTTTTCCCTTGTGAAGTATCTTTTGATTTAGACCCATCAATTAATATCCAGCTTATTTTATGTCTTGTGGTGTTGGCAAGTATCATGTGGATCTTAAATCATATGGTATTCCATCTTTATATATGGATCCTTCTATCTATGGTAAAACACCTAAAGCATATCTAGACTTTAAGGAAACATGCATGTGTGAAAGTGATTCTAAAAGTGACAAATCTAGCAAACCGTTATCACCTCCTTAATTAATTGACAAATCTATGGTCTTAGATACAATCTAATGAAAAATCTTGGATATAGAGAAATTTGACTAAGCAAGCATAAACAAAAATATAGAAGATTTGTTGAATCTCAAGAAGCTACGAAACAACGTGGTATAGGTCATCAGCTTGATGAGATTACCCAATAGGTAAAAGAGAGTAAAAATGAGAATGAAAACAACCCCACATTGCACCTACTATCCAGATCCTAATGAGGCTTCGTGTTCATTTATTTGTTGTGATCTTGATTATGGAGTCCCTTTTGGACCATTGATTCATCCGTCTTTTTGGGCTTCCAATACATTATCACAGATCATTGACTGGCATAGATAACATGTGTGACATTAGTATTTATGGTACATTTTACATCCACACATACATATTAACCAAAACACATTTAAAAACCAGATCAATCTTAGAGACAATGTTATACATTATTCACATTAATACATGACTCGTATGTGATACATTATAACCATTTCCCTATGATGCCACCTCTTGACATAAGATACATATTGATGATCATATTGACTTATGATGCTTAAATCTAACTACTATGACACATTTTTGGACCACACATGATCCAATCTTCACTAATTATACATCATTTATTAATGTTCCATACACATTTATTGTTTTCTAACTTTATGATATTACATTACCATACTTTTCTTTTAAAGCTTTAGTATTTGAGCATTCATTGCCTTGTGATTATATTAGAAGCACAATGCCTTCCCTATCCTCATTCATGATCTTCATTAACCTATTTTTTCCCATCTAGGAGCATCTCACTTTTCGCAAGTACTTTCATGATTATATCTATCAACACAAGTCATATTATTGGTCATTACACAAGGTTATCAAGTTGTCATATTAGGTTAGCACATTTTGACTATGAGATTACACTGTGATATTCATTGGGACCATTTTTGGGAGCATCATATACCCCCTTATGATTATCATTGATCTATTTTTCTTCATAGAGCACTTATCATGTGATCTTGTCTTATGTGCTTGTACTGATCTACCTTGTTTCCTAGAGCACTTGTCTATTATTTCTCTGTTTTCATATCATATATTGAGCTTATATTATCATATCATTATTGTGGAAGGATGTATTCATGAGTCATGCCATGTATATGAAAGGTACAAAATAACTAGAGCCATACAAATATAATCATGGCATGAAAGGGATGTTTGCAAACTTAGGGTGTATAAGTTGCCTTTAAGACCTCTCTAAGGGATATTTTGAGAAACTTGCAATGCTTTCTAGTCTTTTTTGTTTGAAAAGATTTTATTTGAGATGCTAAATTTCTTATAAGAGAGCTACAACATTTGGTTTTATAAGTATCATTTAAGGAGGAATTTAAGAATTGTTTTTTAAAATGCTCCATGGACTTTGATCTCCTTAAGACATTACCTATGTGCATTGTTTAAAATTTTAAAACCTTTTTGCCTTGTCAATTGTAATACTTTCTCACCATCATATGTCACTTGTAACATGAAGAGAATACTCAGTGAGGCTTGAATCCAATTCATGATGAGGTTGGATGCATTACTTAAACCTTTTATTTGTCAGATTTACAATTTTCTCAAATTTCTAGGATGAGTACACCAAAGAGTTGTGGAATTTCAATTGCCATGTCTTTATGTGAATGATGATTTCCTTATATCCCTATGGCCCATGTCATTATCTAGCATTGAAAGATCTTTGTGGTATTTAATAAATCCTATGAACTAGAACTCATGATTGTCCACAATAATCACTTGAATATACTTTGAGGGATCCACAACCTTCACCTTCACCATGGGTATCACCACAACTTGTCCCACTCAAAACACATTGCCTTCCTTGTAGCTCAGTCTTATGACAAACTTTTTCCCCACAATCAACTCCCTCTTATGCCTTTATTGTGCTCACCCCAAGTTCTCCCAACTCACTATAGACTTTGCACCTTCTTCACAATACATCCATGCACTTGGTACATTTCTAACTCTATGTTCTTTCCTTGAAATACTTTCCTCCTCCTTGTCAAACTTCATAACTAGACCTCCCAAATGAACTTCATCTTCAACATAGCCCTCTTTCAAACTTTGGCCTCCAATACACAATATTGTCTCAAAATTTTGACATGGTCACCTAAATCTCACATGTCCCTATCATCCTTGCTCCAAGCTCAACATGTCCTCGATAATCTTCTTGCTCCCCGAGCTTCCTTGATTTAGCACTTTGCATCCAATGTCTTTCCCATGCCTTCACTTCAAGAATCCAACAAAGGAATTCAAAGATAGTTATCCCAGGATATCCAAGATTGAATCTTCCTTCGAATCATATCTGGACCAACCAAGAAGCTTGATGAAATAGATAGAGATGGAGAGAAAAATATTGAGAGAGATAGAAAGACAAAGATGAAGAGAAATAGATATAAAGAAGGAGAGAGAAAGAAAGAGAGATGGTAAGATTGCAATAAATTATAATCTATGTAGATCATGTATATCTTGAATAGCCAAATATAAATCTATTGATAGTTCAAGATGATTGAAATGGATTGAGTCGTCGTCCATCTTTCGTTCCATCATCAATTTTTTCTGTCATGTTTTCATTCTAGTTTTTTTCTCAATGATGCAGAGGCTTTTCTCGGTTTCATGACTCATTAGGTTACAAAGTCATATCACAATCTATTAGAATGTTTTTTTCCCCTAGTGACAGTTTATGTAACGACTTATTCTCTTTTACATTAACAATGTGACACCACTTTTCCTTGACATTAAATTTTAGTTTTTTAATAATTTTATCATTTCATCTTTGGTTGGTTAATTAGATTAACGTGGATGTTTATGTATTAGTTTAGGTATTTGGTTGATGAAATTAAAATGAGAGGTGATTTATTTATCTTTAGTAAATATGTTATATAATTTTAAATGTTTAAGTTTAGAATTAGTTAATTGAAAATTTAATATTGATGTTTATGATAATAATTTTAGTGGAGTTTTAAGTTTAATGTCTAAAAATTAAAAATGTAAAATAAATCTATTTTTAATTTGTTTATGTACCATTTTATCTAATTTCATTTTTTTTATTGGTCATATTTATGCATTTTTATCAGAGAACATAATCAAAAATTTATTAGGATATGCTTAACATTTGAATAGGGGCTGAGATACCCATAACTCAAAATGGTCTAGGACTCAAGGCACTTATGTTTGTGATGTGAGTCTGAGAGGCAGTCTTTCAAGATCGACATCTAAACACAAGGATCTTGAAATGCATTAAGATTATACAAATTAATTCATGACACTTGAGAAAACAAAAAATTACATGTGCCATAGGGATACAAGACAATCATCATTCACTTTAAGACATCCCATCTCCAAGCTTCATTGATTCATACATGGCACAACCAATACAATTAGAAACAATGTCGCTTATTGAAGTGGCTAAAAAATAGACATTTGTAGCATCTTAGAAGCCCAACAAATGGAAATAACACTTCACACCGGCTATTGTTTGAGTCTCCCCCCATTTCACCACTAGCCTAGCAGTAGATGATCAATATTTTCAAGCATTATGTTGGAGTAAACTACTGCTATACTAGCCATTCAAAACCATTCACAATGATATTGGTTCATTAGAGAAATATATTACAGCCCATTGGGAAAGAGTTTCAAACAACTACCATCCATAGAATTTGCACCATACATCTCCAAATCTATTGAAAGAAATTGATGATGAAACTCCTTCTGACTGGGGACATGCAATACTACAAGAAGAAAATCTTGATGAATGGAAAGTCTTGTCAAGTCTATACCTAGGCCTGCCATTACAACTAGATGGGCTTAACATGCTTGGGAAACAAGAATATGACTGGTACATGGCACTATCACTTGCAAATAATTGACTGAAACAAATAAATAAATTTACTTGTATACCTACTTTTACCCACTACTATTCAAAAAGAAATTTACTTGCATGCATGTCAACATATTTAATTTACTCCTAATGTAGGAGGACAACACATACCACTACATTCTTTCAATGTTCAAATGATGGATGGACAACAACCATTCACCAAGAATGAAAGTGTATGCTCTCTTCTCAAGAAACCATTAATTACTTTTATCTACATGCTATTTTGGCGTACCCATTGCACATTAAAGGGTGATTTCCAGTTGATATAGAAGTTGATCAAGTGGAACCCAACACTAATATAATTTAAAACCAAAAGATGTTATTAAAGTTTATTCTTGATTCTACTAGAAAATAATGTGTAAGGATCACATTTTGTAGTCAATGGATGTAATCAATGTTCAAATTTAAAATATTTAATAAATAGTTAATGTTTTATCAAGATAGGTGGCAAAGAAATGACATATACAAATCTAATTCCCAATATTCTAAATTGACATAAATTGTATACATTATGTGTCTAAAGATTTGAGAACACATATTCCAATATAAAGTCTAGGGGCAAGGGGCCAGTAGCCACCCACCCTAACTTCGCGCACGTCAAGCTCGTAGCTAGATATATTGGATTTCGACAAATTTTTTGGGTTTCCCCATATGTGACTTAAGAGATTAAAGCTATTCTTTTAGTACATGGGTGTTGTCCATTTTGTATGGTAAACTATTGGTGCATTTGTGAACATCTATTGGTGCATTTGAAATTATTTATTAGGTTGGTTAATGCCATGTATTGGTTTTTGTTAAGGTTTTAATTGGGGTGTCAGTGTGCAAGGACATAGTGGTTATTGGAGCGTGGGTGGCAACTTGCCCCTTTCCCCTATATATAAAAAATATGAATATTAATTGTCTCAAATACATATAAAGTTGTTACTCATAAAAAAGACTATAATACAAATATATAATCCTTTAATAACAAAGTTGTTCTTCCTGGAAACAAAAGGAGACTTGTGCAAAAGGACCTTAGCTTTAAGGAAAATACGATTGTGGATTCTCAAAATTCTTTGGAAAATTTTGGCTTCAAACCACTTTGATTTTGGGTTGGCTTCTTGTGGAGCATTGTATTGTCTTTTGTAGTTGTTTTTAGTTGTTTTGTGGTTGTCTTGTTGGTGGTGTATAGTGTTTTCCTTTTGTTTGTTTTGTTGGACTTCATTGTCTTATCCTCCTTATTGTAAAAGCGTCGGGGCACTTTCAAAATCCCTACTTACCTTAATAAAAAACAAAATGGATTATCAAGTGTTCCATCAACGAAACTTCAATGTCCCATATCTACTCATGAACATAACATCTTCAAGTCATACTTGCCCAACAACTAGTCATTTCCACCGTGAATGCCTATAAGTATTACATCAAAGCTATAAGGCTCACCAATCAAGTTGTCAAAATAATTTGAAAGAATTAAAAAATTTAGACCAAACAAGCAATCAAATTTCTAACCATAATTCAAATATTTTAATATCCGTCAAATCCATCCATTGATTCTTCAATTTGACATGATTTAATTCTAACATTTCAATATCATCCAATCAAATGAAAGCATAGAGATCAACAACAATTCCTTTATGCCATGGCTACAAATACATCCTTTTCTCTACTAGATTTTTTCTATAGCCCATACAAAAATTTCTTCAAAGTTTAGATTATACTATACTTTTTGTATGCTACTATCCACCATACATAATCATCAAGCTATTGTCCATATTATACTTTAGTTTTTTCACTCTGCTATCTACCATACATAATCATCAAGCTACTATATTGTTGGGAGTCTACTATCTACATGTTACATCCCCAGCTTTGATTATATTTAACTTTTACTTTTTATGAGATTAACTAGATCAGTAATCATAGATTAATGATTTGACGTTTGTGGAAAATGTCAGGATAAATCATTGGTTATATGGATTATGATTAATGTTGTTAAATTAGACATGAGATTACATGTAATTGAGATTATTTAGTATGATGCATAATGATTTGATGATGATACACTGATCATGGTTTCGAATAGTTGTGAGTGTAACCAGGAAAAGAGAATTCCAATTCCAAGAAGGGAAAGAGAGTATCACCTGAGAGAAGGAAATAGATGTTATGGAAAAAGATAGTTTACTATGTAAAGTTTTAATGTTATTCTTTACGTGAACCATTACGAGACATGGTATGTTTTGGCCAATCTCTCTTGTTGAGTCATTTTGATCTGACTAATTGTCATCATGACAAGTTAAGGTTTCTTGATGTCTTTTACATCAATCTAACTAAATAAATGTTCTCAAAACATTATTGTTAGTCATAGTTAACCTCTGTCTTTGTCAAGCTCTCCTATATGTTTATTTATTACATCTGAGTATATCGATTTATTCACTCTAGACATTTTGCTAAGATTGTGAAATGGGGAAAGTGAGCTTCAACCCCTCATTTGCATTTTGATGCTTACTCCATGTTTTCCATGTTGTTAGTAATGTTATTTTGGTAATGGTATAGATTACCATATTATATATTATAGTATATTTTATGATGCATATATACATGTATTATATGGTTATCATTATTTGTTTCACCACCTTTCACTATGATATTTAGCTAGTGATGTATTATTACCACATGCTCATGGCTGATGCAGTCCATATCCCTCAAAATAGAAGGAGTGGGAGAAGTGCTTTGGAAGACCAAACTGACCCTTATTTGTAGCTTGATCGAGGCTACATGCTCTTGATGGGAGAGCTTCTAGGAGGATGGTGGATCTATTCTTGCGGGAGTGGGAAAGAGAGTGAAAACTCTTGAAACCTCAATAGAGGAATGGATCTTTCTTTTTGGAAAGTGAGTATTGAATTCCAAAAAAAAAAGAGAAACGAAGCTTTAGGAAAAAGCAATGTGAAATCTGTGAGAAGTTGAAGCTCAAGAGAGGTTGTAACTTAGATTATTACTACACTGACTTCTCATAGTCGTAGGTATTCCATTAACTATGTAGCATGTAATGTGATACAATATTATGTTCTTAAGCTGATACTTACGACCTTAAAGGCTGAATTCTATAGTAAAGTTTGTTATGATCGTTGAAGCTTGTCAAAGCCATGAGGCCGAGGGTAATAAACTTTGTTATGACTGTTGGAGCCCATCGAGGCCATGGGGTTGAGGGTCATAAACTTTGTTATGACTGTTGGAGCCCGTCAATGCCATGAGGCTGAGGTCTTGGAACTATGTTTATATTAGTTAAAATCTTGACTATGCCTTTATGGGTGAAGCATATGATGTCCTTAACAGAGCTATGGAGGCCGATAAGGCTAACATCATACCTCACTGCCAAAGCAATATATATGAATATTTACATAACCATGGTATTGGCCTATATTTATACAAACTGTATTCAAGACTATAAACTCTTTAATCTTTATATGAGGCTGAATTGAAAGCCTATTGTTGGCCATACTTTCAAAGATAAAGAAAGATGGGGAATAACTCTATGACTGAGTAGTTGGCCAAGAGCCATTCCACACATTCTGTGTGCTATATCTTTATGGATATAATGTTGTAGACTAAAATCTTAAGATTCTTGGCATATGATTTATATTATAAAGATTTCTTCTTATAAGCTTTATGTACATGCCTTCAATTGTCTCATGATAGAAAGAGAGCAGTAGGCTCTTCTTGATCATTAAAGATGACTAAGTTGGTAATGATAACATTATCACACTATATATATAATGAACTTTGGTTATGAGATAAGATGCATGGAAATAATCTTGCATTATTTTGAAAAAAAATCGATAGAGCAGGATAGATAAATGATTGTGTTATCTTTTTTAACACTATTTGCAAATATGGAAGGTATTATTGTTACCTGTCATGTCCCTAGTAAACTAAGAATATTTCTTTGTCAAAAGTTGATATATTTATTGTTATCTTGAGATAACTAATGATTTTATAATGATGTCAGGATTGGAAATGATAACTCTCTAAGTACATCTGACATTTATGATAAAATATGAAACTTGTTTTACATTGGTATTATTGATTTAAATGAACCATGTTTTAGTTAACAAGGATCAGATGGAGATCCATTAACCTAAACATTTATTCAAACTCATCTCATAGAGATGTTATCCACAACTGATTTTGTGGTAAGAAACCAAGAACTTATGTATTTAAGAAAGGAATAGAGTGACGAGGAGTCATAGATTCCATGTTGTAGATACAACAAGAAAACCAATGAAATTTAGTCTAGGAACGGAGTTGGAAGTCCAAGAGGATGGACTAAATTTGTGACTAGGAAGGGTCAACCAAAAACACTATAGGATGAGATAACTTCTAAGTTGAGTTAGAAGTGTGTGAACATTCGACTATGTTCATTGCGAAATGTTTATTTATATTAAAACTTTGGCCAAAGTAATGCATCCATCTCTACATGCATTAGCCAGTTCATTGTGCTCCAGATGACATAACCATCCAGTGGTGTCATACATAGTTAGAGTGGATCTATAGTTGTATGACCATGATGAGTTATGAAGGACACAACACTAGAACTCAGATGTCAAACCTTATGGTTCTTTATATCTACTTCCTTCGTGAAGGGTAGGGTCACTTCTAGGTAGGAAGTTGTGTGGGGAACTGCTGGTCTGTGGTTGGAGGAAAAGCACTCAGGTGATGCTCTCCTTCCCAAGAAGATGACAAGCTAAGACTTATGAAGACAAATATCAATATTCCAGATGTAGTATATTCTATTATATGACTTGACAGTCAAGAATTTTATGTAAAACTTATCATTATTTCCATGAGCAAAAACATTATGATTGTAAAGTGAAGGAATTTACTATTATGTTATCTTTGAATATGTTGCAAATTTTAGTTATGAAATTATTTAGAAAAGATATGTATTCAATTATTGATTATGAATTTGATTATTTTAGATAGAAAAATTATTATGTTGATCATGACTATTTACTTAATGGTAAATTGAGTTATTAATCAAGGTAATATGAGTTGACATGTTACACTACCACTGTAAGTTCTCCAAAGATGAAAATTTGCAATTACTAATGTGTATGGGATGACATCTAGATATGAAGTGATGCTAACTTCAATGGTGCACTGTATGCAACATTAAACATGAAATGACACTTCACCCTTAATGGTTTTATTCCCGAATTCTTGTTGCATTTTCAACATGCAGTTGTTCACTTTCACTATGCTTGTTTCATGGCTTTGAAGGGATCTTAAGTGGACAAAATTTGGAGGCCTACATAAAGGGATTGTTATAAGTAATGGTTGGAAAGAATGTATCCATAAACACAACCATGGGAGGGTAGAATTCCATTCATTTATTATTCTTGGAGATGTATTATTCTCCAATTAAGAAGATTTTCAAACCAAAACTAGATGAAAATGTTTTAAATCAAGAGTTAGTAATTTTTTCACCTAATGAAACAAGAGTAGCATTGAGTTGATGAATGTAGCATCCATTGTTGGGATTTGAATATAATGAAAATGATCCACATTATTAGGAATTGTTAGGAGAGAGTGATTATGGTTTGGAACATTTATTAATTTTAAAATCAGTTTCACAATTCCCTATGTCTTTAGAATCAAGATATGGTTTAGATGTGGAAGTAAACCTAATCCCCATAATCACCTCTAGGGCTATAAAAAGTACTTAATGAAACTGCTAGGTAGAGAGTTAGAAGAGGAATACAACAAATTTAAGTACTCTAAATTAGAAAATGAAGATAACTTAAGATAGTTACTAACTCTATAATTAGAAATCAAGAAATTTGCAAATGAAGAAAGTATAATAAAATCATATTTTGTAATTAGGCAACAAGAATGTTTTGATAAATTAGGAAGCATTTGTATAAATTCATTTTCATTATTCAAAATATCTAGACTATCATCATGTAAAAGTAATCAAGCACCATCATTATGATCCTCTAATAAATCATCATCATCATCATCATCATCATCAAGCCATGAGTGATGGTTCCATAAAAGATGTTCAAATTTTCAATTATTAATGTGTTAATAAACAAAACTATAGGGAGGGTACACTTGAATTGCATTATATAGTAGTTTAAAGGTATTTGTTGGGTCTCTTCTAAAAACAAATTTCATTACAAACATGTTTAGACACATATCAAACAAAAAATATGAGGAAGGAACAACAAGTTCACATTTATCCCTTCTTTATGTTATCTTAATAAAAACAAGTTCACATTTACATATAATGAGCAACAAGTACAAAATTTAATTGTGCAACTATAATGGTTTGAAATTTTAGAAAATACAGGGTTTGAGATTGAGAAATGGTTTCCATCCATGTCAACTCCCAAAATATTGTAAGTAGAAAGGGTTTCCAACCCTACCAAGACCATGTAAATGTCTTCCAACCCCACTAACACCATGAAAACATAATGTGAAGTAAGGCACTTAATTCTAATATAGTAATAATTATTAGAATTTTGAGATAATCAATACTAAATCCAACTTTATAATTTTTTCACAAATAATCAAAATTTTGATTAACCATTTCCACAAAACACATTAATACAAATTACCAATTGAAAAAACTAAATATTTAGATTTATAACCTAAATTTGAGAGGTCACAATGATGTTCAAAGAAAAGATTTAAATTTCCATAAGTAATTAATGTGTTAGAAAACATAGAAGAGAGCCATACAGTTGTGTTCATAAGCACACCAAAATTGAAGCAATAATTTTGTATAAATCTTGTTCATGGAGACATTTCATTCTGCATATAGTGCAAGAAATTGGCCAAAGAAAAAAATTACAAACTACACATAGTTTAGGTTGTTAAGTCTAAAAAAGGATAATGATAACCATTAGATGTAAACTAGATCAAACCCTCTTTCACAATAACATTCAACGACAAGACCAAGCTAAATCACTACCAAATGGAGGTGGACTTAACTACATATCTTGTACTCACGAGTGCTATAGAAAGATAATATTTAATCAAGCCTTTTTATCAAAACCCTAGGTCAATAATGCACTAAACCCTAGTTCTATGATGATTTGATTATAACAGAAGATGTACAAAAAATCTCCAGAAACCAATTGCATAGGGAAGATCAGGAAGATGATAGAACGTGTGTCCCAGAAGCAAAGATGTTAGAGGACTATTTTGGGACCATCCAAGTCCTGGAAGATTGAACCTATAGAAACTGTAAACTAAAGAAATGTTGTAGAGACTACCTTGATACTAGATCTGAAGTTAGTAAGGGCAGAAAGACTAGGGCGCCACTGCCCAAGTCTTGCATAGAGGAATATTTTGTAACTATTGTCAGATCCCAAAACCCTAATCCTTGCTCAATCTTCCTATATCTTCATATTTCCTGGATCTCACTCCTGTAATCTGCACATAAGAAGAAGAAAAGGGGTTTGGGTGTTACGGTGTTTAGGGACTTTCCTCAGTCGAATCCTGGGATAGCATTCTGAAAGGAAGGTAGGTGTGCAAAGATTGCTTCCTACACTAATCTAATGAGGGGAGGAGAGTGCAAATTCATATTTATCCTTACTATTACAACAATGTTAAACTACTAATAGAGATATTGTAGAAAACATATAAACAAGAAAGCAAGACAGAAGAAGAGAGACACAAGATATATGTGGGGAAAACCCTTATGGGTGAAAAACCCCACACTCCAAAACATAGCTCAAATGTATTATGTAAACAATGAAGGTTAGAATACAACACAGAGCCAATGCTCTTGTAGGAGTCTTCGACACTCATATCTGGAGATGATCTGAAAGCATAATAGTACCTGTAAAACTTGTAATACATCACCTCCTCAAAGCACCTATTTATATAGAAGATACAGGGCAAAATTGGCTCTATCTTGGAATGGGCATCCAACATGGCCTCATGGCCCAAAACCCATGCCTATGGACACTTGTCCAACCTTGTATAATGTTCCTAACACTTGTCAAGTCACCCCATCCCAAAGAGGTTGCCTATTCCAAAAATGGGTAATGACAAATGCTTCTACGAATCTTAAAACCATCAAAGAATCTACCATAGTTGTCATAACTTATAGCTGTAAGAGAATCTGTCATACACATGCTATAACTAACATATTCTATTACAACATGTCATAACCCACCTTGGGGCACCCAAAGATGCCTTCCTCAAAGATTCTCTTCGACACATGTCCTCCCCTATCACAAAATCACCTATTTCTGACTCTTACATGTCATAACTTTGTCATAGGAATCTGTCATAACTGTTTGGGTCAATATTCCCTTACACAACATCCAAGATGCTGACACATGGAAAAATATTCCTACCACTAAGTGGGACACCTATCTCCTCATGTGAGGACAAAAATACATGTGGTCATATGCCATGTAGGATGACACTTCACTGTGCCAACTCCCACAATATGACAACATAGGATTTACATCCAAATAATACAATGTAAAAATACAAGGAATTACCAAGGTTAGACACCTTAATTCCCAATATTCTCCCACTTGTCGAACACCTTGTAAGAGCCAATAGAATTAATAGGATTTAAGTGCTATAGGCTGAGAAGCCCATAGACTCCGAACACCATATGAACTTCTCTGTGCCCACTGGTTTCATCAATGCATCTGCAACATTATTCAAAGTATCTACCTTCTTGAAATTTACCTTCCCATCCTCTACCATGTCTCGCACGAAGTGAAACTGTACATCAATATGCTTTGTTCTAGCATGGAAATTTAGATTCTTCGCAAGGCAAATCGCACTCTGACTGTCACAATTGATCGTAATCTGACCTGCATCAACACCAATATTTGAACATAATCTCTTAAGCCAAATGGCTTCCTTGCAAGCATGAGCTATAGCGATGTACTCAGCTTCTATAGTGGACAAAGAAACCACAAGTTGTCACTTACTCATCCAACTAATTGCACCATAAAACATAGTGAACACATAGGCACTGGTGGATCTCCTACTGTCAATGTCACCTGCCCAATCAGAATCCACAAATCCATGAATACAAACTAAATGCAGAGGTCCTATAGCATTACCGTGATAGCATATGGAATACTTGGAAGTACCCCTCAAATATCAGAACACTCGCTTAACTGCATCCCAATGTACTCGTCCAAGATTAGCCATAAATCAACTAAGGACTCCCATTACTTGGGCAATGTTTGGTCTTGTATAGACCATGGCATACATCAAACTACCAACAACACTAGTATAAGGTACTCTGCTCATGTCCTCCACCTCACTAGAAGATTTTGGACAATCACTAATAGAACACTTTGTCCCCAATGAAATAGGGACACTCAATGGTCTACAATCTACCATGCTGAACCTATCCAACACAGTCTTCACATACTCTGGCTTAACCAAAGTTTTCTATTAGCTCTGTCTCTTCTAATTTCCATTCCCAAAATGTACTTGACTACCCCAAGATTTTTCATCTCAAACTGTGCTGACAACTGAGACTTCAAATTAGAAATCATATTCTTACCATTCCCAATCAACAACATATCGTCAACATACAATGCAATAATGAGAATGTGATCATTGTCAAATTTGTAATACACACAATGATCATATTTTGATCTCAAAAATCCCACGGACAACACAAAGGCATCAAATTTCATATATCACATCCTAGGAGACTTCTTCAAACCATACAAAGACTTCTTAATCTTGCAAACCAAATTTTCTTTACCTTTCTCTATGTAATGCTTTGGCTGTGACATGTAAATCTCTTCCTCCAAATCACCATTAAGAAAAGTTGTCTTCACATCCATCTGTTCTACCTCTAAGTCATAAGCAACTGCAGGAGATAACAAAAATCTAATGGATGTCATCTTTGTAACAGGAGAGAAAATTTCACCATAATCAATTCTCTCCACTTGTGAATACCCCTTCGCAACCAATCTAGCCTTTTACTTTTCAACACTGCCATCTGCACCAAATTTCTTCTTGAACACCCATTTGCAACCAACGGGTTTCCGTCCATCGAGAAAAGGCACCAAGTCCCATGTTTTGTTTTTTTCCAAAAAAGCCATCTCATCCTCCATGGCCTCCTTCTAGGAACATGCATCTTTCATGCCCATAGCCTCTTTCATAGTTCTAGGCTCATCAATGTTAGTAAGTAAAGCAAAAGCACAACTAGAATCAAGTAATGTGTAACCAAACCTATCAGGTTGATTTCATGTTTGTGTAGACCTCCTCAATGGCTGAGGTTGAGGTTTTGCTTCTTCTTCTTCTAAGCTTTCAGAGCTGCTAGAGCTCTCCTCATCATTAGGTCTCACAGGGTCTATCAGTTCAGTCTTCTCAGGGGTAGAAGGAAACTGAACTACATATTCTTTCTTTTTTGACGGTTCTAGCTATAGAACAATAGAAGAAGGTGTTAGCTCTTTGAAGATAACACTTCTACTATACAACACTTTTTCAGCCATAGGATCCCAAAGCTTGTATCCTTTCACACCGACACCATAGCTAATGAAAATACATTTAACAGCCTTGTTCTCCAATTTAGACCATTTCTCCCTAGGCACATGTGCATATGCCTCACAACCAAAAACATGAAGATGCCTAACTGAAGGTTTCTTACCAGACCACACCTCCATAGGTGTTTTGCCAACAAGAGTTGATGTAGGAGTCCTATTTACCAGGTAGCAAGCAGTGGCAACAGCTTCAACCCAAAACTTTTGTTCAAGGCTTGCTCCACTAAGCATACTCCTAGCCTTCTCCATCAGTGTCCTATTCATCCTCTCTGCAACTCCATTTTGTTGTAGGGTGTATGGAGTTTTCTTATGCCTTTCAATCCCTTTCTCTTTGCAGAACTTATCGAACTCTGCTAAATAAAACTCACCACCGTTGTTAGTTCTCAAACACTTAATCTTTTTACTAGTCTGATTTTCAGCAAAGGATTTAAACTCCTTAAATTGACTAAAGACTTCAATCTTGCTTCTGATAAATAAACCCATGTCCTTCTACTGTAATCATCTATGAAAGATACAAAGTATACAGATTTTGAAATCGAAGGAACATTAACAGGACCAAACACATCAGAATGAATAAGATCCAATACACCAGAAGACTTGTGAGAACTAGAGTAAAACTGAACACAATTTTTCTTTCCATAAATGCAATGTTCGCAAATGTCAAACTTGAGATTACAATCATTTAACTCCTCAATGAGGTTTTTATTTTTAAGGGTTCTAAGACCCTTCTCACCAATGTGGCCATATCTCAAATGCCACAACATAGTCTTTTCAGCAGGAAGCTTAGCTTCCATAGCATGTGCACTACCATCTGAATTAGTTACAACATATTTCTTCACTGCACGTTCAGATGGTGGGGATGAAGTGACTACAGCTCTTTTCTTTGAGTCAGAAGAACTATTGCACTGTGAAGTGCATGCCTCCAGCTAAAACAGAGTACCCCTCCGAGTACCCTTCGCAAGCACCATAGATTCTCTTGTCATCTTGCATCCATCCTTCGAAAAGACAACTTGCACACCTGCATCATTCAACATACTTACAGAAAGCAAGTTTCATACAAGGCCTGGAATGTACATAACTCTAGTGATCCCCTTCACTTGTCCATCAGGGAATCAGATTGAGACTCTTCCACGACCAAAAATCTTCAGATGAGAGTCATCACCTAGGTGCACTCTTCCACCATCAAACTCTTCATATTTCATGAACCAACTTCGATGCGAGGTCATGTGAAATGATGCACCAGAATCAATCAACCACACATCATCACATGCATGGGGGCTAGGGCTACGATGAAGCAATCACCATCATCTTGTGACATGTCAGAATCTGAATTTGGGGCTGATTTCTTTTTCTTTTTCTTCTCTTCTTTGTATTCCTTTCAGAAATGCCCAGATTTGCCATAGTTCCAATAGAAAGCCTTGGACTTTCTACGATATTTGGATCTCCCATAGGATTTGGATCTACCCCTCTCAGCTTTCTTGTCTTTCTTCTTCCCTTTGTCTTTGGGTCTTCCACAAACCGCAAGAGAATATTTGGCTAACTCGGTTGTCTTCCTCTGCATTTCTTCAGATAACAATGAAGAAACCACATCTTCCATCTTGAAGGTGGTAGTGGTGCTTCCGATAGCCATGACAAGGTGATCCCACAAATCTGGCAAAGAACAAAGTAGGGTCATGTAACGATCCTCCTCCTTGATTTTCACACCCACATATATCAACTGTGCAACGATCATGTTGAAAGCATTCATGTGGTCCACAACAGATCCTCCATCTTCCATCTTCAGAGCAAATAGCTTCTTTTTCAGAAAAAAGCTTGTTCACCAAGGACTTGGCCTGATAAACATCTCCCAGCTTCTTCCAAAGATCTTTCACGGTCTTCTCTTCATGGACATTCAATAGGATAGAGTCAACTAGATAGAGTCTTATGAGACCCTTAGCCTTCTGATCATTGAGGTCCCAATCAGCGTGTGACATTGCTATAGGTTTCACACCGGATACAATTTCCCATAGGTCACGATCAACAAGTAGGTCCTCCATCTTGAGTTTCCACAACTCAAAATTAATGCCATTGAACTTCTCAACCTCTATCCTTCTGGATGTGGTTGTCATCTCCTTGCTGCAACAAGATACAAAATACTCTACACAAGACTCCCACTCAACCTAAGATTAGCTCAAAAAACCCCTACCCAATAGCTAGAACCAAAAATTGGCTAGGCTCTGATACCAACTGAAAGGAAGCTAGGTGTGCAGAAATTGCTTCCTACACTAATCTAATGAGAGGAGGAGAGTGCAAATTTAATTTTATCCTTACTATTACAGCAATGTTAAACCACTAATAGAGATATTGCAGCAAACACATAAACAAGAATGTAAGACAAAAGAAGAGAGACACAAGATATACGTGTGGAAAACCCTTACGGGTGAAAAACTCCAAACTCCAAAACATAGCTCAAATGTATTCCGTAAACAATGAAGGTTACAATACAACATAGAGCCAATCCTCTTGTAGGAGTCTTCAACACTTGTATCTAGAGATGATCTAGCAGCATAACAGTACCTATAAAACCTGTAATATATCACCTCCTCAAAGCACATGTTTATATAGAAGATACAAGGCAAAATTGTCTCTATCTTGGAATGGGCATCCAACATGGCCTCATGGCCCAAAACCCATGCCTATGGACACTTGTCCAACCTTGTAGAATGTTCCTGACACTTTTTAGGTCACCCCATCCCAAAGAGGTCGCCTATTCCCAAAATGGGTAATGATAGATGCTTCTACGACTCTTACAACCGTCAAAGAATCTGTCATAGTTGTCATAACTTACAGTTGTAAGAGAATCTATCATACACATGCTATAAATAAGATATTCTCTTACAACATGTCATAACCCACCTTGGGGCACCCAAAGATGCCTTCTTCAAAGATGCTCTTTGACACATGTATTCACCTATCATAGAATCACCTATTTCTGACTCTTACATGTCATAACTTTGTCATAGGAATCTGTCATAATCATTTTGGTCAATATTCACTTACACAACATCCAACATAACGACACGTGGCAAAATATTCCTACCACTAAGTGGGATGCCTATCTCCTCATGTGAGGACAAAAATACATGTGGTCATATTCCATGTAGGATGACACTTCACCATGCCAACTCCCACAATATGACAACATAGGATTTACATCTAAATAATACAATAGGCAATAAATAAATAAATAAATACAATGTAAAAATACAAGGAATTACCAAGGTTGAGACACCTTAATTCCCAACACATTCAAGCTTCCCAACACCATTGATAGATAAGGGAAGAGGCTAAACACAATAACAATATGATGAATCAAATGATGATAACAACAATGATATAACCTATGTGATGAAACCCTTAAGAAGATGAAGATCCTTCAACTCATTAGTTGAGATAGATGATAAATTCAAACCTACAACAACACACACTATAACAACCCAAATCATCTCTAGAATCACAATGAATGCTTTGAATGCTCTTTTCTCTAATGCCTCAAGTTGGCTATCTCTATCTAGGTTCATAATGAATTCAAAAACACAATTATATATGCTTTCCCGCTAACATTCGTGAAATTAAACCAAAAGAGTTGACAAAGAGAAACCTTTTGAAAGGTCTTAGGCCAACATACATTTAAATTTCCCAACCAATTAGGAGATATTTGGGTGGTGGTGCCTAACTCTTAGGGATCCTTTTTAGTCTAGGGTAAGATAAAATATGGGCCCCTTATTCCCAATTTACATTGGTTTTAGACAATTTTGCATCGAGATGAATATTTAGAATGTATAATGTAATCACGGGGACCTAGGAGCTAAACAAGGAGGTAAAAAGACATGTGGCTACTTTTTACTCCATAACATTTAGCCCCCACTTTAATGTGTGTATGATCTTATGATCAATACATGCATTAAAGTATGGTCGAAACATATCAAACACATCAGACACTAAAGTGAAGACACACCCTAAGTTTGGAGAACCATTTCTAGCCCCCAAGCATAGGAAAACATAAGAAAACACTTGACAATCATGCAAAACACTAAGAAGATAGTAAAGAATCATGCAATACACGAAGAAGACAATAAAGAAGCATGCAATACACAGAGAAGGCATGAGTGCAAACACATAGTGCACAAGACATACATGAAAAGAAGACATGAGTAAACAATTATATAATCCTAACTAGGCAATGGGGGGAGCTCATTGCTACACTCTGCTATCAAAATCAAACAAAACACATAGCGTGGGGGGAGTTCATCACTATGTACCACCACAAAACATGCAGCATGGGGGGAACTCATCACTACACACCACCACTAAAACATGCAAGACACAGAAAATACATGGAATACATGAGCATAGTAGAGTATGTCGTTGACACACTACACATCTTAAACACATAAAACACGGGTGATGGGGTGAGCTCTTCACTACGTGCCACCATCTAAGACATGCCAAACACACTTGGTGGTTGAGATATGCTACCACAACCACCAAAGACACACTTAAGGGTGAATAACTCAAGATCCAACCCCGCCTCTGCAGAGGATTTTTTTAAAAGGATGGGAAAACACTCAAGGGAATACACAATCCCACCTTTCGCAAAAGGGCTTTCAAAAACATACAACCCCACTTGCATCACGAAGATGGCTTACAGTGAAAAGGAAGCATGTGCATAAAATATACAACCCTACCTACATCACGGAGATGCCTTACAGTGAAAAGGAAGCATGCGCAACACAAAAAACAAAGTATACAACCCCACCTGCATCACAGAGATGCCTTACAGTGAAAAGGAAGTATACACAAACACACAACATGCTTTACAATGAAAATGAAGCATACACAACATGCTTTATCACAAGATCTAAGATATCCAACCATTTACCACAATATATGCCCCCACCTTAAAGTGGTTTCTCCCGCTTGATGGTAGCAATCACATTTTAGGTAAGGTTGAAAACATGTGAGGGAACAAGATCTTTCACAAAGCCCATGCCCCAAAGTGACATGTTCTTACAATCACTGATTGTTCCCAACAATCACAATAGAAACACATTAGTATGCCACCAATTAATAATCTTCAGTTATAAAATCTTAGCTAGGATAACAACTAAATCATCTTGTGAACAATTGATACAGAAATAAGGCAACATACCACTTATTAAACCAAGGCTACACTTGCGGGTTTAGATCCAAGTATAGCTGTGAGGTTATACTTTAGGTATCTTAGAACCGAGTATAGCTACAAAGTGAGATACAAAAACATTCCAAAGTGCCTAGAAGCATATTTAGAATATTGCAAAGGTTTGTTACAAAAATTTCACAACACAAAGTGATTCTACTAGTTAAGTGTCAGTAACATATTAACCCCATCTTCATATATGGACTGGGTCCATTTTTATTCTTGTTGTAGGGATGCACTATCCTTATCAGTGTTTATTTGTTATCATCATCCACCGACTAGTAGAGCCACGGAAGAATGAAAATCATGAAAAATGAGAGAGGAGACAAGAGTGACTTAGGTTCACAACATGGGAAGATGCCCCTAAGACACCCTCCACAACATTATGCCCCCAAGGTACCACAAACAACAATTGCAATAAGAGAGGAGAATAGAAGAATAGAGAAACAAATAGAAGAAGTGTCACAATGGAGGTAGTCTCCTTATATCCTTAACCTTACAAGAGTATCAAGGGTGATCCAAGGAGACCTAAACAAACATTTAACACAACATAGGAGAACACAACACAACACATACACAAATACATATATTTATCTAAGAGGAGGCCAAACTTGCGAGCATCTTGGAGAGGTGCTCCATCAAGTGTGGTGAGATGTGTGAGAAATTTATACTTGTTTGATTTTCGTTATAGGAGTAGTTGCAGGATGCTTGTTTCACAAGATTGCATATGTTTGAAATCTTTTGATGCTTGCGGGGAGGTGAATCATTAACTTTTTCAATAGATGACTCACGCCTTGCTCTTTTCCTTTCTTTTGCTTTCTTATTCTTCTTTACATGATGAATGAGCCATTGATGATGAAATGGGATGCTTTTCATCATTACAACTTTCTTTTTCTTAAAGTGATTATACGTAGGCTGCTCCATTCGTGTATCTTGTGCATTTTGATTATCTCCTGAGCCATAAAGGGATAATGGAGGAGGAACCTCAGTGACTTCTATCATGCCAATTATTTCATCGTAGTTGAGATATTCATCTTCATGCCCTATTTCAGTCTATTATTCTACTATGTTGTTTCCATTATGCTTAGGAAAAGGATTAGTGAAGATTTGTAAATTTTGATTTGGAGGGGCCACTGACTTATTCCATTGTCATTCACACCAGTCACCTATATTATGTTAGAATCGATAAGGTATTGAATTTCATGTTGAAGACGCAAACATCTTTCAGTATCATGCCCTGCCGAGTGATGATAGTGACAATAGACATTAGCATCAAATGAAGGTCCTTGCATCTTGCTACTGTCTAGTGGATGAGCAGGAGGAATCTTCAAAAGATTTTTGTTTACTACTTGGGTCATTATTGAATGGAGAGAATCCGATAATGGAGTGAACTGTCTTTCTTGTTGCTTGAATTGAAATGGGGTTTGATTAGGTTTGGTAATGGCAGACACTTGTGATTGAAATTTATTCAAATGTTACCCATTGATCTTGATGAAATTTTTTTTTGCCTCTTGAATGAGTTTTGAGATGTTCCAGCTGTGGATTGACCTATTGGAGATGATGAGTTATGATTCTCATATTAACTAGCTGAAAGTTGGTAATCTTGAAGAGTTGTGCATAGGTGTTGAAAGGAACTATACTTCATTAAAAATATTTATCACATATGTTTAGTTGTAGATTCATAATGAATACTTTTTGAACATCCTCATCTATAATAGGATATTGTAGTTGTGCAAAGAGAGCTTGATATAGAATGATGAATTATGTTAATTTTTCTTTTGGACCTTGTTTTCAATGGACGAAATCAATCAATGAGATAGGAGTTCCAATTTTTTCTTGGAAATGTTGCAAGAATTGATCAACTAGCTATGAGAAGGAATGTATTGAATTAGGAGGTAGAGAGAATAACCATTCCAAAGTGGTAACCTTGAGAGAATGCAGAAAAAGTTTTTCTAACAATGCCTTGTCAAAGAAAAAATTACTACACATTGTTGTGAATGCTGCCACATGAGTATTAGGATCACCTTTACCACTATACTTTTCAAAGTGAGGAGTCTCAAATTTTTCAGGCATTTATACTTTTAGGATTGTATAAGATAAAGGACTATGAGCATGATATGTTGGTATATTAGGTTGAGAGGAAGCATTAGTCAGATTTGTCACTTTTTGCTGCAAGGATGTCATACTTTGCAAAAGTTGGTTTAGGCGTGCATCATTAGGTAATGTGGTTTGCATATTTGAGACAAGGGTATTTGATGCTACAATCGTGAAATTGAAGGTTGGTTGAGAGTAAGCAGAAGTGATGGGTGGTTGAGAATAGTTATTCATGGGTATGGATATGCGAGGTGCTGAATTTGGATAATTAAATGCTACAACTTTGTAATTCTGTGAATTGTTCCCATTAGATGTTCCCATGGTAGTGTTAGCATTACTACAAGTTTGTGTATTGGTAGTGAGAATTGATGATGTAAAAATGGATATTCCAATAGTTGGTGTTAAGGGAAAATCGTGCATGAATATCAATAATATCAATTGATAATACCCAATAACTCAATGAAATAAGAAACAAAGAAGATTAAACAACAAAGAATAAAACCTTGCAAACCTCTTTACTTTGTGGCTTCCATTGGTTGCTTATCTCAAATGATCTTCTGTATGAATATGGCCCTCAGAAGGTGCATTTCCTTGCTATTTTCCAAGATGTCAAGTGGGAATGGCTATGATAGGTTTGCAATGAAGAGATTCTTCAACACAATTGCAATGATAAAAAGGGTGATCGCAAGCTATGGAATGATTTGGTGCCGAAGGCACGCTATAATTCCTGTAGAGTAAGTTTACTAAAATCTTGGATGATAGAAATGGAGGAATAGGGTTGTACCTATAGACTTGAGAGAAGGAAGATCAACGGTATAGAAGACTTGAGAGGATGTGCGCGAATAGGAAGAGGACATGTGTCCTGCTCTATTTTGCATGAGAGGAGTTAATAAAATAGAAGAATGAGTTAACTAGAGAGATTAATCAATTAACAAAATAGATAGAAGAGTTAACTGATTAGAACGAGAGGATAAATATTACATGAGGATGAGAAGATATTTTAGCTCAATTAAATATTTGGAATATTCAATTGCATGCACACAAGGATTGAATTATATTTAGAGATAACTCAATTTTTAGAAGAAATGGACAACTTAAATAAATATTTGGATTTATTTAAATTTAGAGAAGATATTATTGGAAGAAACAATTAAATAATTTGGTTTTATTTAATTGAGAATGATTTTGGAAGAACTAATTAAATAATTGGTATTATTTAATTTGTTGGAGGATTTGGAGGAATTTAATTAAATAAATGATTTTATTTAATTGTTGGAAGAATATGATTCAAATAAATAAATTTGTTTATTTATTTATTGATAGAGAAATTTAGATGAAATAAATATGATAAATATTTATTTAGATAGAGTCGTGTCATTTTTAGGTCTATAAAGTTGGTATGGGTGCCAATACCTGTGAGCTTATATACTTCGATGGTGACACATTTTCTATGACATTCACACAACTAGCCGCTAACATAATGTTATGATCCACTATGTTAGCTATTCCACGGAGCATGTCAACACCTTCTTGTCCTTCTTGTAATAATCCTCTTATACCATCAATGAGGGATATAACTTCTTGAGCTATATGTGCACCTCCTACAAGTTGTTGGAAATCAACTAGTTGTTTGTCTAGTTTCTTGAGTTGATCTTCAGGCACCTGTGTAACTATGTCAATCACATCTTTAGAATAATGAAATGTTTGTTCTTTTGAGATGTTTGTGTTTGTGATATCTTTCAAAGATGTTGATTCACTTTTTGTAAAGTATTTGTGTAATGGTTTTTCTGATGTTTGCATATCGTTGCTATTGAAAGCACTAGAACCCATCAATCTACAACTTCCTACCAAGGTGTTAGTGTTAGAGAAGTAGGTTATACAACTCATACAAAGTCTTATAACACTCAATGCACTAACCAAGGAGATTATCAATAAGATTATGAATATTAGAGTAGTTATACTTGCTGAAATACACAATGTGTAATTGTAAAATTATGAATTTTCAAACCAATGATATGAAATAATGCAATATTTTCAAATGAATAATGAAAATAATGCTATAAATCAATGCAATATCTGATTTGAACTATCAGCAAGATGCAAATGTTTGAATGCATGGGTTCACCAAAATGTTAAGTGTGAAAAAGGAGAATGACAACCACTAGAATGTAAGCTAGATCAAACCCTCTTTCACAATAACATTCAAGGAAAAGACCAAGCCAAATCACTACCAAATGGAGGTGAACTTAGCTATAGATATTCTACTTAGGAGTGTTATAGAAAGATCATATTTAATCAAGCCTTTTTACCAAATCCTAGGTCAATAATGCACTAAACCCTAGTTCTATGATGATCTGACTATAATAGAAGATGTACAACAAATCTCTATAAAACAATTGCATAGGGAGGATCAGGAAGATGATAGAACCTATGTCCTAGAAGCAGAGATGTTAGAAAACTATTTTGGGACTGTTGGCAAGAGACACTATATGGATTCATGGTTGTTGTCATTGATGGCAACAAAGGTCATTCCACATATCCGCAAGTCATGATATATCTCTACCGGAAGTCAGATTGAAGATTGTTGTGGTCCGGTGAACAAGAACAGAGCATGTGGCAAGGTCCGACAGATTGGTCCGGATCTCTCAGAGGAAGTGTCTTGGCACAGTGCGGATCTGGGGAAGTCAAGAGGACTATCTTGAGTAGTATATTCCAAGGATTTAGCCTCCGGAGATGGACAAGGAAAAAGATATGAATAGTTGAGTACCGGATTCCTGAGAGACAGTGAAAACAGAGGAAGAACTGACTGACTGAGTATCAAACTACCTTCCGGATGTGTTACAGATGATGATAAAGGTTGCGGAGGCATGAATCATGTTTGGCCGACATAATTGATGATATCTACAAGTATATGCTTGATCCGCATTGCTTGGTGAGCAAGGATTCAGCCGACAGAACTAAGTTTGTAAGAAACTAGACTGTTCCGGATGCCGACTAGAAAGATGATGAAATTACTTGTGCGGATATATATAGAGGATGGATTTAGTGGTAAAGTGTGCGAATGTGTGTGTGGATATGCGAACAAGTCCAGAGTAGAGCAGAAGTAACAAGAAAGATCCGGTATGTGAAAGGACAGCAGACTAAAGAACAGAGGAAAGATGAAGTGCAGCAGATCAGTATACTGAACCTAACCGGAACTGAACTCCAGCATATGCAGATGCCTCCAATCAGTTCAAGACTGTGATTCTAATCACTTTGTAAGACAGTGTGTCTTCTTGTAGGCAGTGAGCCTCTTGTGAGCAGTGTGCTCGGGCAGTGAGCCCTAATTGGCAAGTGCCATTTTTGTAATTTCCTATTCTTCTAACAGAGAATAATTCTTGGGTTAATCACCCCGTGGTTTTCTCCCTTAACAGGGTTTCCACGTCAAAAATACTGTGTCATGTGTTTCTTACTTCATGGTTTATGTTTTGTGTTTGATTTTATGCTGCTTCAATTAAAAGGAAAGTTTAATAAGGAAAATAATTAGGATAACTGATTCACCCCCCCCCCCTCTCAGTTATCAACAATTGGTATCAGAGCCAAGTTCCTCCTAATAGAGCCTAACAGCTTGAGGAAGATCTGGGATTTCAAATGGATGCATATGGTTTAAAGGAGCAACTCAAGACTGCCCTTGAGGATCTTGAACAGTCAAATTCTGAAGTCAGTGAATTAAGAGAAAGACTCAAACAGGCTGATGAATTCATGAGGGAATTAAAAGACAAATTAAGTCTCTCTATGAAAAAGAGAAAGGAGCTGCTCCAACAGTTGGCAAGACAAAGTGAAGAAAGCAATACAAATGAAGAATTGACTGAGCAAACCAAGTTATGTGAAAAGTTATCAAAAGAAGTCATCATGTTAAGACATGAAATGGAATCAGGAACTATAAAGTTCACTCAAGAGATTGAAGAAAAAAGAAAGGCTGAAGACAATCTAAAACAATCTCTTAAGGAAAAATCAGAAGAATGCCACCAGATGGACAGGATTATCAGACACCTTGAATCTGATCTTGAAGATTCCAAAGATAATGAAGGAAAACTTGAGGATCAAATTGCCTCTCTCAAAAGAGACCTTCAAACAGCAAATGAATATAAAGAGAAATTCAAGATAAGTTCTGCTCAACTTGAAGTTCTTCTTGGAAGTCAAAAGAGGACAGATGACAAGTATGGCTTGGGATATGAGAAAGGAGAAAGCTCCGGATCCGGTCAGAAGAATCTTGGATCAGAAAATCCAAGGAGCAGGCCTAGAAGACCTCCGGTAAGACAGCCAAATGCTCAAAAATATCCATCCTTCAATGGATACTGCCACAGCTGCAACCATTTTGGTCACAAAGCTAATCAATGCAGAATGAGAATGAATCAGATTAATTCATCCTTCTCCGGACAATGCTTCAACTGCAAAAGGTATGGACACAAATCCCATGAATGCAGAATTATGCAAGTAAACAAATCATTCAAAGGTAGATGCTTTACATGCAATAGAGTAGGTCATATGGCTAATCAATGCAGATCAAGGGGATATCAGTTAAATATGCAAAGAAATGTTATTTGCCAAATCTGCAATAGGTCCGGTCATAATGCTAAAGTCTGCAGAAACAAGAATCAGGACAAAAGAGGTCCGGTGTATAATCAGAATCAAGACAAGGGTAAACAAAAGATGAATGCGGATGAAGTTAGGAATCAGATGAGCAAGATTTGGGTGAAGAAAAACTCAGAGAATGTAGAGGTTGGATCCGCACCAGATTCTGGTGCTGATATTTCTTCCGGAAATTAAAAGGTGAGCTCAGGCTCAGGGGGAGACTCAAAGAAGATTCTGTTCCCCCAGCCAAACAAGTTGTGCCGGATGTGGCACAAGATGCGGATTAAAGGGTTTGTAGATATAACTCCTGAGATGCTTCAGTCAAGTTTTTAGAGGTCCGCATGGAGTTATGAAGAATCTGTGTTCGATTAAGTTAGACCTGTTCAGGGAGGTGCTCCGGTATGATAAAGGATTACAAAAGGTCCGGAGAGATCCGGAAGTGCACGATCTTGTCTTGCGGATTGGACAGAGTATTTGGGATGTTCTTGTAATATGTTACCTAGATTTATTCATGATTTAAAGATCCGGATGATATTCAGTGATCAGGACTAATCCGGGATACTCCAAGCTGTCCAGACATGGTAAACCGGAATAATGCAGGTGAAGCATTTATTGCAGACAGATATTAGGGTTTGCGGAGCAATATAAGGGATTTCTCAAAAGTTATCTGCTCATTCTACACTTGAGAAGAAGCGAATAGTGGAGCTCTGCAACAAGGTTCATCAAGCACACCAAGGATCTCCTGCCGAAGCTATTGCATAAAGAAATCAATCCAACCACTCCGTGCAAACTGAAGGCGCTTAAGGTATTCTTCGTTTTTCATTGCCTCACTGCAAATCCTTGAAGAATGGCTACTCCAAACATAGTTAAGATCTCTGATAGACCTCGCCCCTCATTCAAGAAACATCCCTACAAATCATTGGAGGTAGATCCACTAGGAGCCTTCTCTAGTGTTCCCCACGGAGTCTTACATACTGAAGATATTAGGGTTTACATACACGCAAACATTGAGGAATTTGGGGAATTCAAATTAAGAGACCTCTATCACAAGCAACTGATAGACAATGCTTTTGAGCTCAAACCAGAGTATAAGGGTATCCAGAAGAAACAATTTGAGCAATTCATTCATTTCCCTAGCTTTGAAGAAGATGAATGGGTCCGGTATGTACTGAGCAGGATGCATGACAACTTCCTTTGGCTAGATAGACCCTGTAAGATCACAAAAGAAGCAATTAGAGCAGTAACTGGTCTATACTCTTCCGGGGGGGTACCTATCCTCAAATCTGTCAAGAACAACGTTGTAACTGAGGCCACCGGATCAAAATATGATAAGAGGGCAATGACCATTGAAGATATTTCGGATCCGGATATCAAATATGCATCAATGATAATAGGATACAAGATCTATCACTCCAGCAGGGAGAATTCTGTATCCGGAACTGCAATATACACAGCATATGAAATGCTAAGAAAGAATGCAGATTATGATCTTTGTGAACTACTACTAAGCCAATTGATGGAAAATGTACAGAAAATCAAGAAAGACAAGAAGAACTCCTTTAAGTATGGTACTCTCATTGTATGTCTATTCTTTTACTTCATGAATGAGCTACCCGGAACAAGTGGATGGATATGGCAGAATGACAAACCTGTTGCAGTCCAGATAAGAGACTATTTGCATGGACTTGGGGATGCAAAAGCGAGAAATACAGCTCTATGGGGATACTTCAAAAACTTTCAGAGCATGATGCAAGCAAGAGAGAGAATTCCCCAGTCTCTCATTGAGAAATACAAGGACTCAGTATGTTTTATGGTTGACACTGATCAGTGCCTAATGGAGGCAGTGGAGCCAAGGACTGTCTGGATCATGCCCATGGGGTATGAAGTTGATGAACAGATAGTAGAGCTGCATGTTCAACACATGCTAAGTCAGCCCAAAGATCCTAAGGCAGAAAGGTTTGGAACCTTTGAGGAGCTGAGCGTGAAATTACATGTAGAACTCAGGGAACCTGAGATTAAGAGAAAAGTGAGAAAAGAAGTAGAGCACATTGCTCAAGGCCTAGGCATCTCAAAAGAGGCACTTGATGCCAGCCGGGAAAAGAGGAGAAAGGCTGAGGAAGAAGAGAAAAGCACAGAAAGTGTTCCGGTTGAAACCCCCACCCGGACCAGATCATCAAAGAGATCTGCACCTTCCACAACCAAAAGCTCAAAACCGGAAGTCCAGGCATCCGGTAAAAGATCCAAGACAAAAGCATCAAGGGCTTATGAAAGCCAAAAGGATGAAGAGGAAACAGAATCAGATAAGGAAGTTAGAGAAGTAAAGAAACAGAAGAAGAAAGGATCCGGTAAGCCCTCCACAGGCCAAGACAAGGATGAAATGGCAGAGGTAACTGTTGAAAAGCCCACTCTGTCACTAGAGAGCATAATCAAGTCGGTCACGGTGGATGGAAACCTTCAACCAATGACTGAATCCTATGATGACTTCAGTAAGGCAGACCAAAAGACTCTGCAGGAGGCCACAGTGAAATATCTCAACATATATAATAAGGCTTTCATTGAAATAATATCTCTTATTCCTAAAAGCCTAGAAAAGGAAATGGAAGTGAGGAAAAATAATGCTCATGCTAAAGATCTTGAGATCCGGGAGCAGATAGCTATTCAGCTATATCCTCAAATTGATCCCAAGACAATGAACATGATCTTCAAGGACTGCAAAGATGAGTTCAGAAGTAAAGCCAGGATGAATCAGCTCATGCTTGGTGAGACTGACAAAGTGGCACAAGAGACAGAAGAGATCCTCCGGAAGGCCTTCAAAAGGTTCAATCTTCCTGTTGTAGAGGACTTAGGTGCAGAAACAGCTGCTGACTTGGAATCTTCTGTTCCGGAAGAAGTGAGCCCTGAACAGACAAGTGAGGACTTGGGACCCTCTGCTCCAGAAGAAGTGACCCATGAACAAGCAAGCATCTCTCCTCCGGTTTCCCCTACAGTCTCCGGATCCAAAGAAGAAGAGCAATTGCAGGAGAAGGAAGCAGTGGTGACAGACAAAGAGGTTGACAGTTCTAAGACTGCAGAAGAAAAGAAACATCTGTCTCCGGCAAGAGACACTGCACAAACTGTTCAACAATTTTTGAGCAAAGAAACTCTAGAGATTGATGAACCGGAGCTTCTAAAAGGTCCATTTGATTTTGACTCTCTCTCTCCGGTACAAACAATGAAGATAGCTTCATTTGCAAATGCCAAGGCAAATGAAAAGCTCCTGAAGTCTCATATGGAAGACTGTGAGTTGATAGAGGCTGCTTCCGGAGTACTTGTAAAGATCATGCCATCAATCCAAATAGATCCGACTGCCTCCACTTCCGGTAATCTAAAAACCTTAGTCAGCAGTATTGATACACATTTTAATTCTCTAGAAAAATCAGCTGAAGACAAGGTCCGGAAGGAATTTTTGGATAAGAGATTTTCTGAAATATTAGAATTAATCTCTAAGGATAGGAAGATTGTAAGCATTGGAATAAAGAGCTTAGAAAATGCTCTTAAGGATGGCGGTGACATCTACAAATTTTGTATATCTTGGTCAAAGGCAACAACAGCAATTGACAAGAAAATAAAAGAAGAACAGGACAAGCTTCAAAGCTTATCTCAAAGTTTTGATCCTCTCTCTTCCTCTATAATAAATCAAGAATGTCAGACTATTGCAGTCTTGAATGAAATAAAGAATCTTGAGAAGGAGAGGAAGAACATTACCAACCGGATGGGAGAACTTAGAAGGATTATAGTCCCTAAGTTGGAAACGATGCATGAGGCCATCAGTGATGCCCAGACCACCGCCCATACAAAAGATCCGACAGATCTCAGGCGGGCAGAAGCTTTTGCATTTTTGTTGAGTGGTCACATTTCAATCCTGGACAGAATGAAGCTTAGTTGGGCTACTGAAATGGTTCAACTGCAGACATCCTTTGCAGACATTCTGCAGTATATGTGAGTATGTAAATATGCGGCTATATATAGAAAATTTTTGAAAATTTTGGTGTGCGGACCCTACCCTTTGCCATTGATGTCAAAGGGGGAGTGAGGAGCAGTGAAAAATGAGGAATCCAACTCAGGGGGAGTTCCGGAAATTGTATATAAAGACAGAGAAGACAGAGCATCAGCAAAGGGGGAGCATAGTGTAAACACTTAGTCATTTTTCACTAAGTGTTGCCATCAATGCCAAAGGGGGAGATTGTTGGCAAGAGACACTATATGGATTCATGGTTGTTGTCATTGATGGCAACAAAGGTCATTCCACATATCCGCAAGTCATGATATATCTCTACCGGAAGTCAGATTGAAGATTGTTGTGGTCCGGTGAACAAGAACAGAGCATGTGGCAAGGTCCGACAGATTGGTCCGGATCTCTCAGAGGAAGTGTCTTGGCACAGTGCGGATCTGGGGAAGTCAAGAGGACTATCTTGAGTAGTATATTCCAAGGATTTAGCCTCCGGAGATGGACAAGGAAAAAGATATGAATAGTTGAGTACCGGATTCCTGAGAGACAGTGAAAACAGAGGAAGAACTGACTGACTGAGTATCAAACTACCTTCCGGATGTGTTACAGATGATGATAAAGGTTGCGGAGGCATGAATCATGTTTGGCCGACATAATTGATGATATCTACAAGTATATGCTTGATCCGCATTGCTTGGTGAGCAAGGATTCAGCCGACAGAACTAAGTTTGTAAGAAACTAGACTGTTCCGGATGCCGACTAGAAAGATGATGAAATTACTTGTGCGGATATATATAGAGGATGGATTTAGTGGTAAAGTGTGCGAATGTGTGTGTGGATATGCGAACAAGTCCAGAGTAGAGCAGAAGTAACAAGAAAGATCCGGTATGTGAAAGGACAGCAGACTAAAGAACAGAGGAAAGATGAAGTGCAGCAGATCAGTATACTGAACCTAACCGGAACTGAACTCCAGCATATGCAGATGCCTCCAATCAGTTCAAGACTGTGATTCTAATCACTTTGTAAGACAGTGTGTCTTCTTGTAGGCAGTGAGCCTCTTGTGAGCAGTGTGCTCGGGCAGTGAGCCCTAATTGGCAAGTGCCATTTTTGTAATTTCCTATTCTTCTAACAGAGAATAATTCTTGGGTTAATCACCCCGTGGTTTTCTCCCTTAACAGGGTTTCCACGTCAAAAATACTGTGTCATGTGTTTCTTACTTCATGGTTTATGTTTTGTGTTTGATTTTATGCTGCTTCAATTAAAAGGAAAGTTTAATAAGGAAAATAATTAGGATAACTGATTCACCCCCCCCCCTCTCAGTTATCAACAGGGACCACCCAAGTCCTAGATGATTGAACCTGCAAAAACTATAAATTGGAGAAATGTTGTAGAGACTGCACTGATGCCGGATTTGAAGTTAGTAGGGGCAGAAAGACTAGGGTGCCAATGCCCAAGTCTTGCATAGAGGAATATTCTGTAATTGCTATCAGATCCTAAAACCCTCATCCCTTCTCAATCTTCTTCTATCTTCATATTTCCTAGATCTCGCTCCTATAATCTGCACACAAGAAGAAGAAAAGGGGTTTAGGGGTTATGGTGTTTAGGGACTTGCCTCAGTCAAATCCTAGGATAACATTCAAGCTTCCCAACATCGTTGATAGATAGAGTGTGCCCTTGCATGGTAGAGGCTAAACAAAATAAAAATATGATGAATCAAATGACAATAACAACAATGATATCACATATGTGATGAAACCCTTAAAAAGATAAAGATCCTTCAACTCATAAGGAGAGATAGATGATAACTTCAAACTTGCAACAACACACACTATAACAACACAAATCTGCTCTAGATTCACAATGAATGCTTTGAATGCTCTTTTCTCCAATGCTTCAGGTTGGCTATCTCTATCTAGGTTCATAATGAATTCAAAAACACACTTATATATGCTTTTTCGCTAACATTCGTGAAATTAAACCAAAAGAGCCGACAAAGAGAAACCTTTAGAAAGGTCCTAGGTCGACATACATTTGAATTTTCCTTGACCAATCAGGAGAGACTTGGGTGGTGGTACCCAAGTCTTAGGGCTCCTTTTTAGTTTGGGGTAAGATAAAATATGGGCCCCTTATTCCCAATTTACATTGGTTTGAGGCAATTTTGCATCGAGATGAATATTTAGAATGTATAATGCAATCACGGGAACCTAGGAGCTAAACAAAGAGGTATAAAAACATGTGGCTACTTTTTACTCCATAACATAGGTAAATACAAATGAAACACCCATTCAATTATTCAAGTAGAGGTATTGAAATAGATTAAGAACTATTATCATTCCAAAAAGCATTAACTTTTGGAACAAACACCCTTCAACTTTAGTTTTCAATCTTAGAATTTTTTCAATAGAAAGTTAATAAAACAAAGAGCCTCAGGCATTCAACTTGACATTGTAGCAACTAGTATTGTTTCTTTCAAGATAATCACAAGTGAATCAAAATAAAACCAAAAAAAATCAAGTGGCCCATTTCCTTAACGAGGTATAACAAATTCACCTTCCATTTACAACCACATAGAGGAGTGAAATGAAGAAATTCCTTCTCAAATACTCAATAAGAACTAAATAGTTGCCAAAATAATAGATGATAGAGAGAAAATGAGGCATCATGTCTAGTAGAAGGCCATGGTCAACCATGAAAGTTAGGGTGCACCACTATCAAGCTCCCTAAACACCCAAATAAACAATACACAATAGAGAAGATATGAGTAAAAGAACAAAATTCCTATGGGACATTGCCTTAGTGAGGTATGACAACCTCAACTTCCATTTATAGGTAGACTGAGTGAAATGAATAAATGCATTCTAAAATCATAAACAAAAATAAACAATGGGCTAAACAATACAGGATAGAGAAGAAAGGAGAAAAAAGAAAAATACTAGGTGGGTCATTGCCTTATTAAGGTATGAAGACCTCAACTTCCATTATAGTCAAACAAAGGAGTGAAATGAAGAAATTTATTCAAAAATAAAAAAACAAGTAAACAATACCCTAAACAATACATGACAGAAAAGAAAGGAGGAAATTTTTTTAAAAATAGGTCGGTCATTGCCCTAGTTGAGGCATGATGACCCCACCTTCTATTTAGAGCCAGACAAAGAAGTGAAATGAAGAAATTCCTTCTCAAACATGAAGAAACTAATAATCATTGGTTTAAAGAACACATGAAAAAGAAGAAATGAGCATAAAACCATAAAAAAAATATGTGTGTCACTGTCTTAGTTTGATATGATGACCTCACCTTCTACTTATAGTTAGATAAAGGATAGAAATTAAGAAATGGATTCTCAAATAGTAAACAAGAAATATACACAAGCCTCAACAATACATGACATAGAATAAACAACTAAATAAGTAAAAAACTAGTTGACTCATTGCCTTAGTGAGATATGAAGACCTCACTTTCCATTCCAAGATAGATGGATAATGGTATTGAACACATATGAATACTGAGAGGGGGGGTGAATCAGTATCTTCAAAAACTTAAACCCTCAACACAATGCAAAATTAGTCTTCTAACAAGATCAACAATCCTTAAACAGATCAGGAACAATAAAAGATTAAGAAATGAACACACATGCACAAGATAACACCATATATACGTGGAAAACCCAATGAGGGAAAAACCATGGTGAGAGTTAACTCACAATATATATGAACAAGATTACAATTTATTTTAAGGCTCACTGCCTAAGGAAGCACATTGCTCCCTAAAAGACTTGTAGGCTAAGGCACACAACCTTAGGACAAGATAAAGAGGACTTACAGGATGAGGTGCACAACCTTAGGGAAAGATACAAGGATCTGATGAGACTCACTATCTCAGAGAAGGATACATGAAACTTTGAATTAACAATGTATGTCAACAATACACTTTGCTGACTGAGGCATTGAAGTACATCTGATCTATATCTTTTGTAGATCACATCCCTTATTACATTATTCCACACACATTCCACTCTTCCACACTTTGCAACTGGTTTGTTCTTACATTTATATCCTCCGTAATACAACAAAACACCAATTAGGTCAGCCATAATATGAGACAAACAATGACCTCAACAAGTCAACCACAAAACATAAATGCAATGAAAGTAGTCCTATCCAAAAGATAGAGAGGACCAACAAATCTTATTACATCTTCCAGTGTGATCCCAAACAACAAACACACTACCGTACAGCATCCCAAGTTGGCAACAAGGAAACGTGTAGCACTTTACCAGTCAACCCAAAAACACATCTTCCAACTGAATTTACTCAATGTAGTTCTCAACAAGATAGGGCAGGACCCAAACACATCTTAACACAACCTCAATTGCTGGCACAAACCCCCAAACACATAGTGCAAGCAAGAGAACAAGCCCTGTCATCTAGATATCCACAATTTTCCATAAAACCAACTCAAAACAAAATGCAGTCCCAAAGAGATTAACCATTGATGTGTAGATCACAAAGAGACATTCCATGAATGTCCAACAATACTTCCATATACATCTTTCTTATTGTCATGCCAAAGACGGCTGGTGCAAACCAAATAGAGATAGAACACTTCATACAAGAACCCCAGAGGATCTAGTCATGAGATATAACATTTAGAAACCAACTTAGGGTAACCTTCATCACATGAAAGCTAAACTGAGATGTAGCACAAGAACTAAGAGCATGTCCATCAAGCCATAGGAATAGAAACAACAATGTGGAGAAATGCGGAGCATTTTCAGATCAGTCCTGACAAGCAACCAAGATGCCAACCCACTGCAACTATCAGAGACCACCACATCAACATTGGTGACTTGAAAAGATAAAAGTACAACGTCCACAGAACATAGACACTGAATCCCAAACTGCAAGACTATATCTTCAAAGGAGGAGGAATGCGAAGCATTCTCCCAATCAATCTTCAACGTAACTTCCTGTAGCAGAAAACTTCACCAACATCCGAAGACTAAAGCCTCCTTGTAGCAACACATACTTCCTTAGGAACAATAGGAGAGAGCACACAACATACTATAGACCATCAACAACATCTCCCCAACATCAACATTACTTCTAATCCTCATCTTATTGCTTCTAATTTCCATCTTAATATATCAACATGATATCATCTCTGCTGACAATATTTACATACTCAATACTACTTTAATTGACATTAAACAAGGCATGAGATCTAACCATGAACATCAACAACATCACTACTATTGTGCACCATTATAGTATATCATCAACATAAGCATCAATGACAGTCCAAAATGAGTGTTGACATTAATGACAACCACAATAGTGACAACTTTAGGTAACATATATGCAACAGTAGGTTCATACCCATGCTAAAGTGGGGGGTAAATGTAATGGAGTAAAATATGTACACTAGCATTTTACACCAATCTCTCCCTTTGGCATTGATGGTAACATACACCTGCTCATTCTCCCCCTTTGACATCAAGGACAAAGGGGAAAGGTCTTCATTTAAATCATCAGCACATTGTCAACAAATACACTTCTCCTTCATGCAATTATACATGCTCCCCTATCAGCAATAACCAACCAACTACCTACTCCCCCTGAGAGGTAGCTCACATCAATCCAGGAGAAAAGGGTATGACATTAATTTCTCCCCCTAAATAGATGCACTATTTATGCATCTAGTTAGGAGAAGGAGGGGTAATAACCCCTAGCTTCTACCAAAGAAACTCAAAAGTATCTTTTGAAAGCGCCTTAGTGAAGATATCTACAATCTGATCCTTAGTAGGAACATACTCCAATCCGACTTCTTGTTTTGTAGCCTTCTCTCTTAGAAAGTGGTACTGGATAGAAATATGTTTGGTCCTTGAATGCATCACCGAATTCTTGGAAATGTTTATTGCATTGGTATTATCACATAATATGGGAATGGGTTCATCATACACCACCTTTATATCCTTCAAATTCTTCTTCATCCAAAGCAATTAGGTACAGCAAGATTCTGCAACAACATACTCATCTTCTGCTATGGATAAGGACACTAAGTCCTACTTACTAAACCAAGAGACCAATTTGTCTCCTAAAAAAATGTACTTCCACTAGTGCTTCTCCGGTCATCCACACATCCTACCCAATCAACATTAGTATAGGCACTCAAAGAAAATTCATCATCCTTCTTATACCACAAACCATAATCTGGAGTTCCCATCAAATATCTGAATATTCTTTTTACTGCCTTCTCATGAGTTTGCTTAGGATTATCTTGATATATGGCAACCAAACATACTGCATGCATAATATCAGGTCTAGAAACAATCAAGTACAATAATCCTCCAATCATAGATCTATAAAGAGTTTGATCAATCTCAGGTGACTCATCGGCCTTGCTCAAGTGACAACCAGTAACCATAGGAGTACTTACTAGTTTGGAATCCTCCATGCCAAATTTCTTCAACATCTCTCTAATATACTAAGCCTAAGAAATAAAGATACCATCATCTAGTTGAAGTATTGAAGCCCAAGGAAGAAAGACAACTCACCAATCATAGACATCTCAAACTCTTTCTTCATCTCTTTTACAAACCTCTTACACATATTATCATCTCCACAAAAGAGGATGTCATCAACATATACAACAACTATCAAAAACTTGTCTTCCTCTATCTTAATGTAAAGATTACTATCTACAATACCTTTCTTGAAACCTTGTGGAATTAAGTACTTATCCAACCGAGCATACCAAACTCTAGAAGCTTGCTTGAGTCCATACAAAGTTTTCTTGATTCTGCACACCATGTCTGGATTAGATGATAGCTGGAAACCATCCAGTTGCTCAATCTAGACCTCTTCCTCTAAATCACCATTCAATAAGGCTAACTTAACATCCATCTAATAGACCTTGAAGTTCTTGTGAGTAGCAAAGGAAAGAAACATCTTGATTGCCTCCATTCTAGCTACCAGAACAAAAGCAAAATCAATACCTTCAACTTGTGAATAAGCCTTACACACCAATCTTGCTTTGTTCCTCACAACTTCACCATCTTCATTCAACTTGTTCTAGAACACCCACTTTATTCCTATAACATTCTTATCAGTTGGTCTAGGAACCAATTCCCATGTCTGATTCTTTTCTATCTAATTCAATTCTTCTTCCATTGTCTTTAGTCGTCCTTCATCTTTGCTAGCATCAGTAAAGGTTTTGGGCTCTACCTTTGATAGAAAGCACAAATTCACTTGATCACTTTCTTTTGCAAGCCTTATTTTAGTCTACACACCTTCATTCCTATCCCCAATGATCTGATCTATTGAATGGTTCCTCTAAACATACTTTGCTAGAGTCTTAGGAGTCTTTTCTAACTATTATTCCTTCTCTTCTTTATCATCCTCCTCTTCTTCTTTAATGTAGGGAGGTATATTAGATCCGCAAACCTTTGGTTCTTGTGAGATCTGACACAAATATTCATCCACCTTAACATTTGTGCTTTCAATCATCTTTCCCGATCTCTTGTTGTAGAATCTATATGCCTTGCTTCTAGTTGAGTAACCAAGAAAAATCCCTTCATCACACCTTGAATCAAACTTTCCAAGATCTTCTTCATCTCTCCTGATGTAGCATTTGCTACCAAAGATCCCGAAGTATTTGATAGTGGGAGGTATTCCATACCAAAGCTCATAAGGGGTCTTAATGCTATTGACCCTCAATTGTACTCTGTTAAGAAGGTAGACAGCAGTGTGAATTGCTTCATTCTAATACATATCAGGCAGATATGAATCTTTCAACATTGTCCTAGCCATCTCTTACACAATCCTATTCTTCCTCTCCACTACCCCATTCTACTAAGGGGTCCTAGGAGCAGACAAATGTCTCCGAATACCATGATCTTCACAAAACTTTTCAAATTCATTTGAAGTAAATTCACCTCCTCTATCAGTTCTTAAGCATTTGATCTTAGCATTCATTTCATTCTCAACTTTTTCTTTGAAAATATTAAACTTATCAAAGGCTTACGATTTTTCTCTTAAAAATGTAACCCAAGTCATTAGAGAGTAATCATCAATAAGCAACATGAAATAGCTTTCACCTTATTGAGTCTTTGTCCTTGTAGGTCTGCATAGGTCAGTGTGAATCGGATGTAATGGAATTGTAGAAGAGCACTCCTTGCTTTTGAAATGTGTCCTTGTCTACTTTCGCATTTGATACTCCTTGCATAATGTGTTTGCAAGATTGGTTATCTTAGGCATATCTCTCACCGCATAAGTAGAGCTGATCTTCACCATATTGTCAAAGTTGATGTGTCCCATCTTCTTGTGCCACAACCAACATTCACTGGATTGATCCAATAAATAGGTTCTTCCATTTTCCTCCTTTATATGATAGACATTTCCATATGTCCTAGTACCTTCTGCAACTAATCTTTCAGATCCTACCTTCCTAATCTCACAACCTTTAACATGAAATGTAAGATTGTATCCTTTTCTGGACATCTGACTGACACTAAGGAGATTGTGCTTCAGTCCTTTGACATAGAGGACATCCTCAATATTTTTCTTTCCATCAATGGTTATAGTACCATTTCCACAAATTTGTGCTGACTCATCACCACCAAACTTGACAGCTCCACCATTCCACTTCTCAAGGCTCATGAACTTCCCCTTGTCACCAGTCATGTGGTTAGAGAAACCACTATCAATAACCCAAGCATTTGCTTCTTCTCTTGCATGAAAATAAATCCACACAACCATAGACTTTTCATTATCTTTGTTAGCCTGCAAGGTACCAAACTTCTTACATTTTCCAATATCACTCCTTTTGTCACCAACTTTCAAGGCCATGAAAAGTGTTTCATCATTTGAATAATCATGATCCTCACCTTCTAAAGAACAACTATCCTCCATGGAATAAATACTTCTTTTAGACTTCTCTCTTTTGTTTCTATCCTCTGATTCTTTAAAAGGGCGTTTAGAGGCAAAATGACCAATTCTCCCACAATTGAAGCACTTGAAAGGTAACTTACCTTTGTATTTGTTGGTACACTTCTTCAATCTTCTCACAAAGTTTACCTCTACCTCATCAAGGTCACCATCTTGATTAGTTGTTTCATCTTCTGCCTTCTTACTAACTTTGAATGTTGCTTCCTTCTTTGGAGCATCTTTGTCAAATTCTCTCATTTCAAAGGTTGTGAGAGTACCAAACAATTGATCTACTAAATAGTGATCCAAGTCCCTGTTGGCAAGAGACACCGCTAGGCATGTCACCTATGTTGTCATTGATGGCAACTGAATCTATCTTACACATATGCATTGTATCATTTGGTCATACCAGAAGTCAAATTGCATATTTGTCTAAGTCTGGATAGAGAGGAACAGAGCATATGACAGGGTTCAGCATTTTGGTCTGCATTTCTCCACAAGTTATCATATTGTGTTGCGGATCTGAGGGAATGTTAAGGGATGCCAGGGCTACCTAAATCTAGAGTTTTAGCCTCTAGTGATGAAGGGATTGAAAGTTACAAGCACATGAGTATCGAGTTTTGGTTAGATAGTCCAATCTGGTGAAGAATAGGTTGACTTTGTGTTTTATCCTTGTGTGGATTAAGAGAAGTGATTGGTTGAGTGATTTATGAGATCCAGTGGTATTGGCCAACATGTGTGGTGACTTGAATTCATAAGTTGTGGTCTACATTGATGTTTGTGCATGGATTCAGCTGACAGAATAGTGTTTTTGAAAATGCCTCTAAGTTTTCTTGAGGCTAACTACAGTTGATGAAATTTCATATAGCGGATATATATAATCGATCGATGCGAGCATTTTGTGACATGATGGTGCAAATATGATATGAGAGGTACAAAGTGTGGTAATATTAGGTGTGAAGTAGATATTTGAGGCTTGGATTATGGAAGAACAATGAATCAGGGCAAGGTAAAAGCACAAAGTTGTGTTACACTTTCACCTGACTTATTAGCACAAGTGAATATAAGTATTTCTAACTAAAAATGAATTTTGGTCAAACATATGATCTTGTAAGATTCATTCTAGCTAAGTTAGATATGTCCACAACTTTTCCAACTAAAATTGTTGGCTAAATGCATATGTAGCGTCACTATGAGGCCAATTTACCAAAAAAATAAAATTATTTGAAAAACTTGATATTTCAACAACTTCTACTCGTGTAAATAGCATTTTTTTAAAAATATAAAAATACTCTTTTGTAGATCTATAAGTTTAGTTTTCAAATATATATATATTTTAATAGTTTAATTATTATTTATATTTTCCTTTCTATTTTTACTAAAAGTAGGTTATCAACACAAAACATTAGGTCGATTACCATGTCAAGGAAAAATGGTAAAACTTATTAAAAAAATTGAAAAAAATATGATGCACTAGATAAAAGAATCTTTATCAAGATGGTATAAATTTTTTTTTCTATTTTAGATAAATTGTTAATATGAAAGTTATCGTCGAATGGAAACAACTACGTTTTAATACACGCACATTTTATTATTTATTTAAAAATATATATTTATCAAAATTGGAAAACAATATATACATGCACTAAAGTTTCAAGTTATAAATACACACAAAAAATTGAAGAAAAAAAAAATTACTATACATTTTTCAGCATTTTATCAGCAATTAAATTATAGTATCAATTTATTAAAAACTATATTCAAATAATTTTTTAAAATTTTTAAAAAAATACAAACATAAAATATACTAAAAAATAAATATTTTATTAGTTTACATCATTTTAAAATTCAAAACATATATGTCACTTTTTAGTGATTCAAGTTTAAAAGTTGGATCAGTGTTGGTTGTTTCCTTTATAAAAGTGTGACACAGCTTTGTGCTTTTACCTAGCAGAAAGGTATGAAGTGTGTAAAGTTGATATATTGATCCTAACCGGAACTATAATCTTGCATTGTTAGATCAAATACTCCAGTGAACTCTTTGTAATTAATCTTGTAGGCAGTGAGCTCTAGGCAGTGTGCCCGAAGGCATGTGCCTTTCCCTTTTGTAATACTTTTAACAGAGTATAAAATCTTGTGGGTTAAACCCCACCATGGTTTTTCCCTTAACCGAGTTTCCACGTAAAAATCCTGGTGTTCATGTATAATGATCTTGTTATTGTTGTTTCTAAGTTCATGCTTCTTTCTTTTGAATATATGTGGTAAAAAGATAAAGGAACATAATAATAAGTTTTGTAGAACACTAATTCAACCCCCCCCCTCTCAGTGTTCCTTAATTTCAATAATTGGTATCAGAGCAAGGTTCCTTGGAAGAAGTTTAATAGCTTGAGGAAGATATGGGAAGGTGTTTCAATGGGTTCATCCAGATATTCTGATGGCATCAATGAACAACTTCAAGTTGATTTAGAAGATCTTGATCAGTCTAGAGCAAAAGTCAAAGAACCAAAAGAAAATTTTAAATATGTTGAGGATTTCATTCAAACTTTAAAAGGGCAATTAATCAAATCCAATTAAAAGAGGAGGGAGCTACTTCAGCGGTTAGCAAATCAGAATGAAGACAATGATATGGATGAGGCTCTAAAGGAGAAGACAAAGGAATGTGAGAAGCTGACAAAAGAAGTTGTTCTAAAACATGAGATGGAATCCGAGGTGATGAGACTAACCAAGGAAATCGAGGAAACGAAGAAGATTGAGGAAAACCTAAACTAGTCTCTGAAAGAAAGAATTGAAGAGTGCTACAGATTGGACAAAATAATTGGCCATCTAGAATCTAATCTTCAAGAAAGCAGGTATAATGAGGAACAACTTGAAAGGCAAATTGTTATTCTCAAACATGATCTAGAAGTTGCAAATGAATACAAAGAGAAATTCAAGATAAGCTCAACTAAACTTGAAGTACTACTTGATAGTCAGAAGATGGCAGATGATAAGCATGGTCTGGGATATAAAAAAGGTGAAAGCTCTGGATCTAATGAAAGAAATCCTAAATCAAGGAATCATAGAAACAGACCTAGAAGACCTCCGGTAAGACAACCTAATGCTCAAAGGTATCCATCTTTCAATGAAAATTGTTTCAATTGCAATAAATTTGGTCATAGAGATACTCAGTGCAGAAGTAGAGTGAATCAAAGTGGTCCATCTTTCTCCAGTCAATGCTTCAATTGTAAAAGGTATGGTCATAAATCTAATGAATGCAGAAGTATGATGATGAACTACTCTAACAACAGAAGAAATGTCAATTCTTTCAATGGCAACTATTTTGCATGCAATAGGTTTAGACACATGGCTAATCAGTGTAGATCAAGAGGAAATCAAGTAAATGAGCAAAGAAATGTTGTGTGCTTCAATTGCAACAGATCCGGTCACATTGCAAGATTATGTAGAAGCAGGAATGACGATAGAAAAGGTCTGATAAACAAAAACCAAAACATGCACAGACAAGATAAAGGCAAGAGAAAAGTAGATGTGAATGAGATCTAGAATGAAATGAACAAAACATGGGTGAAGAAAGGTGAAAAGAATGATGGTGATGGGTTTGCACTAGAATCCGGTGCTGATAATTCCTCTGGGAATTGAAATAGGAGCTCTAGCTCAAGGGGAGCTGCATTAAAAATCTAATTCCTCCTAGTAAGTGGATGCCTGAATCTAGCACAATGAATGAAGATAAAGAAACCTATTGCAGATCCGTTGAAGCAAATTTTGGATTAAAAGAAGCTAATACAATTGATTGCGGAGCAATTGAAGATTGACTGTATTCAGAAACAATGTAACATGATGAATTAGGGAAAAGCATTTATTACAATGGCGAATTAGATTTTACGAAGCATAAAAGGTCATTTACTCAACATTTGAATCACTTTGCATTCGAAGAGAACAAGGAGAAGAGCGCCTGAGCTGAGATTTCAAAGATTTGAAGTGTGAAAAGTGAATTCAACAGCTAACCCTAACTAGCGAAATAAGGTATTCTCTGTGAAACTTTCTAAATTTGCAATCTCTGGATATGGCTACTCTGTTGGTTGTTGACATCACTGAAAGGCCTTAACCTAAATTCAAAAAGCATCCACACAAATCTGTAGAGGTTGATCCATTAGGTGCCTTTTCAAATGTTCTGCATGGTGTGTTACACCTTGAATATATTAGGGCTTACATTCATGCCAGTATAGATGAGTTTGGGGATTCAAAGTTAGTAGATTTGTTTAAGAATCACTTGAGGGGTGAGATTCATGGTCTTAAACCTGAGTACAAGGCACTGCAAGACAAACATTTCATATAGGTTATTGGGTTCCCATCCTTCAGTGAATGTGAGTGGGTTTGGTATGTACTACGTCGGATGCATGTTGAATTCATGTGGTTGATGAAACCCTTCAAGATCACCAAGGATGCCATCAAGGCTATAACAGGGTTGAACTCATTTGGTGGACTACCAATGTTAAAATCAGTAAAGAATCAGACTATGACTGAAGCTACCGGATCAAAATTTGACAAGAGGCAATGACAATAAATGACATAGCTGATCCAGATGTCAAATTTGTATCTATGGTGATTGGATATAAGATATATCACTCCAATAGGAAAAACTCTATATCCGATATAGCCATTTATGCTGCCTATCAGATGTTAAGAGAAAACGCTGACTATGACCTGTGTGAACTACTACAAAACTAGTTAATGGAGAATCTCAACAAGATCAAGAAGGACAAGAAAAATACATTCAAGTATGGTACATTGGTATTATGTTTGTTCTTCTATTTCATGAATGAGTTACCCTGGAAGAAAAGCCTATGTTGGACTAGTGATAAGCCTATTGCCATACAAATCAGAGAGCACTTGCACAGTGTTGGTGACTCCAATGCCCAAAGGACTGCTCTTTGGGGATATTTCAAGAACTTTCAAAACATGATGCAATCAAGGGAAAGAATCCCTACATCTATGGTAGAGAAGTACAAGGATACTATTTGTTTCATGGTGGAAAAAAATCAATGGTTGATGGAAACAGTTGAACCAAGGACTATTTGGATCATGCCCATGGGGTATGAAGTTGATGGACATATACCGGAAATGTATGCTCAACACCTTCTGAGGAAACCAAGAGATACCTAAGTTGAGAGATTTGGCACATAAAGTGAGCTTAGTTTGAAATTGTTTATTGAGCTCCAGAAACCAGAAATCAAGAGAAACATCCAAAGGCAAGTTGAAAGGTATGCTGAAAGTATTGGAATAACAAAGGAAGCTGTGAAACAAAATAGGGAAAGGATAGAGAAAGATGAGAAGGAGAAGCAAGACAAGGAAAAGGAAAGTGTTCCAGTAGAATCCTCTTCTAAGTCAAGGACTACTAGGAGTTCTGGTTTAACCTCCGGTGCATCACCTTCTCCTATTGTAGAAAAATTCAAAGAAAAACATGCCCATAAGGAAGGAAAAAGAACAAAAGTAAAAGGAAAAAGGTCATATGTCAGTGTAGAGGAGGATGATGATGAAGAGACTAAGTCAAATGGTGAGATTAAAGAGTTGAAGGCCTCATGCCCTAAGGCTGCTAAAGTGTCTAAGGAGAACCCATCTGAAAGCAGAAAATCAAAGAAAGCAGAAGCATCAAAGATTGTTAAAGACAAGCCCTCTAGAAGTATAAGGGTAAGCAAAAGACTAAAGACTGAAACTCATGTTGAAAAATCAACCCTATCAGTTGAAGACATTGTAAATGTAGTAACTGTTCATGGGAATTTGAAGCCCATAACAGAATATTATGATAGATTTGATAAAGCCAACAAGAGAATTTTGGAGGATGCTACTGCCAAGTACTTGAATACATTCAACAGAGCACTTGTGGAAATTTTATCTGAAATTCCTAAGAGTCTAAGTGACATTTTGGAAATGAGAAAAGGAGCTTCTAAAGCAAAGGATTTAGAGTTGAGAGAACATGTGTTGTCCAGTCTATGTTTGGTTATCTCTAAAAGGGAAGCAAACAAAATTTTCAAAGAAGTTAAAGATGAATTCAGGAGCAAAATCGAGATGAATAAGCTAATGCTTGGAGATATTGATGAAGTTGTCAAAGAAACAAAACAAATTCTAAAGAAAGCACTAGACAATAATAAGTTTTAAATGGTTACTAAAGAACCTATTGATACTGATGATACATTCATTTTGAATGATGAAGAGTTATAGAAGAATGAACAACAAGATGAAGTAGATGATTTCTTTGTTCTGGAAGAGGAACTATTGAATAAAGAAGATGGAGAAATGGTGAAGGAAGACCAAGAAGAAAAAATTGATGATGGAATTGATTCCTCCATCCCAGATGTTGAGGAATTTGATAAAAATGATGATGATGATGCTGCTGAGGATACACAAAATCCTCCAGAAAAGAATGTAGAAGACATTGTCGATGATGCAGAGAAAGTAGAAACAGAGAAAGAGAATGAAAATGATAAGCAAGACAATGTGGATGACTTCAGAAAGGGAGAAGATCCATGCCCTAATGAGCATAAAGATGAAACATCACATTGGCCAAGAGACACTGTAGAAGTAGTGAAAGAAGTTTTGGAGAAAGATAAACAAGTTGCAGAAGATCCAGATATAATACAAGGTCCAATCAATTTTGATGCTCTGTCACCGGTACAGAAGATGAAGTTGGCCTCTTTTGCACAAGCTAAGGCCAGAGAGGAAATCTTAAAGTTCCATATAGAAGATAGTGAGTTGCTTGGTCTTGCATCCAACATTCTAGAGAAAATCATGCCTACATTTTAGAAGGATTCATCAGCATCCCGCTCCAATCAGTTGAAGAGTCTAATAAACTCTATAAGTACTCATTTTGAATCTTTTGAGAAGTTAGCAGAAGCTAAAGTCTAAAATGAATTTAATGAGAAGAGGTTTGTTGAATTAAAGAGAATAATTGGTAATGATAGAATTATGTTGGATACTAGTGTAAAGAGTATTGAAAATGCCCTCACTGAAGGAGGAGATGTGTTCAAATTTTGCTTATCTCGGTCTAACATTGTTGAGGATATTGAGAAGAATATTAAGGACTTAGAGATTAAAATTTCCAACATCTCTCAATCTTATAATCCCTTAACTGAGTCTGTAATAACCAAAAAATGTCAAGTAGTGAGTTTGCTTGATGAATTAAGAAATTTGGAGAAGGAAAAGGTTAAAGTTTTGGGTAAATTGGATGAAGTCCGGGGACTTATTTCTCCCAAGTTTGAAACAATGTTTAATGCCTTGACAGAAGCTCAAGCTGCTACTCTGACAGGTGATCCCACTGATCTATAGAAGGTAGAGTCACATGCATTTTTATTCAGTGGTCACATTTTAGTTTTGGACAACATGAAGAAAAGTTGGGACAGTGAATTGACACTATTGAAAAACATTTTTGGTGATGTTTTTAAGTTCATGTAGATAAGACATAAATATTGTTTATACATATGCACCCATGTACATAGAATCTTTGCATGAATTTTGATATGCGGATCCCAGCCTTTGCCATTTATGTCAAAGGGGGAGTGGAATGCAGTGAAAAATGAGGAATTCAGCTAAGGGGAAGCATTAGAATTCACAAGTGTACATAGTAAGGAGGAGTTGTTTTAACACAGTCATTTTTCACTAAGTATTGCCATCAATACCAAAGGGGGGGATTGTTGGCAAGAGACACTACTAGGCACATCAGGTGTTGTCATTAATGGCAACTAAATCTATCTTACACATCTGCATTGTATCATTTGATCATACCAGAAGTCAGATTGCAAATTTGTTTAAGTCTAGATATGCAGGAACAAAGCATATGACAGGGTTCATCATTTTGGTCCGTATTTCTCCACAGGTTATCATATTGTGCTATGGATATAAGGGAATGTTAAGGGATACCAGGGCTACCTAAATCCAGAGTTTTAGCCTCCAATGATGAAGGGATTGAAAGTTACAAGCACATGAGTATCAGGTTTTGGTTAGACAGTCCAGTTCGGTGAAGAACAGGATGACTTTGTGTTTGATCCTTGTACAGATTAAGAGAATTGGTTGGTTGAGTGATTTATGAGATCCAGTGGTATTGGCTGACATGTGTGGTGACTTGAATTCATAAGTTGTGGTCTGCATTGATGTTTGTACATGGATTCAGCAGACAGAACAGTGTTCTTGAAAATGCCTCTAAGTTTTCTTGAGGCCGACTGCAATTGATGAAATTTCATATAGCGGATATATATAATTGATGGATGCAAGCATTTTTTGATATTACAGCATAAATATAATATGAGAGGTGTGAAGTGTGGTAGTATCAGGTGTGAAGCATAGATCTGAGGCTCAAATTATGGAAGAACAATAAATCAGGGAAGAAAGAGATGAAGTGTGTAAAGTCGGTATATTGATCCTAACTGGAACTGTAATCTTGCATTGTTAGATGCTATTCTTTAGTTCAAATACTCCAGTGAACTCTTTGTAATTAATCTTGTAGGTAGTGAGCCTCTTTTGAGCAATGACCTCTGGGTAGTGTGCCTGAAGGCATGTGCCTTCCCCTTTTGTAATACTTTTAATAGAGTATAAAATCTTGTGGGTTAACCCCCACTGTCATTTTTCCCTTAACCGGGTTTCCACATAAAAATCTTGGTGTTCGTGTGTAATGATCTTGTTATTGTTGTTTCTAAGTTCATGCTTCTTTCTTTTAAATATATGTGGTAAAAAGATAAAGGAACATAATAGTAAGTTTTGTAGAACACTGATTCACCCTCCCCCCTCTCAGTGTTCCTTAATTTCAATAGTCCTGAGACTCCTCAATTGTAGATACCTTATGACTATAAGATTTAGGGAGAGATCTCAGAACCTTCTTCACCATCTCATCTTCTTTGACTTCTCCACCAAGACCTCTAATGCCATTAACTACTTCATCCACCTAGAGCATATAACTAGCAATGTCTTCATCTTCTTCCATCCTCAAGGTCTCAAATTTGCTCTTGAAGATTTGCATCCTGGCTTGCTTTACTTTATTGTCTCCTTCATAAATGCTGCTAAATTTTACCCAGACATCCTTAGCAGAATTGCAATTCATTATCTTTAGAAGTTCTAAATTAGCTATCCCACTCATAATAGCATTCTTTGCCTTGGCATTGTTGTCATACAACCTAATGTCAACTAGATCTGTAGGAGTAGCAGCAGGAGTAGTGTAACCATCCTTGATAGATTGCCAAACACCAAACCATAGAGAGGATAGATAGCCTTCCATCCTTAGCTTCCAAAAGGTGTAGATTGTTCAATCAAACTTAGGTGCCTTGTAAGATCCATCATGTGCAAACCCAGACCTTCCTCAAGCAGTTAAGCTCCTTCCGAGGAACTTGGATTTGATACCAATTGTTGAACACATCTGAATACTAAGAGTGGGGGGATTAAATCAGTATCTTCTAAAACTTAAACCCTCAGTACAATGCAAAATTAGTCTTCTAACAAGATCAACAATCCTTAAATAGATCAACAATAATGAAAGATAAAGTAATAAACACACATGCACAAATAACACTAGATATACGTGGAAACTGAATGAGGGAAAAACCACGGTGAGAGTTAACTCACAATATATATGAACAAGATTACAATTTGTTTTAAGGCTCAATGCCTAAGGAAGCACACTGCTCCCTCAAAGACTTGCAAGCTAAGGTACACAACCTTAGGGAAAGATATAGATGACTTATAGGCTGAGGTACACAACCTCAAGGCAAGATACAAGCACCTGATGAGACTCACTATCTCAGAGTAGGATACATGAAACTTTGAATTCACAACATATTTCAACAATACACTCTGCTAACTGAGGCATTAAAGTGCATCTGATCTATATCTTTCACAGCTCACATCCCTTATATTAAATTATTCAACACACATTCCACTCTCCCACACTTTGTAACTAATTTGTTCTTCCATTTATATCCTCCACAATATCACAAAACACCAATTAGGTCGGCTAGAACAGGAGACAAAAAATAACCTCAAAAAGTCAAACATAAGACAGAAATGTGGTGAAAGCGGTCCTATCTAGAAGATAGAGAGGACCAAAAAAACTTATTACATCTTCCAATGTGATCCCAAACAACAAACATGCTTCCGCACATCATTCCAAGTTGGGAAAAAGGAAAAGTGTAGCACTTTACCAGGTGGCCCAAAAGTAGATCTTCCAACTGAATTTACTTAATGCAGTTCTCAACAAGATAAGGCAGTGTTACATCCTCAACTCATGATTTATATTAATCTTGCTTTTGTGTGGTAAACATGATGATTAATCATAGTTTAATTATTTGATGTTTGTAGAAAATATCAAATAGAATCGTTGATTATATGAATATTGACTAATGTTAGTTTAGACATGAGATTACATGTTGATAAGATTTTTTATCATAATTTTTTGCAAATCAAATGATGATACACTAATCGTGGTTATATGGTTGTGAGTGTAATCAGGAAAAGAATCTCCCTCCAAGGATGAAAGGACAGTATCATCCGGGAGGAGGAGATATATGTTTGGAAAAGGTTAGATTGTCATCTGAGTATCGAAATTAGTCTTTGTGAACCCATGCAAAGTAGAGTGAGTTTTCATCTTTCCTTTGCTATTCATATTCATTTAGATCTATGTTAGCTCAACAATTTGAGTTATCTTGACGTCATTTACGTCGATTCGACTAGACGATGTTCTTAGAATGTCGACTATGGTCGATAAGTAATCTCGTCAAGTTGTCAAGTATTTCCTTGTTTCCTTATCTATTTCCTTATTAGGTTTTGTGATTATTTTTTCATATATTAGCTATGGTTAATATGATGAAGAGGGGGAGTGAAACTCAACCCCAAAGTCACATTTTGTTGTTGTGCTACCCTAACAATGATGTTATTATTTGATAACATCTTGGTTTATTTGGTAACCCTTAAACATCATTTGGATGTAGGGAAAATTATGTGTATGATATAATTATTCCTAACCCCCATAGAGGTCAAGTACCCATATTAATATTAAAATATATTTATGTTTATCCTTGGGTAGTCGACCAACCACCATCCATGATAAGTGGAGTGGGTGGAGGCTAAGTAGAAGCTATCTTGAGCTTCCACTTCGCTGCCCACAAGATAATGGAGTTGGTAGACCGTGGGGAAACCCCACAAGGTGGCGGAACCATTTCTTACCACTACCCACAGAAAGGGGGTGACAGATCTTGTAGCATGCAAAATAACACATGCAAAGATATTGAGAAGGTATCATTTTTATTTGGGTCATGTTTTTCTTTTGGTGTTGAAGAGAGAGGAATAGGAAGTTCAAAAAAATGGGATAGCAAGAAGAAGAATTGCTACAGAAGTAGCATGAGGTTGGTGCGTGTAGCTTGTGGATAGAGCCACAAAGAGGCACACAGGAATTATCCTTGAAAGCCAACTCAACTATATATTTAATATATAGGTATGAATCTTAGATTAAAATGTGAACTTGAATCGTGAGTAGATATCTCTACTACTATTTAATGGTGTCGACTATGGTATTTTAATATACACCAATGTATTACTCTGTAGAGGCTGATAAGGCTGTACATTTGTTACCACTATGAATTCATTATGAGGCCATCAAGGCCATATTTGACACCACTATGTTATCATTTGAAAACAATGCTTAAACATATCACTCGGTCGAGGCCATGAGGCCAAACACCAAACACAACTGTGGCTTACAGGAATCTTGAATGATGATATGGGATGGTCTGTAGACCACATGATATATTTATAATACTCTCTTGGCTATCGTTCGAGTTGTCCGTGCTCAAAGCCTAAGTAGTACCGAATAATAATGGTTGTCTAAATGTTAAAGAAGATTATTATGGATGTAGGCTGAGAGCAGTGCTCAGGCCATATTATCTTTATTAATAATTCTTTAAGTCTCGACTGTGCCTTAAGCACTTAGTATATCGGTCTAGGGTCCTGTGGATAACAATGCTCGACCATTTATAAAGATATTATGTTATCTATAGTGCAACCTATGTGAATAAATGGGTACTTTGGAAATAGTGTTCGATTGTTATGAAAGATATTATGTTATCTATGGTGTAATACTATGTGTATAAAAGGGTATTATGACTCCTTGTGGTTGAAGGAGAATGGTAATAGGTAACTAATATTGTTACCTGGGCAGTTTTTAAATGCATGCCTTGTTTGTTGGAGAAGTAAAATCTCCTTAGATGTTTATTTTCTTGTGGGAACAAATACAATGTCTAGCATGAAACTCTTGTGTTTAAATGTATATGAATACCATTCCTTTTGAATGGCAATACTTCACGAATGAAGTATAGGGAATCAAGAACTCATGTAGATTCTTTGAGTTGGGGTCTATTTGAGAGGACTGACCCAATAGACTATTATAATATGAGTCTTGTTTATGTGAACTAGAATGTAAACCTTGAGATAAGGTAAACATGAAATCTTGAACTGGGAAAGGTCATAAATTTTGAGAAGAGGATTATGCTATTTTTATTAAGAAAGGATGGGGACAAGAGTGACATGGAGTCACAGGTTCCCTGTTGTAAAGGCAAAGTAACATTAATGATTGGACTCCCGAAATAGGAGTTGAATGTCCTAGAAATGGACTAAGAATGAATTGAACCTACCTTCCCTCAACCTAGAGAGGTCAAACTATGATTACTGTAGGATGAGACAACTTCTAAGTTGAGTTGAGGTGGTGGACATACGTCTACGTTCATTGCGAAACATATATGTATGTAAATCTTTGGCTAAAGTAATGCATTCATCTCTGCATGTATTAGTCGATCCACTATGCTCCAGATGTCATAATGTTTCTAGTAGTGTCATACATAGTTAGAGTGGATCTATAGTTGTATGATCATGAAACATTATGAAGGACACAACACTAGATACTCAGATGGAAAACCTAACGGTTCCTTATATCTATACCCTCCATGAAGGGTAGGGCTGCTTCCAGGTAGGAAGCTGTGTGGAGAACCGACGGTTTGTGGTTGAAGGAAAAGCACTCGAGTGATGCTCTCCTTCTCAAGAAGAAGACAAACCGAGACTTATGAAGATAGATGTCAAAGTTCCAGATACAGTGCATTCTTTATATGACTTGATAGTTAGTTATTATATATATTTTTATAAATGATGCCATGAGCATAGTTTTGTACATCATGTATAGTGAAGGTTATTCACTAATAAGTTATCCATGGATGTTGTAAATCTAAATTTCAAATATTCAGAAAAGAAGAGCATGTTTAATTATCATGATGATATTGATTCATTCTTACTTAACTGTGATTATGTTAATCATGATGTATTATTAACCTTAATTAAGATGGTTAATTATGGTTGATTTTGGATAATGTGAGATGTCATGTTACATATGGTATCAAAGCAATCGGGTTCAATACATGGATCTATGAGTTCACTACATAATGTTTTCTTTTTCCCAGTATTAACAGTTACTAATGTTTGGATATTCTTATGCCAGAATGGTGAGAATAAGAATGTCAACTAGAAAGAAGGTAATGGGAAATGGATGTTACCTTAAGGCCTTGAGGGAGTGAGCCTCAAGAATGAAATGCCTTCAACAAATTGGTTGCTTGGTAGGCACATGGTTGGTTGATGATGAAACCTTTGCTGATGTTAAACTCATCAAGAAGGAGATGTGGAAAGCAATTAGGATTACAGCTTCTATCTCTAAAAATGAATCAGTGGAACCCTCTGCACCTAAGGAACCAATAATGGAAAGTGACCCTAGGGATCCTAATGTTACTAGGGAGGTTTTGGATGAGTACCTACGAGTAAATCCACCTCCCAAATCTGATTTGATAAATATCAAGGATGAGAAATGAACATGAGAAGGTATCCCAATTTGATAATGACTTGCAGTAGAAAGATGTAAACAAAATTTTGTAACTATGGATGGATTATATGTAATCCATGGAAAACTATAATGCATTTTGAATTTTGGAAAATCTTTCCTTTCTTGTTAAAGATTACATGAATGAGAATGGATTTATATTTATGAATAGATTCAATGGTATGAAAAACTAATTGAATGATTAATCTACAAACTTCAGGAAACGTAGATTGCAGCCTAGTTCAGATAAGAGCCAATATGGGAGATAGCCAAGAAAATGGGCAACCTTTAGGCCACTTCAAATCTAAACTTGAATAGATCCTTGCTATGCTCCAAGAGACAAGAGTGAGAATTGGAACTCTTGAGCAGGAGGTCAGGGGTCAGCATGGACCTAAGCGGGAAGCCTATTATGGGGGTGGTGATGAGGCACGTCATGGGGACACCACCCAAAGTGAACATGGAGAGAATAATTCTAAAGCAAGACATGAAGAGGATAGAAGAAGCCACTTGGATTTAGAACTATCTTGTGATATGAAAAAGTTTATGCCTCCCAAGTTTGATGGGTCTATAAGCAGAGATGTCGCAGAGGCATGGATTACAGAAATAGAAAAATACTTCAAAATAAGAAATTATACTAAAATCACCAAAACAGTATGGGGAGCATACCAGTTGGTGTGTGAAGCATCCACATGGTGGATGAATAAGAAAATGGAGTTAGGCTTGAGGTCTACAAGTTTAACCTGGGACAAGTTTGTGGAACTCTTTAGGCAAAGATGGTTGCCTCAACTATATTATGACCAAAATCTTATAGATTTTTTAGAATCTAAAACAGGGTGAATTATCTATGAACGAGTATTGGAAAAAGTTCACTTGCCTACTCAAGTATGTTCCGCAATATCAATAGGATGAAAGGTTTCACCTCCAAAAGTTTATTATGGGATTGAACACCCAGATTGGGGGTGAGATTGATGTGCATGGTCCCACTTCAATGGACTAGGTGTATGAGAAAGCCATCAAACAAGGAGCAGAAGCTGAAATCTATGTTTGCTTACGAGGAAAGAAATTGGAAAAGATATAATTGGTCCCAATCCTCTAAGAAAAGGGAGGAAAAGGCAAGATTTTTCAGAGAAAAATGATAAAGGGTCCAAGAATAAGCAAAATGAATCCAGGGGAAAGAAGGACAATAACAACTCCAAGAAAAATGGAGATAATTCTTGGAAGCCTCATGAAAGGTGAGGACTCATGGGAGGGTGTTATACATGTGGAAAAGATCATTATGCCAACCAGTGTCTTAACAAGACGTAAGGAGCACAACCACGAGGAAACCCTTTGCCCTCTCAGCAGGTAGCATTCTAGCAAAGCATGCATGCAACCCTGGATAATAGTCAAGCTGAATACCAAATCACTCTCATTGAAACTATAGGTATTTTATCTAGTTTCCCAATTTTAGTTTTGATAGATACTGGTGCTACATAATGTTTTGTTTCTCCAAAAGTTTTAAACAAAATTCCTATAAGAGTTGGATACATGGAAAACACTTGGTTAGTTGAATATGTAAATCAGACCAAAGCTTAGGTAGAGCAATGCTTGTTTGAGGCTAAGGTTGAACTTCCAAGTTTCTCCACTGAGGTGAACCTTTACGTAGCCCCATTAGGCTCATATGATGTTATCCTTGGGATAAACTAGTTATGGAGACACTGGGCCAAGGTGGACTATTATACCAAAATAATATAATGTCTAGATGACCTAGGGGACAAAGTATTTTTGCAAGGGAACCCTAGAGAAGTCAAACTAAGACAAATTTCTGCCCTACAAATGAAAAGAGCTCAAAGAAAGGGATGCCAACTTTTTCCTGTCAAAATGGAAAAACTAAATAGTTAAGAGGAAACCAATTTCCAAGATGATTTAATGTTTTATGAATCTCAGAAACTCAATGAAATTGAGAAGAGGGAGTCCATATATCAGGAGAGATTAGATATGGACAAGTACCCTTTTCTTAGAGATTTTGAGGACGTATTTCTGGATGAGCTACCAGGATTACCTCCTAAAAGAGCTTTTGGTTTCTTTATAGACATAATTCTAGGATTAGAACCTATATCTAAATCTCCATATAGAATGACCATGACTAAGTTAATGGAGCTAAAGGCTCAATTGTAGGAATTGTTGGATAAAGGATTGATAAGACCCAGTGTGTCACCCTGGGGAGCACCAGTAATATTTGTGAAAAAGAAAGATGGTACATTACAGTTATGTATAAACTACTATATGTTGAATAAGGCAACAATTAAGAATAAATATCCATTGCCCCGCATTAATGATCTTTTTGATCAAATAAGAGGAGCAACTGTGTTTTCTAAGATCAAACTTTGATCTGGGTACCATCAATTGTGGTTAAACGATGAGTATATCCACAAAACAACCTTTATAACAAGGTATGGGCATTACGAGTTTACTGTCCTACCCTTTGGATTAACAAATGCACCTGCAATGTTTATGAACTTAATGAATAGTGTGTTCAGAGATTGTTTGGACAAGTTTGTCCTAGTCTTTTCCTAATCTATTCTAAGAATGAGGAAGAACACCTTTAGCATCTAAGGATTGTTCTTCAGAGGTTGAGAGAGCATAAATTTTATGGCAAGCTCTCTAAGTGTACTTTCTTTCAAAAGGAAGTGCAGTATTTGGGCCATATAATTTCAGCTAAGGGAATAGTTGCATGGACCTGGCTAAGATTAAATCCATATTGGAATGGCTAGTACCAAGGAATGTACATGAGCTCCATAGTTTCATGGGCCTTACAGGATACTACAGGAAATTTGCAAAGAACTTTTCAAAACTTGCTTATCCTATAACTTCTTTGTAGAGAAAAGGCAAGAGGTTTGAGTGGTCAGACAAGTGCCAAGAGGCATTTGACCAACTAAAGGAAAGATTGACTTTAGCACCAATCTTCAAAGTAATTGACCTGGAAGGTCATTTTGTACTCATTACTGATGCCTCAGTGGAAGGCTTAGGTAGTGTACTAGTCTAGGATGGACAAGTTATTTCATATGAATCTAGGAAACTAAAAACTTATGAACAAAACTATGCCCCTCATGATTTGGAATTGGTAGCTGTAATACATGCTTTGCAAATGTGGAGACACTACTTGCTTGGAAAACCCTTTGAACTAGAAACAGACCATCAAGGGCTCAAATATCTATTCACCCAACCACAGCTAAATGTTCACCAAAGAAGATGGTTTGAGTTAATCTCAGATTATGACTTTGAGATCAAATACATTCAAGGTAAGGAAAATTGAGTGGCAGATGCCTTAAGTAGGAGAAGACATATCTCCTCAATGATCTCCATACATTCTGATTTTAAGAATCAGGTACTACAAAAGTCCACGGGAGATGAGTTTTACGAGCAGGTAAAACAAGCCCTTTTGGAAAATCCTCAGAATCCAAAATATGATGGATTTTACCTTGAACCAGATGGGTTATTAAGGTATAAAGGAAGGATGTATGTTCTAAACTTTGAGGAGCTTTAAAGGAACCCTATGTGGAAAGAGGTTCATTCTGCACCTTATTCAGGACATCCTGGAGTAACAAAGTTACTAGCTGATGTGAAACCCTTATACCTTTGGAAAGGAATGAAGAGGGATGCTGCAAGGTTTGTAGCTACATGTATAGAATGCCAGAGGGTGAATGCGGAACACCATCACCTAGTAGGACTTTTATACCCTCATGAAATTCTAGAATGGAAATGGTAAATCATAAGCATGGACTTTGTGCAAGTACTTCCTAAGTCAAGGAACATACACAATGCTATTTTGGTTGTGGTGGATAGACTCACCAAAGCAACACATTTTATACTTGGGAATTTGACGGATGGGGTACCTGTCATAGCCCGCAAATTTGTACAAGAAATTTTTAGATTGCATGGTATTCTTGAGAAGATTATCTAAGATAGGGATGCTCGAATGACATCAAGGTTTTGGCAAACCTTGTTTTCTTCACTTGGAACCTAGTTGAATATAAGCTTTGCTTATCATCTTGAGATAGATGGTCAAACTAAAAGGGTAAACCAAGTGCTAGAAGATTTATTGAAAATGTATTGCATGGACCAACAATACAAATGGGAAGATTATCTTCCTCTGGTGGAATTCGCCTATAATAACTCCTATCATTCTGCTATTAAGATGGCTCCATTTGAAGCATTATATGGAAGAAAGTGTCGAACCCCTATAAGCTGGGATAAGCTAGAAGATAGGGTTAGCCTTGGTCCAGAAATGCTGTCAGAAATGGAAGAGCAAGTCCATCTGATTAAGAAAAGGCTAGCAGAAGCCAATGATAGGCAAAAAAGTTATGTGGATGCTAAACGCATCGAAAGGCATTTCTTAGTGGGAGAAAAATCCTTCTAAGGGTAAAACCTCAAAAGAGCTCCATTAAGTTTGGAAAGACATCCAAACTGGCTCCTAGATACGTGCATCCCTTCAAAGTTCTCGAAGAGGTCAACCCAGTCGCATATAGAATTGCTCTACCACCAGCCCTTGCCATGATGCATAATATTTTTCATGTTTCCTATTTGAAAAAGTTTATTTCTGGAGATAATCATATTCCTATTCTTGATTGGAATGCTATACAGGTGAAGGACCCAGGGGTGGTAGTGATCAAGCCCATCAAGGTACTCAAAACACGTAAGCTACGCTTATGTAATAAAGAGATAACTCAATGCAAGGTCCAATGGGACCAATAAGTAGAAGGGAATGCCACCTCAGAAAACTATGAGGATATTTATGCGAGATTTCCCCATCTCTTTTTCAAAAATCTTTTTACTATGCTATAACAACACTTTTATGAATATGTTGGTTTGATTCTGAAGACATTTAATCATCGGGGAAGATGATTGTTATGGGGGGAGATATGTTACATCCCCAACTTATGATTTAGCTTAATCTTGCTTTTGTGTGGTAAATAGGATGAATAATCATAGTTTAATGATTTGATGTTTGTGAAAAATATCAAATAGAATCATTGAGTATATGAATATTGACTAATGTTAGTTTAGACATGAGATTACATGTTGATAAGATTATTTTATCATAATGTTTTATGAATCAAATGATGATACACTAATCATGGTTATATGGTTGTGAGTGTAATCAGGAAAAGAATCTCCCTCCAAGGATGGAAGGATAGTATCATCCGGGAGGAGGAGATATATGTTTGGAAAAGGTCATATTGACATCTAAGTATCAAAATTAGTCTTTTTGAACCCATGCAAAGTAGAGTGAGTGTTCATCTTTCTTTTGTTAGTCATATTCAATTAGATCTGTGTCAGCTCAACAATTTGAGTTATCGCGACGTCATTTACATTGATTCAACTAGATGATATTCTTAGAATGTCAACTATGGTTGATAAGTAATCTTGTGGGTTGTCGAGTATTTCCTTGTTTCCTTATCTATTTCCTTATTAGGTTTTGTGATTATTATTTCATATATTAGCTATGGTTAATATGGCGAAGAGGGGGAGTGAAACTCGACCCCAAAGTCACATTTTGTTGTTGTGCCACCCTAACAATGATGTTATTATTTGATGACATCTTGGTTTATTTGATAACCCTTAAACATCATTTGCATGTAGGGAAAATTATGTGTATGATATAATTATTCCTAACCCCCATATAGGTTGAGTACGCATATTAATATTAAAATATATTTATGTTTATCCTTGGGTAGTTGGCCAACCACCATCCACGATAAGTGGAGTTGGTGGAGGCTGAGTAGAAGCTATCTTGAGCTTCCACTTCTCTACCCACATGATAATGGAGTTGGTGGACCGTGGAGAAACCCGGCGAGGTGGTAGAACTATTTCTTACCACTACCCACAGAAAGGGGGTGGAAGATCTTGTAGCATGCAAAATAATCCATGCAAAGATATTGAGAAGGTATCATTTTTCTTTGGTTCATGTTTTTCTTTTGGTGTTGAAGAGAGAGGAATAGGAAGTTCAAAATATGGGATAGCAAGAAGAATAATTGCTACAGAAGTAGTGTGGCATTGGTGCATGTAGCTCATGGATAGAGCCACTGACAGGCACACAGGAATTATCCTTGAAAGCCAACTCAACTATATATTTAATATATAGGTATGAATCTTATATTAAGATGTGAACTTGAATTGTGAGTAGATATCTCTACTGTTATTTAATGGTGTCGACTGTGTTATTTTAATATACAACAATGTATTACTTTGTAAAGGCCAATAAGGCCGTAGTTGTTACCACTGTGAATTCATTATGAGTAAGTCAAGGCCATATTTGACACCACTATGTTATCATTTGAAAACAATGCTTAAACATATCACTCAGTTGAGGCCATGAGGCCGAACACCAAACACAACTGTGGCTCTCAAGAATCTTGAATGTGGATATGGCATGAGCTTAGATCACATGATATATTTATAATATTCTTGGCTATTGTCCAAGTTGTCTGTGATCAAAGCCTAAGTAGTACCAAATAATAATGGTTATCTAAATGTTAACAAATATTATTATGGGTGTAGGCCAAGAGCATTGCTTGGGCCATATTATCTTTATTGATAATTCTTTAAGTCTCGACTGTGCCTTAAGTGCTTAGTATATAAGTCTAGGGTACTGTGGATAACAATGCTTGACTATTTATAAAGATATTATGTTATCTATAATGCAACCTATGTGAATAAATGGGTACTATGGAAACATTGTTCGACTGTTATGAAAGATATTATGTTATCTATTGTGTAATCATATGTGTATAAAAGGGTATTATGACTCCTCGTTGTTGAAGGAGAATGGTAATAAGTAACTAGTATTGTTACCTGGGCAATTTTTAAATGCATGCTTTGTTTGTCGGAGAAGTAAAATCTCCTTTGATGTTTATTTTCTTATGGGAACAAATACAATGTCTACCATGAAACTCTTGTGTTTAAATGTATATGCATACCATCCCTTTTGAATGGCAATACTTCATGAACAAAGTATAGGGAATCAATAAATCATGTATATTCTTTGAGTTGGGGTCAATTCAAGAGGACTGACCCAATAGAATATTATAAGATGAGTTTGTTTATGTGAACTAGAATGTAAAACTTGAGACAAGGTAAACATGAAATCTTGAACTGAAAGGTTGTAAATTTTGAGAACATGATTATGCTATTGTTATTAAGAAAGGATGGGGACAAGAGTGACGTCGACTCACATGTTCCCTGTTGCAAAGGAAATGTAACATTAATGATTGCACTCCTGAAATAGGAGTTGAATGTCCTAGAAATGGACTAAGAATGAATTGAACCTACCTTCCCTAGACCTAGAGAGGTCAAACTATGATTACTGTAGGATGAGACATCTTCTAAGTTGATTCAAGGTGGTGGACATACAACTACATTCATTATGAAATGCATATGTATGTAAATATTTGGCCAAAGTAATGTATCTGTCTCTGTATGCATTAGCCGATGCACTATGCTCTAGATGACATAATGTTTCTAGGAGTGTCATACATAGTTAGAGTGGATCAATAGTTGTATGACTATGAGACATTATGAAGGACACAACACCATATACTCAGATGGAAAACCTAACAGTTCCTTATATCTATACCCTCCGTGAAGGGTAGGGCCACTTCCAGGTAGGAAATTGTGCGTGTTGGGTATTAAGGTGTCTCAACCTTGATAATTCCTTGTATTAATTAATTGTATGTATTTATTTATTGCCTATTATTGTAATTAGGATGCAAGTCCTGTTTCATCATCTTGTGGGAGTTGGCACAGTGATGTGTCATCCTACGTGGAAGGTGACCACATGTAATTTTGTCCTCACATGAGGAGATAGGCATCCCACTTAGTGGTAGAGGTATTTTTCCATGTGTCGGCACTTTGACTAGTGTGTAAGTGAATCTTGACCAAAGTGGTTATGACAGATTCCTATGACAGAATCTATGATGCATAAGAGTTGTAAATGGAAGGTTCTATGACAGGTGAAGACATGTGTTGCAAGGCATCTTGGAAGAAGCCATCTTTGGGCACCCCATGGAGGGTGATGATGTGTTGTAAGTAGAATATGCTATTTTTAGGCAGTTATGACAGATTCTCTTACAGCTATAAGAGCTGTCAGTTATGATAGATTCTATGACAGTCATAAGATGTGTAAGAGCATTTGTCATTGCCCAACTTGGGAATAGGTGACCTCATTGGGATGGGGTGATGTGACAAGTGTCATGACCATGCTGCAGTGTTGGAAAAGTGGTGTAGTCACGGTAGGAGGGTTCACAAAATGAACTATCCAGACCATGCAATAAGAGTAAACACAATGGAAACAACTCAAAGAAATAAAGCATATGTAGATTCAGTCATTCAGTATATCATAGAATTTAAATAGAGATTGGCTGGCAACATGCAGGCTTACATTTAGGGCTCACAAGCCTGACTACATACATGCGCAAGATAAAGCTTTGAAGATCCTTCACCAGAATAATGAATCATCTATCTATCTAGAACTTAATAACTTGATAACTACTATCCTAAGGATCTATTACATCAATATATATCTAATCTGGATCAATAGATTCCTCCACATTGGCCAAGGAAGATCACAAATTCCAAAGAAGAGATGTAACGTGTACACACAGATAGGTTAGACCTAAATGCATAGAACACTTCCAGTAAATGAATGGAATGACATGTAGATCTCTTGGGAAGGTTGGCCATGAACCAAAGATCATCGAATGATGTGTCATTAGGCTCCAAAGATTAGGAAATGGTTTTGCAAGTTTCTCCTTTAGCTGATTGCCAGTGAATATCAGGATGCTATGCTCTGAGAAACAATCAACTTATGATAGTGATATCTTTTCAGTATTGACATGCGGATCTCTGAATTCTAGATATGATGTTAATGAATGAATGTAGATACTAAGTCCAGCTCCACAAGATTTGAAATGCTACTGGACTAGAAATACAAAAACTGCTTCTTGACTGAACTACCTGGACTGAACTAGAAAAATAAAAAAGAAACAAACTGAACTGCAAACAAACTGAAATGCAAATGCTTTTGGTTGATAAAAAGATTGCTCTTGAACCAGGGATGCTCTTGCATCAGATATATGGGATTATTGAAGAAAGTGAGTCCCTCACTTTGTTGGGGCTAGGAGAGAACCAAGACTATCCACCTCAGCCTGAGAAATCCATGATGAATCTTCTTCTGGTCTCCCTTTCCACTTCACAAGGTATTCTCTGTATTGTCTTCCTCTAGTGCTGCATCCAAATCTGTTGTCCAAAATGTCTTCAATCTGCTTTGGTGCATGTTGTGGTAACTGCTCCTTCAAGTCTTCTTCCATGCGGTCACTGAACTCTACTTCATGATACTGATATAGGTTTGCAATGTTGAAAATAGGTGATATACCCAATGTGCTGTTTTGTTAGGCAAACTTGCTCCAGGTATAAGATCCATGTGATAACTGATACTCCTTATAGGTGTCAATCCATCAGGTACATTATCTGATATGATGTCTTCATATTCTATCAATAACTCTCTTATCTCATCTAGTTCAATCTCTTTCTTCAATACTTCAGGCTTTTTAGGAATCAAGGCATAACACATACTTTCTTGTTTCAAACCATCTAGAAATTTCCTTCCATCTACCAAATAGATTCTAGCATTCCCACACACTACATCTTTAGGATCATCCTCCAAAGGAATCAAAGTAATTCTCTTTCCATTTTTTGTTATAGTATATGTATTCTTTCTCCAATCATGTATAGCTTTCCTATCATATTGCCAAGGTCTACCTAACAAGATATGACAAACATCCATAGGCATAATATCACACAAGACTTCATCATGATGAGATCCAATATGAAATTTCACCAAACATTGTTCACTCACCAGTACATTATGATCATCCTGAATCCATGCTATCTGATAGGGCTTAGGGTGTTACAATCTTTCCAACTTCAGCTTAGTCACCATCTCCTTTGAAAATAGGTTATTAGAACTAGCACTATTAATCACAACTTTACAATACTTACCTCCTGATTTGCATCTTGTCCTGAACAAACTATTTCTCTGCGGTGGTTCCTAATTTGTCTTAGCTTGAAATAGTGCTCTCCTCATCACCAATGATTCTCCTTTCTCCAGTTTACCAATAGGACAGGGGTCATCTAATTCAATAGGTACTTCTTCAACATAGGCTGCTCTTCCACTATTTTCTGTCCTATTACTTATACTACCCTGATTACATTTAAATGCTCTATGTCCTTCACCTCCACACTTGAAACAAGTACCTCTGGATGCCTTCTTATCAAATCCTCTTCCTTCTCTTCTGTATCCTTCATTCCAATATGAATTATAGTTGCCTATGTGATGAAAATTTATGTCATTTCTCTGATATGCATTGTTATCTCTGTCATCCTTCTTAACTGGGCTGTCAAACTTGTTCTGCTCTGGATGTGATCTATCTCCTCCGGAAAAAGTTCCACCTCTCTAAAATTTACCTCTTCTTCCTCTTTTATTTAGCTTCTCTTCAACTTTTAGGGTAAACTGATATGCTTCTTCTAAAGATATCATCCTTACCAAACTTAGTTCCTCTTGTATGTTCAATCTCACTCCATTGATGTATATAGCCACTTTCTCCTTGCTTGCTTCACTATGTCCTATCCTTATGATCATTTTATGAAATTCTTTAGTGTACTCCTTCACAATTCTCTCCTTTTGTCTCAGGTTTTGCAATCTTTTCAACAGTTCCAACTCATAGTCAGCAGGTATAAATTGATTCTTCAGTTTTGTCACCATCCTATCCCATTTTGTAATATTTTCTTTTCCTCTTCTATTTATTTCCAATTGAATTTCTTTCCACCATATAGCAACATGTCCTTTCAACTTTGTCTTTGTAAATTTCAACTTCTCCAGATCTTTAATTTTCTCATATTTAAAGTATTCTTCCATGTCATTTATCCAGTCAATCAATTCTTCAGGATTCAAATTACGAGTATAGTTCGGTACATCAACTCTAGGTCTTTTTCCAATCTTTGAAATAGCTCGCAACATCTTTACTTGATCTGATTCTTCTTCTTCATCACCTTCTAGGGTTTCACCAATGTGTTCAACATATTGAAATTCCTCTTCATCATCGCTTTAACATTAGGTCTCGGTGTCAATCCTCTTCACCTATCTTCTTCAACAACATCCAATCGGATTCACATTGTTTTCATTATCTCCATCAATTCGTCTATTCTACCAGCCATTGTTCCAATAGCAACAACTCTCCTCGGTGGCATTCTTCCTAGGATCAAGTGTAAACTACCTCAGGTTCGGTGGTCAGGCTACAAGGTGACAACTGCCTCACTATCAGCAATTGGTTGCAACACAAGTAACTTGTCTCAATTTGGTGATCTGTCCACAACAAGATCTTATAGAATTCCCTTGCCAATTTCGCTCAATTCACTCCTAAAGATTCAAATTTTCGCTCTGATACCACTTGGTGCAGTCACACTAGGAGGGTTCACATAATGAACTATCCAGACCGTGTAGTAAGAGTAAACACAATGGAAACAACTCAAAGAAATAAAGCATATGCAGACTCAGTCATTCAGTATATCATAGAATTCAAATAGAGATCAGCCGGCAACATGCGGGCTTGCAATTAGGACTCACAGGCCTGACTACATACATGTGCAAGATAAAGCTTTGAAGCTCCTTCATCAGAATAATGAATCATTTATCTATCTAGAACTCAATAACTTGATAACTGCTATCCTAAGGATCTATTACATCAATATATATAATTCAGATCAATAGATTCCTCTGTGTCAGCCAAGGAAGATCACAAATTCCAAAGAGATGTAATGTGTACACATAGATAGGCCAGACCTAAATGCATAGAACACTTCCGGTAAATTAATGGAATGATGTACAGATCTCCTGGGAAGGTCAGAAACAAACCAAAGATCATCGACTGATGTGTCATTAGGCTCCAAAGATCAGGAAATGGTTCTGTAAGTTTCTCCTTCAGCTGATTGCCAGTGAATATCAGGATGCTCTGCAATGAGAAACAGTCAACTTCTAATAGCGATATCTTTCTGGTATTGACATGCAGATCTCTAAATTTTGGATATGATGTTAATGAATGAATGTAGATGCTAAGTCCAGCTCCACAGGATCTGAAATGCTACTGGACCAAAAATACAGAAACTGCTTCTTGACTGAACTGCCTGGGCTGAACTAGAAAAATGAAAAGAAACAAACTGAACTGCAAACAAACTGAAATGCAAATATTTTTGGTTGATGCAAGATTGCTCTTGAACCAAGGATGCTCTTGCATCAACAAGTGTCCCTAGGCATGGGTTTTGGGCCATGAGGCCAAGTTGGACGCCCATCTCAAGGAAAGTACATTTTTGCCTTGTAAACTTCTATTTAAGTAGGTGCCTGGAGAGGAGATGTATTATGTGGTTGACAGGTACTATTATGCTGCCAGATTATCTCCAGATACGAGTGTCAAAGACTCCTATAAAGACTTGTATTGTAAGTGTGTTGTAAACTTTATTGTTTAGATAATACATTGTGCAGGTTTTGGAGTATGGGGTTTTTCACCCTTAAGGGTTTTCCCCATGCTATATCTTGTCTCTCTCTCTCTCTCTCTCTTCTATCTTACATTCATGTGTTGTGTATTGCTGCAATATCTCCATTGTTATGTTAACATTGTTGTAACTGTAAATATTAAAATGAATTTACACTCATCTCTCCTCTTTAGATTAGTGTAGGAAGCAATTTTTGCACACCTAGCTTCCTTTCAGTGTAGGGGACTGTTGGTCTATGGTTGGAGGAAAAACAGTTGGGTGATGCTCTCCTTCCCAAGCAGAAGACAAGCTAAGACTTATGAAGATAGATGTCAAAGTTCCAGATAGAGTGCATTCTTTATATGACTTGATAGTCAGTTATTATGTATTTTTTTATAAATGATACCATGAGCATAGTTTTGTACATGTATAGTGAAGGTTATTCACTAATAAGTTATCCATGGATGTTGTAAATCTAAATTTTCAAATATTCAAAAAAGAATAGAATGTTTAATTATCATGATTATATTGAATCATTCTTGCTTAACTATAATTATGTTAATCATGATGTATTCTTAACCGTAATTAAGATGGTTAATTATGGTTGATTTGGGTAATGTGAGATATCATGTTATAGGCAAACCCAAACACATCTTAACACAACCTCAATTGCTAGCGCAAACCCCCAAACACATAGTGCAAGCAAGAGAACAATCCCTGTCGGCCAGATATCCACAAGTTTCCATAAAACCAACTCAAAACAAAATGCAGTCCTAAAGAGATTAACCATTGATATGTAGACCACAAAGAGACATTCTATAAAAATCCAACAATACTTCTATATACATCTTTCTTACTTTCATGCCAAAGATAGCTATCGCAAACCAAATAGAGATAGAACACTTCATGTAGGAAGCCCAGAGGATCTAGTCATGAGATATAACATTTAGAAACCAACTTGCAGTAACCTTCATCACATGAAAGATGAACTAAGACACAACACAAGTACTAAGAGCACGTCCATCAAGCCATGGGAATAGAAACAATAATGCAGAGAAATGTAGAGCATTTTCCAGACCAGTCCTGACAAGCAACCAAACTGCCAACCCACTACAATTACCAGAGACCACCACAACAACATTGGTGACCTGAAAAGATAAGAGTGTAATGTCCATAGAACATAGACACTAAATCCCAAACCACAAGACCATATCTTCAAAGGCAAAGGAATGCGATGCATTCTCCCGATTAGTCTTCAAGGCAACATCGTACAACAAAAACCTTCACCAACATTCAGAGACCAGAGCCTCCTTGTAGAAACACATACTTCCTTAGGAACAATAGGAGAGAGCATACAACATACTATAGACCATCAACCACATCTCCCCAACATCAACATTACTTCTAATCCTCATCTTAGTGCTTCTAATTCCCTTCTTAATATATCAACATGATATTATCTCTACTGAAAACAAACATACTCAATACTACTTTAATTGACATTAAACAAGGCATGAGATCCAACCATGAACATCAGCAACATCACTGTAACCACACCATCATAGTATACCATCAACATAAGAATCAATGACAACCACATCAATGAGAACCTTAGGTAACATATGTGCAACAGATGGCATCCAACATGACTACCAAAAATATCTTCACATCCTCTTGACATTCTCTTCACACAGACATCCAGAATCTCTCCATTGAATTCCTTTGAAGCCAAGGGAAAATGGGAGTCAAAGTGAAGAGTTACACGTGTAAAATGTCACAAGTTTTGGAGAAGAATGGGGTCGGTAGTGAAGTGTTGTTTCATTTTTAATGTTGTATACTACAACATTAAATGTAGAGTCACTTCATATCTAGGTGCTTTCCCATACACCCATGCATGGAAGTATATGTAGTGTCGTAAAATGTGTACACTAGCATTTTACACCTAGTTTAGCACCTGGGTGGACCTAAAATGTTTACACTTGTTAATTAGGACCTATTTTAACATGTTTTTCAGCATTAAACATGTGATGATTCTTGATCTCGATGCACAAAATCTGTAAAAGTATTTATAAGGCATGGCTAAGTACACTTTAAGTGCCTTGTTCTGGGTGTTTGGGGCTAAGGGACCAGGTATCACAACCCTTATTTTTAAATATTTAATTTTAATTTTAAATATTATTAAATATTATTGGGATTAATTAATTGAATTGTTGTGGAAATGGCAAGAATGACACTCCCTTGATGGAGAGAGAGTATCATTGATGAGGGGGAGTCTAGCTAATTGACTGTGAATTGCTTGAAGTGAATCTGTGCACACACCACATAGATGACATATAGATTAAATTTGCATTAGTTTGTAAATGTATGCATGAAAAATATTATATATAGAATAATTACGCCTAGAGGCATTCTATTACGCCGAGAGGCATTCTACAATGCCAGGAAAGGGTTGAAAGATTCATATTCATGTACACTAAAATCTCATAAACAAAATTCTAAAAATTTAAAATAGAAAAAAATAGAAAAAATAAAATGCAAGCCCATTTCAAAGAATGAATGGGCATTTCAATTGCTTCTTGGTAATCATTTCTTTACACTTAGATTTGGAGGCTTGTTGTGTATGTTTACAGGAAAAATGAGGCCAAAAGCATATGAAGTTGTTTTCAGAGCTGCAAATGGAGCAGAGCATCAAGTATTTTTGAAGAAATGTTCAATTGAGGTTATAATCTATACAAGGGCTCTAGGAAGCCTGCCACTGCTTATGCTTAGTGGAATTGGGCTTGCAAAGGAATTAAAGTCCATGGGAATACCAGTGATAATGGACCAGCCTGCAGTGAGGAAGGGTATGGCTGATAATCCCTGAATATCATTTCCTTTACCTCTACAATTCCAATCAATCTCTCTCTCTTTCTCTCTCTCTCTCTCTCTCTCTCTCTCTCTCTCTCTCTCTCTCTTATACACGTAGTGGGTATCACCAAATTTGGAACCTACATAGAGGCAACCAGTGGATTTGGATTCACGAGTAGGGTATGTTCCTAACATTCTTCATTTCATCATATATAGATGTATATCTACTCTTCATGCAAGAGCACCTAGGCTCACGTGCAATTGGCATCACCCAAAAAGATTTTTTCAATTGTTTATTTCAGTTTTGGTTTGATTGGGTTTTTTTTTGGCATTCTACAATGTTAGCGACACATGTTGTGGTCAGATTGGCTGGAAACTAGTTTTGACCGATTGTCAGTTTCAATGCACAACAAGTAGCCTCCATGAAAACAATTGTTCAGAAGGATTGATGAAGTTTGATGATGAACCCTCTTACAAGAATATTGTTGACTATGTCCTGGATTTGATACCAAATATTTCACCATCATTTGCCTTACTGTTTTGGAGATATAACAGTTTCATGACTTGTACTGGTAATTTGGTGAAACATTGAAATTTCAAGTTCCATGAGGTTTTATGCCAAATGATTTGCTAGAGGTATGAAGAATACTAAGATGACTACCCCTGTTAGTTTTCATGAGATTCTGAGTGTTGGGAAAGGTTGCCATTAACTTACAATCCTAACCAATTCATGTATCTCCAAATTTCTTGGATTGTGTTCCCCAACACATAAGGACTTTGAGAGATTAATTATTATTTAATTATATCACTTGGCTTATTTTAATTAACTCCTAAATGATAGGGTCAAATTTGGGCATCCACTTTTGGAGTGGGGTCCATGAAGACTTGTTGACAACTCCTTGAAGTCTATTTTGAGAGTTAGACAACTCCTAGTGAGTGGGAGTTAACGTGGGCGCAAACTTTTGGAGGTGTCTTATATTTAGACTTGGAGTTTGCTTTTTTATGTACATGAGTGGATATTGTTGAGACACTTTGCATGGATATAATGTTGGAGTTAACTAAAATATTAGAGATGCATGAATTTTAATATTGTTTGCATGAGTTCATAAAAGCTTGCATAGACATGCATGTTTTTTGCATATCACTTGCAGGTGCTTGCATGTTGTTGCATGTTGCTTCTATGGACTTGCATGTACTTGCATGAGCTATTGCATGTTGCTTCTATGGACTTACATGTGCTTGCATGTTGTTGCATGTCACTTGCATGTTGTTGCATGTTGCTCCTATGGACTTGCATGTGCTTGCATGTTCTTTCATGTCATTTATATGATCTTGCATGTTGTTGCATGTTAGTTTTGAAAGGTTTCTTGTAAAACACTCCAACTCTAGAAACTTGTAGGATGGTACATCTTAGTGTTTCAGATAATGGGTATCAATTGCATGTTGAATTAGGTGTTTGCATGTCACTTGCATGTACGGAACAAGGTAATTTAGAATAACATTAGGGACATCAATTGTGTAGGTTGTTGCATGAGAATTGGTGTGTTTTGATCACTTCAGTTGACTAAAATAGATTGGGCTAACTTGGACACCCAATCTTGGGACTTTTAGTTGTTTCTTTTATTTATAAATGTATTTGATGTTGGCTAAGTTTACTTGGGAAAACTTGGGCGCCCACATCTAAGACAGGTAGTTAATAGGAAGCTTGACTTAGTTTGACTTTAATCTTCTCTATTTGGAGCGCTTGGGTTTTGCATGAGGACTTGTCTCATGTTATCAATTACAATTGATTGTAATTTGAGTTTCAAGCTTTCCAATTAAGAAGCTTTTGAATTAAGAAGCTATTGTAATTAATTAAAAGCCCCATACATTTTCCAGAGAGTTGAATTATGAAAAGGACTAAGAAAAAAAAAGAAAGAATCTTTTTTGAAGTAAATTTTAAAAAGCACAATGTATTTTCTAGAGAGAAAGATTTGAAGCTTTCATATAGAAGCTTTGAACTTGTAGGAAAAATGCATTACAAGAATTATAGTATAACAGGTTTATAGGTTTGAAGATTGAAGAAGCTTCAGAAGTGCATCAAGGATCAGAGGAATTTTAGTATTGAATGTAATCTTTCACAAGAGACTTAATACAAGCATAAACACCTTTGGTGTGGAGTTTTTTTTTGAAAGTGTTTCTCCACGTAAATATTTGTCTTCTTCTTGCAAGTTGTTTTCTTCTACTACACTGTTTAAATTGGAGAAATACTATAACATCTAAATTGAAAGTAATTTTCAGATTTACACATGCTATTAATTTCAAATTTGAACTACATAGCTATAACTTTACCTTGTCCTCTCTCCTATTTTCCAACATGTGGTATCAGAGCCATTAGTTGTAGTGAGAGAGGGATGCTTTTTTCTGAAGTATTGAAGGAATTTTGGTTGTAGGGGAAGTTCTATGTGTTAACATTATTTTGCAGATCTGTGAGTTTGGAAGCCATGGTATTTAACTCTAATATGGATATTGTCAAAGAATATTTTTTGGGCACTTGAGGCTCAAGGTTATGGATTTTTATGAAATTGATCCTGTGATAGTGATTTGGAGCTCCAGTTTGACAATATGTGTATATTCTCTTGTTTAGTGGTTTTATTCCTTTACCTTGTGGTCATGTGCAGTGAAAGGGTGTTTATGTTGGATGGTTACTTCTGGTACCTTAATCACATGGAAAAACACTCACTTCTTGGACTACAATTTGGAGTGCTTATGTTGGATTCATGGTTTCAGTCCATGGTTACATGAAAGCACTGGATAATTTATCACTGGTTGTATGTAGGTTGTGGAGTTGGTATTTTAATGATATGGACACTCTTGAACAACCAAGTTTATCCTTTCTCATATTCTTGTTATTTTAAATATGTAGGTTTTTGCAGTTTTCCTATTTCAAAAGATTGTGGGTTTGTAGATCTTAGTATTCCATTATTTTCAGATGACATATTTTGATGGTGTTCATTAGTGTGAATGTTTGGATGTTTAAGAGGTTTCAAGATTTACAGAGATATGGTTTTGTAGGTTTTACATGTTAACCAAAATCCATGGTTTGTAGATCCATGGAAAATTGTGTTCAGACACTTTCTGGATGGAAACAATTTTAGATTTGCAAGGCTACTTGTTGGGTTCTTATGATCTATGGTTTCTCCTATGTGAATTTATTTGGCAAATCAGATCTAGAGTTGATTTTTGTGTTTAAGTCTTGGAAATCTACATGTTATACCTAGTTACATTTGCTCTACATGTTACTGATGTGGTGTTGAATCTATTTTTTCAATTATTAAAGATTGAAGCACTAATAATGTTTTTTCTCCTATGAGATGTTGCATGTGTGCAGATCTTGTGAATAAGCTGATGTGGGTTCTATTTGGTAGGCCTCTTCTTGGTCACCTTGATTACATTGGTATTTTTTGTATTGAGACAAAAGGGTAGTTTGGAGTATCCGATTTAGTTATTCATTGGAATCTATAGTAGTAAAGTTATGTTGCACGAGAAGCTCTTTTCACTTTCAGTGGAGTTTTGGTAATGATGTTGATCAATGATACCATGCATAACTTGGTATCACTTTCAGTGGGAGTTTTGTGCAGTTACATAATGTGTTCTATCTTCTTTGTTTCAAGATATTAGTTCTAAACTATTGTTGCAGTACTGTGAGCCATGCAAAATCTTTCATTAGAAGATGGATGATCTTTTACAATGGTTGTTGGCGTCATAAGAAGCTCTTGGATTATGCCTTTAGTTTATAGTAAGGATTCATTGACATTTTTGGTTCTATTGACAGAGGATGATATATCTTCATGTTTTTTGAAGAGGCATTGACATCTTAGTTTTCCATGGAGGACTCTTGGAGTTTTTGGTGAGGTGTTGAGTTTATAACTTATTAGTTTTTGATATATACTCCTTGGTTTAGAGGATGTATAGTATTATGTCAGGATGCACTATTGATCATAAGTTGGAGTTTTTGGTATGATACAGGTGCTCTTGGGAGCAAGATATGTTCATTGGAGCATATGATCTTTTAAGAAGATGTTAGATCATGATGTCATGATATGTTCTTGATTCTATAGTTGGAACTTTGATAATGGTTTGGTTTGTGAGGCCTAGTTAGCATTATTCTAGATATTTGATATTCTATTTTGGTGTGTGTGAGTGTGTAATAGACTTGGTTGATGTTGAGTTCACACAAACTATGATTATTGTTATTATTATTATTATTATTATTATTATTATGGGAACTAAATGCTTTATATTTCTATTAGATATTTATTTATTCGTTTGAAATGAAATAATAAGTTTATTTAATAAAATAAATGGTTATATAATATTGATGATTATGTGTTTGATTTTTGTAAAATAAATATTATTGTTTTGAGATGTTAGATTATGTGGTTAATGGATGTTAAAAATGTTTAAGTTAAATTTTTATTTGCTTCAGCTATAAGTTTTTAATGTACTAATGTTTTAATAAGATTTTGTAGGTAGAGTGGCCCAGGTTCTTAAAGAATGGAAACAAAACCCATAATGCTCAAATAGTCATTTATTTAATTGTTTGGGGAGGGGGTTGTGTGGAAAGTATGTAGTTTTCTTTTATTATGTTTATTGTTTTATTTTATGTGAGGGAATGTAAAGAGTTGGGAGAAAAAGGTCTTATTATAAGGGGGAAATGTGAATATTTTAGGATCTCTATAAATTAAAAGTGTTGTAGTTTTCCTATAATGGGTTCTTTCTAGGATTTGGGGAATGCTACAAGTTTTTTGGAATAGTAGATTTTGAAAGGGAAAAGAGGCTTGAGATGAATTGTGACTAGAAAATCTAGAAATTGCATCTTCTTAGAAATCTAATGGGTTGATCCTAACTTGGACAACCAAGGTATGGATGTTCTTGTGATATATTTTCCAATGTATTGTTGTTTGTTATGATTGTATGTAAGTAATATGTTAATTCTATGAAAATTTGATCTTGAATGTGAGGGTTTGGAATTGGGTTTACCTCATGTGGGAATAAGAATGGTGGATGCCTCTTTGGGGATATACATGGAGTTGGTGATGGTGTTGTGGTTGGTGGTGTTGGGAGTAATGGAGGATGGGGGTTTTGGGAGTTTGTGTTATGGGAGCTACATTTGTGAAATGTGAGGTACATTTGTGAAATGGGAGCTACATTTGTGAAAAGGGAACTACGTTTGCGAAAGGGAGCTATAGGGACCTATGCCCCAAAGAGGATCCCCCTTCTTCATCCCCTTACCAGAAATATGAATATAGCTTTCCTAGTGTATGAATATTTTTCTATTTGAATTGGTTTTATGTTTTTTGGTTTATTTGAGCATTGGGTTTGTTTCCAAGCTCGAGGGTGGACTAGAATTTGTAGTCCTACAGATGGGTGGTGAGTAGAACTAGGCTGCTCCATTTGTTGTGTGCAGGTTTCCCAGTACTTCATTTTGAATATACAAGATATAGAAGAAATTATAGTTTAAATTATCTCTTATTGCTGATCAAATGTTGATTTGTATAGATAGAGAATACAACGAATATATATATATTCATGCAGTCACAGTAGGAGGGTTCACAGAATGTACAATCTGGGCTGTGCAGCAAGAGTAAACACAACAGAAACAACTCAAGAAATGGAACAAATGCAGATTCAGTCATTCAGTATATCAAAGAATTCAAATACAACTTGGCCAACAACATGTGGGCTTAGAATTAGGGCTCACAAGCCTGATTACATACATGCGCAAGATAAAGATTTGAAACTCCTTCACACAAATCTAAACTATCAGATCTTTCTTATGTCAATAGCTACTTTCCTAAGGATCTATTACATCAATATATATCATTTATGGACAAATATATTCCTCCGTGTCAGCTAAGGAAGGTCACAAACTCCAATGAAGAGTTGTAACATGTTCATAGATAGGTCAGACCTAAATGCATGTGGACCTCTAGGGAAGGTTAGCCATGAACCAAGGATCATTGAATGATGTGTCATTAGGATCCGCAAGCATTCTCCTTTAGATGATCGTCTAAGACTGTCAGGATGCTCTGCTCTGAGAAAACAATTGATCTTCTGATGCTGATATCTTTCTGATAACTAATCCAAATGGTCTGAATTCTTGATATGATGTAGATGCTAAGTCTAGATCTACAATGTCTAAATTTCCAAAACCGGACCACAAGCTGAAACTTCTTCTGACTGACCTACCTGAACTGAACTAGAAAATGAAAGAACTAAAATGCAAACAAACTGATATGCAAATGTTTTTGGTTGATGCAAGATTAATCTTGAACCAGGGATGCTCCTGCATCATACATCTGGGGTTATTGTAAAAGTGAGTCCCTCACTTTGCTGGGGATAGGGGAGAACCAAGATGGTCCACCTTAGCCTAAGAAATCCAAGATGAATCTTCTTTCGGTCTGCCTTTCCACTTCACAAGATATTCTTTGTATTGTCTTCCTCTAGTGATGCATCCAACTCTGCTGTCCAAGATGTCTTCAATTTGTTTTGGTGCTTGTTATGGTAACTACTTTTTTAGGTCCTCTTCCAAGCTATCACTGAACTCTGCTTCATGATACTGATAAAGGTCTACAATGTTGAAAATAGGTAAAATACCCAATGTCTCCGGTAGCTTTACTTCATATGCATTTCCTGAATTAAATTTCTTGAGTATCTTACAAGGTCCAAACTTCTTCATCTTCAACTTGTTATATGTCCCAACTAGAAATCTTTATTTTCTCAAGTACACCATTACTTCATCTCCCACTTCAAATTCCTTATGCCTTCTCTTCTCATCTGCCTTTTCCTTATACTTACTATTCATATTCTCCAAATACTTCTTTACATGATTATGCACTATCTTCATATGATCTACAAATTCTTCTGCTTCTGCACTTCTCTTTTCTTCCATACCGATGTTCCTCAATTTTGCAACTCCTCTTGGATTCACACCGGTCACAATCTCGAAAGGTGTTCTGCCAGTACTCGTGTTCACTGAATTATTGTATGCAAACTCTGCTTGTGAAAGAATCAAATCCCAACTTCCAGCTTTCTCTCCAACCAAACATCTCAACAAGTTTCCTAAACTCCTATCAACTACCTCTATCTGTCCATCTATCTATGGATGAAAAGTTGAGCTGAACTTCAAATCTGTCTTCATCTTCTTCCAAAATGTCCTCCAAAAGTATCCAACAAACTTTGTATCTCTGTCTGAAACTATGCTCTTAGGTAATCCATGCAATCTCATAATCTCCTTGAAAAATAGGTCAGCTACATGCACTGCATCAGTTGAATTCTTACAAGGTATGAAATGAGCCATTTTTAAAAATCTGCCAACCACTACAAATATTGAATCATGTCCTCTCTGTGTCTTAGGTAATCCCATTACAAAATCCATGCTTATATCTTCCCAAGGTCTCTCTGGTACTGTCAAAGGTTTATACAATCCAATATTCTAACTACCTCCTTTTGCAACTTGAGAAACTCTACAACTCTACATAAATCTCCAAACATCCTTATGTATCTGAGGCCAAACATAGTTTTCACTCACCAAAGCCATTGTCTTTTCAATGCCAAAATGTCCTGCCAATCCACCACTATGATTCTCCTTGATCAAATTATCCCTCATTGAACTCTTAGGTATCAATAACTGATTTCCTCTGAACAACAAATCTTCCTGAATGAAATAGTCCAACCACTTACTCCTATCTGTCACAACAGGTTCCTTATAGGCTTTCCAAGGTTCTGCAAAATTAGTGTCTCCCTCATTCATGTTCTTCAATTCATCAGAACCCAACACTCCAATCCTCATCTCTATCAACAAGTTTCTTCTCCTACTCAATGCATCAGCAACTTTGTTCAACTTTCCACTCCTATGCTTCAACACAAAAGTATAAGTTTGCATGAAATCTACTCATCTCATATGTCCCTGATTCAACTTACCTTGACTATTCAAATTTTGCAAAGCTTGATGATTTGTATACAACACAAACTCCTTAGGCAACAAGTAATGTCTCCACTTTTTCAAGGCTTGAATTATGGCATAGAACTCTTGATCATAAACTAAATATCTCTTCCTTGCATCATTCAATTTCTCACTAAAATATGCTACTGGTCTACCTTCTTGACTTAACACTGCTCCAATTGCATTTTCACTTACATCACAATCAACTTGAAATACCTTATTGAAATCTGGTAATGCCAAATCAGGTTGCTATGTCACTTTCTGCTTCAACAACTCAAAACTTTTGTCTGCTCTTGATGTCCACTTGAAATCTTTTCTGTCACCTCTCATTGCCTCTGTCATAGGGTTACAAACTGAACTGAAATTTCTGATGAAATTCCAGTAGAAACTAGCCAATCCATGAAATGATCTAACTTCTCCAATGCTCTCCGATGTAGGCCACTCAATAATTGCTCTCACTTTCTCAGGGTCCATCTTCAATCCTTTTGTGGAAATCAGAAATCCCAAATATACCAACTCTTCCTTCATGAAACTACACTTCTTGATGTTTATCAACAATTTCTCTTCTCTTAGTCTCTGTAAAACTTGTCTAATATGCCACAAATGTTCCTCTTTTGTCTTACTGAAAATTAGAATATCATCCAAGTATACAATAACAAACTTACCCAAGAATTTCTTCAAGACTTCATTCAACAACCTCATGAAAGTATTCGGTGCATTTGTCAATCCAAAAGGCATCACTAACCACTCATACAATCCTTCATTTGTCTTAAAAGCAGTCTTCCACTCATCTCCCTCTTTGATTCTAATATGATGGTATCCACTCTTCAAGTCTATCTTTGTGAAATATCTTGCTCAACTCAAACAATCCATGATATCATCCATCCTAGGTAAAGGAAATCTATACTTAACTGTGATCTTGTTTATTGCTCTAGACTCAGTACACATTCTCCATTCTCCATCCTTCTTTGGTGCCAAAATTGCATGTACTGCACAAGGACTCAAACTTTCTCTGATCAAACCTTTGCCCAACAATTCTTGTATCTATCTATTCAGTTCTTCATTTTCTGCTAGTGTCATCCGGTGTACTACTTTGTTAGGCAAACTTGCTCCCATTATAAGATCCATGTGATGACTGATACTCCTTATAGGTGGTAATCCTTCAAGTACATTATCTGATATGATGTCTTCATACTCTGTCAGCAACTCTCTTATCTCCTTTGGTTCAGTCTCTTTCTTCAATGCTTTAGGCTTCTTAGGAATCAAGGCATAACACATACTTTCCTATTTCAAACCATCCAAAAATTTCCTTCCATCTACCAAACAGATTCTAGGATTCCCACATACCACATCTTTAGTATCATCCTCCAAAGGAATCAAAGTAATTCTTTTCCCATTTGATGTTATAGTATATGTATTATTTCTCCCATCATGTATAGCTTTTCTATCATACTGCCAAGGTCTACCCAACAAGATATGACAAACATCCATAGGCATAATATCACACAAGATGTCATCATGATACGATCGAATATGAAATTTCACCAAACATTGTTCACTCACCAGTACCTTATGAACATCATGAATCCATGCTATCTGATAGGGCTTAGGATGTTTCAATCTTTCCAACTTTATCTTAGTCACCATCTCCTCTGAAACTAGGTTATCATAACCACCACTATCAATCACAACTTTACAAGACTTACCTCTAGATTTGCATCTGGTTCTGAATAGACTTTTCCTTTGTGGTGGTTCTTCATTCAAGTCTCTTTTTGAAATAGTGCTCTCCTCATCACCAATGATTCTCCTTTCTTAGGTTTTCCAACTAAACAGGGATCACTCAGTTCAATAGGCTCTTCTTCAATATAGGTTACTCTTCCACTATTTTCTATCCTCTTACTTGTACTTCCCTGATTACATTCAAATGCTCTATGTCCTTCACCTCCACATTTGAAACAAGTACCTCTGAATGTTCTCTTATCCAATCCTCTTCCTTCTCTTCTGTATCCTTCATTCTAGTATGAATTATAGTTGTCTCTGGGATGAAAATTTTTGTCATTTCTCTGGTAGGCATTGTTATCTCTATCATCCTTCTTGAATGGGCTGTCAAACTTGTTTTGCTCCACAAATGATCTATCATATCTAGAAAATGCTCTACCTCTTTGAAATTTACCTCCTCTACCTCTCTATCTCTGATCATGTCTTTTTTTCAGCTTCTCTTTAACTTTCAGGGCAAACTGATATGCTTCCTCCAAAGACGTCATCCTTACCAAGCTTAGCTCTTCTTGAATATTCAATCTTAACCCATTGATGTATCTTGCCACTTTCTCTTTGTTTTCTTCGCTATGTCCTATCCTTATGATCATCTTGTGAAATTCTTCAGTATATTCCTTTACAGATTTCTCCTTTTGTCTTAGGTTTTGTAATCTCTTCAATAGCTCCAACTCATAGTCAGCAGGTATGAACTGATTCTTTAACTTTGTCACCATTTCGTCCCACTTTGTAATCTTTTCTTTTCCTCTTTCGTTTCTTTCTAACTGAACTTCTTTCCACCATATAGCAGCATGCCCTTTCAACTTTGTCTTTGCAAATTTCACCTTATTTGGATTTTCAATTTCCTCATATTCAAAGCATTCTTCCATGTCATTTATCCAATCAATCAATTCTTTAGGGTTCAAACCACTAGTATAGTTTGGCACATCAACTCTAGGTCTCTTTCCAATCTTTGAAATAGATCGCAACATCTTTATCTGATCTGATTCTTCTTCATTACCTTCTAAGGTTTCTCCAATGTGTTCAACAGATTAAAATTCTTCATCATCACTTTCAACATTAGGTCTCGGTGTCAATCCTCTTCACCTATCTTCTTCAACAGTATCCAACCAAATTTGTATTGTTCTCATCAATTCCATCATCTCATCCATTCTATTAGCCATTGTACCATCAGGAGGAACTCTCTTCAGTGGCATCTTCCTAGGATCAAGTGCAAACTGCCTCAATTCAGCGATCAGGCTACTAGCGACAACTACCTCTCAATCAACGATCGGTTGTGCACGAGTAATCTGACTCGGATCGACAATCTCCTTACAACAAGATTTTATGGAATCCCCTTTGCCACTTCACTCCAAAAAATCAAACTTTCGTTCTGATACCACTTGGTGTAGTCACGGTAGGAGGGTTCACAGAATGAACAATCCTGGCCGTGCAGCAAGAGTAAAACAACAAAAACAACTCAAGAAATGGAACAAATGCAGATCTAGTCATTCACTATATCAAAGAATTCAAATACAACCTGGCTGAAAACATGCAGGCTTAGAATTAGGGCTCACGGGCCTAATTACATACATGCGCAAGATAAAGTTTTGAAGCTCCTTCGCACAAATCTAAACTATCAAATCTTTCTAATGTCAATAGATGCTTTCCTAAGGATCTTTTACATCAATATATATCATTTTTAGACTAATAGATTCCTCCATGTCAGCTAAGGAAGGTCACAAACTCCAATGAAGAGTTGTAATGTGTTCACAGATAGGTCAGACCTAAATGCATAGAACACTTCGTCAAATGAATGGGACAATGTGTGGACCTCTAAGGAAGCTTGGCCATGAACCAAGGATCATTGAATGATGTGTCATTAAGATCTACAAGTCAAGGAATGATCCGCAAGCCTTCTCCTTTAGCTGATTGTCTGAGACTATCAGGATGCTCTACTCTGAGAAAACAATTGATCTTCTAATGGTGATATCTTTTCGGTAACTGATCTAAATGCTCTGAATTCTTGATATGATGTAGATGAATGAATGTGGATGCTAAGTCTAGATCTGCAAGGTGTGAATTGCCAAAACCAGACCACAAGCTGAAACTGCTTCTGACTAAACTACTTGAACTGAATTGGAAAATGAAAGAACTGAAATGCAAACAAACTAAAATGCAAATGTTTTTGGTTGATGCAAGATTATTCTTGAACCAGGGATTCTCTTGCATCATATATATACTCTTTGATTGAAAACAAGAGAATCTTGTAATTTTATATTCTTCAAGTAAATGGTTCTTCCTTACTGCTGAAAAGAATTATTGCATGATTTTATAAAAAAGATGTTGGACAGAATTAGCGTTGTTGTAAATATTTTGTAGATGACTTGTTCAATCTGATTTAATATTTATCATATTTATGCTATTGTTATAATTTTAATTTGGTTAACCTATCTACTATGTTATAACTGTTGTATTTTGAGTTACCTGGTAAATTACTACATTGTAGAAGATGAGAAATACCAGCGCATTCATTATTCTAGGTTCATGATTATGTAATCGAAATTCATTATTCTATGTTCATGAGAGATGCATTTGTTGTAGTAATCCATTCATTAGTTTTCTTTATTTCAATATATATATATATATATATATACACTCTTATGGTGTTAAAATGTTTCATGGTTAAAGATAATTATGGTATCGATGTTTGAGATTAAATTGTTTATCATGAGCAGATATAGAGTTGTTCGCAGTGTGTGGGAATCCATAGCTTGAATTTTTTATGAAGTCAACTTTTCTTGTAATTATTGGAAGCTAGTCCAGATGGTTGCAGCTTGGATAACTTGGTAATAATTATCTGACCATGTTAAACGATATTTTTCTTATAACGTCTCTGTTATCAGGAATAATGGTTCATCCCTGACAAGAATAATGATAGCAGGGCGATCACTTTGCTAAACATGCTTTATCATGATGTTAGCTAGGAGTCTTTATATGTTTTAATGCATAGACTCTATGCCAACCCTCGCCAAGGCTATCAGCCTGAGAGAATTCAATACTTCTTATCACATTAGAAACCTTATATAATAACACACTAGTAAACCCATACCACTTGCCCTGAGCCATAGAATGGGTCCGTGAGTGTATTATTGCAATAACATCTTGTTTCCATCATAAAATTTGTAATGGATTTGTTTAGAAGAAGAGCGTTTCAAATGTATTTTCCTCAGGGTGATTAAAGTGGCTAGCTACGGTGGCTTAAACTACCACAAACCATACCACTATCATTGCATGATTACATCCTTTAAAAATGTTTCAATTCATGCAACCTTTAAATAGATTAGTAACATATTATGCTTTAAATGATATGTTTAAAATATATAAATATACAAGTAGTCTTAATGCAATTTGAATAAGATCTCTTTGTTATCATCAATTTGTCATTTAATGTACTGTAATAGGATTGTTGTGGCATCATATGAGTTACTCTATTATTTCCTAACGGGTTATAGATAATTATATAACTAATATTTGTGCACTATCACTGTAACTGTTTACCATCAACCCGGCTACCACTACACCAAAAGCTTGAACTGTTAGTGAATGGCACCCCGGCGATGTTACCCAAAGGCCACGCGGGCCCGGGAAGGGAGAAATTGAGGGTCGCACACCTAAGCACCAACAAAACCCCCACCAGTCTGTACCTGCCCCTTGGGCAGGCACGGACTACTAGGCACACCTTGTACGCATGAAGGCAGTGGGCATCAGTGGGAATCAAAATCCTCCCCAGTAGAGTCGCCAGCTATTTACCATCAACCTGGCTACCACTACACCAAAAGCTTGAACTGTTAGTGAATGGCACCTCGGTGATGTTACCCAGAGACCGTGCGGGCTCGAGAAGGGAGGAATTGAGGGTCGTACACCTAAGCGCCAACAGTAACAAACCATAATGGGATATGTGAATAAGTATAATATAGGTATAGACATGGATAGTGCCGAATATATATATATATATATATATATATATATATATATATATATATATATATATATATATATTGTTGGAATTAGACCAAACAACTGAGAGGGGGGTGAATCAATTGTTACACAATTTGATCCTTTTTTCACTTTTAACCTTCTTTATTATCTTACTACAAGATTAGTGATGTAAACATTAAAGCATAGATCAACAACATAAGAGCAGAAACATAATCAACACACTTTACACCAAGATTTTGACGTGGAAACCCGATTAAGGGAAAAACCACGGTGGAGGTTAACCCACAAAGATTTGTACCTTGTTAAAAGTACTTTAGAAAAATAGAAGGCACATGCTTTGGGCACATTGCCTAGAGATCACTACTCAAAAGAGGAGGCTCACTACCTACAAAATGTATTTAGAACAGAATGAATTAACTAAAAAATAACATCTACTTCATGCCTGGTTCAATTTCAATGAATGCTAAAAAACTTCTGCTTTGCCCCAGATTCTTCTTTACTAACTTCACACTCTATACTACTCTCACTCCTTTTCTTCTCTACTCTGCTTGTGATCCTTTATTTGGATTTAATTTGTTTTGCACAAGGATGATGTTTGACAATTCTTCAACAAGTATTTATACACTTCATCCATCTTGGAATGATCAACAAGGTCAGCCAAACTTAACGCAAATCTTTACACTATCGGCCAATCATAGCTGAGACTTGAATATTCCTCTATTAACAAACCATGCTTCATAAAATGATTTTTAGATCATCTACAACACACTAGGAATATCCGATCAGCCAATACTGGGAAGAACAATAAAAACAAGAGGAAACCTTCAATCACGAGCTCCTTTGTCAATGCGGACCACCAACACAATAGCCACATGATCTAGAGAACACCACAAGCACAATAAAGTCAACAAGAATAACCACACCACTTCGCATCACTAAAATCACTCGCATCTTCATACTGAACCTCAAGAACACACACTACCATGACTTCATACTATAAAGATTGCTTCTGGATTTCCAAACCACGAGCCACTCGAGTTGAGGGAACACACCAACATCCCAGACATGCCTCTAGATCTGCAGATCACAATATTATCATACTGGATCAATCCAGACCAACTTCTTGCCACTCTGTCATCACAAAATAGCTGCAGAAACCTGTTCTACTCAGAGGGCCATAACTTCACCAAATCTTCATGTGGACCTTTCAAATCTCAATTGGACCAACACTAGACAACCCTATACAAACCCTTTAATCCATGAACTCTAATCTTCACCTTACTGGAAATATTGATCACTCCTCTACATTGTCTTCACTATTTTTGATAGAAGGATATGTTGACATCAATGACAACACATCAGACACATATTTGCAACAATCTCCCCCTTTGTCACTGATGGCAATATATGATGTGAAAAACTGATTTCATCATCTAGACAAGAACTTCTCCCCCTTTCTCTTGTCACACTTGCAACCACTTTTTATCTCTTATCCCCCTTTTACCAGCAACTACTTACTTCCAAGTTTTTCACATGACTTCTCTCCCCCTTTGACATTAATGGCAAAGGGCACATATTTGCAAACATCTCTTCCCCTTTTTATTTCAATCTAATTTCCAATGTTTACATACTGACTGCTCCCTAGAGCAGTATTCTCTCAACATCAATCTGGATCTCAAGATATGACTGAGAATTCCACCGGACTGATGCACCTTAGTGCATCTTAGTTATGATTTGGAGGGGTAATAACCCCTAACTTCTCTCTAAGATATTCAAAGGTATCCTTGGGAAGAGCCTTAGTGAAGATATCTGCAATCTGATCTTTGGATGACACAAACTCTAAATTGACTTCATTCTCATTTACCTTCTCTATCAAGAAATGAAATTTGATCAATATATGCTTTGTCTTTGAATACAATACTGGATTCTTTGAGATACTTATTGCACTAGAATTACCACAAAAGATTGTAATTGGCTCCTTAAACACAACTCTGATGTCCTTTAACATTTGCTTCATCCACATAACCTAAGTACAATTATTTATTGTTGCTATATATTCTACTTCTGTAGTAGATAGAGATATTGCCTCTTGCTTTTTGCTCATCCAAGAGACCAATCTCTTTCCCAAGAAAAAGGCACTGATGCAGAGGCAACAACACAAACACCATTAAGGGTCACAATCAAACTACTCAGGAGGAAGAGGATATAGGGCATGGTAGGGCACATGTCTTTTAGGCCCTAGTGGACCAACTTGCAACACTTGACTCTAAACAAGACATGATTGTCCACTCATTCTCCATGGTTTCACAACTACACAATAACCCCATTTTTAGGTTCATATACATGGGAACCTTTCCAAACTTTCTAAGGATCCTAGACCCTCTAGGTTTGACTATCCCAAGCTCACAAAATCATCAAAATGCTTAGAAGGTACCTCCTTATACCACTTCCTTCATAGGCTGACCTATTTCCTTGTAGCCCTATGAGTGAGGTTTTTGAAGCATAACTTTCAGAAGATATGACAAAACCACAAAAAAAGTACCTTTTCAAGTACCCATTATGGAGTTATATAACATACTAAACATGCAGATTGGGGTCTTTTGGGACACAAGCCTCTAATTTTGACTGTACCTATAGATTTAAGGCCTAATTAGGCCTCCCAAACATGACAAAAGACTATAAAACTTGTTCCAAACTACAGAGACCCACTCCAAGACATCAAGTAGGTCATAAATGGACTGACTACTCTATTTTCAGTGATTTTGTGTCAATCCACTCCACTGCCCTTCAAAACCACTCTTCCACCATTGATTAAAAGGCTTAACACAAGGTGACATTAAGCTCTAATTGCTGCTACAGACCACCTTAATCAGTCCCTACTCCTAAAATGTAGAGAAATAGCCAAACACAAACAAAATGAATCTATTCCATCCATTATTGGATTATGGTGCAGGTGCAAATGGCTAGGAAACCATCGTTTTCACTAAAACCCTTGAAACTAGGGTTTAAGAGCTATTTTCAGAAAACTATTTCTAAACTCCTCCAAAACCAATGTCAAGACCCCCAAATAGATTCAAGTGAAAGGTTATCCCACACACTTCACAATTTCATACATTTTATCCCTTGACTGTACTGTATGAGCAAGTACAGGATGAAGGAACAACAGGAAAATAGAAGGAAAAATAGGAAAATAGGACAATAACAACAAAATGGTTGAATAAATGCTTCCTAGATAATGAAATTCACTCAAAATTGATTCAAATCAAAGGCAACATCCTTCATTTCCTCCTCTTGGACATTTTGTGCTTTGACAATGTTGTACAGACATGGCCCAAGCTGCGGAACAACAAAAAGATAGTTAAAAGGTAGAAAACTGTAGTTTCATTTCATTTTTCCTTTACAATGCTTTTTCCCACTTCATCTCCTTGTTCACCCTCCCCTTTTCAATGTATTTTTCTTATGTTTATAACCTTATGTCTCTATTACAAAGATTCCCATCATGGGAAGAGGCTAAAAATAGCCATGACTGACTATTTTTACATAAAAGGATGATTTACTAATATTAGACTGTCAACTTAAATGGACTGTAGACTCACTGAGGTAAAATGACTATTCTCAACCTCCACTACATTCTCATGCCTCTCAAGGCTTTATTACAATATTTTTTTGAAACTCATTTAGTTTTTCAACTAACCAAAATTTTAAACAAATGGCATAAAAAATGTCCTAGGTGCACTGCACCATACACCCTAACTTGAAACTTTTCCAAGTCCCTTGGAAATAATCTTGCAAATTGTTCTCCATTTCTTGTCTCTGACCTTCTTGTTTGTCTTCATCAGGTTCATTTTGTGCTTGAATTTCACTGTCCTTGACATGCTTGTCAACATTACTTGCTTCTTGACCATGTGCACTCTTTGGGAACTGTCCAATTCTTGGTCCTCTGACCTTGTCACCTTCATCAATAGCCATGCTTCTTTCAACTGTTTATCCACTTATCTTCTCAGCTTCTTGTTTACACCACTATTTGTCTCCATTCTTTCCATTGTTCACTATCACATTACCTTTTGCAACATCTGTCAGGCCTTTACCCAACTTGTTTACTATCCTATCAACCTTGCAAACTGTTGCATCAGCTTCACTTTACTACCTCTTCTCTCTACTCATCACTATAGGGCACATGATTATTCCTACTAAGATCCCTTCACTTACTCCTTGCTTTTCCACAAGCTCTTTAGTCTTACTCTTCACATTCTCACTCGCCTCCTTCTTCCACATGAAGACATTCCTCTTCACAACTGGCTGCAACTCATCTTCACACTTGCTCTTTGTTGTCTCAACAGTTTTATGCCTTGAAAAGGCTGCACACTCCTTGTTTTCACTCTCTTCAAACATCATTGGCTCCCTCTTTCCAAAAATAATCATATTTGTTGTCCTTGACTGCTCCTCTAATGGTAGTAGTAAAAAGTTTTCTCATCCTTCTTGATAGTGAAGGTGTTGGTTCTTCCATCATAAATTGCAAACCTATCAAATTGCCAGGGTCTTCCAAGTATCACATGACAACAATCCATAGGTAGGATGTCACAAAGTACTCTATCCTCATATGCTCCAATCTTGAACTCTACTAATGCTTGCTCAGTCACCAAAATGGACTGATGATCACTTACCCAAGAGAATTTGTAAGGTATGTCCCTAGGAACTCTCTTCAACCTCAGTTTGTCTACCATCTCACTAGACACCATATTATCAATATATCCTAAATCCACTATCACTTTACATACCTTGTCTCTACATTTGCAAGTTGTCCTAAACAATGCTTTCCTCTTAATCAGATCCTTTTCCTTGGAGGTCTTCAATAGTGTTCTTTCTCTTAGCATCAATGTTTCTCCTACTTCACCAGCACAACTAGTGGGAGTAGAACAACCACATTCTTCTTCTTGAATTAACTGAGTCCTCTTCTCATTCTTCCTTTCACCATCACTTGAAAAATTTTGCTTCTCAGGACACTTATATGCTGGGTGCCCAAACTCTTGACAATTGTAACACTTACCTATAAAGGTGTTTGCACTCCTTCCACCACCAAATCTGCCTCTAGAACCTCTGTCTCTGAAATCTGCACTTTGTCCTTGTTTGAAATCTTCACCCTGTCCTTGTGCCTTGCTCATTTCCTCTTGACTCTCATTGATTTGTTTTGTATTAAAATATCCTCTACCTCTAGATGTCTTGTCTTGTCTCCTTTTCAACTTCTCTTCCACTCTAACTGCCATCTGATAACATTCTTCAACATTCCTTGGATTTGCCAACACTAGTTCATCCTGCATGTTAAACCTCAAACCACCAATATACCTAGCAACTTTTTACACTTCACTTTCATTTTGACTAGACCTTATACTCAGCTTATAAAACTCTTCAGTGTATGTCTTAACATCCATTTCCTTTTGTCTTAAACTTTGAATCTTTTTAAACATTTGAACTTCATAATCTTTAGGCAAGAACTTACCTTTGATCTTAGCCACCATGTTGTCCCATGAGACAATTTTTGCCTTTCCTTGCTTTCTCCTCTCTATCTGCTAATAATCCCACCATAACAAAGCATGGCCTATCAGCTTGGTCTTTGCAATCTTCACTTTCTAATCCTCAGGAACTTCTTTACACTCAAAATGGTTGTCCAATACTGCAATCTAGTCTAACAACTCTTCATCACTAAGGCTTCCTCCATACTTTGGCACATCTATCTTTATCTTGTGCTTGTCTTCCTTTATTGCTTTCAGCAACTTTACCATCCTCTAATCCTTAGGGTCCAACTCTTCTTCCACATCTTCATACTTAGCTTCCTCTTCTTCCTCAGACTCATTGTCATCACCTAGAGCCACTCCTCTTCTCTGATTTTGTTCTAGGGTAGCCATTCTTTCCTTTAGCTCCCTCAACTCTCTATCATGTTTCTCCTTTAGCTCATTCATCTCTTGAGCCATGTTTCTCACTCTTGGAGGCATCTTGACAAACTACCTCTTAACACTTCTAAATCACAACCAATCTACTAATTGTGCTCTAATACCAATTTGATGCAGAGGCAACAACACAAACACCACGAAGGGTCACAATCAAACTACTTAGGAGGAAGAGGATATAGGGGATGGCAAGGCACACAAGTCTTTTAGATCCTAGTGGACAAAGCTACAACACTTGACTCTAAACAGGACATGACTATCCACTCATTCTCCATGGTTTCACAACTACACAATAACCCCATTTTTAGGCTCATATACATGGGAACCTTTCCAAACATTCTATGGACCCTAGACCCTCTATGTTTGACTGTCCCAAGCTCACAAAACCATCAAAATGCTCAAAAGGTACATCCTTGTACCACTTCCTTCATAGGCTGACCTATTTCCTTGTAGCCCTGTGAGTGAGGTTTTTGAAGCATAACTTTCAGAAGACATAACAAACCCACATACAAAGTACCTTTTCAAGTACCCATTATGGATTTATATAACATACTAAACATGCAGATTGGGGTCTTTTGGGACACAAGCCTCTAATTTGGACTGTACCTGTAGATTTAAGGCCTAATTAGGCCTCCCAAACATGACAAAAGACTATAAAACTTGTTCCAAACTATAGAGACCCACTCCAAGACATCAAGAAGGTCATAAATGGACTGAATGCTCTATTTTCAAGGATTTTGGGTCAATCCACTCCACTGTCCTTCAAAACCACTCTTCCACCATTGATTAAAAGGCTTAACACAAGGTGACATCAAGCTCTAACTGCTGCTACAGACCACCTTAATCAGTCCTTTCTCCTGCAATGTAGAGAAACAATCAAACACAAACAAAATGAATCTATTCCATCCATTATTGGATTATGGTGCAGGTGCAAATGGCTAGGAAACCATCATTTTCACTAAAACCCTTGAAACTAGGGTTTAAGAGCTATTTTCATAAAACTATTTGTAAACTCCTTCAAAACCAATGTCAAGACCCCCAAATAGATTCAAGTCAAAGGTTATCCCACACACTTCACCATTTCATACATTTTATCCCTTGACTGTACTGTATGGGCAAGTACATGATGAAGGAACAACAGGAAAATAGAAAGAAAAATAGGAAAATATGATAGTCACAACAAAATGGTTGAATAAATGCTTCCTAGACAATGAAATTCACTCAAACTTGATTCAAATCAAAGGTAACATCCTTCATTTCCTCCTCTTGGACATTTTGTGCTTTGACAATGTTGTACGGACATGGCCTAAGCTGTGGAACAACAAAAAGACAGTTAAAAGGCAACAAACTATAGTTTCATTTCATTGTTCCTTTACAATGCTTTTTCTCACTTCATCTCCTCATTCACTCTCCCTTTTTCAATGCATTTTCATTATGTTTATAACCTTATGTCTCTATTACAAATATTCCCATCGTGGGAAGAGGCTAAAAATAGCCATGACTGACTATTTTTTACATAAAAGGCTAATTTACTAATATTAGACTGTCACAACTTAAATGGACTGCAGACTCAATGAGGTAATATGACTATTCTCAACCTCCACTACATTCTCATGCCTCTCAAGGCTTTATTACAATATATTTTTGAAACTCATTTAGTTTTTCAAGCCACCAAAATTTTAAACAAATGACATAAAAAATGTCCTAGGTGCACTGCACTAGGCACCACCACTAGCACTTTTTCTGTCATCCACATCTCCTACCCAATCAGCATTTGTGTGTGCATGAAGAGTAAAGTCATTGTCTTTTGGATACCACAATCCATAATCAATTGTCCCCTTGAGATATCTAAAAATTCTTTTGACTGCCACAACGTGGGATTCTTTTGGATTAGATTGAAATCTACCAAGTCCAACAACGTTCATGATGTCAAGTCTGGTCTGGGTTAGATAGAGCAATCTTCCAATCATTGATCTATACCTTTTCTAATTTGCCTTAGATGAATCATCATCTTTACTTGACTTGTATCCGGTTACCATAGGTGTACCTACTAGCTTTGAATCTTCCATTCCAAACTTTTTTAGTAATTCTTTCACATACTTGGACTGAGATATGAAGATACCTTTGTCTGACTGAGCAATTTGCAGACCTAGGAAGAAATTCATCTCTCCAAACATAGACATTTCAAATTCACTTTTCATTTGGTCAACAAATGTTTTGCACATACACTCATTTCCACCAAAAATGATATCATCAACAAAGACTTCAACAATTAGGATGTCCTCGTGATTAATCTTGAAGTAAAGATTACTATCAATAGTGCCTTTGCTAAAACCTATCTTAAGTAAATATTTATCCAATCTTGCATATCAGGCTCTTAGAGCTTGCTTAAGTCCATACAATGCTTTTCTCAGTCTACGAACCATGTCACCCTAATCAGATAATTGAAATCCTTCTGGTTGCTCAATGTAGACTTCTTCCTCTAAATCTCTATTCAGGAATGCTGATTTGACATCCATCTAATACACTTTAAAATCTTTGAAAGCAAAAAATACAAGAAATAATCTACCTACCTCTATTCTTGCCACTGGAGTAAAAGTTTCTTCAAAATCAATTCCTTCTACTTGAGAATAGCCTTTGCATACCAACCTTGCTTTGTTTCTTACAACTTCACCATCTTCATTTAGTTTATTTTGGAAGACCCATTTGGTTCCAATTATATTTTGTCCTCTAGCCTAGGAACAAGATCCCAAGTGTGGTTCTTTTCAATTTGCATTAATTCTTCTTCCATTGCTTTTACCCAATTTTCATCAGTGTAGGCTTCACCAACTAATTTAGGTTCAATTATTAAAATCAAACAAATCTCTTCTTGATCTTCAACAACTCTTCTCCTAGTTCTAACACATTTATTTCTATCCCCTATGATTTGATCTTCAGGATGATTCATTCTTACATACCTGGGACTTTTGGGAATTGCTTGAGCTTCTATTTCTTGAGCTTGTTCCTCAACATCTGTATTGATTCCTTGAGTCTCTGGAGTTTCTGGATCAGTCTACATCATAGTTTGAACTAACCTTCCTTGATTTTGACTCTCATTTTGATCATATGAATCATATCCACAGAACCTAGAATGTCCTTCCTTCCTCTCATCAACTCTAACATTAGCACTTTCAACAATCTTTTTCAACCTCTTGTTAAAGTACCGGTAAGCCTTACTTTGAGTAGAGTATCCCAAAAATATTCCCTCATCACTTCTTGTATCAAATTTGCCTAAATCCTCATCTCTTTTGATATAGCATTTACTACCAAAAACTCTGAAATATCTCACAGTAGGAGGATGACCAAACCATAGTTCATAAGGGGTCTTACTAGAATTACCTTTGATCTACACCCAGTTAAGAGTGCAGACAATAGTACTTTTAGCTTCTCTCCAATAAGCTTGAAGAACATTTGTTTACATCATCATGGTCCTGGCAGCTTCTTGAATGGTCTGGTTCTTTCTTTCCACAACTCCATTTTATTGGGGAGTCCTAGGAGCATATAACTATCTTTTTATGCCATGCTTTTCACAAAAAGCATCAAACTCATGGGAAGTAAATTCTCCACCTCTATTAGATCTTAGACATTTCAATTTTTCACCAACTTCATTTTCCACCATCATTTTGAACACCTTGAATTTTTCAAGAGCTTCTAATTTTTCTTTTAGGAAGGTCACCCATATCATCCTAGAGTAGTCATCTATCAGCAACATGAAATATCTATCTCCTTGCACACTGCTAATTCTAGTAGGACCACAGAGATTGGTATGTACCAGTTCCAATCATCCATTTGAGACTTGTTCCTTACTTTTGAATGAAATCTTACTCTGTTTCCCCAATTGACATTCTCTACACATGCTATTAGGTTTCACAAGTTTTGGAAGATCTATCATAGCCTGAGTGGTACTTATTTTGACAATGTTATCAAAATTCACATGACACATCCTCCTATGCCATAACCAACTTTGATCTATCTGAGCAATCAAACAGCTTTTGCCAGAGCTACTTAAATGAAAAATGTTACCTCTGGTTTGAGTACCAGATGCAATTTCAGTTCCAGAACATTCCAAGATTCTGCATTTTCCATCTTTGAATCAAAGATCATAACCTTTATCAACCAACTGTCCAACACTGAGAAGATTATGTTTCAGTCCTTCCACATACAAAACATCGTTAGTGCTATTCTTACCATCAAAAGAGATGGATCCTCTGCCATGGATTCTACCAGCTGAGTTATCTCCAAATTTCATAAGACCACCTTCATAATTTTCAAAATTCACAAACTTACTCTTGTCTCCAGTCATATGATGAGAACATCCACTATCAATCACCCATTCATCTTTCTCAATAACCTGAGTAGCCAAGGCACTTTCCATATTTGCATAGCTAGCAGATTTAGTAGACATCAAATCTTCTTCTTTAATGGCATTGAGCACCCAATCATTTTCAGGGGAACCTCCATGATCAGATTCATCATATGTGACACCTTCACCAGTTTCTTGGACATAGTAACATTTGTTCTGATTTTGATATTTGTTAGGGTTTGGTTTTGAAAACCTCTCTAGACATCTTGAGGCAAAATGACCAATCTTATTACAAGAAAAACATTTGAGTGGCAATTTTCCTTCATACTTACCGGATCCTCTTGGTAATCTTTTGGCAAGAAGAACTTCAAGATCAACAGTTTCAAGTTCAATATCTTCAAGATCCTTCCTTATCTTCATTAATCTATTTGATCTTGCAGAAGAGCTTTCACCTGGATCATATCTTTGTTTTCCATATACACTAGTCCTAAATGCAGATTCAAATTTGGGAAGAGAATCACCAAACTCACTTAATTCAAAAGCTGAAATTTTGCCAACCAGATGATCTCTTGTAACATCTGAGATAGTCCTAATCTCTTTTATAGCAGCAACCTTATATTTGTATGAATCAGGTAAAGATCTGAGTACTTTTGATATAATCTCTGATTCTTCCAAAGTTCCACCAGCACACCTGATACCACACACAAGTTCATTTATCTTTTGCATGTAGATTGTGATGTTTTCATCTTCGCTCATCCTCATAGTTTCAAATTTTCCTCTCAGACTTTGTAGCTTGGCACATTTGACATATTGATCAACTTCATACATATATTCTAACTTTTTCTAGATTTCATAAGTAGTTTTTAGACCAAATACATTTGTCATTTCAGAATCAGTCAGGGCACTCAGCAAGGCTTCTTTAGCTCAAAGGTTATTTTTAGCATCTTTGACTTGGTCTAGAGTTGAAGGACCTTTCTCTGGAGGTTTATACTCAACACTAGTTATTACCCAGTAAGCATCGCCCATGCATTGTAAATGGCACTCCATGCGATTCTTCCAAACAAATTAATTTTTTCCATCAAATCTCAGACTATCCTTCTTGTAGGTCAACATCCTGGATCTCCTCAAGTGGTCAAGCTTTTTTTAAGAGGATCTAGCTCTGATACCAATTGTTGGAATTAGACCAGACAACTGAGAGGGGGGTGAATCAGTTGTTACACAATGTGATCCTTTTTTCACTTTTAATCTTCTTTATTATCTTACTACCAGATTAGTGATGTAAACATTAAAGCATAGATCAACAACATAAGAGCAAAAAGATAATCGACACACTTGACACGAAGATTTTGATGTGGAAACCCAATTAAGGGAAAAACCATGGTGGGGGTTAACCCACAAAGATTTGTACCCTATTAAAAGTACTTTAGAGAAATAGAAGGCACATGCCTTTGGGCGCACTGCCCAAAGCTCACTGCTTAAAAGAGGAGGCTCACTACCTACAAAATTTATTTAGAACAGAATGAATTAACTGAAAAATAGCATCTACTTCATGCCTGATTTAGTTTCAATGAATGCTCAAAAACTTCTGCTTTGCCCCAGATTCTTCTTTACTAAATTCACACTCTATACTACTCTTGCTCCTTTTCTTCTCTGCTCTGCTTCTAATCCTTTATTCAGATTTAATCTGTTTTGCACAAGGATGATGTTTTTCAATTCTTCAACAAGTATTTATACACTTCATCCATCTTGGAATGATCAACAAGGTCAGCCAAACTTAATGCGGATCTTTACATTATCAGCCAATCATAGCTGAGACTTGAATCTTCCTCTATTAACATGCCATGCTTCTTAAAATGATTTGTAGATCATCTACAACATGCTAGGAACATCCGGTCAGCCAAGACTGGGAAGAACAACAACAACCAAGAGGAAACCTTCAATCATGAGCTCCTTTGTCAATGCAGTCCACCAACACAACAACCACACAATCCAAAGACCACCACAAGCACAATTAAGTCAACAGGAATAACCACACCACTTCGCATCACCAGAATCACTCGCATCTTCATACTGAACCTCAAGAACACACACTGCCATGACTGTCATACTATAAAGATTGCTTCTAGATCTCTAAACCACGAGCCACTCGAGTTGCGGGAACACACCAACATCCCAGACATGCCTCTAGATCTGTAGATCACAATATTCTCATACCAGACCAATTCGTACCAACTTCTTGCCATGCTGTCATCATAGAACAACTACAAAAACCTGTTCTACTTAGATGGCTATAACTTCAACAAATCTTCATGTGGACCTTTGAAATCTCAACTGGAGCAACACTAGACAACCCTATACAAACCCTTTAATCTATGAACTCTGATCTTCACCTTACTAGAAATACTGATCACTCCTCTGCACTGTCTTCACTATTTTTGACAGAAGAATATGTTGACATCAATGACAACACATCAGGCACATATTTGCAACATATATGTGTGTGTGTGTGTGTGTGTGTGTGTGTGTGTGTGTGTGTGTGTGTGTGTGTGTGTGTGTGTGTGTGTGTGTGTGTGGATCAACTAATTTAGTCAAGCATATAATATTGTTCCCTTGAGATATGAATTTTTGGTGAAAAGAATTAGTTTTATTTAAAAACATAAATTTCTCTTTTGCTTACTTAGAATATTTACTGGAAGTTTATTGAGTGTTTCAAGTATAGTTGATTACTAATTATTTTTCTAAATATAAACCTTTGGTCCAGATTGAATGGAATAGTCTTCTTCAACAATATTTATATATGCAAATATAAAAAATAAGACTATTATCAGAGTAAGTTAATATTCTTTTATTTCTTCTTTGGTTATTTTATAATTTTGAATATTTAACATTATTAATTATTTATTATTATTATATTTTTTCAAGAGAGGCATTACATAGGTATTAGAGCACCAGGATGAAACACTTGGGAGCTTTGGGTTAAAATGTATTCGTAACGTAAACATGTTTTTGGTGTGTAGCATGTTTCCTTAGCAAGGACATAGTCATTCTGCATCAGATCATTCTGGGGAGCTGATTGACCATGGACATCAAATTATTCAAGTCCTGTAAAACTTGGTGAATGTGATTCAAGAGAGATTACCTAAGGTTAATAATAAAGGTTAACATTATTCAGAAGGGCAACCTTCTATTCTCCAAGAGCGTAGTAGAAGTCCTCGCCGGAGTGGTACAGAGCATTCAGAGGAAGGAGAATCAGGGCATTATTCACCACCTCCTTGTAACACTCAAGTAGAGAAGGAGGCTTCCGTGGATGTTGATAAGTTGATATGAGATTTTCTTCATTTACAACCACATCATTTTTCTGATTCTACTAATGGATCAGAGGCAAAATCTTGGCTAATCAGTCTTGAGAAATTTTTTGCATTGAAAACTTATGGGAGAAATCTTAAAGCTAGATTGCTTATTCATTTGCTCAAGGATAATGCAAACACCTGGTGGTGACATGAGGAGAGGAAATGCATTTGACTTTGGAGAGTATAACTTGGGAAGTTTTCTTAGATATTTTCAAAAAGAGATACATTTCTAATCATTTCCAACAGTGGAAAATAGATGAGTTTCATGATCTCCAACAAAGGGCACTTATAGTAGCCCAATATGAGAACAAATTCTTTGAGTTATCTTAGTGTGTTGATTACATTTAGGATGAAAAGTTGATGGTAAACTGTTTTATCAGAGGGCTTAATCACAGCATTCTATTGCAAGTATGAGGATAACTAGTGTTGTCATTGATGTCAACATACTCATATTGCATTAATGAGAAGGATTGGATGAGCTGTGTGCTAAGGATATTGAGAAAATTAGTCTCAATCAGGAATAGTGAAGAATAGTGATGAGAGGAAGGCAAAAGTACTCAATAGGTTGAGGATCAGAGGATGCAGATTAAAGGGTTTGTAGATATGAGTCTTGAGATGTCCTAGTTAAGATTTCAGAGGTCCGCATGAAGATATGAAGTTGTGATCGATCAAGTAGAACCGATTCCGGGAGATGCTCCGGAGTGACAGAGTGTTACAAAAAGGTCCGGTGAGATCCGGAAGTGCATTGTCCTATTCTGTGGATTGAAAGGAGTGTTTGGAATGTCCTTGTGATGTGTCATCTCGATTTGTTCATGGTTTGGAGGTACAGAAGCACCTTTTTCAGTATGACAGTGGTGATAGACTATGTTCTTGAAGTTCCAAATGAAGAAGAGAAGAGATTCTAGTAAGTAGAGGAAGTGCGGATGTACCTGGTCTTTCAGGCAAGCCTGTGAAGGTTCTTGGATCATGTTGAGGTTGTGTTGTCAGTCCGCATTAGTGTTAGAGCCCAGAATTGAAGGTATACTTTTGGATGAAGATGTTCTTGTTCAAGCTGGCCGATCGGATGAGTTATTCATCTTTCAAATGTTCTTTTGGATGATTGCTGACTTAGATGATTGTTCCTAAGTCGATGTCTTGTATAAATAAAGGTTTGTGAATTCATTTCGAAGTGTGTCATGGAGCGGATGAGTGTGGTATATCGAAAGAGTGAAAGGCAGAGTAGGAGTGTCTCGGGCTTAAATGGAACTGGTCCAAACATGGTAAAGATGTCAATCTCCAGTTCAAGTTTGTAATACTTGTTATCTTGTAGACAGTGTGTCTCATGTAGGCAGTGTGCCTCCTTGTGAGCAGTGTGCTCGGGTAGTGAGCCCTAATTGGCATGTGCCATCTATTTTTCTTATTCTTCTAACAGAGAATAATCCTTGGGTTAATCACCTCGTGGTTTTTCCCTTGATCGGGTTTTCCACGTCAAAATCTTGGTGTCTAATGTGCTGATGTTTATCTGCTCTAGTGTTTATGCTTGATGCTTTCATGAATGGTTAATTGATATGCTATTAAGTAACAAAGAAGAATCAAGTGTTTGAAGTAGAAGCAAGTTTTTGTACAATCGATTCACCCCCCCTCTCAGTTGTGTGCCCTAGATCTAACAATTGGTATCAGAGCTAAGTTCCTCTAAAAAAGAGCTTAACTGCTTGAGGAGATCCAGGATGTCGTCATACAAGAAGGATAGTCTGAAGTTGATGGAACCAACTTCTCTCTTTGGAAAGGTCACATGAAATGCCACTTGGAGTGTATGGGAAAGGCATTCTTATCCATGATTACAAAAGCATATGTTCCTCCACAAGGTGGTCCGACAACCCTAAATGAACTCACAGATGCTAAAAACAATCTGCGGACCAAAGAAGCTCTTCTAAGCGCTTTAACTAACTCAGAGCTCTCAAATGTTATTGATCTGCCGACTGCCTATGAGATCTAGATCAAACTAGAACTTCTGCATGAAGGAGATGAGTTTGTTAAGAGTGCAAGGTTGCAAAGTCTTAAAGGGAAATTTGAAAGATTGAAGGTGAGAGATGATGAAAATATCACTACCTTTATGCCAAGAGTAAATGAGCTGGTGTGTGGAATTAGGGATGCTGGTGGAGTTCTAGATGAGAATGAGATTATTTGCAAAATTCTCAGATCCCTTCCTGCTGCCTACAAAATCAAGGTTGCTGCCATTGATGAATTTAGAGCCCATACAACTGTCACAAGAGAGCAATTAGCTGGCAAACTGGCTGCATTTGAAATGACCGAGTTTGGAGATGATCCCCCCAAGACTGAATCTGCATTCAAAGCCAGTGCCTATGTGAAAGGCAAACAAAGATTTGATCTAGGAGAAAACTCTTCAAGGAAGTTGTCATGGAAGAGGAAGAAGCAGAAACAACTCAACTTGAAGCCCTCATTGCAAAGAGACTGCCAAGAGGATCCAGTAAGTATGAAGGAAAATTACCCTTTAAGTGCTTCAACTGCAATAAGATTGGTCATTTTGCTTCAAGATGTCCGAAAAGATTTGCAAGGTCAAATTCTAACAGATAAAGGTTCCAAAAGAACTGTTATTATGTTCATGAAGAAGATGATAATGAAGGAGTAACAGATGATGAATCAGAAATAGGAAACAAATCCGAAAATGAATGGGTGTTTATTGCCATCAAGGAAGAAGATCCAATATCCTCTGAATTTGTCAGTCATAAGGTTGTAGAAAGAGCTGTGGCTGCCCAAGTTGAAGAAAAGGATGACTGGGTTATTGATAGTGGATGCTCTCACCATATGACAGGTGACAAGAACAAGTTCTTAGATTTGGAAAGGTATGAAGGAGGAATGGTAAAGTTTGGTGATAATTCTGCTGGTAGAATCAGAGGTAGGGGAACTATTTCTTTTGATGGAAAGAACAAAACTGGTAATGTACTATATGTTGAAGGATTGAAGCACAATCTTCTCAGTGTTGGACAGTTGGTGGACAAAGGTTATGATCTCTGGTTCAAGAATGGAAGATGCAGGATCTTTGAAAGCTCCGGAACTAAGATTGCATCCGGTACTCAAACAAAAGGTAATATCTTTCATCTAGTTGGTACTAATCAAAGTTTTCTATTTGTTCAAGTTGATTAGAGTTGGTTATGGCATAGAAGGATGTGTCATGTAAATTTTGATAACATCATCAAAATAAGCAATACTCAAGCTATAAGAGATCTTCCTAAATTGGTAAAACCTACAAATAGCTTGTGCAAAGAATGCCAGTTAGATAAACAAAGAAGAGTCTCATTCAAAAGCAAGGATCAGTCCTCTACCAGATTATTGGAACTAGTTCATACTGATCTATGTGGTCCGACAAGAATCAAGAGTATGCAAGGTGATAGATATTTCATGTTACTGATTGATGACCATTCCCAGATGATGTGGGTTACCTCCTGAAAGAGAAATCAGAAGCTTTTGAGAAGTCCAAAATCTTTAAGGCTTTGGTAGAGAATCAAACTAGATTAAAACTGAAATGTCTAAGGTCTGATAGAGGTGGTGAATTCACATCCGGTGAATTCATAGACTTTTGTGAGAAGCATGGTATAAAGAGATAGTTGTCTACTCCTAGGACTCCACAGTAGAATGGAGTAGTAGAGAGAAAGAACCAGACCATCCAGGAAGCATCCAGGACAATGATGATGGAAGCAAATGTTTCCCAGATGTTTTGGAGAGAAGCTGTCAGCACTACAGTCTATACTCTAAATCGAGTTCAAATCAGAAGCAATACTGGTAAGACTCCTTATGAACTGTGGTTTGGCATCACTCCTACTATGAGATATTTCAGAGTATTTGGTAACAAATGTTACATTAAAAGAGATGAAGATCTAGGAAAGTTTGATGCTAGAAGTGATGAAGGAATTTTCTTGGGTTACTCCACTCAAAGCGAAGCATACCGGTGTTACAACAAAAGACTGAGAAAGATTGTAGAAAGTGTAAACATGAAGGTTGATGAAGAAATTGAAAGACCCTCAAGAATTCATGAGTATGATTAAGATGATCAGAATGGTGTTCAGATTTAAAGTATCCAAGCCTCTTCTGAGAGACAAAGTCAAGTTGATCTAGTAAGATAGGAAGAAGAAATAAGTGTCAATGAGATTGGTCAAGAGTTAGAGGTGCAAGAAAATCCCAAAATTCTAAGGTATGTAACTCTAAACCACCCTGAAGATTAGATCATAGGTGACAAAAGCAAAGGAGTGCAAACAAGGGGAGAATTGCTCAAAATTCAGATGAGTATTGTCTAATTTCAAAGATTGAACCTAAGATAGTAAATGAAGCCTACAATGATGAAAACTGGACTAAGGCAATGGAGGAAGAGTTGATGCAAACTGAGAAAAATCACACTTGGGATCTTGTTCCCAGACCTAGAAATAAGAATGTGATTGGAACCAAATGGGTCTTCGAGAACAAACTAAATGAAGTTGGTGAAGTAATTAGAAACAAAGCTAGATTGGTCTGCAAAGGCTACTCTCAAATAGAAGGAATTTATTTTGAAGAAACCTTTGCTCCGATGGCAAGAATTGAAGCTGTCAAATTATTTCTTGCATTTTCTGCCTTCAAAGACTTCAAGGTATATCAAATGGATGTTAAGTCTGCCTTCCTAAATGGTGATTTGGAAGAAGTATACATTGAGCAGCTGGATGGATTTCAATTGTCTGATCATGGTGATATGGTCTGCAAGTTGAAAAAGGCACTGTATGGATTGAAGCAAGCCCCAAGAGCTTGGTATGAAAGACTGGATAAACATCTTTTGAAGATTGGTTTCAACAAAGGCACTGCTGATAGTAATTTGTATTTCAAAATTGATCATGAAAACATTTTGATTGTTGAAGTGTTTGTGGATGATATCATTTTTGGAGGAAGAGATAGTATGTGTAAAACTTTTGCAAATCAGATGAAAAGTGAGTTTGAGATGTCTATGCTTGGTGAAATGAATTTCTTCTTGGGTCTGCAAATTACTCAAACAAAGAAAGGGATCTTCATTTCTCAGACCAAATATGTGAAAGAATTATTGAGGAAATTTGGGATGGAAGATTCAAAGCCAATGAATACTCCCATGGAAACCAGATGCAAGTTGAGCAAAGATGATGACTCTCCTAAGGCAGACCAGACAAAGTACAGATCAATGATTGGTGGATTGTTGTATCTCACTCAAACTAGACCAGATATTATGCAAGTTGTTGGTCTTGTTGCTAGATTCTAGGCTGATCCCAGAGAATCTCATGTCGTGGCAATCAAGAGAATTTTTAGATATCTAAAAGGGATAGTGGAGTATGGTTTGTGGTATCCTAGAGATCTGGATTTCTCTCTTCATGCTTACACAGATGTAGATTGGGCAGAAGATGTGGATGACCAGAAGAGCACCAGTGGTGGAGCTTTCTTTTTGGGAAAAAGATTGGTTTCTTGGCTAAGCAAGAAACAAGAGGCAATATCCCTGTCTACAACTGAAGCATAATACATTGTAGCAGCAGGAAGTTGCACTCAACTTTTGTGGATGAAGCAAATGCTAAGAGATATTCAAATAGAATATGAGGAGCCTATCACAATTTTCTGTGATAATTCAAGTGCAATAAATATTTCTAAGAATCCGGTGTTGCATTCTAAGACCAAGCATATATCTATCAAATTTCACTTTCTGAGAGAGCAAGTGAACAAGGGTGAAGTCAGATTGGAGTATGTACCCTCCAAGGATCAGATTGTAGATATTTTTACTAAACCTCTTCCCAAGGACTCTTTTGAGTATCTCAGGGAGAAGTTAGGGGTCATGGACCCTCCAGTGATGAACTAGGATGCACTGATGTGCATCAGTTCGGTGGATATCACAGTCATATCTTGTGTTCTGGATTGATGATGGGGAGCTGCTACTAAGGGGGAGCAGCTGGTATGATTCTGATGTGTTAGAATTGCAAGTATGAGCCCTTTGCCATTGATGTCAAAGGGGGAGAGAAGACATGTGAAAAACAAGTGGTTGATGATCAAAGGGGGAGCAGTAAAGGAAGAGAAGACATGTGAAGAGTTGTTGCTGATAGGGGGAGCTGTGACAGAAAGGAGAAGTTCTTGTCTTGATGGTTTTTCACATCATATGTTGCCATCAATGACAAAGGGGGAGATTGTTGCAAGTATGAGGATAACCAGTGTTGTCATTGATGTCAACATACTCATATTGCATTAATGAGAAGGATTGGATGAGCTGTGTGCTGAGGATATTAAGAAAATTAGTCTCAATCAAGAACAGTGAAGAACAGTGATGAGAAGAAGGCAAAAGTACTCAATAGGTTGAGGATCAGAGGATGTAGATTAAAGGGTTTGTAGATATGATTCTTGAGATGTTCCAGTTAAGATTTCAGAGGTCCACATGAAGATATGAAGAAATTGTGATCGATCAAGTAGAACCGATTCTGGGAGATGCTCCAGAGTGACAGAGTGTTACAAAAAGGTCCGATGAGATCTCGAAGTGTATTGTCCTATTCTGCGGATTGAAAGGAGTGTTTGGGATGTCCTTGTGATGTGTCATCTCGATTTGTTCATGGTTTGGAGGTCCAGAAGCACCTTTTTTAGTATGACAGTGGCAATAGACTGTGTTCTTGAAGTTCTAGATGAAGAAGAGAAGAGATTCTAGTAAGTAGAGGAAGTGCGGATGTACCTGGTCTTTCAAGCAAGCTTGTGTTTTATCGGTCCACATTAGTGTTAGAGCCTAGAATTGAAGGTATACTTTCGGATGAAGATGTTCTTGTTCAAGCTGGCCGACTGGATGAGTTATTCATCTTGCGAATGTTCTTGTGGATGATTACCGACTTAGATGATTGTTCCTAAGTCGATGTCTTATATAAGTAAAGGTTTGTGAATTCATTTCGAAGTGTGTCATGGAGTGGATGAGTGTGGTATAGTGAAAGAGCGAAAGGCAGAGCAGGAGTGTCTCAGGCTTAAATGGAACTGATCCAGACATGGTAAAGATGTCAATCTCCAGGTCAAGTTTGTAATACTTGTTATCTTGTAGACAGTGTGTCTCTTGTAGGTAGTGTGCCTCCTTGTGAGCAGTGTACTCGGGCAGTGAGCCCTAATTGGCATGTGCCATCTATTTTTCTTATTCTTCTATTAGAGAATAATCCTTGGGTTAATCACCCCATGGTTTTTCCCTTGACCAGGTTTTCCATGTCAAAATCTTGGTGTCTAATCTGTTGATGTTTGTCTACTCTAGTGTTTATGCTTGCTACTTTCATGAATGGTTAATTGATATGCTATTAAATAACAAAGAAGAATCAAGTGTTTGAAGTAGAAGCAAGTTTTTGTATAACTTATTCACCCCCCCTCTCAGTTGTGTGTCTTAGATCTAACACATTCCAGGTCTGGTATGATTATATGAGCCTACTACTGTGAGGCAGGCGGTGGAGAAAGCACTTATTGTAGAGGAAATTCAATTGAAACACCATGACGGTCATTAGAATTCATTGCAGCACCAAAATTTCAATCAATTTCACTCTTTTGCATCTTTTAGAAGTGGGAATAGGTCAAACTCTTGTCCTACTAAATCTGTACTATTTGCAGCGAAATATAGATTTTAATAAAAGATTTGAAATGTATTTTGCAAACCTTAAAATCTATATAAGGTGCAATAGAAAGATAACGATAAACTATTGCAACTAAATACAGATAATGTTACCAATGATTCGAAATGTGGTTGCTCAGAATATTAGCATAACTCCAATGTAAATGTTGCCGAGGGTAAATGAGGGATGTATTTGATCTTTATAAAGTTGGATAGAAATTGGTTTGGGTAGTTAAACAGATTTTGATTCGGTGAATGGTAAAAGGTAGTTAGGGTTATGGTAGGCATTTTTACGGGTTTTAGATTAAAATAATAAATTATGTTTATTTAATTTATTATTTTTGGGAGGTTATTAGCTCATAGGTAAATAATAAATTAATTTTAATTTATTATTTATGGGATATGTTAAAATAAAGGATTTAATGGGATATTTAGGGATTATCAAGGATAATTATGGATTTATGGATAATGAAAGATTTGGTCAATTTTGGATGTCTACATTTTGCCCCTCTTTGAGACAATGTTGCGAAGCAATATTGTTTCAAAGAAGATTAAAACATAGGTTTTTGTGGTTTGGTTTTTGGGTAGGTTGGGGTTTATATGGGGCTCATAAAAATGAAGCATTGGCAGATAATGCCCCCTCAAGAGGATATGCAGGGACAAAGGAGGTGGATAGGCTCTTGAGAAAGGAAACAGAGAGAAGGATGAAGGAGTTATGCTGATCAAACGTTGAGCAACCTGATGTTTGATATGGCACCTAATGTTATGCACCAAGGTAGAAAGACCAAGGTGACGATGTGTCTTGTGCCCCAGCGTAATACAACCTTGTCTAATGTATGAGGAAGTAAACTTAGGGCATAAAAGTCTTAATGCAAAAAAGGTATGTGTTGACCTTAGATGCACAGGATAATGCAAAAAGCTATTCCAACACACATAAGATATGAATATTAGCTGGAATGATATGGATGTGATTCAAATGCAAGATGAAAAGATAACACACACAAGAAAGCAAGCAAGCATGCACAAATGATGCAAAAACAAACAAGGCATTGCCCCTATCAAGCTGAAAACCAATGATCGAGTAGATTGATTGATGTTGATAATGATTGATGATTGATTGATAGCATTGTTGATGTGGGAACAATTTATCCCAAGAACAATGCAAGGATTGATGATTAAGTGATAGTGTTGTTGATGTGGGAACGATTTATCCCAGAACAATGCGAGGATTGTGCTATTGATATGGGAATGATATATCCTGAGAACAACACTAGGATTGGGAATGATATATCCCATTGATGATGATGATTGATCAGGTTCGTAACAAGGCTAGGGACAAGACCATGGATGCAATTGGATAAGTTAACTTGATGTGGTGACATTGATTGGTATGGAAGGATACTTGCATGTAATTGATTTGATTGGTTGAGGGGATGGATTGATTGATTTGATTTTTATTGGATATTTGATTTTTTTTGTATTTTGGGAATATTGTGATTTTTGTGGCTTTTCAAATGTTACGATTTTTTTGGATTTTTGGCATGGGATTGTGTGTAGATAGCCTTTGAATAGATACCAATGACAAGGGAAAACCAAACCACAAGGCAAGGATCAATAATGAATGGGGATGAACAATAGTGAATGCGATAGACAAAAGGATTGGATGAATGGGTAAGAGGATGGACAATAGGATAAGCACAGATGGATATAAGGAGTGGCGATAGCATAAAGGTAGGGTGGATACTAGGAGTGGTGATAGAAGGATAACGAATGGGAGATATATGATAGATGGATGAAAGGAACCAAGGATGTGATTTCTAAGGACTACATTGCATAGGAATAACCTAACCCCACTCTAGGTATTATACCTGAGGATTTAACAAGGTGATTCTGATTTAGGATGTATGATAGGAATAATGGATGGAAGGGATGAATGAACTAAGGATACAGATGGATGTATGGAGTATATTTTAGAAATAGATGGATGGAATTGGGATTATGACAAGAGGTGTCTAAGAGCATTTTTTAACATTTTGCCCCTAGCCTCATCAAGATCAAAAAGGAGGAAGGGAAGATGGATGGTACAGTTAAGGAAGGTACAATAGATATGATGGGTAAGGCTATCAAGATAAGATGGAAAATGATAGGATAGGATATGAGATGGGATAGATGTGACAACATGCCCCCAAGTGTAAAGCACATAGATAATCACCTACGCATGACGCCTGTTTGCCAGGTTTTCATCATGGTACTTATCCAAGGCACCTGTTTACCAGGTTTTCACCATTGGATGAAATGGTTTCTCTTTACTATTTTGATTTTTTTTTTTTATAAATTTTTTAGGGGATATTCAGATGGAATAGATGGGGACTCAAGATGTTGTTCTCATAGAAATGTCCCTAGATGGATAACTCACAGACCTTGTCCAATGTCGTTATGCTCATAGATGTTGGTAGGGAATGTTGGTAGGGAATTGCATGAGACGGTAATGGATTTGGATGTAGATTATGAAAGGTTCATGCAAGGAATGATAAGGAATATGAGAGTATGATGTGGATAATGATGGAAGGATAATGGATGAGGATGGAGTTAAAGAGATAGATATGGCTTATGTAAAAGCATGGACCATAGGATTATGATGGAAGAAATAAGTAGGATACGAAATGGGAGATGGGAGGATGGAGATATGTGGGAATGCTGTTGAGTGGAAGAGAACCAAGACCAATGATTGCACACATCGAAATGGATTTTGAAGCTTGGAAGGAGGATTTGAGAGTAATGGAGATGTTATCTTAGGGGATTGCCTATTTAGGTCTTTAGGGACCCAAATGGACTTATGAATCTTAGGATTTTGTGATAGGGAGCGGGATGTTTGGGATTTTAGCATTGTGGATGCTCCATTTGAACTAGGTACTTTTTGCTTGGGGATCCAAACCATTTTGGTTTTGAAATTATCTTTTTGAGATGTGGACTTGGGTAGCATTTTTGAATTTTGATTTTGCTTTGATTCTTCGCATTTGTGCCATATGGCATGAGAATTATTGGGATTTTTTGCTTTATGGGTGGAGACATCCAAATGTTTATTTTTGAATCCCATAGGGGTGTTTAGGTTAGCTTCATGTGTATTCAATGTGTGCAATTATTGATCATGATTAGGAATTGTAGGGGATTTATGGGAACGGGATGTATGAATGGATTTGTCGCTAAAGTGATAAGGAGATTGGAGGATGGGAATATTAGGAGTTGGAAGGAGTGGAGGTAAAGTGGATGGAGGGATATTAGGAGTTGGTAGAAGTGGAGGTAAAGTGGATGGAGGAAGATGAATGGTCACATGCTTTTTGGGTTTGTAGGATGACGGAGGAGGAATGGAAACATATGTTTTATGGGTGCGATGAGGTGCACCTAGTTTGGGCTTAGATGGAGTGGATTTAGAAGGTGTAAATGTGGTACCAACATCTTGATATTGCTTACCTTGGGGTGTATAACCAATGCCATATGAGCGTGGAGGGACTTTGACATGGATGGGTTCCAAGTTACCTTGCTCATGAAGGCCTAAGCCTTTACCTTGATAGTTCATGCTTTGGAACATACGATGTGCAATGGGATGCTTATTTTTGAGGATACAAGACACAAGTTCCTTAGTGGATGAGGAGGGTGAGGTGGCAGATACAGGTTGCTGCCCTCCTAGGGAAGAACATTCATTTAGGAAGGTAGTAAGAACAATAGGACATGATGGTGGATTTGAAATGGTATCAGTATGAGATGGTGAAGGAGCAATAGGATCTTGATTATGCTCATTATACTCATGAAGATTCAATGTATTTGTTTGATTATCTATGTGCTTGTGGGGACCAAGTGTCTCATCAAGGGAAGTGGATATTCTGGGATGATGGATAAGAATGGTGAAGGTTTCTTGAATATGAATAGTATTGGGACTGTGAGTGGAAGGAGTGAGAAGCTCTTGATCACAGATAATATCTTGATCATAGAAAAGATATAGGTTATGAATAGGTGGAAAGGAAGAGCTTTGATCTTGATTTGGTAAGGGGCAAAGTTGATCATGCTTTAGATTTGACCCTTGACATAAATCTTGAGTTTGGATAGGAATGAAGTTTTCTTGGATAGATTCAATGTATGGTGGAGAATGAATTGGGCTTGGGATTATAATAAGTGGATCTTCAAGAACATTTGAAGGTTCTTGGATAATTTGTGGACTAGAAGATGGGATTGGAGAAATAGGCATGACATTTAAAGGTTCTTGCATAGGGATTTGATGGCATGAGGATGGTGGTTGATTCCTTGCTAGTATCCAATGAATCACATCCTTCATTAGTACATGGGTGCATGGACAATATAATGGATGGAGAATAATGGTAGATGTGTAGGCTTGGAATGTAATGGAAGGATAATGGAATTAGGTATGATAGGAGTGGGATTAGGATTGGGTGAATGGACAAGAGGATTGGATATAATAGGATTGGGATCTGGGTTAGCTGGGAAGATGATATGATTGACTATGATAGGATCAAGACTTGGATTGGGCTTAAGTTGATAGATCATGGGATTGGGCTCAGGTTCCATAGGGATGGATGGATGAGGAGGACTAGTGGAAGGATTGGTGTATGATTCCAAACTTGAGATGGTGTCTCCCTTGTCAAGAGTATCATTAAGAAGATTTATGCATTCATGCTCATGTTGTGGAGGATTTTGAGATGGATATTGAGGAATATTCATGAGATTGGTTGATGTGGAGGGACTAGGTTGGCATGATGATGGGGGTGACTCATAGAATTTAGGTTGAATTTGTTGATGTTGTATGGATGATGGTGATGAAGGTAACAAAGGGATTGATGAATGAGAAGGCTGGGGGACCAATGGATTAGGATTGAAATTAGATGGAATTTGTTGTTGTTGAATGAATAAAGGTATGGTGGATGATGTGTTAAATGAAGGTTGTGGTTTTTGGGCTAAGATTTGTTTTTGTTGAAGGAGGGCTTGTTTTTTTTGGCTTTGTTGTTGAAGATATAACATAAGGGGACTTGGTATGTGTGAAGATGAAGCATGGGTAGGGATTTGGACCTGTGAAGTTTGAGGTAAAGTTATTGTTGAATAGGTTTGAGGTACGGATGTGTTGGGTTGATATGAGTGATAGATTGGTTGTGATAAAGATTTGTATGAGGTGGATGGAGATGACTCATAGAGTTGGGGTGTTGATATGGTAGGATGTTGAAATTGCGAAGATAATTGTGATAGTTGTGCCAATTGAAATCTAAGATCAGCCTCTAATTGAGCGAGTTGTTGTTGTAACTGAAGGACTTCAGGATTAATGGATGTCGAGGTTGAGATTTGGATAGGATTATAGTTTTGTGAGGTTGATGGCATGAAAGGAACATCTTGGGTTGTGTTAAGATGATAAGAATGTTCTTGTGGATAATGATCATCATAGATATGTTGAACCTCTTATATTTCCTCATAGTCTCGAGATGATAGTGATGTTGGTGGAGGCCAAAATGGGGAGATATATGGTTCATGGGTATCAAAATATGCATCATGATCTACCAAATTCTCATCATTATTATATCTAGGAGGGCCTCCGCAGAGTGTGAGTTTTGGCTTTTGATTTGTCCTGGATTTGTTGATGGTCACAACCATTTTGATGAAATAAAGATTGGACTAGGTTAAGGATGGAATGTGAGTAGGATGATGATAAATGAATTAGGTGGGAAATGGATGGATCAATTGAAATATCTTCTTAGGATTCAAAGTGACAAGGTTCCACTTGAGATGTGACACATAAGGATGAAAGGTTCTCAATTCTGAAAGTCAAGTTGATGATGTAGGAGACAAGTTGTAATGATGATGATGATCAGGTATGCACACACATTCATATAAGACACATAACAATTTGATTGGTTGTTTTTGATGACAATTTGATGTTTTGCAAACACTTGTAAACATGCACGATCCTAGGCTTGGAAAGGACAATACTTGTTGAGTTCTCACTTGGTTTTACCCAGCCGTACCTACTTATGGTGTATAGCTCCAGGAACTTGGGGCACGGGCTCCCCCTTATAGTGCACTCACTTCTCAGGCACACCAAGTTCCAGGTCCTAGGACGCGCAGATCTTGAGGTACCTTACTATCTCTGCCATAAGCCGCGAAAATATGGGATGGCTATCAGAGTTTCCTCCTGTATCAACAAATAGAGGGTTTTTTGCCACTACACAAAAGGGTTCTAGTGAATATCTGGGGGACCGGCACCTTACGAGCATCCAGCAAGCCACTAAAGGCTTTGACTAACCCTACTAGGAGTTTAATATACATAAAGGTACGCCTCCTTTCGAGCTAGCACTGTACGGTAAGCGCTAATACCGGTTAGACTTGGCCTTCCCCTTATCCTTAATTTATACAGTGGACCAGACGAAAGTACCGCTTGGGGTCGCAAATGAGTTCTCCTTGTGGATGTGTCTCAAGAGCAGGCCCACTCTAAGGATGACAAAAGCAAGGAAACACGTTGTTTTTGATCTCCCAGATCGCACGAAATGCAAGGAGAGAGCATACACAATGCCTTTGCCTCACACTCGCATGGGGTTCATTTTAAATCCAAATCCAAATGTGTGGGTGGTTATACAAAATGTCAAAGGAATGCTTTTGATTCTCAAGATCACCGAATGGCGCAAGAGAAGAGCATATGCATTCAATGACAAAATTGCAAGCCACAAGACATGGAAAACACTTGTTAATTTTAACCCTTGCTTATGATGTGATCTAATCTATAAAAAAGAAGACACGATGTTTCAAGATTAGATTCTTTGACAATCGATCCTGCAAAAAATTGATTAGTAGTTTGAAAAATTTATCTTTGACAGGCATGTAGCTGCAAGAAAATGTTAGACCAAGACAAAACAATCCTACAAAAACCCAGACAAAAATATTAGTGCACAACAAGAAGCAAAATGTTTGATGTTTTTGAAAATGATTGAATTTTAGAGAATTATACCAGAAAATCAGATATGAATTTGACAAAATGGATTATATCATGATATAGTTCTCTAAATCAGCTTTCTGACGCCTACAAAAACATGAAAATCTGATGACAAATGAAAAAGTTAGGCCCGTTTGAATAAAATAGCCTCCTAGGGCTAGAAATTGGCACTCTGGCGGTTTGTAAATTTTGTGTTTGGCAATTTTTTGAAATTGTTCACATGCTTTCTGCAATTGTTCACATGTTGCTTTTTTCACTAGTTAAGTTTACTTGGGCTCCTTTCGATCACTTATAACCTCCATTGTTTAATCTCCAACATTAACCTTCAATATTAAATGTCAAGATAATAGCTCACTATCAGTGATTAACAAAAGATATTAACTTACAGGTTAACAATGATGATTTATTATTGAAAGATTGTGCTTTAGCTGTGCTATTGTGTTACAAATAGCATGAGAAAGATGTGACTATTCCAAGAAGAGCGGTCAGGCAGGTGAAACATATAAAGTTTTAATAATGAGTGTTTGCAGGATATCAATATAGATTTAAATCATTTAAAATCAAAAATATTGATAGTTATTATAAAACCTAACCACTCGAAGAAACAACTAGGTTACAATCACATGGAGAAAAATATCCAACAGTCCAAGCAAGAGCCCTACAACTCGAAACTACAAAAGACAATTATCAGTGTAATTTCTTACAGCACATTTTCAAGATTAAATGAAACATACATAAGATACATCTCATCACATTGAAATCCATGAAGCCTTAAAAAATGAGGGCGGCAATATATATATTGAAAAGAGAATAATCACAACTTGCTATGGAAGACGTTATTCTTTGTCAGCGCCATAAAAGATTTCAAGAAATATGTTAATAAGAACATTTCTCACACAATTCCGAACACTAGAATGTTCACATTAAAAGTTTACAAAATTTTCTGTATGGAAATTGCCGGCGTGACACAATTTTCCCCAATCATTGCTAGTGATTATATAAAAGCTTATGAAGTTCAAAAGCATACGCCAATGAGAACAATGGACGAGTTCAATTCCAAAAAAAAATTATATAATCAACACTATTATTATTTGGGACAATAATGCCAAAAAAACTGGAGTCATATATTTCTATGCAGCAGTAATGACATTGCCAAATCTATGCCAAAAAAATATTCGACAAGATTAGAAAATTTCAAGAAAATATGCTGTGAGAAATGACCAACTAGTTGAGAAAATTTTCAGGCATGGACAACGTGCGGAGGTAGTATATCGTGTTGAAGGCTTCAATAAAATATACTTTATCACGTTTACAACTTGGTCATTGCAATGAAACTCTCACTCTCGCTAGCCCATTAAGATACCTTCAACTTAAAAACTCAAATCACATTCATACTCATTGGAAATTCAAAGAATGCAGTGATAAGAACAACCAACGAGTTTAGAAAGATTTTCTTGTGCCTGCTGGTATAAATGATTTTAAGGAATAGGCTGATAAAAACAAAGGACAAATTTAGAAATTTTTTCCAACCCGAATTTTTTTATTTACCCACATCAATCTTTTACGGCGTAAGACAATTTTTTCAGCACTATAAGATCTATAAGAATACTCAAAGCGCAACAACAATATGTATATAGATCATGCAAGCTTTTCACATCAAAATACTTGCAAACAAAATGATCAAAGGGTTAGTTGCTTCACGTCAGGTTCACCATTGTTTGCAGCGAAATATAGATTTTAATAAAAGATTTGAAATGTATTTTGCAAACCTTAAAATCTATATAAGGTGCAACAGAAAGATAACGATAAACTATTGCAACTAAATACAGATAATGTTACCAATGATTTGAAATGTGGTTGCTCAGAATATTAGCATAACTCCAATGTAAATGTTGCCGGGGGTAAATGAGGGATGTATTTGATCTTTATAAAGTTGGATAGAAATTGGTTTGGGTAGTTAAACAGATTTTTGATTCAGTGAACGGTAAAAGGTAGTTAGGGTTATGGTAGGCATTTTTACAGGTTTTAGATTAAAATAATAAATTAAGTTTATTTAATTTATTCTTTTTGGGAGGTTATTAGCTCATAGGTAAATAATAAATTAATTTTAATTTATTATTTACGGGATATGTTAAAATAAAGGATTTAATGGGATATTTAGGGATTATCAAGGATAATTATGGATTTATGGATAATGAAAGATTCAGTCAATTTTGGATGTCTACAGGTACCTCAGTAGTCTCAACACAGTCAAAAAACAAAGTCATCTTAGGGAGGTTCGATCAGGTCTTCACAAGCTCCATCACAGAGAGGAGATCAAAGAACCCAAAAATAGTTTGTTGGGTCACCTCACCTACAACAAAGTTCTCATGGCAGTCAAGATAGCTCTGGTAGTGTTGGTTAACAATTTTGTCACCATAGAAAACACTCTGATTCGCCCAACAGGCGGCAACAAAAGAAACCAACAAATGGAGAAATTGTTGTGATTGCAACAATTCTCCTCTGCGTTTGAGAGGGGCATCTCCCTCGTATGATGGGGTTTTCATATTTTAGAGTACCTTTAACTAGAAGGTACAAAAAGAAAAGAAAAAGGAAGAGAGAAAGGTGAACAAAAAAGAAAGAGGAATCCGTTTGTGAGCATAGACACACAACACAAATTCCCACAACAAAAGAAGTAAAACACTAACAACAAAGACACAAAGGCCTCTAATATCACCTGCCTATCAAGAGCTGAGTAAAAGAGCATATAATCATGAAAGGGAACTAATTAAACATAAGAGTAACTAGCCCATGAGAAGAAATTGTAGACATAAGAATGACAACTCTTCGATATTTCCAAATGAAAGAGGTACAAAGCCTCCTTATTCCTCCCTTACAAAACTCCTAACTCTATAGGAAAATGAAATAAAAAAAACTTTCCAAATTGATGGAGTCTCACTCGTGCACCAAACTGCAAGGGGGATCAAAAACCTAGCTGGCCCAAAAGATACAGTAAATAGAGATAAACATCTAGTCACTACCCTTCCCACAGCTCTCACAAGAGCTCCCGACTAAATAGAAAAAAGATCCCTCACCAATGTGACATAAAGAGTTATATGGATCTCCAGATCCCTCACCAATGTGACACAAAAATAACTTACAAAATCAAGAAAACAATAAAACCAAGAGAATGACTCTTTAGCTTCCATTTGTGACTCTTCACGAACCTCCTCTTCCAATACAACCCCTAGTGTATCCCTTGTCTCTTCATGCCTATCTTTTCAGCTTCAAATAACTTTTGGACTTACTTGTTTTCCCTGTTCGTGTTCATCAAGTTGCCAAGCAAGTCATTGCCATAATCACTGCCAATACGTTTACCAGCCTTTCCTGGGGTTAAGATCAACTATTTTAAACAACTCTTAATTCCTCTACTGAGTCTCCAATAGTCTATATTCTTCTTTAGAGGCAAAAACCTATAGCCAGGAATAAATAATCTTGTGTTATCTTTAGTAGAGATTAATAACTACTGAGCAAGCAAGTCAAAATATGCTTCTCTTGTACATAGTTGTTGCCAAAGGCTATATGGGCAATAATGTCTAGATTTAGTGCCTTAAATTGACAATACACATCCACCTCATTCTCACTAGTTTTAACAACTCTAGCCCATTTGTACAATGCATCGGCAATTCTCTTGACCATGCAAGAAACCATGCCCTTGATTTATTCTATATGAAGAGAGGGATGTATAATCTTTCTGTGATGTGCCCAACATGATCTCAGATTCAATTCCAATGAGGGATCGCAATCTGCAAGACATTTCAAAACACTTTCTGTCTCGATTGGCACATGCAAGGACAATTCTGCAATAGTTATCAACAGAAACTTTTGGGTAGTCTCATGATGCATCAAAGTCAATCAAACTGATAGTGTTTGTTCCTTCATCACATAGGAAATTGCTCCAGTTAGGTCGATCTTCATAGCTTGGCCAAAAGAAGCTGGCGAAGTTTGAGAGACTTGATAAAAATGGTGGGATTACTACCAACTATATTCACTTTTACAACTTCTAAACCTTGAACTAATCCATCTTGTGTATATCCATGATCATTGCATTCAAATGACATTGTTTATCTCTCTCATGTCTCTGTGTTTTGCATGTATGCACCTTGCCAAGTATTTCCAATTATAATATCTGACATGAATGATTCTTATCTATCTATTTTTGGCATGGGAAAAAAGAGGACTAATGGAGAAGATCTTGGAAGCACTACGTCCGCAGATTGCATCTACATGAAAGTTTTCAAGGCCTTTACAATAAATCCACTTTGAACATATCCCACCTTCATCTCCATGAGACCGCATTTTTCTGAGGAATTTAATGCTACATGCGCCTTGTAAATGCTTTCACATTTTGCTTGAATGTCTCTGAAACTCTCAACTATAATATCTGGCAAAAATCCCACACCCATTATATTGTTTCCATTTGGTATGAGCTGGGTGCACTGGCAAAAGAAGTCATGATGCTTGGCCTTACAACTGCCAGCTGCATTTGCTTTAAAAACTTCCAGTGCCTCGTCGACAAATCCACTTGTGTACATTCTGTGATCATTGTGTTTTATTGAAAAATATATCCACCATTTAATAAGTCACAGACTTTCAAAAGAGATGATTTTGCTTGCTTTTAACATCTAAATAAGCTCCCAAATTGTGCGGACAAGAGGATGATGATGAAGATGGTGGAGGATGATGTTATATCGCTAATGCCATTTGCTTAAAAGTTTCTAAAGCCACTTTAATGATCCATTTTGTACATATCCTGCCACCATTGCATTTGAAATACATTATACCCGCTAGTTACATTTGCATGGAAGTTACTAAAACAAAGAAGGTTGCGGATCCTTCGTTCTGCGAGCTTTCCTATTATCACCTGTGGCACCTATCACTTACTTGCTTTGTTCTATATTTAGCTTGCATGCTACCAATCACATTTACTTGGAAGTTTCTGAATCTTTTTACAACACAACCTTTCAGTGCATATCTGCAGATCATGATTGCTCCATTTCTAAAACTTAACCGCAACTTTTACTCATGCCTCTACACTTCAACAGAGTATTTTCAATGATAAAATCTGACAATATCCGCATTTTCTAACACTTCCATGAAGATGCACCTGTGAGGGTGGAGGAAGGTGGTGGAATGACTGCCAACTGCAGTTGTTTTTCTTTCTGAATGATTGGCATCATATGTGTCAGATGTATCTGCTTGAAATTTTCTAAAACCTTTTCAACATGTTCATTTTGAATAGATCCCACGGAGGCCATGACTTTCATAAATGTATCCACATTTGCATTTGTAGGTATATCAACTCGAGCATCCCCAAATATTATTCTGACAAAACCATGATTACCATCATTCCATTTATTTTTTAACAAATCAGCATCTTTATATAAATATCTTCTTTCTACTTCCCAAGTGATGCTTTATGTTAAAAGATATTATCTCTTTTCTAGCAAAACCGCGGCCTTTTATATGTAATCTTAATTTGTATGCATGTTATATCTGCCATTTGCATTTCCCAAACCAACACAAGGAGATGCCAACATTGGTAGACTTGATTCAAATTTCTTGACACCACTCTCAAACTGACCCTTGCATGAATTCAAAAGTTCTCCACAAGATATAATAAGTGACAAGTCTATTTTACTGCATATGAAAACTTTCTGCATTCTTGTCTTGAAGGAAATGGCTATCTAGAGATATCTGACATTAGGTGGTCTGATATCAAATCATTCCTATACCAATAGCTCTTGGAAGATGAAAATGTACACTTGCAACACTGCCAACATCAACACCAGGTAAGGGCTCAGAAGCTAGAACTCTTGGTCACATAATGGTAAGGATGAAGTCCTTTATACAAGAATTAATACCAATGGAGAACATCAAAGTCAAGTGTGAGAGCATAGTAATATATTCTAATCACTCGGTCTGACAATCCTAGATATAATTACCTGAAAACAAAAGGAACCCAACAATGTCATAAGCATGATCAACAAGGATAGATGGAACATGGGAAGGCACATCTAGACTTACCAAGGAGTGAAGCAAACCAGGTGAACAACTGAACCATTGGAATAAGAGAGAGAAGCAACATTGATAACATGACCAAACTGAGATGACTTTATCTGTGACTTGTTGTTCTCAAAATCAGCTACGCTCATTTTTGTAGACAACCCCCACGAAACTTGTCTGTTTCGTGAATCTGCACTCTAAGCTTGCAAATCGAGACAAAATTCCCTTGATCTCGTGCGAAGTTGTCTAACATTTTAGACTAGTTTATGACCTCCCTTTGAATCATTTTCTCGATATGCGTGAAGATCGTTCAAGTTGTAAATCAGTAAAAAGTCAATTTGGGTCATTTTTAGGAGTTAGTAAAATTTTTAAGCGTTCACATGCAGTGGCAGCATTTTTTACTGCTCCTGCATATCTTTTTGACTTGTTTTATCACATGTGTAATGGGGGCGAAATTGGCCACTCTTACATGTTATTCCCAGTCTTGTGCATTGTCAGCGATTTTAGCCGCTTTGACATTTGTTGTCCTTCGTGCGAAGTCAGCCGAAACACCCGCTCCAATAAGATCTTTGAATCTTTTAACTGGAGTGACATTAATGGTCACTCATGCCAGGTCTTAATGGTTTTGTTTTCAATCTTTTAAGGTGATATAAACCCGTGGTCTCATCATTTCTTTCATTTCAAAACAAAAACCATTTAGCCTACTCGCCAATACCATCTTTGACCACCAAATTGCGTGCTTTCAAATTATAGTGGATTTCATGTTGCAGATTGGCGCTTAGGGTTTTCTGCCAACATCACAGGTAGACCTTTCTTTTGAACATGTTCCTCTTGCCAGAGATTTTTGTTTAAATGCAACTGTTGGTTTAGGTTTTGATTAGATAGATTTTTGCTAGGTTTTTATTCTTTTTGTTTTGGTTATGTTCATGATTTATGTCTGGTGTGTTTCTGCCCATACATCATAGGTTGCCGTTAGGGTTTTTGTTTTGAGGATGCTGTGTTTTCACCATTTAAAACCTTCATCATTGATACAACTTTCGAAGAGATGCATCAATGGCCAAATTCACCGTGTAGACCTTCCAAACTTTGCAACTTCCATTGTGCAATGTTGGTGGATTTTTCCGCCTTCACACAGAAGACTCCAAAATACCCTATGCAGTGTCGGCGTTTATCGCCGACCGCACACTACAAAGACAAGTGCCAATCCCACATGCGGTGTCGGTGGAAATCACCGCTCCAGTATCTTCAACTTTAAGTTTTGATTCACATGTAACAACAGCCGATACACCCACCCCTACACCAAAACTTGTTTGGTCACTTCCCTGCCGGAGCGGCCTATACACCCGCCTGAGCATTTGTTGGCAACGAAACCCATTATATGCATAAGCAGCTGATACCACCGCCCAAACACTTGAGATTTTCACTCATTACATGCAATAGCGGTAATTTTAACCGCTCGTGCATGTTAAACCAAAATTTCCAAAATACATGCAGTAGCGGCGTTTTCATCCGCTCTTTCACCTGATAACTCTCCCAACCTACAATGGCAGCCAAATCACATGCTCAAGCACATTTTCCTAATTTTTCCCAACACTGGAAAATTCACTTTTCAAAACTAAAAGCCTGCTTTCACCTTCACCTTGATTTGCGCACTCAAGCCCTTTAAACGCATGCTTTCCTGTCCATGATCGTCAAAACGCAGTTGACCCAGTTTATCCAATTTTTCCCCTAACTCCGAGATCATGGCCTTTTGCAATTCTCAATCAACGTTCATGGTATTCAAATTCACAATTCTCTCCAGAGCTCATGTCAGAATCATCTCCGTCAAAGGCCAGAGTCATGAAGTACAAGTACCAGGGTGTCTTCCCGGTAACGGTAGTGCAATCAAACGTTGATGAAATCAGAGACAGAAATTGGGCATGTGGACTTGGCTGAGTTCGTAGATAGAACTAAACAAGCAAATCCCTCCAAGCCTATGCAGAAAATCATTGACAACAGTATTCATTTGGTTGCGTCATTTCCAGTCAGTGCACACAATCCTGAATTTGTTCTACAAGTGGCCAATCATTACAACAGGGATACTAGAGCTGTGACGGACTCACAGGGGAATGTAATCATGAGATTGGATGTAGAATTCATGGACAAAATCTTCATGTGTCCAACAATTGAAAATGTTGGATGGATTGATTTTGCTCAGGGTCAACAAGACTATGATAATGACGTGGAATCTGCTAGGAGGCATATAAACAGCAAATGGTTTAAGATTCCTAGGGGTAATTTGACCAGATGGCCAAAGGACCTTCACAAGAGTGATTTTGTGGAGGAAGTGTGTGATTTGATTACTCTCTTGAGTCGCATTAGAGGACTCCCTTCCACTTCCAAATTTCAGGATTGGATGTACACTTACATCAAAGTGATTCTACGAGGTAATCAAAAGATATTCTGGGGTGAATAGATAGCAATGCTTTGCACGAGCAACTGGTAAGAGTCAATACTACCTTCAAATTTTACATGACCTCTAATCTTGTCTATGCTGCTGCAAGCATGAGGAACTTTCCAGGTTTAACCCAAGTAGGAGACAGGAGATTGGTCCCAGTGTATGAATACTACCCACAAATCACTTTGAAGGGGTCAATTCATCATTTCAGAAGAGTCAATGATGCTTTCTTCTTAGTTTTCATGTGCTTGTGGGGTGGTGAACTAGTTCAGAACAGAGTCTCAGATGAAGCCTAGCAGGTTGTAAATTATTTTGGTTGCTTGTTCTTGCAATTTCCCACCTTCACATATCTTCAGGTAGGATACTATCCTGGTTACCCTTACATGCTACCACGGTATCCCAGTGATTGCATTGTTCTTATGGAGCTTTGTAGACAATTGATTGTGGTGCATAACAAATAGATGGAGCTTAAGAAGTCAGGGATAAAGTTTCCCATGGAAATTGGGAGATACTCGATTCAATCTGCCAACAAAGCGAAGATAATTGACTCTGAGTTGCAGTTGGTCACCATGAAGACCTACAACAAAAGAAACCATTTTGACTTCAGAAGGGTTCAAGATAAAATCAAGAGGAAGTCAACTTTTCATGTGCCAATGGTCGAAGACATATGGGCGGATCTCAGGACTCAAAATGAGATTAGAAAACTAGATTTCTGCAGGCTTCATCTAAGCCAAATTGAGGAACTAGGACTTGCTGATATTCCAGATGGAATGGAAGATGATGGAGATGTCCTAGATCACAAATATGAGGCAAAAAATGTTGAGGCTTCACCTCTCCCAGAGGTGAAATGGTCAGTCAAGGAGGAGACATCCATCAAGAAAAGATTCCAACCAATATTGGCAAACACCAACTTGTGAATGGAAAGTAAGGGAATTAAGTTGAAAGAGTTCCTTACAGGGTCTGAAGAAGGAAACCACAGAGGCTTCTGACACCACTAAGTCAGATGTTGAAGATACTAATGATGATCAGATGGAAATTGAAGATGTTGAGACTGAAGAACAAAATGTTCAAAGGTCTAAGACAAAGGTATCTGTTGACGCTGAACAAGGTGAAGATGAAGATACAGAGGTAGAGAGACTTGATAGTTCCCCTTAGATTCCTATGAAAGATCTTCCCTCCAAGACACAAGTTCTTACACCTCTTCCTCATGTTCTAGTTTCTGATAGTTTGCCAGTGATTTCAAGTGTTCCTCTTTCTCCAATTTTTGTTGTTTCTTCTAACAATACTCCTCAATCCATGAGGGCTAGCTTTGGGACTATTTTTTATTCTTCTGGTTCCATTCCAAGCTTATCTTCCCCTTCTTTTGATATTGGGGAACAAACTATTTTGGAGAACCTTCTTGATGCTTCACAAAAGGTTGTTGATACAAGTGTTGTGTTTACCAACACAAGTCCAATTGTCACCATCACAGGTACAAACACGGAGCCGGCCAAGCAAGTAGTGGATCCCCCTCCAATTGTTGACACTTCTATACTTCCTCCATGGCTATCTGCCTATACTCCAAAGAGGAAGAAGCAAGCCATCTCACCTGATGAGATTGATATTGAAAAGTTGTTACCTGTGAAAGCAAAGAACCAAAAAAAGAAGCCTAAGACTGTTTCTAGGCTGGTCACTGAAAAGGGAATCAGATATGCTGAGATTGCCAAACCTCCTGAAGATGCCATGGTTGACACTTTTGACATGAGTAATTATGTCATCTCAAGGGTTGAGCTTGGTAAAGTGACTCATGAGGGTGTCAAAGCAGATTTCTAGACCACTGCCAGTACCCTACTTGAAAAGTATGACGAAGTCAGGAAGGAGAAGGAGTAGTACAAAGCAAAAGCAGAACAACTGGCTGCTGTCCTTCAAAAAAATAGTGAAGTCATCAGAAATAATAGAGCCTATGGCAGTGATAGTGGAAGATCCCCTGATACAGAAGGTTGAAAAAGCACAAGTCAGAGGTAAGGTAGTGGGGGAAGTAGTGGAGCGGTTGTTGGCTCAAGGACAAGTTCTGCTAAAAACTACTGTGGAAAGGAAAGAGAAAATGGACAAAGCTAAAGTTGAGCTGGACAATCTGGTAGATCTACTTTCACAAGAGCTGCAAGATCAAGAAGAAAGCCTAGAAGAGTGGATAGACATGAAGAAGATCAAGATAAAGAATCTGATCATCATTGGGGTCATCACCAATAGGGAATCATATCTTAAGACTAAAGAGACTCTAGCTCATCGTATTTTCATAATAAAGAGTCTACTTGAAGATCTATGCCAAGCTCGAGAAGCCAGCGAAGATAGTGATGTCACACTCCTACACCGGCTAGAAGAACTTCCTTGCACCTTGACAAGGGAAGATCATAGTTTCCTCACAGCACAGGAAATGATAAGTTCTTTTGAAGAAATGGTACAAAAGAAATTTGAAGAGGAAGCTCCCTTAGTGCTCTCAATGGATAGCCTGTATGATCAACATTCGACTTTGGAGAACCTGAAGGATAATTTAGACAGGCATGAAAAGGCGGTGAAAGATTCAATTCTCTGAGCTCACACCATCTCTAAAAACACAGCAAAACCAGATGCATGCGAGATGTCAGTCATTCAAACTATGTACCAGAACTTCCTAAGGAAAAAATATGGAGGAAGCTAGTGCCTTAGCTTGTTTTTCTTAGATGTTATGTAAATTGAATTTGGTTTTGGACATCTACACGTGTAATTTTCCAAAATGTAATTACATGTGATACAAGAGAAGTCCTAAGTCAAATAGGACTCTTTTGTGGAATAAGTCAAAGTAGTTGTAGATTTCCTAAATTTTCTCAAGGCCTCTCCCTATAAATAAAGGGGGCCTCTTTTGTAAATATTATCTTTTGTCTATTGCAAGAAAACTCTGGCGAATTGAGAAGCAAATCAAGACTTTGTGCTTTTTGTGAAAATCAATATTCAAATATTTATCAATACAAGAAAGCAAGTTCAATTCCAATCTTTGTCTTGGGATTATTTGTGTTGTGATAGTTTTGTTCTTACGTCTTGCTATCATAATCTTATTTGATAACAACTGAAGTGTGGAGTTTGTTTCAAGTGATTGAAGAGCACTCTTAATTTGATTCTGATAGACTTTGTGTTATCAAATCATTTGTGAGGTATATGTTCATGTTTGTGAGAATACAATAGTTTGGAGACTTTGTGTTGCAAGTTGTTATATTTGATTTACTTTTATCATTTTGAAGAGGAGTGAAGACTTTGGGCTGCATTCTACTTCAAATAGTTCCATTTACAAGTAGTAAGTGAGGTAACAGAAAACTTTGTGTTTCTGTGATTTTGTGATAATTTATAAGTTCTTTATCAAGAGTTTGAAGTATAAACATCTATTCTAAAAAAAGAGAATGAGATGAGATGGAACCACCACAAACATAGTTTTTAGTGTACATAAATTTCATAAGTTGTTTGGTTTGCAAAATTCAAGTAATTAGAGGGAACCTCCCCTTGCTGAGAGGAAAGACTTTGTCTCATCATAGCTGTGGCTGATATACCCATTTTGCCATTAGCAAGTTAACGATAAAATTTTCACCCAACATGACTCAAGAGAGCAAATAACGCATTGTAGGATTTTGGATTTAATGAAATGAAATAGCTCAGATAGTAGGGAAAGTTTAAAATTTTTAGGCTCAAAAATTGGACAACAATAGGCTCTAATTGGGGAGAAGGACCGCGAGGCATGCAGAGAAACCCAGAATCTCAGGTGAAGACCAATGTCTATCCATGGGCAAATAGAGTCACCTTTAGCAAAACATGAGGGGGGAGACAACAACAGACCTGAGTAAAACCAAAAATGGAACAAATCAAACAACCCACAATAGGAAATGAAATGGAACTAAGACACCTATGTATCTAGACTAGGTACAACACACCACCGTTGCCCCAAAGACTATCCAAATCCATTAATTGGCTAGGAAAAATATATGCCATTGTGAAATAGAGGTGCATATTCATGAAGCACTTGCAAAATCAGCAACCTATTGACGACCATGAATGCAAAACTAAAATTTAGGAAGGACAAGAGTTCACAGAAATGTATACCAAATAGTCATCTTTCATAAAAAAATTTCCATAATTTCTGGTGAACTCATTTGCATTTCATGTATGTCCTCAATTGGAATCATATCTAAACAAACTCTTTCTGAAAGAGATTGAGATTTCATACCATGAACAGTAGCCTTGTTGGGCTTGAATGCAATTTCCCCTTCATTTTCAGAATCTGATTCATTCTTTTCTAGTGGCAACTCTAAATTTTTGGATTTGTCACCCAAATCATCTTCTTCATAACTTGCAAAGGAGGCACAACCACTTCTTCTCCACATAGGAAATCATCTTGTGACATTTCAAAATACAATTTTGGAATGCAAACAACATGGGGATGGACATCCTCATTTGCAAAATCAGCATTACATTCTCCATACTTATTCATATAATTAGCCTTTACCCCATGTCTCACAACTTTAGACTTAGATTCAAAATGAGGTGATTCAAAAGGAAAATCATTTCTAACCTTGGCTTGCAACTTTTCCTCTTCATAATTTGGTGTGGGAACTTCAACAGCTTCACACTCCAACTACAGATGACTCAAGAATATCTCCCATGTATCATTCCAGCTATTCTCTTCATTAAAATTTTGTTCACTGGCTACAATAGGAGTTGTTAGATTACCCATATTTGGACATTTAGCTATAGGGTATTCTTCCTCAACACATGGTATAGGAGATTGCACAACATCTTCAAAAAGAAGGTCATCATCTGAGGCTTCTAAAAAATTTTGAGGTCATAAACCTTCATCAACCTTTGGCTGCAATATTTTTCCTTTATCATCCTCTTCATAAAACTTGAAAACCATATACTCTAGTTGTGTATGAATCATAACTTCATTATCAACACTAGGATGTGAAGAGAAAACATTAGAAATGAAGCCTTCTTTCTACAAATTGCATGATGAATCAATCTCTAGAAGTGTGACTGTTGATTGTGATTCTAGAATATCACATTCTACAAGCATGGGATCAAGTGAGGTAAAATGAACTTCTTCTTCTCTTGCATGAGAAAAATCATCATTGAGAAAATAAGCAGATTAAGAATGCAATCTATCCACTCTCTTATCAGGCTCTTCTTTGTCTACTTTATCAAATGCTAAATCAATATTATCAAAGATAAAAACTTCCATGTCTGAACTATGATTTAAGGACTCTTTTTCAGCCTCATGAGGAATACTTTCTATCACTTGATCTTTTTCATCAATCTCAAAATTAAAGATCTCTGATTTAGGAGAAGATGCAGAACCATTCATACCTTCCTTCATATCATGGGAGACATCAGTGGCTGCATTCATTTCAATTTCAGTAATGTGACCATCTTCGCCCAGGACTCCACATAAAAAGTCATCATTTGATCCTTTCAGGCACCAGTTTGGAATGAGAGTGACATTGGGTTCCTTTGATAGTAACTTTTTTATTATCCTCTTCACTCCTTTGTATGCATGTTGAAAAAAATTCTGGTTGCTGATTGTGATTCCATGGCACTGACAAATCTTTGGGTTCAACAACTGTTTGTACAGAATCTCATTCACCAAGCACAGAGAAGCTATAAGAAACTTGATCTTCATTCTTTGTATGATGAATCCTTTGTTCAAGGCTTTTGAGAAGATAAAACCTCTGATGCAAAATTTTGAGCAGCAACTTGGATTTGTAATCTTTCGATGCATGCAACTTCTTCTTCTCTGCTTCAAAGATGCTTTTTTGGAGACTGCTCCATAATAAATGAAGTATCTCATCATCTTCAGACAATATCTCTTCAATTGTAGGCACAGGTCATCTTCTAGCTTTGGGCTGATTTCTTCAATCTGTCTGATATTGAACCATTTTCTGAGCTCTTCAAACACAATAGAGTTGCCAACCTCCATTCCAATGGAGGTACCATCAAATTTCTAAGGAAAGAAGACACTAGCACTTCAATTCTTCTCCATTAGAGTCACCAAAAACTATTGATTAACAATTTTATCACCACAGAAAATACCCTGATTCACCCAACAGGCAGCAACAAAAGCAACCAACAAATAGAGAAATTGTTGTGATTGCAACAATTCTCCTCTACGTTTGAGAGGGGCAGCTCCCTCGTATGATGGGGTTTTCATATTTTAGAGTACCTTTAATGAGAAGGTACAAAAAGGAAAGAAAAAGGAAGAGAGAAAGGTGAACAAAAAAGAAAGAGGAATCCGTTTGTGAGCATAGACACACAACACAAATTCCCACAACAAAAGAAGTAAAACACTAACAATAGAGACACAAAGGCCTCTAATAACACCTGCCTATCAAGAGCTAAGTAAAAGAGCATATAATCATAAAAGGGAACTAATTAAACATAAGAGTAACTAGCCCATGAGAAGAAATTGTAGACATAAGAACGACAACTCTTCTATATTTCCAAATGAAAGAAGTACAAAGCCTCCTTATTCCTCCCTTACAAAACTCCCAACTATATAGGAAAATAAAATAACAAAAAACCTTCCAGACTGAATGAGTCTCACTCATGCACCAAAGTGCAAGGGGGATCAAAAACCTGGCTGGCCCAAAAGAAATAGTAAATAGAGATAAACATCTAGTCACTACCCTTCCAACAGCTCTCACAGGAGCTCCCAACTGAATAGCAAAAAGATCCATAACCAATGTGACATAAATAGTTATATGGATCTCCAGATGGGAGCACAAAAGTCCCCCACTCCCACAAACATAACTTACAAAATCAAGAAAACAATAAGCCCAAGAGAATGACTCTTTAGCTTCCATTTGTGACTCTTCACAAACCTCCTCTTCCAATACAACTCCTAGTGTATCTCTTATCTCTTCATGCTTATCTTTTCAACTTCAAATAAATTTTGGAGTCACTCATTTTCCCTATTTGTCCTCATCAGGTTGCCAAGCAAGTTGTTGCCATAATCACTGCCAATACATTTACCAGCCTTTCCTGGGATTAAGATCAACTATTTTAAACAACTCTTAATTTCTCTGCTGAGTCTCCAACAGTCTCTATTTTTCTTGAGAGGCAAAAACCTATAGCCAGGAATAAATAACCTTGTGTTATCTTTAGTAGAGATTAATAACTACTGAGCAAGCAAGTCAAAATATGTTTCTCTTGTACATAGTTGCTGCCAAAGGATATGCGGGCAATAATGTCTAGATTTAGCGCCTTAAATTGACAATACACATCCACCTCATTCTCACTAGTTTTAACAACTCCATCCCATTTGTACAATGCATCCACAATGCTCTTGACCATACAAGAAACCATGCCCTTGAGTTATTCTATATGAAGAGAGGGATTTATAATCTTTTTGTGATGTGCCCAACATGATCTTAGATTCAATTTCAATGAGGGATTGCAATCTGCAAGACATTTCAAAACACTCTCTGTCTCGATTGGTACATGCAAGGACCATTCTGCAATAGTTATCAACAGAAACTTCTGGGTAGTCTCATGCTACATCAAAGTCAATCAAACTGATAGTGTTTGTTCCTTCATCACATAGAAAATTGCTCTAGTTAGGTCAATCTTCATAGCTTGGTCGAAAGAAGATGGCGAAGTTTGAGAGACCTAACAAAAATGGTGGGATTACTGCTAGCTATATTCACTTTTACAACTTCTAAACCTTGAACTATTCCATCTTGTGTATATCCACAATCATTTCATTCAAATGACATTGTTTATCTCTCTCATGTCTCTATGTTTTACATGCATGCACCTTGCCGAGCATTTCCAATTATAATATCTGACATGAATGATTCTTATCTTTCTATTTTTTGCATGGGAAAAAAAGGACTAATGGCGAAGGTCTTGGAAGCACTACGTCCCCAGATTGTGTCTGCATGAAAGTTTTCAAGGCCTTTACAATAAATCCACTTTGAACATATCCTGCCATCATCTCCATGAGACTGCATTTTTCTAAGGAATTTAATGCTACATGTGCCTTGTAAATGCTTTCACATTTTTCTTGCATGTCTCTGAAACTCTCAACTATAATATCTAGAAAAAATCCCACCCATTATATTGTTTCAATTTGGCACGGGCTGGGTGCACTGGCAAAAGGAGTCATGATGCTTGGCATTACAACTATCAGCTACATTTTCTTTAAAAACTTACAGTGCCTCGTCGACAAATCCACTTGTGTACATTCTATGATCGTTGTGTTTTATTGAAAATATATCCACCATTTAATAAGTCACAGCCTTTCAAAAGAGCTGATTTTGCTTGCTTTTAACATCTAAATAAGCTCCTGAATTGTACGGACAAGAGGATGATGATGAAGATGGTGGAGGATGATGTTATACCTCCAATGCCATTTTCTTAAAAGTTTATAAAGCCACTTTAATGATCCATTTTGTATGTATCCTACCATCATTGCATTTGAAAGACATTATACCTACCAGTTACATTTGCATGGAAGTTACTAAAACAAAGAAGGCCGCAGATCCTTCGTGCTGCGAGCTTTCCTATTATTAGTTGTGGCACCTATCACTTGCTTGCTTTGTTCTATATTTAGCCTACATGCCACCAATTGTGTTTACTTGGAAGTTTCAGAATCTTTTTACAACACAACCTTTCAGTGCATATCCATGGATCATGATTGCTCTGTTTCTAAAACTTAACCGCAACTTTGACTCATGCCTCTACGCTTCAACAGAGTATTTTCAATGATAAAATCTAACAATACCTGCATTTTCTAGCACTTCCATGAAGATGCACCTGTGAGGGTGGAGGAAGGTGGTGGAATAACTGCCAACTACACTTGGTTTTATTTCTGAATCATTGGCATCATACGTGTCAGATGTATCTGCTTGAAATTTTCTAAAACCTTTTCAACATGTTCATTTTGAATAGATCCCATAGAGGCCACGACTTTCATAAATGTATCCACATTTGCATTTGCAGGTATATCAACTCGAGCATCCCCAACTATTATTCTGACAAAACCATGATTACCACCATACCATTTATTTTTGAACAAATCACCATCTTTATATAAATATCTTCTTTTGAGTTCCCAAGTGATGCTTTATGTTAAAAGATATTATCTCTTTTCTAGAAAAATCGCGGCCTTTTATATGTAATCTTAATTTGTATGCATGTTACATCTGCCATTTGCATTTCCCACACCAACACAAGGAGATGCCAACATTGGTAGACTTGATTCAAATTGCTTGAAACCACTCTCAAACTAATGCTTGCAGGAATTGAAAAGTTCTCCACAAGATATAATAAGTGACAAGCCTATTTTACTACATATGAAAACTTTCTGCATTCTTGTCTCAAAGGAAATGGCTGTCTAGAGACATCTGGCATTAGGTGGTCTGATATCAAATCATTCCTATACCAATAGATTTTGGAAGATAAAAATGTACACTTGCAACACTCCCAACATCAACAACAAGTAAGGGCTCAGAGGCTAGAACTCTTGGTCACATAATGGCAAGGATGAAGTCCTTTGTACAAGAATTAATACTAATGGCAAACATCAAAGTCAAGTGTGAGAGCATAGTAATATATTCTAATCACTCAGTCTGACAATCCTAGATATCATTAGCTCAAAACAAAAGGAGCCCAACAATGTCATAAGCATGATCAACAAGGATAGATGAAACATGGGAAGGCAAATCTAGATTTACCAAGGAGTGAAGCAACCCAGGTGAACAACTGAACCATTGGAATAAGAGAGAGAGGCAACATTGATAACATGACCAAATTGAGATGACCTTATCTGTGACTCAAGAGAGTGAATAATGCATTGTAGGATTTTGGATTTAAAGAAATGAAATAGCTCAGATAGCAGGGAAAGTTTAAAATTTTGAGGTTCAAAAATTGGACAACAGGTTAGATTAGTTCTTCAGTTTCTGACACCACTGAAAGGTCCTTGCTTTAACTGTGGTGGTAAGGGACACTATGCTCAGGATTGTTTTCAGAACAATGTAGCTTCAGAACCTATAGTGGGAGATGTGGGTAGATCTCATCGAGTCTTTGCAGCTATTAATAATTAGCAAGCAGACCATCAAGCATTGGTCATAGAGGTTCTCGAAAAAATTTGTAAGGTTCCTATCTCTATACTTTTTTATTCTAGAGCTACAAATTCTATTATTTCCCCATCCATAGTGGAGAAGTGCGGGCTAGTGGTTGCTAAGTAAAATGTTAATTGGGATGTTGAGTTAGTGTTTGGTGCTAGGATGTCTGTCAATTCTTTGGTTAGGGATTGTCAATTAGAGCTTAGCTCTTTTTCTACCAAAGCAAATTTCAAGGTGATACCTTTGGGGTCATATGATATAATTTTAGGTATGGATTGGATGAATGTGTTAGAAATGAAAGGCATAACTACACAAATTGAAATTTGATTCAAGTATAATTTCTGCAATCTTAACTATGTATTATCAATTGAGATTGTAACATGCAATTGAAAATATGCAAACCTAGAAACATCAAAATAGAAAATTGAACACACAACACAGTGTTTACGTGGAGAAAACCCTTGTGGGTAAAAACCTCCACCAAGAAAGAGGCATAAGCTTGTATTAATCTGTAAAAGATTGTACAATACAGCCACTCAACAACTCTCTCCACCAATCTTCAATCTGACAGCATTCTGGCAGCACCTGAGTACCTAAAATCTCACATACAACAACAAATACAATGGAAAATATTTATAGAGGAATTTTCCCTCCAATTCGGGTGTCCACTTTCTCTCTCCTCCAACAACCCCACATACAAGCATTAAATGGTGCCTACATGCAACCACTAAGTGACAATAACTCACGCATGCAAGGTTGGAGGCCCAGGTCCAAGAATAGAATGCAAAAGCATCTTATGATGTGTCATAACCATCATAGATACCACTAACAAAGAATCTTCTCAATGTGGGCACCTAGGACTAATAATAACAACCATAACTAATAATGGGTGACATATGCGTCATACATGCATGGAATCTTATGACAACTTGCACCTGCCATAAATCCACTTACACTGCATTATGACAAGTTGTCATACATACCAAAAATAGTAGATTCTCCAAGGGGAATGCCTACCCTCATTTACTCATGATTTTTACATTTGCCAACAGTAAATATATCTCCGTAACTCCTGTTGGAAACTCTAAAATAACCATAGTCAATGAGACTACCTCATTCCCTTATGGGTAATTACAAAATAGCAAATAATAAATGGGATAAATACAATATTGGAATTTACAAGGTTAATGGCACCTTATTCCAACAATCTCCCACTTGACATTATACATTGTAAATTAACCCATAGGAAAACAATATGAAATAATCAGGCACTAGAAACAAGGCCCATGGCCTCTCTGCACCACATGAACTTGTCTGTGCTCACAAGCTTGGTCAATGAATCTGCAACATTCTCTTGAGTGTCTATCTTCTTCAGCTCAATCTTTCCATATGCAACCAATTCTTGAACAAAGTGATACTGAACATCAACATGCTTAGTCCGAGCATGATACATGGGATTCTTAGCCAAATAGATAGCACTCTGGCTATCACAACCAATCTGAATGATCCTGCAATCAAATCCAATATCTATACATAGTCTCCTCAACCAAACTACCTCCTTATAGACATGAGTAGTAGCCATCTACTCTTCTTTTGTGGTGGACAAAACAACTGTGGGCTGCCTCTTACTCATCCAACTCACTGCTCCTCCAAACAGAGTAAACACATAGCCACTAGTGGACCTTCGACTATCCAAGTCACCTGCCCAATCTGAATCAACAAAACCCTATATGTCCAAAGATTTATCAACACTATCAGTACTAGAGTAAACCAAACAATAATTAGGAGTACCTACAAGATATTTAAGCACCCTCTTCACATAATTCCAATGTTGTCTACCAAGGTTAGACATAAATATGCTCAAAACTCCCACTACTTGGGCAATATCTGACCTAGTTCAAACCATTACATACATCAAACTCCCTACAACACTAGCATATGGAACATTATACATATCCTCAAGATCATCCTTAGTCTTTGGACACATATCTAATGAAAGCCTAGTACCAATGGGCAAAGGAACTCTAATTGGGTTATAGTCCTACATACTAAATCTATACAAAATGGTATTCACATACTTACTTTGTGACAACCAAAGATTTTTGTTACCTTTGTCCTTTATGATCTGCATTCCTAGAATATACCTAGTAGCTCCAAGATCCTTCAAATCAAATGCACCTAAAAGTTGAGCTTTCAGCTCACTAATCATACCCTTAGTATTGCTAAAAAATAACATGTCATCAACATACAATGCAATGATCAGTATAGAATCATCAATACAATGAATGTAAACACAATGATCCTCCTCGCTTCTAAAAAACCCAATTTCAACACAAATGAATCAAACTTTTGATACCACATTCTAGGGGACTACTTTAAACCATAGAGAGACCTCTTTAACCTCCAAACCCACTGTTCTTTCCCTTTTACCTCAAAGCCTGTAGGTTGTTGCATATAAATTTCTTCCTCAAGATCTCCATGCAAGAATGTTGTCATAACATCCATTTTCTCAATCTCCCAATCATAAGCTATAGCAATGGATAAAAGAAATATAATATAAGTTAATTTAGCAACAAGAGAGAATATCTCACCAAAATCAATTCCCTCTCTCTGGGAGTAGCCCTTGGCTACCAGTCTAGCCTTGTACTTCTCCAATGACTGGTCTGCTCCAAACTTCTTCTTGAAGACCCACTTACAACCTATGGCCTTTCTTCCTTTGGGCAAATGAACAAGATCCTAGGTGTTACAAGAGTCTAAAGTGATCATCTCCTCATGCATGGCTAACTACCAAGACTCACTATCATCTACAGAAATAGCTTCCCTATAGGATCTAGGCTCATCATCAGTACTTAATAAAGCAAATACACAACAGAAATATGGTGGCCTATACCTATCAACTAGACTCTATTGTCTTGTGGATCTCCTCAAGGGTGGAGTAAGAGCCTCAACTTGTTCTTCTGCATGATCATATGTACCACCTTCTTCTATAACAATAGATTCATCTTTAATAGAACTACTTGAATCTTCTTCTTCTTCTTCACCCCCCAATCTATCATTATGTTCTTCTTGAGGTGCAACTTCTTGCTCTAAATCAAAGTGCACTCTCTTTACCTTTTCATCTTTTTCTTTTGGTTGCTTAGGTTTAGAAATAGCTCTAAGTTCCTTGAAACTAACATCTCTAGAAAATATAACATTACGGGTTAGTGGATTCCAAATCTTATAACCTTTGACATAATCACCATATACAATGAATGTACACATTATAGCTTTTGGATCCAACTTAGATCGCTTTTCCTTAGGCACATGAACAAAAGCCTCACAACCAAAAACCCTTAAATGTGAAACAGAAAGTTTCTTACCTATCCACACTTCATAAGGCGTCGAATCAAGAGCCTTACAAGGAGATCTGTTAATCAAGTAGCAAGCAGTACACATAGTCTCTGCCCAAAAACATGTATCCAACTATGCATCACTCAGCATACTTCTGGCCCTTTCCATAATTGTTCGATTCATTCTTTTTGCAATACCATTCTACTATGGTGTATATGGAGTTGTCTTTTGTCTGATAATACCTGTATGCTTGCAAAACTCATCAAATTTCTTAGAACAATATTCCCCTCCATTGTTAGATCTTAATATTTTTATCCTCAATCCCGATTGGTTCTCTACTAAGACTTTAAATTCCTTAAACTTAGTGAAAACTTCAGATTTGTGTTTCATAAAATAAATCCACGTAAATATGGACACATCATCAATGAAGGTGACAAAATAATGAGATTTTCTGATAGAATCATTATCCACAAGTCCAAATACATCTGTATGAATAATCTCTAACTTCTCTTTTTCTCTATTGCTTCCTAAAGGAAATAATTTTTTATTTTGTTTACCAAACACACAATGCTCACAGAAATCAAAGTGCTCATCAAAATAAGAAAAATTGTCCAACAAACTTTTATTCTTAATAGTTTTCAAAACATTATTGCTTGTGTGACCCTATCTACAGTGCCACAACATACATGTATTTTTAGTACCAGCCTCAGATACATAGGAGGCATTAGAAACTGTAGTGGCTTCAAGCTTGAACAGGTTTCCCATTCTCTTGCCCTTCGCTACCACCAAGTTCCCTCTCACCAATTTGCAGCCATGCTTTTTAAAAGTTACATGCATTCCCAAATCATTCAACTTTGAAACTGAAATCAGATATTTAGCTAATCCAAGTGTTGGTGTAATTAAATATTTAATTACACTTTAATAAGTTTACTTAGGGCTTATTTTTAGTCTTAGGTTAATCTTAAGTCATATTAGGGTTTTTCTCTAACTTGTAAATATAAAAGCAAGTTCTCACATGTAATTCTCAATCCATTTCATTAATTCATCCTTATTATGCAAATTATTCTTCTCTGCTTTTTTCTCTTGTGGAAGGTAAATCTTAGGTTTTGCAAGTGATCCTGGTGTTTCAAGTTAATTATCAACTTCAACATGGTATCAAAGTGGATCTGCAAGCGCCTTCTCAAATTTGGAGAAAAATTCAAGCAAGAGCTATTTGTTGTGTGTGTTTCTGTGTAAAACAGTGTGTAAAATAGAGTATTCCATTGGATTTAGAGTAGCTGGAAAAGGTGGATCTATCTTTTATCTGGCTGAATTTGGTCTGGGGAAGCCAGATTTGTGAAGGTTTCAAAAGTGCTCTTTTTTAGATCCAGAGGGAAACATCATTTTTGGAGCATTTTTGGCCAAAATCATTGTCACCAACGCGCTCAGAAGGGCCAAAAACCCTAGAATCGTCTGTTCATTCACAAAAATCAGAGACTTAAAAAAATCTCTGTGACTTTTTGAGGGTGCATCCTTTTATCCAGTGGTCCGAAGGGTGCTTTCGTATCCTTTTATCCAGTAGTTCGAAGGGTACATCATTTTATCTAGCGGTTGAAAGGGTGCTTCCGCATCTTTTTATCCAGTGGTCGGAAGGGTGCTTCTGCATCTTTTTATCCAGCAGTCCGAAGGGTGCTTCCGCAGGGTGCATCATTTTATCCAGTGGT